>CM062807.1:537235909-539635909 GCA_031772625.1 Pinus tabuliformis | reverse complement strand
ATACGTATTAGAAGACACTCAAAGTCAGGGATCGGCACATATAGAGGTTACATTTTCAGTTGGAAGCTCCATGAAGACCAAAATATTAAAATCTTTCTAAGGTTCAAGTTAAAAAATTGAACCCTGTGGGTGCACCATTACAGAAAATTAACAGTCGTGTGGTTATTTCTTCGAAAATCGCATGGTCACAAAAAATCCAATTAGCACCTCAGGCCACGAACTTGCTTGAGAAACATTCCAAGTCTTGAGATGATGCGATTAAAATTTGAGCCTTGAGCCCCAAGAAGCCTTAAAGGCAAGGAGATTATGTCTCTCATCTCATCTATGAGGTTAACCACCACATTAATGAGCCAAGGAGGAGAGGAGTGTCCAAGAAACTCTATAAATACAAGTTCATGGAGAGATAAAAAATAAGAAGAAGTAAAGCATTTTTATGCTATCAAAATTTTCCCCCAACAATCAAGCATTTCATTGAGAAGAGAATTCCATCATTGAGAGTTCCTTATATACTTCTTTGAGAGAGAGAGAAAGCTTGGAAGGAGATTGAGAAAGGAATTTCCTTGTTGATGATTTTTAAGCACCATTTCTCAAACAATTATCTCCAAGTGTCTTGAATTCATCTATTATAACTCTTCTACTTTCAACAGTCAATAAAGGGGACCCTTTTCCTAACCTTTGTTGATGTGTTTGCTTCATTAAGTATTGTTTGTGTATTATCTAGTGTATTTTTTAGTTTGTGTTTATTTATGCATTGTTTCCATTACTTTCAATGCTTTGTTTATCCATGTTTTCCACTAGCAATAACCAAATACTTGTATTCTCCTTGTAGGTAACAGCCAACTCCAAGGAAGGTGTCTTTAGTACTCTACAACAACAAACACACCAATACAGACATCTAGGCAGCATGATTCGATAATGGTGGTGGTAGATAATTTAGGTAAGGTAGCTCATTTAGTAGCTATTGAATCCAATTATAAGGAAATGGATATTTCTTATATTTTTATCAAGGATATATTTAGACTACATGGTATACTCAAGAAGATCATCTCGGATTGGGATGCCAAGTTTACCTAGAAATTTTTGAAAGCATTGTTTGTTGGTTTTTGGGACAGAATTACCATTCAACACAGTGTACCATCCTAAAACGGATGGAAAAAGTGAAAGAGTTAACAAGGTGTTGGAGGACATGCTCAGAATATATGTTATGCATAATCCTAAGAGGTGGGAAGATTTTCTACCATTGGTAGAATTTGCTTACTGGGTACCAGGAATTGTTGAAAAAGAGTCCTTTTGAGGCTTTATATGGTAGGAAATGCAATACACTTATCATATGGAATGATCCAGTGAATAGGTGAATATTATATTTGATATGCTAAAGTAATGGAATAGGAAGTTATTTCTATTAGGAAGAAATTGAAAATAGCTTAAGACAAGCAGAAGAGATATGCAAATCAATAAATAATGCACAAGGAATTTCAAGTGGGGGAACATGTTTACCTCTACATCAGACTAAGAAAAATTTTAGTAAGGATTGGATCATGTTTGAAGTTGGCACCAAGATTTCGTGGGCCATTTCAGATCTTAGAAGGAGTGTGGTTAGTGGCATACAAACTAGCCTTACCACCCATAGCAAAATCACATGATGTTTTCCATATCTCACTTAAAAAGTATGTGAACGATGTTAATCATGTTGTTAATTGGTTTGTGATATAGGTGGAATTTGGGAAAGAATTCCAGCCATAACCACTATGCATTATGGATTGGAGGTAGATCATGCTCAGGAATTGAGAAATCAAGTAGGTCAAGGTGCAACATAGGAACTTTGGACTCGATGAGGCCACTTGGGAAATGGTTGATCAGATGACGATATCATACCCATTTTTGTTTATTGTGTAAGTAAATGTAAAGAGTTGTGTATATAAAGCTTGTTTTTTAATTTTGTGTATATGAATAGAATATTGTTGAATGTTGCGTTCAGGTATAGAACACCGAGGATGATGTTCCTATAAGGGAGTGGGTTTTGTGATATCCCGTTTTGGTGCACCCCTTGTAATTTTCACTATGAATTGTAAATCAAGTAAATATTGTGTAAATGTAACACAATGATGGGATTGGATAAGGGGACACAGATTTAGAGTTTGAGTTGCTTGGGCAGTAAATAAACTCAGACTATTCATTTAATATGCCACCAGTTTTTTTTGATTGATTTTAGTGGACTACACAGTAGACAAGGTGGTGTGGTATGGGTTTCACAAGTTGAGTACAAAACCCATACCACCTAGGTCCTCATGGGTTTTGTTTAGTGGTCAACACAAAAGGGGCGGGCGAGGATTTAGGGAAGGAAATATAATTGATATAAAATAGGTAGACACACACACAAACAATAGATTATTCGGCAAGGTGTGTTGTGACTAGAACAAAAAGAAAACATAAGATAGTGTGTTGTGGATGCATGTATGTCAAACTAGTCATATGGGGATTGCAAGCAAAATCACAGGAAGAAGAATGCTATGAATAGCATTGGAATAGGATTACGAGCGCATTGAGGAGCATGGCTGAAGAGAAGGTCAAGAGAAGAAGAGGTGGGGACATTATGTATTCCAAAGGCCTACGGGGTTAAACAGGTGGAAACACAGCATACTCTAGATTCCTAATTAGAATAGGGGAAACTCTTTGTGCATTTCAAACCTTTGTTGGGTTAAGCAAGTAGCGCTACCATGTAATCTGGATCCCTATCAACATAGGTGGAGAAAATTTGAGCTATGACTTTATATAGCATTTAGCAAGAGGAACATTGTGTGATCTACATTCCTGTAAAGCAAGTGGAGACACCACGAAATATGGATTCTTGTGTGAACTAGTTGATTAGCATTGGTGTGAATTTCCTTGAGCACTTACTCCTCAAACTCTAAAGCTGGTTTAGGATTTTTTAGCTACAAAAAAAAATTGCAGTGTAGCTAGCCTATGGTTGGGTGGAGAGTTGAATTCCCTCCTTCAGTTGCAATTCATTAAGATTATCAGATAAGTATGTATTCACCTGTATATAGATATGTTACACTATGAATGGTGAATGGTATTTTTATGTGTTATAAAAATGTATGTATCAACATTTATTGTAAGGAATGTGTTATTCCTAGTGGTTTATAATGAGATGGTCATGTGTATGTTCTCATGGTTTGAGGGATTTGCTAATCCATGTGACTGTTGATACCTTCTTGAGTGCGGGGTAATTACATATTATGTATGGCTATGGTTGTGTGTGATTTATATTATTTGATATGTTATGAATATCAAGGATGTTTGTTATTTATAGATTGGTGAAAATCTGTGGTTGATGTTATGTGTGGCACATTATATATGGGGATCTAATGGCGCATGTTTGGATCCATTATGTGATTAATGGGATGTTGTTGTATTTAAATTTACATTTAAGTATCAATTATGGTTTAGCTGAGTTATATGCATGTTGGTGGGCCTTTTGACAACATTATTTTTCTTATTATGTGTTATGTATGTGGCATAGCTCTAGCTCAGAAAGGTTGTTGAGATTTATGTATGATCATGAATTTTTTACATAAATATGTACGTATGGTTGATTTGATCAGTGGTTTTGTTACAATGTGTGAAAGTTAGGTGTATTATTTGGTAAGTATTGTTGAAAGCATGTTTCATACATGTAGAAGAAGAAATTCAAGGTAATTGTATGTTTCATTGAAGGCTTGGGTGGAGTCCTTGAAACCCTTTGGAATGCCCATTTAAACGTGAAGGAACTCAAAACTCATATAAATTATTTTCTTAATGATGATTCTCAATGATTAGCCTTAATTGTACCCTCGTTGTTTGGTGACAGATATTTCTATGTCCCAGGGAACAGATACATGCCTCTGTGTGGCAGGAATCTTAACATTTGTTGATAGAATTTGTGAACTAATGGCAGCGATAGATGCGACTTTCCTAGTACGTTCAAGTGAATGTTCACATTGCATCACAGATGTTCGAAGCAAAACATCCTTAGGGGTGTGGCACAATGGTGTGGTGTCACTATGGCATGATGACGTGGTTGGAGCCATGTTGGCTACGAGAGATGTGGCAAGGTCATGTAAACACTCGGTCTCCATGTGGTGATACTTGCTGATGTGGCATGATTCAATGGGATCAAACTTCAAATGAGCGTAACTTTCAAACGAGTATTCAAATTGAGGAAAATTTTATATCGTTAGAAAATTATTAACAAGTTGCATGCAATCATCTTAGCTAAAGTTAATTCATCTAACTTTAGGCAAGAAGGAAATTTTGCAACCCAATTTCCATAATGAGACTTTGGAGGTCAGCTTAACTATAAAAATTAACACCTCCCATATGCTTGGGAATTCAAAGGAGGTGGGAGGGAGTGTTACGTCTTGGTAATGACCAATCACTCTAGGTAAGTTCGATTCAGAGTAGTTTCAATAGTAATAGCAACACCAACTGCTATAGAGATTCCATCGTGTGTTCTAACAATAACAACAACATCAGTTTTTATAGAAGTTCCAATGGAATTTTTATTAGTAATAGTAACATCAACTGTCACAACGGTTTTAGCACATCATTCCTCTAATGTTTCTTACATTGTGGTTTCTTCTAGAGGTGATTTCTCTTCATATTTTTCTATGGTGATAGGATAAGTTCCCAAATTTACCACTCAACATTATCTCAATTTTATATCATTACATTCAATGGGAAATATGTAGTAAGTGGGAAAAATAGGAGCTTCAACTTGTTGCACTACCTTATTTTTTGGGTTTGGGTTAGGTTTCACAGGTAGTTGGGGTCGTAGGGGAGGATTACTTGGTGGAATATTAGGCGAGAGTTGTATTTGTTAATGTTGTATGGGAAGTTTCATTGGCACAAGGAACTGTCAAGGAAAATAGGCTCCATGCCATCCTTGGGGCTGTAAGAATGCTCGACTCTAAGAAGAGGGCCATTATGGCCAGTGTGGAGTAACGGATTGGTGTAGGGCTAGGAAACTACCATGGGATTGTGTGATATTATATTTTCTATGGAACCTACTTAGAGTTATACATGTTGGTCAAAGTATTGAAATTTGATGATAGGTCTTAAGTTATAATACATGTTGTGCAAGCTTTCCAGGGATTTTTGGAGATAATAAAATAGGCTAACACATTGTCTTCACCTAATTCTTTGAATACTTTTAACCCAGGAAACAATGGTTCGTCCTTTGTCAAATGGCCATGCTTACAGATACCAAAGACTCCACATTATTACGTGGGAACTCTCGGAGGGGATATTTCTTCCTACAGCTAGAGAAGAATATTTCCAATGCCTTTTCACCTTCAACTTGCTTCTAATTAGCCTAGAAAACATCCAATTGTGAATACAAAGAGTTCATAATATCAATTTTAAAATTTTCGACTAAATTACTTTTTTTTTCCCTCGTTACTCCATTATTGCATGTTTTCTATACTCTATCAGAAGTGCCTAATGCTAAAGTTTTATTCCTTAATGATACTCTTCTCTATTTCATCATATGGATCCTTTAATATATCTCCATTTCCCATGAGGTTCAGCATATACACACAATCATCCCTCATTCCCCGTATCAAAATTATCTTTAAAATGTATTTATACAAATCAATATGTCTAGACTTGTGTAAATAGTATTAAAGGCACTCAATATAATATTCCAAGATCTCATCCTCTTTCTAGGACATTCTTAAATTTTCTGTTGGAAACGGGTTCCCTAGGGTCATTTTTGGGGTTAAAAGCCCAAGTTTTGGGGCACAAAACCCAAGTTTTTGTGTAAAAAGTGTAAAGTCCACGCATTTTGTGGTGGTGGAGCACGAAGATGTAAAGTATCATAAAGAGTTTCTGCCCTTCATTTATGTAAGTCATGTCGGCTTTAGGTTGTATAAAAAGGGAAGTCTTAGAAGAGTCTAAGGCATTTCAGTTCTTGGTATGTTTTGGGTCATTGATGAATGTAATGGGTCTGTGAGAGCTAAGAGCAAAGAGTCTTAGCATAGGAAAGAGGCTCTGCGGCTGTGTGCATAGAGGCCTAGGGTAGAATTTTGCAGCTGAGTGCGTGGATCCCTGTAGCTTGTTATGTGTGAGCATGATTGTTCAGAGGTCTTTTGTTTCAGCCGAATGTATACCCCAAGAAGTTTGTACACCCCTCCACGCGGGGGGGTGTGGGGAGGACTTGTCCCCCATCCCCCCCGGCTGGGGGGTCCGGGGGCCAGCGGTCCCCCGGTGGGGGCTCGGGGGCAGCACCCCCGAAGCTAAAAACAAATGTAAAATTGCCTTGTAAAAGTATAGTAATTTCTAGTCAATCTGGGCCGTTCATTAGGCAGATGATTTGACGGTAAAACTTATGTTTAGTTTAGGGTTTTTTGCCCTAGAAGGCAAACCCTCTCTTTGTATGAGGGCATTTTGTTTGTGGCTGAGATAGATGTGTATTCTCTGAGCGAGAAACAGAGAGGTGAGATTGTGAGAGAAAACAGATGATATTACAGCGAATCGGCTGTAGGTTGTGTCTCTTCATTTTGTTGGATAATAGAAAGGAAGGGCTGGCTGTTTGGGGTGGACATAGCCCAAACTGGGTGAACCACGTATATCTGTGTCTCTCTTGTTTTATGCATTTTCTGTGTTTATATTTCTGCAATATTTTATGTGTTCCATTGCTCCGTAATATATAATTTTATAACATAGTTGTGTACATAGGGCAATTAGAGTCTGTAAAGAATATCTGAAGCTTCAATAAAGAGAATTATTATGGAATTCTCTGTGTATGAGCTATTTTACTTATGTTATAAATGCATGTGATTATGTTATGATGAATACTGGGTTTATGTTTTAATGTTGTATTGATGCGTGAATCCATATGTTTTGCTTTGTTATATGAACGCAAGTCAGAATATTTGTTTATGCGAAGATCATCTTAATGCATGTTGAAGTTATCACATACTTAAGCTATTATGGGTAAATACAGAAGTAAGAGTAATTACAGAGGCATGTAAGTGTCTGATTCGTCTGTCTAGGGTACGCAAAGAACATTTGTAGACCTTCGCGGAGGTCTAGAGGATGTCTATGAGAAATATATCGATAATCCCTAAAAGGCTTATGACCCAGATAAAGGAAGGTTTAGGGTATAAAATGACATCACTACCATCTCTAGGTGCGTAAAATTGGTTTCCTCCATCCCCCCATACTGCTTCGAGTGAGACTTCAGTCTGCGCTCTGCAGATTGATGCCGAAAGGGCCAGTAGTGTAGGGATTTTCTTGGCTAATTAATGTTGAACCTGGCTCAGGGCCCCTCAAGCCAACAAATGGTTTTGTTGTTGGGACCAGGATCTGCATAAGGAAATGTGTGATGTCACATCATTGGAATCCAGTTAAGAAGGAAATCGAAAGTTGGTTGGATAGAAAGATCCACAAATTCGGGGCGCAAGAAATTAGGAATCCACAATTGATGAAAGAACAATGGTTGGACATATATATGTACACAGAGATACACGAAATCTTCTTTTGTTCCTTCCTATTTGAATTATACGAGTGGATCACGAAATTGGCAAACGGCCAAGGAAGGTGGAGGCTTAACAATCCAATAGTTTGGACTCTAGAGTTAGTGCAGAGATTGGAAGCCTTTGAAGATAAGATCACATGCGTTGTCGATCATTGGCTCGATCGTATCATAGGAGGGTTTGTGACAAAGTTCACAGTGGATACTTCGGTCAGTTACAGCGAAGCAAAGCGATGCTTCTTCAACGGACCGTGAGGTAAGTATTTAAGGTCTTTAAATACTTGGATTAATATGTTCTTATGTGAAAAGTGGGTTATGTAGTTACCTTGATGTTTGGAGCTATGCGAAGTGGAAAAGTTTTCAGGGATAGAGGGAAAATAGGCTAACCCGTTGATTGGACCTCCTCTGAGTGACGACGAGGAAGAATCACAGGCTTCTCTGTAGAGCATTGTTTAGTTGATAAGGCAAGGGTTCCAGCGAATACCCCATCCACTTGCACCACCTCCATCTTCATCTCTATAGCATATGCCTTCACCCACACCACTACCACCTCTGCCACCGTTTAATATGGTGAATTCAGTAAAATTTCCTGTGTTCAATGAGTCAGGAACTGAGGACCCAGACAAATTTTGGTTCATCGCGAAGGCTGTATGGGAATCCCAGGGTATTATAGATGATCATATGAAGAAAGCAACATTGGTCACTGCTTTGCAAGAACGCGCACTGACATGGTACATTAAGTACTGCACTGATAACCCAGTGGCTTCATTAGCAAATATTCAGACTGCGCTGAATAAGGAATTCAGTAGGCCCAAGTCTAAAGCGCAATCAATTGTGGGATTCAAGGAGATCATGATGAAGCCTGGCGAGACACCCTGGGACCTGGATCAGAGATTGAAGTGCACAATCCATGAAGCCAACATGAATCTTATGGATGGACAGCACTGCGAATGATTTATGGGTTCCCTCCTACCTCATCTAAGGGTTACTTTGTCACAGCAAAAGATGGAACCTAGGAAGAAGCCCTGGAGATTTCAATGAGATTACACGAGACACTGATGCAAGATGATAATTTAGGGGTTCAACAGATTCATGCGCTGTTTCAGAACCTGTGCCTAGAATTTCAAAGGCTAAAGAAAGATAGAGCAGTTCAATTGGAGGTGTGCGAAGAAGTTTGGTGCCTGAAGTGAAAAAGTCAGAGGCATGACAAACATCACAGCCCAGTTTTCGCGAATTATGTTGCAGCAGGGGGACCAATGCCTCTGAGGCCACAAGCTCAAGCAGGGCCAAGTATAGGGCCTGTGCTATGGTGTGCTATCTATCAGGTAGTTGGAAAACATGTGACATGCAATTTCCATTTGCCTCAGAAATTTGTACAGACACTGCAACAACTCTTTTGCAACTTTTGTCACTCGGTGGGTCTTGATGAGAATAATTGCCATATTTATGAGATAATTATGGATACAAATCTCACATATATGGTACAAGAAGAAACCCGACCTCTGGACCAAGGCACAGGGGAGCGTGAGGCAAATACTAGGGGCGCAGATGAGGCCGGGGTGGAGGAGGACCTGGTAGAGGTTAGGGATATGTTATTTGCTACAATTGTAGGGGACTCGGACACTACACGTGAGAATGCATGAACCCAACATGTCTTTCATGCTGATATTGTACTTAGTTTGACCATGCGATAGAGGATTGCCTTGTATTATTAGCTAAGATACGTGAAAAGGGGGCGCAACCTCAGCAGTGGACTCAGAACATGCAGATGATGAGGATTGAGCCTCACGAAGAGGATCCTAAGGTAAATATTATGTTGTGGAGTGGAGTGACGACTGGCAAAGATAAGGGGAAGCAGCCTGAAGAAAGTGACTGGGTCTACAAAGCCCTAGAAAAGGAGATCGGGTTTAATCTATAGCATGCAAAGGAAACGTTTGTGGAAGCAAAGAAAAACTTCGTTGAGGCCTCTACCTCAGAATTCAGGATAATCCAGTTGAAGAGATGGACCCTTCTATGCTTACTACTTTCTTGGAGACCTGCATGGAGCTATTGTGCGATAGCAAGGATGTGAAAGGAATGTAGGAGCTGATAAATAAGTGCACCAGAAAATAAAACGCTCCTAATGGACCGCGCATAGTCAGGAAGATTGATAATCATAAGGAAAGAATGGGGTGTGAGATGAGGCTCACTACGCAGATAGGATAATATGATATGGATCAAGTTATTCTGGATTTGGGCTTGGACGTGAATTTTTTTCCTAAACAGACATGGGAGTCGATGGGGAGACCTGCACTGCAGTGGTCTCCAATTCAGTTAAGAATGGAAAATCAACAGAAAATCATCCCCATGGGAATATTGCAGGGAGTGATAGTTGATATTGAGGGCACGAGCGCATTGGCTGATTTTGAAGTGATAGAGATTGTGGATGAAAGCAATCCCTACCCTGCGCTCCTTGGGATCGATTGGGCCACTAACATGAATGGGGTAATCAATTTGAAGAAGCGGAAGATGATATTTGAGAAGAAATCTCTTCACATAGTAGTGCCCCTAGACCCTGCAGAAGGACCGCGTTATACTGAACTGGTCCACGATTATGAAAGCGACGATGATTTGGACCATATTTATAAGATAACAATGTGAGATCGGGATTGGATGAATCTAAAAATAGATGGATGCATTGCTTGGGACCATGAAAATTCCTGCACATCATATTCAGATGAGGAGTTGAAGCACTGGCAGAACCGACTAAATGAAGTATCTACGCTGCGCTGTAATATGATGACCAAATCGATGGGTTGTGTATCATCGGAGGTAAGAAGTCTCCCTTCTTATGATGGTTTAACTGATGTCGATAAATTTTTGGATACATCTGAAAGGGAAGTGCCAGAGAAGCATCGCTTCTAGGCCTTGGATTGGGTGTTGCGCGCTATGCCTACAAGATGGTGGGGTATGCACAAAGATAGTTTTGATGATTAGCGTGTGTACAGAATGATGATGAGATTTCGGTTTGGTCACCCACAAGTTTGACTAATGGATAAATATGATGGAAGGGATGATCAGCGCAATCACTTGGCCAAATGGACTAAGGTTTATGGAGTGGAGCCTCAACCTGAATGGGTGCATCTGTTTTGTTATACTTTGGATGTAATATCGATGAACAACTACTTGGAAATGGAGCTCTGCCATGGAACTGAAGAATGGGACGTTTGGCAACAGGGATTCCTAATGACATTTATCTTTGAGGATGGATTTGAATGTATTGATGAGGTATTGCAGGAAGTCAAGGCAGCAATCTTTAGAATACCACAAGATCCCTTGGACTTAATTCAACTGGATTGGACCACCCAGCTGCGCCACGCGCTAGAGTACTACAATGTGACTACTAAATAAGAGGACGAGGATCCGAGGAACATTAATATCCCAAAGACTGAAGATCACCATGAAGTTGAAGGACTGAAAATTGAAAATCAAGATATCACCGCACCACTAAAAACAAGACAAGTGAACATTGGAACAAAGGCGGAGCCGAAATTTGCAAAGATTGGGGACTACTGGGATGACGCAACAGTAGATAAGGTTGTTGAATTGCTCCGTGAATATCAAGACTTGTTCCCTACAAAGTTTTCATATTTAAAAGGGATAATAGCGAACCTGGGAGTTATGAAAATTACGTTGAAACCGGATGCAAAGCTGATCAAACAGAGGCCCTACTGCCTCAACCCCAAGTATAAAGAAAAGGCCCACTTAGAGTTGGATAAAATGCTTGCCGCAGGTATTATTGAATCGATCAAAGAATCTGATTGGGTGAGCCCAATATCAGTTCAGGAAAATAAGCAGAAGGATGAAATAAGGATATGCGTAGATCTTAGGAAGTTGAATGACGCCTGCGTACATGATCCTTTCCAACTTCGTTCACCGACAAAGTGTTGGATAATGTAGGAGGACAGGAAGCATATTCGTTCACAGATGGGTTCTTGGGGTACCATCAAATCAAGATCACGTCAAAGCATAGAAGTAAGACAACCTTTGCCACTGAGTGGGGGTGCTTTCAGTATATTGTAATGCCTTTTGGACTAAAGAACGTGCTGGTGATCTTTTCGCACATAGTCATCGCAGTGTTTAAGGACTTCATTCACAAATTTCTAGAGGTATACTTTAACGATTGTACGGTGTTTGGGCTGGTGAAACACCATGTAACCAACCTACAATTGATGTTGGATACATGCCAGAGGTATCAGATCGCACTCAATTTGAAGAAATGTTTGTTCTGTGTTCCTTTCGGAATCTTGTTGGGCCATGTGGTGTGCAGACAAGGATTAATGGTCGACCCAACTAAGATAGAAGTTATAATTAATTTAGAGGAACAAATAAGTTCAAAATAGCTATGTGCAACATTGGGGCATACGGGATGCTATATAGAGTTCATTAAGACTTATGCCTAGATTACTGCGCCGATGGAGAAGCTGCTAAAGAAGGATGTTACATTCTATTGGAATGAAGAATGTCAGCAAAGCTTAGATGTGTTAAAGGAAAATATGGCCACCGCGCTAATACATGTCTTCCCGGATTGGACAAAGGAATTCCATGTGCATGTGGACACGTCATGTATTGCGCTCGAGGTGGTACAGACACAGGCCAGTGAGGGAGAGTTAGATCACCCTATAGGGTTTGCGAGTAGGAAGTTGTCTAAAGCTAAGAAGAACTATTCAATGACAGAGCGTGAAGGTTTGGCTATGGTGTACGTGCTCCAGAAGTTCATACATTACTTGTTAGGTGGACTCTTCAAGATGTATACAAACCATTCTGCATTGAAGTACCTAGTTAACAAGCCTATGTTGGGGGGGAAGATATGTAGATGGTTGTTTTTGTTTTAGGAATATTATTTCGAGGTCATTGTGAAGCCAAGACGGTCAAATGCAAGGCCAGATCATATATCACGCATTGAAACAGGAGAGGAGCCTACTAATTTTGAGGAAGGAATTCCTGACGTGCAGATCTTTGTAGTGAGCGTAGTTGACAATCACTTTGCAGATATCATACACTTCCTGACGACAGGAATGGCTCCGAAGGGGTATACTACTCAACAAAAGAAGGAATTGGTGGTGTGCATGGCAGAATTTTCTGTCATTGTAGGAAATTTATATAAAATGGGCTCGAATGAAATATTGTGACATTATTTTCCTAAGTTTGAATGAAATAGCATCCTCGTTGAAGCTCATGGAGGAGCTGCGGAAGGAAATTATGTAGGAAAAGCAACATCGCAGAAGATTTTATGCGCCGGGTTGTGGTGGCCGACGCTGCATAAGGATTCCAAGGCTTATTATACATAATGTGATGCATGTCAAAGGATGGGCAGGACATCACGGACAGATGAGCTGTCTCTTAATTTATAGTTGTCATTACAACCATTTAAGAAGCAGGCGATTGATTTTGTAGGACCAATTCAGCCTCTAGGAAAGAAGACAGGTGCGCGATACATCATCACCACGACTGAGTATTTGACCAGATGGGAAGAGGTGGAGCATGTGAAGGATTGTATAGGGGCAGCAATAGAAAAGTTCATCTTTGAGTATGTGCTGACTAGGTTTAGTTGCCCGAAGATTTTGATGAGCGATCACGATACGCATTTCCTTAATGAGACGATCAGCGCATTGATAGAGGAATTCCAAGTTTATCACCAAAAGAGTATGTCGTATCACCCACGGGATAATGGGATGGTTGAAGCATTTAATAAGATATTGGAGAAGCTGACAAAGGTTTGTAATGCAAAAAGAAATGACTAGGATGTGTGCATACCCGCGGTGCTATGGGCTTATAGAACAACTTGAAAAAAGTTGACTGGACAAACACCTTTCAGGCTGGTTTATGACATAGAAGCTGTGATGTCAATGGAGTACATTGTACCTAGTCTGCGCATAGTAGCATTCACAGGAATGGAGGATCACGTAGCCCTACAAGAGAGGCTCGCGCAACTGACAAAGCTAGAAGAGGATAGATTTTTGGCTGGATTCCATCAACAAGTTCGAAAGGAGCACGAAAATGCATGGCACAATCGGCACATCAAACTGCGCACCTTCAAGGTAAATTATTTAGTGTTATTATATGATAGCAAGTTTGATAAATTTCCAAGAAAATTTCGGATGCATTGGCTGGGGCCCTATGTCATCAAGGAGATTACCAATGGTCAAGTAGTTCAGCTGGTAAAAGTGAATGGAGATCATTTCTAGGGAAGGTAAATGGGAGGCGATTGAAGCCATACACCGGGGATCCGGCCAGATGACTATATGATGGAAGCACAGTCTTAGCACTCCAGGCAGCTGAAAGGAGGTGCGGGACTATAAACTACACTGCGTGGGTCGTAGAGTTGCGTGACTAGGGGACTGTGCGGAAAGGAGGAACGTCACAGTATCAGCAGAAGCATGAGGGGAGATGTGCTAAAGGAGGAGCAACTGCGCAGGGCAGCCAGAAAGTGACTGTTATGGTCATTGTTCATGATTTGACAGTGCGAAAATAGCCAAAAGGAGCGGAGGGGTGACATTTAAGGCAGAATTTAAATGCAAGATCTTTGGAAATCTGCCACCAATCTAGCATTTATGAATGGGTTTTGGGGGGGACAGTCAAATTCGAATTCGAATTTTCCTATAAACTACAGATGGTCACCCAACGAAAAGCACTTTGCATTTTTATAATTTGGGTGTCGAGCTATCAGTTGCACATGAACCCTGAGATTTTTGAGGTTTTGATGGCCAGTTTAGTGTTTGACAGGTTGCCTAAGGAAACCTAGGAGCTCCTTACTAGCCTCATGTCGGTGCTTAAGGAAACCACAAGTGTTGGAGGATCGATGGCCTCTAAGGGAGCTTCCCCTAAGGTCGTAAGTGTAGAAGTGCCTGCAGAAGTGCCAAAGTCACTGAGGTCACCCAAGCTGAGACCTACATTGACAAAAGAGGGGCCTAAGACAAAGAAAGACAAGAAGAAAGCAACACATCCGGTGCGCGAGTCACCAAGGAAGCACCAGAAGAAAGACAAGCCCACCACACAATAGAAATCCAACATGGTAGACCTAGAATCCAATGAGGACGTAGAAGAACTGGTATGGGCATGGAAGACATTGATATTGAGGGGGTAGACCCTATTTCCAAGCTACCATAGTACATCCCTCCGTGCTAGGGCAAGGTGAAGGTCCCGAAGGACGTAGATGAGGGCAAATTTTCACTTAACACACCGTTGTTGCTAGACCAGATCACATTCGAAGGTTCGCGCTTGGCACGCATCCCATATCTGAAGTTAGAGGATTGGGACTTGGAGGATACTGAGTGGTTCCCCCACTTGGCGATTGATACATTTATGACTTGGGACTTCTATAAAGATTCTGGTGTGACCACACTAGAGTCAAGGAAGTGGATTAGAGGGGTGGACAAGGCAAGACTGTTGAACCTGCTATGGGTGCCACATTACAACCACGCACCCATAACTTTGATGGTGATCAAACAATTGTTATGCTTGGTGCACAACAGGTACCTATGGGAACCAATACCAATCACCGATATGCTAATCCATAGGATCACATTGCTACCGCACTTAGGGTTGAATCTGGCCAAAGCATTTGGCGGAAAGGTGAGCGAACGCAACCTTGCCGAAAGAATGAAGGACAAGTTCAAGCTTGTCAAGAAGATGCAAGGATACTCAATTTCCAGCATAACCAACCTCGCGGTTAAGGTAGCCACCCAGATCTTGGCCGGGAAAATCATGAGGAAGTGTCGTGCAAATGAAGTGTTAGCACCAGTGGTGTCATTAGCAGCCTAGTCCGCGGAGGGCATACAATTCAATTGGGCGCGCTACCTCTGCAGCAAGTTCTTCGTGAACTGCAGAGAAGCACAAGACCAGAGTAAGACCTTCCATTACACATTGATTTTGCTATCAATCATACTGGTCGTGTGGGAATTACAGGAGTACAGTAAGTTTCCTTTGATCGCGTCATATCTGTCAGAAGCAGAGAAGTTCGCTTTGCTTTAGGGCACAAAGGACCCCGAGAGGGTCAAGGACTGTAATATATTTTGGGTGTTGATGGAGGCAAGAATCTGCACCATGATAAACTGTAAGTCGTGGTTATCGCCAACTATCTTTGAGCAGTTGTCGAGATATGTGGGGTTCAAAGTGAACTTCCATTGTATCTCCATCCGGGCGTGAAAGGTCCCTGAGAAGAAGTGGTATGATCTCCCATACCTTGCAACAGATGATGCAATTGCAGCGGTCCTTGAGCGTTGGCCAGTAGAGTGGCACATGGCCTCAGATCTTTCAGTCGGGTCCAGTAAGTCCACAACAAAGCAGAAGAAGGTAGAGGCCCAGTTGAAGATGTAGCAGTTAGCTAAAAGGAGGGAAAAGGAGGCTGAGGAGAAATTCAGAGCAGAGTGTGCTACAAAGGAGCACATCGAAGAGAAGGAAGGGGAGGAAGAACGCGACTCTGAAAAAAGTCAAAGGTCCCCTTCGTTATAGATAGAGGATGAAGAGAAGCAATCAGAACAGGATGGTGGAGACCAGGAGAGTACTCTGTTCCGAATAAAGCGCACTCCGGAGTAGGAGAAACAAGGGCCGCAAAAGAAGTCCAAGGCTAGTAAATCATCGCTCGACCCAATCACCTTGACAGAAGGTGACTTGGATGACATCGGAGATAAAGTAAGGGATGCGACCGTGGAGATGTTATAGCAGTTTGAGCAGTAGTAGAAGCAAGCCTTGGTTGCCATTCAGATGGGTCTACGTGAGCTGCAGATCCAAACTACTCAACTGTAGACTGGTGTAGGGTGGGGCAGTGCAGCGTCGACTAGTTTGGCACCAGGGACCTCTGAAGCAGCGGAGATGGTCCACTCCTTGGATCCCCGGGTCGTCGCGTTGCCGGATGGAGCTTTGACTGCAGAAGCGGAAGCTGACAGGGCTACTGTCAGTGCTCTCAAGAAGGTTGGGTTGAA
The DNA here is from genome assembly GCA_031772625.1 of Pinus tabuliformis. Taxonomy (NCBI): domain Eukaryota; kingdom Viridiplantae; phylum Streptophyta; class Pinopsida; order Pinales; family Pinaceae; genus Pinus; species Pinus tabuliformis. The sequence goes on along the minus strand of CM062807.1, from coordinate 539,619,430 downwards.
CTTGGCCGCACTTCCAAGTGAAGCCCTTCACACCTTGCAAGCAAGTGTAATCGCAGAATTTCAGGCTCGAGAGCAGCACGCACTGAGTGTGATGAGAAAACAAAAGGTAAAAAATGCACGGATGTTCATCGAAAAGACCTCGCAATTGACACATGGAAGAAGGTGTAGAAGAAGAATGAGCACACTACGGCAGTAGTTGCTAAAGAATGTAGAACTATTCCAGAGCTTCATATCCCAGAAGAAGCACCAGTAGAGGCCAAAATTCGAAATCTCGTTGCAGGTGTGTGTGATGCAAAGACAAAGCTAGGCAACATTCAATTTGAGTTGAACCTTAAGATCACAAAGCTTGAGTTGAAGGCCCAGCCTTCAACTCCGCTAGAGGTCAAAGAGCAGTGCAAGGCAGCTGTCAAGGATGCAGTTGTTGCAGTAAATGTCATAGTAATAGATTGCACCACGCTCTTTGAGCAGTCACTGGAGGTACTTACTAGTCTGTAGGAAGATCCCAACCTACAGAGGTTAGAAACAAATGTGAGGGAATTACATCCGTATTACGATGAGGTCAGAGCGATGGTGCATACTGTCACCATCACACAGAGGTTGGCCAAGCTACAAGAAGCAAGGGGACTGAAGGAACAGGTGGAAGCAGCACAACGAAGAAAGGCAGTACTGAAGGCCAGATTGGCGCCTTAGTTGGATGAGGCCTATGTGCTCACTACCACCATTGAGGGAAAATTGGCTAGCCTACAGGAAACACAGCAGCAAATCAAGGTAGATAGTGCAGGACCAACAACAGAGCAGCTGGTGGAGCATGTTAAGCAGGTGGCGACGCAATGTGACACCGAAGTTGCAGTGGCACAACTGGAGCTGGGAGGTCGTCGCGACAATATCTTCACACGAGTAGAGTGACTCGAGGGCGAATCACCATATTTTTGTTGGGGGGCTGTTGCGAACGGATCCCCTAGGGTCATTTTTGAGGTTAAAAGCCAAAGTTTTGGGGCAGAAAGCATAAGTTTTTGTATAAAAAGTGTAAACTCTCTACATTTTGTGGTGGCGAAGTGTGAAGATGTAAAGTATCATAAAGGGTTTCCACCCTTCATTTATGTAAGTCATGTCAGCTTTAGGATATTTACCCATGGTCCACGGACCATGGGATTGTATAAAAAGGGAAGTCTTAGAAGAGTCTAAGGCAGTTTAGTTCTTGGTATGTTTTGGGTCATTGATGAATGTAATGGGTCTGTGAGAGCTAAGAGTGAAGAGTCTTAGCGTAGGAAAGAGGCTCTGCAGCTGTGTGTGCAGAGGCCTAGGGTAGAATTCTGCAGCTGAGTGTGCGGACCCCTACAACTGTGTGCGCAGGGTTGTTAGATTCCGTAAAGAAGATCTGAAGCATCAATAAAGAGAACTATTCTGCAATTATCTGTGTATTATCTATTTTACTTATGTTATAAATGCATGCGATTATGTTATGATGAATACTGGGTTTATGTTTTAATGTTGTATTGATGCACGAATACATATGTTTTGCTTTGTTATATGAACGCGAGTCAGAATATTTTTTTACGCGAAGATCATCTTAATGCATGTTGAAGTTATCATATACTTAAGCTAATCTGGGTAAATACAGAAGTAAGAGTAATTACAGAGGCGTGTAAGTGTCTGATTCTCCTATCTAAGGTACACGAGGACAATCGTAGACCTTCGCATAGGTCTAGAGGACATCTAAGAGAAGTATATCGATAAGCCCTAAAAGGATTACTGACCCACGCAAAGGAAGGTTTAGGGTATAAAACGACATCACTACCATCTATGGGTGCAAAATCTTGGTTCCTACATCCCCACATACTGCTTCGAGTGAGACTTCAGTCTGCGCTTCGCGGATTGATGTCGAAAGGGCCAGTAGTGTAGGGATTTGCTTGGCTAATTAACATTGAACCTAGGTCAGGGCCCCTCAAGCCAACATTTCCTCCCTTTGATCTTTGCTTCTACAATAATATTGATATTTTTCCAAAAAAAAATTATTCATGCCATCCCAGGAAGAAATACACTCACCGCCAAGCCCCATGAACCATCTCAATGCAACTCCCTTCAAATTAGCAGGGAAAGACTTCATTTTTTAAGACTTTTAGGTGTATTCATAACTTCAACACAAAATGTCAACTTTAACAAGAAAAGTATCTAGATCTTCACTGGTCATGCCAAGAAAATTTGGGAGGGATGACAGAGGATTTGTGTTCATTGGAGCTTGTCCCAGAAGGTTCTTGATAGGGAATTTGAAAAGTAGTAAATATGTCATCTACCATATAGTTTTACCACAAAATCTAGAGGTTTTGCAAAGCTACTTCATGCACTCAGTTTCCACCAACAAGTTTTCCTAGCTATGAAGAATCCTATGATGACTTCTCAAGTTGCCTTATAGCACTTTCCAAGTCTGAGATAAATTTATCTATGGGTTGCTCATTTTCCAATATTGGTTATCAATGTTCCATATTATTTCCATGTGTATCTCCTTGCCCTTCTAACAATTCCTAGTATTCACCTTCTGATACTAATAAACACGATTTGTAGATCCTTGTACTTGCCTTTGAGACAAAGGGTTCATGGGATTATGTTTCCCAGTCGTTTTCTGCCAAGATAGATGACCCTTGAGATTATTTTCTCTCATAAATTGTTGCGAAAGTAGATGATTTATAGGATCTTACTTTTTAACAATTTATTCTTGGGGTAGATGATTATGCTTCTACTTTCGAAATGTTGGGTGTGGAGCCTTATTATCTTCTTTATTCAGAGGCATCTCCACATTGGACCCCAATTTGTAATGTGGTGGCAACACCACCCGTAAAATGCACGTTGCAGGGGGGTCCAGTGGGGGGTGGCTGCGACGTTTGGTAGCCTGCCCCTAGCAGGGGGATTGGGAGCAGCGCCCCGGAAGCTAAAAATAGATGTAAAATTGCCTTGTAAAATGTTGTAATTTCATAGTCAATCTGGGCCATTCATTAGGCGAAGATCTGACGGTAGAATTTATGTTTAATTTAGCCTTTTTTCCCCTAGAAGGAAACCCCTCGCTATATATGAGGAAATTGTATTGCGTCTAAGTAGATATGTATTCTGAGTGAGAAAGAGAGAGGAGATTGTGTGAGAGTGAAGAGGGAAGTATATCGGATATACTATATGTTTTATCTATTTAGTTTGCTGGATAATATAAAAGGAAGTACTGGTTGTTTCTCCATGGACGTAGCCCAAATTGGGATACTCTCGACGGAAAGGCACTTGGAACAATACGGCTATGCCTAGCGGCGTCGGTAACCTTTAATATTTCAAAGGAAACGACAACAGAGGGTTTAATTTAGACATTGGCCAAACTATATGAAAAACCCTCGACCTCAAATAAGGTATTTCTTATGAAGCGTTTATTTAATATGAAGATGTCAGAAGGTGGATCTATTGTTGATCATTTAAATGAATTTAATATAGTTACCAGTTAGTTAAGTTCTGTAGGGGTAACTTTTGATGATGAAGTTAGGGCTCTATTATTTGTGTGCTCATTGCCAGAAAGTTGGAATGCTTTAGTTATGACCATTAGTAAATCTATCTCTATATCTAGTACTTTAAAGTTTGATGATGTTGTTAGCGCAATCCTTAGCGAGGAAATGCGACGGAAAACCTCTGGTGAGACATCAGGTAATGCTTTGACTGCAGAGACTAGGGGAAGAAAAATGGAAAGAGGAAAGAGCCCTGGATATCGCAGTAAGTCAAGAAAAGGCAGATCCAAGTCTAGATCAGGGATAGTGTGTTGGAAATGTGGGAAGAAAGGACACCTGAAGAAAGATTGCAAGTCTCAAAAGGGAAAAGAAGGAGACGTGCAGCAAGAAAATAATCATGAAGCAAATGTCACAGGTGATGTGTTGCAAGATGCTTTGATTCTTTCATTAGAAAATATTATTGATGCCTGGGTGGTAGATTCATGGGCCTCATTCCATGCCACACCTGATAGGAAACATTTTCATCATTATGTTCAAGGATATTTTGGACAGGTTCGAATGGGTGATGATAAACCCTGTAAAATCATTGGAATAGGTAGAGTTATCATAAAATAGCAGAATGGAAATCAATAGCTATTGAAGGAGGTAAGGCATGTTCCAGATCTGAAGAAAAATCTGATTTTAATAGGGCAGTTGGGAGGTGAAGGTTGCATAACTACTTTCACTGAAAAAACTTGGAAGGTCACTAAAGGAGCCCTGGTAATAGCAAAAGGAGAAAAGGTTGGTACATTGTATTTATGCAATGGTATTTCTAATTTTGTTAATGCTTTAACCTCTACATGAGTAGATACAACATTGTGGCATCATAGGCTTGGGCAAAGGAGTGAGAAGGGGATGCAAATCCTTCACTCAAGAAATTTGTTTCCAGGTTTGAAGCATGTTTATTTGGAATTCTATGAAAATTGTGTTTATGGAAAACAAAAGAGAGTCAGATTTCTCAAAGTTGGGAAAGAAAAGAAGAGTGAAAAACTAGAGCTTGTGCATACAGATGTATGGGGACCTGCTCAGGTATCATCTCCTGGTGGCTCTCGTTATTATGTTACTTTTATTGATGATGCAACCAGAATAACCTGGATTTATTGTATTCTAAATAAATATGATGTATTTGATACTTTCAAGAAATGCAAAGCTTTGGTTGAAAATGAGATACGAAAAAGGTTGAAGTGTCTTAGATCAGACAATGGAGGTGAATATTGCAGCAAAGAGTTTGATAGGTATTGTTCAGAGAATGGAATTCGTAGAGAGAAGACAGTTCTAGGAACACCACAAGAAAATGGTATGTCAAAAAGGATGAACAGGACAATCATGGAGCGTCCAAGGTGCATGAGATTGCATGTAGGATTTCCTTTAAAATTTTGGGTAGATGTTGTAGATATTGTTGTTTATCTAATAAACAGAGGGCCTTCAAGTTCCTTGGATGGTGGTATTCCAGAGGAGGTATGGACAGGTAAAAAGGTAAACTACTCTTTTTTAAAGACTTTTGGTTGTGAAGCCTTTGACCACATTAATAAAGAAAATAGAAGAAATAGAACAAAGCTTGAGGTAAAATCAAAGAAATGTACCTTTATTGGATATGGTGTTAATGATTTTGGTTATCACTTTTATGATTATGAAAAACACAAAATCATTAGGAGCATAGATATCATATTCAATGAAAAGGTTTTGTATAAGGATTAGTTGCAAGAAAAGAAATAGGACAAAGAAAATAGAGAATACACAGTGCTTGAAGAGATCACAGAAAAAGTGATGGTGCCTGAAAAATCATAATGATCAATAGCCATAACATCAAAAGCTACCACAATAGCAACAAGCACCTCAAACACCTGAAAGTGGTGTTAGAAGATCTACCAAGATATGTAGACCCCCTGAACAATACTCTCCTTCATTATATTATGTATTGTTGACTGATTTTCGTGAACCAAAATGTTATGAAGAAGTAGTGCAGGTAGAAACCAGGAAGAAGTGGGAGCAAGCCATGAAATAAGAGATGGAATCCTTAGCACATAACCAGAATTGGGACTTAGTCAAGTTGCCTACAGGTAAAACAATAGTGCAGAATAAATGGGTTTACAAGTTGAAGGAAGAAGATGGAGGTAGAAAAATGTATAAAGCTAGACTTGTGGTGAAGGGGTTTGCACAGAAAAAGGGTATAGACTTTGAAGAGATATTTTCTCTTGTTGTTAAAATGACTTCAATCAGAACTATTTTAAGTCTAGTCGCAGGTGAAGATTTACATCTTGAACAGTTAGATGTAAATACAGCCTTTCTCCATGGGGATTTGGAGGAAGAGATATATATGCAGCAACCACAAGGATATGAGGTAAAAGGTAAGGAGAAACTAGTGTGCACATTAAAGAAGAGCTTGTATGGCTTAAAACAGGCTCCAAGGTAGTGGTATCTAAAATTTGATAGGTTTATGTCTGAACAAGGTTATACTAGATGTCACTCTTATCATTATGTTTATCTCAAAAAGAAAAATGATGGCAGCTATATTATATTGTTATTGTATGTAGATGGCATGCTTGTTGCAGGTTCTAACATGCAATAAATAAATGTGCTCAAAACAAAATTGGCGAACTCATTTGTAATGAAGGATTTGGGTGCTGCAAAACAAATCCTTGGTATGAGAATAACTAGAGACTGGAAGAATCGAAAATTAACATTGTCTCAAAGTGAGTACATAGAAAATGTGTTGAAAAGGTTTAATATGTAGAATACAAAACCAGTTAGTATACCTTTGGCTAACCATTTCAAATTAAGGAGGAGTGTCCCAAGACTCAGGAAGAAATGGCTCATATGTCTAAAGTTCCATATGCATCAACAGTTGGAAGCTTAATGTATGCAATGTTTTGCACAAGGCTTGATATTGCACATGCATTGGGAGTTGTAATCAGGTACATGAACAATCCAGGGAAAGAACATTGGATGGCAGTGAAGTGGATTCTCAGGTATTTGAGAGGTACCACAAATCAAGCATTATGCTTTGTGGTTCAAACATTTCTCTACAGCGATATGTTGATGCAAATATGGCAGGTGATAGAGATAACAGGAGGAGCACAACAGGGTATGTGTTTACTGTAGGTGGAACAGCTATCAGTTGGGTCTCAAAACTAAAAAGTGTTGTTGCACTCTCAACAACAAAAGTAGAGTATGTTGCTGCTACAGAGGCTAGTAAAGAAATGATTTGGTTACAAAGGTTTCTGGATGAATTGGGTAAGAAGCAAGAGTTGCGCAGGTTATACAGTGACATCCAGAGTGCCATACATCTTGCAAAGAACTCTGCATTTCACTCCAAGACTAAAGATATGCAACTCAAGTACCATTTCATACAGTCAGCATTGGAATATGGACAGTTGAAGCTAGAAAAGATACACACTAGCCAGAATCCTGTAGATATGTTAACAAAAGTTGTAACCAAGGAGAAACTGAGAATTTGCTCAGTTTCAATTGGTCTTCAAGTATGATGAAGAAGATAAGAAACAGTCAGGTCCAAAGTGTAGTCATTGTCCAACATATGAAGCAACGGTGGAGTTGCTATAATTAGTCTCCAAGTGGGAGATTGTTGGGTGTGGAGCCTAATTATATCCTTTATTTAGAGGTATCGCCACATTGGACCCCATTTCGTAATGTGGCGGCAACACCGCCCGTAAAATATATGCTCCAGGGGGGTCCAGGGGGGCTGACTATGACCTTTGGGAGCCCCCCCTGGCAAGGGGATCGGGGGCAGTGCCCTCGAAGCTAAAAATAGATGTAAAATTGTGTTGTAAAATGTTGTAATTTTGTAGTCAATCTGGGCCGTTCATTAGGCGGAGATCTGACAGTAGAAGTTATGTTTAATTTAGGGTTTTTTTCCGTAGAAGGAAACCCCTTGCTATATCTGAGGAAATTGTATTGCATCTAAGTAGATCTGTATTCTGAGTGAGAAAGAGAGAGGAGATTGTGTGAGAGTGAAGAGGGAAGTACATCGGATCTGTTGTAGGTTGTATCTCTTCAGTTTGTTGGATACTATAAAAGGAAGGATTGGTTGTTTCTCCATGGACGTAGCCAAAATTAGGTGAACCACGTATATCTGTGTCTCTCTTGTTTTATGTGTTTTCTGTGTTTGTATTTCTGCAATATATTTTATGTGTTCTGTTGTTCTATAATATATAATTTTCTAACACGAAATTATTTCCTAGATAAATGTCACTCATATTAAGTCATGATTTATCCTTCCTCCACATCCCCTTATTCTTGAACAGTTAGTATTTTTGGGAGCGCAATGTTTCTTTTCTTCTTTATTCATGCATCCTACATATCTTATAAAAATAATGTTAGCCTATTTTTGTGCCTTCAATAACCTCCACGGAAATGACACCAAAATGTTGAGGATTTGTATTCTCATTAAAAACAATGCATCCACTCTAACATAAATTATCAACCAGGGTAATTTCATTTATTTCAATGTTTTTGTGCACAGTATCCATAGGAAGCAATCATTAACTACTTCCTTCTATTATGCTTCCTCAACAAAAACACAGCCCTCAATCAAAGCCTAGTGTTTATGGTTTATTCCACACTTGTAGGAATTGAAATCACTCTTCACTCAATTCTAGAATGAAACCTCATTGTTGAAAAACCACACTTGCATGGAAAGAAAAACATTACATGCATTTATAGAAATGTAAATCATTGTTTACTAGAAGGAAACAACACTCAAAAACTCTTACAGAGAGAAAATAACACTCAGCACAACCAAATCCTCACTTTCATAAATGAAATCACTTAGCACCACAACTAATTAGAAACCAATCACAAATGTCAAATAAAATAACAAATCAGAAAATGAAATGTTACTATTGTAACTACATTGGTAATATTGAGTTGAAAAAAATAAAGGATAACATTATTAAATTGTATCAACTATATGTAGCAGAACTGTGTAATAGTAACTTGTAACAATAATTAATAACATTAATCGAGTAATAGAAAGCAACAATCATCAATCTGTAATATAAATCCAATCAACACCCTATAATATTAAAAATCATTATAGTAACAGCAATGTGCTAATCACATAGTAAATTAGTAACAATAATAAACTTCAATTCCAAAAATATAATCACAACCCACAGCTAATTAAATGAAATTGTCACGCTACCTATATAGTCATAGCAATCCCTGCTAAAGAGGAGGTCCCTTCCTCCTTAGCAGGGAGCCAGAGCAAATCTCACTACCTATGGGTTACACAATACTTCATAAAATGATCCACAAACTTGTTGAGTGTTGCATTTATGGTAAAATAAAGTTACAGAAGCACAATCTGAGAAAAATTAATATTGTCAATCCTCTTCCCAGGGCAGGGAGATCCCCCTTATAGGTTTTCCCTTACATCCAATATTGGCAATAAATCAAAACATGAAGAGTGTTTACATTCTCAAGATGTTCAAATAAAGTTAACAGAGGGTTCTTAATAATAAATTACAATTGATTGTATTCAAATAATTTGTTTTCCATAATAACTTCCTTGATTAGAAAATGACAAAAAATATAGGAGTCATAACCATTGTGGCAAAATATTCCATGTCATTTAGGATAATCAAATCCTTATTTTCACAACAAACCACATTAATTGTTTTGAGTAACAGCGTACATAACTGTAACCTAAAACATAATCGAGACTTTGCCAATAACAGTGTGGAAGAATAACGGCATCTAGGTATGTTTGAGTAACAGCAAAGTGGAATCCTAAAGTAACAACGTAATATAATTCTAGAGTAACAGCATCTTGAAATCCTAGAGTAACAGCATATTGAAATCCTAGAGTAACGGCATCGTGGGTCAGTTGGGGCATCATTTAGACATTTTCCACAACATGTTGTTTGTAAAACACCCAAAATATATTTTTTCCTTTCAAATTAAAGAAGAACTTAACATATTAGAGTGATATAGATATTTAGTATACCTTATTCAAAATATGGGATATTAGGTAGAAAGGATGCAACTATTGAGGACAAAATAAGCAAAAAAAGATAAGAAAAAATGTGATATAAAACCTAATTCTTGAACCCAACAAACCCCCCAATCTCCTTTCCCCTTTCTTGGAACAACATCCCATCCCTATCTATTGCCTCACCCTCCCATCTACCCTCTTCTTCTTTCCCATCTCCATCTTTACCAAATCCTTTTGATCCTTGTAGTTCCCCTCCCCCAAATTTGGATATTGGGAATGGGCTCGCCTCATCTTCCCCTCCTAATTTCCCCAATTTGGATTTCCCACCTCATGAGCCTTATGACCTCCATACTCAAAAAATACCCAAGGAGGAAATACCCTCTTGAGGATGCCTATATTTGGACCTATCCTAAATAACCCAAGTGGATGCAAATCTCACCTTTTGAACTTGGCTCAACAAAAGGCCACTTTGGACATAATCAAAAGAAACAAACTACTATTTCAAAGGATCTTAGAGTAGGGTCATCCCTTTAAAATACCAAATCATTATTATTCTCTCTTTCAACACCCAAAGGGATAGCAAGAACCTGAAAAAATATTGCGCTCAAACAACTTATTATTTCGCATAAACCAAATATTTTACTTTCTTAGGAAATAGTGGTTGAAGGGTATCGAGCTCGCTTTATTGGCTAAAAGACTGATCTATTTCTACCTCAAAGGTGGTGGGTAATTATAGTGGTCTACTCATAGGATTATTTTGGGACCTAAGGGAAATATCCTCCTCAATTCATAATCCTACCATTTCTATTTGTCTAGAGGCCAAAGGGATGGGCACGAAAATTTAGTCCTCAATATATATGGATCATATGCAGATAAGGTTCCTTTTTTGGAAAAATTTTCCTCCTTAGTATCTTTATTATATCTAAATATTATCATAGGAGATGATAATATTTGGGGCCCAAATCTAATACCAAACCTCGTTAGTGGTTTTTTCACTCGCTTCTTTGAGTGTTTTCAACTTATGGACCCTAAGCCACTTAAACTCTCTCTGACTTGGCATAAGTCCATGGTTGATGATGGAGTTGTATCAAAATGACTAGATAGAATTCTAATTTTAGTAGACCTCTTTTCTTCATAGTACCTTACTCAATCTTGGGTATCCTTGGAGGCCTCTCTGAGCATATTCCCATTATTATCAAAAAGTTCCATGATAAGAGCAGACCTTTGTTTCCTTTTTGCTTTAATCACTCCTAGATTCAAGAAGAAGAATTTAAAATTATTGTTTTGGATAATTAGGTTCATCTATTTGATCCTAATCCTATCCCTTATATGGGACAATTCACAAAGAACATTTCCCCGCTCAAGGAAATTGTTAAACCTTGTTCTTTCCATTTCCATAAAAAAGTAGCAAGGAGATCAAACATCTTATCAAATATATTTATGAATTAAATTCCAATGGAATATTCTCTATAGAGTATATAGGATCTCTATCATTGCAAGGAATAGGAAAGACAAACATTCCTAAAAAATGAAGAATTTGAATGGCAAATAAAAAGTAGAGAAATATTATTTCCACAACTAGTCGCACGTGCGAGGGGCATCACAGGGGGGTTGATAATTCCCCCTATTCGTTGCGCTAGTTGTAGTAGAGAGGGTGAAACTCCCTTTTTCGGGGGGTTTCAAGGAGGCGGTAGCCCCCTTGTGTGGGATCGGGCAACGCCTTGAGAAAAAAAATTGGACCCTATATTAGGTGGGTGGACCTACCCATGGTTTTGGGCATGATAGTTTTCTACCCATGGTATTTTTTAGATCCGATCAAGGAAAATATGGTTATATTCTAATATAGAACTAATAGATTGGGGTTTATGAATGCTTACGCATGTATGTATATGTATTATAACATTGAAAGCAACACAATGAAAAATCAATTTGGTAGTTTCGTTTTTGGGATCTCGGGGAAAATATCTGTGTATTTGTTTTGTGTTTATCATCATTGTATATTTTTTGTTTTTAAGAATTCATTTACAGGTAATTTTTGTACAGGGTTAAAACCTACATGTTGTATTGGAGGTGTTTTGGCTTCAAGGGGACGCCTTTGCTGCTGAGGGGTTTTGCTCGGGCCTATGGTAGACCATGTTCAGTGGGAGATATGCGAGATTGATTCTTGCGGTGAAAGAATATGGTGAGCATTGGAAAGATAAATATCAAGAAAGTTAATGGTCATAGTTTTGAGTTGTGGAAAAATAAGATGGAGGATATGCTAGTGGATAAAGATCAATGGATCGCAGTAGATCCGAGCAATAAACCAATGGAAATTTCATCAAAAGACTGGGCAAAGTTGGATCAAAAGACAAAGGGCATAATACGGTTGTGTATATCAGATTCAGTATTGTTGAATGTATCAGGGGAAGCTATAGTGAAGGAATTATGGGTCAAGTTAGGGACTTTGTACCAATCTAAGTCTCTGGTGAACAAAGTGTTCCCACAAAAAAAGTTGTATAACCTGAGGATTAAGGATGGAGACTCAGTGACAGAGCATCTGAATGCATTTAATATTGTGGTAAACCATTTTTTATTTGTTGATATAAAAAAATTGAATGAATATAAGTGCATCAGTTGTTTTGTTCTCTACCAGATTCGTGTGATAGTCTAGTTGTTTCTATAGGTAGCAATACAACTACCTTAAAGTTTGATGAAATAGTCTCATCCTTATTGTTGGAGGAGATGAGAAAGAAAAATATGGAGAGCCAGAATGGAGAAGCCCTGTCTGTACGAGGACAGTCCCATAATAGAAACTAAAATAAGTCCTCAAGTGGGAGATCTAAATCTAGAGGGAGATATCAATCTCCATGAAAACCTGTAAAGGTGTGATGGAAATGTGGAAAGAAAGAGCACTTCAAAAAGAATTGTAGATCTAAAGCTCCTGAGAAAGGAAAGGGATCTTATGATGCTCCTTTCTCAGAGGAAAAAACCACCTCAGATGAAGGTGGGGATGTGTACTTGACTTCTTTTTCAAGTACACATGTAGATCACAAGGCATGGTTGATTGACTCAGGTGCATCCTTTCACTTCACTCCCCATAGGGAGTGGTTCTGCGAGTATGAGAAATATGATGGTGGTTGTGTATTCTTAGGGGATGACAGGAAGGCAAGGTGGAAGGATTAGAACACTTCCAAGTGTTCTGCATATTCCTGCATTGGCCAGAATCTTATTTCTGTAAGCAAGATGGATGGTGCAGGTGTAAAAATAGTGTTCGAGAAATACACCTGCAAGATAGTTCGGGGAGCACAGGTATTGATGTGGGGATTTCATATTGGAACTTTGTACAAGCTTTTGGGTATTATTTTTATTGATGGGTGCAACAATTTTGTGGTTCCTGAAAGTTGAGCAAAAAATCTTGGGGTCTCTGGAGAAAATACCATGCTATGGACATATTTGAGAGAAGGGCCTTCGAATATTTCATGTTAATGGTATGGTAGAAGGTATGTCTAATTTCTCTCTGGAGTTCAATTTATGTGAACATTGTGTATATGGGAAGCATAATCGAGTGAGTTTCCCCTTTGGTGTTAAGAGGGCGAAAGGGATATTAGAGCTTGTGTACAGTGATGTGCTTGGACTTGTGTCGGTTCCATCACTGGGTAAGATTTGTACTATGTATCATTTATAGATGACTTATTGACAAGGAATACATGGATATATTTCCTAAAGAACAAATTTGAATTCTTTGATAGGTTTAAAGAATTTAAGGCTTTGGTGGAAAAACAAACAGAGAAAAAGATAAATGTGTTGAGGACAGATAATGGTGGAGAGTTCTGCAAGAAGGAATTTGAAGAGTTTTCTAAGAAGTGTGGTATAGCACGGCGGAATACTACTCCATAAACACCTCAGCAAAATGGAGTTTTGAAAAGAATGAATAGGACGTTGATGGAAAAGGAAAGAAGCATGCTCAGTGGTGCCAGGTTAGGAAAGGAAATATGGGCAGAGGTGGTGGAGACTGCATGTTACCTAGCCAACAAATCACCTTCGTCAGCATTGGAGGAAACCCTCTCTTTCACATCTAAGGGTATTTCGTCATGATGCATATGTACATGTTCTAAAGGAGAAAAGAACCAAGTTGGATAGTAAATCTGAAAGGTGCATCTTTATTGGGTATAAGGATGGTTTAAAAGGTTATAAACTTCGCAACCTAGAAACAATAAAGGTTATGTACAGTTGAGATGTGGTGTCTAGAGAGGTGAAATATGTTATTAAACATGAAGTACTACCAAAGGAACCTGAGAAGATAGAGTTTGATCTAAAGGAGGAAGAATCAGACTTTATAGTAGAACACGAATCAGAAGATTGAGAACCACAAACTCTAGCTATGAGAAGATAAGTTTGAGAAAGAAGGTAGCTAGAAAGGTATATTCCATCTACATTTTGTTCAAATTTGGCTTTATCTGTTACGAATGATGATCCCAGAACTATCAGGGAGGAAATATATTTAGAGGATGGAAAACTCTAGAAAAAGGCCATGATTAATGAAATGGTATCTTTGGACAAAAATTATTTTAGGGATCTGGTGGAGTTGACGGCTGGAAGGAAACCCATTGGAAACAAATGGGTGTTTAAGAAGAATATGAATGCATAAGGCAAGGTGGAGAAATATAAATCTTGGTTGGTAGAAAAAGGTTATTCCCAGGTGCTGGGAATTGATTTTGGTGATATTTTTTCTCCTTTTGCCAAGGTAGCTTCTATTAGATTACTTTTATCTGTTGTTGCTGATTTTGATTTTGAGGTTGAACAGATGGATGTGAAGACATCATTTCTTCATGGGGATTTGGAAGAAGAGATCTACATGAATCGACCTAAAGTATTTATGGTGAAGGGGAAAAAAGAACTGGTATGCAGGTTAAAAAATTCTATGTATGTGTTAAAACAGTCACCAAGGATGTTGTATCATAAATTTGATACATTTATACCAGGACTTGGCTTCACCAGAAGCAAAGAGGATCATTGTGTGTATTTTAAATGTTATTTATCTAGTCTTGTATGTGGATGATATCTTGCGAATTGGAAATGACAAAGAAATTATCCAGGATTTGAAGACCCAATTGTCTTCAAAATTTGACATGAAGGATCTTGGTGCTGCAAACTATATTTTGGGCATGGAAATTAAATGATATCAAGAAAGGAGGAAGCTTTGGTTAAACTAGAGGAAGTATGTCGTGACAATCCTGCAAAGGTTTAATATGCAGGATAGTAAACCGGTGAAGGTTCATATTCCTGTAGGTGTAAAGTTATCTGCTAAATAGTGTCCCAAGACATAACAAGAGGAAGAGGACATATCCCGTGTTCCATACGTAAGTGTAGTTAGTAGCCTGATGTATGAAATGGTTTTTAATAGAATAGACATTGCACATGCAATGGGAGGGAGTATTGGAAAGCAGTGAAGTGGGTTTTCAGGTATTTGCGTGGCACTAGTGATTATGGTTTGTACTACCAAGGAAGACTGGGATTGGATAGAGTTTTAGACATCCATGGATTTGTTGATGCAGATTGGGTTGGAGATCTAGATCAGAGAAGATATACAAGTGAGTATGTGTTTAACCTATTTGGAGGTGCAGTCAATTGGATGAGTAAGAGACAATCTATAGGGTCACTTTCAACTACAGAGGCAGAATACATGGTAGCCACTCATGCAAGTAAGGAAGCAGTTTGGCTGCAGAGATTTTGTTCAAGTATGGGGTTAGTACAACAAGATATAAGGATAGACTGTCATAGCCAAAGTGAAATTTTCTTCGCAAAAAACCGTGCTTATCATTCAAATATAAAGCAAATTGATGTTCAGTATCACTTTGTGAGGGATATGGTTGAGGACAAAAAGGTGTTGCTGGTAAAGGTGGACACTTTGAAGAATGTTGTAGATGCATTGACAAAGTCTGTGAGCACTAAGAAGTTTTCTTGGTGTATAGAAACAATGGGTATTTTAGGGTTGGACCAATGACTAAGCTCTCTTATGACCCCCTGTGTGGAAAAAAAAAAAACAAGTGGGAGAATTTTGGGTGTGTTATATTCTTTCCACGACTAGTTGTATGCATTGGGGGGTCACAGAGGAGGTGATATCACCATTTGTTCATTGTGTCTGCCGAAGTAGGGGGGTCATAGAGGGGGCGCAACCCCCCCCCCCCCTTTCGGGGGGGTTTCAAGTGCATGGTAGGCCCCCTATATGGGGTCCGAGGCAACACCCCAGGAAAAACTTTTTGGACCCTATATTAGGTGGGCAGACCTACCTATGGTTTTGTGCATGGGTTTCACATATGATTTTTTGCATCATGGTTTTGGGCCCATGGTATTTTGTAGATCCGATCAAGGAAACTATGTTTATGTTCTAATCCAAGGTTAATGGATTGGGGTTTATGAATGCTTCAGCATGTATATATATGCATTTTAATATTGAAAGGAACATAATGAAAAATCAATCTAGTAGTCCCAGTTTTGGGATCCAGGGAAAATCTCTGTGTATTTGTTTTGTGTTTCTCGCCATTGTATATTTTCTGCTTTTAAGAATTCGTTTGCAGATAATTTTTGTACAGGGTTAAAACCTACAAATACTTGGTTTCTTTTAATCTCTAAAGTCTTATTCATAATTCCTTTATCTAGGGAAGTATACTTGAATCCAAATATATTCATTTTCTCTCTTTTGTGGACTATATCAAGTAGCCCTAGTAATCCTCTAAGGTGTCAAATCATGTGGAAATCACTCGTGTTAGTTGTAACATTCATAGTGAATGGATATCATAGATAATTGGCAATGGAAAACATATCAAAGTTGTTATGGACCTGTGGTTGGTGTGGGGGAATGATTTGTTTCTTTTCCCTTCTTCCCTTGCTCATCGAACATATTCACCAGGTTGGATATTTTTTTTTCCTTAATACTAAAACTCATTCTCCCTAGGCCAAGGTTAGAGTTTATTAGAGGTATTCTTCATCATTAATATGGCTACATTGGTCTTATAACTTTTAATTATATCAAAATCAAAGATGATATTGAGGACGACCTCATTTGGTCAAAAAATTCTTGAAATGGAGCTTTCACTACAAAAATTTGATAACATTTTTAAATACTCACAATTCGTAACCAAAAATTATGGTGGTGGGAAACTCTTTGAAAACTTCATTTCCCTCTTAAATGTAAATTTTCATCTAGTTAGCATTGAACAATAAACTTCCTACATGGGAAAACCTTACAAAAAGGGGCTAGGAAGGGCTAAGAAAATTCACTCTATGCATATTTGCAATGAATCTATTAATCATATTTTCATTTTTTATACCTATATAGTGTAGGTTATTGACAAGGATTCTATTGAACTGGGATTCCATTCTTTTGGGGTCTAGGTTTATCTCTTAGGATGCTTCAAAATATGGCGTGAGGACACTAACAATTCCACATTTTGAAGCTTTCCAATACATTCTCTCATAAACAATATATGGTGGTCAAGGAATAACAGCATTTTCTCCTTTGTGAAAATTATGGGAAATATTATTGTGGGTCTAATAACAAAATCATGCAAGGAATATCAAATTGATCCAAAAACAAGAAATATTGGATTTATTGTGATGGCATCACTAGACCTATCTATTCCATGGGGTTTTTTTATGGATCTCCATAGGTTCATCTGGCTAGATGTGGAGTGGTTATAATCTTATATTTAAATTCATCATGCTATTTACAAATTAGATATGCTCCAGGCTTTGGATCAAACAATTAAGCAGAGTTTATTGCCTTGTCAACTCTTATTTCCATTACTTCACTTAAAAAGTTTCTAAGCTACATGTATTGGGAGATTCAAAAATGGTAATATATTGGGAAAACAAGATTTTTATTGAAAACATTTTCCTTCAACGTATTGTGCAAGACTTCCAAGAGGCTTTGACATATTTAAAATGGTTGTATTTCACTCACATTCTCAGAGAAATAGATTCCATAGTAGACACTCTTTCCAAGGAAACATTGAAAATGTCATCAAGAACAATGGTCATTTCAAACTTTATTGATGATGAAGAGGTTGAACACACATGGACTTTCACTTTTGATTTTCTGCTTTAACAGGGTTTTTGTCAACTTCATATGATGATTGTTGATGTTTTTGTAAACTTGAAATGATGATTGTTGATGTTTTTCATGTCTTGAATAGTAATATAAATAGATATTTCTTATATTTCTTATTAGAAAGAGAATAAATGTTAAAGGAAATAGGTAGGATGGGGGGGGGGGAATTCAATAGTAATGGTGTGCCAAGTTAGAAATATGTATATTCAAACTTTTTGAACATAAAGTTCTTTCCAGTGAAAAAAAATATATATGTGTGTGTCTGTGTGTGTGTATGTATGTATATATGTTTATTTTAATTTAATAACTCGCTAAATTTCAATGGGCTATTGATCCCTTGATGGTACACAATCCTCTTATCCATAGTTTTGATTTATGTTATAATTTCCAAACTTCATCCTAATGATTCTTGCACTTAATAAATTATAAATTTATCAAAAACAATATTTCTTGTTTATTACTAAAAATATTGTGTTGTATGTATTATATTTAATTATTTATGTGCTTTAATGCAATTCATCACTTTCATTTCTCATAATTTCCTTGTAGACATGTCAATTTTAACCATTCATAGAAATCCATCGTAGGGCTTACTAATTGTCAAAGGATGTTGTAGCTATAACATGATTTTATAACAAGATAGACAAAACAAATTGATGCAATGCCACATAAGTAGCATAAAATTTTCAAGGGAGAGTTGTATTATGTTTACCAATAACTTCAATTTATCCCATTTGATGAAATTTTACATGTTAAGATTATTATACTTGAATACCTTGAAGTCAATGGACATTTCTAAGTCTTTTTATCTCAGTTGAAAACTAGTTCTACTAGCTCTAAATTGATGAGTAGCCAATGAAGGAATTTCTAAAGTTCATCTTTGATGAAGTTGCTAAGAAGGTCATTATATTGAAAACTCCCAATAGGAGATTCTCACCAAACATTATTATATTAAAAAATGTGTCTCCCACAATAGAATAATTTTCCAATCTTGTGGCATTGTCGAGGAATCTAGGTTGGCTATGTGATCTTATCTTAATGTGGTTCAGCATGGGCCTTTTCAACCTTGGATATGTTGGAGAATGTAACTATTTTCGGACTTCATAATTTGTACCTTTATGCATTTGATGTAAAAAGAAAATAAAAATAATTATTATTATTTTTCGAGACAAGCATGTTCTTCATGCTTCTAGGATTTGAGTCAAAGAGTCAAAAGTCCTATTTTTGGACCTATTGTAAAAGAATGAAGAAAAAGGATTTCATTTGTATTAAAACAAATAAATGTATCCCCAAGATGCGGTCAGCCCTCCAAGATGATCAATTCGGCCTGCCCAAAGGATGTGACCTTTCAAACACACGAATCACTATAAATATTCCAACGTGTTCCTCCATTTGTAAAACAAGTTTTTGTGGATCATTTGAGGCAGTTGTGCATAGTTGCAGGGCATATATGCAAGGTATCAGAATAGAGGATGCGAAGTATCCAAGGAAATATATAGGAACCTTATTGAAGCTACTATTTTGTAGGATGATGTGAATTTATAGAAAAGAGGAGATTGTGGTTATGTGATACAAATCGTGACAGCTAGTGAACAAATTGGAGGGTAAACCCGGTGCTTGTGATGGATATTGCTTTTGGTCTTGGGGTCTTGGATTTCTCATTTGATCTCATCATATAAGAAGGTATTTTTTGGGTTTACACTTGGAGGGGTTTTTCCCTAGCTTGCAGCCTATATCTTGTGTTATATTTTCTTTTGTGATCTTCATGTTTTATGTGTTAACACGAAAAAATCATATGACATATTTGTACAATCCATATGGCACCCAAAGTCATCTAGCAGAGCGTACAAGTGAAGAATTTCCAGTTGAAGACATCATAAAAAATAAAATTAAAGTTTTTTAAAGGTCTCAAGTATAAAATTGAACCACATGGCTTATCCAAAGGTCAAAATGAAGATCGTGCAACTTTTCCTTCGATAACCACATGGTCAAAGAAAAGTTTGACTCGGAAATTCGGGACAACTTCACACATTTGGAAGATGAGATTCCATGACATGTTCCAATGAAGGACAGATGAATTCAAGTCACCTTGGAGATGTCCAAACCCCAAGGGATCCTCTAGTCCTACTCATGGGTCATTTTCTCATTAATGGACCAAGAGAGGGAAGAGGGATTCAAAATTCTGTATAAACACACCATTGGAAGACCAAAAACAAGGAAATGTTATGCTCGCAAAATTGTTCCCAAGCAATCCTGCATTCCATTGTCTAAGAAGAAGTAGAGAATTGTTATGCTAGCCAAATTGTTTGTCAACGATCCAGCATTCTAGTGTGGAGAGAATTTCACCATTGATAGAGCCTTGATACTTCTTTGAGAGAGAGGAGAAGATTGCAAAGAGAGTGAGGAAAGGAACTTCCTTGTTGAGTATTTTGAGCACCATTGCTCAAATAATTCCCTCCAAGTATTTACCATTCATCTATTGTATTCATCTCTACTTTCAGCAATCAATAAAGGGAGCCCTTTTCCATTACTTTGTTGACTTGTTTGCTTCATCAAGCATTACTTATGTATTTGTTTCTTAGTTTTTAGTTTCATTGTATGTACATTGTATTAACCATTTACAATGCTTTGTTTACTCATGTTTGTCCACTAACAAAAACTAATTATATATGTGATTTATTTGCAAGGAACAACCAACTACTAAGAAGGTGTATTTTGGTACCCCATTGCTACAAAAACGCTACTACATATTTGGCAACTCCACTGGTCTTTTTTTAACTCTAGCAATTGTTTTTTCAAGACCTCCTCTTTGCATTATCACTACTTCGTGAGTTCATCATCTCTCTAGAATTTTTTGCAAGACCTTCTAGACCTATTCTTGGCTGAAAGGCTTGATTGTTCAATCTTTTTTGTCGTCCGTGCGGTTTAAAAAGAGCACAAAAAATAATTGTAATTTTCCTTTCCTGGGTGATTGGCAGCCTTTAATAAATTGCCTTCACCTCTGAAATTTTTTTCTAGTTAGTTCAGATTGCATAGTTGCTTTACTAATCACTATTAATAGAGTAATTATATTATCTTTTATTTTTATTTTCATTTTTCACATAGCTTAATTAGGGGAAAAGTAAGTGGCCACATTCCACATATCTTTTTCAACTTATTTTTCTATTTTTCACAACTCACATAACTTAATTAGTAAAGGATTAAGTGGACCATTATCCAAAAATCTTGTTACTAACCAAAGCATTTTTATTTCATTATTTTTTGGAACTAGGACCAAGTGTTACTGCAGAAGTAAGTAATATCTACTTCCCTTGTGTCTTTTAGGTGAACCTAGCATTGCCTATGAAATATTTCTTAAGGAACTTGAGTTTTCCATCTCCCTTTAGGCACACATAGTGTAATAGGAAAAGAGTAAGTGGCCCATTATCCACACATTATTTCTTTTTCATGCAAGGAACAATCCAAACATAGTGTAATTAGAGGGTATTGTAAAGGATCACTGAATATCCACATCTTATCACACTTTGTATGTTCATGTTTCCACTTGTACACATTACACGTCACACACTAAGTTGCTATAAGCTTTGTACAAGAGGGCATCTAGTTTCCAGATATTTTTGTCCTTAGTTTATTTTTGCTTATATTCTCACACCCTAAGTGAAGAAAGACTCCTAAAATCAACCATAACTTGAACCAACTAAATTTCTCCATAGGGGTGTTATCGGGAAATCTAGTGTCCACTCGGAGCTGCTAGTCCCACTAAGACTGGTAGATATTTTAGAAACAAACAAACTAAAACTACTTTTGTTTTCCTTTATGAGAAGTAGATAAGAGTGGAATGAAGGACACCAACGTCAGTCTCGTGCTTGGTTCCTTGCTTGATTCCTCTCTCTTCTGACAGATCCTTGTCACTTCTCTTTCGTCTACCCCAGCTTCAAAGAGCACCTGTGGAATCAAAGCAGCATAATACTATCGAAGAACAGAGATCTAAAATCATAAACAATATAGGACCAGATGTATATTGACCACACAAATGCATATATCATCAAACATACAAGAATGTGGAGGAAAACTTGAATAGCTTTATTAATATCAAGAATAGCAAAGAGTATTACAACCAATTGTTCTGACCCAGCGTCATCCTCCAGCATGAAAGCCCTTCTTTCACCTCATGAAAAGCTTAGATCACCCAACACTATGATATTCCACCAAGAAACCAACAACACTTCCTTACAAGATACAAAATTCCAACCTCTGGATCTCTGGGATGAGGGATCCATATATAGATGATTGCAGGGGGGTGAGTCAGCTTCTGGGATTTTGATTAGTGTCCTCTCTCTGATAGTTCTTGATTCCACTTGGAGATTGATGATCTCTTACTCATCCCTGGGCGAATTCAGAAAGGCAAGTGTCACAGGAGAAGTCTCTGGAAGATTCCAAGATCATCCACCTCGCAAACTGTCTCTGCCATTTGTCCACTCTTGCCCATCGCACCCCATAAAAGGGATTTTCAGTATGCATCGCACCTCCCGTGTGCATTAGGTGGGATGCATCGCACTTTGACCATGGAGCAGGTGAGATGGTCCAGTTTTGACCAGTTCTGAGCAGTTTCTTGTGGAGAACTTCTGGGAGATGATGTAATCAACTGACCTTGTTCCTTTAGGGTATGAAACAACACTTTTAGGGACTTAGGAGCCCTTGGTTTATGGACATGTTTGATTGGGGTTTCAATGCCCAAAAATGTCTATAACAGTTGCCCCCTAAAGCATGAGGTCGTTAATCTTTTGATGTCGAGTGAAATGCTTTATCATGAGGATCCGAAGTTTTTCCGAGCTGGAAGGTGACCTATAATAAGATACAATACAATACATTATCTTCATAATATTTTTCATTATCTAGCTGAGGTGGGCATTCCCATGCTCAGATTTATAAATTCATTTTCATGTACATAAGACAGACAACCGTCTGTGCGGGAGACTGATGATTCTAATAGAATCATCATCCTTTGATTCGGATGATCATCTGTGCAGCAACAATGTACATTTGATGTCTTTATTTTCCTGAATATATCGCAGACCGGATGGATGAAACTAGATCCGGGGTCTTCAAAACTCGTTCAATCTTAACTCGGAGTACAAGTCTATCCATGTGAAAGATGTTCTAGAGTCGAACATGGAAAGACATCGCCTGATTACTAGCCAATGATGTAAGTTGTTAATAGGCACGAGAGGAATCACCGATAATGATGATGACCCTCAAGGTACTACAGTACAATTCGCGTGGTGTGAATAAGGGACTTGGCGTCGAACACTGCACAAAATATTTCGGTCGAAGGCCATTGATGTAAACCTATCGCCGGAAGTGAGAAACTTGCGATTGAGGCATGCAAGCTTCAAAGTACTGAAAGGGTTGTTCCTTAGTCGACTTCTTGGATAATGAGCTAATGTCGACAAGAAGCGACCTGCCGTAGGAGGGCCTTAATGAATCCCACATCTACGACATGGAACGGAGTAAATGATTTTGGAGGTGAAAACGATCTGATGATACAGGGTTCAAGGTGGCGGTCATGAAAGAATGGAGCATGAATGTATTGCAACGGATGAGACACAGGTGAATTCTCTGAGTGACTTCTCTTGAACATACCGGCGACACTGACATGGATTGGTAGAGTTAACCCCAAATATGGATGGTGTGATGGACCAATGGTGATATGACCAGTGAACGGAAAAACCCAACCTGACTCGGATGCGGAGTGAAAGTGTCATGTTCAAGAGAAACTTGCTACCAATAAATTTTCTTCAAGTTTTCTTCCCAATTTTTCCCCAGTCATTGCTGACCAGTACCTCTTTATTTTTTTCAAGCTTGAGGAGGATAACATATGCTTGTTCTATAATTTTCCCTTCGGGCAAACCCGTCGCTATATTTTAACGAGCCTAGCGACAGTGAAACTCGTTCTTGTCTGTATGGACAAGTTTGTCGCTATCTGGTTTTAACGAGTTTAACGACAAAGATAACTCGATCCTTTTCAATTTTAGAGAGTCTACGAGCCGAACAAAACAAGCGCTCGATCTTTTTGTGTAATAATCCCTCAGGTCCAAAAATATTAAAATCTAGAGGAGGGATAGCACTTCCGGTCGCTTTAACGAGCTGGATAGGCCAATCGCTCGGAAATATTTTCATGTTTTACGAGTTAGGTGAAAAGAGCTTAAAGGAGACTCGTTTTTGAGGAACGAGTGATAATTTCGGGTAGCAGCTGATTCCAGGTAAGGTTTGGAATTTTTCAATCATGACAGTGTCACAAGGATGGCTAACAAGATCACTCTTCGCAGTTGTTCCTCAAAAGGGGTAAACAATCAAATGGAGGTGAATGATCGGCTAAAACAGAGTGGAGGTGATGATGAGAACACGACCAGGGCTCAAAAGTTGATGATAATGCATTCACAATGGTTGTTTACCGGAAATTGGTTCATTTTTTAATGAGCTTAAACTCTGGGGGAACGTTTTCTCATTGCTTATGTTTAATTTTTAATGGAGCTTGCACCTTTCAAAGCTTTGCCCTGGATCCTTTCTTTATGCAAGTTAGGAACGACCAATCCTACGAGTTTAAAGGGTTGAGAAACTACAAACTATGAAAATAAATGGTCGCTCTTTGCTTGCATGCAAAAAGGTTTGCATGCCCCCAGGTATAGCGAAAAGTTTCCAGGCTACCATATGAAAGCTCTCCATCGACGTTGCATACAAAATGCTTCCTTGGCGATGTCTATCGAAATAGACAAAGTTGAGTGGCGCGGTCGCCTCCACTCACATAACTTTGACGAGGGAATCTTATTCCAGTCTAATCCCATTTTCCTAAATGGACGGGTGTGTCAGACTAGTCATATATCCTCCGCGGAAACCTACCCTATACCCAAGGTTTTCCTGTTGAAACAGACCAGGGTGCATGCCCCCTGGGTTTCAGTCATGTCCTCCTGAATCACTCGCGCTCTTTAGGTGGACGGACTAGAGATTGATGAGACATTCCTTGCATGAAAATACCATTTATGGATGGTATTTGACTATTAGCTATGTGTGAGCCAGGAAACAATAGCTGGTCTACGAGCTTGACCACTCTGCCTTCATTCAGAAAACACATTACTCTAAAGAGTGAGGAGACAATGGCTCCCATGCTATAAATATAGTCGTGTCCAAGGAGTAGATTATAATCTAGAGGTCCTCGGACTACCATTACGTTCATGTAAACGGTTTTCCTTTTCAACGTTATGGGCACATTGGGAAGGATCCCTAACAGTCGACTGGTTCCTTTGTCGAAGCCTGTAAGATTTCTCATCTCAGGCAGAAGCGATGGCGAACCAAGCGCTTCCCAAGCAATTGAGGAAAGGATACTCACAGAAGCCCCTTCATCTATGATGGTACCGACCATGATCATTTTGTAATCTTGTACAATGATTCGGAATGGTACATTGGTCGGTACCCTGGGTCTGCCTAGTATATTCCAATCGAAAGAAACAACTAGGTTGCTTGAAGGTGGGACCGAATAGACACCCGGATATGACTCTGACGAACTTCCTTCCTACGGTAAAGGAATGGGTAGACTGCCCCCATGTTCATCGGAGTCTGTGTTTACGAAAAGAATTTGGACGGTGTCGTTCTCATTCTCTTCGGTGATTGTGTCATCTGAAGATGGACATTCCGAAGACAAGACCGAGTTGACTACCGCCTCAACCTTTTGACTTTCATCTGGTATGGGTTCAGCGGGTTTATCTTCAATGAAAGATGCTTCGACCGACCACATTGGTGTGTCAGTCGGATTTTCAACCAATGATAGACTTGGCGAGAGTTTCTTATATCTAGGAGGAAGCCGTAACGGTGCAGCCGGACGGTCATCCAAAACTCTTTTAGCTTCATCTAGGAAGGGACAACGGTGGACGGCATGATCACCTTCACACAGTTTACAAGGAAATTTTCATTTCCTTTTTTGTCCAAATGCTTCACTTTCACTAGTTGATGGTGTATTTTCAACATGGTCTTCAGAGGTTGATGACACCTGGTTGTGCAAACGAGGAGACCAGACCCTTAAGATCCGAGGGATGCAAGGACAATCTCGATGATAGTGGTCTCCTTTGCAAATGACACTTGAAGATTTAGGCCCGAATGGTGTAGTGTGTGGATTTTCGCTAGATGATGCATGGTTTCCCCTTTTCATCTTTGGCTCCTTCTTCTTCTTCTCTTTCTTCTTCTTCTCTTTCTTCTTCTTCTCCTTCTTCTTCTTAGTTACTTGATTTTGGGCATTACTGACTTTATCAAGCGAAGAGGAAGGAGGAGAGGGAGAATCAGATGAAGTAGAGGGTTGGGGGGTAACTTTAGTATCATCCAGTTGTTGACTTGATTGTCCAGGAATCACGGTGTTCTGAACGACGGAGGTTGAGAAGATCCATATTGGCAAGCTAATCGTCAATCCTGGAAGTGACAATGTGGCCATATGAGGTGCACCAACATCTCCCCAAGAGGAGAAAGGACTAGGATTTCCTCCCTCCAATGGTAACTCCTTGGTTGGTGGACTCCATTTTCCTCAACCTAAGATCAACGTGGGAATGGTGATATTATTCCGATTAAAATAAATTTTAGACACTTTGACACAACTTGTTTTTTCAATTTTTAAGAGTCGAGAAACAACAAAAGATGACTCTAGTCGCCTTTGATTTTTAATGAGCCTGAAGTGACAAGTGCTCAGATGGACCTTTTCCTTTAAGGAGTCTAAAAAGGAACGAAAGCGACTACTCTGGAAATCTAGGCAGAGGGCTTACCAAACCAATCGCAAAACTGCAGAATACTTTTTACGATACGGCAGTCAATCTTCCCGAATGTTGTGTTCAATGCATTGCGATCTATAGGGCGGCAGACACAGCTTCCTATGGATAAAGGATATAGCCTATTGTGGTCTCCCAATATATACTCGATGATACGTGGGAGCACAAGTCCGTACTGACACTTGTCGTCTCAAAGAGGAGGAATCACCCAACCAACAGTGAAAGCAACAGTTACCAGGCTTTACAACGCTGGAATACGTCTCTAGCCTAGACTTCTAGATGTTGTGCGTTAGGTTCCAAAGTGTTTTTAGGTTCATTAAATTTATTTTACAATTGATCTTTCTTAAGAAATGTGCCTTTCAGGTTCACCGCGTGATGTAGATGTATAATTCCTAAAATGCAATCTAAGATGATAAACAATCGTTTAATCTTATTTTTGCAATGAAAACCCTAGCTACTAAAGAAAGAGAGATGATATTATTTCAACATAGAGCAGAGAGCACACACTAGATGCACTATCCTAAATCAAACCAACAAGCAGTCTAAATGCAAATTCACATGCATGTATTTGTTTTCAGCTTTCTTAATGTGTGAATGACAAGAAGAATGCTAAGTACAAATCTGAATTATCTTTTCAAAGCAACAATACTAACAAATTTCTCTTCAAAAACGAAAGGAAGATAATGACGACACTTTACTATTTTGAATTGAAAACTGCTTTCCACACTTGAAAAACTACTAATTCAAATCAAATACAAGGGTAACTATATAATAGACCATCAAGAACAATAGAATTCTTTTCTTTGACTGAAAACAACACTTGCGACACTTTCAAATCAAAAGACGACAGTTCGACTATGCTACTACTTTGTAAAAGAGAACTGAAAATGGCAGAAAATACATAAAAAAATTCACAGTTCTTTGCACAATGGAGGCGGAATGATGGAAAGGAAGGGGGTTTCCACAGTGATATACTGATCACAGACATCAAAACTCCTGAATAGAACTGAAGAGAGTGAACACAGAAACCAAAATCTAAGAGCATAAGAGGTATTGTCTAATCAGCGTACCTGTAACACAGGGAAAGTGCGATGCAGTGGACCTACTGCACATGGGAAGTTCGATGCATCCATATTCCCAAGAGTAAAAGGTGAGATGGTCCAGGGACGAGACTTCAATTGGGTTCCGGGTCACAGTTTGTAACTTAGTTCAGTAATTTCGGTCAGGGCAAGTGATGTACAGTAAATAGAAATCACAGGGGCTGATCTAATGAGGTTACTAGAGCCACCACTAGGGAAATTAGAAATTTTTCAAATCGATTGTTCAGTTTATAAACAAAACCCGGAGATAGACTGAAGCAGCATTGATCTACTTTGCACTTGCATAGAAAATGCAGTTTGAAGGCTAGCTGGCTTGACTTCAGGCTCCGTCTGTAAGTTCATAAAACAAATAAATATAGACAAACAAACAATCTATTCACTCCCCAGCGGAGTCACCATTTTGTTATCGGGAAATCTAGTGTCCACTCGGAGCTGCTAGTCCGACTAAGACTGGTAGCTATATTAGAAACAAACAAACTAAAACTACTTTCGTTTTCCTTTATGAGAAGTAGATAAGAGTGGAATGAAGGACACCAACCTCAGTCTCGCACTTGGTTCCTTGCTCGATTCCTCTCCCTTCTGACAAATCCTTACCGCTTCTCTTTCGTCTACCCTAGCTTCAAAGATCACCTGTGGAAACAAAGCAGCATAATACTATCGAAGAACAGAGATCTAAAATCATAAACAATATAAGACCAGATGTATATTGACCACACAAATGCATATATCATCAAACATACAAGAATGTGAAGGAAAACTTGAACAGCTTTATTAATATCAAGAATAGAAAAGAGGATTACAACCAATTGTTCTGACCCAGTGTCATACTCCTGCATGAAAGCCCTTCTTTCACCTCATGAAAAGCTTAGATCACCCAACACTATGATATTCCACCAAGAAACCAACAGCACTTCCTTACAAGATACAAAATTCCAGCCTCTGGATCTCTGGGATGAGGGATCCATATATAGATGATTGCAGGGGGGTGAGTCAGCTTCTGGGATTTTGATTAGTGTCCTCTCTCTGATATTTCTTGATTCCACTTGGAGATTGATGATCTATTACTCATCCCTAAGCGAATTCAGAGAGGCAAGTGTCACAGGAGAAGTTTCTGGAAGATTCCATGATAATCCACCTCGCAAACTGTCTCTGCCATTTGTCCACTCTCGCTCATCACACCCCATAGAACGGCTTTTCAATATGCATCGCACCTCCCATGTGCATTAGGTGGGATGCATCGCACTTTGACCATGGAGCAGGTGAGATGGTCCAGTTTTGACCAGTTCTGAGCAGTTTCCTGTGGAGAACTTCTGGGAGATGATGTAATCAGCTGACCTTGTTCCTTTAGGGTATGAAACAACGCTTTTAGGAACTTAGGAGCCCTTGTTTTATGGACATGTTTTATTGGGGTTGCAGTGACCAAAAATGTCTATAACAAGGGGCCACAAAATAATTTATAGTTCAAGTTAGCGCCATCGGGGATAGGAATCCCATAAGACGTCATGGTCATGTTACATCTTTGAAACATAGAAGTTGAATTTTAGGGTTCTTAAAATCCTTCATCATCCCACGGAAAAGACTACTCAAGCACGTCAGAGACCTGATTCAAAGGGGGTTCACAATGTGGTACTATTTGGTGCTACCTGACCCGTCTAGTGCTTAGTACTGGTAACTAACTACCAAGAAGCTAAAGACTCGACTGCTTCCGTGGGAAGAATATATCTTAGTGGACAAAATTAGAGCATCCTTTCCCTATAGGTGGAGGTGTGGGCAGAACTAAAGCCTCATCCGTTAGCTTGGTTGATTCTTCAGTTGTTGGAAAGTGTCGCTTGTTCTCTCAGGACATTTCCCCAGTACCTATCAGAGGATATCTCTGCAAGGCCCAGATACTTTGAGAGTGGCAAGGATGAATAGTTCATCATAGGATATTTTATCATATGCAAAAACTTGTGAAAACCATTTTTTGTTTGATTAATCACATAGCATAAGTGAAATGGAAAGTAATCATTTTATTTTTCGCTTGGTTTTATGTATGTGATTTTCTTGCTTTGATACTTATCTCCTTCCATCATCACACAAAGTGAAACACGCTCTACTTGACACCATAGGGGACCCCACAGCTCCCCATCGCTCTAGAAATTTCCAAACCCTCCCCCCATTACTGAGAGGTGTGTCAAGTCTCTCATCATTTAGGTGTAGAATACACCACACAACCACGATTATAGGATATTCCTTTATCAGTGCAACTTTGAGTGGGACCCCTCCTCATCAAAGCACTCCTTTCACTACCCCTCAAGGGACTCCACACGTTACCCCTCATGCTATCCCTCAAGGGATCCCACACAAATCCCCTCTGGGAGTCCACGTGGTGCTCACCAGAGTAACCATCCTCATCAGGGAACCCCTTTACATATAGTTGTTCAAAACCCTTTTTTGATGGCGAACAACTTTCAAGTCCCATTCGTATCTTCCTTAAATATCCTTGATTTAATCCATTTAACCAATGACCCTATTGCACACGGACAGAATTGGCCACCCATGCCAACCAAGCTACCTTCGTATGTTCCATAATTCGAAGTGAAACAAGGAGAAGATTTATGAAACCATGTTATGACCTTTCACCTTTGGTGTTCATCCAACAATATCACAAAATATACTATTCACTTGCGACTATTTCAACGCACCCTCACAAGGCCTACAGTAAAATGGTACATAGACCAACCCTCTAGGTCACATGGGAACATTGGTTCCCTAGCCACAACATTCCTTTCGTTCTTTCAACTCCCAGTTCGCCAAGACTCACGACTGGAACTCCTAGCCCATTTCAAATGAGCATCTACTACACACATATCAGACCACATCCATGAGTGGTGAAAACGTTGTAGATTGTGAAAATCTCATTTGGAGGCCAAACTCCTCCTCCACCTATTTTTAATATCTCTCATCAAAAACCTCAAAATATGTGACAAATTCCTCCCCACAAAAAATAGGAAGAGGTTATTTCCAAAGCTCAACAATTAGATTTCATATACACATAATATGGATACCTCTACCATGTCCTCCCAGATACACCCCACCTGCAAACTTTTAAACCTGAGTTACCTAGCACATCTATTGTTGCAGACGGTTGATTGGGACCATAGCCCAAAATCAACCTGGAAACACCTTCTAGTACTTCAGAAATACATATAGTGGCCAAACATTTGGTGCCATGCTTGCATCAACTCCATCACAAAACATAGGATATTAACCTAGTCAACCCACCCCTTTAGAAAACCCTGATATGCAGATTGGCCCATACCCTCCCACACAGGGTAGCCAATAGCCCCCCACACAGGGTATCAAATATCCTCCCGCACAGGGAAATACATATCCCCTTAGGACCACGGAAGAAGTTTCCACTTCCCAAAGCACATATGCTAACCAAGGACAAGGGAACCAATATTTCCCTTTTCCACCACCTCAATAGAATAACCCACTAGCACAAAATAATGCAGGGGTTAATTTTGTGCAACCTTCTCTCCCTCAACAGTAGCAATCATTTGAATATCTAAACACGGTTAATCCACCCAATATTTGTAAGAAAAAAGGAAAGAACAAGCTAAAGGTATAGCTTGGATAGGGGGGAAACAATTAGCAACAACCCTTGTGGGCACCAGCTCGGGGAAGCCCCAACCGAAACTCAAACTAGGGACAAACCAATAATAACCCATAAATGCAAAATAAGAACCCTATTCTACCGACTAATCATGTGTGTGTCATCTGCAGGGAATACAATTATTACACCCATCATTTCCCTCAACTCCTTGAGTTGAAGAGGATGAAAGACACTTGGGGGCCAAGGGGGACAAAACCAACAAACTGTAGTAATTAAGAATCCTTTCCCCTTCAAGGGTTGGTAAATACTTAGTAGGAACCCTCCCAACAACATTATCATAATCCTCTTGGAGGAATTTCCCATAATACCTCAAGTCGCAACATTTATATGGCATGGGAAGAGGTTATCCTACAAACGCAAAACTGAGATTACGGAACTCTAACAGAAACCAACCTTTCCATCTAAACCACTGCAGCACCTTTAGCACCATTGATAATCCCTCGACACCCCATAAAACCCATCCCAAAGATGATCAAAGGACCTTTATGGAAAACTAGACATAACTCAAAGGTTTCTCGCAACTACAGCATAGTTGATGACTTAGCTTAATCTCCTTCATTTATGTCAGTATCGAAATTGTTGTAAACATGCCCAACCTAATGGAAAGACTTACTTTCCGCATTAGGAGCAATCAACCCTACCAATTCTCATTTAATGGATTTTGAATTAGATAAATCTACCCCACGTCTTCCATCAATCGTCACCTTCCAAACTTCGGTCTCAATCCATAATATCACCATCCACTGTTGCATAGTTTGTGAGGGAGAATCCACATGTATTCTGTCCAAAACCATTCGGAAAAAACTTGGATCTCCCAAAATCAAACCATATGACATCACTCTCAAAGCATATGACGGGCACCCTTTTGTTCCCGTAGGCCTATACCAAGATGTTCTAATACAACTTTCCAGTAAAACGGTGCTCATTGACATAAAAGTCTTGGATGCACAGTTGGATTAAATATCCTTCTTGGCAGAATTTAGATGTATGCAATGGCTGAGTGGAATTTTCCGTATTCAGGATAATTATGTTCTCTCATGATGAGCAAGTTGTTACAGTTAACCAACTCACATACTATGAGAAGAAGACATTAACTTCCCCTAATGGTGTGCTACCTTTTATCGGATATTCCCCTTAGTTAATCACAACCTATACTAAATCCATACCTGGATATTTTAAACCATCAATTCTACTCGGTACAAACCCTAGAGACCCACATTTGTTGGAGGACAGTCCTACAGCTACAAGAGCCCCAGTGTGTGTTGTAGTGTTTTCTTCTCACAGATGTATGAAAAGAATCCACTTAATATTTTGGATGAAAAACAATCACAACAATATAAACGGCTGCTAAAAATTGTAGATCTGCAACACTGATAGAAACAAAACCTACCAAAATTTTGATCTATGCCACAATCATAGTTTAACAGCAAAAAGAAATAGTAATAACTCCAATCATCCAATGGAAACCAGATATACAAAGAATAGTTTTTATTATAACACATGTGAATGGAACAAATAAATGTTACCAGACCCCCTCTATGGGATGGGTTCTTGGCTATCCTCAAACGTCTTCCACTTGTGTAGAGTCTCTCTCTTCTATAATGTGTAAACCCAGCAAAAATATGGTGTGCGACAATGAAAATAATAAAAAGTGAATAATGAATGGAAAACCCTTCTACTTATAACGAAATATTGAGTTATCCTCCAATAATGAGTAATAATAAAATATTATTAACCCTATTCTTGGAATAACCGCTTGGAATATTATTATATTTGGTTAGGAGAGAAAAAGTATTTAAACTTTTATTTAGAACTAATAAATAAATAAACTGTTTATCTATCATCTCAAGGAATTGGTTAAGGAATAATAAATAAATAAGGACTTATTTAATTGTTCCTAAGGGATTTAGTCAAATTTGACAAAGAATAATAATTAATTAATTATTCTTATAGAAAAATAAGATAATTAATTATTATCTATTTATTTTTCATAATTGTGTCAAATATGACAAGGAATAATAATTGAACAATGATTTAAGTAATTATTCCTAGAAGAAAATCAAACAAATAGTGATTTATTTAATTATTCTTCATGGTTTTAATTATAAATTACCTAACAAAGGTGGTTTATTAAGTAATTTCTCATAGTGAAAGCAATTTTACTATGGTAAAATTGGCTTTACATGGTGTACTTCGATCCATCTAGTAAATTAGGCTAGATGATAAATTTTTTGGTGATAACAGATTTCCCCTAACATACAAGTGTTAGGAGAAAAACGTATGACCAAAGTATGTTGTAAAGACACAATTACTAAACACAGTGGATTCAGAGAGAGAGAGAGAGAGAGAGAGAGAGAGACCATTAAATCTGAAGTGAAAGAGGATAGGGACAGAGGGGGCGAGACTAATGCAAGTCTCATTTTATGTTGTGGTATCAGACCTCAATGAGGCGGGGGAGGCATACCCATACCCGCCGAGATAACTTAGTACAAAAATAATGGTGTGCCCAGAAACATAAAACTGAGCAATGAAGTACATGTTGAATGGTACATGACATGCTGGCATAACAGAGCCAGAAAATAATACAATGTATCCCATATACATAATGCACCTGGAAAAACATGATTGATAACTAAATATAATAATATCTTAGTACATGAGATATAAGGACCCTTCCCTTAAAAAATGGGTGGGAGGGAGGGTAGAACAACCGGAGAAGCCATGTTGAATAGGGAATGGCTCTGCAAAACTGAATTGAGTATCTGAAGGAGACGTGGATGCTATGGACACTATGATCGGTAGGAACTGACCCCATCAACTCTGTGGAACTGCATCTGATGTTGTAGCATAATAGGAATGCATCTGGGCATGTTGGGGGCTACCTTAAGGTCCACCCCCTCATGAGGTCTGAAACTTCTCACACACACCCAGGAATCATTGGTACAATTTGCTACATCACTGGACCATCAAGTGTATGGATCATAAATGTGAAACGACCAAGTCAAAGGGAAATGATGAGTCCCTTTGATTGAACTGGGGTACTGAACAAGAATGGAATTCGGAATCAAGATATACCTCCCTCTAAATCATTCTTCTAGAATAAATAAGCTGATGTTGACATAATAGGGCCCATGATAGATGAGGAAATAAGGATCCTTAACCAATGCGTGAGGGAAAATAGTAATGTGACTGATGGAATGACACCAAGGACAATGGGAAAAGTGGTACTGAGGGGCAAACAGACAACTTCCATTTTTAGAGCATAAAGTGCATGGCTGACCTGGAAGCAACTGACTCAACTTCGGAGGGGATGGGGACAATGTGACTGGAGGCCAAAATAAGCAACACTGGATGAATGGTATGAAAATATGGATGGAATATTGTCACATGATAGAATGGGACATGAAACAGAATCCATGGATGCAAGGGTGACTCATCATGCATGCTCTGAACAAGGGTGACTTGATGACGTTGCCACACAGAATAGGTTCGGTTGGGACCATGAAATCATGAGTAAATGATGGTAACTCATGAAGAAAGTTGACACATGAGACGACAAGTATAAAGAGTAGGTGGACCTCAAAGTACAAGTGTTGCTTTATGAAGAAATTCGATTTTGAGAGGCAGCGAAGTGAACCTTCTTGGAAAAATAACTTCCTGGTGAAGTATCAAATCATCAAAAATTGAGAAAGACCCATTATAAAACTCGATGAGATATTTCCAACGGTTCTTCAAACTAATCTACGTTTGATCACAATGGGCAACAGAAAAACTGTGTTTTTCTATAAAAGGACGCTTTCCCTCCAATTTGAATTCATTTGCTAATTGAGTTGTGGTGAATTTAGAGAGGAGGAAAAGGCCCTAAATCTTATGGATATCATAGCAGAAAAATCAACCATCAAAATCAGGATCTACGACTTTCAGGCAAGTGGCCTTACTTGTCTAAAGATGGCCTTAATGCTTCTTGGAATGATGGTTCCTAGTGAAGAATTAAGGGAAGAGGAAAACGAGAATGAACTACTAGAGGAGGTCTAGAATCATTCTCACCCACTAAGTCAAACATGGGGACTATGTGGACATAGAGTAGAATATTTGAAGATATGGTATCAAACGTCTACGATATGTGATGTGCATATGGCTCACCGGAGAGGCCGGTAGGACAAACTATCCAAGGAATGGGAGGATAATCGACCATACCTAGATCCAGTGGGATCTAGGCCGAGACTTATGTTAATCAATTGAGAATATGGCCAGGGGAAAACCATCATGCCCCCAAGCATGGGATACTACCCGCAAACATATGTGATGGAGGGGACTGATCTGGTATGCAAAGGTGGGAATGATGCCCCCTAGCAGGAGGAGTTTTTGGAGCGCCATTGTGTTCCGAGTGCTCAAAAAAGGATTCAAACATCTTGACCCAACTTGGCACGAGATCCTTCGAAGGATGATAAGGAGATGTAGGGGCCTATTTGCCCCCCAATATGTTATGGGCATATTGGATGTATTTAGAGCTAAGGGATCAAAACACTTATATGTTTTATGTGATACATAATATGATTATGCATTTTTAGATGACGATGATAGCTTGTCGTGTGTTGTGTTTATGGCTGTCTTCTGTGATATACATGTGATAAATTCCAATCTAGAATGTTATTTGCAATGGTATCTACATAGTTATTTTGGGCTCTAGGAACATGATTGAAATTAATGATTTCAAATTCATGTACCAACAGCTTAACTCGGATATTTTCTAAATAGGACTTGGTTATGCACATGATACACACCATTCAATTGCATGACAAGTAGAAAGGAATCTAAACAAAAATGAAGATGAAGGATGCGATGAGCGAGGGCATCGACTAACTAACCTATCATTGCATCATATTCGACCTGGTTATTGGTGGGAGATCCAATGCACATGTCGTTTGAAAGGACTAACGTATTCAAGGGGGTAAATATGGCCCAGGCTATCGAGGCTAGATTCCTGGAGAAGCGACTCGCTCTGTTGGCATGACCGATATATGGTGTGGATGATGGATCGATCTGAAAGGTGCAAAAGACAACTGATGAGATGGTGCAACCTACCGAACTTCATGGTAGAAATAAAGACACATAAATCAAAGCGATATGCTATGAGTGACATTTCTTGAGGTAGAGTGCACTGGGAGAATTAGGAAGGAAGTGGCCTTCAGAATCCTCCAAAAATATGCCCCCTTGCCTAAGTGCAAGGGTAATCAGGGGTAGACATAGCTTCCATGATGTCCTCATCAGAATGGAAGATGGGCGGATGGGAGGAAGATTGACTACATGATACGGCGGCGATACTTGGTGCATCAACCTGAGAGAGAAGGTTCACATATGCATCATCTGGAATGGTAGACGACGAGCTGGTAGATGGAGGATCTATGGATGTTGAGACCTGGGATTCTGTCGAAAGAGGTTCGATAGAAGCACACGCAGAAACCTCAGAAAGGTTTGCCTACGAGGAACTCAAGGATGACGATAGGTAAAGGATATGGCATGTGGTGTCTGTCATCTCGACATTGAGGGGAGGGATCACAATGGTGGGACCAGAGTCCCCTTGTTTTGGTTGACTAGGGGTACCAGAATCCATGGGTAGAGGAGTAGGGGTTCCACTACGAGTGGCCTCGTATTCATGAAGCGCTTCAAGGAAATCGCGAAATTCATTGAGACGAGGGAAATAATGGGAATAGTGACCATGATGATCACACAAGGCACAAGGGTGATTTTTGCATAACGTTATGAGTTTCTTGGGTGGGCCCAGTAAGTTAACATGGACTTCAAGGATATTTGACTCAGGGAACATTTCATGAACCAAAGGTTTGAGTTGAGGAAGTTCGGGACAATCATTGGTGGTATGGCCAATAAATTTACACAAAGTGCATGGAGGTGACGGATTTGATGCCTTAGGGGTTGGAGGAGCTTCGAGAGCCTTTTCCTTAGGTTCTTTCCTCTTAGCTTTTCCCCCCTGTCTAGATGATTTTGCAATAGGATTGGGTTCCTGATTGGGTTGTGATGGAACTGAAGCAATGGCAAGGGTTGTAGGGATCGGTTGAACCAGGGTCAAAGCATGATAAGGTCTTAGCTGACCAAGCGGAATGCTTGCAGGGGGATCGATGTACCATACTGGGATCCCCAAAGTCATGTTAGGAAGGACCAGCGAAGCCATGATAGGGACAGAAAATACTCCTGGAGGGGGGAATAAGAAAGGTATCTGGCCTGCAGGGTAATGTCCCGACGGAATAGCTCCTGGATGGTTGAGACCTGGAGGAACAGTTCCTGGTGGAAACATAGGAGAGGCACCCACAAACGGAGGAGGTCCTAGGGGGATGGATCCAAAGGGTTTAGCTAGGATGGCAACAACAGGGTGTTGAGAAGCTGGCTATTGATCAGATGTACTAGACTACTTGAGAGCATCCCGTGCAAACACTCATAGAAGACTGTTTATCTGACATTGACGAGATAATGGACTCAGGGGAGGTCAAGGATGTTGTATCGTAATAAAACAAATGATCGATGGTAACAATATTTCCTTCATAGGGGAATCACATCTTGCAGAAAATTGTAGATACGACAGCTGACATGGAATATATGTAACTACGACCTAAGAGAATGTTATAATCCAAAGGGGAATCAATAACCTCAATGTCGGCATGAATAGTCTTGCCCACAAGGGTTACTAGACAGTTGCGGTACATGCCAAGAGGCTAGGAGGAGTGTCTGTCCCAAGCACACAAAGTGATGGTGGAGGGGGACAACTCAGTTGACTTAAGTTGTTTCCAAATGGCACTAGACATCACACAGGTGGATTCACCTTCGTCAATAATGCATCGGGAGATGATAGCATTACGGACTCAACTAGTATCTGGAAAGCAACAAATGAAGGCAATGGGGGATGTTCTAATGTATCAACAGGGAAGACAATCAAACGATCATCATAAGGATCTACTGCACCCAAGGAAATCAGTAGAGCTTTCTTTTGAGATGGGCATGACTGGAGTACTTCCAGCATCGGCATAGTGGTAGGTGATTTCTCCAAGTTGTCTACTATATTATATGTATGGGAAGCTCGATTAGAAGTCACGTTATAACGTAATGGTCCCTTTGGGATCTTGGGAATGGACTCGACTTTAGGTTGAGGGATCTGTAATGGACCATTTGGTGTCGTAAGATGCTCAGCAAATGCTTTGGTTTTGGACTCAATGTCAGACGAAGTCGATGGCTTGTCATATTGACGTGACTGAGTTTGCAGGTTGATATCAGAGAAATTAACCTCATCGGAATTCATCATAAGGATCTGGTAGTCACTGGGACCAGACTTTTAGGGGGGATGGGCTGCTTAACCTGGATGAGGTTGAGCAGCAACAAATCCTTGCTGAGGGAAAGGATTTGTAAGCATTTTCGTTGAGATGGCGAAGGATTCTGAGGCGATTGTTGACCTCTGCAAGCTACTTGATCTTCCCACATTTGGTGCATCT
Source organism: Pinus tabuliformis (assembly GCA_031772625.1). Lineage (NCBI taxonomy): Eukaryota > Viridiplantae > Streptophyta > Pinopsida > Pinales > Pinaceae > Pinus > Pinus tabuliformis. The sequence continues at coordinate 539,580,806 of CM062807.1, read as the reverse complement.
GGGGTAAGGGAGGACACTAATGTGTATAATGGCCATGTACACCACAACATGCATAAGGCTTGTTTATACGAATAGCCTTGTTTTGCTTGGGCTGACTGCCCTATTGCTGGTTGTTGGTGTTAGGCTGGTTCCCCTGGGGTTCACTAGGTCGATTACCCTGGTCACCCTTGTTTCCTTTCCCCTTATTCTTTTTCTTCCAATTCTGGGGATTGGTCACACTCTGTTGTGCAAACACTTGACCCTGAGGGGGTGGTGGCTGTTGGGGCTGAGGATGCATGGGAGGTTGTGTCGCTAATGCTTGAGGGACTGGAGCACTCAGTTGTACATAAGGAGGAGCAAGAGTTTGGTAGATAGGTTGGGGCCCTAAAAACATGTTTCTAGTAGGAGGGGCATGAGTGTTAGAGGAAATGGTGCCCCCCTACGGATACCCATAACTTTTCTGAGTATATGACAAAGGGTGTGAAAGGGTTCCAATGATACCGGCGGATGCCCCCGGTGCATTGGCACTTCCTGGACGAGGGAGATATGGAATGACGATATAGACATAACCAGATTGCGCATAAATCAAGTCATATCTTAGAGCGGTTTGGAGAGATTCTTCCTTGGTCTGAGGAAAATGGGACACAACATCTTTTCTAATGGCTACTAAAAGGCTCCTAAGAAACCAATCTATATAGACACAGTCTTCGAAGGGCGAGGCATGGCATGTGCTCCTCCTTCGACGCCACTCTTGAACGTGGTTAGAAAGGAAGTGGCGGAGGATTGATGGAATGAGGTCAATAGCTTCGTACCAGTGTCGTACCGGAGAGGTAATTGGAAATACGAGAGGAACTCTTTAGCAAGCGTCCCGAAAATGGAATGATATGCGGAACGGTGGTCTACATACCATTTTACAGCATCTCCAATAAGCAAGCGTTGAAATAGTCGAAGACGAATGGAGTCATCGGTAATGGATTTGGACGAACATCACATGTGGAAGGATCAGACATGGTTGGTAGGATCCTCTCCATCATTACCCTCTAACTTTTGGATGTCTGAGGGAAGCTTCATCGACATAGAAGGCCAACCAACATCGTGGTGTACGGGGTCATTTATCAATTGGCTAAAATATGATAGACTTAACCTAGCCATAAAGGGGAGCATGGGGGCTATCGAAATGGTTACTGAGACTATTCCACTTGATGTGACCAATGGGATAGAACCAGAGCCAACACCAGGTTGGGTTCCTGAACCAGTTGTGGGTCCAGACATGGTGACGATATGCAGTGAAGGAGGCTCGGAATCATATAAGGAATCGGATGAACGAGGAGAAGAGTCGATATGGGGACTCAGAGGGCTATGAGCTCGAACCCAATGGGAAGGGGTAATATTCCCAAGTGGAAATTGGGGGTGATGGCTTAATAATCTCCGTGAAAAATTCCTTAGTGGCGCAATGGTGGAAAGACACACGTGACACGGAAATGGTGAAGGGAGATCAACAATATGCCTTTGTCTCGATGAGGGAAGATAAATTTATTATGTTAATTCTTGGCTTGGCAGTGTAAACCAAGCACCCTTTGCTTAAGGTGTCCTTGTGTGTGCAATTTTATTTATTGATTAAGCCCAGATCGTGTTTGTAAAAAAGAAAAAATCTTGCTGAAAATAAATTGAAATTAACAACAGAAAATGAACAACAAAACAATTAACTAAACCCCACCCAAACTAGGTTTGCAAGAACTATGCTAGTTGGTGGCTAAATCGATGGAAAACACACTGAAAAGGTCAAGAGACATAATTGTTGGTGTGATTGGGATCAAGTGACACTAGGCTGCTAGAAAGTGGTGCAACAACAGGAAAAAACAAAAAACAAAAACAAAAAAAAAACAGACAAGGAATATCGCTGCAAAAAGATAGGGAGATGGGTGTAACACCTAGGGAAACCGATGGGACCCTAAGGCCAATGAACAAACAAGTTTTAATATGAAAATATGGATGGTGACAACCTATCTTTATAGATCTGAAATAGAAGGGTACATATTTGGAAAATATGGCTGAAAGTGTTGCATAAACCCAAACTACTTACTCAACTAAACTCCTCTTATAAAGGTGGAAGTGTGCTAGAAGCCTTAGGGGGCCAAATTCCACTTCGATGAGTAAATCATAGTAGATCAAGGCCTAAATGGGATAAGACAAAGGTCAAACAACCCAGTAGACAGTTCTCCGCAAAACCCAAAAACAGATTTGATAAAAACCTGTAAACCCTAAAATCGCAGGTACTAACCTGTTTTCAGGTGGGATCGCATTTTTGGGTTGAAAGGTGCGTTCTGGACTCCATATCGCACTGTTTTGGCTAAAAACTGCAATTTATGCTCCTTGATTCTTGGTTGGAAAAAATTGTTGTCTCTATCGCGACTAGTTCCTGTGACCTGTGGAAAAGACCAGAAAACTTGCGGAAGTCCGAAATTTAACAGATATAGAGTTAAAATGCTAGGAAACATTAAGAGACTAAAAACAGAAGAAACCCTAAGTTGAAAACTGAAGGTCACCCAGGTTTATGGATCTGAAGTATAAAACCAGTGGAGTCGCCAATTTTGTTGTAGTGTTTTCTTTTCAAAGATGTACGAAAAGAATCCACTTAAGATTGTGGATGACAAAAAATCTCAACAATATAAATGGCTGTTGAACATTGTAGATCTGTAGCAACTGATAGAAACAAAACCTGCCAAAATTCTGATCTATGCCACAATCACAATTAAACATCAAAAAGAAATAGTAATAACTCCAATCATCCAATGGAAACCAAATATACAAAGAATAGTTTTTATTATAACACCTGTGAAGGGAACAAATAAATATTACCAGTCCCCCTTTATGGGATGGGTTATTGGCTATCCTCAAATGTCTTTAGCTTTTGTAGAGTCTCTCTCCTCTATAATGTGTAAACCCAGCAAAAATATGGTGTGCGACAATGAAAATAATCAGAGTTACAACAGTGAGTGCAACAATGAAAATAATCAAAAGTGAATAATGAATGGAAAATCATTCTATTTATAACAAAATATTGAGTTATCCTCAAATAATGAGTAATAAGAAAATATTATTAACCCCATTCTTGGAATAACCACTTGGAATATTTTATTATATTTGGTTAGGAGGGAAAAAGTATTTAAACTTTTATTTAGAACTAATAAATAAATAAATGATTTATTTATCATCTCAAGGAATTGGGTAAGGAATAATAAATAAATAAGGATTTATTTAATTATTCCTAAGGGATTTAGTCAAATTTGACAAAGAATAATAATTAATTAGTGATTAATTAATTATTCTTAGAGAAAAATAAGATAATTAATGATTTATCAGTTTATTTTTCATAATTAGGTCAAATGTGACAAGGAATAATAATTGAACAATGGATTAATTAATTATTCCTAGAAGAAAATCAAATAAATAGTGATTTATTTAATTATTCTTCGTGGGTTTAATTATAAATTACTTAACAAAGGTGGTTTATTAAGTAATTTCTCACAGTGAAAGCAATTTTACTATGGTAAAATTGGTTTTACATAGTGTACTTCAATCCATCTAGTAAATTAGGCTAGATGATCAATTTTTTGGTGATAACATTGTGCATGATGAATTCATCGTGACACCCCTCAATATCATGAACCAATTCCAGATACCAACAATGTTTCAATTGTTGATTCTACATTCCTACCATATGTTATCACCCAAACACCCTTCTTATACCCTCCACCTAGTTGCATGGCAACATCATGTTGACAAATATGACTCTCGCGAAACAAGTCTGGTATCTAGCCCCTCAGGCCATGTTGGAAAACTCAGGTATCATCTTGACATGCATCATTCTTGTAGCCCCTCATCAGGATACAACCCCTCAATAAGCAATGCATGTGTTGACACCAGCTAATGCCAACAAAAGGGATAAGAAAAATGGCAAGCTGGAAGCTTCAAACACTTCCTCCTCCAAGGTACCTCCACCGTGTGCTTTGTGTGAAGTAGTTGGGCACCATACCAATATGTGCCCCGAGTTAGACAATTCAAAAGCTCTTTTGCATGCCCCAAAAATGCTAGTGAACCCACCTCCACCTACTAGAGAAAATGCCACACCAACACGTAATAAGGCATTCTCCACCAACCATGCATGCGTTATATGCGCGGAGTATGGGAATTACACTCATCATTGCCCCAAAATCCCTCGATATCGAGATGCATTAAATTCCCTCGTCCAAGCTAATACTATGGCTCCATCAATTCTCACCATTGCAAAGGTGGATGATGGATCCAAAACCATCTTTTATGTTTTTGTGGAAGAAGTTTCATGCTCATATTCCTCTCACTCCCATAGTCACCCAACCTCTCACCATACAAGGAGGCAACCAAAATCAGTGACACCTCAACCTGCCTCCTTATGTGCTTGATGCGATGAACCAAACCATCTTATTAAGCAATGTCCTGAGTTACGGGAAGTTAGGAGGTATTTCCCTTCCCTTCACATTATCCCTAGAAATAGACCTAGGCTTAGACGTCATAGTTGCCACATCTTTGCATGAAACCATCATACTCGGTGTTGCCCACACCTTCCCCAATTTCATGAAACATTGGATTTTATACGTTGATTCATTTATCAGAACTCGGCGTTAGTCCAAATAGATACCCAATCCCTGGATAACACCACAATAGTGGGGGACGATGGATCCAAGACCATCTTATGCATATTGGAGGAAAAACCATCGTTTTCAATATAGCTAGGCACCCATCAACATGTTACCTCCCCCACCACCGGTCAAGACCTAGAAGGAAGAAAAAACAGCCTCAGGCAGTATTATCAAAATCACCCCACACTTGTGCCTTATGTGATAGGCCCAACCATCTGGTAAATCAATGCCAGGAATTGAGCAAGGTTAGAACTGTCTTTCACTTGTTGGTCCATATTCCGTGAACTACTCATGCAAACTACACTAGACGCTCACGCCATTAGTGTCACATCTGCTCTCAAGCACATCATACGCAGAATTGCCAATACCTTCCATGTTTTTTAGCATCAAGAGCAACATTGAGGCAAACTAACGTTGGGGACACACAACATGCCAATACTAAAATTTTGAGGCGTTCGGAACCCAATAATGCCCCACCTCATGACACCAACCATGTGTCATCATCTCGCGTTGTGGAAAATGTTGACATCCACTATACCATTTCTTATGTTAGCACCAGCACTTTGTGCATTGTTTGTACCAACGACTCTCATAGTTCAGAGACATTTCCTTTGTTACGAACATTTGGACAGCTTAGAATTTGACATCCCCAAGTTCACCATATCCCTAAACACCCGCTTCTCATGCAAGAAGATACATTGGCTTCTAGGACATCGACGTTATGAAGAGGACCTACTCCCACTCACCATCAATCTGCCATTATGGATATTTTACCAACATCTAATGCTGACGATGCGCAACATCACATACAATTCATTTCCTCTTCCATAAGAACCATGATTCATGTTGTCTGCTCATCATTTTTTGGTGTCGAGATTGCTAAACCCACCACAACAATGGTAACATCAGCAACTATGCAAACCCATCCCATTTTCACATTATCAACTTTGCTCTATTCTACATAATCAACCATCAAATCAATTTCTTGCTCATATTCCATCAAATCTAAGCCTAAACTACTCCCTCATGACCTCATGCAACCCAGTTCAACATTAGATTATTATTTTCACTCAGACGAAAATATTCTTAAGGCCATGACAGAACCCGAGTGTGTGTGGGGTGCCATGCATCCCCACTCTTTATTCCTACCTGAAAAATCCTCTGTGCCTATTGATGCGCCAAGCCACGATATTTACATCATAGATTCAAAGGATTTCCTATCACCAGGACATGTAGATTGGTTTAAAAATCCCATCCCAACACCATATGCATTCAAGGAAGGGAACATGTCAAATATTGTTAGGTCCCTATAATATTAGTGTAACCCCTTATTGTTATTAGTACAATCCCCTTATTATATTCTTGTGCCCATGTAGACCCCATATTGTTATTATTGTGCCCCATAGAAGCCCACTATTGTTATTATTGTGCCCTTACATTATTATTGTTATGTCGGCTATGATTATATTATGACCCCTTAGACTCCTATATATAGAAAGTAGGTCAGTCATTTGTATCATCCAAGAATTGTTCATTTGTGTAATGCAAAGGAGGCTTCCCCCTTGAAGAGGCTAAATTCTAAGGCATTGATCTATCTTTTCTATCTTTTTGTGAGCTCGTTTAACATTTGGTATCAGAGCTTTGGATTCTAGGGTTTCGCTGCTCCAAACAGGTCATCGTGGCATTTTCACTATAAAAAAATTTATGCGACATTTCATAAGCTAAAAAAAAACCTATTTGAGACAAAATCTCGTTGACCTCGGGTCCGAATTTCATATCTTGTCTCACTATATTTTCTGAGATATGATCTGAGGAAGTTAGGGTTTTTGCAAGCTCCAGAATTTCATCTCAAACAACTCATCATGGAATTTTCGCTATAATTGTTTTTCTACGAAGGTTTGGACTCTGAAATTACAACCAATTTGAGCCATAATCTTGGTGAAGCGCGGGTCTGAATTTCAGATCTTTTCTCGCTATATTTTTGGAGAAATAATCTGATGAAGTTAGGGTTTTTTCCGACTCCCGAATTACATTCTAAACAGGTGACCTTGGGAAAATCGTCATAACTTTCTCTCTGAGCATCAGATTGAAATTTCGTAAGAAGTTACAGAAAGAGGACGGACTGTAGTTTTCTGTGTATATTTTTCAAATCCGAAGATCAAAACAGTGACACGTGGTATGTCGTACACATTCACTCTACTAAAAAATTATATAATCAGGTCATCTTAGGAGATTCAGCATAACTCTTCCTTGAAGAATCCAAACTTGATCAGACTTGTGGTGTTAAAGAGGACTCATAGGGTTACTGCAAGACGCAATTTTAGAACTTGGAGATCTGAAATTACAAAGTTACAATCATTTCAAGATCGAGCTCCTAAAATCAATAAAAGGCGATATGAGGAAGTTTGATGGCAAGGATCCAGTAAATTGGATATTACAGATGGAGTAATATTTTGATCTACATGAGGTGAAACTCTTACAAAAGGTATGTATTGCATCTTCATATTTAGAACCGGGTCAATTTTTATCGTATAAAGGGCTTTGTTCTCGTAAACCACTTGTTACGTGGTCAATTTTTACAGAGGAAATGATAGCACATTATGAGGATACAAAGAGAAACACCTTCTTTAGCCAATTGATAAATCTCAAACAAAAGGGTTCAATGGCAGATCACATTGAGGACTTTCAAAAATTGAATAAAAGGGTAAATGATATTCTAGATAAGCAAAGGATTGATGTCTTCATAGGGACTTTAAAGGATAACATTCAACATGAGGTTCATCTTTGGGAACCTAATTCATTGGAAAAGGCATTCAGGTTGGCAAGAAAAATTGAAAGTGAAATTATGGAAACAAGGAATCCCACCACTCATGACTATAATTATGGAAATGTTTATTCTCCTAGCCTTCCACAACCTACAAGGTTTACACCACAACAATTGGAAGAAAAAAGAGAAAAAGGGCTTTGTTACAATTGTGATAGCAAATACACTAAAGGTCATAAGTGTGTTGAGAAGAAATTATTTTACATAGATTATGAAGAGGAGGAAGAAAAGGATCAAGAAACATCAAAAGAAGAGGATATATACTAGGAACCAACCCCAGAGAAAGAAGAAATGAATCTGACCATATCTTGTAAAGAATTGGCTAGAATTACCACTCCTGAAACTCTCAAGATAGAAAGACATATCAAGAAGAAAAAGGTTCAAGAAGTGAAAGATCACATCGAGAAAGAAGAAATGAATCCGACCATATATTGTAATGCATTGGCCGAAATTACCACTCCTCAAACTATCAAGATAGAAGGACATATCAAGAAGAAACATGTTCAAGAAGTGAAAGATCACATCGAGCATCAAGAAATGAATCTGAGCATATATTGTAATGCATTGGAAGAAATTACCACTCCTCAAACTCTCAAGATAGAAGGACATATCAAGAAGAAAAAGATTCAAGTAGTGAAAGATCACATCGAGCATCAACAACAAGTTCTCCAAATTTTAAAGGATAATGCCACTTTGGTGCATAATCGAATGAAACAACGGGAAAATCAAGATCACAGTGAAACAAGTTTTGATGTAGGCGATTGGGTATTTTTACGGCTACATATCAAGCAAGTTATTTATGAGAAGGAAATGTTGGCAATACTACATGCACTTAAGAAATGGCAACCTTACCTAATGGGAAGACAGTTCAAGGTAAAAATGGATAATGATAGTCTTAAATACTTTTTATAACAAATATTGTCTTTAGAATAACAGAAAAATTGGGTCAAAAATATGTTGGGTTATTACTTTGAAATCATTTACAAAAAAGGGAAGCAAAATGTTGTTGCAGATGCACTCTCAAGAAAGAATAAGGATGTGGAAGCATTGTTTTTTTTTATTTCTATTATCCAACCAGATTGGATAAACGAAGCAAGGGATGAATGGAAGAAGGACGAAGAAGTGTGGCCACTCATTCAAAAGTTGCAGAAGATCCCAATTCAAACAATATTTCCAGAACTTGATGAGGAAGGAAAAATCATATTGGAACTTGGAGCAGTCACAGAAACAAGAACTCGACAGCTATGAAATCGATCAATTTCAGAGTATCTCATCAAGTGGAAGAACTTACCCACTGAAGATTCCACATGGTAGGACAATAATTTTATACAGAAGCATCAAGAACTACTCAAGCGTTGAGGACAACACTTTTTGAAGGAGAGGGGCATGTTAGGTCCCTATAATACTATTGTAACCCCTTATTGTTATTAGTAAAATCCCATTATTATATTTTTGTGCCCATGTAGTCCCCATATTGTTATTATTGTTCCCCATAGAAGCTCACTATTGTTATTATTGTGCCCTTACATTATTATAGTTATGTTGACTCTAATTATATTATGACCCCTTAGACCCCTATATGTAGAAAGGAGGTCATGTCATTTTATCATCCAAGAATTGTTCATTTGTGTAATGTAAAGGAGGTTTCCCCCTTGAAGAGGCTAAATTCTAAGGCGTTGATCTATCTTTACTATCTTTTTGTGAGCTGGTTTCATAACAAATATCTTACCTACCATTAAGGTCAATATTTCAAACAAAACCAACATTTTGAAAGAGATCTCGTTGGGGGGAACATGCTCCCTAGAAGAGGTAACCTCATACAAAGCCCTATTTCAATAATATAGGGATATCTTCACATGGAATTACTCTGAGATTCCAAGCATTAGCCCCACCATCATGGAGCACCATATTAACACATGGTCTGATGCTCACCCCGTTCTGAAAAAACGACGTCAACTCCAACCTTCTAAATCTGAAGCGACCAAGCATGAAATTGATAAACTCCACAAATTTGGTTTCATCTATCCTATCACTTACACTTATTAAGTTTCGAACCCTATACCCGTCATGAAAAAACAAGGCACCATTTCCATTTGTACTGATTTTCAAGATCTGAACAAAGCATGTCCTAAGGACAATTACACTACACCATTCATTGACCAAGTTATCGATGCTTGTGTTATTCATGAAGTCATATCCTTCATGGACACATTCTCTGGGTATAATCAAATTCAGATTCACCATACAAATCAGTATACAACATCCTTCACAACCCCCTGGGGAACATTCGCTTACCGAGCCATGCCCTTTGGTCTTAAAAATGTTGGCTCCACCTTCCAGCGAGCCATGAACTATATATTCCACGATCTGGCTTATCTCATCCTTTCCTTTTTGGACGACCTTACCATACGATCCAAAAAGCGTGTTGATCATTTGGTGGACATACACCTAGTCTTTCAAAGATGTCATCAATAAAACCTAAACTTGAATCCTCTCAAGTGTATATTCTACGTCAATGTGGGAAGACTACTAGGATTCATTATTTCTCAGTAAGGTATTATAGTCCACCCTCTCAAGGTCCATTCCATCCAGGAAGTTCCCCCTCCAAAAAAATTAGAGCAATTACAAAGCATGCAGGGTAAGGCCAACTTCTTACGCCACTTGTGCGCATGCTTTCTTATGCCTCCTTCATCATTATATTCCCTCCCACTGGGATTATCAGGCACAAAGATCATTTGAAGCCCTAAAATATGCATTATCTCAAGCTCCATTGATTAGCCCCCCTCACCACAATAAGGACTACACTCTTTACCTATCAAAATCTGACATCGCAATTGTTGAGGTATTAGTTCAAGAAGGATCTAATAATAGAGATCAAGTAATCTATTACATTAGTAGGAACATATTTGGGCCTTCCTTGAAGTATGAGTTAGCCAAAATTATTGCCTTAGCCTTAGTACACTCCATACAGAAGGTTCGAGATTACATCATCTTACAGACCACAACCATAATAGAAAATATCAATCCCATGAGATGTTTTCTCACTTGTCGTTTGATGAACCACAAATAGGCTCGATGGGTAATTATTCTACAATAATTTGACCCATAATTTGCTTCCCCCAAGAGCAAGAAGGTTCTTATCCTCTTCGAGTTCATCACATATCTCGCTATAGATACCCAAGGGACCCTTGTTAATGATGCCTTCCCTGACAAACACATGTTATTTGTATCAACATATGACCCCTGGTACGGCGACATCCTCCTCTTTTTATGGACTTAAAAGTTCAGAACTCAGCTCACTCGCAATGATCATAGGTGCATTCACCATCAAGCCCCCTGTTACCTCCTTATTGGTGACATCCTTTATCGTTGAGGCATCAACACCATCCTTCGTCAATGCCTTACTCTTAAACAAACTGAGCAGGTCTTAAATGATTTCCATAGTGGATCTTTCAGCGGCCATCTATCAGGCCATGGTGACCGCTCATAAAATCCTTCATGCCAATTATTTATGTCTCGCCCTATTATGTGGTTGTATTCAAGCACTCAAGAGATGTGAGTGGTGCCAAAAATATGCTCATAAGGCGCGAGCTCCAATGGCTCCCATTCACTCAATCATCGTCGCAGGCCCATTTTGTAAATAGGGCATATACTTCATGACTTGCAACTCTCCATCTTCAGGTGACCATAAGTACATTATGTTCTTTATCGACTACTTCACCAAATGGACAGAGGCCATTATTAACATCGTCGACACTGCTGCATAGTTTTTCTTTAACCATGTCATAACATGGTTCGGTGTTCCCAAGGATTTGGTCTCGTATCATGGAAAACACTACGATAATGAGATATTTTAGGAGTTATCCCAACACCTTGGTTTCTCTCATGATTTTGCTTCTCCATACTACCCTCAATCCAATGGCTAGGTACAAGTTGTCAACAAAGTCCTCAAAACAATATTGTAACATATGGTGAACAACATTAAAACCAATTGGCACCACATGGTGTTCTTAGCCTTATGGGTGTACCGCACCACAGTTAAAGCATCCATGAGATTCACGCCCTTCCAATTAATCTACAAGTTTGAAGTTGTTCTCATCATCGAGTGTGAGATCCCTACCTTACACTCGGTTATCGAACTTCTCTCTGACACCACACCTTTAGAGCAAAGTTTGGTGTAGCTGGAACACGTCGATGAAATTCGGCAAGAGTCCCTCCAACATAATGAAGCACATAAAAAATGGACCAAATCCTCTTTCAAATGCATTGTCACCCCTCAATCATTCATTGAAGGGGAGTTAGTCCTTCCCTACGATGTTTCCAAATAATCTTTAGGACCAAGGAAGTTTGATATATTGTGGAAGGGCCCATGCATTATTAAACATTGTCTCCTCAATTTGGTATACATCTTAGTAGAGTCGGATGGGGCTTGCCTCAAAAATAATGTCAATGGGATCTACCTCAAAAAATTATATCCCTAAACATGTATGCACCATGACTTATTTTTTATTATGACCACCTTACCATGGATGTACACTAAAATCCCTCTCTCATCATGTGTCCTAGATGGATCACCTACTAGCCTATCATCACAGATTCTCTGATGGTGCTTCTTAATGGTCGTAACACCTTGTCATAGCAGCGTGGGCCATATACTCTCCTGAATTGACACGCTTTCAACACAATGGGCTATGTATCGGGACAACCACCATTAATCAAGTTGAATACGATGTTGTCATAGGCCTTTTAGCTAATGCCTCCCATCTAGGTATCAGTCACCTATATGTGTTCCTTAATTCCCATCTTGTTGTCTCGTAGTTGAACAAAGCCTTCAAAGTACGTGATCCTTGCCTTTTTCGGAAATAGCTGCATGCACAAAGGTTAGTCTGTGGTTCTAATCATATTACATTTTCACATATACCAAGAGATCAAAATCATATAATTGACCACATAGCTAATCAAATCTTAGACTGTCATGCATCACATATATATCATCATTGAGATACATAAATCATAGACATCATATTCATCAAATAAATGAAGAAATACATCACATGTATAGATCCATACACATCATAGCACATCATGAGATCCGCAAAAAATACTCATCTTATATATATATATATATATATATATATATATATATATATATATATATGTTGGCATGAGCCAAAAAAAATGTCATCAAACAAGAGATCATCCTCATAATGGGTGCTTTCTATGGTACATACATCCAAAAAACATTTAGGGTTGAGGCCCACCACCCCTAGCGCTCCCTGCCTGAGGTGCCCTAACCTCATCTGGTGCTAGGATCGAATGAGCATTCACCACCGTTATTGCAAGACAACAAAGGACTGGATATCGCGCTCTATCTCAAACCATGACCATCCCCACTGTCTCCTCCCCCAGCCTCACCCAACCCTCCTTGGGCATCCCCATTAGCATGGTGGCCACTCGACCCCAAGAATCCTCTTCCTCCCTCAGCTACGCCTCTGCCACATCCACTCGAGCCTCTACGCACTCCTATAATCTCTTCGTCTCAAATGGGGCAAAGAAGCTACCTCCCTCTCCAAAGGGACAACCTATTTCCATACACCAATGTTGAGCTAGTCTCTCAAGGTCCTCCTGAACCTTGTCATCTCTCTATCATTACGACACATCTGTTGCACCAACTATGCCCAATCGTTGGGGATCGTTCCCCACCAGATAGGCCAACGATTATCCATGGTGCCCCACATCTACAAGAAAACATTCATGGTATGAACATCATCATAAATATAAATCATAACTACATGAAAGTAAGCACAAATGTAGAAAACACAAACCACAAACTTGTCGGCCCCCAGGTATCACCCGGAGGAAGTCCCATGTTTGGATCACCCCTGAAGTCTACACCAACATGGGGGAACTCTAGAATCCTCTGACGGATGGACCTAAACCAACCCTCCACTATGGGGTTCCAGTAGTGCCCCACCTCACCCCCACCTGCTCGAGGCATCACTGGAGCCCACCATCGTATATGAGGGTCTCTCGCAGGCCTTGGTGGCACTGCTACTATAGTATGTAGCATCACAACCCTCTCGTAGAGGATGCTACAAAGGATACTCGCGTAGAAAAATCTTTGGGACTGACCCCTGTGCACATACTTAAGATGTAATGTCATCCCTCTGTGCACAAAACCTGCCCAGTCAAGGAAACGATGTGCCCGAAATCTCTCAAGAATGAAAGTCTGTGTCTTAGACACTCGATGAGGGGAAGCTAACCCAGCAAGGGCACAATCATCGCAAAAGTAACCCGCTCACCTAAATCCACAATGGTCTTTATCTAGATACATCCATGATCGATAGCATTGGGCCCACAATGATCCCTCACCCATGACTGAAGGTTGACCTGCCCATTCGGAAGTGACATCTGTAATACCTCTCCACGAGGAACCAACCATATGAAAAAATAAATGTCCTCTACAGCGGCAAAGGGAAAATATCTACCCCTGATCCATAACACCTTTTGATCTGAGTCCCAACGTTGTATCAAGAAATGCAAGAACTCATCCTGCGACCTTAGCAAGGGGTTCTAAGCAAACTTCACTTGTTGAAAATGCAGCAAGAAAATCTAGTGTTGACTTTGCCTTGGTCAAACTAGATTAAAATTTGAATGTTTATTTTAGCATAATACTGTGAGGTAGTTAACTGAAGTGACATGGCTCTTGTCACTCAGTTAACTAAGTAAATTCGAGTTTGGAAGATTGAGTTCAGTTCTATATGATTGATTGCTAATTTGTAACAATCTATTTCAGTCAATTTGAGTTATTGTCATTTTAACTAGTTTTTACTGTCAAAATAACTAGTGGAGGTCAAGTTGTGGAAGTTGTTAACTTCAACCACACTCAGTGATCAACCAATTAACTGATAAATTAGCCCAAAATAATTGTTGAATGTAGATAATTTGAGTTACCCAGTTGAGATGGAGATCCAAGGCAGTGCACTATCAGTTGTAGCATATTCCCATGTGTACAGGTGGTGAATGCAATCAGAGATTAACCTAAGACTATTGCATGATTCCTTGGTGTGAAATTCCTAAAAAATAGGGGCAATTTACCAATGGAACAATGCAAGGAAATAGGATCTTGGGAAGGCTTGAAATTGGCTAAGTGTTGGGCTAGGTTCAGTCAGTCAAGCAGAGGGATAGACTATACACTTGTAGGGTGTGCTCAGGCTTGAGCAAGTATTGTAGTTCTTCTCTATTCTATGATTAATGTAATATAGATAGTAAGGGATTTTGAGCAGGTGCTTTCCCATAGATAAATTTTTTTGCATGTGTGATGTTTCCTTTTGCATGTCTATGATTCTTATTTTAGATGGTGAATTAACTTCCAAGGGTTAGTAGATTATCTTCAAGTCTTGCGATTTAGTAAATTTCATGAGCAGTATTAAATTTACACATTTATTTATGCATGGTATCAAAGCAAGAATCACTGTAGAAAAGAGATTTTGAAGTTTTCATTGCAGGAGGTTCGAGGTTGTTACATGTTTTCTTCAGGACTGAGGAGATGGATTTCAGTGGACCAAGGCTCAAGTATGCCCTTAAGGGAAGCTCGAATTATGTTCCATGGAAGGACTGCATGGAGGCAGTACTCGAGGATAATGGGTTGAAGGAATTCATTGATAATGGTATTCTGAAACCAACAACATCTGATGCAAGGGATGTAGCAAAATGGAAGAAGTGTGTTGCTAAGGAAAGGAGGATCATATTGGAGGGAGTATGAGACCATATTGTCTCTAATATCCATGGGAAAGAGACTCTTTATACAATGTGGAAAGTGCCAACAGATTTGTCCCAGAATAGTAGTGACCATAGAAAATTTGCACTCAAGGACAAGCTTCAAAATATCAAGATGCAGAGGAATGAGACCATTCCACAGTACCTAAGCAAGCTCACACAATGTCGTGATGAACTTAGTCAAGTTGGTGTTATTGTAGTAGAGGATTATTTGGTGAGACCCTCCCTTCTATGCCTTCCCAAGAGTCGGCACAGCTACCAAGATTCGGTGAACAGGAGGGAGAAACTACCAAATTGGGAATGCTTGTGGTCTGATTTTGTACAGGAAGAGATAACGTGGAACACCAGAGGCATGACCTCATCCAAGGGTGAGGATGAGGATAATTGTGACTTGGCTTGAAAAGAAAATAAAGGGAAAGGGAAGAAATCCCAATCCAAAGCAGATTCGATTCAAGGGGACACGAAGAAAGTCTTGTCCAAAATCAAGTGCTTTCACTATCATGAACTGAGACACTATGCCACAAAGTGTCCACACAAGAAGGCGGGAAAGAAGCCCTCAGGAGGAGCAGTAGGTCAAGCTTTGGCTTCATAATTCAAGTTAGATTGCGCCCTCACTGCATGCATGGAAAACACAGAGATGGGTAGTGTGTGGTATCTGGATAGTGGTGTCTCATTCCACATGACGGGGAACAAATAATTTTTTAGTGACTTGGAGGAGAAGGATCTCCAGATGCACATCGAGATGGGAGATGATGGAAGGTATAGCACGACTAGAATTGGTACAGTTACTTTTTAGAGGGAGTCTGGCTCCCCTCTCAAGCTCAAGGATGTGATGTTTGTACCAGGTCTAAAGAAGAATCTACTTTCTGTAGATGTGTTGGAAGATCATGGCTATGATGTTATATTCAACAAAGGGAAGGCTTTCTTGAGACACATCACCATGGGGAAAGTGAAGCAGATCGGGGTTCGAGGGAAGAACCTATACAACTTACATGTGGAATATTGTGCAGCATTGAGCACAAAAGTAGATAATTTGTAGATCTGAGATGTTGGTGAATTATGGCATAGAAGACTTTGCCATTTTCATCATGGTGCTTTGAAGATCATGCAGCAGATTTCTACAAGCCTCCCTAAAGGAGCACTAGAGCGGTGGGATACATGCAAAGGGTGTACATTGGGGAAGTACACAAAATCCACTATCAATGATTGTGAAATAAAGGCGCATGTGGTCCTTGAAAGGATCCATTCTGATGTCCATGGACCTTTCTTAACAACCTCCACTGCCAAGAACAAGTATTATTTTGTATTTGTAGATGATTTCTCACAGAAGTGCTAGATCTACTTCATGAAGAAGAAAGACCATAAATTATCCCAATTTGTTGAATTTAAAGCACTTATTGAGAAAGAAACTAGAAAGAAAGTGAAGTCTCTCAGGAGCGATAATGGAGGCGAGTACTTGTCGAATTAGTTTAAAATTTATGTGCAAAAGAAGGCATTCAATGGGAGTTGACAGTGCCCCATAAACCACAACAAAATGGGGTGTCTGAGAGGAAGAACAGAAGTATTGTGGGAGCAACAAGGGTGATGTTGCATCACTAAGCCCTACCATTGCACTTGTGGGCTGAAGCATGAAACACATCGGTTTATTTGCATAACAGGAGTCCTCATAGGATTCTTGGCATGAGTACACCAGAGGAAGTTTTTTCAAGGAAGAAACCAGATGTGTCACACTTCAGGATCTTTGGATCATCATTTTATTATCATGTTTCCAAGGAAGTAAGGAAAAATCTAGAGCCAACAACAGAGTTAGACATATTTGTGGGGTACACAAAAACACCTCACAAATATCGTGTGTACTTTTCATCCCTTGGGATGATAATGATCAGAAGGGATGTGAAATTTGATGAGGAGAAGGCAATGAGGTGTTCTCTTGAGAGGAAGATTTATTTGCAGCCTGATTAAGAGCTTTTGGCTCCAAAGGAAGAACCTCAGGAAGTTGTGGAGTAGCCAAAACAAGAGGAGCAGAGAGTGGAGACATCCACTCAAGAAGATACATCCAGAGAAGGAAGGAAGCGAACCAGGGAATTTGAGAGATTATTGCATGATGCTAGAGAGAATGTGGAAGCACCCACATCACAGTGCAGGCAGAGAAGGTAACCTGATCGATACATTGGCTACATGGCTCTATTGAGTGATCTTGTAGAGACTGAGCCATTCTCATTTGAGGAAGTTGTATGGAAACTAGTATGGTTTAATGCTATGGTAGAGGTATATGATTCCATTATCATAATTAGTGTTTGGGAAGGGTTCCCAACACCAGCAGATAAATCAGTGGTTGGTTCGATATGGCTTTACAAGGTAGAGCATACAACATATGGAATCATAGAGAAACAGAAGGTCATATTTGTGCCAGTGGGTTCTCTCAAGCTGAGGGAGTTGACTATGAGGATACCTTCTCTCTAGTAGGAAGGTACCCATGCATTAGGTCAATTATAGCACTGTCAACGTAGATGGGGTGGAAGATCCACCAGATGGATGTGAAGATAGCATTCCTCAATGGATTTATTGAGTAGGAGGTGTATATTGATCATCCAAAGGGGTTTGAGACCTTTTACAGAATGTGTGTAGACTCAAGTGAGCTTTGTATGGACTCAAGCAAGAACCCCTTGCTTGGTACACCAGGATCGACAGTTATCTCACCGGTTTGGACTTCACCAAAAGTGAAGTAGATGCAAACCTTTATCACATTGTGGTTGAAGGTAAATTATTAATTATCGTGTTGTATGTCGATGATTTAATTTTAACCGGCAATGAGAAGTTCATCAATTCTTGCAAAGAGAATTTTGCAAGAGAATTCAAGATGAAGAACATGGGACTCGTGCATTACTTTCTTGGTTTGGAAGTATGGCAAGGAGTGATCTGGATTTAAACAGGAATGCATCAAATTACATATATAACCATAAATACCGAGATGCAGCAGAACTAACACTTCATTTCATTAATATCAAATACCGAAATATGATTACAAAGGTTTGGAAATAAGACTAGCTCGGGCGATGGTAGCTTATCTCTGAGAAGAGATGTGGTAGTAGGGTTGAAGGTGATCGACATTGAAAACTAGGTGCAAACCAAGGAATGGTGGAATATTGAGCTCGAAGGTATTGTCCCCTACTGCCTTGGTGATGGTGTATGGCCCATATCGAAGTGGGCAAAGCTTGTGGTGGGGCCCAACGAAGCGCTCCTTCTGCAAACGTAGCCAAACTTTTTCGCCCACTTGGAACTTGTGTGGCACCCGATGTTGATCATGTCACTGCTTGTACTTATCATTGGTTCTATCCAAGATGTCATTGACCTGTTGGTGAATGTGTTGAATGTGCTCAATGAAGATGTTTTCCTTATCGGCTTCGGACTGGACATGAGTTGAATCTGCCTGAGTAACTGCAAATGATATGGCCACATCAAGGGGACATAGTGGCTGGAATCCCATGCCCACTGGAAAAGGCTTGTGGCCAGTAGAGTTGTGGATAGCCTGGTTATAGTTATGCTAGACATAGGGGAGGCTCTCATCCCATGTGCATGGATGCTTTGAGTTGTACATGCGCAGAATGTGTACAATCATCATGTTGACTACCTATGTTTTGTCATCAATTTCGGATGGAAAGTTGTGGACTTAGTGAGCTTGGTGTCTAGCATAGACCAAATACTGGACCAAAATGTACTAAAGAACCAGTTGTCCCGATTTGAGATGATAGACTGTGGGATCCCAAAGTGTACCCACACTCGTTCAAAGAAGAGTTTAGCAGTGGCTTCTGCTTTGATATTCTTCTTGCAGGCCGCTATAATGGCCATCTTCAAGAATATGTCGACGACCACAAAAACACAGTCATTTCCATGCTTAGTAGAAGGAAGGCCTGACATGTAATCCATGGAGATGGATCCCAAGGTCGACTAGGGGTAGGCAACGGAGTATAGAGACCTTGCTTCTTGATGGTCGGTTTCGAAATGGCGCAGGCAGTTCAGGATCTGATGTACTTCCTAACATCCTGTCGAAGATTCGGCCAGTAGAAATACTTCTGCAGTACTGCCACTGTCTTATCAACCCTGAAATGTCCAACGGCCTGACTATAGTGTGATTCCCAAATCATCTTGTCACGCTTGCTTGAAGGAACACAAAGGTGTCCCAAGTGGCATAATAGTGCATCCTAGAGGTGAAAATATGGCACTTGCTGACCCTCCAAGAGTATCTGGTATATGTGGCCAAATTTTGGTCACTTTTGTAGAGAAGTGGCCAATCAGAAGTCTCATGCCCACAAGAGTTGAGCACGGTGGTTAACACCATGATCGGGGGTTGGCTGAGGCAATCTACAACAATATTGGTGTTTCCCTTCTTGTACTTGATATTCAAATGGAGCTATTGTAGGTATGTGGACCACTTCTTATGGCGATCATTTTGCAACTTCCCTTGCGTTTGTATGAACTAAAGGGGTTAGTGGTCTGCGTGGATGATTTTTTCCTTCCCTAAAATGTAATGCTTCCATTGTCGGCAAGCCTACACAATGGAATACATCTCTTTGAAAGTGGGATATTTCCGGACTGAGTCTGAAAGTGTTTCACTATGATATGCCACTGGATGCCCCTATTGAGTAAGGAATGCCCAAATAGCATAGTGAGAGGCATCTGTCTCTATCTCAAATGGTTGTTGAAAGTATGGTAATGTGAGCACTGGTGCAAAGCAGAGGCAATGTTTCAACTCGGTGAATGCCTTCTGTTGAGATTCATACCAAAATAATTTTTCTTTTGCTCCTCCTTTAGTGACTTGACTCAAGGGTAAAGTGATATGAGAGAACCCCAACACGAACCTACGTTAAAAATTGGCAAGACCCAGAAAGATGCAGAGCTCTATCAAAGTGTTTGGGGATGGCCAATCCGGAATGACTTGGATCTTGGTTGGATCCAAATGCACCCCCGTTCATCAATAACGTATCCTAGATACTGAACCTAGGTCATGCCAAAAGTTCATTTCTCCGAATTGGCACACAGCTTGTGTTGCCGCAGTGTTTGGAGAACCTGTCGGATTTGGTGGAGGTGCTCTTCCCAACTCTGGCTGAAGATCAGGATGTCATCCAAGTATACCACTACAAATGAGTTGGTGAATGGCTGCAAGATGTCATCCATCATCCTCATGAAGGTTGCAGGAGCATTTGTCAACCCGAAAGGCATAACCAGCCACCAAAAAAGGCCCTCCTTGGCTTTGAAGGCAGTCTTCCACACATCGGGGGGTTCGATTGGTACCTAGTGATATGCAGACTTCAAGTCGATCTTGTTGAAATATTTCTCCCCCTTAAGTTGGTCCAAAAGGTCATCAATCTGTTGGATCGAGTACCTATTCCAAACAATGATCTTGTTCAGCGCCTGATAGTCAATACAAAGTCTCCATGTCCCATCATTCTTCTGTACCAACACGATCGGGCTCCCACAGGACGATGAGCTCAGCCAGATGTGACCTTTCTGCAACAGCCCCTGAATCTGCCTCTTGATTTCTTCATTCTCCATAACAGAGCGTCGATAGATGGGTCCATTGGGAAACGGCGGACTTGTGGTCAGATCGATGGAGTGTTTGACCTGATAGTGTAGAGGCACCCCTACGGCAGAGGTGAAGATGTCCTCGTACTCCTCCATGACCTTGTCCATCTGTTGTTGCCATGCGGAGGGGCCCTGTCTAGAGGTCATGGCCACTGTCTTCTTCTTTCCCTAAGGGTGTATCATCAAGAAAACAAATTTCCTGGTTTTGGAAATGAGGTTACTGCATTTTTTACAGTAACCAAAGAGATGGCGGTAGGCGGTGCTACCTCCGGTATCCTATAGAATGTGTTTCCCAATGTATTAATAACAGCGTGAGGTCTTAACTCATACACAACATGTCTCTTCCACAAGTATGATTGGCCTAATAATACGTCACAAACATCAAGAGGAGCAACGTCACATAATACATCATCCGTGAAGGGCTTGATGTTGTATGGAAGGCGACATTGTTGGCTGACGCGAAGATCCCATCCTTGGTGAAGCCACTTGATGGTGTATGGTTGTGGGTGTGTTGTGGTCGGTAAGCCCAGTTGCTTCACGACTTCTACTAAAATGAGGTTATTTTAGCTCTCACTATCGACAATGAACTGTAACGGGGAACCCTTTACCCACATATGGGAGTGGAAGAGGTGCTCCTCCTCCTTTGGATCTTCAGGTTCCTCCTTCTAGATCTTCATGGTGTAAACAATGGCATTGGGCTCCTTATCAATAATATTCTTCCCTTTTTCATTCCCCTTGTCGGGTTCTGACTCAGAGTCGAAACATGCATCTGGATCAGAAACCTTCAGCTCGGCAACCAATGACTACTTGGCTCGGCACTCACTTGTGTTGTGAGCAAAGCTCTTATGGAACTCACACCACTTTCACATGTCCTTCTTCAACTTCGCGGTGTTATTATTTGCTTGCAGCTTTGGCAGGTTGTCCTAGGCCACCCCACCTTGGCTTTGTCCTTTGTTCTGTGGTTTGGTGGCACCTTTCCCTTGCTTTGGATTTGCAGCTCCAAAGTCACACTTTTTCTGTTTAAGCTTCTGCTCGATCTTGACAGCATACCGGTACATTGCGCCGAGCAAGGAGATGTCCAAGAACTCCATCTCATCTGGATGTACCTGTGTAGGCAGTCAAGGTACTTGAGTACCAAATGTTTCTCAGAATCCTTGATACCCAACTTCGTACAAAGGGTATGAAAAACATTGGTAAACTTCGGCATGTCTTGGTCCCTTCCCTGTCTCAACGTGATCCAATTTATATGTTTATCCTCATAGCTCCCAAAAGGGTAGTACTGCTCCTTGATGGCGTCCCAGAACAAATTCCAAGTGGGTGTGGTTGAAAACAGTGAGGGCGCACTTTCATCCTTCTGCTCATAGTAGGTTTCCCACCAGTCCTTGACGTGGGGGGTGGCTTTGAGAAGAGAAAAAATAATATTTTCCCGGCTGGAAAAATCATGAATAGAAAAATATCCTTCTAGTAGATTTAACCATTTATCTACGACGTCTGCATCTATTTGGCCCTCAAATATGGGAATGTCAAATTTTACTTGTACCTTAAAAGGAGTGGCGCCTCCAGAGTGGCTGCTGGATGTGGATGCGTTGCCAATGGGAAATCGTTGAAGGATCTGAGCAACTTTATCCATCATCGCGTTCCTTTGTTTCTCAAGGGCCTCCTTGAGCAATATTTTGATAAGATCTCTTGCTCCCTCATCTTTATTTTCTTCCTCAATGGGCGATCATTGGGGTTTGCGAGGTTGACCTTGCAAGGGTTAAACCAAATTGAGCCCCAACTCCTTATACCCTGACCTCGTTGGGGACATGCAAAGAAATTTAGAGCAAGAGTAAACTACTCTAATACCACTGATTCGGATTTAATTAGCAACACAACAAATTATAGTATAACCATAAATACCGAGATGTTGTAGAAATAACACTTCATTTCATTAATATCAAATACTGAAATATGCTTACAAACCAAATGGAAAGAAGACTAGCTCGAGCGATGGTAGCTTATCTCTAAGAAAAGATGTGGCGGCTACATGCCTCTGAACTGTGTTACAATGAGGCTTGAAGGCCTATTTATTATTGAGAAACAATGGAAAACCCTAAACATCTAAAAACCTAACCCTACGAGATGAAACACCAAACTATGGGTCCCGTTGGGGTAAGTTGGTACATCAACTTCGCGGGGTCGTAACTTTGGCATACGATCTTCATTTGACGCACACAGTACCTCGTTAGAAATATCTATCCAAGGATTACATCTACTGAGAGTGAATATTGATTTGAAAACTCATCTCATATGCTTGTTGGTTTTCCCAAAAAAACATCATTTAGGGCCTCAAAATGGCTCCAGAAGTCCAGGACCCGAAAAACTGCCAAAAATAGTAAATTATGCTACAATTAAGGAAACTGAAAGAAAAAATGGTGGGGGTCCAAGTGGAATAGATGGGTGGCCACCAATATCCACCTAGATCAAGGAGATGGGGAACTATTTGTCTCTCAAGGCAAGTATGTCAATTAGATACTGAAGAAGTTCCACATGGAGAAGAGAAAACTCGTGGAGACTCCTCTAGCAGGAAACTAGAGGAAAGAGGATGTCATTTCAGGTGAAGTAGTGGAGTCTACCATTTATAGGTAGCTTGTGGGTTCACTTATTTATTTGGAGAAAACACAACCAGACATGTGTTATGTAGTTAACCAGCTTATTCAAGCAATGGTTAATCCAACCAACCTATATTGGAAGGCAGCAAAGCATGTGTTGATATACCTCAGAGGCACTACTCAATTTGGTCTTTGGTATAGATAGACAGAGGGAGTGAAGCTACAAGGCTTGACAGATGCAAATTGGGCAGGGAATCCATCTGAAAAGAAGAGCACATCATGAGTAATTTTCAATGTTGGGTCAGCGGCGGTTTCTTGGTACAGTAGAAAGTAGAGACTAGTTGCACTCAGCTCAGTAGAAGAAGAATACATGGTTGCAAGTCAAGCAGCATGTGAGACGATCTGGATGAGGAACATACTTGTTGGCCTGTTTGGTCAGATGATGGATCTTACTATGATTTACAGTGATAATCAAAGTTGTATCAAACTCTTTGAGAATCATGTTTTACACAATCAATCCAAGCATATTGATATTTGGTATCACCATTTATGGGATTGTATGCAAAGGTGGTTTATGTTGTTGCAGTAAATTCCAACAGAGGAATAAGATGCAGATAATTTGAAAAAGGCTCTATCAAGAGGAAAATTCAAGTTCCATAGAGGTAGGATTGGGTTCTCTAATAATCCCTTTCTTACTAGAGGGAGTGTTGAAAATGCAGCAAGAAAATCTAGTTTTGACTTTGCCTTGGTCAAACTAGATTAAAATTTGAATTTCTATTTCAGCAAAATAATTGGAGGTAGTTAACTGAAGTGACATGGCTCTTGTCACTCGATTAACTCAGTAAATTCGAGTTAGGAATGTTGAATTTAGTTCTACATGATTGATTGCTAATCTGTAGCAATCTATTTCAGTCAATTTGAGTTATTGTCAGTTTAACTAGTTCTAATTGTCAAAAGAACTAGTGGAGGTCAATTTGTGGAAGTGGAAATTCAACCACACTCAGTAATCAACCAGTTAATTGATCATTCGGCCCAAAATAATTGTTGCATGCAGAGAATTTGAGTTACCTAGTTGAGATGGAGATTCCAAGGAAATGTATTATTAGTTGTAGCATATTCCCATGTGTACAGGGTGTGCATGCAGTCAGAGATTGACCTAAGGCTATAGTGCAATTCCTTGGTGTGAAATTCCTAAAAAATAGGGGAAATTTCCCAAGGTAATAGCGCAAGGAAATAGGAGCTTGGGAAGGCTTGAAATTGTCTAATTATTGGTCCAAGTCTAGTCAGTCAAGCAGAGGGATAGACTATACACTTGCAAGGTGTGCTCAGGCTTGAGCAAGCATTGTATTTCTTCTCTATTCTCTGATTAATGTAATACAGATAGTAAGGGGTTTTGAGCAGTTGCTTTCCCCTAGATAAACCTTTGCACATGTGTAATGTTTCCTTTTGCTTGTCTACGATTCTTATTTTAGATGGTGAATTAACTTCTGCATATTAGTAGAGTAGCTTCAAGTCTTGTGATTTAATAAATTTCATGAGCAGTATTGAATCTACACATTTATTTCTACATCAATAACCCCCACCCTGCTAAAGTGGCACTCACTTGAGATTCACCAGCAATCGCAATACGGAGAGGCTCCCAGTCGTGCTCTCCCCATGTCATCCCCATCCTCCCAACAAGGATGCCAAAAGCCCAAAATTCAACCTCTTAGGCTCAAAAAATATCTCTTTTTACAAGCTCATGCACTTGTTTCCATAACAGACATGTGGCACACCGTTGAATGGTGCTCCCTAGATGTTCAGTCAATGTGTTTGTTAGCTCGTAATTCATGAGGACGCCAATCCCATGACCACACATATGTCATGTGCACAGACACGCAGAACGCGCGGTTGTTCCATTGACAGTCGTGCAAGTTGCGCATCTATAACCCGACATGTCGCGGGGTCATCAAACCAAAGGCCCCGCAGTTGTTTTGCCCGCAGTCATGCACTCTGTGTGGCTATATTCCCTATACCCACAGAGATTTGTGCCTATTCCTCAGTCGCATGATCTTCCTTTCTACCCTAAAAATATGTCCGTACAGGTAACCCTGTACGGCCTACCTACCCTAACCTACCAAAATCACAAAGGTCTAGTTATGATCTCTTACCTATGTATCCTCGCATGCTTCTCGGGTGCACAGGCTGACCGTAACAAATAAAAACATCTCCTAGAACCACTCTGCACTCCAGGACAACAAGTACAAATAAGGTGGCATATGGACCATTTTTCCTATATATCGCCATCTTTGTCATCTTCCAGAGCCCAATACAGGAGCTTTCGACCTCTTTTCTCAAAACCATCAAACACATAAGGATCAGGACCACGTCATCTTCATCATGGTACCCTTTGTTCCATTTCAACCCCAAACTCATTTTTTGGGCCTACCTCACGCTCAGAGTACCCCTTAAGGTGCATCTTCTCATGTTCTTCTATTCATCTTATTCAGCAGATCTCAACTTATATATGTTTTCACTTGGGGTGTTGGTTGTCGAGGTTGCACATACATCAGTAGCTTCCTGCCAGAATGAGTACCTCAGTGGTCATCGACAGTGAAGGTATCATTCTCCCCCAACATGATAGGATTCCTATAAATATTTGCATATCCTGACACCGCTTCTATGAAATGCACCATAGGGTCCATCATATCAACCATGTTTACCACCACCTCCCCTTACACATGGTAAACATCCATGTCGATCGATAGAACCTTTCCATTCATGGATCACCCCATGTTATATACCCCCACATACTATTGGGATCCATGACCATCTATTCTGGCCCGGGAGCCATTTCACTTGCATGCCTTGAAGATTAGCCTCATTCTTCTCTTATTCACTTATTTCTTACCAACCCTACTCCCAGGCCACCTCATTTATTTGTGACGGATCAAGTCGAATGCACTTATGCATTTTAAATTTGGCATATCATCCCTCCATATGGCATAGCTCATTTGTATCACTTCATCCACCTCATCAACCCCACACTAAGACCAACCAATGGGGCCCCTGCCCTCCACACAAAACACCTTACCTCCATCATCATGTAGGTCATCATTTTCATGGGGCACCCATCTCTGTGTATGTACATCCCAAACCACCTTTACATTCTTTTGGCAAGTGTACAAATATTTTTTAGGAAAAGGGTTCCCACCCATATTTTCATGTCTCATACCCATGACAGTCCCTAGTTGCCCCTAGTTGGAGCTCGTTGATCACCACCCCATCCATTGATCATTCACCACGCCAGTGAAAACATGCTCACACCTACCTTGGATGTCCTACCGACTCCAGGGACTTTCCCCCCAGAATAATTGTTTGATTGTCGCCACTCGCATTACAAATCCAACCTCGGGCAGTTGGTCATATCCATTCATATTTTCCACT
Source organism: Pinus tabuliformis (assembly GCA_031772625.1). NCBI lineage: Eukaryota > Viridiplantae > Streptophyta > Pinopsida > Pinales > Pinaceae > Pinus > Pinus tabuliformis. The sequence continues at coordinate 539,553,945 of CM062807.1, read as the reverse complement.
TTAATTATCATGCCTTATTGACCCACCATATTACAATCATCTTTATCCATCATGATTCCCTGAATCAGCATTTCAAGCAGTTGATGTTTTTTTCATGTCTACTTCAACACCCATCTTCTAGGATCAAAGCAATACCTTGGGTGCTCCCCCCCACCTTATGGGACATCCTTGGGTGGCACAATGGGAACCACTATCGCCCATTTATGTCATTGGTCTCCCTGACATTCAACACCAACATCATCTTTTCATGTCAAGGTAGTATCATATGTTGTGATTGTTACAGTTCTCTCATTTGATCAAAGACCCATGCATCGCTTAGTACCTCATTTAGTAATGTTTCCATTTTGATTCATGGGAGGTACCTAGAGTCGAAGACCCATGCATCCATGAGCATCTCACTTAGCATTGCTTCACCATTTTTATGCATGGGGGCACCTAATTCAATCAATTTTCCATAAGCACCCCCGAGGGCGTAAGCAGTTATTATCATCATCCATCAACATGTCAGCCGCTACAACACTAACTTGACTGGAATATTTCATGTATGATTGTAATACTTAGTCACTAATCATCATAACTAGCATGGGACATGTCTACCTCTTATAGGTGTTTTTTTCCAATCATTCCTTCAGAGCATGGTTATCTTGTATCTTTAGTCAAGGTTTTTCCCTACTCATCTCCCCATTAAGTTATTTTCTCTCTCAAGAATTTGATAAGACTCAATGAACACAAAAAAAACTTGATGTATTTAGGTTACATTTTTCTCCTAACCACATACATCAGGGGGCAACTGTTAACATGGAAAAATTGTACACATATTTTTCCAATCCAGATGGCACCCAAAGTCATTTAGCAAAACATGTAGGTGAAGACTTTCCAGTTGAAGACATCATATAAAATAAAATTCAAAGCTTTCCAAAGGTCTCAAGTATAAAATTGAATTGTGCGGCCTATCCAAAGGTCAAAATTGATGACAGCACGCCTTTTCCTTCGATAGTTGCATGGTCAAAGAAAATTTTGACTCACCAATTCAAGACCACTTCACACACTTGGAAGATGAGATTCCCTGACATGTTCCAATCAAGGATAGTCAGATTCGAGTCACCCTGGAGATGTGCATCCCCCAAGGGATCCTCTTGTCCTACTCATGGGTTATTTTCTCATTAATGGACCAAGAGTTGGAAGAGGGATTCAAAATTTTGTATAAACAAGCCATTGGAAGACCAAATACAAGGAAATGTTATGCTCGCAAAATTGTTCCGAAGCAATCCCGCATTCCATTGTTGAAGAAGAAGTAGAGAATTGTTATGTTGTCCAAATTGTTTGTCAACAATCCAGCATTCTAGTATGGAGAGTATTTCACCATTAAGAGAGCCTTGATACTTCTTCGAGGGAGAGGAGAAGCTTGCAAAGAGAGAGAGGAAAGGAACCTCCTTGTTGAATTATTTGAGCACCATTGCTCAAAGAATTCTCTCCAAGTGTTTACCATTCATCTATTGTATTCATCTTCTACTTTCAGTAGTAAATAAAGGGAGCCCTTTTCCATTACTTTGTTGACTTGTTTTCTTCATCAAGCATTACTTATATGTTTGTTTCTTCGTTATTAGTTTCCATTTTATATGCATTGTATTAACCATTTACAATGGTTTGTTTACTCAGGTTTGTCCACTAACAAAAACCAATTCTATCTGTGATTTCTTTGCAGGGAACAACCAACTGCTAAGAAGGTGTCTTTTGGTACCCCATTGCTACAAAAACACTACTAAATTATGGTAATTGTTTTATGAAGAAAGAAAACATAATAATAATAATGCCAACAACTATCACAAGTAATTATCAAGAAGGAAATCTAAATTAATGTACAAAACCTCCTTATTTCCAACATGGCATCAGAGATAAGGTAGCCTGAAGTTGGAGGCCTGAAGATCATACTTTGTTGGCTTTCAATCGAAGTCTTTTCTATATATGTATTTTTGTGGCTAAGTATTGATGAATTTCCTGGTTTAATCAAAATTCTGGGCATATAAATGTAGATCCTATTATATGTTTTATACGAAGGTTTACTTCTGTGAACTGATTATTCTTCTGAGTAAACAGTGACCTATATCAATCTTATACTTCACTAAGATCGTGACTCTATACACCAATGGTTGTATTATAGTTTGGATCATTTGTTTTCATGTGGCATAAACTCACTATAACATGGACATGTTATATATATTTGTGATGCACTATCATAATCATTACAATGGTTATGTACCTATGACTCTATGAACTCGCATTTTACAGCGACACTTTGGCTCGCTCTCATAAGATTTAAATTTATGGATCTTAAATTTGTGGATTGCTTATGGTAAATGGCTCGGATCTATCTTGACTAATGACGATGGCTCCCATAAAACAATGGATCGCTTTTGATTTATGAAAAAAATGAATCAATGTGACTGTGGTACGCAATAGCTTGGTGATTCTAAATTGGCTCACTCTGCGATTGGCATTTATGTGGATCTCGCATACAGAAAATTGCATTATGTGGCCTCGTGTTTGGAACCTTAACAGTGGTCATGTTGCCCTGATGCATAAACATTAACCGTGAAGACTTTGACAAGTGATGTATTGGCAGTAATGTTCATAATAAACATATATAGTAACTAATGTTCATAATAAACATATATAGTAACTAAGTTGACCTATATGTGATAGGATTTGATTCATAAGGCTCCAAATTAGATTTGTCGTTGTGTCTTTATGGGATCGTATTGGGTAGTGGCAGCATCGAGTGGTCTAAAAAATAGTTATGTGGCATTACTCTCTTTTTCTGAGTGATAACATACTTATGTTAGTAGACTAGGTGCATAACAACGATCTATAGTGACCTCGATAGTGACGTAAAAAGATGACCTTCACAACCTATATATCACAGTAACAGGATGTGGAATTGGTATTTATATAATAGTCAAGTGATGCTTAAAGATCATCTCTGAAAGATTTTGAAGAAGTTGATTCACCCTATTGTGACACAAGAAAGGAACCAAAACTATGATCCTGTAAATCATGGAGCATCCCTGAAGGATTGACAATTGAAGGATCGAATCCTTGCAAAGAAGGCGGCATGGTAAGAGGTATGTACAAAAAAAAATTGTGTATTTTTATGTTGTGAGTCAAGATTATGATTATAATCATTAGAAAGGATCTATAAGGGAATTAAGGTTTCACAGTTAGGGTTCCCCAATTCCTTTATGGTAGGTTTTGATAAAGTTTCTAGGGTTTGAAGATATGTGTAGCCTTGAAGACTAATCATACTTAGGGTTACTAAACCCTAGTTGATTGAAATAACCCTATGAGTAAAAACCCTAACCCCAATTAGTTGTTCCCTCCAAAGAAACCCTAGCTCTTGACATCTAGGGTTTGTATCTTATGAAAATGATCTAGGGTATATGATAAAACCCTTGCAAGGGTTGAGTTGGGTAAAACTTAGGATTTGAAATGAAATCCCTAAGGTTGATGTTTCTATTAAAACCCAAATAAGGGTTAGAAAAATAAATACAGGGTTTATATTTAAGCCTAGAAGTTCACTCTCTGAGAATCCATGGAAACCCTAGATTGAAAAAATTGACACCATGCCCTTGATTTTGTATATTTTTTTTGGTTGTGCTTGTCAGTGATAATTGCAGGTACATAATAAAAGAAGCAAGATAAGAATGATGGAAAAGGAAAGAAGCATTCATGCTTATTGACAACTCCTTGAAAATGATGAGTATGATGGAAGGAGGGAATAGTAAGGACCCTCGTGGACATTATGTTGAAGCTTCCAGATGATGAGTTCAATCCAGAACAAATTGATGAAGAAAAAACTTATTAAATGGAGGCATAACATGCATAGGAATGTTGGTTTTAGAGGGAGCTAATAATCGAATTTGACATGATTCCCTAACTAAAAGGGTTATTATCATTTGGTACCTTTGATATCAATGATTCTCTTAGGATATGACTTGGCTCCTTGAAAAACATGTGAAGAGGCTGGAAGGAGAGTTCATTTAATGATCAACATCAAGTATAGTCTCTGGAAGGAAGAAAGGGAGTTAACAATAACAACTCCAAGGAAGATATTGTAGCTTGGTAATCAAGTTCGATCCATGGGAACCCTAATTAAAATAAATGCATGAAGAAAGATTCATGTGGAGATGAATCATACAAGAGGATTTTGATCCCGAAGAACACAAGTAAGTTGATGATAAGGCCATCATGATAAGGTAAGACTGATATTCATATTTTGATATTGGTTATGTGGTTAATATATTGTTTTTCTACATGGAAGGATATTGCAGGAAATTTGCATGATGAAAGTTGAGGAAAATCCAACTGTGGGTGTTGAACTCAATTCAAAGAACATATGGATTGAGTATATGGTTTTGGCAATTATGTAGTCAAGGTGTTCACATCATCACCTTGGGATTGGAAGGTAGCAGCATAAGATGATAACCTGATGATCATGAAAATAAGTTATGGCTAACTCTATTTTGGAAGGCTCAATATAATTCATTAATTGATGATGACAAAAGAAAAGTGATGTGAAAATTTGATGGCCTGAACCTTGTCACGAGATTGAAGGAAGAGGATAGCTCCAAAATCCCCAGGAAGGAAGGAAGTTTGATATGATGAGATGCAAAGGAAAGAGGGAGCCATGCAATTATCTCCATCAAGAACTAGTAGTTGATACATTTATGGAAACAAGCTAGACTTCCTAATTGAAAGGAAAGTCTAGCTACTAAGTCAAGAATCTCCTTTATATTTGAGAGGGAGTAAAGAAGTCACCTTAAATTCTTAAGGAGTAAGGATCTATTTCCTAAACAAGAGGAAATAGGTATATCCTCTTTGGTCGAAAAGAGTGATGATAGACATCACATTTGTATTCTCGTATTCATGCCATGCACTTGAACAAGACTAACAGTTGTAAGTCTAAGTGAATTCCATGGTGGGAGAATGGAGAATGGAGGATTGGATAAGCATCTACAATTTCCTTGAGGATAGAAAAATTCAAGATAAGAAATGGACTGACACTCTTTGAGGATTATACAAGTATCCAAGACAAGAGTGGACGAAGAGGATCGATATTCTTTGAGGATTATAATCCAAGATAAGAATAGTTATGAAAGGACATACCTTGTGAAAATCTAGATAGGGTATGTGCCTTGAAGAGGTAGTGTGGTATCTCACATAAATCCTCCCAGCATTATGGTCTTGTATAAGAACGATCTTATCAATTTAAGGCCTTACTATGTTGACAATGTTGGTCATGATGTTGATGCTTAAACATGGCTTATGAATTTAACTCTTCTTATGAGAATATTTTAGTTTAAGAGTATCCTTGTATCTAGTGTACAATTATGAACACCTCCCTAGTTAAGAGGGAGTGTTGGAGAATGTAACTAGTTTCAGTCTTCACAATCTGTACCCTTATGTATTTGATGTAAAAGGAAAAGAAAAAGAATTATTATTATTTTTCCAGACAAGCATGTTCTTCATGCTTCTAGGTTTTGAATCAAAGAGTCAAAGTCCAATTTTTGGACCTATTGTAAAAGACAGAAGAAAAATGATTTTATTTGTATTAAAAGAAATAAATTTATCCCCAAGACCAGGTCATCCCTCCAATATGATCATGTTTTCTTGCCCAAAGGACGTGACCTATTGGACACACGAATCACTATAAATATCCCAACGTGTTCCTCCATTTGTAAAACAATTTTTTGTTGATCATCTAAGGCAGTTGTGCGAAATTGCACGACAGGTATGCAAGGTAGCATAATAGAGAATGTGAAGTCTCCATGGAAAGATATGTGAACCTTCTTAAAGATATTATTCTATAGGATGATGTGAATTTCTGGAAAAGAGGAGATTGTGGTTTTGTGACAACTAGTGGACAGATTGGAGGGTAGACCTAGTGCTCGGATGGGATACTTCTTTTGGTCTTAGGGTCTTGGATTTCTCATTTGATCTTATTATATAAGAAGATATTTTTTGGGTTTTCTTCTTGGAGGGGTTTCTCCTTGGCTTGGAGCCTATATCTTGTGTTCTATTGTCTTTTGTGATCTTCATGTTTTATGGTAATTGCTTGATGAAGAAAGAAAGCATAATAGTAATAATGCCAACAATTATCACAAGTAATTATCAAGGAAATCTAAATTAGTGTACAAAACCCTTCAATTTCCAATAGGATAAAGTTATGAGATCAATCACTAACCTTACATGAGCCAATAGTTTCCTCAATAGAGATGGCCAAGGATAAATAATGTGGATTAATAAGTTTTTTGCATCAATTTTGGTATGACAACATGGGATTTCATCAAGTCATGCTTATCACAAGAGTGTAAAAACGATGATAGAAATCATTCATTAGAGAGAAATATAAACAAACTAATTACCTAATTTATCCCCAAGTTGTGGTGATCTATTTTTGTATGATTAGTTTTGTTGTGCTAATAACAATTACATATTTATAAACACATGCTTGCTTATTGCTTCTTGTGTTGAGGTTTCCTTAGTTGTTTGTGCATGTAAACAGGGAAATTTCCTTGAGTTTAAAATGGCATTCATGAGCAAAATAGCTTCAAACACGAATAATGAACAGCAGACATTCAAAGTATAGCAAACCATCAAATAGACACTTTAACACAGTGTTTTGATGGAGTTCAACCCTCCTAAGCTACATCTCCTTGGTCCAGCTTCCATGGCTTAGGCCTCTGTATTAACTCAATGTGGCAAAATTCTATTTTACAAAGCTCTATGGCTCTTGATACCTGCACCAATGTGTTCAGAATGTCCAAATTAGTCAAGAACACCTCTTTCTTAGCTCAATTTGGTCGAAAATTGACTTCTTAATGGCTTAGTCAATTTTTTTCCTTGAAAAGCTCCGCTAAATCTGGAATGACTCTAGTTAGCGCGCTAAATTTGGTGGCAGCCCCGAATTTGGGGGAACTTCCAAATCCGCCGCCAGATTAAATGGAGGGTTAATTTTTTGTTAACTATGCTTAATTAATATTAAAACCTGGATTAGCGCATAATCTCGTGATTAGTGCTAATTGCAACCATTATGTCTGGCGGTTTTTTAATGGGTTGTCACATGCGATGTCAACGTCACATTAACCATTGGAGCAGAGCCGTCGAAGTTGACCGTTGAGGTTACATCCATCGTTTTCACATGCGAACACAAACCGTCACGGAGTAATGTATGTCGGAGCCATCGGGGTTAACAAAATTGTTGCGGTGATAGCATTCACATGGTAACCATTTGGTGTTTGGTGGATAGCCGTCGAAACAACCTGTAACCGTTGCGGTTTATGACATTGCGTTCACATGGGGGGAGGGATGGCCTGCAAGCTGGCCCTCCCCTAACCGCCAACCCCATTTTTGTTACATTTCAAATATAAACCGCGAACGTATATGGTAAGAACCATCTTGTAGAGCAAGCGGTTAAGGCGTAAGGATTGTGTGCGAGAGGTCATGGGTTCAACCCCGACTTCCGCCAATATATTTTGCTCCACTGCATATACCTCCAACCCGACCTTTGGGAGGTGCCACATGGCGGCCTTCGGGCTTGCCACGTGGTATTCTTCCGTTGGTCCTAAATAAAACGAATAGAAACGTGCCAACACACCATTGTACAACCCAACCAAACAATGCCACTTGTCCATCCCTGATTCATCATTGACCAATGTTGACCATGCCTAGTCACCTGCCACATCAGTAGTACGAAATGTTGATTGTGCAGTGACTGGGCATTTTTTTACAAATTTCGCCTTTTAGCAAAGCGATCAGAACACAATAACTTTCTCATACGAACTTGATTTTCGTCGAAACAAGTTGTCTAAGGATCGTTTTTCTGAGACAGACATGGTCGTTCAGGTTTCAAGTCATTCTGAGAACTTTTAAACACTGAGCACCTAATCATGTGGACCCTAAACTTATGACCAGAGAGAGATTTGTGAAAATTCCTTGAAACGAAGCAACTAGAAATTATTCTTCTAATTGATAAATTAATTATGCAATTTATTTTGTTTACAGAAAAATAACGAATTATTGACACTACAATTTCTTCACAAATAAAATTTTGCTATGGAAATAAAAATGTTGGAAACTAAGATAATGTTAGCACACACATAAAATATGACACCATTATTTTTGGACAATTATTCCCAGAAAAAACCAATGTGGGAAAAATGGTACAACAGCTAAGGGTTTTATTATTATGCAGCAATGAAATTATGAATACAATAATTTTGGATGCCCAATAGGCTATCCAATCTAAGAGAAATACTAGCAAAAATATTGTGAGGAAATTCTCCTCACCCCATGAGCAATTCGGGACTGAAATTGGCCTCAGAAACACCTCTGTGAATTGCCTTGCGTCACTCTCTATGCAAGCACAATTTCACACTGCCTGAATCTTTTTATGAACTCCCTATCCAGCCTACCACTAACTCTAGAAGTGTCTCTCTCAGTGTCTGTGGATTTTTCCTGCCTCCGAAATTCTAAAACGACCTCTTGGATTTGCAAATTGAACTACCTCTTAGAGGCTACTGCGCAGCCTCTCTATGGTTATATCTTCCACCTTGCAAGTGATTCTCCATAACTAGAAATCCTTCCTCCAGATACTGATGACCTCTTTTGCTACCTGCAACTCACCTGTTGGCTCGTTCTCCACTATTGAATCACTCCTACTACTCAAAATTCGAACTACCTAGGGCAACTAAGTATATGCACTGGTATGTTCTCCATCTACCAATTGACCTCTTCTTATAATCTCCAGTTGGGACTTCAATGGACAAGATTAAAACTTAATCGATAGTTGAGATCATCTCCAAGTTGATTTATGTGAGTTTCAAGAGAATTCTCACCTTTCTCAATTAATTACTATTAATTAACCAATTTTCCTAAGTTAAACTTAGGAAAAAATTAAATGATGGTCAATTAATTTAATTGATTTGTCTTTAGGTGGAATTTCCATAAACAATTTCTGGGTTTTGGAGAACTCGTGTGTTTTATCCTCTCCTCAAAGTTTTGAGACTAGAACACCATTTGATGCTAGAAAAAATAACACTCCCTCTTAGCAAGGATGGTGTTCTCTATAGTGTTGCACAATTGCCACAATGCCCTATCTCTGCATCATCCTACCATACACATTGTTGATGCCTGACAACTGTAGTTGTCTACCACCAACCACTGCGCTAACTCTAATTCATCTGCCATGCATTGTAGCTGACATTAGAGAAATTTTGAGGTCTAAAATGGGCCTCCTAAGAAAAATGTACAACCAAAATAAACTTTAAAAGAACCAATATGATTCAATATGATGATGTCAACCATGGGGGATTATTCACCATTTTTGGAGTAAATAAGTAAAAAGATTAAAAATAATAATAAAATAATAAAAACTACTTTTTCAACTCGTATTTTCAACTTAACTCCCTAGTGTTTTACTCAAATTTCAAGCAAGAGTACTCGTTGGATGCAAAATTTATTTCCTCGCCCAAAGAGTACCCATGTTTCATACTTTCAATGGACCCTCCTACACAAAAAATGAGAAAAATGAGTATTCCCGCTCGAAATTTGAGTAAACCCGTAGGGAGATAAGTAGAAAATACAAGTTGAAAAAGTAGTTTTTCTTTTTTCCCTCTAAAATTTGATGATGTAATCTAATCTTATTTTATTATTTCCACTATTATTTTACAATTTCCTTAGGAGGCCCATTTTAGACCTCAAAATTCCTAACATGACCATGTTTCATTTGTGTTTCTACTAACACTGCATTATACAACCTATATTGTTGCCAACTTTGCATCTGCACTACAAACTAACTAACCCTTCATTTCAATTGTTGTTGCTACTACTGCAACTGAGAAGCATCCAAAACACTAAACCAATTGTGTCTTTGAGTTGCAACTATCTCCTAAGTCTCTAATTGCTACTAGCCTCTACATTGTCCACTGATAAATTTGCACTATTTTTTACTCTACTACTAAGTTTCCTACTCTGCTATCACTAGTTATTTGCACTCCTCGACATTTTTCTGCCACTAGTCTACAATTGTCACTCTGGAATCTTATTGTGTCAACTGACAATAATCCTCCTGCTACTGAATATTATGGGCCCCTGTAGCAAAGGTAATGATCCATGAGGAAATGTCATTCAATGCTCACCTCAATGGACACTGCTCAAATATTTGTGCAACTCTGGCACTAAAGCTCCACATCGCTCTACCTCACTCCTGGAGGTATAGCTGCAAACATAGTGAAATCTTCCTCTAGTCTAGAGGAAAGTTTATCAATCTCTACGGATGTTGTCACATGATCCTACTTCTCCTTCTTGTCCTTCCTTTGAGAACATTGAGTACTATAGTGGTCAAACCAACCACACTTGAAGCACTTGATCTTCTTCTCTCCCTGCAAGCCTTGTCCCTGAATAGGGCCTTTTGCATTCCCTTTTGATGCAAGGGCCACATTGTCTTCCTCCTTCACACCTTTCGATCTCTTGTTTCTATTGCCATTGATGGAAATATTTACTAGAGCTTGCCTCATCTCCTCCTATGAGAGATCAACCCACATTTGGTCCCACCCAGGCAACATATCTCGGCCCATAATGCCTTAGACGAAATTCTCCCAATCCTTGTTGACAATGTTGAGTGCTAACTTTACCATCTTTGTAGGTGGAGGCGTCTCTCCTACAGCCGCAAGCTCGTCCCTAATATCTTGAACTCTGGTGAGAAAGGGATCAATTCCTTCACCCTTCTACATCCTAGCATTCCGCAGCTTTTCCTTCAAGAACACCTTACGTTGCTCGGAAGGATTCTGATATAGCCTTGGGAGAGCATCCCACATCTCCTTAGTCATGTTCTTGGTCGATATATGTGAGACAATATGGTTTCAGACTCCATCGAGAATCATTCGCTTCACCTTGGCCATCTCCTTCTTGAATTCGTTTAGCTGATTTTCATAAGTAGGTTTTGCCACAATGTTGTCCACATGGGTCTTCAGACCATGCTCATCTAGCAGGAAGGACATTTTGGCCTTCTAAATGATATAGTTGGAAGCTTCCTCCAACTTGTCCTGATCTCTAAGCCCAATTGTGTCCATCTCTACAAAAACTCGAACTGGGACGGAAATGTCCCTCTTTCTCCTGCTTGGTTGCTATCTCTGTTATTCACACTCCCTTCTGGAGTGAGAAAAATTATATGTTCCTACTACCAGCTGTAACTGGAAATTCAGATTTCTGAAGCTAGAAACCCTTTGAGAGAAATCCCTGTGTATCCACTTGCTCTTCCACCCAGCACTGCTTGTTCTCTAGCAAATCGCTGCAATCCCTTTTGCGCAAACAAGATATATGTTGTGTGAAGCATTGATTTGTTGCTCCCTCTTTTTGTTGAAATCGCTTCCTCGAACAAATCAAACTTTCTTGCCTTCTGCGACTGGAAAATCGAACCCTATCCAACAATTCACACTGCATGGCTAGGCACTGTGCAACCCAGAAAATTTCGGCTCGTTGCTCCCTCTAAACAGTGAAATTTTCTCTCTTCCACCTTTGAGATCGTGTCTATCAACTATGATTTGATACCATGTGCAAATTCCTTGAAATGCAGCAACTGGAAATAATTCACAACAAAATAATGAATTATTCACACTACAATTTTGTTCACAAATAAAATTATGCTTCAGAAATAAAAATGTTGAAAACTAAGAAAATACTAGCACACAGATAAAATATGACACCATTATTTTTGGAAAATTGTCCCCGGAAAAACCCAATGTGGAAAAACTAGTGCATTAGATGAGGGTTTTATTATTTTGCAGCAGTGAAATTCAGAGTGCAATAATTTTGGATGCCCAACTAGTTATCCAATCTAAGAGAAATATTGGCAAAAACACTGTGAGGAAATTTTCCTCACCCCACGAGCAATTCGAGACTGAAACTGGCCTCAAAAACCCCTTTGTGAATTGCCCTATGTCACCTTTTGCGTAGGCACATTTTCACACCCCCTGGATCTCTCTCTGAACTGCGTATCTAGCCTACCACTGACCCTGGATGTATCTCTCCTGCCCTCTATGAAATTTTCCTGCCTTAAGAATTTTAAAATGACCTCCTGACAAGACTCGACAAACCACACATAATTGCCTAGACAAAATCACAGAGGTTATCCTTGATACACTTCTCATGAAGCTAGCCCTGACATCCCAAACACCATAGCAAAAATATTAAACTAGAACAAGTACAAGGCCTTTGAGAAGTATAATCCAACTTGATTGCCTACAAGTGGTTAGACCCTTAACATGTGTTGGATGTTTAGCTAAACAAAATTTCAAGGTTCAAACCTAAATAGATAAGTTTGACTCCTATGACTTTGCAATATATGGAAGCCATTCATCGAAGCCAAGGAATATTTTTTCATTGGTTCCATCATCAAATGCTAGATATAGTGCTCCAAATTGTGGCCAACCCCTCACTCCCATCATATGGAAGGTCACCATTGTTTGTTTCCAAGCAACCTTATGCCATCAACTTTCAGGTAGATTGGAAACTCTTCAAAGTTGAAATCTTAAATTTTTACTTGCAAGAAAAGGATTAATTAGGTGTAACAAATTCAATTTGTTTTAATCTCTATGTGCAAATTGTAATCCATGTGTAGATGGAGTTATAGCAAGCGGACTTTAGTTGAAAGTTCACTCAATATAGAGAATGTCGATGCTCCAAGGCCAAGGCATCATGTTCATCAAGGTTGCTCAAGAAACATAAAATCATAGCGACATCTAGTCATGCAACCCTCCTACAAGGCCCCCAATGATAATATTCTTATGCTCACCCTTATCTTGGAGAAGAAGTTGCTTGAAGATGAAGAACTAGATATTGATGATTGAGACCTAAAATGCTACAATATAAGCTTGTTAATGATGGTTAGAAACCCACCCCAAGGACAATGATGATCCACCTCTAAATGAAAGTTAATCTCAATAGTTGCTAAAGTGTTTTCTCATGCAAATATGTGAACACTAACTTTTGTACAATAAATGTTGTTTTTATCTTTGTTTTCACCATGTGGCTTTCTAAGAATGATGTTTTCTTTATTGTGTTTGCAAATAGCTTTTTGTTAAATAATATACTTTTTGATGCTTTGGATTTAGGGGATTTTTTCGCCAACCTATCTTAGTTTGTGGTTGTTGCTACACAATAACTTTCTTTTGTAAAACTATCCATTCAGTACATATTGATTAGGATAATAGTTAGACGAAGCACTTTTTTGAACGAGTTCAAGAAATTAGGGACAAATAAAATTAAAAAACAAATAATAATAAAAGGGCATAAATCATGATTATGTTTGTAAAAACAACACATTCCCAGGGGTAGTAAGAGTATGGTGTGATTATTCACCCCCAAGGATAAGTTGAACATTCATATTTTTTGGGTTTTTGCCAAATTTTGAACAACCAAAATGAGGCATATGCCCTCCTTCAAGGAATGATTCAAGCCTCTGCCCTTAATATGCATAAATTAATAATTATTGGAGACTCAAAAGTAATTATATGTCATCTTCTTTTAGACACTTTTCCATCAGATCTCAAACTTGGGAATATTTTCAAAAGGATTTACTCCCTCTCCAAATTGATATTGTTTTCGTTGGTTTTCCATGTGCTTAAACAACCAGATGTTTATAGATATCAGGAAAAATGAGGGATTCATCAAGGCTTTAGCCATGATAAGCCACATCACAATCTCATGCAATGCATCTAGCCTCTTCTTCATCAATTGCATTGGTGGAGGGTTTCCTATGCAAGAGATTATATGAGAGTACAGGGGATAGGGATGAATTTGATAGCTTTTTCCATCAATGAGGGGCTAGTAGACTGGCACATAGTGAATTTTCACCTGTTCCAAATTGGTTACATTGATTTTGCATGTTTGACCTTTCTCATGATGAAGATGTAGGACAAAGCACAAGAATTATGTTGGTGACTTTACAGAAATTTATATCCCTTGTGACAAATTGATAGCCACCATGAACTTCTAAATTTTTATATTGTGAAAATATATGGAGGTACCATGAACTTCTATATTCTTTATATTGTGAAAATATATGGAGGTCCGTTGAAATAATGACCAAGCGTAGGAGAAAGACATCCAAGGAGACTTGGAGAGATAGACCCACATTGCAATTGATTTACACATTGCAAAAGGAAAATTTAGAACCCTTATGTTTTGTAATGCTAATAAATAAGTGATTTTTTTGGATGTGCGTAGAATTATAAGCTAGTAATGTGGGGTAGTAGTAATAGCTTATGGCAAATAAGGGAATAGGGTGAGAAATAGCTACAAGGGAGTTCTTATCACACAACAAGAGAAACTCTAATTTGTGTGGAACCTAATTTTGATAGAGGTACAGCTATCTGGTTTGTGGGCATCCTTGGTTTATCTTAATTTTTCAAGAAGACAATGTTCAAGCAAGCATACATTGACAAGATGGAGCAGAAATTTCAATCCACACAAGGAGATCTTCTATAACTACAACTCAGGCATAATCAGATAACCTCCAATCTTACAAGTTGAAGAATCCCAACAAGGGAGGGATTCAACTGCTCAATCATCTAAAGATTTTGATAATTTTGTGGACGACTTCTAGATACAAACCTGAGTTGAACATAATGTAACCCTGTAATGTTCCCTCCAATTAAATTTTATCAAGGCAGCCACACAATTTTGCAATTTGAGAGCTAGGCAAATTTTGAGCAAACATTAGAGGATGGGAGAAAATTTAGAAATTAGTGGAGTGTGGGGGCCACCCCTAGAGAGAGAAATTTAAACTCCCTTGGAGGCAAGTCAAATTGGAGGGAGAAAGAAGGCAAAAGGGGTTGAATTGATGGGGCCCACAAGGGAAAGGAGGCAGCCAAGATAAATAGGAGAGAGCTACCTCATTTTGGGGCTTTTTGTGAATCTGAAAATTATATCACTGTTTGCTTGAGCTATTGAGCCAAGTCAACAAAGGTATTGCTAGCACTAGGGAGTTTCCAGGCGGAGATTTCCAGCTCTACCTTCGATGAACCTAGAGTGTCACCCTAGGAAGAGATTCATTTCCAATTTCGAGTTGTCCGGAGCATTTCCGAGGTGGTTCGAATTGGTTTTCTGAGCAGACTAGGTGCAGAGGGAGAAATTCACATTGCTTGGAGGAGCAGCGATAGAGCAATTCAAGTTTCGGGCTTTTGGCGCATCATTCTACATGTTATCGTTGAATATTTTCAGTGGTTTGCAAGGCAGAGCTTGAAGGTATAACATAGGTCGAAATTTACATTTCTGGCTAGTGCGCAGAAGCTATCTGGTAAGGCCTACACAGGCAATCAGGAGAGCTTATTAGAAGTCGTGAAGGGGGCGAGAAAACTCAGTTAATTTTGCAAGGAGTCATCAAGGGAAATTTAGGGAAGAATTTCTTGAGGTTTTGGCACCCTATCAGGGAAAATTTCCAGGGAGTGCAAATTCCCTGATTGAGAGAGAATTCAATCTAGAAGAGGGGTCCCGAAGGTGGTTGGAGTGAGCTCAAACCCTTTCTGGTTTTTGTGGGTCTATTGTGAAGAGTCTATAGCCGAAATTGCAAAATTTTCTCTACACCCAAGGGGTCAAACATGAGTTCCATTGCAGCCAGAAGTAGCAGAATTTACTGGGCCACTGCAAGGGCTTGGAGTCATTTTACTAGCACTTGGGCAACACTCTTGTCACTTGGGACTTGTCTAGCTTGTTGTAGCAAGCCCAAGTTTACCTGTTCCAACTCGTTGTACTCCATTTGAACAGATTAATAATATGGTTGAGTGGTTCATAGTGTGAATCTCTGATGTGTTAATATTTCTGCATGTGTTTAAATTTTTGGTTGCATGTGTAAAATTTCATGGTTGTTATCACTTAATATTTCCCCTAGGAATTATTACAAACCCTCCCAAGATCCAGTGTCCTAGCCCAAGAAAGAATATTGTAAAATCTAAATCTAATTCGTATGGAATGTAAATCTTTTCTGCCACTAGGAATATATATACACTCTTCAATTTAGCTTTACATATCATATGGGAGGAGGATGGCAAACGGATAAGCTTGTACTAACAAAATTGTCTTTTAAATGTAATGGTGTGCCTACCAACATAGATTTATAATGGAAATATTTTTTTGTGGAAAACAACACAATCCGACAGCATGAATTTGGTTTTGATAGATGATTTCTAAGCATTTACAAAATACATGTGGACTAGACGTTGTATAAGGCTAGATTAAATCTTTATGAGGGATATTTCTTCTCTTGATTGGTGGCTGTATAAATTTTGGAAATAAGATACCTCTTTTGTACAAGAATTTCCTCTAAAATTGTATTATCAATGGAAAATCTTCCTTCATGAATGTTCAACCTAGTGTGAGACCTAAATAATTGGAGGAATCACAAATGTTTGGTTGAAATTTTCCCTTTTCAAGCATGTGCACCAACTACTTGTCAAGTTCAAATTCCTACAAAGTTTGTTGAAGGAAACACCCTAACCCAATATATGTTGCTTCTATCTGTGCTAAGATGCCATAAATTGCTATCCAGAAACCAAAAGAATAAATGGCCTTCAAAACCAAACTAGGAAGCAACCTGCACTATCAAATATTCATAAAGATGAATACTTGACTTGAATAATTTAATTCCTTGGAACAAATATTGGAAACTACTTCAGAACCAAGGATACCAAAGCAATGTGCATATAGTGCTAATGCCCAAACTAACAAACAATCTTTTCTGTTTTTTTTCTGTTTTTTCTGTTTATCCGCGTCTTTTAATGACCGAACTCTGTAAGCTACTAGTAATTCTTGCATATTAACATAACCTTGAGTATGAAACAATGATTTGCACAGTAATCACATATATCTGAACTAAAGCAATAATTGATTTGCAAGTAGCCTAAAGACTACATGTCTATTTAAAATTGGGCTCTTCAACACAATTTGATATATTTAACATAAATGCTTGTACCATACAAAATCCAACTTTAAATGAGTGGTGTATTGTTTTTAATGCAACACTGAATCATTTCTCATATTGACCCTTTGCAAGTATTGCTTTCTAATAAAATCATTAACACAATAGGCTTTGTAAACCACTTGAACAGTAAATCATTTCTCATAACCCCTTGCGAGTATTGCTTTCCACTAAAATCATTAACACAATAGGCTTTGTAAACCACCACACTTAATCATTTATCATATTGACGTCTTCCAAGTACTGTTTTCTACTAAAATCACTAACGCAATAGGCTTTGTAAACAACTCGTACTGGATTTTTTGTAATAATTTTTTGATTCACCCTATTAGTCATCTCTTAATATACTTTTTTTCAGAAACGCTGGAAAATTATATTAGATTGAAAAAATGCATAGGCCAGATGCTTACAGAGAACAGTACAAAGAGGCTCCCTACCATAAAGGATGTTCAAGGGGCCCGTTTTGATTCTCAAATAGTGGCATTGGCTAGGAAATACAAAAATAGATATTGTGCCCCAAAAGTAAGTGAACTGAAAGCGGGACCAAAGATGGCTGCTACAATATTCATGAACTATGCAAAACATTATAATTTTGAGTGATGTTGGATCCAACACAAACATACCTCAATTGAGCTTTTTTAAGATTCACCCTATTAATTATCTCTTGAAATATTTTTTTCTCACAAACACTGGAAAACTATATATTAGATAGAAAAAATAATGCATAAATCGAGGCTGAAAAATAGTACAAAAGGATGCCCGGCATATTAAGGAGATTCAAGGGGCCCCTTATGATTCTCAGATATTGCCATTGGCCAAGACATAAAAAATAGATATTGTATCCAGGGAGTGAACTGAGATCAACCAAATCCTACCAGGCTCATTAATTAAACAATACATTACAATTTTGTGGGTGATGTTGCGTCCAGTGTTGATGTACCTCAATCGCGCTTCTTTTTTATGCCAGGTGAACCAGGAAGGTTCTATTCCTATTCTCTGTTGTGAAAAAAGGAGACGAATTGTAATTGAAGCCTATTCCTACTCCCATTCCTGGTTCGCATGAAGCTATGAGTCATTCTCCTCGTTGTCATGTTGTCATGTTGTAGCTAAGCCTCGTCATCGCGATAATTTCGAGTCTGCGGCCTCCAGCACATCTAGCCTCTTCTTGTGCCACATTAAATTTCTTATTGTGATTTCATGCTTGAAATTGGAGCTAATTTCCTATTTTCCATAGAAATCCTTGATCAAAAAGAGGTTGATGACTCAAAGCTAGCTTCTAGAGTCTATAAAAAGGGCAAAGTTCAAGCAGGTCTCAATGATCCATCAATGTTGACCCAAGATAAATGTCTGCAAACATAATAAAACTAGAGGGCAAGAGAGCTATCCAAGGAGGTCAAACGAGAAGACTAGCTATACTGAAAACTACTCCCATGTGTTCCCCAACCACACTTGTCACAACAAGAAGATCCAAGCAGGGACAAGGTGTTGGGTTGGGAAAGAAATTCTATTGGGAGAATTGACCAGGCTTAAGAGAATGAGAGACACAAAAGAAAAAGGCTCCATGTGAACCTGAATTCGCTAGGGCTTTATCCCAGGGTTCCAAACGGCAGCCAGAGGGCAGTCAGGGCTGGAACCAAAAATGAATATGCAGCCCCACCATTACCACTAGATCATCATTTAGGGCATTCATTAGACAAGATAAGAATGAATTGGAGCGTCCAACAAAAACTGGATTGCCTTGTCCTCGCCAACGTCACTACGTGGGAAGTTATTGAGTTACGATGTTCCATTGCCAAAATGATTCATCATCAAGTCATAGCCATGGTCAACCAAAAAGGCTGTCCAAGAGCAACGCCAAACCCCTGAATAACAGTTTCAAAATCTACAACGATAGTTGGAAGAGCATGGGACAAAAGAATATGTAGCGTAGAAATCAATACAACACTTTCGATCTAAAATAATACATGAATGCATTTCAACAAATTCTAAATTTTAATCAGGACCTGGAATTCATAAACTTGTACCAAACAACCAGATGAAAAGGAACATATACATCACTTTCATTCAGATTTAAATATGCTACCCAAAGGATTTATACATCAAAATTATCACCTATTTGTATTCAGCTCCTTTTCTGCCATCAGATTCAGTGCTGTAATAATACAGAACTCATAAATCACAAATAATACTTGGCAGAATATAAGAAGAAATGATTCACGTTGCCAATCAGAGAAATTGGATAGCAAAAACTGCACAGTTATACGATACAAATCATTGTGATTATCAATGGTTGCTTTCTGTCGATATACTAGAGGCAATGTCATCTTCCACAGGCTTCATTGATTGTCCCATACAAGAGCGAGCAACTGACTCAAATAATTTCTCTATCTCAGGAGCACAGTGCGTGAATCCACGATTCCAGAAATTATAGCGTGGATTCTGTCAAGATCAAAATAAACGTAGCAAGATTAATGGGCATTGAAAAGTCATAGAATATTGGCAAGAAAAAATACCACATTTATGCACAAACCTTTATAAGTTCAATGAAAGTAATGAGTAGTCCCCATGGATGAGGTCTATTTACTATCAAGCGTTCTAACAGTACTCTTGTTATCTGTTCTTGGATAATCTCCTGCAAAAAAAAACCATTGTAGCTTAACAAATTTGAACAAATAATCCTGAAAAAGCATCAGCATTATAGTACACCTTATACATGACACACTTCAAAATATGAGAATACCTGATTTGCTTCTGCAAAAAGATACAGCAACACACACGAAAAGTAATGGGTATGGTTATTTGGATAACGCAATTGATTGGCAACCGCGTTAAGAAACAAGTATCGGCCTTCTGTGTCCAGATCTAATATCAGTCTCTGGAATATGTCCATCGGGGCACTATGAGTTATAGGTGCTGTTGGGACTGCAAGCTGTTGAGGTGTGGTTTTGCTCTGCAACTGTTGTATTGCCTGAAAATGTTACAAAGAAATAAGCATTAAAACTTATCTACTCACTGTAATACAAAATAAATCAGAATGAATGCCATAATCCGTGAAGTTCAGTACCTGCATTCCTACATAAAGCACCAGAGAATTAATTAAAGGAACATTATATCGGGTTCCAGCAGATACAGATTCATGTGGAGGAAGCAATACCCTCTGCTTCAAATCAATTATAAATATAGACATTGGCTGTCGTGTCTGTTTAAAAAGAACAAATACACAGCAAACCATTAGCAAAACTGGAAATGTCAGCTGTCATAACATATTTGCTTGATAAATGTACTTTTCAGTCTAATTTTAAAATTATCATCAAATAAAACATGAACCTAGTTTCCAGATCAAACCTTAAGAGCTAATTGGCAAAAACATCAAATTTCAGTCAACTACTATGCTATTTTATAATAGCATATCCTGCTAGCTTTTTATATGTCATGCTAAGTAATGATAGAATTGAACAAGAAATTATCAAGTCAATGAATATTCAACCACAAAAAAGGCAACTGCTGGGAATTCATGAAGAGAAACAGTTTCAGAAATCCAGATGCATCAAATTTGGATAAAACAAAATTCCATGTATTACACCAGCATAGATCTATGATATAACTTGAATAGGCTTAATGACAAAGAACATGTGCTACCTAGTAAGAGGTCATATTTACAAAGCCAGAGTTCATAGGTACCCCTCCATAGACTTTAACAGTCAAATTGCTGCACGAACGCAGGTCCCTTGTCCCACAAACAAGGGGGTCTCATACACTATATTGGTGTCTAGTTTGGTCATGCCCTTAAAATTAAATTATTATTATTAAAGCACAGAAAGGAATCAAATCATTTGAAAAGTAAATTTTGTAATCATTTTAGATAGATCTGAGCTGGTTGTACTCTCAATCAACTCAGTGGAACTCAAAAGTCAAAATTTAGGCAGATATGAATATGTAAAAACAGTGTTGATTATTGTAAAGATATATACATTTGCATTGTAACATTTCTCTAAGTAGATATTGTATCTATAGTATTTCTTTTTATGTCAAAATCTGGTTTCTCTCTTTTTAGCTGTCTATAGTATATACAGCAGGTTTTGTATTTGGTATGCATATCAAATCTCTCTGTTTCATATATAGAGAGATCGGTTTGAAAGGTAGCCAGGACTTGGGTGTTAGAGGATTGATTCTTTTTAAACA
Organism: Pinus tabuliformis; assembly: GCA_031772625.1. Classification (NCBI taxonomy): domain Eukaryota; kingdom Viridiplantae; phylum Streptophyta; class Pinopsida; order Pinales; family Pinaceae; genus Pinus; species Pinus tabuliformis. Next base: position 539,532,731 of record CM062807.1, on the reverse strand, counting down.
CTTAGACATGTCAAAAGGAGTTAAATACATGGGCTTTTCTCTTTAACCCTAATTGATATGGGAAGGCAGATTGGTACTGGGCCCTGGCCGCTGTATGAAATTGAAAAATCTCTTTTTGGTGCAATAGGTGGCCATCAGGGGGAGGTAGATTGGTTCAGTTAAACTCGGTGTTGGAAGTTATTCCGGTATATTAACACAGAGCCTATACCCCAAGGTATTCTTGAGAAAATTTACAAATTGTTTTCATTTTCTGTAGAAAGGGAGCAGGGAATGCAGAGGGAATCACCCGGTTATGTGGCAGAGGATTGCAGCTCCAAAATCTCTGGAGGGATGGAGGACGAAAAACATACATTTGTTTGGCAAAGCTCTAGAAGCAAGACCAGTATGGAATGTCATCACAAAGGAGAGCCCATGGAAAAGCATTCTTATACAGAAATGCATTGCTCCAGGAACTCTCTTTGACTGGATTGAATAGGAAAAGAAGAGTTTGGTAAATACACCCAAATACTGCAAGGCAATGACACTTGTCTCCCCATGCATAAGCCGTTATCTGGCATAGGGAGTGGGAGATGGATCACAAAAGCATACAACGCCTACAAGTAATTGGCAGATGCACACTTAATACTTGGATCTTTTTAGACCAGGGCCAACTGATGGCAAATGATGTCGGTGAAAGAAGATTTGGAAAGTTAAAGCCCCTCCCCAGTGCAAACTGTTTATGTGGCTTATATTAAGCAATAAAAAATTTAGATGGGAAGCCCTTCAAAAAAGAAAGACAGAGCCAAGTAATTTTTCTCAAAATCTGGGTTGAAGTTGGGGGTCTTTTGGGTATCCAAAACCCTTAGAAATGTGAATCCATGGAATCCATAGCAAAAGCTAAAGTATTTCGGGGCAATCCCATTTCTGGTCTTGTGGCGAATATAAATAGCTAGATACTCTATTGTATTTGAAGAGAAGATGATGCCCACTTTTCAGGTAGTTTTGCAGGTTTATGTTTTAATTGCAAATTATAAAGTTACTCAAAAGGTAAGAACCATAGAGAATTCTATTAGAGATGCCGGTTGACAAGTATGTTGCATGAGGGTATTTCAATGGGGCTTCTCAAGGCCCCAAAATATGGGTTGAGGTTGGGGGTCTTTTGGGTATCCAAAACCCTTAGAAATGTGAATCCATGGAACCCATAGCAAGAGCTAAAGTATTTTGGGGCAATCCCATTTCTGCTATTGTGGCGAATATGAATAGATAGATACTCTATTGTGTTTGAAGAGAAGATGATGACCACTTTTCAGGTAGTTTTGCAGGTTTATGTTTTAAATTTTAATTGCATACTATAAAGTTACTCAGAAGATTAAACCACAGAGAATTTTATTAGAGATGTCAGTTGACAAATATGTTGCTTGGGGATATTTCAATGGGGCTTGTCAAGGCCGAGATTCTATCAGTGGGATTGGCTTCATTCTATATTTTTCAGACACACATATTTCAGGTCAAAAGTAATATACTAAGAGCAACAAATATCCAAGGAGAATACAAAATAATTATCTCCTTCCACTAACACAGCATGTATAGGAAATATCTAATAAGTTTCTTCAGGCGAACTATACACATTGATATAAAGCACAAGAAGTTTGCAGCTCTGAAGGACCACAACTACCTCAGCTTTATGGTTCCTTGGAAGGAATAAGTATAAGGTAACCATACAATGCTGTTATAACAGTTTTTATTTAATGATTTCTGAACTATTTTTGAACTTGTAATATGCTAGTACATGGGACTGTCGAGTCTACTGTTTGTTTTCAATTACTTGATTGATAGTATACTTGATATTATGAAGGCTGCAGTTCTTTTTGAATATACTATTATAGTGGAAGATTCTGAGGAGATAACTCTCCAGATAATCATTTTTGGATGTTTATTTCAAATAAAATACATTATGGATGTTTATCTCAAATAAAATACATTTTTTCTTGGAAAAAAAACAGAGACAGTATTACTATTGTTTTTTGTTACAAATATTTAATATAAATTTATAAAATAAAAATAAAAATTGAGAGTTTTGATCGAGTAGCACACTGAAACGGAGGGACAAGATTGTTCTTGAAGAATTTAGCATTCCTAGCTAACCCATAATCCCCAAACTAGGATCATAGATAAAACTCTGTAGCTATCCCAAGTCAAATTTTCACACCAAACCTTAATCCTTCATCAAGAGAACCTTCACTCTAGACATGTCTAAGACTGTTATGCTTCACCTGTTTAGTATATGGAAAGGTCATAATAAGATGAATATTTGTTTCTTCATTGGTACAAGACAAAGAACAACCCCAAGGACCATGAGTATTTCTTTTCTGGAGAATGTCGCATATTAAAATATTGTTATTAAGCAGCGAACACATGAAAATATTAGCCTTTGAGGGACATCTATATTTCCACGACTTCCTGCACCACCATACATGAATCCCATAATCATCTCCATGGATTCTCTTCCACTCTGATTCTTTTCCCAAGACCTACATCCTATACAAAAAAACCCCCAATCAATGGGTTAGTTAATACTACAGCTTTCCTCATTATTGAGACATTGTGAATATTCTTCCAAAGGTTTCTCGGGGGCATCTTTTGATTAGTGATTAGCAAGTAAATTGCCTGTTGCCAGCCACATACCAAGGCATTTAGCAATGTATTTCATCTCCAAATTTGTTAAGGGCTCTCAATGTTAATTTTCCTTGAAACTCTGTAACTACTTAGATGAATAACTGAAAACCAAGCAATTGAAAACTGAAACCAGATTTACTTTCACCAAGATACAGAGTTTCTTAACAAACTATAAGCAGTGTAAAACAATCGAGAGATAAAACCACAATTCACACGCTTGTTTACCCAAGAAACCCAAAAGGGAAAACCTACTATCTTTGTTGTAGTATTTTATTGATTTTTCTCGAACAATTGGATCTATTACAAAGCAATCTGTCTCTCTGAAAGCACTCTGCTTCTCACTAATCTCAGCGGATACAATTGATCTCGGCCTGCCTATATCACTGCTTGATCTCAGCCCTCTTGCACGCAATTGTTCCCCTGCTGAATACCTTGACTTGCCCTGGCAACCCCTTATCCCTGCTCCTTGATCTATGCGCACTAGAAGATTCCTAAATCCTGGCGCAAATCCTCCTATGCTCTTGCACACTCGTGGTCTCCTATATCTTAGGACACAAGTTTCTTCAAATCTGCGCACACATAATCTCGTAAATATTTGCACACTTGTGATCTCCTATTTCTTAGGACACAAGCTCTCAATTGTGATTTCCCCTGCTCCTTCCATCCCTTCTACTTTGGAATTGCCCCTTGAGCTTGATATCAAGATGGTAGCAAATATGATAGATGTCAACCCCACCCTCATTTCTGCCCCCCCCCCCCCGGCTCAATGAGCCTCCTAACAAGGAAAACTTAATCTCAATGAGATGCATCCGCAACCAAGTTCACGTTGTCTAACTCTGTCAATCCTTTCTCCTTCAGCTTTCTAACAATCGAGGAATTAATGTTTCTCCGCCTTTCCCAAAAATGCCAACGCTTCACTAGGACGTACATCTGTTTTGGATGGCTTCAACCATGGTATAAATCCTCATCCTTAGACAATTTTTTAACCAGAATCTGTCCTAACTAACCATTTTAATGGGATTTTTTTCAGGGGTCACCTCCCAGACTATATGATTCTCAAGTAAACTCTCGTATAATGGTGCCCATAACAGTTTTCACTATTAGACTTCTTTATTATTTATTTCAAAAATTTAGATACCTCCTAACTAGTTTTCATACAGATTCTTGCCCACTGGTGGTCCGAATCAATTTCACCATTGGGCTTTTCTTTTTCCTTTGGTTTTACAATATGAAGGGTACTACTCTAGTCAACCTTATATCCTCCACTATGTATGGGCCCAGCCAAGTTGTCTCCAATTTTATTGGTTATCCTTTGACTCTAATGTCATAGAAAAGTACAAAGTCACCAATATTTATCTCTTTTTATGTCGTTTATGAACTTCCTGATGAAGAGTGCAGTCGTGTATTCTTTCTCAAGCTTATTTAATTGACATAGTCAATATTCTTTGGCTTTAGTTAAGTGATATTAAATACAGAAGCCATTATTTCTACATTGTCTCTGAAATGCCATGGGACTATAGCTTATTCCCCATATAACATGGTCTTTGGCTAATCGAGCTCTTGTAAGCAGTCTAGTATGCCCATAGAACAATAGGTACCATGTCATCCTAGTCGTCTAGATTGGGAGTGGGGATACCCATGTCTATCCTGTAAGGGGAGCTGAAAGCACCATCCCTTGAGTGGCACAAGGTAACTATATACCTTGTTAAGTCGGGAATCAAGGGCACAAAAGGATGCCTCAACCTGAACCCAGGCCCTGAGAACTGAACTCCTGAGTATATATAGGTCGTGGCTAGAAATACAATAAAGATTGTTATTTTCCTCCTAAATATGTATCATTAGGATTGCAATTGTGCATTGAAGAGACCTTTAACAGAATCGAGAGCTCATATATTGCTATGTTGATTCCTACATGGGGGGACATGAGTCCACTTTTTCAACCATGTGAAACATCCACAGAATCACAAGCAAATGAAAAGACCAAAAAGCAAAGATCATCTAGTTAACAGTATACCTTCAGATATTCATCAACCTCTGATTTTAGCTGTTTAGTCTTCAACGCTGCATCTACCTCGGATAATATTCTTGGTGACTGGCTGATTTCAGGAAGAAGGTCAACCTGAAAGGAATGAATAAAATTATTGAGATTCCAGACAAGACAATTAACTTCTATACCTTTTATACTTATGAGTGTACTCAAATCTCTCTTACTTTTAAGTTGGGGGTGAATGGGTCTGGGAGCCTCATGTTCCGCGGAAAGGCACTGAGGATGAGATTTCGCATCTGTATGCAGCTAGGAGGAATAACATCACAAAAGCTGAAATGGTAATCACATAGAAACTCTGGAAAATCATGAAGCAGAACCAACAACACCCGAAGTGTGCCTTTGTATAACAACCGAACCTGTAAGCACAGAAAGCCACAGTCAAAAACAAAAGTTAATCTTATCAAACTAAAGACAACCACTGAAACAGAAGCATAAAAGTTTTTATTTGCCAGCATGTACAGTATATAGAATAATACTGGAGAGAATTCAAAATGCTATTTTAAGATACAGTAAATTCTTCTGTCAGATTAAGGTGTGAAAATCTCCAAAACTGATGTGAACAAATTTAATATTCAACACGAATAAAAATAAAGGAGGGGTATATTGGAGTATATATTTAACGAACCGGATCACTGAGTTCAGCATTTCTCAAGTAAGGCTCCATAAACTTGAATAAATCCACAAGAAGACGCTGAACCAGTGGCCAACCCTTTTGGTTGTTACTCAGAAGTAACTTGGGCATGAAACTGCGATGACTTATCAATTCCAGCCAAGCAAAACTACAAACCCAAGAAATATTGTCTGTCGTCACTTTCCTCCATGGAGAATATGCATTGTAATTAAAAAGCAGAAACCATATGCTCACAGTAACTAATATCGACTCCGAAACCTTGTCTGCAGTATTTAACTTCATGGAGAACATGGATTATGATACAGACAAATAAATGCATGTATATAGACTCAGTTAATCACTCACCTCCAACCAGGTACTCTCAAAGGTTGTAAAGAATGGAAAGCATTTGCAAATGCAGTGAGTACCTGAAAAAAATTGAAAAGTGATTTAATGTAAACATGGTTCAGATACAACGACTGCATATGGTCAAATATATGAAACCGAAACATACTTGAAAATTGCTGGCATCAAGAGCAGGATCAGGGGAGTTAAAATCCATGAGCCAGTTCACAAATAGCCTGAAATAAGGCCTAGGATGGAATGCACTTTTTTTGTCTTCTGCATCCCTTTGAATGACACGCACAGTTACTGCAAGCACCTGCATACTATCATATTATGAGAAAGGCTCAAATATAAATTAATACAAATACGACATCAAAAAGGAAAATAGTGATACCAACCTTGTTTAAGAGATTGACTTTACTCATTCCTGGGTCCACTGCACAATACTGCAAAACCCATGATACCAATCAATTATCCTTCCAATATTAGATTATTATTTAATTTAACAAAAAAATAATTGCTTATTTGATTATTGACAATTATGAGATTGCAAGTGCTTTAACTATAAAAGCATAAATGCAGATAACTGTAAGAGAATCACCTTAACCAACAAAACCACGAGTTTCGAATACATATCAATTAATGTAAAGGAAAGGCCTTGTGTCATTTGTTGGGATGGGAGTGGAAGAGAAACCGGCACTGAGATTTCAGAGGCTAAACAGTGTTGGACAGACAGTTCCTTCAATAAAACCAATAAAGTCAGCAACTGATATTGAAGGTCAAATCTTCCTCTACAGGTAGAGATCAAATGTATCCAACTATCTTCCTTCTAGTAGGAAAAAACATGCCAAATCATACACTCAATCTGAAGACTAATTACCGTTAAGACACGGAAGAACCGGTCAGAAATATCATCTCCTTTTAACATCCCAGATTGCTGTAACTGTGATATGTAAACCGCATATGCTTTATCATTCACTCCAGGAGAATCACAAATACGAGCCCAGTCTTCAAAAAGACTTCCAACCTGCACATGGTTACAGTTAGGACACAAGAGTGCAGAAATACAAAACAATCTAAAACAAACTGTTTGTTCTTCTTTTTACCAGTGCTGAAAGTGAGAGTGTGTACCCTCCAAGATCCAAGAAAGTTTGAACAAATAATTTCATTACTGTCTTGATTAAAGCAGCATGTGAAACAGAAACTCAATTTGGATGTACCAATCAAAATAGAGAATATAGATGGGGTATATAACAATATACACACTAAAAGATCCTTACTTGGATCATTTCTGTTTCAAAACTTCTACTGAAAAATGGCTTATAGTACATACCAACCATAATTTCATATCAAAGAGAAAAACCAGGTTACAGGTTTGCATTGGTCTTACAGAAAGCAATCTACGTTAACTGAAAACAAAGAAATTTTAAAAACTATAAAATTTATGCAGAATAATTTTGGGTACAATAATCCTTCTCAAGTTAATTGCAAGAAAATGAACAAAATAATACAAAAGTCAATCCTAGATGCCAAAATAGCCTATGAATCACCCAAATGGATAAAATATCTGCAAATGTAAACCCGTTATGAGGGTGCAAAATTTTAAAGAATGGTTTTCATAGGATTTGATAACTCTTGGTCCTTGGTAGTGTTACCCACCAAAAGTGGCTTACCCCTAGGAGAAATTCTCTTGTTCATCTCTTCCAGTAGGCAGCCAGCAGCCCCTAATAGCCACCAAGGAGCTGATGTGACGCACAATTCATATCTCCGCCACATGCATCAGTCATATGTTTCCCGCCCATTTTCCAAGAGGACATGTTCAAAGGTGAACATCCAACCCAAAAGGTACTCTATTTATGGGGTAACCAGAAGAAGGAACAGTTTTGACCGTAGTCTTGTTCCCTCACCTTAAATGGGGGGTTAATTTTCAACCCTAGTCCAATGGGACCTCCCCTAATGGCCTTGTTGACCACTGAAGTGGCACCTAAATATTTTTCGAAGACTCCATGCCCAAGGATGTACCAAATGCTGCTTGTACCATTAGAGATCATCATATTACCAGAGTTTTTCAACTCTACTTCTTCTTATCATTTTTTGTGGTACTCAAATTCCACAATCCCTACAGGGACAATGTAAAAAGTGATGCTAGTATGAGGATTTGAGTCATGTAACAGGGATGGGTGTCCTAGGACCTTGTCATCAAGTGAGTATTACTCTGGGAGGTTTTTTTCAATTGGTTAATTATCATCTCCTTACAAGTACTTAATAATTAATTGAGCTTTTTCCTCCAAGCATACCCCCAAAGCCGGAGTACAGCTTGATGGCAAGGTCTTGGGTGGGTCCTAGTGTCTAGGGTCATTGTATATGACCACACTAGATCACACAAAAAAATTTGTGGAATTTGATTAGGTATAAGGGGTCATTTTTTAACTTTTAAAATTTCCCGCAGTGCGGAAATTGGAATAAAATTTGTACATTAAATGTAATAAGTAATGTCTAGAGAAGTTGTATGGGGTATGAGTAACCCTCAACTTTCTACTATGACACACTTTGAGTGGTTAAAAATGTGTTCTAGACCCTCAAAACCCACTTTTCCTAAATTTAGTGGGAAATTTGGCAATAAATTAAACCAAAAATAAATTAAATGGAGAGAAATAAATTGATCCATGTGACAAAATGACATGGAGATGATTTGGAAATTATCTCAAGTCGAAGGAGTGAGTCAAAGGACAAGTTGGAGGATGATTTGGCACCTTGCATCATAAATGCATGGCCCACTCAAGGAAATCGAATTTCTTGACATAAATGCAGCAACTTTTGAATATGAAATTCGAATTTGTGGAGCTAACGCACATTTGGCAGGATTTGAGAGAATATTTGGCAAAGACTTTTTTGAGAAATTGTCTCCACATTGGTTCCCACCCATATACACTTGTCATTTCATCATATTGATGCCACTTGAGAAATTCGAATTTGCATGACGGTGTTTTGGGATTGTCACTCATTTGCTTTGGGATTGCCACCGTTTGCCTTGGGATTGTCTCCCAAACTTTTATATAATAAGAGTTTTGTGCTCTCATTCTTAGATCCATTGTTTACTAGCTATTGTGCTTACAAAAGCACTGCTACTTTGTACATTTTTCAAGAATAGCAATAAAAAGACTTTGGGGGTCCATTCATGGGTGTACTTCCTTTGGAGCATGGTGCAATGTAAGCTATTGGTATAATCTTTCTATGCTTTGAATTATTTCATTTTCCATATATTCTTGTAAACTTGCTAGTGCAAAACTATCTTGCATTAGCATTTGATTTGAAAGTAAGTTCTAGAGTTTGAAAGTTCTAGTTTATTTTCAAATAATTTTCTAAAAAATCAATTCATTGTTTGTTTATCTAAATCTATATGAACTAATGCTTGATTTGAGTATTGTAGAAGATTTTTTGTTGGATTAAGCGTGAGGGGAAGTCTTTGGGAGACCAACCTACTTTTGTAGCACCTTCAAAGGAACTTTCATTAGACATTTGGATTCACTTAATTTATCTTACAAAAAGTCTCTTGCACATATTCGTTTGCGTATAGCTTGTATACAAGCAATTATTTTAAAAAATTAAATCTTTGAAATAGTGTTTCATTGATTCATATTAACTATTTGAGAGCTTTTCTTAACTAAACCAAGTGATGGGATTCACTCTCATCACTTAATTTGGTTTTTTGTATATCATTTGTATTTTATTTAATCGTTTTCATATTCTCTCTATACTAATTTGTTTATTGATCTTGCGTCCCATAGGTAGAGTGTTGGTGATAAGAGCATCAAGGAATGATCACACAAATTCTAACACTTTTCCTTGTAGGACCTCTCAACTCTTTCCAAGGTTGATTTTTTGGGGAGGCCGTGGCCATTTGAAGAGGATTGGCTCCTTGTTTTGGGCAACATTTATTTACCTTTAAAGGCCAAGCCTTGACGCATCAAGGGACATTTAACTTCTTCAATCTTGAAAGCCTTTCTCATTGTACTTACTTCATTTGATGAACTTGACTTTCAAGAAAGAGATCTAGACTCCTCTTGAAGATTTACTTAGAGACCTCTTAAAGGTTCCTCATTTTGTAACATCTAATAAAAGTTTAGTTTTTTTTGTGGGAGCTTGGGTTTTCACCCAAGGCATCATTTTCCCCTTTTGCAAAAGGAAGAACATGTGGGTGGTATGATTTTGAGCTAGTGTTCTTAGTTTTTCCTCTTGCATGTCTTAAAATTAACACAACATCACTTTCACAAGCTAATTTTCTGAATTTGCTTTTGCTACTTATTTTCATATTTTGCCATTCCAAGTATAGCTTTCGAGTACAATTCTAAATCTTACTTTTGGGATCAATTTATTTTATGATGGGTATCTCATTTCAAGTAGCAAAGTTAGTTTGGTTAGTTTAACCATTTGCTTCATGTTGGCCTCACAATAGGGTCATTGTTTACATGCTCATTTATTTTATGTTATTTGCTCCTTTTGCAAGTATATAAATTATAAGCTTCATTGCTTTAGATGATTATTGGTTTATCATTTGTCAAAGCAATTATTTTAAGCAACTTACAAGTCTTATATGTTCATGAAGCTTATGTATCTTACATTATCTTGAGCAATATCCAAGTTATCTTTCTTTGGGCATATTTCCATTTACTTAAAGCAAAGCATTTAATAATCTTATTTAATTCATGTGCAAGCTAATTTCCTTTTCCAATTGAGTTCACATTTTGCAATTTACTTTGATCACTATTTCTATTATATTGAAAGCATTGCAAATCTCTATTTGGAAAACTTCCTTGCATATCATATTGGGCATTTTAGTATAGTTGCATCTTACCTTAATTTACCTATAAGCATAAGCTTGGTTGAAAGACATTTTTAGGGACCCCTTTCTTTCATCAAGTTGAGGGACCAGCATGGAGGAAGCACCACATCCTAGGTGTGTAGATGTGAGGAGGGTGCAATCGTGGATGCATAAGTTACCCCGACCTTCGTTTTTCCACCCCTCTAATTGCCTTGTTTTTTGTTGATTTTTCTTTGTATTACTGCTCAAAACTCTAAGGAATGAGAGCATGCTTTGTACGCTGTATAAAAGTTATTACCCCCTTAGTGGTGGGGCAGTTCATCCCCATCTCCCACCATGGGTTGGGACATGACTTGGCCACGAAGTCTTCTCCCCTCTATTCCATCATCATTCACATGGAACCTATTGATTAAAGGGTGGACCAAGGACATATATTTCCCCTTAAGAGCTGGAAAAACCTAATAGGGTCATCTATTAGCCACTCCTACATAGGGAGGTAACATGGGAGGGCTAGTATCATCTTTAGAGTCCTCAATGCTGGAGTAGAATCAAGGATTCACACCACTTGGAGACACATGAGAGCCATTTTGTGCCCCAAAAGCCAAAACTAGGCTCCACAAGATGATTATGACAAAGATCTAGGGGCCAACCCCTAGAAGGTGAATTTAGAGGCCTCTACACAAGTCAAGAGACTCAAGATCCTTAACACAAGCCCTAAGGAGGCATTCGCTAGCTATTTCACAAAGGCTACTAGGTCAACTTGTCACCTAGACTAATATTTGCACATCATTTTAATTGCTAAAGGGGCTTATAGGCTAAATAAATTAGAACAATTGTCACTTCTCAGATTTTCAGCCTCATTAGAGGAATTCGAACATGTTCTCTTGTGGATAAATTAGAGGTCTTGGATGCATTCTAATATTTGGAGCTAATATTGGATATTCTTTGTAGCTATTCTTTGGTCTAATGGATGGAAATCTTGCATGTTATCTTGTAGGTGCACCTAATTGTTGAATATTTGTTTATATTTGTCTAATGTATGGAATAATTAAATCTAGCTTATGCTAAATTGTGCCCTAACTTGTTCAAGATAAACTAAATGCTATCTAGATGAATGTCGCAAGCATTACTCATACATAACATGTGTTGAATTGCCCTAGTGGTGAACTCCTAGTAGCTCTCCCATGAATATCCATTTTTCCATTAAAAGGTAAATGTTTGAAATATTTGTTGCTAGGGCATCAAATTTTGGCCTCCTTGGAAACATTTTTGGCTAATCTATCTCATCCTAAACTCCATATTCCCAAGGGACAAGGGATTGGTCTGGTTAGTTGGTGATCACATTCTACTTTTATTCATATTTTATTTCTCCCAATTCGGCCCTTTCAAGGCGATGTTAGGGAACTAGGGCCTCGTGTGAATCCCTAGGAAAGTAGAGTTTTATTGGTTGCAGAGCCTAAACATTAAGATGACAGTATTTGCCACAAAATTTATCCTTTTAGTGGGCATCCGCCGCAATTTTATCCATAAACTTTCTTGCCTTAGGGAAACCCGAGTTTTCCTTGCTTCAACATAAGGTATTTCTTGAAGGTTTCATGAGCCTTGGCATAGTCGATATACATTGTAAGAAACCTTTTCTCTTTGCCTTGACCATTCGATACTCCAACACTCGTCAAATTGAAGGTTTCATGAGCCTTGGCATAGTCGATACTCCAACACTCGTCAAATTTATCGAACCCTAGGTCTTGTGCCTTCTTTTCTAGGTCTCATCGTAGAAAGTGAATTGTCACTTTGTGGAGCCTTGAACCCCAAGTGTGTCTTTCTTAGAGAGCTCCTAGTAAGGTCATCTTATAAATTAATCCTAGAATGTCTGTCATAAGTGGCGTCTCACCCACTAGTGTAAAAATTTCTCATTTCCCACCCCGGTTTTCAGTTTCACCTTATTTCTCCAAAATAGTTAAATGCCCTTTCCCATATCCATACATTCAACAACTGGAAAATAAATTTTGCTGAAAACACAAATTCTGGAAATTTTACAGAATGCTGGAAAATGCAGAAATAAAAAATCAACAGGCACAAACAGCCATTTAACACATTGAAACACAGTGATTTTTTGTCAAAGTGACCCTGGAAAAACCCCCTACAACTCTTGGGGAAAACCAGTTCAAGAGCTCTTTCTTATTTCTGAAAAATGATTTTACAGTGAGAAATATTCAACAAAAATCAGCGAACAAATTTTACAACTTATCTAGTTTTCCGTGCCTCACAGCCAACTGGAAAATACTAGCAAACAGCAAAACAGACAGCAATAAATGTTGTACAGCCTCCTTGATTTTCGTGCCCACTTTTAGCGTTAAATGTTGTTGTACGACCTACAATAAATACGCTGTACGGACCTCAATTTGCGTGCCGAAAACAGCAATACGCTATACGGATTTCCTTGGAAAATGTGCCAACAAACTACTCCTTGATTTCTGTGCAAACTTCTCGATTTCTGTGCAAACAACTGTACGGATTTCTAGAAAATTGTGCCAAAATCTGCCTTTCACTGTGTGCTAACTCAATTGTACGGATTTGCTAAACTTTTGCCTTGGAATGTGTGCCAAGCTGTTGTCTCCTTCTCCTCCCTGTCCAGAAATCTCCCTTGCTCTCTTGCTCTCCTTCTCTCAATCTGCTCATGAAAGAATGAATGACCTTTTCCTCCTTTTCCTCCCTTAATCCAACCCTAAGTGACTTTTGGGTGATCCCTAAATCCAATGGCTGAAATAGATTGAGATCTAGGGTTGAGATTAAATGCTCATTTAAATCTCACTTTCTATTTTTTAATTCACCCCACTTTAATAAAGACCCACTTAGTCATTTATTTCTGTTAAACACACATGGATAGGAAAACAATAGGAAAGATAAATCAGTGAGTTCATTTTTTATTAACATAAGATACACATTTATAGTACACATATGTGACTCTTGGAATTCAGATCCCAAGGTCTCTTGGACTGCTTTTGTCCATTCGAATTCCACACTAACCCTTTAGGATTAGGTGTCCAACATTCCCCCCCTTAATCCGAAGGGTTATGTATGAGTCCAAGAAGAGAGCTGTAATACAACATGGGCAAAAAATGCATGGCAGCACTAGGCTGAATGTGCTCTATGAAATGTTGGTAAAAAGGGCGGTGGTTTAAGGATGACCACCAACACTAGAACGCTTAGTGCAGTTCCCGGAACTCTTCCAAAACTGGCAAGAAACTGAAGTTTTCTGCTAGAGGAAGTGATCCTATTGTTTTAAAGAGGGAAACCTTCAACCATAAAAGGGAGGTCTCACCCCGCATAAAAGGTAAAACTTCAACCTGAAAAGGGAAGTCTCAACCTGTGATGGTTTAAGGATAACCAACAACTCTGGAATGCTTAATGCAATTCCTGAACTCTTCCAAAACTGGCAAGAAGCTGGTGTCTTCTGCTAGAGGAAGTGTTCTCAATCTGTTCACGGGCATCTTTGTCTCTGGCTACAACTCTGAAACTGGTGTGGCAGGTTGTGGCTCAGGCTCGCTTGATGTGACTTTGAAGCTTGTAGATGATCATCATTTCCCCCCCTGTCAGGTACAAGGTGAGAAGATGGAGAAAACTCAACTGCAAGACTGTTCAATATTCTGGAACAAGTTCTGACATGTGTTTGGAATATTTTCTTGGCTGTTGATGCCCATTGCCAAGAAGCGATCCATCCAAGATGAATCTTTGTTCTTGCAGGACGTTTGTTTTTGAAGCATCTGTTTGAAGAATGAGTGGTTTTATGACAGTGCTTACATGGATGAAGATCAAAACAGTGATCTTTCAGATGGCCAACTCGGTCACAGTGTTGGCATTTCACGATCTGTTGTTGTTGCTGTTGTTGTGGAAGAGGGGCAGATTCTGGAACAGCCGAAGCTGAACTGTCATGAGAAGCAGGTGAACTGTCATCAATGAATCCAGCACTCTGAAACTGAATGGGCTTTGAGTAGTCTGGAATATGAAAGGACAAGTCCTTGTCATAACCAAGACCGGTTCTGTGCTTGTTGTGGACAAGCTGTTCCCAAGGTCTGATGATGGGCTTGGGAAGTGCAGATTGAGTTTCTGCATCTGCATGTTCAACTGCTGCTTTATCGGGTACTGGATCTGAATGAACTTGAACAATATTGACTTGCTGTTTATGGGAGTCTGCTTCATTGTTCTGAACAGAAACAGGTTCAGAATGACTCCTTATTTTTAATTCTTCTTGCTGTAGCTGTGTTTCAAGCTGCAAAAAATCAATATTCTCTTGTACATTATACAAACAGGTTCTAATATCAACCAGAGAAGCTTTGCTTATTCTCACTGTATCATGATCTGAGGAATGTATGAGAGTTTTTAAGAACTCTAATATTTCAGTGATTCGAGGCATATTCTTCATTGTCAAAATATTATGACTCAATGAGTAAAAGTAACACCATTCACAGAAAAATCCTTTGTAAATGTGCAGCAAATGAATCAAGGAACAGAAACTATAATGAGTTTTAAATACAGTTTCACAACTGGGGCAGCAGCAATTGCAAACTTGCTTGGAACCTTCAAGTACTCCTTCAGAAATGATGGTTAACAAAACTCCAATAATTATAACACTGTCATGGACAGGACTTGAATACTCATATGCTTTGACAGGGGTACCAATTAATATTCTCTGATCTTGCCACTAGTTTGCTTCAGCATTGGAGATACCAGATTTCTGCTTCTCGCTGGTCCAATCTATTGGCTGGAATGGCTGGAAATTTAGTGAGCTCAACCTGTAGCAGAGTCGGTTTACAGAGTCAAAGTCATTCGGTCTTCTGCACGGAGATCAACGCACAGACCAGCTTATGCACAGTCTCACAGTGAGCAACAATGCATAAAGTCCAACAGTTTATTACAAGAAAGAAAGAGATGTTTTCCGTATACAGTGAAAAACGTTTGACAAATAAATTCCCACTGAGAGCTGAGAAGGTAGACTTTATAAAAATAGAACAAGAAGTTCAATCGCTGAGCATGAAGTGTATGATGCAGTGATATTGAAGACACTGTAATACACCAATGTAATACACCAGAACAGTGCAAAAGAATATAGCCACAATTACGATTTCCCAGGAAGACTATAGGACACTTCAATATCAAAGAATCCAGAATGCTGCACCGAAGAGATAAAAAAACTCGCAAATCATTATGATAAACATTTGGATTTGCTTTACAGAAAAAAAATCCTCTTCACTGATCTGTTATGTAAATATCAAACAACACTGAAAGCCGACTGAATTGTTGATGAAACATGCGAAGCAATAGTCCGAGATGCAAAACACACAACACAGCGTTTTGTTTCGTGTATATCACAGCGACAGTGAGCATATACCATGTCACGATTTTAACAAATCCACATCACATTTTCTCAATCACATTCCCTCGGCTATAAGAGGTCTTTCTCCGCTGCGGGATTGATTCGTTGCGCCTCTACAAGTCAAACGGAAAGGGCTTTGTGCACAGGAATCACCATATCCGTGATGCCTAAACCATTAGAGGAATTGTGGCCGCATCTTGTCTCAATTACCAACATATATATATATTGAATCAATGACAGCAACCTTGGAAGAAAGTTGTTGACACGCAGATCACTGACTAGTCAGTTGGAGAAGAAGCAGTCACCTATAAATTCCACGCCTCGGAAATTGAAAAGCTCGTCACACGACTATGCAGCTGCTACACAATTTTACTATGGCTTGCAGGCGTATATATGTGAGCGCACCGGGATTGGACATATAGATCTCTGCTCCTCAAACCTTCTAAATCGATACTCCATTAGAGCCTATGCGCACAACACATCTATATATCTAATTTACACACCTCCGCGGCAATTCTTTATTATTGGCGCTCCCATGAATCCTTTAAATAAACATATAATTACTGGACTTACCTACACAGCCTGTATGTATCCATTGTATACATACGCGTCCACGGTGGAGTTTGAATCAACTGCTCTTCCAATTCTTGCGATCACTGGGACAACTATTTCTGCTTTCTGACTTGGGCGGACTACAGGTCTAGTTGAGCTCGATGGAACTCCAACAGGCGGCCTTTTTGGCACAGCTGTAGTTACCATGGGAATGCTTCGTACTGCAGCATACGTTTTGACTCTGCTTCACCAGATCCACATAATAAACTCTGCTTCTAATCAGCGAACACTGTTTTTTTTTTTTATCTGCTGATATTATTTGTTGAAAGTAAGCTGCAAGCTTGTACAGGGAACAGCAGGAGTATGTGTTCTATGGCCTTGTTCACTTTTTTTGTTGCATAACTTGCATGCTTGTAGCGCCCATGAAGTTTTCGGTGCTGTCCACTGACTCATTGACTGATTTACGCTAGATATATGCCGAATAGTTACTATAGCAGCCAATTTTCATTGCAGAAACTAACCTGGATGCTTAGGTTAGCATGTTCTCCATGAGATTTGAACCCTCTACAAGATAATCAAAGAAGTACTTTTCAGCAGCTCAGTTAAACCTTGGTGACCTCGGGTACAAGAGTGGCATTATATAATTGTATGCTGCTCTATAAAAGTCATGGACAGGACAACTTTACACAGAAGTCTTCTATCTTAACGTTTGCTTTAAAGAACCGAAC
Source organism: Pinus tabuliformis (assembly GCA_031772625.1). NCBI lineage: Eukaryota > Viridiplantae > Streptophyta > Pinopsida > Pinales > Pinaceae > Pinus > Pinus tabuliformis. The sequence goes on along the minus strand of CM062807.1, from coordinate 539,515,598 downwards.
TAATTTAACTTCTGGTGAGAAATTATCAGAAAGGACCAGCCAAAAGTCATTGAACGTCAATAATTTTGATGGGAACAAGCGCAGAGCAGGAAAGAAGTTGGCGCAACGACAACATGGTCAGCGCTGTCTGGTAAACTGCAAGGAGAATCCAAGAAGGTTGCACCAGGAGACTAGAAATCCGCAACAATACTCAGCAGAATGGATTAAATTTTGTTTTCATGGCAACCCGTGGCAGACATAAAACACCGCAACAATTCTTTGTCAGGGAGCGTTCACCAATTCAGCCGCGTATGGAGTCACGTCGGAGGTGTAACGGTTGGCAGATTATACCAAAAACGGATGCGCAGAGAATTGTCAGAGGAAGAGCATATTATGGCAGTAAAGTTGTTACTCAAGACCGAGGGACCGAGGTAACGTATATACCATCAACGGACAAGCGTTACAAATTTTGGGGCGTCAGAGAAGAATATGAAACCGACATAAAAACGCATTAAACACAGTTCTAACAAATGCAGTCATATGGCAGAAATGAGCAGCGCATCATTAAACACAGTTTTGTCAAGGAATAATGATAAATCCCAGGTGGTGCAGCGCTTTTAAATGGTGCTTATATGGACAGAGAACGCAGGTCTCATAACGGCTTGGACAGATGCGTTATATGGCAGAGGCAGTGGCAGCATGTCAGGAGCGCTGGAAAAGAATATGGCAGAGGGCCAGGACTGACATGCACATAACAGGCCACAGAAAAACAAGTGGCTCTGATACCATGTTAAACACACATGGATAGGAAAACAATAGGAAAGATAAATCAGTGAGTTCATTTTTTATTAACATAAGATACACATTTATAGTACACATATGTGACTCTTGGGATTCAGATCCCAAGGTCTCTTGGACTGCTTTTGTCCATTCGAATTCCACACTAACCCTTTAGGATTAGGTGTCCAACAATTTCCAAAGTCACTTTTCCTTTCTAATTTTTCATTGACTTTAATAAAGTCACTTTAAAATTAGACTTTAGTAACTTTATCACTTAAAGTCACTCTTAAATTAGATTTGACTTTATAAAAATTATAAAATCACTTTAGGAGAAAAATTAAATTCTTTTTGGACACTTTTCCCTCAGCCAAAGATCAAAGCCTTAGGGAACCACCTGTCCTCCGGTACCAAATTTCAACAACTAAGACTCCTCCCATCAATGAAAATCCCTAAAGAGCAGGGGTTTTTCACTGTGGTGACAATGGGCCACTACCCCATTGTTGTTCTTGGTCTAGTTTATGCCTTGTAGGGTTTCCCTCTCCAAGGCCTGTCATATTTTGCAGCAAAAAGGTAGATTTGTAGTTTAGATAGAACTCGATAAAACAAAACAGTTCAAAATATAAGACCCTTGTAGAGAATGATTTTGGGTAAAATAATCCTTCTCGAGTTAATTGGAAGGAAATGCACAACAAATATAAAAAGGCCCTAGATGTTACAAAATCCTATGAAGCACTAAGAGTGATCAAATATTGGGAAGTCCAAACCCTTATTTAGAGTGAAAATTTTGAAAAAATGTTTACACAGGATTTCATGCCCTTCAGCCCTTGGTAGATTTGTAGTTAAGATGGATCTGTATTGGTCTTATTCCATTTCAATCACATCATTGTTTTCACGTGTTTGTGTACGTAGATATATACACACACATGTATATAGAGAACCAACTTCATATAATTTTCTTTTTAAGTCTTTTCTTTTCATTTTTATATTTTTCCAACCTATGCAACAAAAGTACCTTTCAGCACTATTAGACAAAAGTAAGTCCAAATGACCCAACCTGTTCACGAAAACCAGCAGGATCAGCTGATCCACCATCTCGGCTCGTTAGTTTGTTGTCGTCCCTATTTGCCCCAAGTCGACCAGGAATAGCCTGTGTTGAAAACATCTGTCAGCTACCATATTAGAAGAATTAAACTCACTGAATGTAAGTAGCGAATTACAATTGAATCACACGTTTATAACAACCTTTTTATCTCTAGATTGTCTAGCCTTCTCCTCTTTCCCAATTGAAGATGCATTTTGACCAGCTGCATTTGAAGAAACATTCCTTACATCTTCAATTAATTGTTGCAAGGACTCAGGAGAGCCTGGCCTTTGTGCCACCTGTACAATCAAAACATTATATCAAGACATTCATTATGAGACAATAATCAATAGCATCTTTTTAGATTTATTATTTGCCTTCGTTATCCAATGTGCATAGTAAATTACCTTTCCGAGAGCTTCAATAAGATTGTAGAGCTCAGATGCACTAACCCCCGGTTCTTGAATAACACAGGTTTGAACAAGAAAGATAGCAAATTCGGTTGCCGCAGCTGTATCAAGCCCAAATGAAGGTAAGAAACCTGTAAACTCTTCTCTTTAGGGAAGGAAAATATAAGTTACAACACATACCATTACGTCCTCCATCCACAAGTTTAGCAAGATGCATGTTATATTCTGTAAGGTTAATTAGTTCAGAACGAATAAGTGCAACAGTTATATCCTTGTTGAATTTGCGTTCCTCATCTGAATAAACAACCTGTGAAACCAAAAAATCATCATTAGAACACCTTATGAATCCTATAATGGATTCTCAACTCAATAAGATATGACCATAGAAATAATACTTGCCAGGGAGTCTCCTAAAGGGCCCTCACTAAACAAGGAAATTAAAACGCACATCAATTTAAACAAGCTATAATTGTATATACTTTGGCTAAAATAGAAATTTAATTTACTGATTGAAAAACAAAAATGCAGTCAGCTACTACAGTGAGACAACTGCAATTGCAACCAAGATGTTAGAAAATGTGATACTTATTTTAGATGTGTTCCTACTCCTAGGTTTGCTAAAATTAAGTGTCAGATTATGATGAGAGATCTTTTGAAATATCGCTTGTCTATTGCCGGTTGATCTACTTTTGGCTAAAGATCTAACTGTAATATCTTTGGTTGACAAATTTGAAAAGAAAAAGAGAAAAAACATTGTCCTGTAAATGACCTTATTATGGGCCAGGTCATTTATAATTTTATAACTGCATTGGCTTCATGGTCCTAAGTTTCCTCTATACCAATTGGAGAGCATGCTCTTACCAGATTTGTATAGTGTTATACCACCCTATCTCATGGGATCTGTTGGCTCTGTTCTCAGGACATTGATAATGGGGGCCACTTGATCTTCTGGTGACCCTTCTACTGTGTTATCCAAAATAGATTTTATTCTCTGTAGAGAGTTGGCCAAGAGTTGTCATCTTTCCTCAATAGACTGACCAGAGATGCATCGCTCTGCTCCTCCAAGTGATGAATACCTTTCGGTAGCAATCCCTACCTCTTCCAAATCCACCAGGCTAATTCCATCCTTCTTTGTACCCATCTCAGACAGTGGAAATGTTAAGCAACTCGGGATCCTGGGGATGCTGACATAGACGATAATAGACCAATCAAACAATCCCTGCTCACTTGGGCTACAATGCCGCAAACTAATCACAAATTCTCAGGATAGGGGGCTTTTGTCCCCTCCTGTACATAGCAAACTCCCTTTGCTCCAAGCCATTCCACAAAGACATTATCTCATTATTGGGCATTTCATACTAAGGTGATTAATGAATACCACTGCTTCAATGCAGACACTAAACTAAGGTCATTTCTGTATTATTTTGGTCATTTCTAAAGGAAATGTGGATGCCTACGGATTCCATCTTTGGCTACTGATACTGGATGTACACTTGAGCCCCTCTTGTTAACTTGTGTTTAAAAATTTAAAATGGGTGTTTTAAATAAGGGTTTCCTTGGACAATATTTTCAACTAAAATTTACGATTTATGAGTTTATTAAGCAGAATTTCAGTTCATGCCAACATGTATTGTTCATGGTCAAACCTCACTAGCATGATTGGATTTCAAGGTTTTTGTTCTATAAGGCAGCCAAGGTTCCACCAAAAATATCCGGCCATGTAAGGGGTTGGTGTGGCCCACGCCAGATGTGATCCCCAGGTGATTTTGATGGCTTAGATGCCCCTGGGCTGGAGTTTTGTCGACTACAAGACACGCTGCGAACTCTACAAATATATGGAGACTCAAAATTATGGAGGATTGGGCAAACAACAGCTGCAGCATAGAAAATCTGGTGCTAGAACCACTTATGAAACAAGTAATGGAGCTGAAGGGAAGCTTTGATGATATGTCTTTTTCACATGTTTATAGAAAATCCAACAAAGTAGCCAATATGTTATCCAAAGATGTTATGTTGCTGCAGAAGAAGATCATGTCTGAGTGTGAAATCAGAGAACCCAGTTTGTGGTTGCAAAGATGTTGTGTTGCTGTAGATGAAGCTCCTGTCTGACTGTGAAATCAGAGAACACAGTTTGTGGCTGCAGAAATGTACGTATTTTGAAAATGGGTTATATTTACCTGATGTTGTCTTTTTCCTGGTCTTATTGCTATGTGTTGTCTAAGCCTTATTACTGCAAGGTGTGATTGTCCTTTTGGAGGCTGTCTATAAGGAGAATTTATTCTGTCTGTATTATGTTGATATATGAATAAACAGAGGCTGATATTTACTAGTTAGTCACAGGACTGTCTCTTTTTAGGCCTCGGAGGGCAGTTAAATTTATACTCTGATTTCATCTCGAAAAATAGATTTCAAGCCTTGTTGTTGAGCAGCCTTCTGCCCGGAAGAATACCTTACCCTTGCCTATGGGCTGGAGGGTAGGGTGCTTGGTTACATGGAAAAAAACAATAAACAACAGTTAATTTAATACCATTTAACAGTTAATAAACAACAGGAATTTAATAATCGGCACTGGCATTAAATTCACAAGTACCACAGTTAATAACATAAACCATTGGAATTTAACAAGTTTTAGCATTTATGAAACAGTGGGAATTTAATAATTGGTGCTGACATTTAAATTCAAATGCACCAGAGTACTGTGCAACAGAGCATAACCTAGGTGTATCCCAGCAGACCTGGAGTTGAATCCAACTCTGATCTGGGGATCACAGAGATACAGCCCCATGACCCCAAGGATCTGGTAACATAGCTTTTAAGGGAATGTATTTGAAAGAACCCCATCAAATCCAAAACTGTCCATATAATCAACATCATCATGATATTGTGATCACAGTATTACATGTTGATGATATCTTTATTATTGCCAGCAACACAGATGATTCAAAAACTAAAAGTTGAGTTGCAAAGAACTTTAACCAACAGAGGTAGCCTACATCATTGTTTAGGGTCAATTCCAAATCTGTACATAAATCAAAGGAGAGCAAAATTTAATGGGCTCGTGATTATAGCAAAAATAGGAAGATGATTCTGGAACCAAATACTGATTCGCATAAAACTTTTGAAATGACAGAATTCATTATTATATAAGAGCGGGTAGCAAGACAAATGGATGGCAGCATCTCTCTGCCCTAGACTAAGTTTGCAGAAGAGCTACTGAAAAGCTTTAATATGGTTGACAGCCTCAACTCTGATAAAACAGGAATGTAGTTATCATCTGGCATTGATTAAAAACCAATCAATGCAGCATTGTCTAGGCAGCCACTAGGAAGTTCCAATGTAACCTAATATAATCATACCAGATTTAAGTTATGCATCAGGGATTGAATTTCATATAGCATATCCCAAAGATGTTCACAGGAGAGAGGCTTATTATCATGATATGTTATTTGGATTGTATCATGTTATGACATTTATTTTTCAGACTTCATGTTAGCATTCATTTTATGATATATTTATTTAGTTCTAGTAGCATGGTTCCCTCCAAGAAAACTCTCATTTATAGGCTCCTAAGAACAAAGATTTGATAGCAGATAAATCATAACAAAACCATACCCAGCTTGTCAGTTCCTTCAAAACCCGTTTGCAAACATCACGGATGGTCACCAATACAGCAATATGGGTTGAAACATGTAAGCTGCTTGATGGATTCTCATACAATCTCTTAAAAACCTGCATTCACAAATTTGAACAGATATCAGATATACTAATATATCTGACAGAGACGTAGTGGTTTCTAAAATAATTGTCAAACCTTTTGTGCTATTGCCAGAGCTGCCTCATCTCTACTAACACATTGCAAAATAATCTCTGGAATCTCTGAGACAAGTCCCTGAAAAACGCCATTTTTTGTTAAATGGCATTGCTCAATTAGAAGTTAAAATTAACTGATATAATGAAAATTTGACAACAATAATAATAATTATTTCAATGAAAGGAACCGTGCCTGAATTTCATGATCGCTAGCACCCTTCGAGATTGCAGCCTCCAACTGCAAGAAATTAACCATTTGCTTAGACAGAACATGACAAAACAAACATTCTACCGAAGAAAATAATATAATAAACATCAAATTTCAGCTGGTGACAGTAAACTCCATAATTCCATCTATGGGAGACTAATACAAACTTTAGTCACCTCTTTATAATAGGATTTAATCGGCCTTCATCATTGAGAAACAAATGGACATCACATGGACCAAACGAAGTGACAAAATTCAAGAGTAGCCTCATACAGAGCAGACATACCCAGGAGTTGCATCAAAGACCACAACTGTTGTAATTGATTAAAGTAATTAACCTAACCATCTGAGTTTTCACTCTTAAACCTACTACAGAATAGAGCTTTTGCATATCTGTTCAAACAATTTTGTGAAGGCATTAATATCACATTTAAAAATGACCTTCTGCATTCATCAACCTATGGGCAGATCTGCCTTGAGACCATCGAAAGATTTACCAACACATGCATTGCCATTATTTCGTTGATGTGAAAACCACTAAGTAAAAATCAACAACAATTTTCCATCACATCCACAGATATACCAATCAACTTGTGCATCTAACATATTATGTCTATTTTTAAATAATTTACACTCACAAGAAAATTAGAAACAGACATCTATATTGTAATTTTACCCTCTTTTTTCTAGCATAAGAAAGAAAAGAACAGTTGATCAAAATTCCTTTTAAGCAAAACAATCATCCTCATCCAATCAAATTACCTTTTGAGACACAACCTGATACTTGTCCAATGCTTCCCCTGTGTTTAGAGAGGGCTCCAATCCACTAGAACTAAGTCGCTCTATAGTTGAGGAAGGGGTTGAAGGTCGTCCCATTGATGCAGATTCCTTCATGAGCCACAAAATGCAAACTTTATTGCAGAAAACAACATACTTGCCACAGACTACAGTATATTACTCTCAACAAAATGGCTCACCTTGATAGAATTAGAACCATCTGGAACATGTCCTTCAACAATAGCACTTGTAGCAAAGGAAGGTGTCATTGATAAGGCATCTGCAACATGGCGCATGCCTACATCTCCCATGGCACCTTGACTAGCAGATGCACTGTAACATATAAAATTGAGTTGGAATGAAATCAGTATTCCACATCTCTAATCAATAAACAGGAAGACTAAATGATATTCAATCTGGAACAACCTATGAGGTGATGTAGAACGAGAATCCATTTCTTCCACAGACTGTTCCAGTGATTGTGCAATGCCACTCAGCCCCGTTGTAGCTTGTGTTGCACTATAGCCACTTGAGCTTGTCTGTGCTGAACCAGAACCATAAACAACACGAGAGAAACCAGAACCAATTGAACCAGCACTAGAGCTTGATGGAACAACTGGTGCCACAGGAATATTCTGCGTAGATTGGTTCTGCCATGGAAGTCTAGCAAAATCCTACAATACCACAGGAATTAAGCATTCAATAAAATCAAATTACTTTATGACATTGGTGATTGCACTAAGCATGTTCAAAAATGCAAGATCAATAAACACAAATACCTCATAAACCCGCTGCTGTGCTGGAGAGAGTCGACCAGGCTTTGGCCTAAGTGCCTCTGGCAAGCGAGCTAGGTTGCCTTGAGCATACACCGTAGCATCATAATATGCAGGTCCAATTGTTTCCCTTTGCTTTCTACGCATTGCAAGGGGTGGTCCAATTACATCTTCAAGGGCACGTAGTGCCTGACATGAGAAACAGAACCATACATCAAAAAGCATATAATAGACATCAAAAAATAAGGAGTTATGCTGTTAGCTCTGTTGCACATGCAAATAAAATTTATTAAACCAATAAAATAGCACAAAATGAATATTATTACGTTACCACAAGGTTTAATGCACACTTCAGCAAAAAAGAGTATGACATAATAGACAGAAAGGAACACCATACTTTTTCTGTTGCAGCTTGCTCTATTACTGCACACCCCAGATCTAGATTGTCATTTGTCATAACCGAAACAGTTTGATCAAGAACATCGCCGGTAACACTGAAGGCTTGGAGCAAAGTTTTCAAGTGAGTGACCATTGCAACACGAAGAGGTTCCTACACACCAACAGTCATCATATGTTAAGGAAAACACAAACTTAAAAGAAAGTTAACCAAGTTAACTGACTCGAGAACCCAATACTAAAATTGAACTAAAATTATTTAAAATAAATAACATTTCCTGACAGAAGTAGAATGTGAAAATCACCTTGCAAGTTACATGTGCCAAACTCCCAGCAAGGCTTGCTACCATTAAATTTGAAGAATGGCGTATACGGCTTTCTTCAGACTCCATAGCATAGTCCTGTATTTGAAAAATTACATTAGATGCAAGAAAGGTCTCTCCAATTGTGTAACCCCGTAAACACTTTCCAGTTCTGCAACTCTCTAAACAAAACCTAGCATGAAATATGTGCAAGTCAAATAAAATTTGTGGGCCAAAAAAAACAAAAAATTACCTTTGTTACAAGTTCACGAGTTGTCATGCATGCAATGCTTACACTACGTTCTACGACAGGAGTTATGATCTCTCGAATAGCTCTGTCCATGCCCATATGAACAATTCTGGAACAACAACTCTCAATATAAGTTACCAATATCAGAAATCGTTAAATATGTCAATGATAATGCTTTGATTTTGTACTTTGTAATGAGCAATGAGAGATCATGGCATGACTCACTAATAGAGGTTTGTTTCCATACCTTTGGAATGGTAATTGTTGGCCAAGAGCAGTAAGCTTTGGATTAACAACAACATAGGAACCAATGTTAGGGAATGACATGGAAATCTGCAAAACCAACAGAAAGAGTTCCATTGAGTCAAAAGATCAATATAGAGGCCAACCTGATCTGGATTCAAAATAACTCCATCGACAAAAGAGTATTGATTGCTGGACCCAACCTGACTAATAGAGAACCCAGATTGATTTGGAGTAGCATGCGGCAATCCCATACCAGTTGGCACACGCTCAGGCATGGCCAACGTGCTAACTTTTTCTTCCTCTCCTATTGTACTTGATGAAAGATGCAGGGCACCTGTAAACTGAAACAACCAATTTACCATGTCCAAGGTTAATGAATATATACTTAAAAGCAAGGAAAATGGAAAAAAAAGACAGGAAACAATCTTCAACAAACCTGATTTAATACAGGTGGATGAGGAGTACTGGCATGAGAAGTAGACACTTCAGGCTGCAGTTCCACCTGGCTAATTGGAACTATCGCTCCAGTGGTATGCTCAGTTATGACTTGCTGTTGAGCAGTTCCTAAATCTTTATTGGAAAAATCAGGGTTTCCTTCAACCTCTCTAGCACGACCCTTGAGAAGTTGAGTACGCTTCACATCTTTTGTATCGACACCCAGATTTTTAAATAATACCTAAAAAAATAAACTGCATAAGCTTGGCCACTATATGAAGTAAAAGAAAACTAGAAAAATCTGAGTCATACCTTATCCAAAATATTTTAGGATACCAAGGGACTTGTTTACCTCAATATCAAACCTCAGATTCATCTTCAAATTTGGCAATGCATAGATCTCAGATAGTAAACTAAGGATGCCCATTGTCCAAGGATTGGGAGGTTGATAAGCAAGACTTGATTGACAGGGTTCCAAAATCTGCAGAAGTAGAAAATGAATTAAACATCCTTTAAAATTGGCATATAAGACTCAATGAATAGTGGGAAAACTTAACATACCTTTGAAGTAAATGGAATTACAGCAATCATCAGGCCCTTTTCATAAGCCTGCTCCAAATGTACATAGCAAGAATTAGTAACCATAATAAAGTAACAAATACAACCGATATTCTAGAGATCGCAAAAAAGTGCAATTGAATGTTTCTCCATTTTCAAATATAAAATAATACATTCTGGGGAATAAATCCTGAATGGTCAATACAAATCAACCATGCTAATAAACAACTACAGCATATTTGAGTGATTCCAAATGATGGCTGACAACTCACTGCCTTATTTTTTGCCAAGAAAAGCAGGAACATACAACTCCAACAAATTGCCCAGTAAAGAGGAAGACCATAGAACTCTCATGAAATAAGAACTTTCAAAGTACCTCCTTAGTTTCTAGGGAATTAAAAAACACCAAGAGCAAGTCAAAACAACCTCAATAATTAACAATTTTGGATCAATTTCTCGAGCTCTTAATGCTTGATTTCTACCAATGGTAAGTTTCCCAAGCCAACTCCCCAAATTTTTCAGTAGAGATCGTTCTTCTGAACTAGATTTAATGAGCTCTGACCTTAAGAGAACCTGCCAATAAGATATAGATTAGTATGAAAAGTAAACCAATTTGCCAAAACACCAAACAGTCAATGACACAAACAAGCTAAACTACAACCTTGCAGTTCTCATAGGTAGCTTTGATGACCTCCTTGTGCAATGCTTTTGAATTAATTTTGTCTAAGAACTTCAAGTACAAATCATGGAAATTGGGTTCAATGCTAGCCCTGCAGAATAAATGTGGATTAGTAAAAGAGAAAAGACATCAGCAATTAAGCACAGTTTCAAAAGGAAGTATAAATGACCAAAAAGCGCCAAGGCTCTTTCATCTCTTTTATCAAGCACACAGTTTCAAAAGGAAATATCAATGGCCAAGAAGTGCCAAGGCTCTTTCATCTCTTTTATCAAGCACAGCTTCAAACTAAAAATATTTGACCAATAATAGTCAAATACATAACATCATATTGACCTTTTCATCACCATATACTGAGAAAACCATGCATAGTGTGGCTCTTTCAAAACCTCTAAAAACTCTTTGGATTTAGCCTCCAGATTGGAGGTTGAAATGTTATTGATCAAGAAAGCTGTCTTATCCTGAACATCTGAGTTAGGTGCCTGCATTTCCACATGTACAGACAATAGTTCACTGTCAGTACCAATCACATCAACACTATCATAAATCTCACAATGGAAAAAACCAAAAATGAAAACATATTAAATTATCTCAAGTTATTTTCTTCAGCTATTGAATTGTCATTTGGAGAATGCAAGCACCCAAGGTTAGGATCTCTTATTTCCACATGAAACCCTTCTTAATGGTTTGGGTACATGACACACCTCAATTGGAGTATCCCGTCTTTCAGCTGCAGCAACTAACGTTTCAATATTGAGAGCATGTCCAAAGCTGTTCATAGTTCTTGCACCTGTTACACACAAACACATTTTTGAGACATAACAACGAAGAAAAAAAGCATTCTGGCAAGCCTTAACAGGATACAACCCCTTCAAATCTTATCGATCATCAGTTAATAGATTTGATTAATAAACACGTCCTTGAGCTATCATTCTCATCTGCATTAGCAGCTATTCTCGTGTAGCCAATACATCACATTGTCTAAATTTAGAAGGGACATGAAGTGTTTGACAAATATACCTGGGACAGTTGAACCACGAGAACTGCACAAAAATCCCTGGCTTGGTGTCATAGATGTTGTTGTCACAATGCCAGATTGCTGAGAAGGTGCTGCTTGAGAAGTCTGTGCATGCTCAATATTAAACAGGCAAATCAGCAACAAAATCAATAATTTTACAGTATATGCAATATTATTATCATTATTCAACGACATTATTGTCAAATTAATGCAGTAATATCATGTATATTTATCCTTAAATGCTAGTTATTATAATTGCAGATACAGAGATATCAGATGTTATGACAAATATGTTCACATAAAAGCACAGAGATGTGGAGAAAAAGCAGGCTTGACTAGAAAAATCCTCGGTATAACTTCTGTATCCTTGACCAACAATCATGAAATAAATTGACAGGTGATGAGAAAACAAGGTGAAAACAAAACCACTTTATAAGATTTTCTCATGAAATGTTATATGAAATGGTTCAGTAGCAGAAGAAGTTTCAACATAATAATATCAAATTGATGGGCTGGAGTCCGGTGGAAACCATATCAAAATAAAAATGGAGATTGAGTAATACTGTTTTAGATGGTACAATTTTCTATAAAGCAAACAGGGTGAGAACTAGGGTTACCGACAACACAGGAAGAAGTGCAGATTCAATTGTGCTCACTTCCACAGGAATTCTGAAGCAATGAAATGTTAGTGGATATAAGCATAAATTATTAGCAGATACCCTTTTGGTGCAAGACATGCCATAAGCATGGGAATCTGTGGAAGGAATTCCCAATGAATCAGAAACCTATTCTGCAGGGAAAAATTGATCTTGAATGCTTGCAGCAATTTAAAGTTCAAACCAATCAAACAAATACTGGGAAAAGCAGGAACACAAGAATAGAAGTAATGCTGAGAACAAAGGAGAGTAAAATCATAACTCAAAGGGGCCGGTGGATAAAGGGAGAAGATGACAGAGAACCAAAAGTAGTATGGAAGATGAAACAGGCTCAGAACTCAGGAGGGAAAAGGAAATGAAAGATGTTGATATGGAATTCCTCTCTTCAGTTTATGATTGCAAAAAAGGACCAGTAATATGATCACAAGAAGAGGATAGAGAAACAGTGCTCCACAAAACTACACAAATCCCCTCGAAGCCTTGAGTATCAAAGAAAACCCCCTCAAAAAACCTCAAAATCAGATTCAAATAACAATAAAAAGGGAAGATTTTTTGTTCGTTCTTTTAAGTGGGCTACTAGTCCCAAATCAGCTATCCTTATTATGAATGCACCCAGAGCATGCATCTGCAGAATGTAATTTTACCATTACCACAATGAAATTACAGGTTTTTCCCTTTGGAAAAAAAAAAAATAATAATAAAAAAGGGTGCAAATCAGCTAGAGGAAAGCTAATAGGAGGATCACATCTGTAACTACTTAGGTAAAACCCAGTCTCTTAAGAAGGCCTTTCTCCGAAACTCCCAACATAAAGTAAAATGAAAATTATTTCGAGGAATATTTGGGGACTGAATGCACAATGTAATCATATATATAAAAAGAAAAGAAAAAATGTGTATGATAAGGCCAGCTGTTTGCTTCCTGCAAGATGTCAATTAATCTACGGCAACTGTGGAACAGTTCTCCCAAAGATCTTGAGCAGATGTGTTGTTTAATTAATAGCTCAAGGGATTTTGCAGGAGTCATGGGTATCCTTGGCCAGCTGATAAAAATCAAGATGGAGAAAAACCAAGTGACCGATGAAACTGGCATGGAGAAAGCCAAGTTGTAAGAAAATGTCGAGAGAGGCAAAGTAGTTGGCCCCCCGCAAGACCCTAGAGGCCACACAGTTTGACAAGTTCCCTACTATTCCTCTCACCATTTTTGAGGTAGTGTGTCCAACAGAACCCAAGCAAGGCAACGTCAGATGGAAGCCCATCGTGGCAGATCATAAACCCACCATCAAAGGATGAGGGCCTCCTCCCATTGCCAAAGTCCTTCCTAACATGATTTTATCTTTACAATATGTTGATCAATTAACTCTCTCTCTCTAGTTGTATGGACTTGTTATTGTGTTTATTCTCTCCTTGCATTGCAGCACTTTAAAATTTAAAGCTCTCTGAATTTGATGGCCCTCCATGGCCGATTTTGATAGGATAGATTTGATGGCTGTTTTACAGCCCTTTTTTCATAAAATATATGCATATATACATTAACAGAAATATGAAACATTTTTTAGCAGAAAAGTGCAATCCAATAGTTACAAACTATGTGAATGCAAGGGTAACTCTTAGAAGCTCTAAGGTAAAGAGAAAATAACACCAAACAAGAAAAGTAGCCAAAAGATTAAGTCTACATAAATCTTGTTTAAACAGCTACACATCATAAAAGGTATGTGCAAAAAGAGAGGGGGAAAGGAAGCCCCAACAACCACATCAAAATTAATGATGGAAGCAAACAAGGTGGAAAATACATCCCTGTTGTAGCATCAAACACACTAAAGAAACCATGACACCGTCTAACAATCTCCTCAGTGGAGGCTTACAGGACATGCCCATAAAACCATGGGAGGGAGTCAAAAATGATCAACATACATTGTCCTAACACTCAAGGCTACCGAAAAGAACCTAACGATGATATAATGGTCTACTGAAGGCCGTGTGTGAGGGAGAGCAATTATGCTGAAAACATGAATGAGAACCCCTCAACGGAGTTGTGAGTGTGTCAACTGGTCGAAGGTCAAGAGGAGGTTCATGGTCCCACTAATCGAGTGTTAGAAGTGTGTTCAGTCTCTGCCCACCACTTGTTGACACCAGCAAAGCCCATAGAGGGCATGAAAGAAGTAATCCACCTAATGGGCCTTGCCTATGGAGGTCTTGATAAGAGTTATTTCAGGTGTCTTGACAAATACCTCTTAAAAGGATCTAGGCATCTCTAGTCTAGACTCTAGATGATGTTAAAAAAAATGTGAGGGAGGCCCTATGTCTCCATAGAAGCAATGAAACCTCCTAAAGGATGAAAAGTCTTTGGATCAATCTTTGGCACGTGACACAACCTGCAAATTCTCTCCAAGACAAGTTTGCATCCCACCCTTTTTCCAGATTTAGGCCATCTTTCACAGGTTTTCCTACTTCACCAACTACAAGGCTTCTTCGATTCAACCATTGGTAGAGGATATTATCCTTACCTTAAATGCCACTCCTCAAAGACTATGGCCATTGCCTCTACCAAGTTGTCTCGACAAGTCCAGTATTGGTTTGTTGAGGCAACATGACTACTACAGCTAGTAGGCATCTCAATGGACATTCCCCAATTAGATATTCCTTGGATGCCCCTAGCCATCTCCTACCAAACAAGTAGGATTTTAACAAAATCATTTAGAGAGGCATCTACAAACAACATATCTAGGTCACCTAGGCAGATCCACACCACGAACTTGAGACCAAGATGACCTTTTACGCAGAGCAATTCATGGAAAGGAAGATTGCCTCGTTATCAAACCAACCTATACACTTCACCACTAGTTGCACAGCCTTGGGATTCCTCTTAACAAAATATGAGATGGTTCTCATTGACTTTCGATGCAATTTGATCACCACACTTCACAAGCAAATAAGGTTTTTTGCCTCTACAGCCTATAAGAGACCAAGACCGTGCAACACTTCATTTTTCGTCGCCCCATATATTATGAGGTGCAAGGACGATTACACTTCTCTTTCAGAGAGACCCAGAACTCCCTCTCCATCTTCGTCAAACACCTTGACCAACAATGTTTGGCATTATACATGAGAAAGTCTTTCAAGTCTCAATTGTCTAATGCTCAAACCACCCACTTCACCAAACACTACCAAGGATGACCACCTCGTTCTTGGTGCTCACACACAAAAGCACCAAGAAATAGGCGGAGAGAAATTCCACCACATAAATTACCATATCTGTGAGATTTGAAGGAGGGCCCCGACCTCCACCCATGAGACCCTTGCGACAATGTAGGGCACACATCCAAGAGAGCCTTTTGTTCATAGCAAGCACCCTCCTACACACTTATTTAGATCTCAACAAAGAGTGATCTCTTATAAGGCCATTTAACTGGTAGCCCCTTGCATCATATGCTAATCTCACAACCCATGCATTATAACACACAATCTCATGTAACAAGCTTTCTTAATGGGGCCGAACTAGAAAGCACAAATCAATGCATATGGATGGATAATAGGGGTTTAGATAAGTAACATGACACATCCTCCACCCCCCCATGTCACTTATTTCACGTAACACGTGTTCGACACGAATGTTCACACAATACAAGTTTGACTGATGCCAAACACAAACCCTACTAGTGTCCCAAAATTTGGACACGTGTCCAATGAAAAAAGCATCTTCGAATTTATTTATTGCCTCATTCTCACACAATTCAATCATGAGTTTGGAGCTCTCAAAGGTTTTGGAATGCAGCTCAAGGCGATTAAGCATTGTTACAAGGGATTCCAAGTGTTGGGAAGTGGATTTATCCAAGCCCTACTAATGTTACGCAATTAATGGTAATGTTAAATTCTCCTTTATCTTTCATTTTCATCCTTTTAATTGAATTTTTAACATAACCATTAATCGACTCAAGATGTATAAGAATGGTTCCGACCTTATCAAATTTCATATCGAGAAAGCATAATTTTAGATCCCACTCAATCCAACAAATTGTTTTCAAGATTTCTAAATTGCGGGGATTGCAACATTTCCATTGATTTTGTCACATATGAGGGTATGGAGCTAGCATTTAAATAAGAGGATCAAGCCCTCTATGTACCTCAATGTTCATGGCATTGATTGTTGAACTCCTTTATAACTCCTCTATCATGACCCTAGTAAAATTGTACCCATCACTCAATCAGAATCTTGATTTGACACGTTATGCTTCTTCTATCTTATTTTAATGCTTAGAGGGTGATATTGATGATGAGGCTCCAAATATAGGAAATGGTTTTGATGATATGTAGTACTAGTTATTTGTTGTAGCATGATTTTTTTGGAACTCTAGTAGCCATTTGCCTCTTTGTTGATGTATTTTTGGCTCAGAGATGGATTGCGCTCAGTGTTATTTTGGTTATATGCATTAGTTGTATGATTGAGTTTGTATCATCATCATGTAAATGTTTTATATATTTAATATTGTATGTGTGATTCACTAATTTATTATATTTTTTATATATTATACTTTTAATAAATATTATATTTTTTAATATATATTATATAACATGTCCTCCATGTCATGTTCAAGGGGATCATCCTATCACATGTTAGATACTCATATTTTTGTGTCCTAGTGTCATGTGACTTGGGGGTTAGGTGATCTAGCACGAGATGTGTGATTGCTCACTTTCAATACCACTAGTCGACAAAGGAATTCAATGTAAGGACCTCCCTACATTCATCCACTAAAACCTATGGATGTCTAAACGAGTTTTTTCTCTCCACCTATCCCCAACGACACTTATCAAACTCACAATGCTCTTTACCAAGTAGTTATGTGTACATAAGGGATGAGATAGATGCTTAAGACTCTTTTTGGCTGGTCATTTTGTTTCAAAGCACCATCAAACATTGCTTTAAATTTGTTGGGCTTATACTATCTTGGCTTTTGAACAGTGGTGCTCTTCGCAACTATGCATCATATTACAAGACTAATAGCATGTCATTAAGAAATGAAGCAAAAAACTCAATAGATAGATGGGTAGGCACTTGAAAACCAAATGAAGCACATGAAAGTTGATCAACAAAAATGGAAGATTCAAATTTGAAGCATTGAGATTTCACAATCATGATTGTGATTTTCATTTAAAGAAATTTCATTTTTATAGACAAATAAAGAGAGCAAAAATTTATGAATCTCCACAAATCACAAAAATTGGTTGATGGGGCTCTAAAATTCAACAAATAAAAATAGTGTGGCCCTTTTATATATAACAAAAAGAAATCTAACATTTATGAACTTCAATGAATGACCAAAATAGGTTGATGTGACTCTAAAATTCAACAAACAAAAATAGTGGAATAAGGAGTTAAGGCATCTCCTCCCAAGAGAAGATATAATGTAAATAAACGCATAATGTCACACACGGGAGTGTGGTCTAGTAGCAACCAGCATGGTGATCAAGGTTGTATTAACCAGTGTTGATAATATCGACGATATATCGCCAAATATCAGAAATATCGCGATATTTTCGGCGAGCCGAAATATCGCCGAGAAAATATCGCGAGGCTCCTAAAAATATCGCGATATTTCCGAAATATCGGCGATATTTCCGAAATATCGGCGATATTTCCGAAAATATCGCGCGACGATATAAAATATCAAGGAGTTTAGACTTCTGTGATCCATAACATTGTTTAGAAAATCTTCGGCAAAATCACCGAGCGTGTTTTTCCGCGGCTACAAAAAAGGAAAATTGGTTTTTTTTCTTCATTTCTATTTCTGAGTGTTGGAGAAGGAAGGGAAAGAGTTTTGTGGTGTTTGTCAAGGAGGGTTTGAAGATCAAACAACGATTATCACCACCAATTAAGATTTTTTTGTGGATCAAAGATTGAAGAATAGTGAGACAAAGTTACAAACTTCATTTCTTCCATTAACAGGTATGTTCTTAAAAACCCCTATGTTAATGATTCTTTCATAGATTTAGGGTTATGCTTGCTTGCCTCTTCGCCTACCAACATTTTGTTTCTTTGTTTTTTTCCATTTGCTATGATTTTCATGCCCATGAACCAATGCAAGGGTTTTCTCCATATTTGGACAGCAAGCTTCATTTTTTTTCAACTTTCTTATGCACCCTCTTATTGCCATTTTTCATTCACATTGCAAAATGCAAATAATGTAGTAATTTTTTTTTAATGAGGTTGTTATCACTTATTATTTTTTCATTTTGTGTTGGGGGGTTTAATGCCAATTTTTTGTTTTTTTTTGTGCCCTAGGTTTGAATTAGTTCACTACAAATGTCAAATATGCCAAAAGCCTTGGACCTATTTTGGGAGTATGGGGAGGCTGTTGGTGGGGCCAATCAGGGATATATATCATGCAACTTGTGTGGAACAAAGATGTCAGGAGGGATTACACGATTGAAATACCATTTGGCTAAACTCTCTGCATATGATGCAGATGTGATGCCTTGTATGGTTTCTAGTGTAGAGGTTATACAAAAAGCTCGTGAAGCAATTGTTGAACAAGACAGAAAGAAAGCTGCTAGTGAGAGGCCAATGGTCTTAGATAGATAGCTGCTAGTTTTATTTGTTTTGCAACTTTTGCTACATATAAGTTTATAACTCATGATGATGAAATACTTTTAAAGTTTTATATATGTGATGATGTTTTGTTTGAGTCCTTGATTGGACAATTATCACTATCAGGGATCAGCAGGATATGTGATGTTATTTTGTTTGAGTCCTTGATTGGACAATTATCACTATCAGGGATCAGCAGGATATGTGATGTTATTTTGTTTGAGTCCTTGATTGGACAATTATCAGGGAAGTTTGATGTATCATTTCTATTTGACATCATATAGATCAATGCCTTCTTCATATTTATGTGCCAATGTGTTTAGTTCATGTTGTTATTGCTTTATATGTTTAGAAATCTGAAGAAAAAAAATGAATATATTATGCATTTTTTATGCTTGCCGATATTTGCCGATATTTTCGCCGATATTGCCAATAAGATATTTTCTGGACCCTCACCGATATTTTCCCGATACCGATATTATCAACATTGGTATTAACACAATGTCCTATGTTTAATGACACAGTCATGCCCAGCTATGGTTTGGCTCAGATTCGACCTCAGGCCTTCCTGAAGTCATCAAATGTGCCTTCTTTACCCATCCTGCATATATGAGTATCATTGCAGAGGTGGTCATCAAATGTGCCTTCGTGACCCATCCTACATATAGGAGTATCATTGCAGTGATCAGATGGAAGATAGGTTAGCCAAGCCGTCTATAAGATTGTTTTGTGAGGTCTCTACAATGATTCTTGTCTCGTGGGGTCCAAAGCATCTACAAATTAGCTAATCTCAAATTCTCATTTAAGGAACTAGCTTTTCATGGAGCCTGCTCAACAACCTACTACCCAAACACCAAGCCACTTAACTAAACCACCAAGTGGCCATCCTTATTTTGTTAATAGGTACGTTAAACAGTCGTCTTTGGTAATAATTACATCTATACCATATTATGTAAATGTAAAATTTATGACCTAAATTATCTACATGAACATAAACTTCTATATAACTATATATAATATAAGATTTATTACATATATTTTTTATATCAATATAAACTTATTACCATAGAATTTTGTTATAAAAGATATGTGAATTAAATCAGCATAACCATTTGGCAATTCAATTTATTATTTTATACCATATCACTAACGGAAATCAAATAGCATGCACTGTCCTTAGTCTTTGAACAAGGACATTGTAGATCCATCTATCCTTGTGCAGTTGCCAATAATGAAATTAAAAATGGCTTTAGAATCTTGGAGAAATGTCCTAAGAGAAGTTGGCAAGGCTATCCTAAACATCAACTGAGAGATAAGCTTAGAAGTTATCCTAAGCTTAACAAAATTTATGAACCTCCACACGGGGGGTGCAGTTTGGTAATATGCTCTTCTCGACAACATTCAAATCAGAAATGAGAGTCACTACTTTTCTACACCGAGAGCTAGAATTAGCATGAAAAAACATCCTTAGGCCAGACTGAGAAAGGGGTCATTGTCCAACAAATCTATATTCGTCCATTTCAAAACTCCTGATGTTAGCCAAATGCTTTATATTCCAGTATCTGAAAGGGATGGAAAGGACATGATCAATCTAGCAAGTTTAAAGCAACATAAAATCCATCATGAAAGAACAACACTCTCTAAGAAACAAAGAAACAATTTCCAATTAGGATATCAAAAGATGGTCAAGAGGGATACTGTAGAATATCCACGAAATTCTGATCTGCTATAGTGAACAATCTAAAAATGGAAAACTAGTTTCTTTTCATTAAAAAACAGAATTTCTCTAGTTCAAATTAGCAGAGGAATAGGAACAGAAATAAACACAATTGAATACACATAATTTTTATAGGAAACCCAATTGGGAAAACTCTCTACTTGTTTATCGATAGAAACTGGGCAATTGACTTCTTACCTAAGTTGCAGGAAACGTGGGCAGGGGGTCCGTTTCCCCAGGGGAAACGAAATGAAACTCGTTTCCCCGTACCGTACGGCCTGGAAACGCGTTTCCGGCCGTACGGCCACGTTTCCCGAAACGGAAACCTGGCCGTACGGCCGGAAACGCGTTTCCAGGCCGTACGTGCCACGTTTCCCCAAAAAAAACACTTGTTTTTTAAATTTTTTTTTTTTAATTTGTTTTTAAATTTTTTTAGGGTTTCCAGGTAGTTCTAGAAACCTATTCTAAAGTTATAAAAGAGCAGCTTGGCTCATTCTCTCATCACATCATTCATGCTTTATGATTGCACATATATATAATAATAATTTTTAAATATTTTTATATATATATATATATATATATATATATATATATATATATATATCGCGTTTCACCGTTTCCAAAATTTGGGGAGGTCGCGTTTCGTTTCGCTTCCCGTTTCGGAAACTCGTTTCCGTTTCCCCGTTTCGTGCAACTTAGCTTCTTACAAATACAACTGTTTCACTTGGAGAATAAGCCTTCTCCCTACTTATTCTACGCATGAAACCCAAGAATGTAGATCAAGCTGCCCTCTTCACTTGCTCCTCTTCTGCTCTGAATTCCTAGCACAAACCCAAGGAACCAAGTCCCTAATTCCTTGCACAAGAGTTGATGTTTAGCTCCTAAATTCTAGCGCATGATCCAAGGGAAAACTGCCTTCTACCAATTCGCACAAGCCTCCTTGTCACGCTCACAAGCTTACGCACAAAACTGGTGCATACAAGAATGAATACAATTGTGTCTTCACTCCTTCTTTATAGCAATTTGGATGGCTAAAATTAGTGAATTTCTAATTAAGGAATGATTTTGTGATTGAATAAGTTAGCATGAGTTAACTGCTCATGCAACTCGTCCTATTTCAAGTCAACCACTCCAACCTCAATCACTTGTGTTTTTCCTCAATCAACTCACACTAAAAATCAATAACTCGTCTTTCAATTTCATCACATCAGTGAACTACATCCTAACGCGTTCTAAGTTTTAGAGACACTCCTAGATTTTAGGAACTCGAGCATGCACAAGAAGGAACTTGAATTTGATTCCTTGAAAGGCACAAATCAAGGAACCAATTTCTCACTACTATTTTCAACACTACCTCTTAGCGAGGATGGGATTCCTAGAAGAACCTTGTCCACCTGGATTTGTCCTCAACACTACCAAGTTCGCCGCTATTGTAGCTGCTCCTTCTAAACTAGAAGACTTCCCTGCTTTCTTCTGCAGACCCTGCTTTGAATTGTTCTTTCCCACCATTCTCTGCGAGTCCACTTATTTAATCATAAGTACCATGTACCCTGTATACCTATGTGGTTGCTTCTTGATGCTGATAGACCCAACTCTCTTTTATCTCTCTTAACCAAATCCTCTGCCCACTTGGCTCGAACTTTCCTTATACTGGAAGTCTTGCTGCCTCCACTCGCCTTGGGCTATGATTATCATCATCATCCCGCTAGTCAACCCAACTGCCAACTAGCTTAACCTGAAACTGAGACACTGACTGAGACTCCATCTTGAGAGCTCTATCCTGCTCTCGCTCAGCCACCACTTCACTACTTTCTCCCTCAACCCACCACTTCACTACTTTGTGCACTCCCTACCTCAAGGTTGCACCTATCTCTACCTGCAACTTGTAGAGATTCTTCACCCTCGCAGTTATCTGCTTCTTACATCCAGAAGCTAAGTGTTGGAGGTACGCCTTACCTCTATTGAAGATGATATCATATCCCTTGTCCTCAAGGGTAGCTACCGAAACAAGATTTTGCCTCAACCCTAGAACATAGAGAACATCTTTGAGATGAAGAGGATTACCTGACTCCCTTTGAAAGTTGATAGTACCAACTCCTCTAGCTGCATATTGACCATCATCAGCTCAATCTGAAACTGCATGTCCTTTTCCTTCAGGTGGCTGAAACTCTTCTTGTTCCTGTTTATGTGGAAGGATGTTCCTTAATCAATATACCATATATTACTATCTGTTGAGCTTGCCATGCAGGCAATCAATGAGAAATATTTCTCGAACTGGGCAAAAAATGCATCTACCTTCATTGATGCAACAACATGATTCTTACTGGACTCCTTCTGATTGGGACACTTACTAGCATAGTGTCCAAACTCATGACAATGGAAGCACTTGATCTTGCTTAGATCCTTCTTCTTGCCCTTCTAACTGGACCTGGCTTCTTCTTGGCCTTGCTTGCCCTTGGCCTTGCTACTCTTGTCTGCCAAGGCAACGTTCTCCTTGTCCTTCTCATCCTTGGCACCCTTGCCACCGCTACTAGAAGGCTCAACTACACTGAGCCTTAGCTCCTCTCGAGTGAAGTCACTCCACAGGCGCTCCCAATCCGGAAACTTATCTCGTCTAGTAATCCCTTGAACTAAAGTAACCCACTACTTGGTAAACCCATTTATAGCAACTCGTACTAGCTCTCCATCCACCAGCTTCTCTCTTACAGTTGTTAGCTCATCTCAGGCTCATTGAATGATGGTGAGATAGGAAGTTATAGTCTCACCCTTCAACATCTTGATTGTCTTCAACTTCTCTTTGAGAATCATCTTTCAGTTCTTGGAAGGGTCTTGATAGAGCTTGACTAAGGCATCCTACATCTCCTTAGCTATATCTTTACCTGCAACACGAGGGACTACATGATCCCAAAGTACATCTAGGATCATCCTCTTGGTCTTGGCCATTGGCCTTTGGAAAAGTCTTAACTCGTCTGGATCTAAAGGTTCTGCAACACCCTTCTCAGCGAAATCCTTCAGCCCAAACTTGACGAACAAGAACATTATCCGGACTTTCCAAACACCAAAATTTGCCACACCATCACGTCTATCTAGCTCTCTCAATCCTACTCCAGCGTGTGTCACTCTGGCTACTTAGAGAACTCACCAACACTTGCCCACTAACAGTCTTGTAGTCCTTCACAAGAGGCTGTACTTAGGGCTCAAATAATTCTGCCTCTCCTATCAGTCTTGTAGTCCTTCACAAGAACTGAACTTGGGCTACTTATGACAGCTCCTAACAGACTTCCCTCCTGTATATAAGTTTTTTACTCAGTTCTGGGCTTGTGTGTACTGCTGTAGGACCCAGCCTGGTTAGGGCTTCTAACAGTCCTTGTTAACCCTACTTTCCTGCTCCAAAAAAATGCAGCACCTAAATGAAATGCTTCTCATCCTCTACCTTTTGAAGAGAACACAGACTACAAACACTATTTTAACAGGAAGGCTGTGATCAATAACAATTGGAAGTTGGTGGCAGTACAACTGATCCATCTTTGAAGCTTTGGAAATTATAAGACTGACCTCCATAAACAGAAACAACCCCTTTATAGATTTAAGGACACATTTAAACAATGTCACCATTGCAAATAGTAGTGCCACAGATCTCAGAGTTGAAAATAAATTTGGTAAGGATTCAAAATCATTGACTCAGAGAAAACTCGACAAAAAATTGTAAAAGATGGCAAAAAATCAAATTAAGTGTTTCAGGCAAACCTCAGCAATTAATCAGCAACTTCTGCAACACTTACAAATGCTAAGCAGTAGAGAGGCATCACTAATATCAAGGGTTAGTAGCATTAGGATTTATTATTAGAGCTTGAACTTAAGTAAGAAGTAGCATAAATTATCTAATTATTCAGACCAAGGACTGTTTTAAAAATATGCACTACAACATGAACAAATATAACTCGTGACTAAACAAAATTAAGAAAAAGGGCAAAGAACGGGGCGGGAAAAGCACATATCATAATACCTTCAGCCCAGAATTGGAATCAACTGATATTGACTGCCCTGATGGAGGAAGCGAAGACTGCTTCCCAAAATTTGCTGCACTAACTGCTTGCTGTCTCTGTGCCAATACAGACTGTGTAGTTGTGGGACCCACAATTGACTGCCATGATGCCTCAGAACTCTAAAAGCAAGAACAAGATATGATCCAAAAGGCTGTGAAACTGATTTGGGCAAGATTCTAATGCCCATGTCTACTAAATATGTCAATAAAAACAGCTATACTCTCTTATGCACATTTACTTACCTCATTGGTATCAGAAGGCAAAGACATGGAATTCTGGTTTTGATCTGTAGAGGCAGGATTCCCTCCACTTTGTTCCGGCTGGCTAGATGAAACACGGGCAAGGGCCCTATCAATAAACTCAACTAAATCTGGATGAGCATCCCGCACATGCGATATCTGCATGATATGATTGCAGTATTGTGGCCATTCTACTAGTCGATCCCTAAATTGTTCAAGAGCTGTCAAGCCAAAGGAGAACATCTGCAAACAGAAGTAAATAGCCAATCATCAATACTCTAAGCTAAGATTGATTGACACTGAAAAACGTTAAAAAATGGTATAACAAATATAAGGGCCAACCTTAGAATCCAATGGTTTACGTAGAGCATCAAGGACAACTCGTAGTGCCATACCAAGGGTGAGAGAAGAGACAAGCTGGTGCTTTATCAGTGAACCTAAAACACATGATCAAAATGTTAATGCTTCAATATAATATGATAGAATTATATTTCACATGATAAGTGACAAATAATTCAGCACCATAATAAAACAGCAAAAGAGCACATTGTTTGCACCTAATGCTAGGTAAAATGAGATGAATGTATTTATGTCCAACAAATGACCAAAATGGTAGATCAAATAGGATGGAAGAGAAAAGGTAAATCAACAATAAGCATCTCCAGAAGCACCTCAGGTTACCATCAAAGCATACAGTATGCTAAACTGACAGATACATGAGTAATACATGAAAAAGCATCCTTGCATAATGTGAGAAGAAAGAAAAAAAAACAGGTACTAGATATAACAGCAAGGCCCCAGCTCAATATCAGCATTATAGATGGACACTCAAGATCATCAGAAAGAATATGGTAATGGAACACAAAAAGGAAGTAGTAGTACTATCTGTGGGACAAGTCCAGAACTGAGGTCTCATGGAGCTGAGATGTATGCCAGCCCAGCAAATTAAATTCACAACAAAATACATTTACAGTCAAACATGGATTCTCAACCCAATGAGGAAATACACTGATAGCAATGCAATTGTTTGCCTTGCAACAAAATTTATATCTCGCATAGTTTGTTTATGTCCAAAAGATGTATCTTAATGTAAGTCTGGCTTTGCTAAGGGTTTGTATTTCTGATGTCATAATGTTTCAATGCAGCCTGACTCCCGTTAAAGACAAAATTACTAGTTGTCTCTTCACATTTACTGGTTTTGGACAGTGTCACAGTTGTAGAAATAGTGGCACTCCGAGCCAACCATGAGGAGCAAAAGGGAGCATTATAATGAACACCCCACCATCTAATGTTGTCATTTCAATTATCACTCAAGAAATAGCTATGCATGATGTAACATTGCAGATTATAAATATGTTATTTCTATGATAATTTAAAACAAAGTACCCTGTTCAGCTATTTTATTAGTTGTATCATGCCCAAGTCCATGAATAAGACATAGATTAAGGAAGCCTAGGAAACCCATGGCTGCATATGCATAACCATGCACAATGTACCCTTTTCAGTTATTTTGTTAGTTGTACCATGCCCAAGTCCATGATTATGACATAGATTAAGGAAGCCTAGAAAATCAATGGCTGAATATGCATAACCATGCACACAGTGTAAGAAAGTCATTGCCATCAAGTGGTTACTCATGGCCCATAGATTATCATGAGACCCTAGTTGTCATTGTTGATTGGCATGAAAAAATTTCACTGGACAAAGCCACCTAACCATACTGCCCAATATGGGTAGAATTCCCAAGGTTACCCATGCAATTCTCAAATTTCCTATAACGCATTTTTGCACAAATTGGAAATTTATATGCCACAAGACATGAGATTTATTAATCTGAAATACCAAAAGAGAGTTTGTCTCATAATGAACATATCTGAAGACCTAAAGGAATTTGTGTAAATCCAAGGGGGCAAATTTATTCATCAAATAATGTAGTATATCAACCCCGCAAACCCTTGCTTTAGGGGTCAAGCCCAGATCACAGAATTAAGCAGAACCTTCTAGAGAACAAGGTGGAAAACGTAGAAGCTCACGCCACTTAGAATGTACAACGCAGACTCCATGGCCCTCACCCTCCACCGCCAATGAAGTGCGGGTAAAGGTTGTAGAAAAGGGAAAAGCTTCACAAATCCAAGAAGCTCAAGCATCCTCGAAGCCTAACCCTAACCTCATTACAAAGAACCTTGCTACTATGGGCAAAGAGAATAATAACTCTCAATCAGGCAGGCTCCTAATATGGAATATTCTCAAAAGAAACTAACAATAAAAACCCTAAATGATTGGTTCCCACCCAAATGAATAGTGTGAACTTTCAAAATGCATTTGACTCCCTTGAGGACCTAGGATGATGGGGCAATGGATTTTCATGTTTAAAGTTCCCAATGAATGTAGTATCATGGAAATTTCAAGGTCTAACGGACCACTACCATAGATCCATAGTGCAAAGAGTACGTGAACTTGTCTCTAAACTATATTTTGTGTTTGCAAGAAATTGAAATAATTGGTTTAATGTTGTAAACAACCCTTCCAGTTATTTGATCGAATGTTGTTTTCTTTCCAACCATATGGAAGGTAGATAAGCCATGATGTTGGTCTCCATTAAGTTAGCCATTGTTGTCATTGGTTATGGCACTAGTTCCAAATAACACCTAGTTTGGACATCAAATCATTTAGATGGCCAAGCCTTAGGGCAAGGCAATATATATGATTACAATGACACAAATGTGAAAGCATTCATGTGGGATTAGTTGGGCAATGAGATCCAAAAAGCCACAAGGTGGTTGTCTGGAGATCATTTATAACATGGAGGGATTGTCACCTGCCCAAATGTCATCAAGGGTACAAAAAAAGCAATATAAGAGCATTGAGGCTGCTTGATAGCACCTTTTTCTTCGACTACAATGGAAGAAGGCATGTTCTAGTTGTTGGAAAGCTTACACTATCTAATCATCTGACGCAACCAATTTGTAATGAAGTTATCAAGTGCATTTGGAACCTTATTCTTTAACTACAATGGAAAAGGCATGTTCTAGTTGTTGGAGAACCTACCCAATCTAATCATCTACTTTTATGCTTAACCTTTATCATCTCAAGCAACCAATTTGTAATGAAGTTATCAAGTGCATTTGGAACTTGAAGGAATAAACCGAAGGGTTTTAAGGTATGGATATCTTCGTGGGATGGTGTTATTGGTCAAGTCACTACCTCTTGTGGAGCTACAAGTAAGAATTCACCACCTTCAAGAAAAATGAAGCATAGGGATGCCATTTTAGAATCCGAGCAACTATCTAGACAACTACAAGGTAACACTTCTAACAAGCAAACCCAACCCAAAGCAACCACGCTGAGATATTTCCTAAAGGTCGAATAAACAAACAAAGGCTAGGGGGTGGAAACTTGAACCACATTACACTGGTTATGTTGAATGATAAGCTAACTACGGGCTTCTTCAAAGCCTTGGTGACCAAAAAGTCAACAAAACAAATGAAATTTCCCAAAACACGAGGGACATGTGATAGATCAAGAAGAAATTGTAGAATGAGGACCATGTAGTCTCACATTGTTTGTCACCAGAACACCAAAAAGCTTTTGATAAAGAGTTGATATTGCACCAATTGGCAACATCCTTGGAGGATCTAGTTTACAACAAGTCCCCAAGTCTAGGAGTTACTTGTGAATTTTACAAGACCACTTGGGATTTCATAAAGTCTAACTTGCTTCAGGTGTATAGGAAGAACTTACAAACAAATGACGAGGGAGTTGCATTAACAAGGGGTTTGTTAAGTTCATTCTGTAACCTAGAGGCCTTAAGCTTATTACTAGCAGTCAACCAATCACACTACTTACTGTTCCATACAAGAACTTGACCAAAACCCTAATGTTGCAACTAAAACATATTCTCTCAAAGATTATCAAACCTAAAACAATTTTAGCAAAATATATTTAAGGCATGTGACAAAGTGTTGTAGTCATTCATCATTGCTAGGTTGAAAGCCCTTCGTTTTGGCCCTTCTTTATCAAAGTTGTTGAAATTATGTTAGTCAAGTTTGTGATGTGTTTCTTTATTAACCAAGCAAAATCTAAAGGAATTGGCCTCTTAAGGTTGATTAGACAAGGTTACCCCTTGGCACATATTCTTTATGTGAGAAAGCCACAACTATGTCGGCATATCTTCTTTAGAATAGAATAGCCTAAGAGATGGTATCAAAGGCATCCTCTTACCAAGCCCTAATGGTGATCAACAAATTAACGACCACTTTGTTGATGACTCTTTCCTCACTCTGTAGAAGGAAAATACACTTCTTAAATTCACATGGATTGTTTGCATATGAAACCTATTATGAACTACGAAACTCATTTGCACATGATGTATAGAGATATATTTGAGTAAATAATTGATATTTGAATAGTGTGATGATTTACAATAGCACATGATTTAGAATAGTGTGATTATTTGTTATTCACTATTTAAATATTTATTACTATATATGTGTGTGTGTGTGAGAGAGAGAGAGAGAGATAATCAAGTGAATCTAGAATTCCTCCCAAGTTGCTAAAGATAATTTTCTCAAAGAGATTTGGTCTACTCATTTAATATTGTTGGTCAGCAGCTACAATTGGTTTACCGAGCACGGCTTTTGTCTGGTACGGGAGGAAAATGCAATGTTCCTTTGCAATGATTCTTCTTCTCCTATCATGCACTAGATGTTTCATTAGTAAAGGGGTTCAAATCCATCTAGTTTCATGTTTACCCTTCCAATATAAATTTCACAAATTGCTTTCGAAGATTTATGGTGCATGTACCTCATTGCATCAACCATTTTGACACCTAGGACTATATGTCCAGCGACTGCTTTCCACCAAGTTGTAAAACATTAAGTCTCATTCAGAGTTTAAAATTCGGTATTTGCATAAATACTTTAGGAAACTACCATGTCCCTGTGATCTCTTGGTCATCTATAACCATAACTGGCCTTGGATAGGATATATAAAGACCTTAATATTTTAGGGACATCGTAAAATTATTTTCAACACTACTAGTGGAAGCCTAGGAATATCCTTTTTTCACTTTTGTAGTTTATTGTTCTATATCCAAACTACACAACCTTCATCAAAATTCTTACTAGTTGTCTTGATCTTCTAGCCAAAGACACAAGCATCGAAGGTTTGGTGGTGTTGGGAAATTCGCAGTTGGTTATCCGTCACCTTGTTCATGGATCTTTGCCTAAGGATTGCAAGTTGCAAAACATTATTGATCGAATCAAGACTCTTCAACTAGCCTTCTCTAATATTAGTTTCTTTCATGTGTTAAAACTTGAGAATGAACAATTCTGCTACAAATGATATTGCCAATAAAGGTGGTTTGAACAAATTTATCAAATATAATGTATTTGTTATGGTCGCCATCATTATATATAGTGACTATTTTGTACAATACAAACACACACGAGATTGTTGTTTTGATATAATTGCCTCTTTTGAATTTTCTTGTGTAAATTCCATGTGTTTCTTGCTTCAATGATTGGCTATTAAAGCCAACAGAACGTGTCCCAACCTAGGCGTATATGAGTCATCTGGGTTGTCCACCAAGTGAACTAACTGTATGCAAGTCCTTATGAATTGATGTTATTTCAATCTTTTAATCATTTTATGTCGGGTAAAATTTGAAGTATCTTGTCCATCAAATTTCATCATGTCAATTTTTTTATTTTATGATGTCAAGAAGATGGCCTTAAAACATCATTTAAAAAATTAAACATTCGCTTGGGTACATGGGGACTCAACAAAGTTCATAAGAGTGGCATGTTGGCATACTATCATCCTTCTCATCCTTGGTAATTCATTCCATTGCTTGTTTGCAACCCGCCTCCTTGATTACAGAAGCACAATGATTCATCTTGGATGGGTGAAGAACTAAGTTTCTTGTACACAACTAAATAAAGCAATATCACTCACATGAAGCTCTAAGACCAATTACCCGCATAATATCCAATGTTAGGGGAGCAAACAACAATTTTGACCATGGTGCGATGATGCAAAGAAAGAGAAAGAGCAACAAGAAAAGGGAGCAATAGGATACATTCCACATCTGGAATATAAAAATGTGGAAATGTAAATAAGGGAAGGGAATGCAAAAATGTGGGGATGCAAATAAGGGAAAAACAACTCTCAACTCCACGCTCCGCACTGAATAAGAAGTAGGAATGCGAGAACTCGACCATGAAAAGAAATGACTGATATTCACACTCTGCATTCTACATGCTGGAACTTAGCCATAGGGAGTGGGGAGAAAGAGAAACAACATTCTCAAAATGTTCAAAGACCAATTGTTATAGACCTGCGTAATAAAATGTGCTTGCAATATCGCATGGGAAGTACAGAGGGATATTTGAATAAATGATTGCTATTCAAATAATGTCACGATTTCATTTTATGTTCTTTGAATTGTTAGCTTGTTCAGCCTTAGGCATATTTACTTCTTGGCACTGAGTGACTTCATTATTGAATTCATGACCGGACTCAGTATCAGCTCTATGCATGCAGTGGGATATCTGTATGACACTTTTTGGCATAGAATGCATGTAATGTTTATTGTACATATTAATATACAGTAAAGCATTTTACTCAAAAAATAAATATTTATGCAGATAATATTTATATAAAACATAAGTCCAAAAGCTAGAAAGTGAGGTATGAAAATGCTTAACAAACAATACTTACCAAAGAGAATCGCAGTAATCTCCAATTCTCTCTCTGGATACCTTGGGAAAAAACGGTATTCATCAAATAGGCTTTGTATCATGCAAGCAAAGATTTCTTTTTCCCTGTAAAATTAACCAAGCCAAACCCAATATTAGTCTTCAAGTAGATACACACGTTCAAATAGGCCATAAATCAACCAGATACAAGACAGTTCTAGTAGACAAGACTTAGAAGTAGGAAATGAACAGAGAAACAGGGTTTATGACCGGAGAACAAATCAAACCAGAAATGGACTTGTTTTCAAGCAGTTAAAATTGGAAATGATAATAAACTAAGCTAATATTATTGAACTCCAGTGTTATTTTTCTGAGACCTTGCTTCGCTCGGTATCAATGACAGAATAAAAATTTTGCTCAAGTGCAGCCTGCATGTTTATTGAATTGTCAAGGATGTGGCAGTCACTGTTAGAAAGGGATCAAATAGAAACAGCTCACACTAGAAAACCTCCAATGTCCAGAGACAAATTATTCAATATATGCTTTTATAGCCGAGAACATTATTAGCTTAACTTACTGGTTAGAAAGCAAGATACCTCTTCTCAGATGACTCCTTGAAATGTGCAAGCTTTTGCATTACATCATCAATTGTCAACTGTCCAATATATGTCTGTTGAAAATAAGAGTTTGCCTCTTCCTCGATATCAGCTGCAAAGACCTCAGATGATGACTGTTCTGAAGCACCAACACTCAATAAGCGGGGATTAACATGGACAGTTGCAGAATGTAATCGTTTCATTTCCTCTGCAAGATCTTGTGATGCTAATTGGCCCACATTAGCTTGAAGAACCTGAATAACCCGATAGTTATATAGTGAAACAAGATACCATAATTCATGCTGAAACAAGTCCATAAATCACAAAAAATAACTCACTTTGAAGAATATTGCAGTTGTCTCCAAAGAAAGATTGACAATAGGTCCAGAACGTTGGACTGGATTTCCTAATGAGTCATTTGATGCTTCAAATAAAGTTCTTTCCCTCATAAATTTTAGACATGCCTACAAAAGTGTCCACTAATGAAAAGATACAAAATTCAGTCATCAACAACTTCAGTAAAAAGATAACCAATAAAGCAGCCTTCCAATTTACCTCAAATTGAATTGGGAATCCACCAAGTACCCAAGTATGCAACATTCAGTAATCAAGACTGATTGCATGAAATAATAGGCATAGAGCAGCTTACCTCGAATAAAGTATCCCGTTGACTGCTAAGATTATCATTTAGCCACTTCTCCAAATTCAAAAACTCTCTTTTTGATGCAAGAGCAGCAAGTTCAATTGCAAAGGAAAATGGAGTCAGGTCCAATACCATAGTTAAGGCCTGCAGATAAAAGTTTTTGTCATCAGAATTACAAGCTATCCACAGAAAAGATATATTCTTCTTGAAAAGACACTTTAAGGCAGAGTTGTCCCTGCCCAAAAAAATATTGGATATGAAGTTCTCAAAGCAAGCAAAAACTCTTCCAGCTTGAAATTTTCACTGACTATAATCTTAAATTTAAGGCACAAACATCCTAAATAACATTAGAAATCAAGAATACAATCTTACAACACAAGCTTTTTTGAAAGGCCTAAATCTAATACACTAGAGTAGTTTCAAATCCTAATGTGGTAGGTTAAAAACATTGACTTGACTCGCCTTTAACTTCTATTGGTTTCCCAATATCATAAATTTTGACAGTGCGATTTTAAATTACAATTTCTACTTAAAAATGAACAGCAGACAAATTATTTGTAGTCAATACAAAATATTTCTAAATACAAAATATTTATAATCAATACAAAATTTTTCTAAATACTGTTCAAAAAGATACACAAGTTGGATGCTATTTATGCCACATTTAGATCTTCTATCTTTTTCCTATATTGAGTACAACTACAAGCTCTTACCTTTATCTCTTGGCATGCATCTAAAATCTTTGAGATAGAGCTAGGATCCTTTGCATGGATATCCATCATACCCCAAAGAACTATATCAGGATTGACATGCCATAGCTGATGTAAGAGAATGCTACAATTAGGATTGGTACCAAGATATGACGGGAAAAGGGCAGTGAAGATTTCATGCTGAAGCTGATTGAATGGAGTCTGGACAACAGCGTTACACCAGTTTCAGTGACCACAAAGCAATAAAGTGCTCAACAAACATAAAACAAACTTTGAAGAGAAAAGAAGTCAAGACCATGCATTTTACCTTGACTTGGGCGACTACAATTAACAAAATCTCTGGACAGTGCTTTATAGGATAATCAAGTAATGCATGCACAGCACTCTCATGCCCAATCTCTGCCAAATGGCACAATACCTCTACCAGATCAACTGACAGCCATGCCTGATTAGCAGAACCACATGGAAATAAACTTCCGTGTGGACCTTCGAGGGGTGCCTGCAAAAAGAGGAAATCTTTGGTTACAAAAAGAAATGGAGAGATATACTAATAGAAAAGAGAGACAAACTGATCACCCAGAGGTTAGACCTATTGGTAGATTCTCTTGTGTGAGATCATAAAGGTCTCAAGATTAAATCCCATTGAGTACCTTCGGGTTACCAGCTTGTATTTCAGTTGGTGGTTACTACAATCCTCCATCCGAAAATCCGGGGAAGATGGGGGAAATTCACTGGGGTAAAGCAAGGTACCAGCATCCTCACTTAGAACTTAATACACAAGCAAAAGACTACATTTCTCCAGAAAACAAAAACAGAGACAAACTGATAAGTCACATCATCATCACCAGTTGCCTCCTTGAATGTGCAAATGTGAAAACTTCAGGAGAGGCAGATACAACAAATCTCAAGAAGGACAGTTGACCTTCATCATTATTCCAGACACTCCCACATACTGTTTGAATGGGAAAAGGATCCTACAAACAAATAGTACCAACAAATGATATATTATGGCCATTTGTGGCAAGATAAAACCAATTTCCATGTAAAGAAAAAAGTCAAAACATATGCAATTCATCATGTCAAAAATCCAACAGATAGCAACAATTGCTTTAGAACTCTGTCTACCTGGCAAGTTTTTTCATAAATTGACATCAAAATAGAGAAGGCTTTTTGATCTGGCAAATAAAAGCCTTCCTGATCCAGAGACTCCATCACAGACACCCAATTGATTTCTGGAGCCTGCTTAGCAACCAACACTATTAAGCATTTCACACTAGAAATTAACTTCAGATTTCAACTGATGCAACTAACTTAAGATCAGGTGAATGGCAGAACTCTCACCAGTTGTTTGATAGAATCCAAAAGAACATCAATATTCCAAGAGGATAACCATGAAGAATCAGTTATGGAACTGTTAAAAATTGATGTATAAAATGTTGCATGTGTGCCATGGGCATCCTCAAGGCCTGTATGAGTGCGCACAACCATGCTTATTATCTTGGACACAGTCTCCTCCTTCAGTGGAGAAAACAATGACAAAATATCTTTGCAGTGTGAAACATCAATTGTACATCCATATCCAAGCTCCTCCATTACGCTTGCAACATCAGTTGCCTCTTCTAACTGGGTCAAAATATCATCTGAGACTTGCCCAGTGCTTGTACAGTGAGATTCAAAAATCCTGCAGCAAGAAATTTGCATGGAAATGAAGAAACATGCATACAATGCTGATAAAAACAAAGAAGGTGCTTTTGTTCCTGTCGAGGCCATGATCCTACCTTTCTGATAAATTACTAAGTCATAACTATTAACACAGCACCAGATGATCAACTATTTAAAGAAACTGCATACCTCAAGGAATTAACAACATTTACTTCATTTGTAAATAACGGAGTCAGTAACAGTGAGTTTTGCGCTTTGGGTTGCAACAAAGACAATGCCTCAAGGAAAGCAGGCACATGCTTTGATAATCCTTCACTCTGATGAAGAAATAATGAAATCTGCTCAATGAGATCTTCAGAAACACTGACTGTTGGGTTCTGGTACAGTTCCATTATTTTAGACTCGCAAAAATTTTGACCTAAAAACAGAAATACCTGTGTAAGTTGTTCCATCTCACAAAAGGAAAAGTTTAGAACTGTAAGGAAGACTAAAGGAAAAAGATGACAAGTATACTTTTCAGAACCTCCTGTTTCAAAGAACGATTAGTGAGATGTTCGTAATATTAAATAAACAGACACAACTATGCCTACCTTCTTGGCTTTGACTTGTATCATCTGAGTATGCCAGGGCCAGTCCCAATCCAATCTGTTCAGGTAATGACAAATGCAAGGTCTTTGACAAATCCCCAAGGATACTTTCACCCGTATGAGTATTCTTCACAGCTTCACAAAATACTGTACCGAAATTCGGTTGACGCAGCAGATATTTCACTACAATAGAAAGAAGTTCTAACTTCAACTGCATGGTCTGCACATCTCCTTCGCACAAATTCACCTGATCCAAGCAGCTCTGGAGCAACACAATGCTACTATCCAATCCATATCCTGTAAGCTGCTCACAAGAACATTGATGGAATTAACAAATTCATTTTCGTTTGATAACAATCTGTACACTCAGATGTCCAGTTCAAACTTCAAAGATGCAATAAAAAAGGCAAACACAGATGGAGACCATTTATCTGTTAATTGATGAGATCTAGCATTAACACTGAGCATATAAGATGAAAGCACTTCTCCTCCATAAAGATTCTCATTATCTGCCCTCTAACTAGAAATCATCCTATCCATGAACAATAATAGAGAGAAATAAAGGCCAAATGTGCTGGAAGTTTCACTGCAACAAGGGAAGATACACGAATGAAGATCTTCAAAATATTGAAAGCTTCTAGTCCATAAATGGATAAAGATTAGCTTACAGCTATGTCTTTGGCATCAGAGGTGGCTAATGGCCCCTCGTGGAAGCTCTGTGTGGAGGACAGGATGTTCTCAATATGTACAATTCATGCACTCTTCAACACCAATGTGACTTTTCACTACACTCACTTAGGGCCTTCAGTCTTTTCACTTTTCTTTGCCTTCTATGCAGTTTGTCTCCCGATCGTTTGCCTGATTCTTTACACAAGGCACTTGTGTTTGAGAGTCCTGTGGGAATGATTACTTGATTGCAGGTTTCTCATAGTATTAAAGGGATTCAAACCTTTGGATTGGGCAGAAGGTACTGTCCCTTCAGTGCCCATGTGAATTAAATATTATGATGTGCTTTCAGCCTTATTAGATGCTGTTGACTACCTGTAGACACTAATAATAATCTTTCATTCTATATTGGAGTTCAATCAACCAGTTATCAGAAGGTCAAACAAGGTTTGGCGTTTACCTACTGGAATGCATAGTATTCTTTCTAGGTCCAGACTCCAAAGATCATGTTTACTTGTAGCAGTACTGGACCTCCAAGGAGAACAAACCTCAAACCTCTACACAATAGGAGTGACCCCTAAAATAATCCCAAACTTGTCCACACCAAAAGGAAGAGAAGCTGCAATTCTCAGCAATTGTCTAGTATCTACCATTTGTGAGCAATTCCTTCTCACAGTTGCTGCTAGTGCTTCTGGAAGTCTAAACAACTTCATTGATGTTGAGCTCGTATGGTATACTGTTATCCCATACATCCCATAAACGTTATCAGAAAAAAGCATTATTTGTGCCATTCTTTCCATAATTGTTTGCAGCGGCTAAATAGCCGTCGGAATGCCACAGGGCATATATAGATTCTAATTTTGTTTATCTTGTAAATAAAAATGCAGCCTTTTTTCCCAGGAGAAAATAAAAGTGTACCCCTAGTCTCTAGCTTGTACATAGGGCAGGGCACAAGTCTAGTTCTAATCATATTTACTCATGATTGAAAGTCACATGGTTCAGATTCGGTAACAACTAGGTTCAAATCAAATTCAAATTTTTTGATGCGGTTTGGACAAGGTTCACCATGTGGTTCATCTATATACATTTTTCATATACAATGAGGTATGGATAAGGTTCACTATGAGGTTCATCTATATACATTTTTCATATACAATGAGGTATGGATAAGGTTCACCATGAGGTTCATCTATATACATTTTCAATATACAATGAGGTATGGATAAGGTTCACCATGAGGTTCATCTATATACATTTTCAATATACAATGAGGTATGGATAAGGTTCACCATGAGGTTCATATATATATATATATATATATATCCAATTGAGTGGACCATATACACCCAATTGCGTGGACCCAATGACTAAGAACATGTGTTTCCTCATACAAAGTCACAGGTTCAAATCCAGAGGGGGGCAGAGTATGTACACCTCTGTAGACTTTAGCAGTCAAATCGCTGTGCAAAGGCAGGTCCCTTGTCCCACAAACAAGGGGTTCTCTTACACCAATTTCGTGTCTGGCTTGGCTATGACCTTAAAATTAGATTATTATTATTATTATCTGTCAATTCAGTTTAGCTCAGGTGGATGGGAGAAATGTTGTTATCATCCCCACCGGGGTTCAAATATTGCATGTGACATGATGAGTTCATACACAGAGTCAGATTACAGTCATGACTACTCAGTGGATACAGATCCTGTGGACTGTGTCACAGTCTATAGTCTACAACTTGAGTTGTGGGTTATGGCATAGGCTATAGGCTGCAGCTTGAGCTATGGACTGTGGAAAATCCCCTGGAGGCTGGCCACAAAAATGGTGGCAGGCTAAAAGGCTCAAACAAAAGAAATCTTCATGGGTCGTGGTCCATCAACCCAGCAGGTATACAGCTCGTCTAGCAGTGGTGGAGGGTCAATTTCGCACTGAGCAAAGAGTCAGGGCTATGGTTAGTGTCGAGCGCTCACAGGACCAAAGGTTCCATTTAGCAATGCCAAGAATCAGAAACAATGCATAGAAGATCAACAATGTGAGAAATTGAGGCAAGTCAGCTCAGTAAGAAGTGAACAAAATAGTGCAGAGGGGATTCTAAGTCAACAGCTCATGGGCTAGCATATATTTTTTTTAAATTCATAAAAATTAACAAAACAACCCCCCAAATTTGCCTTCAGGTTTGCCTTGAGGTTCAAATTTGACTTCCAGTTCAACCACCAAGTTCAAATTCAACTTGAGGTTCGGCTATGAGCTTCAACAAACCTAATGGGACTAAAAAACTCAAGACATGACCATATGCCAATTTGACTTCCGGTTCAACCACCAAGTTCAAATTCAACTTGAGGTTCGGCTATGAAATTCAACAAACCTAATGGGACTCAAAAACTCAAGACATGGCCATATGCCAATGATTATTGTAATGGATAGATTTTGATGGGATTTTGCATGTTTAGTGTCCCTAGTCAGTTTTGAGTTTTTGTATTTTTGAGGGGACAATTATTTATTCCTCTTTTTGGCCCCCATGGTGGTGGCCACTTCTGCAACCTGCTCTTTTTCTGAAACTGCTCATTATACATAACGTTGCATTAGTAGATATAAGAACCATTTTACTACAGTTGTTGGGAAAAAAGCAGAGACAACATTTGGACTATATGAAGATTACATTCAAATGCCTAATTTTGCCAGAAACAGGATATCATTGCCAGGATTTACCCTTTAAGAATCTTATGATTTTGCAACGCCTGAAGTGGGCAGTATTGGTGTGCAACAGGCTTATTGCATGTTGGATGTTTATGAAGCTCCTCCAATTGTACCAAGTTCATAAAGCTCGAGGTTAAGCCTCCCTTAGGGTCTGAGGAGGCTGTGGATTTCATCTCTTGTTTGCCAAGCGATTTGCAAGAACGCCTTGTGGATGGCGCAGTGATTGATGGTAATAAGCTTCCTCCAATCATACCAAGTTCATAAAGCTCGAGGTTAAGCCTCCCTTAGGGTCTGAGGAGGCTGTGGATTTCATCTCTTGTTTGCCAAGTGATTTGCAAGAACGCCTTGTGGATGGGGCAGTGATTGATGGTAATAGGCTACACAAGGAGATTCCAGTCATAATGCAAAGGTTGGAAAATGAGTCAAATCCCAAGGCAAAAGAATGCTGGCACAATGGCATAGATTAAGGATGACCTTCTCACAATCAGGAAAAGCAATACTGAACAGACTTGTTTGGAGGATACAGATATGCCAGATTTCAAAAAGGTTACAAGCAGAAGGAAAAAAAAAAGAATGGAAAGAGAGCAAATACAACCATATAAGAAGGAATAACTCTAAAAGTGGCCAACCCGGATGCGGGTGATTCATTTCATAGTTAATGAGTTCATTTATGAACGCCGGCATAGTGTCCTGCAGTCTGAAGTGGAGCGCTCATCTCCAGGTTAGCGCAAGGCCCAAGCAGGTTCACATTATGTGTATTCAAATCATCATGCAGGTTGATTTAATGCTCCTCCTTGATAGTTACATAGTCCAGATGGTTCTAATCAGGCAGTTCGCAGCCCCTCCATTTACGGTTTGCTATCCGGCTTTTTGCTGTGGTCCATCCCTTCTGAAGCATCCTCGCCGAGGATACACCTCTGCTATTAGTGATAAGCTCAAGCATATTCAGGTGCCTGACTTCCATTGCTATTCCCCATCCGGCTGGCCCTGCTCTGGGCATGCGAGCTCTATTCTCTGCTGTTTGTTTTATCCCGGTGTTCCTACCTGGTCCAATATTCTCTGGTTCTGCAGAATAGTCATGGTCCGGCAGAGATTGCTGAGTCATCGTGGTGGGAGCCGAGGAGGAGGTCGCAGGCGATCTCAGACTTCTCAGCCCGCCCCTCAAGCCATGACGCCCCCGTCCAGTCCCTCCCGCAGACCACTCCCGTATCATGCTTTTCAGAACTTCCATTTCAGGTTCCAGAGCAGTTTAAATCGGCCAATCATTTCTGCTAACATTTCCAGTCTTCTATCCCCATCTCTGCAAGCGACATGGCGGAATCTTCTTAGGAAGGTCTCAGAATCGTGGGTGGCCATGGCGCAGAGCAACAGCAGGGCAATATTGGTCAGACAAGCAAGCAAGGTGGATTGCAGGAAGCGGATAAGGCAGTTCGAGCAGTGATCCTCTGGATATGCAGCCAGGCGGTAGCATCCATGGCGCGTCGGCATCGTTGGAAGATGACGGAAGTTCAAGCAGCTCTCCTCAGGCTCTGAATCCCCCAGGTGGCAGCGGGGAGGGCGAGGCGAAGCACGGTGAAGATATATGGTATGGCAACGAATGTCTGGTGGAGGAAGTGCAGCTGGACCAAGATAAGCTCATATGATGACTCCTGTTTGCCTTCTTAGCACTCTTTTTGTTTGTTTTTGGGTCCAACGATTATATGGTGTTGTCAGCGCGGTCAGGAGTTTTTCACTCTGGTTTTGTTTATGTACTTATGGTCTGGAAGTTGGAAGATCTTACTCCAACTTGGATGTATGTTCACTGTAAATGGTCTCCCCAAATATGGGATAGTTCTGTCAGTTTTGAAAGCATGCAGGTCCTCTCTGTCGAGGCTCAGTCCTCCTTGTAATTTTACTGTTACCTTTAATAGATTTAGCATTTACTGAGAAAAAAAAAAACTCTAAAAGTGGCCAATTCTCGGGATGGTCAGTTTGTCTCTTTGTCTGATATGTCTCATGTCACCGTGCTGATATTGATGTATGGATTTTGCTGATGAATTATGAGATATGGCTCTGTTGACAACTTGGCACTATGTAATTGTAGTGCAGTCTACAGATATGGCTGGTCTGCTATCGGATTTAAAAATAATATTATCTGTTGCTTCTGTTATTAAAAATAATGAACTGAATTCTAATTTTAGAATGTGGTTAGTTTGGAAAAGCTACTTTTCAGACTAAATGGAACTACAAATAGCTGCTTGGAAATTTTCTTTTAAAGCAGAAGCTTTTCAGATTGTGGTTCTATTGAGAATGGTTTATCACAACCAGTTTCAACATATTTGCATATTCCTTCACTAAGTTCTTTATTATCTTATAACGCATCCTCAGCAATATGGGCAGAGCATAAGTATCCACCCTAAATCCTCCACGAGACCGCGACTAAATTGAATGCAAATCAAATCAAACCCGCAACCAATAGAACAAAGCAAAAAATTCAGTCAGATGCA
This sequence comes from Pinus tabuliformis, assembly GCA_031772625.1. Lineage (NCBI taxonomy): Eukaryota > Viridiplantae > Streptophyta > Pinopsida > Pinales > Pinaceae > Pinus > Pinus tabuliformis. The sequence goes on along the minus strand of CM062807.1, from coordinate 539,473,915 downwards.
ATGTCGAATGATAATGGAAGCGAGGCAGCCATGGGATAGTAGATCAGGGCTATGGTGTAAAGGGCTGAACCAATTTGTGAAATTCCTATGTCGAAATCAATGGAATTAAAGAATTAAATTGGAGAAGTAATAGGGCAGAATTATACACATACGTGAGTAAGCTCGTAGGCAAAGGATAGATAGTTATCCTCATTCAAGATATTGAAGCCCATTTGGCTTGGAAGTTGTCATCGTGGTCGTCGTAGTAGATCTAAACAGAAGTTTCTTTCTAACCCTAAAAAAAGTGATTACACCTCTGTGGTCCTCAGAAAAATTGTACTGTTAGGATTATTTTCTATTCACTTAATGAGCTTCGGGTCCCATCCCGCATTGAAAGTAATGCAAACTTTCGTTTCTGTTATATAGAAAAAAATGAACCGGATTCTAGTTCTAGAATGTGGCTATTTTGGAAGAGCTAAATTTCATATTAAATGGAACTGCGGATGCTGGGAAATCTTCTTTAAGGCAAGCATCTTTTCAGATTGTAGTTCTTTTAAGAATGATTTTTATTCACAACCAGTTTTAAAAATTTTGCCATATCCCTTCACAAGTTCTTCATTCTTATAATGCATCCCCAGCAATGGGGACAGAGAATAAGTATCGACCCCAAATACTCCATATTTTAAATTGAATGCAAATCAAGACAAACTCGCAATAAATAGAACAAGCCAAAACAAAAAAACAGTCAGTTGCAATGTAGAATGGCAACGGAAGCAAGGCAGCCTTGTGAAGGTAGATCAGGGCTATGGTGTAGGAGGCTGAACCAATTTGTGAAAACCCTCTGTCGAATTCAATGGAAATAAAGGAAATTAAATTGGAGAAGAGTATAGGGCAGAATTAGACACATACGTGGGTAAGCTCGTATGCGACAGAGAGATAGTTGGCCTCGTTCAAGCTGTTGAGCAAGAAGCCAATTTGGCTGGCCAGAGACGGAAGTATCGTCATCGTGGTCGTCATCACAGATCTAAATGGAAACCCTTCCTTCCTTCCTGCAGACCCTAACCTTCTCTCTTGCTTTACGAAGAGAGCGATCACACCTCTGTGGTCCTTCTAATACGAAACCAGATCGATTCTCTTCTCCGGCCTTCAGTGCATGGAGCTGAATAATTTATTTAAGCCAGCAGACTTGAGATAGCAAATCACGAACATACATCATTTGGACACTTTCACATTCACCCTCGTTATATAGATGTGTGGGACTAGGAGCAAGAATGCTTCATGCATTGAAAAAATTATATAAGGGCTCGGGTGTGTAGATCAACGGGGACCCTTCGAGGACGAGCATAGATTTATTTTAATTTAACAAGGGAGTATGATAAGATGAGTATGGATTTATTTTAAGGGAGTCGTTTATGGAGGTGGAAGAATTGTTGGGTCAAAAGTAGTTGGAGTTTGGGTAAAAAAAATTCAAAAAAAGTCTTGCGTAGCAGTGTTTGAATCATGTTTCGATGGTGGAAATGGATTCAGCGCCATCAACAACCTCTTAAACACCCAAAAATAGATTCAGCACCATCAACAACCTCTTAAACACCCAAAAGTAGTTGGAATCTGAGTAAAAAAAAAATCAAAAAAGTCTTGCGTAGCAGTGTTTGAATCATGTTTTTGACGGTGGAAATGGATTCAACACCATCAACAACCTCTTAAACACCCAAAATATTGAAGCTCGACACCTATAACTTGGATTTAGAAAAATTCTTGCCAAATTTTATCAAAATGTGGTCTTCCATGATTTTGAAGGCAAAAAAGCAATCTCTTTAGATTACGGCTATTTTAAGTATGCATGTAACATGATTTAGAAAAATTCTTGCCAAATTTTATCAAAATGTGGCTTTCCATGATTTTGAAGGCAAAAAAGCAATCTCGTTAGATTACGGCTATTTTAAGTATGCATGTAACATGAGTGGAGAAAATCAAATTTCTTCATGTGCAAATTTTTTTAGAGTGTAAAATACAATGTGTTATTTTCATTTTTTAAATTGTATTTTAAATGCTAAATGAGTATACATAGAACCAAATAAACATTTTAACCATAAAAACTTGCTTTTTTTATGATATATACATAACTTTTTTAGAATAATATATAATATATACTTAATTTACATTAAAATATTTTACATCACATGTACATGACATTTTATCACACAAGTCAAAACGGTTTTTATTTATTAATATATTTTTAAATATATGTCTTTTTTCCTCTGGGAAAATCGTAATCTTTCATTATACTTTGAAAAATTACATATTGTAGATGCACGAATGCATATGCTGTAAGTCTGTCAGCCTGAGGGCTTAGCAAGCGGTCAAAAATATGTCAACATATTTACCAGAATCATCATGCAGGATGTTCAAGAACAAGTATTTTCTGTTTTATGTACCTATTTGCCACGCAGGGCCTTTTATATACTTCAGATCATAAATATATACAAAAAACTGTACAATAACATCAAAAAATTTGTCAGCCATTCAGATCATGGGCTATCTGCCCTGTGGTAGTGAGGGTCTATGTAGGGTCGATGGTAATATTGGAAAGCATTTGACCCTCGCTGCTCCTGGATCAACCACTCTCCTCGGGGAAGTGACGTGGCCGCCTTGGATAGTTCGTCGGCACTGCTGTTGTGTTCCCTGTAGATATGATTGCAAGTGATATCATTAAAATGTGCCTTCATATTATTTATTTCATCCAGTATAATGCTGAGTGTGTGAGTGTGGCAAGTAGTAATATTATTGAACCAGTCTATAATGATCTTCGAATCTCCATATATATGAATGTTCATGCAATAATGACCCAATGAGAAATGCATGAGATGACGGAGAGTAATGAGTTCGGCAAAATTGTTTGAGCCAATCCCCAAGCCCATTTTGACTTTATAGTAATGTAGATCATTAATGTAAAGGATGAAACCACCTCCGCAACCCTGCTGTTGGGCTGCACCATCAAAAAATGCCCAAGGGACATTTTTATCGATGTGTGGAGGGTCATGTGGCCTTCGGGCACGAGGTTGAGGAGGCTCAGGCATATCGTTGTAGGTCGAAATGATCAGCGCAGAAGTGTGTGGCCAGCTCACGGGTTTGCCATCGAATATGTTCTGGTTCCGTGCCAGCCAGAGATACCAGCAGATTATAGGCGGAAGGCTCTGTAATTTTGATCCTTTGTGCCTGTGATACCAACTTTCCCATGCTCTATTCAGGTCGTCGCCATCCCATGTGCCCGTAAAACTGATGGAATTTGATATGTTTTGCCACAGTTCCATCAGGCCTGTACACTTCAGAAAGAGATGTGGAGTCGATTCAGCTGCATTTTTACATATTGTGCACCAGGTTGGTCCGTAGATGGCTCGGTGCATGAGATTTTCACCAGTGGGGACTTTATCTCTTAGTATACACCAAAAAAATAATTTGATCCGAGGTGGCGCTGTGAGCTTCCAAATAGCCCTCCACCAGAATGCAATTAAATCCGGAACTTTGTGTGATATCAGCGCTTGGTAGCCCGCCTTTGGAGTATACGAACCGCTGTCTGATTGGTGCCATATGAGTTGATCCGGTCCCTCTTTGATCCTGATATGCGATTCAAGAAGAGCTGTAATATAATCATTCCATTCTTGATGCCAGCATTGTGGTAAATTGATTTGATGTGCAGATTTCCATCGTTGTGCAAATATGGTGGAATTGAGAGGATCCGCAATGTTAGCAAGGACCTTAATCTCATGGGAGTGTAGATGCTGGATGAGGTTCCTTGATAACAGATGCCTGCCACCGCTCCCAATCCATGGATCTAAACCAATGCGAGCCAAATGTCCATCATTTATTCTCCAAACCAGATTGTCCCTAATGAGAGGCAAAGAATGAAGTAATGCCTTCCAAACAGATGAGATGCCAGTTTTGGGCCAGTTTGGAAGTCGAATCCATTCCATGATATTCATTATTTTTAAATATATGTCAATACTAATTCTTATTAAAATATAATATTGATAACCCAACTTCAATATTTTTTTATATAGAACATTAAAATGTTTTATTTTAACAAAAAATGTTCTATATATAGATATATATAAGAGACTTTCAAAGTGATTTCCACGAGTGTAATGGCATGGAGTGTTTTCACCTTCCTTGTAAGACTATTACAGATCTAAAGAATTCTTCTGATGATCACATATTAGGCTACTTCATGAGAGGACATCATCATTGGTTAGTCTTAACCAAAGTAAACCATCAAATTATCCTCAGGAAACCAATGATTGTCCGAAGGATTTATACAAAAGCATGGGAGACTAGTGGAGCATACCATCATAATAATGGTCGATTCCCTGGTACAAATCCATTGGGAACGTAACTTAAAAGACTCCAAGGGTTCTCGTGGGCTCCTCCTGAAAAGCATCCACAATGTACAGTAATATCTTGTCACTTGACTTTGATAGTGACCAATTTTCATGGGATTTTTCGACAAAAATCTCCACATTGTAAATCTTTTCTGTAGGATTTGGAATAATCTCTACTTTGTAAAAATTCTGATTTTTCGAGACTCGGAGCACTTCTCCGACTTTTGGTGTGATTTGATCCACATCTCGGAATCTCAGTATGATTGTTTTTTGGTGTGATTTGATCCATATCTCAGAATCTCAGTACGATTGTCTAATGTTTGTCCCCTTCTCATCCTATAAAAAGAGAGAAGTAAGGCTCATTGGGGCATTCAGAGTTGGAGAGTCTGAGAGTGAGAGTCTTGTTGTTTGAAGTCTGAGATAATCTTCCTGCTCTGCATTTGTGAACGTCTGTGTTTGATCTGCTTGCATCACGAAGAAAGTCTCTTTTAGAGTCGAGTTTGAAAAGCCTGTGTATCAGGGCCTAACAACCCTGGTAAGAACCTAAAGTGGTTGAACTCATTAAGTTTGAGTCTATGTTTGTTTCAGAAAGTTCAAAGATAGAGTCTGCAAAGGGCCGGGTAGCCTTTGGAGTTCATCTTAATTTAAGGTGTATCGTCTAGTAAATGCCCAAGCAATCTATCTTTGATTGAAGTTTCTCTAAATCTTCTAGCATTGTAATTCATCTTTCTTTTTTTTTAACCGAAACGGATATTTTATTTATGGGTGGCCAAAGCCATATCAAGTATTACATTTTCTGTTTCTAACAGAATAATTTCTGTTGTTACAAGATCGACTTGCCCTTTTAAGGGATGGCTGCCATACTCGGTTCTCCTGCATTTATACTTATCATGTTCTTTTCTAGATTGCATCCAATATTTGCCAGACTGTCTGCTTCTGAGTTTAATTCTTTGAGGATATGAAAGATTTGGACTGAAGAGAAGTCCTTCAAGAGTCTATTCACTCTTAATATCTGTTTGTTCAGAACTGGATCCTTAAGCCCTTTCTTTTTTAGTAGAGCTTTTATCAGCAGTTCTGAGTCTCCAAACACTAAGATTTCCCTTGGGTTTCCTTTTCTGGCCAGTTGGCCAGCTTTTAAAAGACTAAGGACTTCTGCCTGGTTGTTGGTTTTAATTCCGAGTCCCCAACTGAATTCCTCTTTTCTTCCATTCGGGAGATAAATGACCCCCCCGGCTCCTGACCTGCCTGGATTGCCTTTCGAGGCTCCGTCAAAGAAGATAGTGCATTTTCCTTGAGATTTCCACCACTTCTGGAAGCTTTCCAAATTGTCTCGAATCTGCCAGTTTTCCTTGTGATTTGGGCGTGTGATTGTTGAAGGACTCGTTGTAGGAGTGTAATCACCCAACCATGCTCTTTCTTCATCTCTTAGGGAGTTATCTCTAACATTGAATTGTCTCAGAGTTTCTATTAGAAGATTCTTGGCCTTTTCTGCGACATTTCCTGCTGACATTTCCTTTTGGTTAAAGACAATTTCGTTCCGGGAGAGCCACAACTTCCAACACAAATATTTTGGAGCTGCTATCCACACTTTGTACCAAAGGGATTTGTCTGCGATGCTGTAGGGATACCTAGCTTTCCAGGACAAAAACATGTCTGTTATCGAACAATGCACTGGGGATCTTACATTCAGTCCAGCCAAGAAGCTAGTCCAGGCCTTCTGAGCATACTCACATTCAATAAAAATGTGAACTGAGGTCTCCAAGGCTTTTTTACAGAACACACATCGATGTGGACCAGCTATGTTCCTTCTACATAGGTTGTCTCCAGTTAGGATTTTGTTGTGAAACAAAGTCCAGAAGAAGAAATTGATCTTCGGAATGCTGAAGCTTTCCCATATCTGCTTCCACACTGCTTCTGGGTGCAAAGAGTCCTTTTTGCTTTGCATCTGTAAGTACCCTTGTTTGGCTGTGTATACCCCTGTTTGTCCCCAACCCCATGAATCTTCCTCGTCTTTATGCACTGGAGTAAAGTCTGTGATTTCATCTATGAAATAGTTTAACTGATTTTTTAAGTGCGCTGGTATGTTGGGCAAAATCCAGCACTGCCAATTGCCTTTGTTATCCCACTCTGCAATGTCCTCGATTTTCCTGATTCCTTTTGATCTTAACCAAACTCTTAAATCTGCGATTTCATTTATGTCCGAGAGTGGAGGATGGCCCATGATTCGGTCTCTCCACAGCAATGTTTTTTTGCCATTCCCTGGAATTTTATACAAATGTGTTCTGAAGAAATCTATCCCTTTACAACAGAGCCTCCAAGCCTGTGTTCCTTTAGGAGAAGACGCTGGGTTGAAGGAGATGATCGACCGATTTCTGAGATATTTGAGATTTAAGAGCTGGCTGATTGGATGCTTGGGCTCAGATATTAACTGCCACAGGAGTTTACATCCCAGGGCTAGATTTGCTTGTTGGGGGTCTCTAATTTGGAGTCCTCCCTCAGCAATTGGACGCTTCACCATTTCCCAGTTAACTAAGTGAAAACGATTACTGTTCCCCTTCCCACCATTCCACAAAAAGTTCTGCATTAAACAAGAGATCTGATCTGCGATTTGCCTTGGAGCCATCAGCAAAGAGGCTTGGAAAGTAGGCAGAGCTGAAAGTACAGAACGGATGAGAGTGAGCTTGCCTCCTGTGGTAAGCCAGACTCCGCCCCACGCTGCTATCTTCTTATTGAACTTGGAAATCACCTCCTCCCACAAATTATTACGATTGGATCCCATCGTCAACGGAAGACCAAGATACTTTATTTTATCCCACTCTGCGTAGCCTTTGAACCCCAGTTCACTGGCTATCCTTTCAATTGTTTGTTGATCGGTATTCCATCCGTAAACTGCGCTTTTCCTCTCATTGATTAGTGCTCCAGTAACATTGCAATACTTTTGGAGAATTGTCTTGAAGGATTTAGCGATTCTCATGGATGCGCCCCCGAGCAGGAGTGAATCGTCGGCAAAGAGCGCATGATTCACTGGGGCTACGCCTTGCACGATTCTTATCCCAGGAATGGTGCCACTTTGTTGCTCCTGTGTCAACTTTCTGCTTAATGAATCCGCCATCAGAATATAGAGAAAGGGAGACAGAGGGCAACCTTGCCTCAGTCCCCTGGTGGCTGAAAAGAACTCTGTTGGTCTCCCATTCACCATTGGAGCGATCCAGATGTTTTCGATGCAGGCTTTGATAAGGTTTATGAATTCCTATCGGAACCCAAAGGCTGCAAGAACCCTGAGCAAGAAAGAACGGTTAACACGATCAAAAGCATTACTCATATCTAATTTGATAATCATACCTTGTTCTTTCCGTGTGTGGCTGGAATGGAGAGCCTCTTGGATTTCAATGACATTATCTAAGATTTGTCTGCCTTTCACAAATCCTCCTTGGGCTGGAGAGATGAGTTTTTGCAGAAGTGGCTTAATTCTGTTTGCCAGCAGTTTGGCCACGATCTTGTATGATGAATTACAAAGGGAGATCGGCCTGTATCTGTCAAAGGATCTTGGATTTGTTTCCTTGGGGATTAAAGCGAGAAATGTGGATTTTATTCCACCACCCACTTTTGCCTTCCTCAAGACTCCTCTTATCATTCTGAAGAGATCAATTTTGATAATCTCCCAACAAATTCTGTAAAAGTGTATTGTGAAACCGTCGGGACCTGGGGCTTTATCTGGTTCCATGGACCATACAATACTAGTTATTTCTTCTTCCGTTACTGGGCTCATCAGAGAAACATTATCTTCCTCACTAACTAGATTTGGGATGGTTGTGAGGAACTCTGCTTCATCCTCCTCATTCCCATTTCTTTCTGCACTAAGAAGGTTTTGAAAATGATTTACAGCTGCTTCTTGGATTTGAGAGAATCCTTTATAAACCTGACCACTAGAGCTGGTAATTTCTGTTATGTGATTGCGTGAGAGACGGGCCCTGCACTGTCTATGAAAGTATGAGGTATTTCTGTCCCCAGATTTGAGCCACAGACTTCGAGACTTTAAGCGCCAATATTCCTCTTCATTTCTGAAAGAACAGTATACATTCCTTTGAGCAGATTTTTCATTGGCTAAATCTGTGGAAGAGGGTTCTTTCTCCTCCATTTCCAGTTGTATTCCTTCCAATTGAATTACTGCCTCCTTCCTCTGCCTATTGGGAGATTGCATGGATTTCTTTATCCAATCTTTAAGTGCTTTTTTTGTATTTTTCATTTTTTGTTCCCACACATAGCTTGGGGAACCGAGTACATCTATCCTCCATGCTGCTTGAACTGTTTCTAAAAACCCATCTTTGCCTGCCCAAAGAGGGTTGAAACGAAATGGAAGGGGGCCTAAATCCTCTTCCTCTTTTAGGCATAAGAGGATAGGCTTATGATCCGATGTGAGCTTTGGAAGAATCTTGGAGAGAACTATTCTGTTGTCCATCATTAAAGAGCTGCTGATAAGAAACCTATCCAATCTGGCTGAGATATGATTTTCTTCGGTTCTATTGTTTGTCCAGGTGTATTTTCCTTTCACTGGTTTGAAGTCTACCAAGTCCCACTGCAGAATCAAATTGCCCACTGTATTGATGAAAGGATCTCTAGACTGGATCCCTCCTTTTTTTTCTTTGGGATCTAGAGTTATATTCAGATCTCCACCTATGACTAAATTTGTGGGACTGATTTGCGCTATATAATCTATAAGTGACCTCCAGCACTCTCTCTTTTCTTCATAATGAACAGGGACATACAAGTTAAACACAGCGAGGGTAAGATTACTTACGGTGTGGCGCAGCTCTGTGAAAATCCAATGTTGGGTCGCTAAGTTTCGTTCTAGTGAGAAGTCTTTTGTCCAAAAAGTACCTAATCCTCCAGCTGTGCCCCTTGCATTAACAGCCTTTCCTGAATCAAATTTCCATTTCTTATCGCTGATGTTTAGAAGGGTTTCCCCTTCTATTTTGGTCTCTTGGAGCATAAGGATGTTCGCGGTCTCCATCTTCAATAAGTCTCTGATAGCCTCTGCCTTGCTGGGATTACCCAGACCCCTACAGTTCCAAGAGATCAACTGCATCATTTACCGCTCGAAGGGGTAGGCCCTCCTCCTTTGGAGGCCCTAGGCCTGATATTCCTCCCTAGTGTCATTTCGATGGTAGCTTGACTGCCGAGGGTTTTTTGTCTTTCTGACTCCTCTTCTCTAGTTTCCTTGTTTGATCTTCGTCCAGCCCTTTTTGTTGACCTTTCTAGTGTTTCATCATCTGATGATCCCATATTCTCTATTGTTTTCTTCTTTTTTTTTATTATATCTGCGTATGATGGAGAAGAAATATTGCTTGGGATGGAGATTGGGTTATTACCTGGTTCTAGGGTTTCAATATTCTCCTGCTGTGGTGGTTCTTCTTCCCCTGCTTCCGGAGGATTTGAAGGAGGCGTGAGGATTTCAAATGGGTTTTTATCCCCCTCATTGCCTTTTGTTTCACTGCTTCCAGCGTTTTGGTTGCTTGTGCTTCCATTATCTACTTTGTTCTCTGTCCCTTTAGCCTTGTTTTTGTTACTCTGTCTGTTGAATGTTGTCTTCTTTGCCTGTTTCCATTGTTCTTCTTTTTCCTTTTCTGTTGTCTCGTCACTTCTTTTTTTGCAGTATCTAGCAAAATGCCCATACTCGTGACAGAAACGACACTTGAAGGGCAGCTGTTCGTAATCAAGCTCTTGTATGTGTGTCCAGTTTGCCACCGATAGTTGAATCGCTTCGGGTAATCCTGTTTCCAAATCGACCTCCACGCAGATCCGGGCACAGGAATACTGGTCCTTCCTTGGGGCTTGGTCTATGTATTTTCCAAGAGCATTTCCAATGGACTGGAGTGAGCTTTGATTCCAGCAATGCAGGGGAAGATGCGGGAGGCGCACCCAAACAGGGACCGCCTTGGGCACATCTTGTGCTGGATCAAATTCTGTAGACCATTTGTTCAAGTAGAGTCCTTGAGGCCCCATGAAGTATGGCCCGTTTCTGAAAATCAGGCCTCTGTCCTCTGAACTGTCAAACAGGAAAACAAAGAACCCTTTGCCTACAAAATAGATCTTGATTCCTTCATTTACCAAAGGTAGCCAGTTCCTTTTGACCCATTCTTCGACAGCTCTCGGGGATGGCCACAAACCGGTGAACTGGCCGATCAGACCTTTTTCTGCAAGATTCAGTGCAGATCTACAGATTTCCTCCTCTGGTAAGGCCACCTTGGGTATACTGTCCAGTTTTTTGACGAACTTTTGCTGCGGGCCTGTGGCCTGACGTTTTCCAGTTGCAGATACAAGAGCCTTGAAGGCTTCGATCTCCGGAGGGAAGGGGGGAGGGGCCACAGGGCCGCCTCCAGGCTCCATGAGGGAGGACGCTTGCAGGGTCGCTCAGTGGCGCGGCTAGGGTTGCAGCGCGGCAGCGGCGATTCAGCTCCTAGATAAGTTTAACACGGTCTTTTTGGAATTACATTTATTACTACCATTATATTGTAATTCATCTTTTGAAATCAATAAAAGAGATAATTTTTTTCAAATGGTTATGTGTGAGTTTATGTTTTGTTTATGCTATTTTAAATATTCTGTGAGAGGAGAGGTTCATCTGAGGTTCGCCGGAGGTTCACCGAGGATCGAGGGACGTTTTTCTTGTGTTGACAACAGGTCGTTGAAGAGCATTATTGTGTGAATATCCAGAGGTTCATGTACGGGTTCGTGTAAGAGTTTGTGTATTCATCACAGAAGACATAGAAATTGCACTGCAAGCTTCATTTTCTCCTTCGGAGGAAGTGATCCGGACTTAAACAGGAACGCAACAAATTACAGAGATAACCATAAACACAGAGATGCAGCGGAAATAATACTTCATTTCATTAATGTAAAATACTAAAATAAGCTTACAAACAGAAACGGAAATAAACCAGCTAGGGCGATGGTAGCTTATCTCTGAGAAGAGATGTGGTGGCTACATGTCTCTGAACTATGTTACAATGAGGCTCAAAGGCCTATTTATTGTTGAGAAACAATGGAAGACCCTAAACATCCAAAAACCTAACCCTAGAAGATGAAACGCCAAACTGTGGGCCCTGTTTGGGTAAATTGTTACATCAACTTCTCGGGGTCGTAACTTTGGCATACGATCTCCTTTTAACACGCACAATATCTCGTTAGAAAGATCTATCCGAGAACTATAACTTTGGAACAAGCAGCATCGGTCCATGGACCCATGTTTCTCCCAGTTTTCCTTAAAAAAACGTCGTTTAGGGTCTCAAAACAGCTCCAGAAGTTCAGGACCCGAAAAACTGCTAAAAATAGTAAATTGTGCTACAACTAAGGAAACTGAAAAGCTGAAAGAAACAATGGTGGGGGTCCAAGTGAACTTGGTGGGTGGCACCAATATCCACCTGGATCATTCCTCCCCCTTAGGAAGCAATGGTCCCCATTGTGTTGAGTTCCTCCATGAGATGAGGAAACTTCTGTTGAACTTGGTCCTTGGTGAGCCACTTGCCCTAGTGAAGGAGTTGGCCTGCTTTGACAACTCGATACAGTTGGATATTCTGCTGGCAAGTGTGCTTGATCTGTGTGTCCATGATCTGATCAGTTGCAGCTTGTTCCATGCAATCTAGATTTAACTCTGTGGGTGTGAGTTGTTCTACAATGTCGGATGTGTCTAATAATGGTGGAGAGTATGGTCGAAGGCGATCCATATTGAACACTAGGTGTAGGCCAAGGAATGGGGGAATGCTAATCTCAAATGCATTGTCTCCCACAGCCTTGGTAATGGTGTAAGGACCATATCGGAGTGGTCTGAGTTTTCGATAGGCTCCGGTAAGACATTCGTTTTGCAAATGCAACCAGACTTTGCCGCCCACCTGAAACTTGTGTGGCACCCGATGTTGATCATGTCGTTGCTTGTACTTGGCATTTGATTTCTCCATAATGTCATGGACCTGTTGGCGAACACATTGGATGTGCTCAATGAAGTTGTTTGCCTTATCTGTTTCAGACTGGACATGAGCCGAATCTGCGTGAGTAGCTGCAAATGGCATGGCCACATCAATGGGACATAGTGGCTGGAATCCCAAGCCCACTTGAAAAGGGTTGTGGCTAGTCGAGCTGTGGAGAGCCCAGTTGTAGCTGTGTTGAACATAGGGGAGGCTCTCGTCCCATGTGCGTGGATGCTTTGAGTTGTACATGTGCAGAATGTGTACGATCATCTTGTTGACAACCTCTGTCTGGCCATCAGTTTGAGGATGGAAGGTTGTGGACTTAGTGAGTTTGGTGTCCAGCATTGACCAGAGACTAGACCAAAATTTACTGAGGAACCTACTGTTCTGATCTAAGATGATATACTGTGGGATCCCAAAGTGTACCCACACTCGCTCAAAGAATATTTCAGCAGTGACTTCTGTTGTGATATTCTTCTTGCAGGCCGCCATAATGGCCATCTTCGAGAACCTGTCAACGACCACAAAAACACAGTCGTTTCCATGCTTAGTGGAAGGAAGGCCTGACATGTAATCCATGGAGATGGATTCCCAAGGTCAACTAGGGGTAGGCATCGGGGTATAGAGGCATTGCTTCTTAATGGTCGGGTTGGCAATGGCGCAGGTAGTGCATGATCTGATGTACTTCCCGACATCTTGTCGAAGGTTCGGCCAATAGAAATACTTCTGTAGTACTGCCACCGTTTTCTCGACCCCAAAATGCCCAGCAGCCTGACTGTAATGTGCTTCCCAAATCATCTTGGCACGCTCGCTTGAAGGAACACAAAGGTGACCCAGGTGGCATAACAGGGCATCCTAGAGGTGAAAAACTGGAACATGCTAACCCTCCAAGAGTGTCTGGTATGTGTGGCCGAATTCTGGGGCACTTTTCTAGAGAAGTGGCCAATCAGAAGTCTCGTGCCCACAAGAGTTGAGCATGGTGGTTAACGCCATGATCGGTGGTCGACTGAGGCAATCTGCAACATTATTGGTGTTGCCCTTCTTATACTTGATATTCAAATGGAACTGTGCAGGTATGTGGACCACTTCTGATGGCGATCATTTTGTAATTTCCCTTGGGTCTGTATGAACTACAGGGGTCGGTGGTCTGTGTGGATAACCGTTTTCTTCACCAAAATGTAATGCTTCCATTGTTGGTAGGCCTGCACAATGGAGTACATCTCTTTGTCATAAGTGGGATACTTCCGGACTATACTTGAAAGTGTCTCACTATGACATGCCATCGGATGCCCATGTTGAGTAAGGACTGCCCCAATAGCATAGTTAGAGGCATCTGTCTCGACCTCAAATGGTTGTTGCAAGTCTGGTAATGCGAGCACTAGTGCCGAGTAGAGGCGATCTTTCAACTCTGTGAATTCCTTATGTTAAGATTCAAACCAAAAGAATTTTGCTTTCGCTCCTCCCTTGGTGACTTGACTTAAGGGCCAAGTGATATAAGAAAATTCCAACACGAACCTGCGGTAGAAGTTAGCAAGACCTAGAAAGTTGCGGAGCTCTATTAGAGTGGTTGGAGATGGCCAATCCCGAATGACTTGGATCTTGGCTAGATCCACCTGCACCCCTTGTTCATCAATATTGTATTCCAGATACTGAACCTGGGTCATGCTAAAAGTGCATTTCTCCAAATTGGCACATAACTTGTGCTACCGCAGTGTTTGGAGAACCTGTTGGATGTGGTGGAGGTGCTCTTCCCAACTCTGGCTGAAGATCAAGATGTCATCCAAGTATACCACTACAAATGAGTTGGTGAATGGCCGCAAGATGTCATCCATTAGCCTCATGAAGGTTGCAGGAGCATTCGTCAATCTGAAAGGCATAACCAACGATTCGAAAAGGCCCTCCTTGTCTTTGAAGGTAGTCTTCCACACATCAGACGGTTCGATTGGTACCTGGTGATATCCTAACTTCAAATTGATCTTGCTGAAATATTTTGCCCCCTTAAGTTGGTCCAATAGGTCATCAATTTGTGGGATCGGGTACCTATTGCGGAGAGTGATCTTGTTCAGCACCTGATAGTCAATACAAAGTCTCCAAGCCCCATCCTTCTTCTATACCAACACGATCGGGCTCCCACGGGGCGATGAACTCGGACGGATGTGACCTTTTCGCAGTAGCTCCTGAATCTGCCTCTTGATTTCATCGTTCTCCATAATGGAGCGCCGATAGATTGGTCCATTGGGCAGCGACGCACCTAGGGTCAGATCGATGGAGTGCTTGACCTGATAGTGTAGAGGAACCCCTGCGGGGAGGTGAAGATGTCCTTATACTCCCCACGACCTTGTCCATCTGTAGTTGTTATGCGGAGGGGCCTTGTCTGGAGGTTGTGGCCACCGTCTTCTTCTTTCCTTGAGGGCGTATCATCAGGGAAACAAATTTCCCAGTTTTGGAAATGAGCTTACTGCATTGTTTTGCAATAACCAAAGAGATGGCGGTAGGCGGTGCTACCTCCGGTATCATGTACAACTTATTTTCCAAAGTAACAATAACAACACGGGGCCTTGATTCATACATGATCTGAAAATGGGGCTCTTAGGCTTCTTGTCTAACTTACAAGAACCTCTCCCACTTCCAAAGCTTTAAATATTCCCAAGTCTTAATGATTAACCTGTGCGGAACTAAATATGTGCTTAAAAATATGGGTGTATGCTTATGTTGGTCTTAACTGTTTAGGTGTTGTAAATTAATGTGCTCAAACTGATATATAGATACATATAACAGTAAATAATGCCACAATAAACAATAACACAAAAACAGCAATTTAATTAGGAGTTCACCCACAAATCTTGGGCTACATCTTCGTGAGCTCTAGTCAACTCAACTAGGCTCTCTGGGATTATGGTATAAGTCCTTTTTACAAGCTCTGGCCTCAAGCCCACAAATCTTGGGCCACATCTCCGTGAGCTCTAGTCAACTCCACTAGGCTCTCTGGGATTATCGTATAAGTCCTTTTTACAAGCTCTGGGCTCAACTCCTACTACTTTGCACAGAAACAGTGGGTTCAGACACCATGTCATTCCCTGGCTCTTGAAGCTCTGGCTGTTGGCTCTGGCTCTTGGCTCTTGGCTCTTGGCTCTGGCTCTTGGCTCTGACTCTGACTCTTCGGCTCTGGCTCTGGCTCTGGCTCTTCGACTCTGGCTTCTTTGGCCTTCTATCAATTTACAGCTCTCTTGGCTTTTCACTTGACTTCCAAGTGACTCCCTTAGCTGTTCTTTTTCCTTCTGTGTTGTCTCTTTCTGCTCTTTTTAGCCTTAGCTTCCTGCTTTGGCTTTGCTTTCAGCAACAACCCCAACAACAACCTCAGCAACCAACAACCACCTCTGTCTCTGTCGTTCTGTGGCTTTTAAGCCAAATCGGTGTTGTCGGTTCATTTTCCCTCTCGGGCTCTCTATCTTCCAGCCTTGGTCCGCTCAAATCCCCTATCTGAGCATTAGCAATCATTGTTAAACGCCCTCAGGGATGGATGCCACCTACTCTGTAACGGGAGAGTGCATTGGCGCTTGAAATCCCCCAATATAGCCATTCTCGGATTACACAGGAAAAGACACTAAACACAGGAAAAATCTGCAAAGAACACCGTTCACCAGACTTCAAATCTTCATAATTGCGCACTATATCCCTGTCGAGTCCGCCTGAAATCGCTATCGCAAGTCGCTTCGGCCCTGTTCCAAGGTTTCCCTTTGTATTTTAAAAATACGTTAAAACATGGAAAAATATCGAAAAATGGTTAACCAGATTTGAAATATTATGCATTTGCATTCTCAAACCCTTTCGGGTCCGATTTTCATCGCATCGGCGCTGCCCTTTGCTTTTCGTTTATTAAACGAAACATGCGAAAATACATGGAAAATGTCGTTTGACGAATCTGAAATCTTATGAAATAGCATTTATTATCCCATCGAGTCCGGTTAATCGCATCGCACATATATATATATATAGATATAGATATAGATATAGATATATATATATATATATATATAGATATATATATATATATATATATATATATATATATATATATATATATATATATATATATATATATATATATATATATATATATATATATATATATATATATATATAGCCCTGCTCCATTGTGTTTGTCGATTGCGATATCACAATGCAATTGATCGCAATCGCATATTGCTCATGCCCCGGGCCGTTGTAGCGCTCTATTGTGGTCGCCGATTGTGATATCGCTCCGTTGTAATCGCCGATTATGATGTCGCGATCATAATAATCATATATTATGCTCCGATATCCTCTGATAGCCACCATCGATTACGATTGCCGATCGGATCTAGACCGTTGATCGGCCAGATCCAACGGCTCCTGTTAATTATTGGTTTAAGCCTCCGATAGACCTTATTTCCACCATTTCTTCAGATTTTTGGGTTCCGATAGTGTTATCCGCCTTTTCTAAAGGTCCTCCTTTTGCACTAGTTTTGAATATTTTTTAGGATTTTGAAGACTTAGAGGGTTTTTAGGACCCATTTTTAGGGGATTTTGCTCCTTTTTCCAAAGGATAGAGGCAATTTCATTTTATGATAACTTCTGCATCCTAAGTCGGTTTTTGCCCATTCAAGTTGCAGTAGATTCCAATGAGATGATCTATGTAATGGGTCTAGCTCTAGGAACTTCCTTGGACTTTCATGTTCTTCAGTGAGGAACACTTAGACTTAGGAGTCTATCCAAAATCCATTTTGGATCATGCCTTCCCACTAAAAGAAATTTTAGTCTCCAAAAGACTGATACACTAATCTGAACAGTAAATGAGAGTGACTCACCCTCTTCTTTCAGCCTCCCTACACTTGCCTTTGCATAGTGCCTCTTAACCAATAGTTTCTGACCACTTCCCTTCTTGGATGGGCTAGTCTTCTTAGGAAGAACTGTCTTCCTCCTTGCCTTCCTGCAGAACTCCTGCTGAAATGGTTATAGAAGGTAGTTTGAGCTTCTCTGCCTTGATCATTGATCCAAGGTGGCTCAAACAAATGTGAAGTACACCTACTTCACAAACTTTCATTTGTACCTATTTGACAAGCTGTCAACAACATCTGTTAACAACAATAGAAATACAGACAACAATTGGATGGCCTAAACTCCTGCTTCAACAAAAGAAACAAATTTCACATCTTGTGAACACCTCCATGCCTTACATCTGTATACAAATGATGGACTAGGTAACAAGCCCACAAAACATGCCTTTAAAACAAATGACCCTTCAAGTCAAGCATGTAGAAAAAGACCATTTGGACTCTTTTTCAAAAGATGAAACACTTCGTCATTATCTCCATCTAGGAGACCAAGTTAACTTTTCCCAGCCAACATTGCATCACATGCATGTCAAAGCAATCAACCCTGCAAGTTAATTACACATACATGTTCAAATATAAGGAAATCATCAACATCCCTGTGTTCATGCATATCAAGCTCATGCATGCATTTCATCTTTCAACTTTCACTTAAGCACACTGTACTTTCGAAGCTGAAATGAAATATAATGTTGCAGCAACAAAGTGAGCCTCCTACTCCACTTCTCCATTCACCTACTTGGTAAAATCCTGCAACTTGCATTCCATTAACAAAGAAATGCAAATAGATGCATCAATAGACATGCAATCTTAATTGGATAAGAACTCTAGCCATTTCTTACCAATCCCTTTCAAAGGTACTACCTCTGTCTACACATCAACATCAACATGTGAATCATTCTGAGACACATCACTCATGGAATCTTCCTTTCTATCTCTGCCATATTCTCTTTCCACTTTCTTCAACTTTTGTGGAAGCATTGCTAGATTCAGAGTCCAACATTTTGCAACAAGATGCCCTTGCTTATGGCAATAAGTGCACTGCATGTGCATCCTCTTGACAGCATGATTTGCCTTGTCCAATGGACCTTTGGTTGCTTGCTTCCTTTCCTTCAAAAGTTCCTGTATGTGGCCATTCTCTTCCAACATCTAGAAACATCATGGTTATCCAAACCACAAAAGGAACATGCAACTCTTTTCGCATGCTTAGGTGGAAATTTATCATGCTTTGCAAAATCAAAAGGAATATGTTTAGAACCAGATTTATACCTTTCTCTTTCACCTTTATTGCCTTCATGAGGAGGTGAATTGAGTGAAGAAGTAGCTCCCTTTGGGACACTGTTAATCTCTTCAAGGTCATCAGAGTTTCCACAACCCTATGGTTCAAGTGTGTGCTTCTGAACACCTGCATCCTGCAAATGATGTTTCAAGCTATTGCATTCCTCCCGAATACAACCTTCACACCTTTGACGACCTGAAATGCAACTCCTTCTTGGAGCTGTTTTAATGGTCTTTATGGCAACTTTGGAACTTTCTCCATAGCCAAGACCCAAATACTTAGGCTTTTCCTCAACTATTATTGGTTTCACAATACCTTGTGCATACTTTCCCAAGCCCTCTCCTTCATAGCCCATCTAGGACATTAGCTTGGAACCTATGCCTTTAGTATGTTTTTCAAAAGAACAAATATAAGCATTCTCAGAAGAATTTGAAGACAAACTAGAATGGTTTACCTCTTCTTCAAGCTGATACTTGACCAAGGCTTCTTTGGCAACAAAGAGCTATGACTCCAACTCGTGCATCCTCTTCGGGTTCATATTTGCAATATGAAGTTGCCTCTCCATTTCCTGTAGTTTGTCAGCAAGCAACTGCTTCTCTTCCTTCATGGAATTCAGTTGCTTTCTAAGCATGCTGCTCTTCCTTCCATCCTCATACATTTCTCTCACCATATCCATCGTGGTGGACAATTCTTGCTTCATGTCTTCATCAAAGAATCTTGTGAAGAAAGCAGAATTTGAGGATTCACTTGTAGAAGTTGTCATTATACCAATGAACAAAAGAACTTCAAACAATATTAATAAAGAGCTTATTCAACAACCTTTTGCAACAAACCTCTTATGCTTTAAGGATTGTCTTGAGGTCCTTTGGGATAGAAGAATGCCTTCAATCCTTCTTCCTATTTGTCCTTCCTGGACTGAACTATCAGTAGCTTTCCCTTCACCTCTACAAACTCATAAAATAGTCAGTCTGCAAAACAAGCATACATCAATCAGACAATCAATCCTTGACTGCCCAAACACCTTTCAGACAAGAAATCTTTGCTTTGTCGATCAAGCATTCTGATATAACCTTCCTTGAAGGTGGGGTTAATCAATCTTAAGCTCTGATACGACCTGATCTGAAAATGGGGCTCTTAGGCTTCTTGTCTAACTTACAAGAACCTCTCCCACTTCCAAAGCTTTAAATATTCCCAAGTCTTAATGATTAACCTGTGCGGAATTAAATATGTACTTGAAAATATGGGTGTATGCTTATGTTGGTCTTAATTGTTCAGGTGTTGTAAATTAATGTGCTGAAACTGATATATAGATACATATAAAAATAAATAATACAGCAATAAACAATCACACAGAAACAACAATTTAATTAGGAGTTCACCCACAAATCTTGGGCTACATCTCCATGAGCTCTAGTCAACTCCACTAGGTTGTCTGGGATTACAGTATAAGTCCTTTTTACAAGCTCTGGGCTCAAATACACAAATCTTGCCCTACATCTCCATGAGCTCTAGTCAACTTCACTAGGTTCTCTGGGATTATGGTATAAGTCCTTTTTACAAGCTCTGGGCTCAACTCCTACTGCTTTGCACAGAAACAGTGGGTTCAAACACCATGTCATTCCCTGGCTCTTGAAGCTCTGGCTCTTGGATCTTGGTTCTGGCTCTTGGCTCTGACTTTGGTTCTTCGGCTTTGGCTCTGGCTCTAGCTCTTCAACTCTGGCTTTTTGGCCCTCTATCAGTTTACAACTCTCTTGGCTTTTCACTTAACTTCCGAGTGACTCCCTTGGCTATTCCTTTTCCTTCTGCGCTGCCTCTTTCTACTCTTTTTCACCTTAGCTTCCTGCTTTGGCTTCGCTTTCAGCAACAAACCCAACAACAACCTCAGCAACCAACAACCACCTCTGTCTTTGTCGTTCTGTGGCTTTTAAGCCAAATCGGCATTGTCGGTTCATTTTCCCTCTCGAGCTCTCTTTCTTCCAGCCTTGGTCCGCTTAAATCCCCTATCTGAGCGTTAGCAATCATTGTTAAACGCCCTCAGGGATGGATGCCACCTATTCTGTAACAAGAGAGTGCATTGGCACTTGAAATCCCCCAATATAGCCATTCTCGGCTTACACAGGAAAATACACTAAACACGGGAAAAATCCGCAGAGAAAACTGTTCACCGGACTTCAAATATTCATAATTGCACACTATATCCCTATCGGGTCCACCTGAAATATCTATCGCAAGTCGCTCGGCCCTATTCCAAGGTTTCCATTCGTATTTTAAAAATACGTTAAAACAAGGAAAAATCCCAAAAAATGGCTTTATCGGATTTGAAATATTATGTATTTGCATTCTCAAACCCTTTCGGGTCCGGTTTTCATCGCATCGGCACTGCCTTTCGCTTTTCGTTTATTAAAGGAAACATGCGAAAATACATGGAAAATGTCTTTTGACATATCTAAAATCTTATGAAATAGCGTTTATTATCCCATTGGGTCCGCTATTCGCATCGCATATATATATATATATATATATATATATATATATATATATATATATATATATATATATATATATATATATATATATATATATATATATATATATATATATGTCTAAGCCTCGCTCCATTGTGTTTGCCAATTGCGATATCACGATGCGATTGATCGCAATCGCATATTGCTCATGCCCCGGGCCGTTGTAGCGCTCTATTGTGGTCGCCGATTGCGATATCGCTCCATTGTAATCGTCGATTGCGATGTCGCAATCGCAATAATCATATATTATGCTCCGATATCCTCCGATAGCCACCACCGATTGCGATTTTCGATCGGATCTGGACCGTTGATCGGCTAGATCCGACGACTCCTGTTCATTATTGGTTTAAGCCTCCGATAGGCCTTATTTCCACCATTTCTTCAGATTTTTGGGTCCCGATAGTGTTATCTGCCTTTTCTAAAGGTCCTCCTTTTGCGCTAGTTTTGAATATTTTTGAGGATTTTGAAGACTTAGAGGGTTTTTAGGACCCATTTTTAGGGGATTTTTCTCCTTTTTCCAAAGGATAGAGGCAGTTTCATTTTATGATAACTTATGCATCCTAAGTCAGTTTTTGCCCATTCAAGTTGCAGTAGATTCAAAATGAGATGATCTCTGCAATGGGGCTAGTTCCAGGAACTTCCTTGGACTTTCATTTTCCTCAGTGAGGAACACTTAGACTTAGGAGTCTATCCAAAATCCATTTTGGATCAATACACAGCATGTCGCTTCCACAAGTATGGTTGTCCTAATAATACATCACAAACTTCAAGGAGAGCAATGTCACACAATACCTCATCCATGAAGGGCTTGATGTTGTATGGAAGGTGACACTGTTGGCTCACGCGAAGATCCCATTCTTGGTGAAGCCACCCGATGGTGTACAGTTGTGGATGTGCTGTGGTCGGTAAACCTAGCCGCTTCACAACCTCTGCCGAAATGAGGTTCTTTTGGCTCCCGCTTGACAATGAACTGTAGCGGGGAGCCCTTTACCCACATTTGGGAGTGGAAGAGATGCTCCTCCTCCTCTGGATCTTTGGGTTCCTCCTTCTGGATCTTCATGGTGGCAACGATGGCGTTGGGATTCGCATCGATAATCTGCTTCCCTTTAACATTCCCCTTATCGGGTTCTGACTCAGAGTCGGAACATGCATCTGATTCTGAAACCTTTAGCTTGGCCACCAGTGACTGCTTGGCCCGACACTCACTTGTGTTGTGAGTGGAGCTCTTATGGAACTCACACCACTTTCCCGTGTCCTTTTTCGACTTCGCGGTGCTATTCTTTGCTTGCAGCTTTGGCGGGTTGTCTTGGGCTGCCCCGCCTTGGCTTTGTCCTTTGTTTTGTGGTTTGGGGGCACCTTTCCCTTGCTTCAGATTCGCAAATCCAAAGTCTTGCTTCTTCTGTTTAAACTTTTACTCAACCTGATGGCATATCGGTATGTCATGCCAAGCGAGGAGATGTTCAGGAATTCTATTTCTTTTTGGATGTACTTGTGCAGGCAGCTGCGGTATTTGAGTACCAAATGCTGCTCCAAATCCTTGATACCCAACTTTGTGCGAAGGGTATGGAAAATATTAGTAACTCTGACACGTCTTGGTCCCTTCCCTACCGTAGCGTGGTCCACTTTATGTATTGATCCTTATAGCTTCCGATAGGGTAGTACTTCTCCTTGAAGGCATCTCAGAGTGAATTCCAAGTGGGTGCGGCTAAAAAATAGTGAGCCTATACTTTCATCCTTCTGCTCGCAGCAGGTTTCCCACCAGTCCTTGATGTGGGGGGCTGCTTTGAGAAGAGTGAAAATAATCTTTTCCCGATTGGAAAAATCATGAACATGAAAATAACCCTGTAGCATATTTAACTATTTACCAACAACATCTGCGTCTATTTGACCCTCGAATATGGGGATTTCAAAATTAAATTGTACCTTAAATAGTGTGGCATTTCCAGATTAGCTGTTGGAAGCTAATGTGTCACCCCTAGGTAGCCGCTGAAGGATCTTGGCAAAGTTGTCCATCATCGCGTTCCTTTGTCGCTCGAGGGATTCTTTGAGCAAGATTTTGATAGGATCTCCTGCCCCCTCGTCTTTCTTTTCATCCGCCATGGGAGGCCATCGGGATTTGTGAGGCTGGTCTTGCAAAGGTTTGACCAGTTCAAGCCCTAACTCCTTATATCCCGACCTCGTTGAGGACATGTAAAGGTTGACAACTTCGTTCATCACAACAAGCTCACATTGCTTTTCTAGCAACCTTTGAGCCTAGTAGTTTTGAGGAAGCCAGCCATAATGAAAATTGGGTAGCAGCTATGAATGAAGAATTGGATTGAATCGAGAAGAATAACACCTGGGAATTAGTTCCAAGACCAAAAGATAAAAGTGTCATTGGGACTAAATGGGTGTTCAGGAACAAATTCAATGAAGATGGACAGGTTACCAAAAACAAAGCAAGATTGCTTTGTAAAGGCTATGCACAAGTGGAAGGAATTGATTTCGACAAAACATTTGCACCAATTGCCAAAATGGAAGCCATCTGGATGTTTCTCGCCTATGCATGTTCAAGAAAAATAAAAGTCTACCAAATGGATGTTAAGTCAACATTTCTGAATGGCGAATTAGAAGAAGTTTACATCAAACAACCTGAAGGTTTTCTACTATCAGAAAAAGAAGACTATGTTTGTAAGTTAAAGAAGGCTCTGTATGGTCTAAAGCAGGCTCCCAGAGCATGGTATGATCGTCTTGATGGATATCTATGTCAACAAGGGTTCAAGAAAGGTACTGTTGATAGCAATCTTTACGTACAAATAGATAAAGATAATTTAACAATCGTTGAGGTATATGTGGATGATATAATCTTTGGTAGCAATGATGATCGACTAAGTAAGAACTTTGCTACAAAGATGCAAAGTGAGTTCGAGATGTCTTTACTTGGTGAGTTGACATACTTCTTAGGGCTTCAAATATCTCAGCAAGAGAAAGGAATATTTATATGTCAAGCCAAGTACATCAAGGAAATGCTCAAGAAATTCAAAATGGAAGATTGTGAACCCATCCTTACTCCGATGGTAACAGGTTACAAATTGAGCATAGACGACTCATCTAAGGATATGGATCAGAGGTTGTACAAATATATGATTGGTAGTCTTCTATATGTAACAACCTCTCAACCAGATGTTATGCAAATAGTTGGACAAGTAGCAAGATTCCAAGTAGCACCAAAAGAATCACATATTATTACCATCAAAAGAATTCTTCGATATCTAAAGGGCACAGCCAAATATGGCTTGTGGTATCCCAAGGGCAACAATCTCATTATTCAAGCCTTTATGCAGATTGGGCATGAAGCATTGATGATCGTAAGATTACTAGTGGAGCAGCATTCTATCTAGGTGGTTGTCTCGTATCATGTTTGAGCAAAAAAAAGCCTCAATCTCGTTATCTACAACAGAAGCAGAATACATTTTAGCCACAACTTGTTGTAATCAAGTCCTTTGGATGAAACAAACTTTGCAAGATCTTCAAGTACAATTCAGTGAGCCTATTCCCATCTTCTATGATCACACCAGTGCCATCAACATCTACAAGAATCTTGTCATGCATTCAAAAACAAAACACATCCCAATCAAATATCATTTTGAACCATTGACCGGAGAATCCACAGTATGAACATTTTTATACCAACGTTTCAAATCCCAAATGGGATCCATCATCAGGGTTTGAGAATGATGATAAAAGAAGAGCAGAATGGATAGAATAAATACCCATGAGGATAAATTTTTTAAGGAAAAGCACAGGTCGGCTTGAATCTAAATTTATTTCAATTTTAATTTTATTTTTAATTTATTTTTCATTTTAATAAAATTTCTTATGCTTTATTGAAAATTTATTAAAATTTTTATTAATATACAATAATTAATATTTTTAAAAAATTTATTTTTCATTTTAATAAATTTTAATTTTTTTTTTTTAATATATAATAATTAATAAATAATATTAATATATATAATATTTTTAAAAATTTTAATTAATATATAATAATAATATTTAAAAAAAAAGATATTTTTCATTTTAATAAATTTTATTTAATATATATAATTAATATATAATATTAATATATATAATATTTTTAAAAAATTTTATATTAATTTATTTTTAATTTATTTTTCTATTTTTATTTTTAATTTATTTTTCATTTTAATAAATTTTCTTATGCTTTATTGAAATTTTATTAAATTTTTTTTAAAATTTTTATTAATTAGGTTTATAACCTAAAGATAGAATTGATATAGGGCCTGGAGTATGCCCTAAAACTGCTTCTGCTTGGCTAAGAGCTCGTCTTCCTCGGACGTAAGGAAACAGGTTAACGACCCAAGACCCAGAGGCATCTGGCAGGAGTGAAAGCCTGCTCCCTTACGGACCACCAGCGGGTTATTTCAGGTGGCGTGGTTTTCCTTGATAACAGTGATGTGTCAACTGACATTCGCGGATAGCAGCCAGAGATGGCTGTCCTCACTGTTGGTTTGACAAACTGAGTTTGATAGGTTTTTCCACCTTTTGAAAAAAAAAAAAAAAAAAAAAAAAAAAAAAAGAAAAAGAAAAAAAGAAAGATAGAATTGATATTAAAATTTTTTTATTTAGATAATAGATTGAACTAAAATATATTAATTTTTATAAATTAATTTAATATATTAAATCAATTCATATTAATAATTATAAATAATATTTATAATTGATCAATATAATAATTAATATATTAATTTAGTTATATAGAAATTATTATATTCTAGCATTAGAAATATAATTATTAAGTTAAAGGAGCAACTTTAATAAAATGAAGGGAGGAATAATTATTAAAGAAAAACTACGGAAAAATATCAATTTAGAGAACAAGTCGTTGAAAAGAATATCAAACTTGAATATGTTGGTACAAAAGAACAAATCGCTGATATGTTCACTAAACCTTTACCTCGTGAAGCATTTGAATATCTTCGCCAGAAGCTTGGGATTCTCCCAAGTTCTCATTAGATTTTCCTTATTCATAAAATAAAGGGGGAGAGGAACTGTGTACAGGTCCGCAGGATAGTTGTGTGTCATGGGGAGTTACCCTTTTCCATTGATGTAAAAGGGGGAGAGAAGGCAATAAGAAGAGGTGCCCTGATCACAACGGGAGTACTTGTGTTGGCATCAATGCCAAAGGGGGAGATTGTTGATCTAAAGATGATCTGAGGTTGTCATTGATGTCAACCCAAGTAACACCAAGGATGACTTTGAACTTCCATGGCACATTGGGCATCATCATTCATGGTTTCTCATCTCATAAGCATTATAGGAACACTGTACTAAAAATTATCTTTATATGGGTATATAGCTCTCCTCGTAATTCCTCACGGTTTGTAAGTTATTCAAGATTGAAGTTAGTAATGCCAATTAGTGGGCTAAAACCCCATGGGGCTGTGGCATGGAATTTATCATTGATTTTTGTCATTGAATAGTCAATAATTAATAATTTTTTAAGCTCCTAAAATCCCTCCAACATTTTCTATAGAAGCCCCTCTCAACTCTATAAAAAGAAATCTCATATATCCTCCAAAAGTAGTGATTGTGGAATTTTCGCTATAAATTTATTTTTGCGAAGTCTTAGATGCTAAAATTAAAACCCTTTTGAGAAGAAATCCTGATGAATGTCATGACCAAATTTCAGATCTTGGTTCTCTATATTTTCGGAGATATGATTTGTGGAAGTTAGGGTTTTTGCAGGCTCCCGAATTTCATTTCAAAGAGGTGACCTTGGGAAAATCGTCATAACTCTCTCCCTGAGAAGCGGATTTGAATTCTGTAGAAAGTGGTGGATAGTGCACGGACTGTAGTTTTCTGTATATCAATTTCATAGTCGACGGAGGAAACATTGACACGTGGCACGCCGTACATGTTCGCTCTACTGAACTAGTCCATAATTAGGTCATCGTGAGAGATTGGGCATAACTTTGCCTTAAAGAATCCAAATTGGGTCAGACCTGTGGCATTGGAAAGAAGACCCAGAGGGATACTACAGGACCAAAGGTCACATATTGGGGATCTGAAATCACAGAGATACATCAGATTCAATATCATGCTCGTAGAAGGCAAGAAAAAAAAACTAGATCAAGTGTTGTCAAGGGCTGCAAAGGATTAGAGTTTCTAGGGTAGCAAAGAGCAAGGTGCAACAAAACGATGCAGCAGAGGTAAGCTCTAGGTAAGTATATTCTGTATATGCATGTTCATCTCTTAATTGCATTAGGTTCTTTGTATTCTAATTTGTTGTTTTTGTTTAGCACTGACATATGCTCTACAGGATGAGGTAAGTTTTGTTATTATCAGGTCATGGGTTTTTCCTTGAAGACTTTTTGCAGGTACTATATATTCATCAAGAGAAGACTCAATGCATAATCTAATGTTTTGAAGAGTGAGAAAGGGTAGCATGACAAGAGCAACAATCAAGGTGCAGAACAATAGCAAGAAGTTCACCACATGAAGTCTTCCAGTGGGCAACACTGCATATAGTCATTATAAAAGTATCATTGCACAGAGTCATTGTAATAGCATCATTGTAAAAGTTGTACAAGTGTCTATCTGCCAAGAGTTGAAGAGGCAATCTCGAGAGGTCTAGGGTCATCATTAGGTGGTTGTGTCATTGTTGGGGTTATGGTCTAGTGTGTCTTCTTCTTCTACATCATTCTATATCATTGTAAAGTGGACCATTGTCCCTGGTACGGGAGTCCATTATTATTTTATTCTTCTATAGGGTGGTAGGGTGGCGCTAGGTTGGTGCATGAAGTCACCAACAGGTTCAAGTGAAAACTTTAGGGTGGTAGGGTGGTGCTAGGGTGAATTGTAGCTCATTGGGTGTTGGGGCATCTGTTCAATTGACTACTGAAGAATCTCGGGTGTTGGAGCGTCCATCCAGTGGGAGCTCGAGAAGAATGCTTTTCTAGATTCTAGGATGTTGGAGCTTTCTTTTCAATTGGAGTTGAAGATTAAAGAATTATTATAAAAGCGTTCAGGTGGTTTTTGTCCTGGAGGGGGTTTCCACCTTAAAAACTGGGTGCATTTGTGTTCATTTTTTTTATTGCTATCATTGTACAAACACTGATAATAATTGAAGATTAACTATTTCTCTGAAAGATTAATAATAATACTAATTGAAAGGAATACTGATTCACACCAACCCCCCCCCCCCCCCCCCCCCTTTTAGTATTTCCAACATTTATCATATCAGAGCTAGGACCAAAAACTACTTGAGGTTTTTCATCTTGCAAACTTATGACATCTTCTTCTGCATCAATACTTGAAGATTGAATCCATTTTGAAACTTGATTTTTATAACCTATATTTTTAGAGAGTTCAGATAATGGAATTGGAATTTTAACTCTTTCTAGTTCTTTTTCAACATTAAAAATTGTTGGAGTAGTTTTTTTAGGAATATTTTGTTCTGGTAACTGATTATGTGTTTCACTTGATGATGTTTGTGTTTCAAAAGTTTTAACTTGAGGTTCATCAAAGGTCACCTTTTTGGTTGGTCTACCAGGTCTTGGTCTAGGCCTTAAGTCATATCTTTTGTTTAACTCAACAATAAGAAACTCAAAAAAAGCTTGATATTTAGAAATTTGAGAACTTTCTTGATTTTGGGCAGAGACCTAATCCTGATTTATTGGAACAATTGCATTGTGGGATGAGGAATCTTCAAACTGATTGATATCATTTGTAACAACAGGAATAGTTTCTTCAGGGTCTTGATCATCAATCAATAAGGGAGGTTGGATTTGCTGGTCATTATTTGGTCTTTGCAAAATTTGAGGTTGAAAAGGTCTTCTATATTGAACTTGTGGTCTATTTGCAACTGGTTGAACAACTCTAGGTTGAGATTCCATCTTAGAGATTCTATTAGAGATATTTCTAAGGAGAGAAGTTATTTCATCAATTTTGGTTCCTTCATCTTTAGTTTTTGATGATGATGCACCTTCTTCTCTAGCTTTCATCCTCTTTTCAGCCTTTTCAGCTTTTGCTCTCAGTTTACTAGATGCTGACCTATTAGCTTCAACTTCAATTGCATTGGTCTGCATATCTGCTAAAGTTTTAGACTTCCTTTCTCTAAGCATAAAAACAAAATCATCTTCAAATGCCTTAGAAAATCTAACTTTGGCAGCAGTTACTGGAGGTTTACAGTCTGGGGGCATTTTGTTATACAATTTATTAAATCTCTTGATGAAATCAACAATAGGTTCATTTGGGTTTCTTTTCAAATCTTCAAATTCAGTTAAATAGTAAACATCATCTTTCTTAATTCCCTACTGATTCTTAAAATATTTATTAATTCAGCCCAGGAATTTATAGTATTTGGTTGTAATTGTCTAAACCAAATTCGAACATTTCCTTCTAATGAATGGACAAAGAGTCTAGTATAAACATCTTCATGCTTGATATTCAAATTATCAAAAAATCTAAAAACGCAGTTAGATGATCTTTAGCCGATGGGCCCGTTTCTCCATTGAATCTAGGTAAATGTTTCAAATATCCATCAGGAAAAGGATGGAGTTGAGTTGTAGGAGGAAGGACTAATGTTGCATAACGAGCTGCTATGATTGGCCGAAAACCAACCATTGAATGTGGTGATGTAGGTGAAGATGAAGATGAAGATGAAGAAGAAGAAGGAGAAGATGAAGAAGGATGTTGGGAAGAAATTACTTGAGATGAAGATGGATGATAGGAGGTGGAAGTGGGTTGTATGAATTGGGAAGGAATAACTAATTTTTGAACTTCTAGGATAGATTTGTCTTCTTCTTCAAAAGCAAAAGGGCTGGTATAAATAGTAAAACCTTCCTCAGGTTTGATAGAAGTAGATGGGTAAGTTTGTATCACAGAAGAAATAAAATCAGCTGGTTTGAAATCAAGTAATTCAGACCCTAACTGAGCTTCTGTATCAGTTGCCTATGAAGTAGGAATGGAAAGGTGAATTGATTCAAATTGATGAACCAATAAAGTTGATTAAAGGTCAACTCCTTTAGATAATAGTTCTAACACTTTTAGTAGTAGATCTCATAATTTTGTAGGGATTGGGATAGGTTGAAAAGGATCAGGTTGTGATACAATTTTTGGTGGAAGAGATTCAGGAATAGAAGAATAAGCTTCTAATTTGCGTTTAGAAGAGGCGATTCTTACTAACCTTTCAGGATATGATAATGGAGAATGAAGATCAGAGTCAGAATGAGACATAGTGTGCTTGAGTGAAGCCAGGTTTACTTAATGGAGTCGTCAGGTGAATGATTTTAGCCAACTAACTTCTTATTCACCTTTAAGAAGAAAATTTTATCGTTGTCCCAGGGAAAAAAAACTTCAAAATTTTGTTCCTCGTTAATGATGCCAATCTGGTGTGGTCCTTTGTAGACAGTTCTAGGTGAAGGAACTATGTCAAAGCATCTAAAATGTTGTTTTAATTTGAGTTTGGATGACCAATGATTTAAACTGTTAAACAAATGCAAATCCTAATTATTTCTGATATAATAAAAGGGACAATTCTTCACCTTTAACAAAATTAAGCTTTTAAAATGTTTATGAAAGGTAGAGTTTTAAGGTGATATATATGATTACTTAAAACATTCAAATAGAGTATTTAACTTGTCATGTATAGACGATGCATGTAAAATATTTTTTACAGCCAAACAAAGCATATTTAAAGATAACAGGAAGCAACAATTAAATTATGTAGAGGAATTGACTCAAACAAATAGATTTAGTTAATTGATCTTTGTAATTGTTATAACTTCGGAGGGGATTTATGAAAGATTGATATTCAATCTTTTCTTACCCAGATTTCCTATTAACTCTAAACATGTGTAGAAATAAATAAAGATGGAAACATAATAAGAAACTAGAAAACTCACAGGAGAACACAAGCTGCTTCAAAATGAGTCCAAAATCCTTCTATTAATCTCAGAAATAGTTCAGAGAATTATAATCATGCTCAATGGCTTATCACAAGCGTTCAACCCTTCATATTTCAAATTAAAAAGTATTTATAGAGTTTCTAATAAAAATATCTAGACTTAAAATCAAAATTTATTACAAAATATATTTTCCAAACTGATTTGGATTTATTACAAAAATAAAACTAGAAAAGAGGAAATCTGAACTGTTTTGACATCTTGCACATAATTCGAGGACTATTGTTGGTGACTGGAGCTATAAAGTTGTTGTTCTATTTGTTGTTCCTGGAAATATGTTCTTTGTCCCTAAAAACTTGGTATTCTGTTGCTGAAAATCTGTTGTCTCTCATTCAATGAGTTCACACAACTTGTCCCATCTTTTTTCATCAGGAATAGAAAATTTTAATAATTTTCTATATGATTCATCCACTTCAGTGTATTTCTCAAAAGTAGGCTTAGTTATGAACAAATGCTTGATCTCATGCTGAATTAATAAATCATAACTAAGACCTTCCATGAAAGCCTTTCTAGTGATGGTTCCTTTGATTTTAGCAAATTTAGCTTTATCTATTGCTATATCATGCAATCTCTGTTGATATTCTTCCAGTGGAATTAATTTATCACCTATACCCTGCAGACCTGGAAGTCCTTTTACATGTAATGAATTAAACTTTCTATGAAACTTTTTAATCTGGAGCTCTAAATTATGACATTTATTCTCTAGCTGTAGCATTAAATTTCTTTTAGTATGTACCCTTCTCACCTCCAAGACAACTTCAGTTCTGTCTTCAATACCATATTCTTCAAGCTCTTCTTTTGTCTTGGAATTCAGAACCTTGATTATTTTTGTAGCATCTCCTGGTTTGTGGTCGAGGTCTTCCTTTACTTCTACCACTACTTCCTTTGATTTTTGTAACAACTCTTCCTGTTAAAAAATAATCTCAATTGAAGGCCACAATTCAGTAATTGATTCATTAATATTAAGCCAAATATTTTCTTTGGCCTGAGCAATGGTCTGAGCAATTACAACTTCATTTTCATAAGTTTTTATTTGTTGAGTCAACTTATAACTTTTCTACAACTCAACCAAGTATGCATTATCAGTCTTAATCTTTTGTTCTTTGAGCTTCTGAAGTAGAGATTTCAATTTCTCAATCTCCCGATCTTTCAGTGTTAAGTCTCCCATGGCTTTTGATAAATCTGTTGCTGCATTAGTGGACTGTGTATCCACTGTAACAATTGTTGTTGTAGAAGTCCTTGCTATTGAAGTAGTCCCAGATGTTGAAGTATCTGCAGTAGATGTTTTTGTGGGGATAGATGCTGAAACATCGAATTGTTCTTTTTTTTTCCTTTAACAGTGTCTCCATTTCGGCCTCCATCTTTTGTATCTGGAGATTTTGTTCAATTATCATTTTGAACATATTCTCTTTTTCTATCTCTAATTGACCAACTTCTTTGGCCTGTGGATGTTCTGTAGTAGGAAGCTTCAGCTATTTCCTTAATGCTTGAATATCAACATTCTTGTTCTTAATCATTTCTTCAGCTGCTTTAACATCATTAGGATCATATCCTAATTTTATTACCAGATCTTCCAATGACTTAATTCTGGTATATTTGGCCAGGGATGAAATTTTCTCCATTTTTAATTGTGAATGAATGTTATTCAGTGAATCTTGTAGTTTGGAGGCTGCCATAGCTGAACTGGTCAAAGTAGAATATATCATTTGTCAAACTTGCTTATGCAAGTTAATCTGATCGATAACATGAATTTGTTTGGTGTCAAAAGCAAAAATTGATGTCTTATAATCTTCTTCACCTCTAGGGACTGGAACTTTGGGTTCCAAGAAATCTAGCTGAAATTTTCCCTTTTTAGTGTCGAGTGCAGACAAAAGTCTGTGCTGGGTAGTAGAAGTATGTTTCCATAATTCAAAATATGTGGTGGCTTTCAGTGCTTCATTCTTTCTTTTAATATCTTTATATCTAGCAAAAATGTTATGTTGTTATGTACCCTGAGAAACAAATGATATAGGAGGATCTATGGAAATATCCTTAATCCTTGGAAAGGTAAAAGTATGAGAACCTGTAAATATCTTTGTTGCTTGCTCCTATGAACTTTCTACTTGAAAAGGCTCCCCTTGAGTATTAGTTTTATTTATTCTTTTAAACACTTGGAATTTTGTCTCTTGAATTTCTCAAACTAAAGGAGACAAACTTTCTCTTGGCTTCTTAGTCTCTTTATCTTATGGAACTGGAGTTTGTGACACTATTTGAATATAAATTTGTTCCTCTACCTCTTGCAATGTGTTCTCCTGCCACTCCTCTTCATTTGCATACTACTCTATTTATGGCCTAGGTGTATGTGCATAAGGTGTAGTCTTCTGTTCGACTCTTAACTTAGAAATAATCCCCAAAGGATCATAAGACCAGGTGAAGTTCAATTTGAACTTCATTTGTTTCAAGAGAAGATTTGTCTCCTTTGCTACTACTCTGGTGTTGATAATAAATGGTCCAATCCACGCTTTTAAACTGCGATTTCTTCTTGTTGGATACAAAATGAAGATTATCCATGTTCATCATTTGTCTAATATATTCCAATGCAAAAATTTTGATTGGTACAAATTTTGGCAACCTATAGGGAGGAAGCTCACATCCATAGATTCTGATTTCTATGTAGTTCTGATAGAGGTACCAGTCTCCAATCTTAGTTTGCTCAAAGAGGTGAAGAATTCTTTTGATTTCAAGTGAAATTATGAATCATATCACTGTTGAGAAGACACAATGTCGTATGTAAAAACTGATTTACATAATCACTAAAAGAATACTCCTCTATGTTCTTTCTTACCAATGAAGTCCAATGAATAATAGACTGAGGATTCCCTTGTGCATCTAATTTATGTAGTGGAAATTTGAATCTATCTGCTTGGAAAAATAGAAATAAATACACAAGGACTGATTGATGCTTAAAAGCACCTTCAGTAGAAAACTTTAGAAACTGATCATGAATGCTCTCTGCTAGAAATTGATTGTAGTTGAAAATGAGTGATGGTTTATCACCTGCTAAAAATACTGATAAAAATTCTAGAATTACCTCATCAACCCACTGATCGCTAGGGTAACCTAATAAACATGAAACCATAGAGATGACTTGCCTAGACATTTATGGAAATATTGAAGAAGAGTAGGGCGGATTGGTTCTTGGTAACTCAAAGTTCTCAGGTAAAAATGATTCAAAGATCTTGGCTCTTTGAGGGAATGTGATTTTCTGATAGATCTCCATGAGAGAATCTACAGAAAAAGGATGCAGAGGGGTTGTAGGTTGAACTTGAAGGATTTGACATATTGACTTAGGAGTGACAATAAACAAGACTTCATTATTTTGGGAAATTACGACCCTCTGACTGGGTAAATACCTTAAATAACACCAGGTGACAAATTCAGGGAAGAAATGGGTCTGTGGAAAGATGAACTGGGGTAGGAAGGAATCCCATATGTTCAATTCATCACTATCATCTAAGAATTTCTGATTTTTCTAGTTGTGGAGTTCATAAAGATCGAACTCACACTGGGTTTAAGAGATTTTGTATTGCTTGTCAACTAGGGGAAATTTGTCTAAATTGACTACAGGGGGAAACATTGGGCTTTCTACCACTAATTTGGACTTTCCTTTGGACGACGACATGCTGAATTATGAATTTGTAGACAGGATTATCGAATTACCGAGAACTGGTGATTGTTGGTGTAGAAAATGCTTGTTTGTTGATAAAATCCAATTGTGCCTGCGCTGTTGCAAGAGGATGGGAGAAAAGGAATGTGGAGGGAAACATAATGTTTTAAAGGGATTGGGTGAATTAACCATTTTTGTAATTTCTAGTTAATGCACTAGAATTTGGCGTGAATAATTTATTCGTTATAACGATAAATTAGCTATAGGCGGGGAATTTTTTTGATATAATAGTAATGTGATGTGGACGAATGAGGGAATGGCATGTGATGAGGTGTGAGGTGGTATGAAAGCGACGTTGGGAGTGGAGCGAATGAGTGAGTGGTTTTCGGGGGGGAGTGGGGTGTGTGGCCGAAATGGCTGTGGAGGGGCCACGTAACCAATGGTAGAATATTCATAACATCTTTTCGGAACCCCCCCTGGTTAAACATTAATAGCGCGGGGGGCGGGGGGGGGGGGGGGTGGTGGGGTTAGGTGGTCCGAAGTTCATCCCCTGCCGTTGATCCAGGCGAGGGTGATCTCCACCTTTAATTCTCACTCGGGCTTTATCGCAAGCTGACAACATGTCAAATCAATTTACTTTATTAACAATGTATTAATTAATCATCAATTAATTAACATAATAAATATTTAAACAATAATACAAAAATAATGTGGCGGCATTTAAACAAGCGTGCCTATACTTTGGGGTTATTTATATATATATATATATATATATATATATATATATATATATATATATATATATATGAAATCCCATTTATTTCTTTTCTCTATTTTTCTTTCTTTTTGCATTTTCTTTTCTTTTTATTTTTCTTTTCTATATTTTGTATTTTTTTTCTTCTATTTTTCAACATAAGGAAATGGAAAACATAACAAGGTGAAAAAAGTTACAACAGGGGTCCAAGTGTAATAGGCGGGTGGCCACTAATATCCACCTGGATCAATCATGCCCCCTTAGGAAGCAATGGTCTCCGTTGTGTTGATTGCCTCCATGAGACATAAAAACTTTTGCTAAACTTGGTCCCTGATGAGCCACTTTCCTTGGTGCATGAGTTGGTCAACTTGATAACCCGATACAACTGGATCTTGTGTTGGTGAGTAGTCTTGATCAGTGTGTCCATCATATGATCAGTTGTGGCCTATTCCATGCAGTTTGGGTTCAGATTTGTTGGTATTTGCTGTTATACAATATCTGATGTGTCTAACAATGGTGGGAAGTATGGACGGATGCGGTCCACAATGAAAACTAGGTGCAAACAAAGGAATGGGGGAATGTTGAGCTCGAATGCATTGTCACCCATAATCTTGGTGATGGTGTGGGACCCGTATTAGAGTGGTCGGATCTTCTGATGGGATTTGGAAAGGCGTTCTTTCTATAAATGCAACCAAACTTTGTCACCCACCTAAAAATTATGAGGCACCCGATGCTGATCATGCCATTGCTTGTACTTGACATTGGACTTCTCCCAGATGTTGTGAACCTGTTGGCGGATGTGTTGGATCCGTTTAATGAACTTGGTTGCTTTATCAACCTCAGACTGTACATGTGTGGATTCTGTCTGTGTAATCGCATGAGGTATGACAACCTCAATCAAACACAATGGTTGAAATCCCAGATCCACTTGACAGGTAATTTGACTAGTCGAGCTATGGAGAGCTCTGTTATAGCTGTGCTGCACATAGGGAAGGCTCTCTCCCAAGTTTGTGGATGCTTGGAGTTTTACATGTGGTGTATGTGCAATATCATCGTGTCGATGACCTTTGTCTCGCCATCAGTTTGGGGATGGAATGCAGTTGACTTGGTGAGCTTGGTGTCCATTAGTGTTTAGAGGCTCGACGAGAATGTGCTAAGGAACTTGCCATCCCATTCTAATATAATGTTCTACAGGATCCCAAAATGTACCCACACTCGTTCAAAGAAAATTTTGGAAATGTCCTATGCTATGATACTCTTCTTGTAGGCCACCAATATAGCCATCTTACAAAATTTGTCCATGACCACAAATACACAATCATTACCATGCTTGGTAAAAGTGAGGCCAGAAAAATTGTCCATGAAGATGGATTCCTAGGATTGGCTGAGAGTAGGCAGAGAGAATACAAGCCTTGCTTTTTGATGGTTGGCTTGGCAACGGAACATGTAATGTAGGATCTGATATATTTTCCAACATCATGTTGAAGTTTGGGCCAATAAAAATACTTCTGTAGTATGACCATAATTTTCTCCACACCAAAGTGTCTTGCAATTGGATTGTAGTGCACCTCCCAAATTAGCTTATCACGCTCACTTGAAAGAACACAAAGGTGGCTCAGGTAGCATAATAATGCATCATGGAGGGGGAAATATGGAACTTGCTTTCCATCCACTAACATTTAGTATGTGGTGGCGAACTCTAGATCATTTTTGTACAGTTGCAGCCATCCAGAGGCCTCATGGCCACAAGATTTGAGAACAGTAGTTAGTGTTGGAACTGGGGACTGACTGAGTAAATCTGCAAGATGATTGTTGTTTCCCTTTTTGTATTTCATGTTCAAGTGGAATTGTTGCGAATATTTCAACCACTTCTGATGGTGATTGTTCTGCAACTTCCCCTATTTCTGTATAAACTGAAGAGGTCGGTGATCTGTGTGGATGACTGCCTCCTTCCCTAGAATGTAATGTTTCCATTTCCAGCAAGCCTGCATGATAAAATACATCTCTTTATCATAGGTGTGGTACTTCCGAATTGTATAAGAAAATGTATCACTATGATAGGCCAATAGATGCCCTTGCTGGGTGAGGATTGCACCAATAACATATTCGGAGGCGTCTGTCTCAATTTCAAATGATTGTTGCAGGTCTGGAAATGTGAGTACAGGTGCAGAGCAGAGGTGATGCTTCAACTCAAGGAATGCCTTTTGTTGGGACTCATACCAGGAAAACTTTGCCTTTGCTCTACCCTTGGTAATCTGACACAAAGGCCAAGTGATATGTGAGAATCCCAACACGAACCTTCGATAAAATTTGGCAAGGCCCAAAAAGCTATGAAGCCCTGTTAGAGTGGTCAGGGCTGGCCAATCCCGAATGACTTGGATCTTATCCGGATCAACATGCACACCTTTCTCATATATGATGTAACCCAAATATTGGACCTGACTCATTCCAAAGGTGCATTTCTCCAAGTTGGCACACAGTTTGTGCTGCCACAGTGTTTTAAGGTCTTGCTGAATGTATTGAAAGTGCTCCTCCCAACTCTTGCTGAATATGAGGTTGTCATCCACATAAACAACCAAAAACGAGTTGGTGAAGGTCCGCAAGATGTCATCCATCAACCTCATAAATTTTTAGGGGCATTTGTCAACCTGAAAGACATGACCAATCATTCAAAAATACCTTCCTTGGATTTGAAGGTGGTCTTCCTTACATCTGTGGGCTCTATTGGAACTTGGTGATAGTCAGAATTCAAATCAATCTTACTGAAATACTTGGCCCCCTTGAGTTGGTCCAGAAGCTCATCAATTCGTGGGATTGGATACCTATTCCCGACAATAAATTTGTTTAGTGCTCGAAAATCAATGCAAAGCCTCTATGTCCCATCCTTCTTTTGTAAAAGTACAATCGGGCTCCCACAAGGTTAGGAACTTGGTCATATGTGCCCTTTTTAAAACAACTCCTAGATCTGTTGCTTGATGTTTTCATTTTCCAGAATGGAGCGATGGTATATCAACCCATTGGGTAGATGTGCTCCAAGAGTTAGATAGATCGAATGCTTGACCTGACAATGCAG
Source organism: Pinus tabuliformis (assembly GCA_031772625.1). Classification (NCBI taxonomy): domain Eukaryota; kingdom Viridiplantae; phylum Streptophyta; class Pinopsida; order Pinales; family Pinaceae; genus Pinus; species Pinus tabuliformis. The sequence continues at coordinate 539,435,480 of CM062807.1, read as the reverse complement.
GGGTACCCCCGTGGGTGAGGAGAAGATGTGCTTGTATTTTTGCACGACCTTATCCACCTGATTTTGTTGCATGGAGGAACCGTTCTCGAGGGCCATGGATGTCGCCACAAAGTTTCCTTTATTTTGAGAGAGAATAAGAAAGAAATCAAATTTCCCAGTCTGGGAGATGATCTTACTATATTGCTTAGTAGAGATCAAAGAGATGGTGATGCCTCGACTCATACACAACATGACGCTTCCACAAGTATGGTTGACCTAATAATACATCAAAAACTTTAAGAGGAGCAACGTCAACTAGTACCTCATTTGTGAATGGTTTGATGATGTATGGAAGATGACACTATTGGCTGACGCGAAGATCTTATCCTTAGTGGAGCCACCCGATGGCGTATGGTTGCAGGTGTGGTGTGGTTGGTAGGCCCAACCACTTAACGGTCGCTATTGAGATGACGTTATTTCAACTCCTACTATCGATAATGAACTGCAATGGATACCCCCTCACCCACATTTGTGAGTGGAAGAGACACTACCCTTACTCTGGATCTTTGGGCTTAATCTTCTAGATCTTGGCAATGGTAATGATGGTGTTGGGCTCCACATCAATAATCTGCTTCCCTTTGTCATTCCTTTTGCCGGGTTCTGACTCAGAGTCAGAACATGCATCTAACTTTGAAGCCTTCATCTCGCCTACCAGCGACTGGTTAGATAGACATTCACTTGTTGTAGAAAATCTTGCAGATTCACAAGCTAATGCAATTTTCTAAAGCAAGAGACAAGAATCTACTTCTACTGTTTACAGTGGAAGCCCATAAAGATCGAGAAAAACAATAATCAACAAGAGGAAGAACATCAATGACACATAACACAATAAATATCTTGGGAAAGCCATAACTCAAAACCCCACTATCTGTATTGTATTAATCCGGAAAATAAAGATGAAATTACAATGCTTGTTCTCTCTAGAACAATCCCAAACGCTCAACAAATTCAATCTCTAACTCATAAGCAAGCTCAAGGCCAAAGCTTAGCCAATTCACAAGTTCCCCAAGTCTCTATTACATTACACCCTTCATCAAAGAATTCATATGAATACAATATGATCCACTCAACCTTGAGCTTAACTTGCACAACTATTTCCTATCCTCCCCATGATGACTTCCTTTGGCCAATACTTAGCCAAATTTCCAAGCCTCCAAGATTCTAATTCTTTGCAAAATTCCTGAGAGAATTAGCCCATATTTAAAGGGAAATTCCTCAGTTCCTGAATGCATACACTACTAGTGAAACTCAGAAAAATCTAAAACAAATATTACACTGTCCCTGCACTCTAGTCTCAACTGAGTCTTTGTGAGAATCGACATGCATGAGTTTCTTGTTGGTTTGGGGTAGCATCGGATGTGCTCTAGCCATGAAATTTGGTGGATAGGTTGGGGCACATGCGATATCCAATACGTAGAAAGGGTTTGGGCAGATTCTAAACAAATCAGGAGATGTTAAAATAATTAATATTTTTAATGGAGTCCCTAAGTCTAAACTTAGGGAAAATAAAATATTAATGTATATTAATATGAATTTATGTTAGAGTGGTCCAAAAGACATGGATCAATCCAGATCTAATCTTAGCCGTTGATTAGGGACTTAATATTGGCCATTGATATGTTAACAGGAAAAGTATAAGAGGAGGTTTGAGGGTCACTTGGAGAACACACCAGAGTGATCAGTCATTCTATTCTCTAGAGCGGGTTTGCTAAGAGAGATAGAATCAGTGATCGGAGAGCAGCTGAGGGGCATTGAGTACAGGGAGACAGAGATAGTGCTGGGAGAGCAACAGAGCAACCAAATAGAGTGATGCAGGAGCAACCGGTGCTCACGTAGGGCCATGCAAAGGCAGCTAAGTGTTGTGGAAAGCACCAAAGAGGCTAGATTAGCTGATGCAGAGGCTCTGAGAGCTGACACAGGGTCTCCTGGGGTTAACGCAGGCAAAGTTAGGTTGACGCAGGGCCAATGCTGGGGCTATGAGAGGATGACGCAGTCCAGATTGGGCAGACGTTGGGTTTTTTGGGGCAGATTGGTGCTGAGTAGCTGCTAGAAGGATTATCCCGAGTTTCAACCAATAGATTTGTCAGAAACTGAGAGGTATTACTGCCAAGGAAATTCTCTATTGGGTAGGCCAATTTTGGCACCCAGATTGTACTCTGATATTGCTTAATAAGAAAACCCTCAGATAGCTGCGCTGGTTTTCCCACATTGGGTTTTTCCGGGGACATTAGTCCAAAAATAATGGTGTCATATGGTGTGTTTGTTCTTGTTTCTTTTAGTTGCTAATCTGTAATATGTTGAGCATGAACCAGTGTTTATTTTTAGTATTTACATTGTAAATAACTTGTTAAGGAAAATAACAAGTAGGTAGGAATAAATCAGATAAAGTGCATGGAGGGTTTCTAACTAAGTAAACTTAGAAAATTCAACATGGTATCAGAGCATGATTGCAGATCACATGAGGACTAAAAGACATCAGCTTAGCGGAGAAATAGTAGGAGAAAACAGTTGTCATGAGGTAAAAAAAGCTATTTCTAGCAACGCAAAAGCCAAGGAGTGACGCAGAGCCAGCCAAGGCCACGCAGAGGAAGTCGGGAGTTGCGCAGAGCCTTAGAGAGGCCAGCGTTGCTGACGCAAAGGGTCAGATGGCTCACACAGAGGGTCAGATGGTTGACGCAGGGAATCCCAGGGCTGACGCAGGGCCAATGTGGGGTAGAGAGGGGCTGACGTAGTTTACAGAGAGACAGTTGCTGGGGTCCAGAAGGCTGCACGAATATTGCACAGTGGAGCTAGTGAGGTACTGTAGTCAGAACGGTACCTGACAGAACAGGGCCAAGGAGTTGTTACCAAGGGTTTTTAGCCGAGGAACCCGGATCAATAGTGCAGCTGCACAAGTTGATCAGAGTATGGGACATCTTGACAAGTGGCAAAAGGATTTCTAGGAGGGAAATCAGGACTCAGAGGGAGTCTAGAAAAGAACTTCCATACCGGAAGTAGAGACTCAGAGGAGTCGAACAGAGAACTTCCAAGAGGGAAGTAGAGGAGCATCATGGCACTACATGGGGTAAGAGATCAGGATAGACTGGACGGAGCATCGAACTTCGCAGTCTGGAAGGTGAGAATCTTATCCATGCTTGACAGGAATCGTGTTAAGAACTTAGCCTTGAAGGTAATAACTGTCCCATTCGACCCCAGTGATAATGACATGTACAAGGAGGCGATGGATAGGGCCAAGTGCATTATCCTTGACAGGGTCAAGGATCATGTGGTACCACATATAGCTGAAAAGGAAATGGCATTTGAGATGTGGGAGGATCTCAAGAAGCTATACCAGCATACTTCTATGCAGAGAAGAATGCTGCTCGAGAATCAGATGAGGTCGTATCAGATGAAGAAGGGATAATCGATTAACACCTTCCTCGAAGGACTGAATGAGATCCGAGACCAGTTGATTGCTATAAGAGCAACACCAGATCAAAAGCTAATGGTGAGGACAACCCTGAATGCTGTCTCAGAAAACTGGGAAGTATTTGTCCAGAGTATACTAGGCAGAGGGACACTTCCACCTTGGGACGAGATGTGGGCAACTCTTTGCCAGGAAGAGATCAGACGGCAGTCGAAGACAGGTAGCAACAACAAGGGGATCAAAGTCAAGCAGGAGGAGGAAGATGTGGCCCTAGCATTTGAGGGAAAACAGGAAAAGCAGAAGAAGAAAGATCTCTCCAAGATCAATTGCTTCCACTATGGGGAGCTGGGTCATTACGCGACCCAGTGTCCAAGGAAGAAGAGTAAGGGAGAGTCTTCCGAGACTAAGGCAGCGCCAGCACGGGCAGAGAAGGAAGTTTTGACAGACGATGACTGTGCCATGAGTGCACACGCACCACTTGAGTGGAAGTGGGGAGACATCAAGCTGTAGTCAGATGGAATACATGCAATGAGGGGCAGGATCCTCGAGGTACCCAGCCTCTTGGATTAGACCTTGCTACGGGAGCCCTATCGAGGAATAGCAAGATTGGCTGAGTGGGTAGAGACAGATGCTAATGGAGCGGCAGAGAGAGCTACAATGCAGGAGTCCCGAGACAGTGCAGAGCTAGCAGGCTGCAACAGTGCGAGAGGCATAGAAATGTTGCACCAGTGCAGGAAGACACAAAGAGGTGTGCAATGGTGCGAGATGCAGGGAGTTGTTGCAGCAATGTAGAGGTCAGAGAGGGAGCACTTGTCAGCAACAAAGGGAGCTTCAGCATCAGTGGGTGTCTCTAGCCCAATAGGGAGGTCAATTGGGAGATCAGTTACTTACTTCTAAGTAACTGAGTTGTAGTGCAACAGTGAGCAGCACGATGCAACATGATGAGAGGAGGTGCAGTGCGGATGCAGTGCTGGGAGAAAGGACCAACAACAGCACGGATGTAGAGGCATTTCTCGTACAGATGCAACAGTGGCTGTAGCAAAACCATGGGAAGCAGTACAGGATGCAAAAGTGCAGAGGATGTTGGGCAGGAAGGCCTAGCATCAGCACATGTACCGATGCCAGATGATCAAAGTAATACTTAGTGAGGAGTATTGCTAGAGAACAATCCTCGCTAAGAGGGAGTGTTGCTTTGGGGTAGCATCAAATGTGTTCTAGCCACGAAATTTGGTGGAGAGGTTGGGGGACATGAGATATCCAATACCCAGAAAGTGATTGGGCAGATTCTACACAGATTAGGAGATATTAAAATATTAATATTTTTAATGGAGTCCCTAAGTCTAAACTTAGGGGAAATAAAATATTAATGTATATTAATATGAATCTATGTTAGAGTGGTCCAAAAGACATGGATCAAGCCAGATGTAATCTTAGCCGTTGATTAGGGACTTAATCTCGGCCGTTGATATGTCAACAGGAAAAGTATAAGAGGAGGCTTGAGGGTCACTTGGAGAACACACCAAAGTGATCAATCATTCTATTCTCTAGAGCAAGGTTTGCTAAGAGAGATAGAATCAGTGACTAGAGAGCAGCTGAGGGGAATTAAGTACAGAGAGACAGAGAGGCAGAGATAGTGCCGGGAGAGTAGCAGAGTAGCCAAAGAGAGTGACGCAGGAGCAGCCAGTGCTCACGCAGGGCCACGCAGAGGCAGCTAAGTGCTACACAGAGCACTAGAGAGGCCAGCGTAGTTGACACAGAGGCTTAGAGAGCTGATGCAGGGCTTCCTGGGGCTGACGCAGGGCCAACGCTGGGCTAGGAGAGGCTGACGCAATCCATATTGGGCAGATGCTGGGGTTTCTGGGGCAGATTGATGCTGAGTAGCTGCCGGAAGGATCATCGTGGGTTTCAGCCAATAGATTTGTCAGAAATTGAGAGATATTACTACCAAGGAAACTCTATGTTGGGTATGCTAGTTTCGTCACCCAGATTGTACTCTGATATTGCTTAATAAGTAAACCCTCAGATAGTTGCATCGATTTTCCCACATTGGGTTTTTCCAGGGACATTAGTCCAAAAATAATGGTGTCATATGGTGTGTTTGTTCTTGTTTCTTTTAGTTGCTGATCTGTAATATGTTGAGCATGCACTAGTGTTTATTTTCAGTATTTACATTGTAAATAACTTGTTAAGGAAAATAACAAGTAGGTAGGAATAAATCAGATAAAGTGCATGGAGGGTTTCTAACTAAGTAAACTTATAAACTTCAACATTTCTGATGAGGGAATATTCAGTTAACTGAAGTAGCACTAGTTGAGTGCACTAATGCATCAATTGACCGTTAACTCACTATTAGTTCCTCAAACATTGTGGAAGTAATTTAACTGGACTTAACTCAATAAACTGAGTTAACTAATTACAACTCAGACTTAATTCATCTTGGACCCCTATAATATAGGGAGAACATATACATGACTTCAAAAAGACTCCCAACTCAAAATTCCTAAGTTAACTAAGTCAACCCACTCTAGTTAACTATTACAAGTTGATATGAGAATAAAATTCGATTTTAATTTTCAGTTTAATTGAAGGACAAATTAAACTGGAATTTCTGGATTCTATTTTTATCATTTGTTGTGTTTCCATTTTCAACACTTGTGTTGTGAGTGGGGCTCTTATGGAACTCACACCACTTTCTTGTGTCCTTCTTTGTATTCTTGGTGTTGTTCTTTGCTTTCGGCTTTGATGTGTTGTCTGGTGTTCACATGCAGAAAAATTTCTTCTTCAACGAGTGAGTATTTGCCCGATCAGAGTCCCAATTAAAATCTTTTTCGTTTAATGGCCATATACTCTCCAGAACAAAGGCCTGGTTTCCTATGTTATCTAAAACTAAAATTAAACTAACAAAAACTATAATTAATGTAAGGGAAATATACAATATATCCTAATAATTTACAAAATATGAACACAATATGCTAGTATGATATGATCAATCTAAACAACAGAAATTGAAGGATTTAAATGGGCATAATACCACGTGATTTAAAATCCTAACTGGAATTTGAATCTAGAAAACCAAACAGATAAGTTTTGGTAGAAGCTTTATGCAAAAAACTTCAGAAAATATATTTTCAGGTTTTCATCCTATTCAAACAGTTTTTTGGTATTTTCTGAAATATATATGCATGCATTATCTAAAGGAAATAAATGACAACTTTTATCTTGCAAACGATAGCAAATATTCATATCTTTGACCATTCGATTTTAATGATCAAGCAGTAATGATAAAAGTTAACATTTTTTTTAATTCATGATGATAAAAGATATAAACTGTAACATGTCATGAGAAATGTTAAACAAAATAATCAAAGATTCGCTCATAATCAAATAACACAAGTTATAGAGCAATACCAGAGACATCCATTAAGTAATTAAAATGATGTCCTAACATAAATCTCATAGCTTATCACACATCAAAACTGAAAATGGTCTTAAAAAAAGTTGATACTTAAAAACTGATTCAAAAATACAAGTCTATAGTCTTCACTAATTCTCGACCCTTTGCACCAACGCAAAAGGGTCTATAAATACTAAAAAATAAGATAAGTCTTGAAACAAGAAAATCAATAGATTTTCTGAAAGTAAATACTTAATTCTAAAAATAAAAATTCTATCCTCGTTCAATTGATATCTAGCTGAGAAGTAGGCAACCTTTCCTCATCTTCAGAATCTTCGTAATTGAGACTGAGCAATAGGTGGGGTGCATGAACTTTGATATGATTTCCCATTGTGAATATATCTGGGAAACTGCAGAGAAATGAATGGAAGGAAATTGATTAATGTTGATTTGGCAACTGATAATCAATCCTTGGACCTTTTTCTTTCCTTTTTGATACTTGATTTCAAATTTGGCAATAAGTTTTATTTATTCAAAAGGCAATTGTAGAAATTTCTAGAAAATTTGTTGTTTCCAAACTTTCATCCTTTCTATTTCTACCTGGTCCTTGGTAATGAGATCTTTTGTAGGCTACTTTAATTCTCCTCGAAAAACTTCCTTCAGTGGTTTGGAACCTGATAGGTCAAATTTTTCTATAAAGTCTGTCTCTTTTTCCCATATTGTTAAACATTGTCCTTGTGTTGTTTGTATCCATGTTTTGATTTCTTTGGCCTCATCTTCCCTGCGACTCAAGGATGCAAGCATTAATCTTTTATCTGTCTTTGAAACTTTTGGAATTTCATCAGATTGAAATTCCTTTTCCCAGTCAAGAATAGACAATTTTTTTTTTAATAGATTTGTCTTCTATTAATGAATCAATCCTTTCATTTAAGTCTGTAATTTCTTGATAAAATATTGAGATCTTATCCATCTTTTTATAGAAATTTGATTGATTTTTCCTTAAAATTAGAAAAATCTATAAAGCTTGCTCTCTAAAAACTCCCATACTCTATGTTGCTTCTTGATTCTAATTAAGTTGACTATGAAGAGATTCGATTTGCTCTTTCAAGGTTGTGATCATAATCTCAGAATTACTTTCAACTTCTTCCTTCCAAATGCGGGTTTTCTCTTCATGTAATTTTCTTAATTCCTGAATGTGTTGTTCATGTTTTGAATTTACCTCTATCAATTCTCTCTGAAAATGCTTCTGTAGATTTTCCATTTCTACAATGAATCCTTGAATTAGAGTTGCAAAATACTTCTACCAATTTTCTTCATTGAACAATTCACTTTTCTCCAATTTTTTCTCTAAAACTTTGATTTTTTGTAGACTGTTATCATATGAAGTTGCAAGCTCATTCAAATGATATTGGTTGTAATTAACAAAATCTCCTAAAGCCTGAGAGGATTCTTGATATTTTTCTTTCACATCTCCCTGAGCTTGCGAGCTAAATTTGGAAACATTCTCCAAAGCATCACGTTTCCTTTTCTTTGTTCTCATGACAACTGATTTTGTTTGAGTATCGAAATAATAATTTGTCAAAGAAGGAATTGTATCTCAAACTACCTCTAACTCATAAACTGGTTTAAACAAGTATGCTAGCTCTGAGAGCTTCTGATGATTAAGTGAAAGTTCCAAGTACACAATACAATGATATAACACTAGCTCCAATAGTGGAACATGAAGTTACCACTTGCTTCTCCAAAGAATGATATTCACTCCTATGCTAAGCTAGAGAAGCCAAGGCTCCAAATCCTAAGTTCCAAGCCCTTTGCTTGAGTTATGAGGGTTTATTTATAACAAATGAGGTGACCTTTCACCTCCCCTTATGACCTTTGAGCTTCCTCATGACTCTTGAGCTTATTTTGTCCTTATTCTACCTAATGACTCTTCATATTCCCTATGTGACTCTTGGACTTCCACTTGCATTTACATTTCTTATTATTTTCAAAATAAAAAATTACATAAGAAAAAATGTGGCTAGAGCCTAATAAGACAAAACTAATACATCATGCTTGAGCTTGAGGAAACTGTAGCTCGACAACCTCTACATGTAGTTCTGATGTGACATATTGGTACCAAGCCTTGTATTGTGTTGCTATGTTTTCAACCTTTGATGGAAGATTTGGATTATATCTAACTCTTCCCTCCATTGCATTTGGATAAATGGTCTTGGAACCAATTTGAATATTGTTCCACAATAAGAACAAATTCATATTCAACTTGGCAGGTCCAACTACAAATTATAGAACATTATATTTTATGATCTCTAAATCTTCCTTAGTGGTCACCTATCTCAAGTTGCTTGAGAATTATTCGATCTCCTTCCTGACAACATTTCTCCCCTTTATTTCCACAAATGATCTAATGGAAGGTATCTTGTGCACTCTTACCAAGGAGTCCAACCCATGATACAATCATGAGTAGGCAGATATGGTGTTGGCCACATAAGTGTTGAGTTGTTTATTACCCTGTATAAGCATCTTGGCCTTGACTCTATCCAATTTAGCATCCTGCCTTGTATTCCTAACCAACTTTGATCATGCATTCCTATATTTAGTGCCCCATTCTTGAATTACACCAATGGTTGCATAAATTGTCTTTAAAACTTTTACATTCTCTCAGAACCTCTTTTGTATTGCATGCAAGGGAACTATCTATTAATTTTTGGCAGCATCGGATGTGCTCTAGCCATGAAAATTGGTGGAGAGGCTAAGGCACATGAGATCTCCAAGACCCATAAATCGTTTGGGGAAATTCCATCTGGATGGAGAGATGTTAAAATAATTAATATTTTTAATGAGACCCTAAGTCTAAACTTAGAAAATTAAAATATTAATGTGTATTAATATAATATGGGTGAGAAAGTTCTAAATAACGAGGATCAAGCCAAATCTAATCTTAGTCGTTGATTGGGGACTTAATCTCGGTCGTTGAGTCGTCAACAAGAAAAGTATAAGAGGAGGCTTAAGGGTCAGTTGGAGATACACCAAGACACTAAGAGAGATCAATCAGTTCGATTTTCTAGGTCAAGGTTTGCTGAGGAAATCGAACCAATGATCAGTTGCAGCGAGGGGCAGTTTGGTAGGAGGTTAAAGAATAAATATTAGAGAGGCAACAACATACTGGAAGAGGCAGCGCAAAGCCTTGGAGGGTTGATGCAGAGGCAACAAGGGTTGACGCAGAGGGCCAAGAGGTTGACGCAGAAGCCGTAGAGGCTGAAGTAGTTGAAGTAGAGGGCTTCAGAGGCTGTGCTGAGGTGATTTAGTGGGACATATTGAGAGCTAATTGGATTACGCAGAGCCAGAGAGGGTGATGCAGTCCCTAAGAGGGTGACACAGTTCCAGAGAGTGCGTGGAGAAGATTTTTTTGTCCAGCATAAGGAATAGTCAGAGTCACTGTGGGATTGTTCATTCGATTGCTAATCAGTCGGAATATCTGTCTCCGGATAGAGGTATTGTTTCCAAGGAAATTCTCTGAAGGGTGAGCCATTTCTGGCATCCTAGTTGTATTTAGAATCTGCTTAATAATAAAACCCTATATATACTGCATTGGTTTTCCCGCATTGGGTTTTTTCAGGGACAATTGTCCAAAAATAACGGTGTCCCTTGTGTTGTCTCTGTTTATTTCAGTTACTGATCTATATGTTTGTGAATACTGAAATTGTGTTTATTTCAATGTTTATAATATTAAATAACTTGTTAATATAAATAAAAAGTAGGAGATACTAAACCAAATATTGCAGTAGGGGTTTCTGATGTGTTAGATTCATGAATTTTTACACTATCGCCTTATGAAGGGTGACCATTTCCTAATATAGTTGTCACATAGTGTCTTCCAATGACTAAATTTCCTCAAATATTACTACTTGTAGCTCCTTCATGTTAGAACTAGCAGAAGACAACCTTTGATTCTCAACGAGGAGATGATCAATCTGTTGCCTTGCAGAAGCCAACTCCTTTGCTAATTGCTCATTTACTTCATCAAGATACAAATGTTCACCTTCGTAGCTTCTGCAAAGGATGCATTTGCTGCTGCAACTATTCTTAGATTCTTCCTAGTGTTTGGCACAATTACCCTCTCTGTGTGGATAGAAATAGGATGAACAAGGTCATTTGGAAAGTACCTTCACCTCTCCTGCACTATTTTGTTCTTCAACTAATCGAAGGTAAGATTGGAAATATCCATGACCAAGTCATCTTGTGGAGGAGATATTCCCATCTCATTGAATGGGATGTGGCCACCAGTAAGAGGAGGTGGAGGCTGATAGTTGGTCTGTTATGCAATAGGAACAATGTCTGCCTCTTGGTCATCCTCCTCTTATTCAGCCTCTATGTCTTGGGCTTACATCTCTTGCAAGTTCTTCATCCCACTTCTTCCTACTTTCTTCTTCTTTCAACTATTTTTGTTGTTGTTCTTCCACTCCCAACTGATCCTGTTGTTCTTCTTCTTCCAACTGCTTCCGCCACATTTCCTCCTGCTATTTATTTCTAGTTTCTTCTTCTTCCTTATTTCTTAGCTCTTCCTATCTTTTCTACATGTCTTCTCTTTCCTTCTTTTCTTGTTATTTTTTCTGCTTCCATTCCTCTTCTTCTTTCCACTCCTCCTCTTGTTTATGTTCTTCTTCCCACTACTTCTTCCTTGATTCCTCAAACTCCTTTCTCCTCTTTTATGCTTCAATGGACCCTTTAGTAGTAATAGGATCTACTCTAAACTTCCAGCTCCTCTCTGCCTTAGGATTGTGCACAACTTTCCTCTTAGTCTTGGCAATGCTGACTGGAGTGGGCACTTCCTGTTGATTCCCTTCCTAGACAACATCTTGCTTGTGAGCCGTGTTGGAAGGGCCTGCGTCATCACATGGCACATGTGGTCGGGAAGCATTATACCAATTATTTATCTTTTCTTCTTCTTCCTAGCGACCATACTTATATGGCTACGAAAAATGCAAATTAGTGCAATGTTGTTTACACACACCCCTGGGATCATATATGTGAAAACCCATCTCACCAAAATTAAGGGAGATAAGTTCCTCAACTTCTGTTTCTACAACCTTCAAGCTCTTGAGCTCATAAGATCCCACTTGCAAAGGAAAGGGAGGTCAAGGTTCCTTCTTCTTCTGCAACAACTGAGATAGACATGTGCTAAGTTGGTATCCGACCTCCTATGATCACTTTGTCAGTCACATACCTTGGCATGAGATGTGGAGGCCTTTGAGAATCAAACACTCTAAGGTATGTGCCTTGAGGTAAGACAAACCAATACGCTACCTTTGCAACTACTTTTCTTGCCTCATGAGACATGCAAGGGGATTTTACTTCAAAGGTCATTTGATATAATTAAATGAAGAAGTGCTCAACAAGCTTTTCATAAACTCCTTTGTAGTTGTATTCTAACAATAACCTGCAATGAACATTGATAGGGAGTTCTCTTGGAGTCCACTTCCAGTCTAGACCTGGGAACACATGGCGGGCACAAATACCATCTAGTAAGTAAGAAAACATATAAAATTGAGTTTTCTTGCCATGTGGTGGTTCTTTCACCTTGATCACATTAACCTTCAGTTGCTGGGCCAACAAATTTTCCCAATTGAATACTTTTCCTTCTGTGACAAGTGGATAAAGCATGAAGATCCAACCCTCGTCACAAAATTCAGTGTTCTTCCACCCATATATCCTGCAACACATAGCCATCAGGTATTGATAAACCTTCTTAAGAGACTTAGTCCTATAGATACCATCTGGCTTCTGGTGAAACTTAGTTGGTTCCTGCCACCATGACTTAATCACTTCTCTAGTATCCAAATAACTCCAAGTTGCATAAAACTAGGAATTCAAATGTTCTTCAGGCTTGGGAAACTTGTAGTACAAGTGTAATTCATGCGGCTGGTAAGAGGCAAGTTGCTGCCCATTAACATTGTTAAGCACTATGTTCTTGGTTTCTAAACTTTGTAGTATTAAACTGATTGCATCAACACACAATAACATAAGATACCTGCAAGCAACTTTATGGAACCCTGATTTCTTGACATTTTCATAAACTTCCCTATCTTCTAGAACCTTTAGGAACTCCTTCTAGTTTAAGGAATCTTTGATGGTTAACCATGTAACAATATATGATTTGTCAATAAAACATTGAGTGTCTGACATGATGGGTACTCTTGTTAAAGTATTGTCCAAGACATCCTAAGTATTGCTATCTATGACATCCTTTGATGGTATTTTTTGGTGGTTGGAGGCATGGTGCTGGCGGATGATGAAAGACTAACATGATCTATGTCTGCAGAACCTGGAAAAACAAGTGCACTCATGGCAAAAATAAGTTAGTCCCATAAAAGATAAATCAATTTAGTAATCAATCATAATCAGAAGATAGCCACTGAGAGGAGGAATTGCGTAGTGCTTGAGCACAAGAGAGGAAAAGTGACTCACTAGTCACTGGAAATGCGCATTGCGCAGTGACTAAGAAGGGATTGCGTAGGCTAAGTCAAAAAGAGAGAGATACTGTGGGCTGTGACTGTGAAATGCGCAATTACTAAGAGAGGGAGGCTCCTTTAGTGCATAGTTTGAATTGGTAGTGGGAATGGAGGTACCTTGTTGCTAGCCAAGAGTACATAGTGCATGGCTGGGCCTGAGGATTACGCAGTTCACAATCACAATGAAAAAGATAGATCCATTTTCTAACAAGAATTGTGCAATACCCAGTTGGAGAGAGGGAGGATTTGGAATTACACATTTTCTTCTGATAGAAGGAAAGGCTCGAGATCTGAAAACTAAATGGAACAAGGTGGAGAAAGGATGTATATCTTCTTGAGAGCCAATCAAGTATGCATTCACATTGAGTGAAAATAACAATAAAAGTAATAAGAAAAATTCTCTCATGTGATTTCTACCGAAAGACTTTGTTTAATGCATTTATATACTCAACAACAATGATTACTGGCATACGAAAAGACATGGAATCCAAAGCGACACTAGAAAAGAAGCATGAAAAGGTAAAACGACACATGCATAAGTTAATAATAGCAAAAGTGACACTTGTTATGTGAAAATTAGGCAAAAGTGACACTTATGAAAGCAAAAGCAAAATAAAAAAATGACAGTTAATAAACTTACCCAAAAAAGTGGTGCAAATGACATCAAAAGCTCCTTATGCTCACGAGAATAGTCAGAAATCCAAAGATGAGTGTGAAAATGAGCTCTATGATGGCTTGTTATATATATGAGCACTCATAGAGTTAGGGGTAGAGTTTCGAGCGTGCATGACTAAAATCAAGGAGCTAAACTTAATCAATTGACACATGTAAAGATAATATCTTGACAAGGCGTGCCACACCGCCATCTAGAAGTGCACATGGGATATCATTAGGAAGTGTACACTTCCTATTTTCAAGGGATGCATAATTATCTCCAGGAACTGCGTAGTTCAATGGCACAAAAGGGATTTCACATTTGATTGCGCAATTTCCTGTCACAAAGGGTTTTGTAATTCACTCCAACACACAGTTGCGCAGTTGACTTCCAAAAGGAACTACACAGTCCCTCACATAAGGTATCCAATCAGTGTCATCAAGGCATGCCTAACTATTGGGGGGTTTCAGGGGGGTGGTAGCCCCCTTGCACGGGGTCTGGGGTAGCGTCGTGGGAATTTTTTTTTGGACCCTATATTAGGTGGGCAGACATACCTATGGTTTTGTGCATGGGTTTTTCACATGGTTTTGGACATCATGGTTTTCTGCCCATGGTATTTTGTAGATCCGGTCAAGGGAACTATAGTTATGTTCTAATCCAGGGCTAATGGATTGGGGTTTATGAATGCTTCGACATGTGTATATATTGTAACATTGAAAGGAATATAATGAAAAATCAATCTGGTAGTCCCGATTTTGGGATCTAGGGGAAATATCTGTGTATTGGTTTTATATTCTCGTCATTGTTTATTTTCTATTTTTTAGGATTCGTCTGCAAGTAATTTCTGTACAAGGTTAAAACCTACATTTGGTATCAAAGTTGTTTTGGCTTCAAGGGGACGCCTTTGCTCGTGAGGGGTGTTTCTTGGTCTTGTGGTAGACCCTGTTCAGTGGGAGATATATGGGATCGATTCTTGCAGTGAAAGAAGATGGAGAGCAGTGGAAAGATAAAGATCGAGAAATTTAATGGTCAGAGTTTTGAGTTGTGGAAGCTCAATATGGAGGATCTGCTGGTGGATAAATATCAGTGGATTGCAGTAGATTTAGGTACTAAACCAACGACAATTTCAGTAAAAGACTGAGCAAATTTGGATCGAAAGGCAAGGAGCACAATACGGTTGTGTATCTTAGATTCAGTATTGTTGAATGTCTCAGGGGAATATACAACGAAGGATTTGTGGGTCAAGTTATGGAGTTTGTACCAATCAAAGTCTTTGGTGAACAAATTATTCCC
Organism: Pinus tabuliformis; assembly: GCA_031772625.1. Lineage (NCBI taxonomy): Eukaryota > Viridiplantae > Streptophyta > Pinopsida > Pinales > Pinaceae > Pinus > Pinus tabuliformis. Next base: position 539,420,181 of record CM062807.1, on the reverse strand, counting down.
ACGAAAAAAGTTGTATAACTTGAGGATGAAGGATGCAGACTTCGTGACAGAGAATCTGAATGCCTTTAATACTATGGTAAACTAGTTTTTGTCTATTGATTTAAAAATTTCAGATGAAGATAAGTGCATTAGTTTGTTGTGTTCTCTACCAGATTTGTGGGATAGCCTGGTTGTTGATATAGGTAGCAATACAACTACCTTAAAGTTTGATGAAATAATCTCATCCTTGTTGTTGGAGGAGATGATATGAAAAAATATGGAGAGCCAGAATGGAGATGCGTTGTTTGTACGAGGACAGTCCCAAAACAGAAACAAAAAAAAAGTCCTTGAGTGGGAGATCTAAATCTCTAGGAAAACCTGTAAAGGTATGTTGGAAATGTGGAAAGGAAGGGCACTACAAAAAGGATTGTAGATCTAAAGCTCCTGAGAAAGGAAAGGGATCTGATGATGCTCCTTCTACAGAGGCGAAAACCACCTCAGATGAAGGTGGGGATGTGTACTTGGATTCTTCTTCAAGTACACATGTAGATCATGAGGCATGGTTGATTGACTCAAGTGCATCCTTTCACTTCAATCCCCATAGGGAGTGGTTCTGCGAGTATGAGAAATATGATGGTGGTGATGTCTTATTAGGGGATGGTAGTGTTGTAGTGGTTGAAAATCCTCCAAAATTTTGGCTTACATCCAAATTTCAGAGCCTTCCTTGGTTTTTCCTTTGATGGTTGCAAACACTTGAGCTCACCCCATGAGCTCTTGTGAAGTCTTTTCACCCTTTTGCTTGTTTGACCAACGATCATATTTTGGCATATTGATTGCTTTGTCATGATTGTGATCTTGTTCTGGTGAGTTTGAAGGTTTTTCTTTGTGTGTTTGGGTTGTCTTCACTATGTAAACATCTGTCGTACTCACACACAAAGTTGTAAGCATTGTCACACAAGTGTCATCATGGTCATCCAAAGGTCTATCTCAAGTGTTGCGATTGTCGCTTTCAACTCTAAGACATCTCACCGAGGGCATGTTTTGTCTTGTTGTACTGGTTGTTTGTGTTGTCTTGTCGTCAAAGTATGCTAAGTGTATAATCACGATGTCAAGTCTGCACAAGTTCACATGCTTTCAACACACAACCATTTTCTTGAAAATCCATCCAACCAAACAACCCTCTTCCACCAGATCCCGACTGAGTTGCGCTGCGCAGTCCCAGCCCTCAGTGACTTTGCTTTGCTACCCAAAACTGTGCAGTTCTTAAGGTTGTCCTCCAGGTTAGTTGCACTGCGCAATCCCGAAGGTGAGCAACCTGTCTGCCTCCCAGAATTATGCAGAAACTACCTCCATGTCCAAATTGAATTGCACATTTCTCAAGCACAATCATCAACCCTCCTTCTGGTTTGTTGGAACCCTGCATTGCACCAAGACCTAGGTTTGCACTGATATCCAAAACTGCGCAGACATGTCCTGCTGGTCCTCTGTCGCCTTGCTCTGCACTGCTTTCAAAAACTACACAGACATGTCCATCATGCCTCCTACTTCTTGACCCGCATTGATCTCCAAAATTGCGCAGACATGTCCAACTGGTTCTCTACTTCCTTGCTCTGCACTGCCTTCAGAAACTGCACAGACATGACTAGCAAGCCCTTTGCTGCCTGTCCTGCACTGTTCTCCAAAACTGAGCAGTCATACTCAACAGGTCCCTTGCAACCCTTTCATGATTTGCTCTTGAAAACTGCGCAAAACTGCCTTGCAGGTCCCCTACAACCCTGTCTTGCCTTCCCTCCTTGAACTACACAGAAGTGCCCCTCAGGGTCCCACCTTGCAGATGCCACTAGGGTCCTTCACTGCACAATTTTGCCTCCTAGTGGTCACTGTGCAGTTTTTCTTGACAGTGCAGGATTTCCTCTCGGAGTTCCTCATTCTAGCTTGAGCTGCGTTCTACATTGTCTCAGTGAGTTGTCCTCCCTCCCTGTCACCCGAAACATGATAACAATGCATCATGCTAGACTAGGAGGTTTTGGATTTGATGTCGTCCCATCATGAGTGAATTGTAGGAACAGGTACACTGATAGATCATGGTGAGATGATGAACAGGATGAAGAAGGAGCGCACATGCTAGAAGAATTGCTTGCAGCTGGACAAATGTACCAAGCACATCAAGCAACTAGTGAAAGGAACATATGCATTGAACCATCATGCAAGACCATGACCATTGAAGACCACGCGATACTATGCTATGTGGAGGAGAAGACAAAGCACACCAAGAGTACATCCATCACTCAACAGTGCAACAACTTGACATAGACACCACAGTCAACCAGTACATGTCAGCAGTGTCATGTCAAGTTGTGTCATGAGTTGTCTTGGCCACATCACCACTATGGGCCATATCCGTTGTAACTCAATGTAATGTAAAGTGAAGTCCAATGAACGCACACAAGAAGTTGAAGAGACATGTCAGTTGAAAAGTCATTGGACGTTGAATAGTCATGAGGGTAGTCCAAGAGTCACAAGAGTCAAGCATCACCCTTGGTTATATACACCCCTCCCATTGTATGAGAAAGGAATTTTCACCTTGGCTCCTCCCACATGGCCCTGAGAGTCTGTAGTTTGTTCTTTGAGGAGCGAGGAGTGGCTCCAATGTCCCACTACTGGGAATAGTGATGTATGGTGTATAGACGTGTCTTGGGACTTTTGCTTAATTTAGAAGCCTGTTAAGGCCAACACGTTTTCACGCATGTTTTGTAGATGTTTGTAAGACTACTCTTTAAACATTTGTAATGCATGTTTTCTTAACCTGTAATAATATAGTTGAACTACTTTGGTTGTTTTAGTACTTACATTGTTGAAGATGTGTTGTATTGCTTATCACTGTACAGGACATTATACAAGCCTGTCTTATTTACTGGTTATAACGATGGTCACATGTGTGTGGACTACTATGTTGGATGGTGTACGTGTTTTCACTTGTACTTTGGTTTTAATGACTGTCGTGTCCATTGTGGACTATTCCTCTAGATGTTGGATAGACCCTTTCTGGTTCATGTGTGTCTCTTCTTGGGTGGTACTACTACCTCTCATTTAGAGGCTCACTTTATTCTCCTCTTTTGTAGTAAGAGAACCTTGACACATTTACATTACGCACTCACCAGACACACATACCTTGTTGTTTGAAGATACTGGCGTAACACTCTCATGTGCTGACAACGAGAGCCAAGGCAGATCTCTAAATATATGGCAACTGGGCCTTCATACCAGTTGGGACTCCTACATCAAACGGTGTGAGGTCTAGTTGTGAATTCACATCAAGGAGATCCCCTTTGTTGGTAGGTCCAATACCATTAACAAAATGGCCCTAGAAGGAGGGTTAGATGACAGGCTGTGCCTGTACAGTCTGGTTTGAATCTCTTATTTTAAAATTGGCTCTTCTCGACATCATAATCCCTAGTTGTCTTTCTATAAAGTCTGAATGTACCATCCCCGCGGAAGTTATCTATGACTTGTCCAAGTTGAAGTTTAGTGGTGAGGGTGAACCATATTTTCATGCGCATGTGCTTCAATTTATGAATTTTTACAAGCGTCACGAAATAAAGTCCGAAGATGTTTGGGCTGCATTACTCACCCTCACATTCAAAGGTCATGTTAATAAATGGTGTCACATATTACCCTTTGACTCTATCGATTCATTTGGCCAGCTTTCCGAAATTATGACTAAAACATTTGATGAGTATAGCCACTGGGATTTCTGTGAAAAAATCTGTCGTTTAAGAATGGATCCTGACGAATTGGTCAAGGACTTTGCTGATCACTTCCTTCACCTTTGTTACGAAATTCCTGAACAAATTTAGAACTTTGAGTTCTTGAGAGAAGAGTTTAAACGATTGGTTTTTATTTCTCAATATGGTGAACCTCTTGATTTCGCTTCCTCCCCAACTCTTGTGAACCGTGAGGCACCTCAGATTGCAGAGGAGGAGCCCAACACCCTGTTTGTTCCTTGTCCTTCTCCTTTTTCGGTCTTGATGTGGGTGCCCCCTTGCTCTGATTACAAAGCTGAGAAATCTGTGTAGCACGTCCCCAACCCATCTTCTCATGTGTCTCATGCTTCTATGGAGGAAGTTCCATAATGGTTCAGGAAGCCTATAGCGAAGACTCACTCCTCCATTCCGCAAGAGGACACCACCATTCATAACTCAAGTCTCGAATTTGATCTGTGTCTCTGCCATCCTCCATCATCTACAAACCATGACTCCTTGTACCGTGACTCGCTTGATAAATTTGATCCACCAGTCAGTTGTTCGCATTCTCTTGATTCTCAAGCTGCTGGCTCAAATTGCGATCAGGCGCAAGGCAGTCACATTACACAGGCAAAGGAGCAGAAAGGTGAGGACATTATCAATCTTCCCTCTCTGTTTCAAAATTGTCTGCATCAAGACAATGAGCTTCCATTCTTGAACGATTCTTAATCTGCTAATCTCGGTGGAACATCCTGTATAATTAATTCTTTCGATCAAACCCTAGTCTTGGGCAGTCACCACTCCCATGCTTCCATATGCCGTGACGAACACCCAAGCACATCATGTGATCTTCTATTTTCTCATGAAGACTCTAACTCAGATCTAGAATGTGCTCCGGTCAAAGAAGACATTCATATTGAAACTTCCTCTTCACCTCACTTGCCTGTGTGTCCTACCATTCACAACACATCTACATGCAGAGGAGATACTCCGTGCCTTCTTATTTCTCCATTCCATGAGTTATCTCCTCGATTGGCACAACACTGTGAGGCTGTTCGTGATATAGTTGAAAACAGTCTAATCATAAATCGTACTTCCCATTCCCCATCATCTCTTCTCTTGCATAAAGACAACTCTTCAAGTCAGCTTGCTGAAGTTGAAAAATATGGTGCAACCTGTGAGAGAGATGGCTGCCACCCTGAGAGCAGTTTTGAAATCAACAACAACGACCATACTCAAGCCATGCATGCTCTGGTTCAAGCTTCAAAATACAATTCTGCAATTTTGGAAAGTTTCAGGACGTGCTAGGGAGTTGAGGCACTTCAACGTCCATTGATGGTTATGTTAGGACCTCGTGACTCTGGTAAGACCCCCAAACCCAACAAAATCTAGTTTCTCATGCATAATTCGTCTATCTGCATGGTCTCAATCGATGTGGATTCCCGTGTAAATTTTTTTTTTGTATTCCGGGTGTGATCTTTCAAATTTTCAAAATTTCACTTACGACTGAATCCACGAATCTGTTACAACACACCTGTCTTCATGCACATCTCTTACATCAAACTTAGGTTGGGAGTGTCCATCCCTCATGAAATCATGGAATTGTGAAGTTTATCATCTCAAAGACTCTCTTTTCCTGCAATCATACTTATCAAATTTTCTCTCTCATGATCAGCTCCTCGGTCTTCTTTCGATCCTTGTACTGCAAATTTGTCTGTTCATCACACCAGAAATCTCCCTGGGTGATGATGATCACACAAGCTATCACACGAATCAAGTTCCTATCCATTCACCATGCCCCAACTGGTTTCACGCATTCACATTGTTGACATCCTTTTTTAATTCCTGTGATGACCATGATGCCTACACAAATTTTCACCAATTGTAAGAAGGTGGTCCGTCATATCTAGCTCACAGTGAACTTGGTTCGATTGTGCAGAGCGTTCACAAGATTGGTCAAATTGTAAACTAGGAATTTGATGTCTCAACCAACTCATCTAATCATTTTTCTATCTTGGGTGACTGTCATTCGACTTATCATTTTCCCATCAACATGTCTAATGACAGTTGCTTACCGCACTCTAATCTTCATTGTTTAGCATCTTTCTCCTCAGTTTTCTGTCAAGCAGATGAGGCACTTCAACCTACGCTGATGACATGTCCTCACTGTCTTGGCATGATTGTTGAGAATGATTAGATTGATTTTTCCTTACGAGATTCCCATCATGATCCCGTATGTCAAATAAAAAATCCATCTTTTCAAAGATCACAAGGCTTTCCAAACAACCATAACGAATTTTATGATCCAATCGCTGAATGGCTGGAACAATCTTACTTGGAAAGCTCTGTTGCAGACATCAAGTTTCAATTAGTCTTTGTGCTTACCAAGAAGCTCTGTGCAAATGAGGACGCACTCCCAAGAGGTTTCCGAGGTTTGTTGAATAACGGTAGTCATTGAAAAGGTAAGCATGTGTATTGGGTAAAAGTAGTGGTTGTGACACATCTTTCTGCCGACAAGTAAGACCTTATTTTCCTTGTGCAAGATGTTCAAGTTTTTATATCTTATGTTGCACACTACTTTTTATCTGTTTTAATCATTGGTATCTTTTTGGATGCAAACCGGGAATGACTACGGTGGCTTCACTGGAAATTTCATTTCACGTAACCCCGACCGTTTAGCTGTTAGGATAGGAGTAGGATTAGTTGCATCTTAGTTTTCCCTTCCTTGCACTCATCTTGCACTCATAGTCCATCATGGTTTTCTTATTCTGGTTTTACATCTTGTTTGCTTTAGTCATTTTGCTTTCTTGTCTTTTGGTTTTGTTTCGTTTTTGTGTACGCCTTTCCTCTCGTCTTGTTTTTCCTTTCATGTTTAGTTTTCCGTTTGTTTGCACTACACAAATAAGTGTTGTGCTTGGACCTACATTTTGGCTTCTAAATGCGTATGTGGATGAAGTTTAATGAGTCTTGTGACACTGCAACACTTGGCCAGTCCTGTGTCCATCTTCTTTGTGCTTGGTTGTAACTTTTGGCCGATGAAGTCTTGATGAAAAATATGATCCGTCTGTAAGGAAAGTTTTGGTTGAACCATGAATTCGTGTCCAGTCCGGGAAACCTAATGCCCATACTCAGTTTTCTGCTATGTCGTGTTCAAGCATATCCAACTAGTAGAAATGGAGAAGGGGAAAATCTAAATGAGAAAACTTGAATCATAGGTCTTTATATACTTCTCTAAAGGAACAACCTCTCTTGCTCTCAATAAGTTGGGATCCCTCTTCTGCCCCAAAAATAAATAAGTGCCTATGCACAGTTCTCTTTCAAAAAATAACAAAGGCAAAAAAAGAGAAAGGCTTCCTGTGCAGAGAGGTGAAGCATGCAACTCCCCAGGGTACTGTTAAGACCTGCTGGCAGTGGAGCAATGCTTGTGTTCCTACATGACTCCGTCAGGGTACTGTCCAAGCCTGCTGGCAGCAAAGCAACATCGGAGATGAAAAAATATACTCTGAAAATCTTAAGCTCGTGAGCCAAATTACCCTTCCCGATTTGAAACACTGTGATCTAGCTGAATTTTATGTTATGTTCAACTGAGTCGATACAAGGTGAACCGTGTCTGTCCACGAGGTAAGTGGGGAAGCCGAAGTGATCTGCACAATGAATCAATACTGCCCGAAAGGCCAAGGCCCTGCATTGTAAATGAATCAAAACATAGAATTTGGTATTCAACCAGTGCGTCACCAAGGGTTGTAGCAGCTGCAACACCCTCCAAAGTTTTGGCTTACATCCAAATTTTGGAGCCTTCCTTGGTTTTTTATTTGATGGTTGCAAACACTCAAGCTCACCCCATGAGCTATTGTGATGTCTTTTCACCCTCTTACTTGTTTGACTAATGATCATATTTTGGCATATTTATTGCTTTGTCATGCTCATGATCTTGTTCTGGTGAGTTTGAAGGTTTTTCTTTGTGTGTTTGGATTGTCTTCACTATGTAAACATCCGTCGTACTCACACACAAAGTTGTAAGCACTGTCGCACAAGTGTCGTCACAATCATCCGAAGGTCTATCTCAAGTGTTGTGCTTGTCACTTTCAACTCTAAGATAGTCTCACTGAGGGCATGTTTTTTCTTGTTGTACTAGTGGTCTGTGTTGTCTCGTCGTCGAAGTATGCTAAGTGTATGATCACAATGTCAAGTCTGCACAAGTTCACTTGCTTTCAACACTTATCCATTTTCCTGAAAATCTGTCCGACCAGACAACCCTCTTCCACCGGATCCTGACTAAGCTGGACTGCATAGTCTTAACCCTAAGTGACCTTGCTCTGCCGCCCAAAACTATGCAGTGCTTGAGGCTATCCTCCAGGTCAGTTGCATTGCACAATCCCAAAGGTGAGCAGCTTGTCTGCCTCCCAGAACTGCGTAGAAACTGCCTCCATGTCCAAACTAAACTACACATTTCTCAAGCACAGTCATCAAGCCTCCTTCTAGTCTGTCAGAACCCTGCACTACACCAAGACCTGGGTTTGCACTAATCTCCAAAACTGCATAGACATGTCCTGCTGATCCTCTGCTGCCTTGCTCTGCACTACCTTCAAAAACTATGCAGACATGTCCAACATGCCTCCTACTGCCTATTTTGCACTGATCTCCAAAATTTCACATACATGTCTAGCTAGTCCTCTGTTGCCTTGCTCTGCATTGCATTCAGAAACTGCGCAGACATGTCTAGCAGGCCCTCTGCTGCTTATCCTGCATTGTTCTCTAAAACTGTGTAGTCATGCTCAACATGCCCTCATTTACCTGTCCTGCATTGTTCTCCAAAACTGTGCAGTCATGCTCAGTAGGTTCCTTGCAGCCTTGTCATGCCTTGCTCTTGAAAACTGCGCAGAACTGCCGAGTAGGTCCTTTGCAGCCCTGTCCTGCCTTCCTTCCAGGAACTACGAAGAAGTGCCCCTCAGGGTCCCACCTTGCAACTGCCACTAGTGTCCTTCATTGCATAATTCTACCTCCCGGTGGTCATTACACAATTTTTCTTGAAAGTGCAGGTTTTCCTCCCAGAGTTCCTTATTCTAGCCTAAGATGCACTCTACACTGTCTCAATGAGTTATCCTCCCTCCCTGTCACCCGAAATACGATAACAATGCATCATGCTAGACTAGGAGGTTTTGGATTTGATGTCATCTCGTCATGAGTGAATTGCAGGAACAGGTACATTGATATATCATGGAGAGACGACGAATGAGATGAAGAAGGAGCACACATGCTAGAATATTTGCTTGCAGCTGGATGAATATACCAAGCACATCAAGCAACAAGAGAAAGGAACATATGCATTGAACCATCATGCAAGACCAAGACCATCGAAGACCCCACAACACTATGCCATGTGGAGGAGAAGACAAAGCACACCAAGAGTACATCCATCACTCAACAACGTAGTAGCTTGACACAGACACCATAGTCAGCCAGTACATGTCAAGAGTGTGATGTCGAGTTGTGTCATGTAAAGTGGGCCATATATGTTGTATCTCAATGCAATGTAAAGTGACTTGCTATGGACGCACACAAGAAGTTGGAGAGTCATGTCAGTTGAAAAGTCATTGGAAGTTGAACGGTCATGAGGGTAGCCCAAGAGTGACAAGTGTCAAGCATCACCCTTGGCTATATATACCCCTCCCATTGTATGAGCAAGGACTTTTCACCTTGGCTCCTCCCACATAGCTCTGAGAGTCTGTAGTATGTTCTTTGAGGAACGAGGAGTGGCTCCAATGTCCCACTACTGGGACTAGTGATGTATGGTGTACAAAAGTGTCTTGGGACTTTTGCTTAATTCAGAAGCCTTTTAAGGCCAACATGTTTTCATGCATGTTTTGTAGATGTTTGTAAGACTACTCTTTAAAAAATTGTAATGCAGGTTTTCTTAACGTTTACTAAGATAGTTGAAATAATTTGGTTGTTTTACTTACATTGTTGAAGATGTGTTGTATTGCTTATCACTATTGTCTCGTCCTTGTGGACTACTCCGTAGGACATTAGACAGACCTATCTTGTTTACTGGTTATAATGACCGTCACATCCGTGTGGACTACTCTGCTGGATGGTGTATGTGTTTTCCCTTGTACTTTAGTTTTAACGACTACCGCGTCCGCTGTTGACTATTCCGCTAGATGTTGGATAGACCCTTTCTAGTTCGCGTGTGTCTCTTCCTGGGTGGTACTACTACCTCTCATTTAGAGGCTCACTTTACTCTCCCCCTTTGTAGTAAGAGAACTTTGACATAGTTACATTACACACTCACTAGGCACACATACCTTGTTGTTTGAAGATACCAGTGTAACAATCTCATGTGCTGGAAGCTAGAGCCAAGGCGGATCTCTAAGTATATGGAAATTGGGCCTTCATACCGGATGGGACTCCTACACCAAACGATGTGAGGTCTAGTTGGGACTTCACATCGGGGAGATCCCATTTGTTGGCGGGTCCAACGCTGTCGACGGATAGGAAGGCTAGAATCGTTGGACATGGAAAAGTCAAGTTGAAGTTGCAAGGTGGAAGGATTAGAACACTTATGGGCATTTTGCATATTCCTGCATTGACCAGAAATTTAATTTCTCTAAGCATGATGGATGATGTAGGTGTAAAAACTGTGTTTGAGGAAGATACATGCAAGATGGTTCGGGGAGCATTGGTATTGATGTGGGGAGTTTGGATTGGAACTTTGTACAAGCTTCTGGGTAGTACTATTATTGATGGGTGCAACAATTCTGTGGTTCGTGTAAGTGGAGCAGAAAATCTAGTGGTCTGTGGAGAAAAGACCATGCTATGGCATCAAAGGCTTGGACATATTGGAGAGAAGGGCCTTCGAATACTTCATGGTAATTTTATGTCTAATATCTCTTCAGATTTCGATTTATGTGAACATTGTGTATACGGGAAGCAGAATCGAGTGAGTCGAAAGGGATATTAGAGCTTGTGCACAGTGATGTGTTTGAACCTGTGTCGGTTCCACCACTAGGTAAGTCTATGTACTAGGTATCATTTATAGATGAATTCTTAAGGAATACATGGATATATTTCATCACGAAGAAATTCGAAGTCTTTGACAAGTTTAAAGAATTTAAGGCTCTGGTGGAAAATCAGACAAAGAAGACGATAAAGGTGTTAAGGACAGATAATGGTTGAGAGTTCTGCAAGAAGGAATTTGAAGAGTTCTGTAAGTAGTGTTATATAGCATGGTAAAAGACTACTCCATACACATGTCATCAAAACGGAGTTGCAGAAAGAATGAATAGGACGTTGATGGAAAATGTAAGAAGCATGCTCAGTGGTGCCGGGTTAGGACCAGAATTCTGGGCAGAGGTGGTGGAGATTGCATGTTACCTGGTTAATAGATCACCTTCATAAGAGTTGGAGGATAAGACTCCACATGAGGTATGGAATGGTAAGAAATTCTCTCTTTCACATCCAAGGGTATTTGGCTGTGATGCATATGTACATGTTTCAAAGGGGAAAAGAACCAAGTTGTATAGTAAATATGAAAGGTGCATCTTTATTGGGTATAAGGATGGTTTAAAAGGTTATAAGATTTGGAACCTAGAAATAAGGAAGGTTGTGTACATCCGAGATGTGGTGTTTAGAGAGATGAAAAATATTATTAAACATGAAGTCATACCAAAGGAACCTCATAAAATAGAGTTTGAGCTAAAGGAGGAAGAATCAAACTCTAAAGCAAAATCAAAATATGAAGAGCCACAAATTCCAGCTGTGAGAAGATCAGTTCAAGAAAGAAGACAACCAGAAAGGTATAGTCCATCTGCTTTCTGTTCAAATTTTGTTTTATCTATTATTGATGATGATCCCTTAATTGTTAGGAAGACAGTGTATTTAGAGGATGGAAAACTCTGGAAAGAGGCCATGGTTGATGAAATGGCATCTTTGGACAAAAATGAGGCTTGGGATCTGAAGGAGTTGCTAGCTAGAAGGAAACCCAATGGAAGAAAATGGGTGTTTAAGAAGAAGATGAATGCAAAAGGCAAGGTGGAGATATACAAAGCTCGGTTGTTATTCCCAGGTGTCGGGAATTGAATTTGGTGATATTTTTTCTCCTGTTGCCAAGGTAGCTTCTATTAGATTACTTTTATCTATTGCTGCTGCTTTTGATTTTGAGGTAGAATAGATGGATGTGAAAACAACATTTCTTCACGGGGATTTGGAAGAAGAAATCTACATGAAGCAATTTGAAGGCTTTGTGGTGAAGGGAAAGAAAGAACTGGTATGCAGGTTAAAATAGTCCCTGTATGAGTTAAAACAGTCACCAAGGATGTGGTATTAGAAATTTGATACATATATACAGGGATTTGGCTTTACCAGAAGCAAAGTGGATCACTGTGTGTATTTTAGATTTATTGGTGACCGTGTTTTTTATCTCGTCTTGTATGTAGATGATATGTTGTTGATTGGAAATGACAAAGAAATTATCCAGGATTTGAAGACCCAATTGTCCTCCAAATTCGACATGAAGGATATTGGTGTTGCAAACTATATTTTGGGCATGGAAATTAAACGAGATCAGGAAAAGAGGAAGCTCTGGTTAAACCAGAGGAAGTATGTCGAGACAATACTGCAAAGGTTTAATATGCAGGATAGTAAACCAATGAAGGTTCTTAGTCATGTAGGTGTAAAGTTATCTACTAAACAATGTCCCAAGACACAAAAAGAGGAAAATGACATGTCCCGTGTGCCATACGCAAGTGCAATCGACAGCCTAATGTATGCAATGTTTTTCACTAGATCAAACATTGCACATGTAGTGGGGGTATTGAGCAGGTTTATGTCAAAACTAGGGAAGGAGCATTAGACAATCGTAAAGTGGGTTTTCAGGTATTTGCGTGGCACTAGTGATTATGGTTTGTGCTACTAAGGAAGACGAGAATTGGACAAAGTTTTGGACATCCATGGCTTTTTTGAGGCAGACTGGGATGGAGATTTGGATTGGAGAAGATCTACAAAGTGGGTATGTGTTTAACCTATTTCGAGGTGCAGTTAGTTCGATAAGCAAGAGACAGTCTGTAGTGGCACTTTCAACTACAGAAGAAGAATACATGGTAGCCACTCATGCAAGCAAGGAAGTAGTTTGGTTGCAGATATTGTGTTCAAGTATGGGGTTTGTTGAATTTTCTAAGTCTATCTGTTAGAAAATTAATTTGTATTCTACTGGTTTATTTCTTCTACTTGTAAATTCTGAACAAGTTATTTAAAACATTTAAATACTGAAATAAACACAATACAGTCACAACATCTACAGATCATCAGTTGAAAGAAAACAAACACACAAGTGACACTGTTATTTTTGGACAAATGTCCCCGAAAAAAGTGATGCAGCTATTATGATTGTTTATTATTATGTAGTATTTCCTTGAGTACAACTGGGTGCCTAACCGGTTCACCCGACAGAGAAAAATACACGGCAGCAATACCTCTCTATTCAGAAATAGGTATTCAGAAAACCTGTCCCATGAAACCCTCTCCGACAACTCTGAAGCTCAACGCTGGCCCTTTGGCCTCTGCATCATCGTCATCCTCCCGCTGCACTGCGTTAGCCCTCTGAGGCACTGCGTAGTCTCTGGGACCCTCTGCGTCACTCCCTCTGCCTTCTACGTGGATGACACAGTCCATCTGGGATCTGCGCTGTCTCTGCTGGGCTCTAATGGCCTGCTCTGGTTGCTGCTCTCACTCTCTACTTCTGCACTGGTATCTTGGCATTGTCTCTGCCTCTCTGCCTAGTACTCACTACCCCTCACTGCTAATCACTAATTCACTTTTGCTTAGAAACCCCACTCTAGCAAAATGAATGACTAATCGCTCTGGTGTATTCTCCAACTAACCTTCAAGCCTCTTCTTATACTTTTCTCGTTGGTCCTTCAATAACCGAGATTAAATCACTAATCAACGACTAAGATTAGATTTGGCTTGATCCATAACTTTGGGAACCTTCTAACCGAGTTTTATATTAATATCCATTAATATTTTATTTTTTCTAAGTTTAGACTTAGGAACTCCATTAAAAATATTAATTATTTTAATATCTCCCAAACCGGGTACAATCTACCCAAACCATTTTGAGGTCTTAGATATCTCATTTGCTTTAGCCTCTCCACCAATTTTCATGGCTAGAGCACATCCGATGCTACCCCAAATCAACACTCCCTCTTAGCGAGGACTGTGCTCTAGTAATACTCCTCACTGAGCATCACACTAATTATCCGGCACCGTACCTGTGTTGATGCTATGCCTCCCTCCCAACATCTTTTGCACTGCTACATCCTGTACTGCTGCCCATGGCCCTGCAACTGCCACTGTTGCATCTGTACGACAACTCCCTTTGCATCCGTGTTGCTGCTGGTCCATCCTCCCAACACTACATCTGCACTGCATCCCCCTCTCATCATGCTACATTGTGCTACTGCATACAGCTACTGCACTGCAACTCACTTACTGAGAAGTAAGGCACTGATCCACCCAACCTCTGACATCCCTGTCAGGCTAGAAACACTCCCAATGTTGAAGCTCTCTCTGCAGCTAACAAGTGCTCCCTCTACTGACCTCTGTACTACTGCAACAACTCCCTGCATCTCGCACCGTTGCACACCTCTCTATGCCATCTTGCACTGTTTCAACACTCTCGTGCCTCTTGCACTGTTGCAGCCTACTAGCCTTGCGCTGACCAGGGACTCCTACACTGTAGCACTCTCTGCTGCTTCAACCGCATCTGTCTCTACCCACATCCGCCAGTCCTGCTACTCACTCTTCGGGGCTCCCGTAGCAAGGTATAATCCAAGAGGTTGGATACCTCAAGGATCCTGCCCCTCATCGCCTGTAGTCCTCCTGACTACAGCTCGATGTCTCCCCACTTCTTTTCTAGTGGCACATGAGCACTCATGGCACAATCGTCATCCTCCTCGACTTGTTTCTCTGCCTTCGCTGGCGCTGCTTTAGAGTCAGACGCCTCTCCCTTGTTCTTCTTCCTTGGACATTGGTTTGCATAATAACCCAGTTCCCCACAGTGGACACGTTTGACCTTGGAGAGGTCCTTTTTCTTCCTCTTCTCCTGCTTTCCCGCAGATGCCAGAGCTGTATCCTCTTCCTATTCCTTCTTGATCCATACTCCTTTGCTACTACTTCCCGTCTTGGTCAGCCATTTGATCTCTTCTTGGCAAAGAGGCACCCATAATTCTTCCCAATCTGGAAGACTCGCCCTTCCCAGTATGCTCTGGACAAATGTCTCCCACTCCTTGGAGACTACGTTTAGTGCAGTCCTCACCATCAACTCCTGATTCGGCGTGGCCCCTATGGAAGTCAGTTGGTCTCGGATCTCCTTCAACCGACTGAGGAAGAGATCTATTTTCTCTCCCTTCTGCATCTGGTATGACCTTAGCTTATGCTTAAGTAACATCTTCCTTTGCACGGAAGTATGCTGGTACAATGTTTTCAAGGTGTCCCACATCTCCTTTGCCGTTTCCTTCTCGGCAATATGTTGGACCACATGATCCTTGACCCCATCAAGGATGATGCATTTTTCCTTGGACATTGCCTCCTCGTACCTCTCATTAGCTACTGGGTCAACTGGGATAGCCATTACTGTCAAGGCAAAGCTCTTGATGTGATGTCTGTCTAGAATGGACAAGATCCTAGCCTTCTAGACCACAAAGTTGGACGCTCCGTCCAGCCTATTTTGATCCCTCAGCCCATTCACAACCATCTCTCTTCTCTTCTCTGTCGACTCCTCCGAGTCTCTCTACTTCCCACTTGGAAGTTCTCAGTTCAACTCCTGCTGAGTCTCTCTACTTCCCATTTGGAAGTCTTCAGTTTGACTCCTTCGAGTCTCTCTACTTCCCATTTGGAAGTTCTCTTTTGGAATCCCTATGAGTCCCAATTTCCCTCCTGGAAATCCTTTTGTCAACTATCAAGTTGCCCCTCTTCGATTGTCTGTGAAACTACAACACTGATCCAGATTCCTTAGCTAGAACACCGCCTCGGCAGTAACTCCCTCTACCTTGGTTTTGCCCTGTTAGGTATTATTCTGACTACAATACCCCACCAGATTCGCTCCCGCAAACTGCCCACGCTTCCTTCACCCCAACAACTAAATGATTGAGCCTCTTGGCTTTGCGCAATCCTGACACTGGCAAAATAGTTCCCCTAGCCAACTGTGTTAGCCCTTCTGGCCTCTACATGGCTCTGTGTGAGCCTGTTTCTGCCCTCCTCAGCCTCTGCGTTGGCCTCTCTCAGGCCTGGACTGATGACACAGTCCCTCTGCATCAACCCTTCCTCTGTCACTTTTTGCAAGGATCAGCTCTGTCACTCGGGACAACTGAATTTGCTGCAAATGCTATGCTTAGTTGATACCTTCAACTTTCCTGTGTTCTGCAACCACACTCCGATACCATGTTGAATTTTCTAAGTCTATTCGTTAGAAAATTAATCTGTATTCTGCTGGTTTATTTATTCTACTTGTAAATACTGAACAAGTTATTTAAAACATTTAAATACCAAAATAAACACAATATAGTCACAACATCTACAGATTATCAGCTAAAATAAAACAAACACACAAGTGACACCGTTATTTTTGGACAAATGTCCTTGGAAAAACCCAATGCGGGAAAACCAATGCGGCTATTATGAGGGTTTATTATTACGCAGTATTTCCTTGAGTACAACTGGGTGCCTAACCGGCTTACCTGACAGAGAAAAATACACGGCAGCAATACCTCTCTATTGGGAAATAGGTATTCAGAAAACCTGTCCCACGAAACCCTCTCTGCGACTCTGAAGCTCAGCGCTGGCCCTTTTGGCCTTTGCGTCATCCTCCTGCTGCACTTCGTCAGCCCTTTGAGGGACTGCGCAGCCGCTGGGATCCTCTGCGTCACTCCCTTTGCCTTCTACGTGGATGACGCAGTCCCTCTGGGCTCTGCGCTGTCTCTGCTAGGCTCTGCGTGGCCTGCTCTGGTTGCTGCTCTCACTCTCTGCTTCTGTGTTGGTCTCTTGGCACTGTCTCTGCCTCTCTGCCCAGTACTCACTGCCCCTCACTGCTGATCATTGATTCACTTTTGCTTAGTAACCCCGCTCTAGAAAAATGAATGACTGATCACGCTGGTGTATTCTCCAACTGACCCTCAAGCCTCTTCTTATACTTTTCTCGTTGGTCCTTTAACGACCGAGATTAAATCTCTAATTAACGGCTAAGATTAGATTTGGCTTGATCCATGACTTTTGGAATCTTCTAACTGAGTTTTATATTAATACCCATTAATATTTTATTTTTCTTAAGTTTAGCCTTAGGAACTCCATTAAGAATATTAATTATTTTAATATCTCCCAAACTGGGTACAATCTACCCAAACCATTTCGGGGTATTGGAGATCTCATTTGCTTTAGCCTCTCCACCAATTTTCATGGCTAGAGCACATCTGATGCTACCCCAAATCAACAGGGTTGGAACATCGAGCTATAAGGATAGATTGTGATAGCCAAAGTACAATTTTCTTGGCAAAGAACCCTACTTATCATTCAAAGAAAAAGCACATTGATGTTCAATACTAGTTTGTGAGGGATATGGTTGAGGACAAAATGGTGTGGCCAGTAAAGGTGGACACTTTGAAGACTGTTGCTGATGCATTGACGAACTCTGTGAGCATTGAGAAGTTTTCTTAGTGTAGAGAAGAAATGGGCATTATAGGGCTGGACCAATGACTAAGCTCTCCTGTGAACCCTTATGTGGAAAAGAAAAGAACAAGTGGGAGAATGTTGGGTGTGTGTTATATTCTTTCCACGAGTAATCGCACACATAGTTCAATGGCACAAGAAGGATTTCACATTTGATTGCGCAATTTCCTGTCACAAGGGGTTGTGCAGTTCACTCTAACATGAAGTTGCGTAGTTAACTGCCAAAAGTAACTACACATTCCCTTAGATAAGGCATGCAAACAATGTCATCAAGGCATGCCTAATTGTTGGGTGTGTTTTATATTCTTTCCACAACTAGTCACACACGCGGGTTGGGGGTCATAGGGTGGGTGACAACCCCCCTGTTCGTTACGCCGGGCATAGCAGGGGGGTCATAGGGAGGCACACTATCAGGGAATTTCAGATGGGGGTAGCCCCCCTGTATTGGGTCTAAGGAAGCACCACGAGAAATATTTTTTGGACCCTATATTAGGTGGACGAACCTACCTATGGTTTTGTGCATGAGTTTTGCACATGGTTTTGGGCATGATGGTTTTATTCCCATGGTATTTTATAGATCCGATCAAGAGAACTACAATTATGTTCTAATTGAGGGTTAATGGATTGGGGTTTATGAATGCTTCGACATGTAGATATATGTATTGTAACATTGAAAGGAATATAAGAAAAATCAATTTGGTAGTCCCGGTTTTGGGATCTAAGGAAAATCTCTGTGTATTTATTTTATATTCTCGTCATCGTTTTTTTTATATTTTTTAGAATTCGTCTGTAGGTAATTTCTATATAGGGTTAAAACCTACACTAACCTTCCCATCACAAAATGTGAATTATCTATCTTCAAAAATTGGACCTTCTTGTCGACAAGGAATCATTGTCACGATGAAGTGCCTAGTAGTTGTTTAAGGGAATGCACAATTTCTGATATCACAAATTAAGCATGGAGTGAGAGGTTGCGACATTAGAACTCTAAGAAGAAACTTGACACTTACGAAAATAAGACGCAGAGTGGTCTTGGTATTCTAAAATGACATTTCTCATGACCAACGGGAGGCTCCAAATTCAAGGCATGGAATTTTTTTTGGAGGGGGGTTGTAGTAGCTACAACACTTGGCGACACACTAGAAGAACTCCAACTTCTCTATTTGGGTCTAACTTTGAGTATGGAGTCTAACTTTCAAGAAGTATTTTTCAACTCGTAGATCACTATAGTTTCTTTACTTAGCCCGATTACAGATGTAGTCTCTTCCATCCATTTCGTCTGCTTAACATATTCATAGAACTAATCAAACTTTAGTTGTTTCGATAAGGGGTTAGGAGTATGTAAAAGCGTGAGTATAAGATGCCAATGTTTTAATATCATTTTTGGGGTTATTCAACTACCAGCATGCCTGTTTGGTACCCTGACAAAGTCACTTCAAAGAATCACAAGCATTGCTTTGCTGCTAGAAAGCCTATTCAGTACCTTGACGAAATTGTTTGCTTCACCTCTCCACGCATGAAGTGTCATGTCCTCATTTTTATTCTTCTTCATAGTACAACCAGGGTGGATTTCCAGGGCAGGGGATGTCCAGGTCAGTGGAGCAGGTTTATGTCATTAGGGGTCCCGATGGAGTTTTGAGGAGTTTTTATTGGATTTTATGGCATTTGCTTGGCATATTCCATCATCCACACAATTTGCCTTTCGTTTCGTCGCATTCCAACAACTTTAAAAAATCAGCGTTATTATTGGGCATAACTTAATTAATTATACTCGATGTGGCATTTCGGGGAAATTAATTGATGTAACACCTCAGTGTAATAGCTCGTTGGAAGCAGAATAAGAAGATATACATGATGGGGTGCTGAGAAGAGACTTCCAATGGCTGAAGAGAGTATGCTGGGCGATTTTCCATTTTACATAGTTAAAAATGATTTTAATTAGTCAGTTAATTAAGGAAAAATAATTAATTGGAGAAAAGGGGCCAAAAGTGACTTACGTAAAATAAAATAAAATTAAAAGTCACTAAAGATAAAGTCAATGGAGAAGCTTCTAGAATAATAATAAAATAATAAAATAAGATGCTTTTATAGGCTTGGAGATCTATCCACCAGATCTATAAAAAGGGAGGAAGAGATCATTTGGGAACATTTTCAACCTTGGATTTGGTATTTTTTCTTGTAGGAGAGGTTGAGAGCCCAATTCTCTACTCCAGCAGTAGCCGCAGGACGGAAACCCTTGGGTGATTCAGTGAGAGTGAGCGAGCACCCATCTTTTCCCTTGGTGAATCCATTCAGGATTTACAGGTTGCAGTTATTTGATTTCCTGTTTCAGTATGGAGGCTAGTTTCAGTATTATTATCTTAGAGGGCCATTTCCAACTATTGTATTGGCATATACATTCTATATAATAAAGCTAGATTTTGTCGTTGCATTTCTCATTGTTCTTCTCATTGTGATTTTTAATGAGATTTTTATACAATTTATGGATTTATGGTTTGGGTTTTACATGATAATATTCTATTAAGTAGATGATGATTTTAGGTGAAAGGTTGTTCCAAATTTTCTTCATTTGAGACATTATAGTGGTATCAAAGCCTTGATCTTGGTTCATCCAGCGAGTTTTCAAATTTTTGTTGCCGCTATTATGGTTTAAGGATTTCAAGTTTATTTGCAGTGTGGATTTTGAGCTAAGTTTGTGGGATTGATTTTGAAAAGGTTGAAGTTAATATTATTTTCCGAAGACTGGCTAGTTATTGTGGTGCATACTTTCTCATGAGGCCAATGGCATAATTCTTAAGTGGAGGCCAAGAGCTAAATCAGAGAGTTGAGTTGTTTTCTTTCCAGGGAAGAATTTTGTGTGGAAACCACTAATTAAACTCTGAAGGCTCAACGATGATTGATCCGGGTAGTGCGATTCAATCAGGTGAAGGCCGACGATGACACTACAGATCGGATCAGGGATTGCGAGGAGTTTTCCAAACTATTACGAGGAAGTTGATTACTCATTTACCAAAGTCACGTCCACTTTTTCTTTCTTTTCCGAGTGGAGTTTCATGATCCGTCCTTGCAATGAAATAAGTCGTCACCATCATTGCTCGTAAAACGAGTGAGAAGCATTGCAAGTCGAGTTTCCAAAGGAGGGGACGAATTTCTTTAAATTTTTTTATGATGAGGTGACACTTTGTGGTCCCGTGGAAATTTTTTTTAGGCAGACTTGTTTGGCGGAACCAAAGTCTAAAAGGGGTCGTAAGCAACAGTAATTGTGGCATATTATTTAAAAAGGTGGGTTCCAACTCCAAGGTTTCTTTTGGCAAAGCCGTTGACTGCCGTGGAAAGAAAAACAAGGAGCCCACTCATATTTCATAAGGCCGTGAGCATTAAGCTGGTCGCATTGTTTTGAAAGGCATGTAGACAAGTCGGTTGTGAAGGGGCCACATTCTCCTATACTTGTCGAGCTTCATTTCCCTGTAACCGCAGTTGTTTGTAGAATCGTGGCTAGGATTGGGTCGATTTCAAGGCAACTGATGACGTGGTGGTCGAGACACTGAGCACACCAGTCGCAATTGCCTTCTGCGATTCATCTAAGAGATCATCATTGTGGTGTGATCGATTTCAAAGGGATTGCTGCGCTATCTGGTAATCAATTGATTGCATAAGAACTTCATCAAGTTGTAATTATGTTGCCAGAAGACAGCAAAGGTCGAAATATTGAGTTAGCAGCCCCGTGGAATCACTCGGCACAATATTTCGGGTGGTAGCTGCTTATTTGAGGAGCCAAGTCGATCACAAACAATTCCATATCAGAACAAATTCTAGGCACCTCAGTGGACATGGAAAGATTGTCTTGTACCAGCTGAGTCAGCGCATCAGTCCCGGGTTCATATTCCTCCATTTTTTTTTTTAATTCTTTTCTCCAATTGTTCAAAGAAATGTTCACTGTCTGGAGATAAATTTTCAGTTAATTACAACAGAGTATAAACTGAACTTTGAGGCTTCGTGAAGTCAGAGATATCTGAACATCACTGTTATAATCAAGACCAGTTAAAATTTCCTTGGGTAGCTCAAGGTTAAACAATTGGATAATTGTCACACAGCTGTTCTGATTAAGGTTGAAGTGTTATTTAATTGTTGGAATACCAAGCTTTGTCGGTGATAAGTTAGTTGGACATATGTTTTGATTCAAATTTAGGGATTGTATGTTTGAGTTGTGAGTTGCAAGTGCCAACTATATGTTGTTGCCTATGAGTTGAGTGTAGTTGTTTATGACAAATTATGTCGCTGTGGCTTTTTGTCATAATCATTGTATAGTTGGGCATGTATAAATTATTACTCATGAAGAGTTATCAATCCTATTTATATGAGTCAGATTCTTGAACTGTCATCATTGCATATTGTAAGTTGGGAGAATCTCAGTCAAAACAACTTGATATACTTATCATCATTGATTCAAAACATGGATCAAACCTTAATAAACTCCTGTAATAAGCCAGCAACAACAAACAATAGACCCTTCTCGAAGGGGGTCTATGCCATTCTTCAGAAAGAACAACCAAAGGATGTGTAGAAGGGGCAGGAAATATGACACAAGATTTTTTCTCTTGAGACAGATTTGAAACACATAAGGGTCACATGGAAAGTCCTCTTCAAACTTGATGAGCTTAATGCCCTCCTTTCCCAAGTAAGCCATTTAGAAGGAAAGAGACTAATTTGGGCTCTAAATCCAGCGATGCTTGCTCTCATACAACACAAGTTCTTAGAGGAACCTTGTGAAGGGGTTAGGCTTCCAGTTGTGTCTTGTCTCAGTAACATCATGAGACTAACCACCCCTATAGCTCCTTACAATGATGATGTTATGAGGAAAGTTTTTAGACTGGTGATAGAAACTTTCTGAGACTTGGACAACAATGTAGGTTTTACCTTTGGGAAGAAGCTGGAGATTTTAGGAGTTATGGCCATGACTAGGAGTTATGAAATCATGTTTGATCTAGAGTGTGACGGTTTGATCTTGCAGATGTTCCAATGCTTCTTGAGTATTAGGAAACATCATCATGATGTGGTCATAACACACACAGAGTCCATCTTATCATCATGTATGAGAGGCCGTGATGCCATTTGTCGAGAGTTGCAGTCTCGATTGTTGTTTGTTTAGAGGAGAGAGCAGTTGGTCTCACCTGATGCTTATGAGCTAGTCGAAAGGTTGGTTGAGTAGAACATTGGGATGTACAGGAGACAATTGACTAGGGAGGAGTTGCTCAGGTTTGGTGGATCATGCAGAAAGAATGAGCTAAGGAGGAAAGGACTTTTCTTCATCTGCAAAGGACCTTGGGGACCTAACCACTCATGCTTGAGTGACGCTGAGGAGATAACAAAGGTAGAGCAAGAGGAGATTCCTTATGACTTTCAGGGTGAGGACTCTTCTTTGGACGAGTCCATGGGTTCATACAATGATACCTTGGAGGGGCACGAGTCATGTAGAGTTGTTGTAGCGCGCCTTAGGAGAGACATTCAGGATGATGACTCACTAGTGGTGATTCAGCATGAGCAACATATGGTGGATCACGAGTCAGTTGAGGGATGTGCCAGTATGCATGGTGAGCCTTCTAGGGAAGGTCAGTTGGAGGTTCATATTGAACCTGTGATGGTGGAGGATGAGCAACCACCCTTGGTGTCAGCGATAAATGAGGAGAAGGCAGATGTACAAACAATTGGCACGGTGACAGTATTAGCTGACACTTGTCTTCAGGAGATTTTGGAGTATGACAAGACAATTTCGCAGGAGATTGGTAGACTAGAGGAGCGTGGAGTTTCCTATCAGGCAAGGGAGATGGCAATGCATCCATCTTTGGGTCTACCCATTGATGAGGTGCAAACAAATGTAGTGTCAGCTAGAAAAGCTGCAACATATTCAAGCGACATCCCTCTCTAGGAGTTCATAGATAGGGCTTGCAACACAGTCTGCCCACTTTTTCCCATTAGAGGGAGAGAGGCAGGATTTCTTGGACATGTTTTGATTGTCCAAGTAGAGAATCAAGAGTTGAGCATGGACTAGTGTCATCATAGCATATGTATTCCTTGCACAAGAGTCCATGCATTGGATGGGTGAGAGATCATGAGTTGGTACCCTACTGATGGAGTATCATTTTTAGTTAGAGGAATTGTATTGCAGGAGCCCTTAGAGGTGAGGGATATTACATGCTTCAACTGGTAGCAGGATGTAGGCTAGCACCTCATCAATATCTCAGCAGAGCATCAACATGATGATATTGACCTTGGTTAATGCCAAGACTTGGATTGGAGAGAGGTGATGAGTTGGTACGCGATGGATGGTGCATCATTCATGGTTGGAATTATAGCAGAGAAGGAGCCATGGAGCCTTGATATTTGTTCTTGGTGGCATTGGGATCTAGGAGGATTCGTTGATGACAAGTTCAATCAAAGATTGGTATGGGATCTGGGCATTGAGGGGTCCATTCATGATGGGTTGACATAGGAGCAGAGCATCACCCAGTGATTCGTATGGGATCTGGGCATTGGGTCTCAGTTGCGTCGGGCCACCAGACTGGTCCACAAGTTTGGATTGCTTGAGGGTAAACAATCTTGGGGTGGGAGGAATGTCATGTCCCCATTTTTATTCTTCTTCATAGGACAACCAGGGTGGATTTCTAGGACAGGGGATGGCCAGGTCAGTGGAGCAGGTTTATGTCATCAGGGGCCCCAAGGAGTTTTGCAGAGTTTTCATGGGATTTGATGTAATTCACTTGGCATATTCCACACAGTTTACCTTTTGTTCTGTCACATTCCAACAACTTTCAAAAATCAACGTTATTATTGGGCATAACTTAATTAATTATGCTCAATGTGGCATTCTAGGGAGATTAATTGATGGAACACCTCAATGTAATAGCTCGTTGGAACAGGAACAAGAATATATACAAGATGGAATGTTGAGAAGAGAATTCCATTGGTCGAAGAGAGTATGGTGGGCGATTTTCCATTTTCCTTAGTTAAAAATTATTTTAATTAGCCATTTAATTAAGAAAAAATAATTAATCAGAGAAAAGAGGCCAAAAGTGACTTAAGTAAAATAAAATAAAATTAAAAGTCACTAAAGATAAATTCAATGGAGGAGCTTCTAGAATAATAATAAAATAATAAAATAAGATGGTTCTAGAGGCTTGGAGATCTATCCATTAGATCTATAAAAAGGGAGGAGGAGATCAGTTGGGAACATCTTCGATCTTGGATTTGGTATTGTTTCTTGTATGAGAGGTTGAGAACTCGGTTCTCTACTCCAGCAGTAGCCCTGAGACGGAAACCCTCGGGTGATTCAGTGAGAGTGGGCGAGCACCCATCTCTTCCTTTGGTGAATCCATTCAGGATTCACATGTTGCAGTTATTTGATTACTTGTTTTAGTTTGGAGGCGAGTTTCAGTATTATTATCTTGGAGGGTCGTTTCCAGCGATTGTATTGTCATATATATTCTATATAATAAAGCTGGATTTTGTCATTGCATTTCTCATTGTTCTTCTTGTTGTGATTTTTAATGAGATTTTTATACAATTTATGGATTTATGGTTTGGGTTTTACATGACAATCTTCTATTAAGTAGATGATTTTATGTGAAGGGTTGTTCCAAATTTTCTTCATTTGGGAAATTACATGAAGCTTTTCTCTTCTTTCACCCATTTTTTATTTGATAACTTTATGCTCATTGGCATTTTATCAGTGTTTTTATTGCCATGGGCAGAAGAGATATCCCGACTTATTTAATGAGCAAGAGAGTTTGTTCCTTGTTTTAAAAATACTCTTAAGTATATACCTTTGAAGTAAGTTAGCTCACTTAGGTTTCCTTGTGAAAATTCCTTGAAATTCAGCAACTGGAAATACTTCTAATTGAAAAACTAATTATGCAGTTTATTTTGTTTACGACGAAATATCGAATTAATCGCGCTACAATTTCTTCACCAAAAAAAAAATATTGCAGAAGAAAAAAAATAGGAACTGAGAAATGCTAGCACACACACATAAAAATTGACACCGTTGGTTTTGGACAAAAGTCCTCGAAAAAACCCAATGTGGGAAAACTGATGTAACAGTTGAGGGTTTTATTATTATGCATCAACAAAAATTCTGAGTACAATAAAATGACGCCAAACTCGTGTTTCTATCTGAGAGAAATTTTGGAAACAATATTCTAAGGAATTTTTCCACACCCCACAAGCAACCCGACACTGAAATCAACCTGAAAAACCCCTCCGCGAATTGTCCTACGTCACCCTTTGCGTAGGCTCTACGCAAGCACAATTTCACGCCGCCTGGATCTCTCTCTAAATTGCCTATCTATCCTGCCACCGACTCTAGAATTGTCTTTCCCGACCTCTGTGAATTTTTCTTGCCTCCAGAATTCTAAAACAACCTCCCGAATCTGCAAATCAAACTGCCTCCTAGAGGCTACTGTGCAACCTCTATATGGGTATCTCTGCTTCCCTGCGAGTGTCTCTCCGGAACTAGAAATCTTTCCTCTGGATATTGCTGACCTCTCCAAGTACCTGCAACTCACTCATTGGCTCGATCTCCATTGTTGAATCACTCCTGCTACTGGGAATTCGAATTGCCTAGGGAAATTGACTATACGCATTGATGTATTCTCCATCTACCCATCAACCTCTTCTTATAATCTCCAGTTGGGACTCCAATGACAAAGATTAAAACTTAAATGGTGACTGAGATCATCTCCAAGTTGATCAATGTGAGTTTCTAGATAATTCTCAAATTTCTCAAATAATTATTATTAATTAATCGATTTCCTGAAGTTAGACTTAGGCATTTTTAATTATCGATCAATTAATTTAATTGAGTTGTTTCTAGGTGGAATTTCTAGAAATGATTTTTGGGTTTTGCAGAACTCATGTGTTTTAGCCTCTCCACAAAGTTTTGATACAAGAACACCATCCGATGCTACAAAAACTAACACTCCCTCTTAGCAAGGAAGGTGTTCTCTCTAGTGTTGTATCGCTGCTACAACACCTTGTCTCTGCATCATCCTCCCATACATGTTGTCGATGTTTGACCACTGTAGCTTCCTGTCACTGTCCACCAATCACTGCGCTAAATCTGATTCACCTACCACTGACTATAGCTGAACCATGCTGCATCTGTGCTGATGCTGACACTGCATTGTATAACCAGTACCACTTCGAACTCTGCATTTGCACTGCAACCCATCTAATACTTCCTCTCAACTGTTTTCGTTTCTACTGCAATTGAGAAGAATCCAAAATACTAAATCAACTGTGTATCTATGCTGCAACCGCCTCCTGAGTCTCTAACTGCTACTAGCCTCTGCACTGTCCACTGGGAAATCTGTGTTGTTGTTGATTTTTCTACTGAGTCCCCTGCTTTGCTATCAACATTACTCTTCGCTCCTCAACATCTGACTGCACCAACTGACATTGATACTTTTGCTACTGAATCTTGTTGGTCCTCATAGCAAGGTAATGATCCATGAGGAAACACCATGTGATGTTCACCTGAATGGACACTGTCCAAATCTCTGTGCAACTTTGGGACTAAAGCTCCACATCGCCCCACCTCACTCCTGGAGATATAGCAACAAACATAGAGAAATCTTCCTCTAGTCTAGAGGAAAGTTTACGATCTTCGTGAATGTTGCGTCTGATCCTGCTTCTTCTTGTCCTTCTTCCTTTGAGGACACTGAGTACTATAGTGGACAAACTTGCCATACCTGAAGCACTTGATCTTGGACAAATCCTTCTTCTTCTTCTTCTTCTCAGCTTGTGAGCCTTGTCCCTGAGTAGGAACTTTTGCTTTCCCTTTTAATGCAAGGGAAACATTGTCTTCCTCCTTCACACCCTTCAATCCCTTGTTGTTGTTGATGCTGATGGAGCTGTTTACTAGAGCTCGCAACATCTGCAAGATCAACCCACATCCGGTCCCACCCACGCAACATATCTCGTCCTAGAATGCCTTGGACGAAATTCTCCCAATATTCGATGACACTATTGAGTTCTAACCTCACAATTTACGTAGGTGGAGACGTCTCTCCTATAACTGCCTGCTCATCCCTGATATCCTGAAGTCTAGTGAGAAATGGATCAATGCCTTCACCCTTCTACATCCTAGCATTCTGCAGCTTTTCCTTCAAGAACATCTTCCACTGCTCGGAAGGATTTTGATTAGCCTCGCGAGAGCATCCCACATCTCCTTGGCCATGTTCTTGGTCGATATATGTCAGACAATATGGTCCTAAACTCCATCCCGAATCATTTTCTTTGCCTTGGCCATCTCCTTGAATTCTTTCAGCTGATCTACATCTGTAGGTTCTTCCACGACATTGTATGCATAAATCTTCAGACCATGTTCATCTAGCAGGAAGGACATTCTGGCCTTCCAGATGATATAGTTGGAATCTCCCTCCAACCTGTGTTGATCTCTAAGCCCAATTGTGGCATATCAACAAAAATATGAATTGGGACAAAAATTTTCCTCTTTCATTTGCTCAGCTAATAGCTCTTCTATCCGAGAGTGAGAAAATTTGCCTGCTACCACTGCTTTCTGCAACTGGAAATTTGGATTTCTGAAGCTAGAAACCCTCTAAGAGAAATTCCCTCTATTTGTGCACTTTCTCTTCCACCCGACATTGATTCTACTCTAGCAAACTACTGCAAAACCCTTGTGTGCCCAGATAAGAAATCTGCTCTACAAAATACTAAGTTGTTGCTCCCTCTGCTTGTTGGAATCCCTTCCATGGACAAATCAAACTTTCCTCCTTACTGCCACTAGAAAATCAAACCTTATCTAGCAATTTGCACTACCTGGCTAGGCACTACGCAACTCAAAAAATTTCAGCCTGTTGCTCCCTCTGAACAACAAAATTTCCTCTCTTCCACCTCTAAGCTTCCTGTCCGTCAAACCTAGCTCTTATACCATGTGAAAATTCCTTGAAATGCAACAACTGGGAATAATTCTTCTAACTAAAAAATTAATTATGCATTTTAATTTGTTTACGCCAAAATATCGAATTAATCACACTGCAATTTCTTCATCGTAAAAAATACCGCGGAAGTAAAAGAATAGGAATTGAGAAATGCTAGCACACACACATAAAAATTGACACTATTGGTTTTGGACAAAAGTCCTCGGAAAAACCCAATGTGGGAAAACCGATGCAACTGTTGAAGGTTTTATTATTATGTAGCAACAAAAATTCCAAGTACAATAAAATGATGCCAAAATGGCATTTCTATCTGAGATAAATATTGGAAAAATATTGTGAGGAAATTTTCCTCATCCCACGAGCAATCTGACACTGAAATTAGCCTTAGAAACCCTTCTATGAATTGTCCTACATCACCCTCTATGCAAGCACAATTTTGCACCGCCTAGATCTCTCTTTGAACTGCCTATCCAGCCTGCCACTGAATCTGGAAGTCTCTCTCCCGACCTATGCGAATTTTTCTTGCATCTGAAATTATGAAACGACCTCCTGAATCTGCAAATTGAACCGCCTCCTAGAGGCTACTATGCATCCCCTGCGCATCATATCTATGACTATCTCTACGTCCCTGCAAGTGACTCTTCAGAACTGGAAATCCTTCCTTTGGATACTGATGACCTATCCTGCTACCTGCAACTTACCCACTGACTCGATCTCCACTGCTGAATCACTTTTGCTACTTGGAATTCAAACTGCCTAGGGCAACTGAGTATCTGGACTGGTGTATTATCCGTTTACCCATCGACCTCTTCTTATCATCTCCAATTGGGACTCCAACAACCAAGATTAAAACTTAATCGATGGCTGAAATCATCTCCAAGTCGATCTGTGTGAGTTTCTAGATAATTCTCACCTTTCTCAATTAATTACTATCAATTAATCGATTGCCCTAAGTTAGACTTAGGCATTTTGTAATTATCGATTAATTAATTTAATTGAGTTGTTTTTAGGTGGAATTTCCAGAAACGATTTGTAGGTTTTGAAGAACTCATGTGTTTTAGCCTCTCCAGAAAGCTTCGAGACTAGAACACAATCTAATGCTAGAAAAACTAACATTCCTCCTTTCCCTTCTCTACTCGACAAAGTTGACATGTTAAGACCAACTAAACATAAAAGGCCGACCTAAGGAAGAATATCCTATTATAGATATGTGCATCGTAAATCCACTAATGCTTTCCTTGGAAAAGAGATGTAGTATTTTCCATCTAAGCATCATAGACTCTTAAATTTATAAGGCCCCGATAAAGAAGGGGATTGATAATTTACCAAGCACTGATAGTTTTACAGGTGTCTTGAACTTTTCCACACCTCTTCAAAGCCAAAAAAAATCACACACAACTTATTATAAATAGACTCAAAAGAAAAGTGCAAAGAAAAGGCGAATGCTAGAGACAATGATCAAAACAAAGCAAGAAAGAGAACTATACTAAACCTACTCTTAAACTAACAAAAGGAGGTCAAGATTACGTAAAGTGAAATTTCCAATGTAACCATCGAAGTGGTTCTTGACCTATAGAAATGAGGGTAGGAGCGATAAGAACCATTGTCAAGCAAAGTGTAAAAGAGAAAAGATAAACCGATGAAACTCGAACCATGACTTGAACGATAGACACATTTGCAAAGAAATATGACAATAAAGCTTGAGTTAAACAATTTACCCTTTTGTCTTAATGGTCATAGAAATCTCGACAGCTTCTCGTGGAGGTACATTCATTCATATCTTCAATCTTGGAAATCATAAAAGAAGATTGAAGCTTATTACTAGCGAAAGGGCTTGCCAGGTAAGATTCTTCTAACCATTCAACAATTGGATCATGATATGAAAAACAACTAAGAGACAAATCTTGAAATTGAAAAAGAGATATATTTTCACCATGTTCAGTCAAATCATGAAGATTGTCTCGCAAGGGGATTTTGATATGATCTTGTTCGGAAAACTTGCCCAGATTACGAGATCTCAACAAGGGCCAAAGTGCCTCGACTTCTATGAAGACACAAAATCATCACTAGATGTATCAATGAAAACACTAAAAATGCCACTAACTAGATCAGATTTCACATTTAAGTCGAGGGACTCTTCATGGTTGGATGAATCAAATGAAAGATTTGCTAGTGCACCAAGAGTTATAAGCTCTTCTTCTCCACATACCAAAGATGAGGAATGAAACAAATCATGAATAATGGATTCCATCCTTTTTTCTTTTAATTCAAATATGACACCACACCATTCCTGATTGTGATTAAGACCAACAATATGAAGATCAAAATAATTTAAAAGAAAAATTGGCGTAGAAAATTCCTCAAACGTATCAAGAAATGATGAATAGTGTGTTAATGGTGAAGAGGGGAAAGAATAATAAGATGAAAGATCATCTATAGTGATAGATTCTTGTTCACAATCTAAGGCCCACACATAATCATCATAAAAAATATCATGAACCTCTTGTTCCTCTACTTGAACAACATCATCATCTTGTACTTGATCACCCTAGGAATCAAGAGAAAACGACAAAACAAGTTGATTGGGTGGATCAAGGAAAAGAGGATCATAAGATATAACTGATGGATAATTCATTAATCAAATCATATTCAAGATTTATCAAACACACATTCAAATCTAGATTATGAGGGGAAGATAGAGATGAGATAGATGGATCAATAATCTGGTCTTAAAGTTTTCCAACTTCAACATTGGTACATGGGATTGCTTCTCTTGATAAAGAAATAAGAGAGGAAGAAGGAACACAAGAAAGATTAGATTCTTCCTCTGAAATTTTAAGTGCTCCATGACCAAGAAAAGCTAGGAGACTTGTAAGAGATTCAGATTCAAGGGGTTTCAAAGAAATCCGCACTAAATATTGAAACTTTTATGTCATAAAACCCCAATTTATGGCTTCCTCAAAAACTCATAACAAAATTGAAGAAAGTAGTCAAGAAAATATTCCAAGGATTTTCCATATTTCATTCTAAGTTGGATAATATTCTTGTGCACACTCTGATAATCATACATGTCAAAAGCTTGATGAATCTCCATGACAAGTTGTTTGAAAGAATGAATGGAAGCGGCCATCAATGTATAACATCACTGAACAACATGACCTTTAAGAGTGAGAATGGAAACCTACAAGCAACGTCCTTGCAATTAAATTCAAAAGAATGGCAAAATTCAAGAAAACGAAGGGTGTGCTCAAGAATGGTTGTTTTGCCTTCGCCATTAAACTTTAAATTTGACAAGTTATGAATTATTAGCTCGGGAAATTTCAGATTTGCAGTCTTAGAAAAACATCTCGGGATTATCATTTGGAAGGAAGCCATTCTAGATGAAAGATTGAAACCAAACTTCATGAGCTCAAATTGTCATTTGGCCCTCCTAGCGCCAAATCCAATTGACGGTGTTGGATGCCGACAACAAGGAGGGGGTCTCCCCGATATGAAGTCCCAAATAGACATCACATCGTTTATAGTAGGAGCCCCATTCGGGTAATTGACCCGACCACCATAATTGAGATCTTAAAGATGTGCCTTGGTTGCAATAAAGAACATAAGAAGGCATGCACATAACTTTTATGACAAAAAGTGACAAGACTTTGTGAAATATCATTCAATTTGACAATAATCACAGTCAAAAGATAGCCACTGAGAGGGGGAATTGTGTAAGGCTTGAGCACAAGAGAGGCAAAGTGACCCACTGGTCACTGGAAACGTGCATTGCACAGTGACTAAGAGAGGGGATTGTGCACGATGAGTCAACAAGAGAGAGAGATTGTGGGTTGTGACTGCGCAATGTGCAGTTGTTGAGAGAGGGAGGCTCCTTCAGTGCAGAGTTCACATTGACAATGGGCAAGGAGGGACCTCACTATTGGCTGAGAGTGCACAGTGCACAACTGGGGCCCAAGATTGTGAAAATTTTCTTGAAATGCAACAACTGGAATTTATTCTTCTAACTAATTAATTATGCAGTTTATTTTATATGATACACAACGAATAAATCACATTGCAATTACTTCACAATAAAAATTACATTGCGAAAAATAAACTAGAAATGAGAAAATAGATGCACACAATAAAAATGACACCAATATTTTTGGACAAAAGTCCTCAGAAAAACCTTGAAGGGAAAACCAGTGCAACATATGAGGGTTTATTTTAATTATATGTAGCAGCAAAATATGAGAACAATATCTAGATGCCCAAATTGGGAATCGTCCAACAAAATAATCTAGCCATATACATTTTGGAGAAAATTTCTCCCTCCTGCAAATTATCTTGGCCTCCTCTGACCTGCTTGAACCCCACTCAGAAATTCGACCTCCGGGAATTCACACTACCCGACCTAGGAAAATCATATGACCTTCTAGCTGGGTCCAAGTGAGTCGTCTTTCCTCGCTCTGCTACTGGAAGAAATTCACTTGGCTTCCTTGAGCTCGATCTTACCTCCGACAACGCTGCAAACTGCCTTCTGGCAACTAAGACTAGGACTCTGGCTACTCGCACTGGCTATTCGACCTTCCTGCAAAAATATTTTGGCCTCATTCTGCTGGGAATCTCTGCTGGAATACTCTGTTGTTGCTTCCTCAATCTCACTCTTATTTTCCTTATGGCTCGAACTCCTCTTCCTATCTCAACTTTTGCAACTAGATAGCTCGATCTACCAAGGAACTCACTCTTCCTTCTCACTCGATGTGTTTATCTCCATCCCCATTGATCTTATTTTATAATCTCTCATTGGTGAACCAACGACCATGATTAGATCTCCATCGACGGCTAAGATCATCTTAAACTCAATCCATGTGAGTTTCTAGAGCATTCTCACTTTTCCTTAATTAATTAACCAGTTTTCCTAAGTTAGTCTTAGGAAAAATTTAAATGATGGTTAATTAATTTAATTAAGGCATTTCACAAGCTTATCTCACGAAACTTTTTCTAGGTTTTGAATATCTTGTGTTCTTAGCCTCTCTAACAAAAATTGAGACTAGAACACCTATTCGATGCTACAAAAACTAACAAGGATTGTGCAGTTCGCAATCACAGTGAGCAAGAGAGATCCATATGTTGACTAGAATTGCGCAATGCGCAGTCAGAGAGAGGGGGGCTTTGGGAATTACACAGTTTCTTCTGACAAAAGGCAAGGCTTGAGATCTGCAAACTGAAGGGAGCAAGGTGAAGCAAGGATGTAGATAAGCTCGAGATTTAACCAAGTATGCATTCACATTGAGTGAGAAGAACAATGAAAGTGAGAAGACAAACATGCATTAATATACTCACAATGATTACTGACATACGAAAAGACATGGAATGTGAAGTGACACTAGAAAAGAGACATGAAATGGTAAAACGACACTTGCAAAAGCTAATAATAGCAAAAGGGACACTTGTTATATGAAAAGTGGGGAAAAACAATACTTACGAAAGAAAACACGGCAAAAGTGAAAACAAACGTAGCAAAAAGAGATAGTTAAGAAACTTACTTAGAAAAGTGGCGCAAATGAAACCAAAATCTCCTTGTGCTCATGAGAATAGTCAAAGCTCCAAAGATGAGTGTGAGAATGAACTCTAGGATGGCTTGTTATATAGATGAGCACTCATAGAGTTAGGGTTAGGGTTTCGAGCGTGCATGCCTAAAATCAAGGAGCTAAACTTAATCAACTGACACATGTAAAGATAACATCTTGAAAAAGCATGAAACACTACCATTTAGAAGTGCGCATGGGCTATCATCGGGAAGTGCACACTTCCTATTTTCAAGGGATGTGCAATTATCTATCTTCGAGAACTGTGCAGTTCACTAGCATAAGAGATTACACAGTGGGTTATCACATCTGATTGCACAATTTCCTGTCACAAGGCGTTGCACAGTTCACTTCGACACAGAGTTACAGAGTTGATCGCCATAAGTAACTACGTAGTCCCTCAGATCAGGGATGCAATTAGTGTCATCAAGGCATGCCTAACCTTGTCTTCACAAAATGTGCATTGTCTATCTTTAGAAGTTGGATGTTAACTGTCGACAAAGATTGAATGTCATCATGAAGTGCCCAATAGCTGTTTAAGGGAATGCACCATTTCTGGCATCACAAACTAGGCATGAAGGAGTGAGAGGTTGTGACACTTAGAACTCTAAGAAGAAAACTTGACACTTAGGAAAATAAGACCAGAAGTGGTCTTGGTATTCTAAAACAATAGTTCTCATGACCAAAGGGAGGCTCCAAAATCAAAGCATGGGAAATTTTTTGGAGGGGGGTTGTAGCAGCTACAACACCTCCCGACATTAACCATCTTGAAGGTGGTGATCATATAGAGTCTCCTTTGGTTGTTGTACACGCTTCTAGAAATTTGGACCTTCATGTCCTCGGCCATTACATGTTGGTCATTTGCCTACTTGCTTCGTTATGAATACTTCATGAGGTCATGTTTTTTAAGGACTAATCAACTTGCTACATTAAGGTCGTGAGTCCATGGCTTGGGGGAAGTAAGGGAGAGACCCCACCTCTATAAACATCCTAGTTCTTAGAGTCAAATTTATATTTTTCTAAATATGAATTTGTGTGGATTTATGATACTCATCAATACCATGTAATTTTATACAATCTAATAAAATTTTGTCATTACATAAGATAATAATACTAATAAAATTTTGTCATTACATAAGATAATAATACTTATAATTTTCATAACTTAAATTACATTTTATCTTAAAATAATTTTTTTTTCATTAATTTTTTTTCTTTTATTTGTTATTATTTACTTTGATTGATATTTATTGCATGCAATTTTTTTTTTTTAATTTATTATTTCAAATATATTCAAACATGATATTGAAAATTGAAAATATTGAAAGAAATGTTATCAATTTTTCTGAGACCAAACAAGGTTCTCAATATAGAAATCTAACCCACAAAAGAAGTCAGATAAAACATTTCAGCTTTCCCCAAAGTTGAAATATGCAAATAATGGATTACGATATTCTTTTAATTTTAATTTTTATAATATATTTTTACTTCTCTAATAACAAACTTTCATATATTCTTTTAATTTTAATTTTTATAATATATTTTTACTTCTCTAATAACAAACTTTCATATTAAAGTTACATAATGATTAATAACAAACTTTCATATTAAAGTTACATAATAATTAAAAGGCAAAGATCGCTATGTATGTTTAAGGAGATTAACTAAAATATATTGTATTAACAGAAAATGATTTTTTTAATATTATATTAATATGTCTAAAAATTATGCTTGATGCAAAGAAGGAAGAAGTCTTCATGAGTCTTCGTATATGTTCTACTACGACGGCACTCTTTTTAAAATTACTAAGTTAATATAACCATGCACTAGTTGTTATAAATAAAAATCCATTAAGTTTTTGTAGGGTCGTATACCAATATTACTTGTAACTGGAAGGGTAAGTTTGTAAATTATGTCACATAATCACAGATATAATCAGTACATTCCATTGCATTACTCAAGACATCAC
Organism: Pinus tabuliformis; assembly: GCA_031772625.1. Taxonomy (NCBI): domain Eukaryota; kingdom Viridiplantae; phylum Streptophyta; class Pinopsida; order Pinales; family Pinaceae; genus Pinus; species Pinus tabuliformis. The sequence goes on along the minus strand of CM062807.1, from coordinate 539,384,243 downwards.
TATCATGTAAGAACTATTATTTTTTGAGGACTAGAGGAAAATGTATAGAGTAATTTGCCGAGAAAAAACATCACTATGCTAGAACATGACTCCCGTGGCATTCATTTTGAAGCTTCTATGATCTAAGATGTTAGTAAATCGCAGGAGCTCAAGTCTTTTAATATATAGCTCATGACAAAACATGATTGCTTAGCTGTAGAACTATTTCTAGTTTGCCAGCATTGGGCTTCATTTTTAATAAAAAAAAGTGACAATTAAATCAAATAACATACAATGATTTACATTAGATTTGTGCTTTAAGATAGGTCAGCTGTATCAATTGCCTCATATAATGTTGGATGTGTACCACCAATGCACGCGTACACACTCACTACATAAGTATAATCTAAGAGCCTACTAAACAGAAAATGCTGACATACAGATGAAAAAGTTAAATTATAAAATTCAGTTGGAACTTGAAAATATGAGCTTCCAAAGACGTGGCCTGAATTTCCACATCAAAGTAAAACCTGTCACTGATTCACCTGACAAGTAGAACATAGTACGGCATGCCCTGTACAGAACCTTTTTTTTTCACCTTTCTTGTTGACCAAACCTCTTATACATGGATGTGGATCCTTAGCCAAAGGACCAAACTGATCAAACTGGGTTCTTCGGTAAGGTAGCCACTGATATTAGTTCTTCAATCCAGCAATTTGTTATAAACGACCTTTAATTCTTCAATCCAATAGTTTGTTAATAAACGACTTTTTCTTAACCACATTTATATGAGAATTTCTGAGACGGTTGGCTAGCTAATATGTCTAGTAAATAATAACCCTGCATATGCCTCCTGGGCAGTTCTAAGGCTGCCAACAAATAAAGAACACTCGTTGGCTTGTTGGATTAAAATCAGTTCTTCTTTATGCAATCCATTACTCAAGCTTTTGGCAGAATAGGATGGGTACAATCTTATTAACTTTGAATAACGTTCTGCCTTGATATCAAGGTATCTGAACCATTCAAAGCATTTCGAATTCTGATGCTGTGAAATGCCACTAATGATTCTCTGAAAGCACAGTGAAAGTTTACACGGCCGAAAGGCCCTATGTTGCTCTGAAGGAGTATCAATAGTCGTTAATCTGAAATATTATCATTAGTAGCAGGCAAAGTAATGTCATACAGCATAACATACCCACAATGGTTAACCTGAAAAGTTTAACAATGAAACGTTATATTCAGAAGGATAGTACACGACAAACATTATAAAAAGCTTGTAACATATCACGAATAACTTTGCAGGTTGTGCTTGAGAGACATCTCTGCGTGTATCCATATTTCCTATGCGTATATGCATGTGCCAAATAATTTACTAAAGTGGATAGTACATTGTTACATCAAATGAGAAGCCTGCTTAGTGTTTGGATTCATCACTTTCATTCTACAATTTCTTGACATAACATGTTACTGCGTTAAGCCAATGATAACTACAACACTGCAAATATCATCTAGATTTCCACAAGCCACTTGGTCTTCTATTTTCTGTATCGGCCTTCACATTTCAGAAACCAATAAAGGAGTCATCATTGATAAATGAATACCGGACGGACGTTAACTTTAGCATTGGCTCAACAGTTCAGTCAACTCTGGTTTTCAAGTATAGCATTTATAAATATTAAGAAGTAAAAAAAAACAACTCGGAGAAAAAAGAATAGGTGCTAACCAAATTTGGACACGTGGGATTTTGGAGAGGAAAAATGTCAGTCGCATACCTGACAGGAATTGCAAGCTAGAAGTAAGATTTCGAACAGGAATATGCCTATGCTTGTCTTCTACTACCATGCGATTGTATCAAATGTAAATTTTCATGCACTGATACTAAGTATTAAACGTAGTTAATACTTAGTTACTTCTTGCAAGCTAGAGGTAAGATTTTGATCAGGGATATGCATATGCTTGTCTTCTACTACCATGCGATTGTATCAAATATAAATTTTCATGCATTGATACTAAGTACTAAACGTAGTTTTTGATAAACTTGTTGCATGTTGGTATCTAAGACTGTTCAAAAGAAAGTTATAATCTCATTAAAAATTTGCCCAGTTTATGATAGTTGTTGTGAGACTAACATTCTTCCACTATATCCTTCTTGGGCTACAATTGTCCTTTAAATAATTGACAAAATTCTAAAATAATGGAATAAGAAGCCACCAAGTCAGCGTAAAACATAAAGTCTGATTGTAATTTGACAAAACTTCTCGATAATGGAATAAGCAGCAATGTAGGCAGCTTACAACAGAAAAGTCAGATCGTGGTCTTGTACTTGAGCATTTTACTAACCTGATCAATTGTTGATTTGATACTCATTTTGAAATTCTTGGGGGTTGATCTGGTTTGAGAAACAATATAGTGGAACCCATTAAAGTGGGCACTGAATAACAGCTTTACTGCATAGGTTTACAATAAAGGGGTAAACCGTAAAACTATACCAATACATAAAAAATGGTTCCCACCTACTCTCAATAATAGTTTAAACTTTAAAGGGATACCATGAAAATGGCCATTGAAATAACATATTTTCTATATAGGTTTCAAAAAGGGGTAAAACAATAGCAATACATAAAAAATGGTTCCCATCTACTCTAAAAAATAGATCAAAGATTGTTAACTGAGTTTGTTTGTAATCTCAAGGAAACATGTCAATACATTAGACAATCTCTCAAGAGCTTCCAAATCATCATTAAACGTTTGACATCAAAATCATGTTCATATCACAGAACCGAGAACAACCAGCGTAGATCTCTATTAAATTTGGTTCTATTAAGCACCAAAAGGAATAAAAAAGAAATTGGAATGTAAATGTTTAAAAATAGCAGAAGTTATCTACTTGGAAGATGTTTTCATGCCTGCTCTTCACAGAGTTCTTGGCTTTCTTTCCTGCCAAGGATAAAAGACAGCACATGACTCCGTAGAAGGCCCTGGCTGGAAGACATTTTCATGTCATGACCCCAGCATTCAAGGGAGAAGGTACCACTTCGGCCGAAGGAAGAAGGTAGGGATGGTAATATCATCTATAAGGGGTTGGTACCACTTCCCCCTTCAGGAGAAGGTATGAAAAGAAGGTCTTCTAAAGTTCTGGTAAGGTCCTAGCCCTTTATTTCTTCCCTAAAGGTCCCAATATTACATGGGGAAAGTAGAAAGAAAGACCCTAGATAAGAAAAGTAGCTTGAAACCTTCTTGTTTGTATAAATAAAATATCCATAGTGAAAATGGATCTATGCTTTGTGTGTATGACATAATGATCCATCTTAACTCGAATCTATTAAGCACGGAGAGGGATCAAATATAAATCGAAGCACAAACTTAGTGTGCTTAAAATATTGAGGTTAAGATGGTTCCTTGTTTATTATTTTATATTATTTGGTGCTGTTAAATTTTTCATTTTCACATACTCAATTTTTTCAGTTTAGTTTATTAGTGTTACAGAGGTGACACATCTACCTGAGCTGTGTTACCCACCACTTGTGGGTGACACCCATAGGAGAAAATTTTCCCCTAGATTGTCTTCAGCCGGCAGCCAACAACCATCAGATAGCTTGATGTGCCACCATCTCCGCCACCTGAGACAGCCATTATGTGCCCTCGCCCATTTGTTATGATTGTCTGTTTGAAGGTAGGCCTTCCAACCTCAAAGGTATGGCTTTCATTATGTAGTTGGGTATTTTTGCTTACTTATCATGGACACTTCTGGGCATGGATTAGTGGGGGGAATTCGACTGAAATAATGGGATTGGTTTGTACTCGTCCCCTTTTCCAACTTCGTTGTTAACCTTGTATCATAGTCCCATGGGATCTTCCCTACTGGCTACTAACTTTAGGAATGGCACTACATTGGAAACCTTGATTTTGGTTGCGTGGTCCTATTATTTTTTGTAGCAACAGATGTGTTCAACCCTTGGAATTTTGTGGAGAGACTAGAATGCATGAGATTTCCAAAACCCAGAAATTGTTTCTGGAAATTCCGCTTAGAAATAACTTAATTAGATTATTAGACAGTTTTTAAATATTTCCTAAGTCTAAACTTAGGGAATATGACTAATTAATAAGAATTAATTAAGTTAAGGTGTGTATATTCTTGAAACTCACACGGATCCTTCAAGTTAATCCTAGCCATCGATTAAGATTTAATCTTGGTCGTTAAAGTCTCAATAGAGGATTATAAGAAGAAGTTGATGGGGCTTGGAGAAATCAATTGAGCAGTTCAATTTCATGAGCATATCGATTTCCAGAGTAGCAGCAGTCAGTGTCTAGAGAGAGAGCCAGTGAGATCGAAGCAGTGGGAGAGAGGTAGAGACAGTGAAGCCAGAGGAAGAATTCCAGTTCTGGTGAGTGCATTTGCAGAGAGGCAAGTGAGCCACAATGAGGCTAATGCAGAGCAACGCAGTAGCCTCTAGAGACAATTTCGAATCTGTTGGGGAAAAGCTGAGTTTCAGAGTCGGAAGTTGGGCAAAGGTTCCAGAGGCTAGGAGAGACATTTTCCCAGACTGCAGCAGACCAAACGGCTTGAGGAGACGCTGGTTCGAACTGAGTGCACAAGTGACTATGCTAGGGTGATGCAATAACTGCGCAAAGACAGTTTGGATGACTCAATTTGAGCTGAGGTCAGAGCCCGAATTTGCCTGTGGAGTGAGGAAATTCCTCACTAGATTTTTCTTACTAGTTTTTCTCTGTAGGATTGCTAGTTTCGGCATCCAGTTGTACTCAGATTATTTCACTGCTACATAATAATAAAACCCTCAACTGCTGCACTGATTTTCCAAAGTTGGGTTTTTCCCAGGATATTGGTCCAAAAATAACTGTGTAAATTTATGTATGTGTGCTAGCATTTATTCTAGTGTTTATTCTTCCGCAGTTTTATTTGTGTACGTTGCAGTGTGATTGATTCAGTATTTGTTGTAGCAAACAGTAAATAAATTGTTAAAAAAAAAAAATTTAACAGTTGGGAGAATTATTTCTAGTTGCTGCAATAGGAACCAAATTTCCAATTTTTCTCAGGTCCTTCTTCCCCACACCACATACATCACTCCTCGCTGCTCATTATAACCCTTTTTCACATATTTTGCATCCCGGTCCACATTTGTCCATTTGGGTCCATAAGGAGTTAGCCTCCCCCTCCCCTTGTCCGCACTTTGGTTCGGGGTTGAAACGATGCTCTGGAGGTTGATCCAGCTAAAAAGAAAGTAAAAAAGCATAATTTGGACACTTACAACTAGAAATGTACCATAAAATGCAAAAGATGGTTGGGACATACAAATTTAGCACGTGGGCAAAAGCCAAACATGAGCGCTATCCCTATCATTGTGGCCATCACCCTGGTTCCTAGGCCCCCCCTTATGTGAGTCCCTTGCATCATTAAGGAACCCATGATTGTCCCAACCCGTGGCGGGTGATGAATTGCCCAACCTTTGCTGAAATTTGATGACTAAAAAGTTTTCTACAATCCCAACCCAGTTTTAATTTCACCTTATCACTTCCATTCAGTTAAATGCCTTTTCCCATAAACATACATTCAACATATAGAATTCTGGAAATGAAATTTTCACATTAAAACACTTGTGATTGTCAACACATGCTGAAAAATAAATATGGACATAAACAGAACAACAACACACATAAAAATACACAAATTTTTTGTCAACTTAGACCCAAGCAAAACCCCTTCAATCTTCTCTGGGGAAAACCTGTTAGAGAGCTCTTCAAATTTATTTATCTTTCAAGTTCAGGAAAAATACATTTGCAAACAAAACAAAATAGCAAAATACAACTTATCTCTTCAATCCAAAACTCTTTGAAAACCGTGCCCACTTTGCCTCGATTTTTGTGCCCACTTGAAGCTACAAATATGTACTGTACGGGTACAAACTGTACTGTACAGATTCTGTATGGACTGTATGGATTTTCGTACCGCTGTACGGACTATACGTTCTTTCCCCAAAAATTTCTCTCGAACGACATGCAAGTATGCAACTCACATCATTAAATGTTGTTCATACTATACCTTTTGCTTGTTGAAAAGTGTGCAACAAGAAATTCTTGTTGAGAATGCAACAAGATGATGGAGCTTAGTGAAAAGAGTCGCCTTCACTAAGTGGGCCCGCAGGCAAATTATGGCGCAAGTTCTATTTTTGGATCCCAGCAGGGATGATCACAGCAGGAGTGACCACAGCAGGGATGATCACAGCAGGAGTGACCACAGCAGGAGTGATCACAGCAGGAGTGATCAAAGTCTATTTTTAGACTGGCTGTCAAAAATAGAAAAGTCAAATATTATTGTCTCATAATAATATTTGGACTATAAACTTGATCTTATTCTCTTGGAGCACTTCAGTTTGGGCTACAGATGTGGCACATGCAGCCGTCAGAAGGAAGTACGCTTTCTTTGTGGGTCAGTTGAGTTGTTGCATGCATGACTTCAGTTAGAACTCAATCAGTTGAGTTTGGTGGAGTTGATTGTAGAGTTGACGAAGTTGTGTTCAGTTTGACTTGGTTAAACTAGTTGTAATTAGTCTAACTGTAAATAGACTAATGATGAGTTGTTAAACTAATTATTAACTCATAATGCAACTATAGAATACATCAGTTAACTCAGTTGCATGTCAGTGCATGTTTAGTTCAGCAGGGACAGGTGTTAGAGGGTCAGATTGCTATCAGTTGTGACTATAGTTGTGCATGAGGATTTGCACAATCAAAGGGATTGAGTATGCCAATGAATTGGCCAATACCAAGTATTATAGCCTCTGCTCACGTCTTTCCCAGTGTGAGTGATTCTTTGGAGGTTAAATACGAGTTTGGTAAACCATTCTCATTCATTCTTGAGCAGGTATTGTGCAGTGGAGGCAGGCAAGCAGCGGAGGAGATTTGGAGATCAGATCTGAGTTGTATTGTGTGTAACAGGTGGAGATAGTACTGAGTACTTGTGAGGAGTATTGTACTATGTTTGTTACATGTTCTCAATCAATATAATATACAGATAGTTGGGGTTTTTAGCGAGATGCTTTCCCCAGGAAAATACTGTGTTGATATGTGTGATTGATGCTTCTATGTACGCCTGTGAATGTTTCTGCTTCTGTAAATTGATGATCAACGTAGAGGAGGTTATGTATTATGCATGTTCCGCTTATAAGTGTATAATCAGGATAATCTCTGTGAATATGTGTCATATTATTCAAAATTTCTACATGGTATCAGAGCTGCTTGATTTGTAGAAGAGATTTTTACAGGATATCAAGCGAGGATTGATCATCGGATCTATTATTCAGAAAGTGTTTACATTTTATTTCTTCAGGCAGAGTCTGTAATCGGGCCAGGTAGCCTCTGGATTCATCCTTCTTTTGGAAGGTGAGATATCCGGTGAATGCCCAGACAGTCAATCTCTGTACAAGAAATACTTTGTTCTCACGAATTCTAGATCAGAAGTGGTTGAGTTTTTGAGCTGGTGGAATTCGAATTTAATTCCAAAGCAAGAGATAAAACTCAGAAACATTAAGTGTGAGAATGGAGACAGTATGCCCCAGTATCTCACGAAGTTCACCCAATGCCAGGATGAGCTGGGAAGTGTGGGGATGACTGTCGGATGAGGATGGTGAGTCTAGTACTCCTTGACCTTCCTAAGAGTTGGCACAGCTACCAGGACTCGGTGAATGGAAGGGAGAAACTGCCAGGATGGGAGAGACTTTGGTCGGATCTTATGCAGGAGGAGATTAGACGGAGCACCAGAGATGGTTCTTCATCCATGCAGGATGAGGAGAACTGTGCCTTAGCGAGTAAGGTGAAGAAGGGGAAGGAGAAGGGTTCTCTTTCCGAATCCAGTTCTTCCAGTGGTGGGAAGAAGGTTGACAAATCGAAAGTGCGATGCTTTCGTTGTCATGAGGAGGGTTCACGGGTCAAGAACCTGTATGCTCTTGAGGTTCAAGATGCATGCAAAGCCTTGAGCAGCGAGGCAATTGATGGAGACTTGGTGGTTGAGAGGGAAGGTATGTTACCTTTCAACATGCAGAGCCAGAAGAAGTCTCAGATGATTGTGGAGGAGCCACGATTGGTGCAGCAGCTTCAGGAGGTTGTGGAGGAGCCACAACAAGGGAAGCTAAGAGGAGATCGAATAGAGACATCTACTCATGCAGAGACCTCCAGTAGGGGGAAACTTCGTGCCAGGTGGGCAGAGGGATCGCATGCAGCCATACCTCCAGGTAGGAGGTGGGGTGATGTGGATTGATAGTCCCAAGGAGGAGGGGCAGGATCCTTGAGGTACCCAACCTCTTGGATGAGACCTTGCTACGGGAGCCCCAATGTGTAGTAGCAGGAACTGACTGATTGGGTAGAGACAGATGCGGATGGAGCGGCAGAGAGAGCGACAGTGCAGGGAATCCCAGGACATCGCATAGCTAGCAGGCTGCAGCAATGCGAGAGGCACAAGTGTTTTGCACAGTGTTAGGTGGCACAGAGAGGTGTGCAATGGTGCGAGATGCATGGAGATGTTGCAGTAGCACAGATGTCAGAGAGGGAGCACTTGTCAGCAGCAGGTAGAGCTTCAGCATCAAAGGGTGTTTCTAGCCCAACAGGGAGGTCAGTTGGGAGGTGCAGTGCGGATGCAATGCTGGGAGATAGAACCAACAGCAGCACGGATGCAGTTAGAGATCAAAGTGACAGAGGCTAGAGCAGTCAGATACTGAAGAGCACAGAGATGCAGAGTCTTTAGTCGACAGAGGCAATAGCAGTCAGAGACTTTGATGACAGAGCAAGTGGATCGGCTAGATGTGTTGCATGGAGAACATTCCAGGGTTACAGGGTCGGGTTTGAGAGGAAACCTTTCTTGTTGAGAGGGAGTGTTGAAAAGTGTGCAACAAGAAATTCTTGTTGAGAATGCAACAAGATGATGGAGCTTAGTGAAAAGAGTCGCCTTCACTAAGTGGGCCCGCAGGCAAATTATGGCGCAAGCTCTATTTTTAGATCCCAGTAGGGATGATCACAGCAGGAGTGACCACAGCAGGGATGATCACAGCAAGAGTGACCATAGCAGGAGCGATCACAACAGGAGTGATCACAGCAGGAGTGATCAAAGTCTATTTTTAGACTGGCTGTCAAAAATAGAAAAGTCAAATATTATTGTCTCATAATAATATTTGGACTATAAACTTGATCTTATTCTCTTGGAGCACTTCAGTTTGAGCTACAGATGTGGCACATGCAGCCGTCAGAAGGAAGTACGCTTTCTTTGTGGGTCAGTTGAGTTGTTGCATGCCTGACTTCAGTTAGAACTCAATCAGTTGAGTTTGGTGGAGTTGATTGTAGAGTTGACGGAGTTGTGTTCAGTTTGACTTGGTTAAACTAGTTGTAATTAGTCTAACTGTAAATAGACTAATGATGAGTTGTTAAACTAATTATTAACTCATAATGCAACTATAGAATACATCAGTTAACTCAGTTGCATGTCAGTGCATGTTCAGTTCAGCAGGGACAGTTGTTAGAGGATCAGATTGCTATCAGTTGTGACTATAGTTGTGCATGAGGATTTGCACAATCAAAGGGATTGAGTATGCCAATGAATTGGCCAATACCAAGTATTATAGCCTCTGCTCACGTCTTTCCCAGTGTGAGTGATTCTTTGGAGGTTAAATACGAGTTTGGTAAACCATTCTCATTCATTCTTGCGCAAGTATTGTGCAGTGGAGGCAGGCAAGCAGTGGAGGAGATTTGGAGATCATATCTGAGCTGTATTGTGTGTAACAGGTGGAGATAGTACTGAGTACTTGTGAGGAGTATTGTACTATGTTTGTTACATGTTCTCAAACAATATAATATACAGATAGTTGGGGTTTTTAGCGAGATGCTTTCCCCGGGAAAATATTGTGTTGATATGTGTGATTGATGCTTCTATGTACACCCCTGAATGTTTCTGCTTCTGTAAATTGATGATCAACGTAGAGGAGGTTATGTATTATGCATGTTCCGCTTATAAGTGTATAATCACGATAATCTCTGTGAATATGTGTCATATTATTCAAAATTTTTACATTGCTTTCTATGCCTCGATTTCCGTGCCCAACTTTTCCCAGAAATCGCTCCTTCAGCTTGCTGCAACAAATTTCTCCTTCAAAACTTTTCTCCAGATCTCAACCTCATTTCTCCAATCTGCTAATGAAGAATGAATGCAGTCTCTCTTTTCTTTTCCCGCTTTTGTTTCCCTAAATGACTTTTGTGCAATCCTAAGATCTAATGGCTCAGATTCATTTAGATCAAGGGATGAGAATAAATGTGCATTTAATTCTCACTTTCTATTTTTTTAATTCATCCATTAAATAAAGTACCCACATTGAACTTTATGTCTAAAGTCACTTTTCACTTTATAATTTAACATTGACTTTACCACTTATAAAGTCACTTTCACTTTATAAAGTCACACTTAGGAAAATAATTATTTTGGACACTTTTCCCTAGGTAGAGACTAACCCATGGGAAACCATTTGTCCAAAGTACATTAAAAATCAACACTCCCTCTTACCGAGGAAAGTGTTTCTCACCACACCCATCTTATCCCTGAAATGGACATGGTTGCCTCTTGGCAAAGACTTCGTGAGAACATCAACTACCCGCTCATCTGTTGATATATACTCCAGCTTCGCTGCCCCCTTTTGAACATAGTCCCTGATGAAATGATATCTGATGTCAATGTGTTTCGAATTGTCATGAAACACTGGATTCTTCGTGAGTTTAATGCAACTCTAATTATCATAGTGAAGAATCGTCGGTCTCAACTCCTGATCAAATAGGCCATACAAAAACTTGCGAAGCCAAATGGCCTCACAACTAGCCTGGCTAGCAACCATATACTCAGCCTCAGAAGATCTCAAATCAACTGACTTTTGCTTTTGATTGAACCATGACACAACTGCCGAATCGAATCTGAAGCAACACCCTGAAGTGCTTTTCCTGTCAGGAGCACAACCTGCCCAACCTGCATCTGTGTAACTTGCCAACCTCACTCCATCTCCCCGCCTATAGTCCAGAACATAATCAACAATCCCCTGCATGTAGCGAAGAATGTGCTTTGCAGCTATCCAGTGCACCCTCCTAGGCTCAACCATGCATTGGCTAAGTGTGTTCACTGCAACGCATATATCTAGCCTAGTGTTGGCCACATACATCAAGGACCCAATTAGCTGCCTATACAATGTGGGATTCACCAAACTAGAAGCTGAAGCATGAAGCTTCTTACAGTTGGTGATCATAGGTGTAGACATGGGTCTACAATCTGCCATGTGAAATCTGCTCAACACATCGACAACACATTGCCCCTGCCCCAAAAAGATATGCCCCTCTTCTTGCCACACCTCAAGCCCCAAAAAGTAATGCATCAACCCAATGTCTTTCATCTCGAACTCCATAGCAAGATCCTCCTTGCAACCACTAATCAGTCTCTCTGCCCCAGTAATGAACAAGTCATCAACATACAACACAAGAATGAGCGGATCATCCCCTACAACAATGTAGGTCTCCTACCCAAGTACCTCAAAGCCTTGTGGCTACTCAACATACACCTCCTCCTCTATAACTTTGTTCAGAAACGCGGTCTTCACATCCATCTGATGGATCTGCGAACCCATTTCTGCAACAATATAAGTAAGGAACCGGATAAAAGTGTACCAAGCTACGAGAGTGAAGGTCTCATCATAGTCAACTCCCTCTATCTGTGAGAACCCTCTAGCCACAAATCTCGCCTTGAACTTCTCAATGCTGCCATTCACAGCATGCTTGATCTTGTAGAGCCACCTGGATGTCACAACTCACTTGCCCTCAGGCCTTGACACCACTTCCCAAACATTGTTCTTAATGATAGAGGCATACTCCTCCACCATAGCCTCTCTCCATACCTCCTGGTTGGCAGCCTCCTCATAGATAGTAGGCTCAGAGTCAACAATGCTGGTAGCCTTGGCTACATAACTGCAAAACAGCTCAGGTGGCACATTCTCCCTGTTCACCCTCTTCGGAGGACCAACAGAGTCTGCTTCCTTCAAGGTGCCTTGAAGCCACTTGGGTCTCCTCTTCCTTGAAGAAGCTTCCCATAGGGAACCTCATCCTATGCCCCCTAGCCTGGTGAACCTGAAGGTCTGCCAACTAACCCTGGTGTGCCTGTACCAACACATGTCCTCGAAGAACTTGTATTGGCACCTGTGCCTATGTCAGCTGAAGTGCCATGTGAACTCTGTACCAATGGACTCCCTAAAGAAGTGCTTGGTGAACTCGCTACTGGTGCCCTAGATGTCATTGACAGTGAAGTACCTCCTGTACTGGTCGATCCAGAACCCTGAGGTCCTGTGCCTTGTACCTGACCTCCCTGCTGAGGAGAAGTTTGTGACTCTCTCTTATCATACTCCCTGATCTCCGATAGGCCCTCTCCTCCTCGAACTTCACATCCCTCCTAATCACCACTTTCTATTTAGAAGGAATGAAGATTTGATAGGCCTTCAAAGTTTCGTTGTAACCCATAAAGATACCCTTTTCTGCCATGGGTTCCAGCTTCGTCCTCTGCTCCTTGGGGATATAAGAATATGTGAGACATCCAAAGATACGAAGATGTCCCACATGAGGCTTCTCTCTAGTGAAAGCCTCCTCTGGAGTCATATTCCCCAATACTCTGTGAGGACTCCTGTTCTAAAGATAAACAACAGTATTGCAGGCCTTGGCCCACAAAAACAAAGGCAACCTCTAATCATGAATCATCGCTCTAGCAGCCCCAAAAATAGCTATGTTCTTCCTTTTAGACACCCCATTTTGCTGGGGGTTGTAAGGAACCGTGAACTCTCTCCTAATGCCCTCTTATGCACAGAAATCAGAAAACCCACTATCGATGGACTCACCACCATTGTCTGACCTCAAGACCCGAACCTTCCTACTTGTCTGCTTTTCCACAAGAGCTTTGAACTCTTTAAAGCGACTGAAGACCTCACCCTTGATCTTTAGGAAATATATCTAAGTCCTCCTAGAGTATTCATCAATGAATATAACATAATACTCATTGTGAGAATTTCTGAATCTAACACATCAGAAACCCCTACTGCAATATCTGGTTTATTATCTCCTACTTGTTCTTTACATTAACAAGTTATTTAATAATATAAACATTGAAATAAACACAATTGCAGCCTTCACAAATATACATATCAACAACTGAAATAAACTGAGACAACACAAGGGACACCGTTATTTTTGGACAATCGTCCCCAGAAAAACCTAATGCGGGAAAATCGGTGCAGCAGATATGAGGGTTTTATTATTATGCATATTTCTAAATACAACTAGGGTGCCAAAAACGGCTCACCCTTCAGAGAATTTCCTTGGCAGCAATACCTCTTTTCGGAGATTGATATTTCAGCTAATCAGCAATCGGATGATTAGCCCCACAGTGACTTCAACTGTTCCTTAGCTAGACAACGAAAGATGCTCCAAGCTATCTTCTGGAACTGCATCACCCTCCTACGGCTCTGCGTCAGCTGATCAACTCCCAGTCTGCCCCACATAAATTCCTCAGTGTAGCCTCTTCAGCCCAGTGTTAGCTCTGTAGCCCTCTGCGGCTTCTGCGTCAGCCCCTTGGCCCTCTGCGTCCTCCGTGCTGGCCTCCTCAGCCTCTTCGTCAGTCTTGGCTGCTTCTGCATCAGCCTTCCTAGGCTTTGCGCTATCTCTTCGACACTCTCTTTGCCTCTTTGCGATGTATTCTTGGCCTTCTGCCGAACTGCCCCTCGTTGCAACAGATCACTAACTCGATTTTTCAACAAACCCTGCCCCATAAAATCGAATTGACTGATCAACTTGGTGTATCCCCAATTGACCCTCAAGCCTCCTCTTATACTTTTCTTATTGACGATTCAACGATCGAAATTAAGTCCCTAATAAATGGCTAAGATTAGATCTGGCTTGATCCTCGTTATTTAAAACTTTCTCACGCATATTATATTAATACATATTAATATTTTAATTTTCCTAAGTTTAGACTTAGGAACCCCATTAAAAATATTAATTATTTTAATATCTCTCCATCCGGGTAGAATTTCTCCAAACGATTTTTGGGTTTTGGAGATCTCATGTGCCTTAGCCTCTCCACCAAATTTCATAGCTAGAACACATCTGATGCTACCAAAAATCAACACTCCCTCTTAGCAAGGAATGTGCTCTAGTAATGCCTCACCATAGAAGCATCATACTGATCCTTTGCATTGGTACCTGTGCTTATGCTTGGCCTGCTGTCTCACATCACTTGCAGTGCTCCTTCCTGTACTGCTGCCCATGACACTGCCATTGCCACATCTGTACTGCAGCTCCCTCTCAACATTCTGCCCATAGCACTGCCATTGCTAACTGCTGCATTGCAACTCAGTTACCGAGAAGTAAGTAATTGAATTCTCCTAAATACTAATATCCTAGACAGTCTGGAAGCCTCGTGACGCTGAAGCTGCCTCTGTTGCTAATCTGTGCTAACCCTTTGTTGCCACTGCGCTGCTGCAAATACCTCTGTGCCTCTCGCACTGCTGCAACCTCCACTGCATTGCCTCAGATTTCTGCACTCTAGCCGCGCCTTGCTGCTCCATCACACTTTGCTCCACCTGACACCCGTCATCATGCTACTGTCTTTAAGGGCTCCCATAGCCGGATGTGATCCAAGAGTTTGGGTACCTCAAGGATCCTGCCCTTGCATGTAGTCCTCCTGACTACAACTCGATGTCACCCTACCTCTTCTCTAGAGGCGCATGAGCATTCATGGCACAATCGTCATCAGTCTCGACATCCTTCTTCACCTTAGATGGAGCTGCCTTTGAGTCGGAAGCTTCTCCCTTGTTTTTCTTCCTGGGGCACTGACATGCATAATGTCCCAGCTCCCCACAATTGAAGCACTTTACCTTGGAGATATCCTTCTTCTTCCTCTTCTATAGTCCCTGCTGTCCCGCAGATGCAAGAGTTGCATCCTCCTCCTCCTCCTCCTTGCTCCGAATTCCCTTGCTGCTACTTTCTGTCTTGGTCAATCTCCTGAGCTCTTCCTGTCGAAGAGCTGCCCACATCTCCTCCCAATTGGGGAGAGTCGCTCTGCCCAAAATACCTTGGACAAATGTCTCCCACTCCTCGGAGACTGCATTCAGGGCAGTCCTGACTAAGAACTCTGGATCTAGAGTAGACCCTACTGAAGTAAGCTCGTCATGAATCCCCTGCAACCTGAGAAGGAAGGGATCTATCTTCTCTCCCTTCTGCATCTGATATGACCTCAGCTGATTTTCCAGTAGCGTCTTCCTCTGCACGGAAGATCCCTGGTATAAGGAGGTTAGGGTGTCCCACATCTCCTTTGCTGTGTTCTTCTCAACAATATGTGATATGACATGATCTTTGACCCCGTCTAGGATCATTCAGTTCACCCTCACTTGGGCCTCCTCATACTTCTCATTCTCAGCTGGGTCAACTGGGATAGCCACTACTTTCAAGGCATAGTCCTTGATGCGATGCCTATCCAGGACTGCCAGGGTCCTGGCCTGCCAGATAACAAAATTGGAAGCTTCGTCCAATCTGTCATGATCCCTTAGTCCGCTCACCACAATGTTTTTAAAACTGGAACCGGTCGACCTAATGAACCGGTTTACCAATTAGAACCGGTCTAACCGGGATTGGTTTGGTCTAAATGAACCGATTTTATAAAAATACATTAAATAATTAATTTTTAATGAAACAAAACTATTTTTAAGATTTAAAACCATGATTCCAAGCTAATAGAGACAAAATATGCAAAGTTTGCTCATTTATATACCATGTAAAGGTGAATATATCTAAATGGCACCGAGTGCAATATATATCATCGACACAATAGCAAAATACATAAGTAATGAGGCTCTAAATGGCCTATAAAGTCCAAAAACAATGCTGCAAGCTATGAGGCCATTGGCCTACTACAAGTCTACAGTGTACACATGATCAATCATCAAGTTCATCACCACTACTAGCCACAGGATCATCATCAGGAGCTACATAGACATCATCTGGTTCAGAGTCTGAGGATGCCTCAGCGTAATCTGCAACCTCAATAGCAATGCCACCAATAACAATAGAAGTGGACCTAATGGAAGCACGAGTTTGTCGACCTGCACGACTAGTTCCTTCCATTGGTTTTTTGCCTTTCCTTGATGCCGCTAGTGATCTTGGTTCTGATGCCGCCACAAATCTACTTCATCCCCTGCTAAAGCCATGTCGATATCAAAATCAGCCTCAAACACAGGATCTTCAGTCTCCTCCACCCATTCTGATGTTGGATCAATATCGTCCAACACAATGGGATCTAGATCAGGTGTTTTGTTCATCATTTGGTTCCTCCTCAGTCGAAGGTTGTATTGCACGAAAACAAGATCATTTAACCATTTTTGTTCCAAATGGTTTCTCTTCTTCGTGTGTATGCGCTCAAAAATAGACCAATTGTGCTCACGACCTGAAGCACTGCAAGTTTGACTGAGGACTCTAATTGCAAACCTTTGCAATTGAGGACACTGGCCACCAAATGACTCCCACCAATGTGCTGCAAACAAAAAGACGTTAATTAGTAACTTAGTTTATAATTTGAATTGTAAAGAACGTAAACAATTTTATCTTGAAAAGAAAAACAAATTGGAAATTGGAACTGCTTACCTGGTTGATCCACACCTTTTGCCATCTTTGCCAAGTTTTTGCCAAAGGTACCACCTGCCATAGTGAAAACAATAAGTTGTCTATGTATTTCCAACTGGTTTGCATGGGTAGGGACCATGCGCTCCAAGCAATCAATCAATCCAGCTCTAACCTCCCCATCATGCAGATCTCCTAGCCAATCTTTATAATGATACTTTGGGTTCAAAAAATACCCAGCTGCATGTATAGGACGATGGAGTTGATTGTTCCATTTGTTATCAATGATCTCCCATATACGGCCATATTTAGCTAACCTGTCCTTGTAAGCTGCCCGTATCTGCTCCTTTGCCTGATCCATAGCCTCATAAATGTAGCCCATGGCCAATTTTTCCCCATCCACCATCCTTAGCACCTTAACAAGGGGCTCGGTAATTTTCACAAGCTCTACAGACCTTTTCCAAAAATAATTGTCAAACACTTTCTTTTTGGTGTCTTTTCCATCTTGTCTACGAGCCCACCGAGATTTAGACCATTCTTCAGAAGAAAACATTTTTCTACAAGTTTTTATGTTGACCATTGAGACATTGCAACATGAGGAAGTGAGTTGCAAATCTCGTAATTGCAGGCCTAACAAGCTCTTTGCCCCCAGTGTTTTTCCTCATTAGGCTCAATACCCATGAGTGGTTGTAAATGTATTTTGTAATGCACTTGGCATGCTCTATAGTGTTTTTTACCCACTCCACTTTGCCTATGTCCTCAAGCATGAGGTCTATGCAATGTGTAGCACATGGAGTCCAAAATATGGTCTTATATTTGAACTCAAGCATCTTAGCAAGAACATAGTTTGAGGCATTATCGGTGATGACCTGCACAACATTTTTCTCCCCAACTTCCTGAATAATGTCATCCAAAAGCTCAAATAGAAGGGTTGCATCCTTCACCTTATCAGATGCATCAACTGATCTCAAAAACATGGTTCCTTGAGGGCAAGAAACAAGGAAATTAATGATAGTGCGGTTCTTTCCATCGGCCCATCCATCTGACATGATGGAACAACCTGTTTTGAGCCATGAATATTTAAACTCAACCAAATACTCATCAATGGAAGATATCTCTTTTTGCAAAAGAGCTCCCCTCAAATCATGCATACTAAGGCCTTTGAAGCCTTTTCCTGCAGCTATAACAGAGTCTCACATAGCTTGGTAATAAGGTGAGTGAGCAACATTAAATGGGATATCTGAATCGTACCACCATCTAGCAATTTATTGATGAGAAGTTTCTTTGCATTGTTTTTACCAATGTTGATCCAAAGTGGGTTGACGACTTGGCTGGGAGGAAGTGGGATTAGAAGAGGCAATGTTGGCAGAATATGAGAAAAAACTTTGGATGTTTGTTATCTTTGTTCCTTTTGATGGTTGGCTACAAGAAGGATGAACATAGTGAAAGGGGTCATTAGTGGAAGGGATAGAAGTTGAGTCTTGAATCTCATAATCATCATACCCACTCTCTTTCATGGCTTCTAATAATTCCCTCTTGCAATGTCATCTTGGATGGCCTTCTCCCTAGCCTTATCCTCATAAAAATTTTCAAGCTTGGAAATGTATTCTGCCCTAATAGGACCTAACACTGCATTTGGTGCACCACATGGCGTTACTTGGCCTCTTATCCCAGCCAAGTGTTGTTTCAATCTAAGAATACCCCCACCTCCAATAGATTTATGGCATCATTTGCATATCATTTTTCCATCAATTACATCACAATGAGCCCATGCACTGTCCTTTCCTTTTGGAGCCATGTTTTCTTGAAATAATTACAATTTGCAAAGAAATCTGCCATTTAAAAAAAAGTTTGCAGCCAAGCAACATGGAAAACTAAAGCTAAATTTAGGAAAACAAATGCACATGCAGGCTACAAAATTTGATAGCATAGAACTAGAGATTTGAGAGCATAGATGATAGAAGTGAGAAGTTTATAAATTTATAACACATAAATTTTTTTAATTCATAGACAAGAGTCAAATGGGGAATTTTAAAGTGAAAATCCTTATCTGGAAATGCAAACTAGCTTCCTTAGCCTCCTCTTGAAGATGCCAACTCCACTGATGGCTACAAACTATCTCCAAAATAGCTTCAACTCCAACTCCAACATGACTACTCCAGCAAAAACTCAACACTCTCCAAGCTCCCAAACAAACTCACAAACACTCATAAACACTCCAAATCAGATGTGTGAGACAAATGAGAGGGAGAGGGGCCACTTAAAAGCTTGGAGAGGGTGTTTTTGGAGGGAAAGCACCCTTAGTTTTCCTCCAAAACCCCTAAACTTCATTGGAAAAGCCGCTTTGTGGGTCCTCGGTGGGCATGGCAGGTAACCGGCCGGTTTAGGACAAAACCGGCCAGTTTGTAGCACATCGGCTGGTTAGGACCGGTTAGTGCTAGTTTCTCGCCAAGCAGCCTCATTATCCGGGTTTTTGCTCTGGTTCCAACCGATGGCCCTGCTGACCGGCCGGTTAGACCGGTAATCGGTTAGCTAGGCCAGTTTTAAAAACTATGGTTCACTGCCATCTCTGCTCCTCTTCTGGACTCCCTCTGAGTTCTGATTTCCCTCCTGGAAATCCTCTGGCCAACTGTCGAACTGCTCCTCTCCAATCCTCCTTTGCAATTGCAACTCGGATCTGGATTCCTTGGCTAGAAATCCGTCGAGGTAGTGATTCCCTCCTTAGACACTGTTCTGCACTGACATAAACAACGTCCCACCAGCTCCTCAAATCACAATCTGCACAATTCCCTTAGCCCCGACAACTGAAGAATCTGAGCCCTTCAGGCTCTGCGTAGTCACGGCTTAGGCTGGATCAGCTCCCTAGCCAAATGCGTCAATCCTACTTGGCTAAGAAGAATGATGTGGCTCTGCGTGAGCTCATTCTGCCTCTCTTTGCCTTTGTGCTGACCTTTCCCTTGGCTCAAAATGCTGATGCAGGCTCTGCGTGAGCCTCTGCGTCACTCTCTAAGCACTGCGTCACTTCTTCTCTCGCCGCTTCAGCTCTGGAACAACGTTGTCTCTCGGGACAACTGCTTTTGCTGCAAATTTTTCATATTTCTTCTAATGGTGTCTTCAGTCCTCCTGTGGTCTGCAATCGCTCTGAAACCATGTGAGAATTTCTGAATCTAACACATTAGAAACCCCCACTGCAATATCTGGTTTATTCTCCTACTTGTTCTTTACATTAACAAGTTATTTTATAATATAAACATCGAAATAAGCACAATTGCAGCCTTCATAAATATATAGATCAACAATTGAAATAAATTGAGACAACACAAGGGACACTGTTATTTTTGGACAATCGTCCCCGAAAAACCCAATGTGGGAAAATCATGCACCAGATATGAGGGATTTATTATTATGCAGATTTCTGAATACAACTAGGGTGCCAGAAATGGCTCACCCTTCAGAGAATTTCTTCGGCAGCACTACCTCTTTCTGGAGACAAATATTTCAGCTAATCAACAACTGGATGATTGGCCTCACAGTGACTTCGACTGTTCCTTAGATGGAGAGCGAAAGCTGCTCCAAGCTATCTTCTGGAACTACGTCACCCTCTTACGGCTCTGCGTCAGCTGATCAGCTCCGCTCCCAGTCTACCCCATAGAAATTCCTTAGCGCAACCTCTTCATCCCAGCGTCAGCTTTGCAGCCCTCTGCGGCTGTTGCGTTAGCCTCTTGGCCCTCTACGTCCTCTGTGTCAGTCCTGGTTGCTTCTGCGTCAACCGTCCTAGGCTCTGCGCTGTCTCTCTGGCACTCTCTCTGCCTCTCTTCTATGTATTTTCGGTCTTCTGCCGAACTACCGCTTGCTGCAACAAATCACTAACAAGGTTTCTCAGCAAACCCTGCCTCAAAAAATCGAATTGACTGATCAACTTGGTGTATCTCCAACTGACCCTCAAGCCTCCTTTTATACTTTTCCTGTTGACAATTCAACGGCTGAGATTAAGTCCCTAATCAATGGCTAAGATTAGATCTAGCTTGATCCTCATTATTTAGAACTTTCTCACCCATATTATGTTAATACACATTAATATTTTGATTTTCCTAAGTTTAGACTTAGGAACCCCATTAAAAATATTAAATATTTTAATATCTCTCCATTTGGGTGGAATTTCTCCAAACGATTTCTGGGTTTTGGAGATCTCATGTGCCTTAGCCTCTCCACCAATTTTCATGGCTAGCTCACATCTGATGCTACCAAAAATCAGCACCCATAACCACCCAAAGACATATGAGACATACGACCACTAACATCAGTATACTTGTAGATCTAGTGTCGCTCGCTGGGAATGGTAACTTGGTGTACTTGCCCAAAGCACACCCTCTGCAAATCTCATAATGCTCGACACTGAAATCAGGAACTCCAGTAGTGATCTCCCTTAGTACTCTCAAAGCTCCATGATGCATATGTGCCATCCTCTGGTGCCATAACTTGCACAAGTCTCTACTGCTGGTGGTACTAGTGTGAGTGCTACCAGATGTGCTACTCACCAATGCTCTTGCCGAGTGAAAACTGAACCTGTATAGTTTCCTAGAGCGGACTCCAATCACTTTGGCCGAAGTGATGGAAGCTCCCCTGGGATGCATCAATACCTGCCCTCTTGAGAAGGTGACGTCAAACCCCTTCTCCTCCATAGAAAACACTGAAATCAAGTTCTTATTCATCCCCAGAACATACAAAACATCCATGACCTTCAAAGGAGGCAAAGACTCCCTCTCAAAGGTCACAATCCCCACACCAACAACTCTCATAGTGCGGTCATCTCCTAGTACAATCTCAATATCAAGTGCCCTCTCTGCAAGCTCTGAAAAGAACTCCCGTGCACCTGTCATATGGCGGGAAGCCCCGCTGTCTATGTACCACACAACGGATGATGTACTCCTACTAGATGTAGAAGTAACAAATGCAAAGTCCTGGTCAAATCGTGAAGCAAACTACTCCACCTCTGCTGAAGCTACAGTGCCCTTCTTCCCCTTGTTCTTCCTCTCAGGACACGTAGCAACATAGTGTCCATCTTCTGACATGCCCAACATTTGACTCTGGACAATATCCGTATCGTTCTTCTTCTTCTTTTCTTTTCCCTTAGCCCCATCTGATGAGGCCACTTTCTTGGCCTTCCCTTTGTTCTTTCCCCTGACTATCAAGGCTACATCCTCCTCATCAGCTATCTTCACCCCACCACTGCCAGTGTTCTGTATCTCATGTTGCACACAATCATCCCAGAATCTGTCCCAATTGGGAAGATTCTTCCTAGAGGTAACAACATCTCCAAAGATCTCCCAAGACTTAGGAAGTGCCGCTACAGCTATCTTGATTAACTCTGTGAGTGCCACTGCCTCACCAATAGCAGTCAAATCATCACATACCTGTTTGGCTCTGCCAAGATAATGAACTACACTTTCAGCCTTTGTCATCTTGATGTTCTTCAATTGTTCTTTGAGTACCATCTTCCTACTCTCATTGGTACTCTAATAGAGAGTGGTTAGAGCTGTTCACATCTGATATGCATATGTGTTTCCTCTCACCTGAGGAACCACATGATCCTTCTGTTGATTTTTCTAAGTCTATCCGTTAGAAAATTAATTTGTATTCTGCTGATTTATTTCTTCTACTTGTAAATTCTGAACAAGTTATTTAAAACATTTAAATACCGAAATAAACACAATGCAGTCGCAACATCTACAGATCATCAGCTGAAATAAAACAAACACACAAGTGACACCGTTATTTTGGACAAATGTCCCTGGAAAAACTCAATGTGGGAAAACCGGTGTAGCAATTATGAGGGTATATTATTATGCAGTATTTCCTTGAGTACAACTGGGTGCCTAACTGGCTCACCCGACAGAGAAAAATACACAGCAACAATACCTCTATTTTCAGAAACAGGTATTCAGAAACCCTGTCCCACGAAACCCTCTCCGGTGGCTTTGAAGCTTAGCGCTGGCCCTTCTGGCCTCTGCGTCAGCCCTTTGAGGCACTACGCAGCCTCTGGGACCCTCTGCGTTACTCTAGCAGCCTCTGCATGGATGACGCAGTCCCTTTGGCCTTTGCGCTGTCTTTGTTGGGCTCTGCATGGCCTTAACTGGCTGCTGCTCTCACTCTCTTTACTTTTGCGCTGGTCTCTCAGAACTGTCTCTGCCTCTTTGTCCAGTACTCACTGCCCCTCGCTGCTGATCACCGATTCACTTTTTCTTAGCAACCCCGCTCTAGCAAAATGAACGATCACTCTGGTGTATCTTCCAACTGACCCTCAAGCCTCTTCTTATACTTTTCTCATCGGTCCTTCAATGACCGAGATTAAATCTCTAATCAATGGCTAAGATTAGATTTGGCTTGATTCATGACTTTTGGAACCTTCTAACCCAGTGTTATATTAATACCGATTGATATTTTATTTTTCCTAAGTTTAGACTTAGGAACTCCATTAAAAATATTAATTATTTTAATATCTCTCAAATCGGGTACAATCTGTCCAAACCATTTCTGGGTCTTAGAGATCTCATGTGCTTTAGCCTCCCACCAATTTTCATGGCTAGAGCACATCCGATGCTACCCCAAATCAACACCTTCAGACTGTCCATCAAAATCCTTTTTGCCTTTGCATTATTTTTTGTGAATTTAGCAAGTTCATCTGCAACAGTAGGAGGTACAACCACTTGCTACACTATGTCCCAAACTACTGCCTCCTCAAGCACTATTTGAATTCTGTCCTTTCAAACGACATAATTGGATATCCCATCTAGTCTGTCCTCTATCCTTAAGAACATGGCCATGACTACTGTCCAAAATTTACAAAACCATGGAAAATGGAGAAATGAACTTTTCAGCACACCTTGCTGTCCCAAAATATCAGTTTGTTGTCCAAACCACTATTTGCTGTCCCAATCTACTGTCTGCTGTTCAAACTGCAATTTTCAGCCTGTAGCTCTGATACCATGTTGAAATTTGATGACTAAAAGGTTTTTTGCAATCCCAACCCGGTTTTAATTTCACCTTATTACTCCCATTTAGTTAAATGCCCTTTCCCATAAACATACATTCAACATATAGAATTCTGGAAATGAAATTTTCAGATTAAAACACATGGGATTGTCAACACATGTTGAAAATAAATATGGACATAAACAGACCAACAACACACATAAAAATACACACAGATTTTTGGTTAACTTAGACCCAGGCAAAACCCCTTCAATCTTCTCTGGGGAAAACCTATTAGAGAGCTCTTCAAGTTTATTTATCTTTCAAGTTTAGAAAAAATACATTTGCAGACAAAAACAAAACATCAAAATACAACTTATCTCTTCAGCCCAAAACTCCTTGAAAACTGTGCCTACTTTGCCTCAATTTCTTTGCCCACTTGAAGTCGAAAATATGTACTATATGGATACAGACTGTATTGTACGGATTCCGTATGGAATGTACGGATTTTCGTACTGCTGTACAAACTGCACGAATTTTTTATTTTTTCAAAAACTTCTCTCAAATGACATGCAGCTCACAACATTAAATGTTGTTCATACTGTACCTTCTGCTGTCTTCTATGCCTTGATTTCTGTGCCCAACTTTGCCCAGAAATCACTCCTTCAGCTTGCTGCAACAAATTTCTCCTTCAGAACTTTTCTCCAGCGCTCAGCCTCCTTTCTCCAATCTGCTCATGAAGAATGAATGCAGTCTCTCTTTTCTTTTCCCCTTTTTGTTTCCCTAAATGACTTTTGGGCAACCCTAAGATCTAATGGCTCAAATTCATTTAGATCAAGGGATGAGAATAAATGTGCATTTAATTCTCACTTTCTGTTTTTTAACTCACCCATTAAATAAAGTACTCACATTGTACTTTATGTCTAAAGTCACTTTTCACTTTATAATTTAACATTGACTTTACCACGTATAAAGTCACACTTAGGAAAATAATTATTTTGGACACTTTTCCCTAGGTAGAGACTAACCCATGGGAAACCACTTGTCCAAGGTACATTAAAATTCCACAACCTTAAGGGGGTATCCACTGCTATATCATTCACATCATACTCTCATTCCCTGGAGCCCCGAGCAGTTAAATAAAAGAAAAATCAATCAAAGGAAAAAGGCATATGAAGAAGGGTGGAAAAACAAAGGTTGGAGTAACTCATGTACCATGATTGCACCCTCCTTCATCTATACACCCAAGTGTGGGCTTCCCTCATCATACCTACCATTGTACCATGGCATGTGGCTTGGAGCCTTTCCCCTGATACGCCATTCTGTTTCATCATTATATCACATGACACCATGGACCTGTCACTCCCTTGGAGGTTGAAACCACCTGTAGGGTCCTTGATTAACCTCCTTGAACTTCGAGACATCGGTACACTCTAAAGCCCATTATGGAAGGGCATGCCACTGTGAAAATTTCTAACATGAAATTCTACTGCAGTAACTGATTTATTTCTCCTACTTAGTTTCCACAATAAGTTATTTACAAAACCCTTCAGTAAACATTAAAATAAATTCTACTACAGTTATCACATAATAACATAGAGAAAATAACAGTGATATACAAGCACAAGAATCAATCACATCAACATAGTTATTTTTGGACAATTGTCCCCGGAAAAACCTAATGCGGGAAAACTGGTGCAGCGGATGAGGGTTTATATATTAATCTTCAACAACAATCTCTTTACAAGGAACGACTCTACAAAATATTGAGATACTTCTAAGAGAAAACACCTGAGATAATTTTCCTTCTCTCCCAAAGAAGTTCTGACACCCTGGAGACCCTCTATCCTCCTCTCCGTCACTCACTCCTGCGTGAGGACTGCGTCTCCAGCTGTGCTGTCTCACTGACCTTCCCTTTGCTTTGTCTCTCAGATGCTCTGCGTCACCTCTTCCTCAGTACTTGACTGATGCTGATACCCTCCTCTTCCTTCACCCTGGAACTCTCCCTTTGAAATCGAACTCCTTCTCCTTGAGAATCGATTTCCCTCGGGTTACGAAGTATTTTCCCGGTGTGTCTCCAAATGACTCTCAAGTTTTCTCTTATACTTCCTGTTGATGAATCAACGACCGAGATTAAGTTTCTAATCAATGGCTAAGATTAAAATAGACTTGATCCTCGTCTCTTAGAAGCTTCTCACCCATATCTTTATTAATACCCATTAATATTTTTATTTTCCTAAGTTTAGACTTAGGAACCCATTAAAAATATTAATTATTTTAATAACTCCTCATCCGGGCGGAATTTCTCCAAACGGTTTCTGGGTCTTGGAGATCTCATGTGTTCTAACCCCTCCACAAAATTTCGAAGCTAAAGCACATCCGATGCTACCCAAAATCAACAACCACTATGAAGTGTCCACTTGGTTCCATGATTTGTAAGCTCATTTGCTCTATCGCACTAATGAATTGTTGTACTAGAAAGTGAGGAGACACATTGGATCTTATACATGGTTGCAAGTGGGTCTTCATCTTGGGGTTTGGTCTCCCTATATGGGGTCCAAGCCCTCCAGAGGGTTATATTGGCATTTATATGTTGATTTTTGGTAACATCAGATGTGCTCTAGACATGAAAATTGGTGGAGAGGCTAAGACACATAAGATCTCTAAGAACCAAAAATCGTTTGGGGAAATTCCACCCGGATGTAGAGATATTAAAATAATTAATATTTTTAATGGGGTTCCTAAGTCTAAACTTAGGAGAATTAAAATATTAATGTGTATTAATATAAAATGGGTGAGTAAGTTCTGAATGACGAGTATCAAGCCAAATCTAATCTTAGTCGTTGATTAGGGACTTAATTTCGGTCGTTGAATCGTCAACAGGAAAAGTATAAGAGGAGGCTTGAGGGTCAGTTGGAGATACACCAAGTTGAACAAGAATTCGATTTTCTAGGGTAGGGTTTGCTGAGAGATCGAGTTAGTGATCTATTGCAGCAAGGGGCAGTTCGACAGAAGGCCGAGAATACATATCAGAGAGGCAGAGAAAGTGCTGGAGAGACAACACAAAGCCTTGGAAGGTTGACATAAAGGCAGCCAAGACTAACGCAGAGGTTGAGTGGGCCAACACAGAAGACGCAGAGGGCCAAGACGCTGACATAGTAGAGTCTGTGCAGAGGCTAGCAAAGCTGACGCTGGGCTGAAGAGGCAGTGCTGAGGGATTTTCGTGGGATAGACTCGGAGCTGAGAGGTAGACACAGAGCAAAAAGGGTGATGCAGTTCCAGAGAGAAGCTTGGATTAGCTTTCGCTGTCTAGCTAAGGAACTGCCAAAGTTGTTGTGGGATCAATCATCCAGTTGCTGAACAATCAGAATATCTGTTTCCGAGGAGAGGTACTTCTGCCAAGGAAATTCTCTGAAGGGTAATCCATTTCTGGCACCCTAGTTTTATTCAAAAAATTGCATAATAATAAAACCCTCATATCTGTTGCATTGTTTTTCCCGCATTGGGTTTTTCCGGAGATAATTGTCCAAAAATAATGGCGTCCCTTGTGTGATTGTCTCAGTTATTTTAGTTACTGATCTGTATATGAGTTTTTTCCCCAAAGAAAAAATCGAACTTGTTATTAAAGCAATAAAAAGTTACATAGTATATGCATTTAAGCATTCAGTAAACTGTATGTTTTTCACCAAAACATACAGTTGATCTGAGATGGTCTGACAAAAAACCTCTTACTCTTCCATCTCAATGTGCAAGTATGGTCGTTGAACCAATTCCTGGGCCTCCTCATAGAGGAAAACAACCCAAACAAGAGTATGGTCAGCAGTCTGTCATCAAGGCATAAAAGCAAAATAACAAAAACAAAAACTGTCTCAATGTGCAAGAATGAACGCTGAACCAATTCCTGGGCCTCTTCATAGAGGAAAACAACCGAAACAGGAGTATGGTCAGCAAACTGCCATCAAGGCATAACATCACATAACAAAACTGATTTTTCTGTTCCAGGTCCCTATTTTTTACATAGAAATAAAGTTTGTGCATCCAAACAAAAGACATATTAACAAAAAAGAAAAAAACATAAATAAAAGCTAGTTGAAACTTTGATTCTGTATTTGGTCTCAAAAAGGAGGCTGATCCGACACACGGATCTCTTCAAACATAGACTCTTCTGCAGTCCTGCTGTTCCGTTCGCTGTAAATATGACATATTTTGATATCATTAAAAAACTGCTTAAGATATTTAGCTTCTTCTAACAAAGGAGATAGAATATAATTCTGACATCTGCTCTCGCCATTGAACCATTTGATAATATTCATAGAATCCCCAAAAATTTGAACCGAAAGAATGCCCAGGTGGGTGAGCCAACAGAGTAGGAGTTTTAACGCTTGAAGTTCAACATAATTATTGGATCCTTCACCCAGCCCTACTGAGGCTTTTAGGCTTCTATGTGCATTCATGTGTATCACCATGCCTGCCCCACATCTATTATTTTGATCGGATGCCCTGTCAAAATAAGCCCAAGGGATGTTTTCTCTGATTTGTTCCTCCCTTATTACCCTTGGGAGTGCTTCCCGGGTTGGCTCAGGTATACTTTCATAGATTGCAACACATTTGATAGCAATGTGCCTTGCTGAGGGAGTCAGATCCTTAAATATACTTCTGTTCTGGGCCAGCTAGATACCCCAGGATATAATAAGTGGTAGATTTCGCAGATTCCCTTCTGGAGAGTCCTTCCACCACTTTTGCCATACCTCTTTTAGGACTTCCCCTCCCATTTCTTACTGTTCTGTAGCAGCCTCCCAGTTTCCAACCATACTGCCCTAGTGAAAGGGCATTTTAGAAAAAGGTGTTGGATCAATTCTATATCATTTTTGCACAATGCACACCAGCCTGGACCCGACTTATATCTCTTCTGTAGTATGTCCCAAGTAGGAACTTTGTCCTAAGGATGCACCAAAAGAACATTCTTGCTTTTGTTGGGCATTTGAGCTTCCAAATATGATTCACCCACCATTCTGGATTCCCCCATCCCTTTTTTGACATAAGGAATTTGTATCCAAATTTTGGGGAATAAATGCCAGAAGGGGCATATGCCCACACGAGCCGGTCTGGTCGGTTTCTGAGCCTGACATTGGATCTTGACAGTTCCTTGGTGTAGTGATGCCACTCCTCCATCCATTGTTGGTCAAGGTTGAGGTCTGTCCCAAATAACCATGCTTGGCCCCATATTGTGGAATGGCCAACTTTTTCAATCTGGTTTAGATGGTGTATGCCTCTTGTTTCAAGCTGATTAATAATACTCGGGGATAGTGAAAAGCCTTCGTTGCATCCCACCCAAGGATCCTTCCCTATCCTTACTTGTTCTCCATTCCCAACCTACTAGGAGAGACCTTGCTCAATAATTTTGATAGCATCCAAAGTTGCTTTCCATACAACTGAAGATTTATCATTTTTCTTGTTTGGCTTCCTGATCCACTCATCCATGGGGGTGGGGTCGATATATTTTCGTTTGACCACTATTGTCCACAAATTTTCCATCATTAGTAGTCTCCATCCCAACTTTGCTGCCAAGGATGGTCCAAAAGCTGAAAGGTCTTTTATACCCCATCCCCCCCATTCCTTAGGTCTAGCCACCTTGTCCCAAGCCACCCAGGGAAGGACCAAATCCTCCTTAGAGCCAGCCCATAGAAATCTACTGCACACTCGCCTCACCCTTTCCAAAATTCCTTTCGGAACCCAGGTAAGCACCGCCCAGTATACAGGGATTGCCATTAATACAGATTTTATGAGGACTAATCTACCTGCTCTGGATAACCATTTGAAGCTCCAATGGTTGATCCTGGATTCGATTTTTGCCACCAACCAATACCAATCCTGTTTCCTGTACGAGTGTGGCTTTAGAAAGAACCCAAGATATTTGAAGTTGTTTGCCATCTTCCTATCTTCAAAGGGCAAATCCTCTGCTATATTTCTGATTTCCATCCTATTGAAACCTTCCAGAATTAATGAAGATTTTTCCTTATTGATACACACCCGTGGCTTGAGGAATAGGTCTAAAATTTGTTTTAAGGCCTTTGTTTCACTCCTTCTACCATTACTGAATAGAAGAATATCATCCACGAATAGCAAGTGAGTTATATATAGATTGACTACCACTTCTACTCCTTGAATGTCCCCTCTTCTCCTCGCTTCCAGTAACAATTGACTAAGTCCTTCTGCTGCTAAGAGGAAGAGAAGTGGGGATAGTGGACATCCTTGTCTCAATCCTCTTTGACTCTGGAAAAACGAGGATGCCACCCCGTTGATTAGGATAGCAAAACTAACATTGTTCAAACAACCCATAATCCAGTTTATAAAGCCAACTTGGAATCCCAGGTGAGTCAACAGCATTCGAAGATACATCCAACTGATCCGATCATAGGCTTTTGAGAGGTCGATTTTCACTACTGCGCCTTTCCTTTTACTTTTATTGATGCTGTGGATGGTTTCTTGAGCCACTCCTACTGCTTCATGTATCTGTCTGCCATCCAGGAATCCAAATTGTTCTTTTGAAATATTCCATGATAGGATTGGTTTCAATCTGACAGCTATAACTTTGGCAATTATTTTGTAGATGCAATTACAAAGTGATATCGGCCTAAAGTCCTCAAAAGATGAGGGATCCTCCTTTTTTGGGATTAGGGCTATGAAGGTGGCATTGAAAGGTTCATAAATCATCCCTTTTATCCTGGATTCTTCCACCACTTCGGTCAGTTCATTCCCAATTATCTCAAAAAAGTGTTGAAAGAGCTCCACAGTCCATCCATCCGGACCAGGGCTCTTATCCTTTGGCATTGACTTTAAGATTCCTTCAACCTCCCCTCTAGAGACTTCCCCCATGAGGTCTTCGTTTTCCTCTTCTCCCACATACCTAGGGAAAACCTGAGCTGTCCTAACCACCTCTGCTATTGACACTTCTGTGGGGGCTTTGAAAAGGTTTTTGAAATGGCTTCTTCCCATTAATGACAACTCCTCAAAAGAGTTGGCCTACCTTCCATCCTTTGATTTTAAGGACCAAATGGTATTTGAGTTTTTCCTTCCTTTTGCATAATTTTGGAAAAATTTTGTGTTTTCGTCCCCAGCCCTCAGCCAAATAGCCCTGCTTTTCAGTCGCCACTGTTCTTCTCTTATTAATAGATTTTTTTTGTGCTGTGACTCCAACATCTTGATCCTATCTCTTTTGTCTACTATTTCATATCCATCTTCTTCTGGACATTCAAGTTGATCGAGTTCCAACCCAATCTGCTTTAGTTCTTCTTCTTTAACTTTCTTCTCTCTGGCCCATTCAACTGTTGCCTTCTTTAATCGTTTTAGGTTTTCCATAAAGAAGAAAGCTTTTCCTCCATTCTCACTTGGGTCCACTGGTCTCCATGTTTTTTTGAAAAGTATGTTATATGAGTCCTCCAAAAGCCAGGCTGGATTGAATTTGAATGGCGCAGCCGGCTTTCTATTAGGCCCTTTCATTTCAAGTAGAACAACTAAATGATTAGAGTCGCCTCCTTCTCCTACCCAATGTCTAAATACTGGAATCATGACCACTACCTCTTCTCTCAAGAGAAACCTATCCAACCTCTTGGCCACCCTATCTGCCCTTGTTCTCCTGTTCCTCCAGGTAGGTCTAGGTTTCAACAAGTTGATATCCATCAACTTCCTTTCTCTGATTTTATTGGAGAAGAAATCAGAGAGAGGGTCAACATGTGCCGATGGTCCCCAGGTTTCAGAAATTCCCAAAGAAAAGTTTAAGTCTCCTCCAATCACCAGGTTCGATTTATCCATGAAAGACTTTGAGCAGAGGTTATTCCAGAAAGAGACTATCCTGGCAAGGGCCATAGATGTTAAGGATCAAAAGATTTGTACACAGCTCCAAGGAATAGACTTCTACTCCTAGGGCATGGTCCAGACCCCATGAATTAATAACCTTAAGTCTTCCTTCCTTCACTCTTAATGCCAACCCCCCTGATCTACCTTTTGCATCCAATGCCTGGAAATGCCATCCAGGCAAAATTTTCAACAGGGCTTTTGTAACCTCTACTCCAGCACCCAGAGTCTCTTGCAAGAGTAGTACATCTGGGTTGTAATTATTGATCAACACTTTCAGGGCCAGTTTTTTAGGAACACTGGGTAAACCTCTACAGTTAAAAGACATAATGATCATTGAGAAACCACAGGGGGGTTCTGCGCTGCTCTAAGCACCCCTAAAATGGATAGCTACTTACCATCCGCAATGTCTATCTTAGCTCTCTGTTGAGCCTTGGATAGATTTGATTTCCTCCCTCTAGTCTTTCGAGACCCTCATGATATGGTTGCATGCCCAAACCGCCCACTGCCTCCCAAGGAGGGGTTTTTTTCACGGGGTCTAAGATTGTAATGAGGGTTTACTAAAAGGGTTTCTGCCAATCCATCGGCTTCTTCACCCATCCCAGGGCTTTGGTTCAGATGTAATTCGGGGATTGAGGTGATTATACTATCCAATTGTTCACATACAGTGTTAACATGAATATTATCATAGTTCATTGGCCTGGAAGGACCAAGCTCGGATAATGAAATAATCAAAGATTGAACAAGAGAAAGGATGGAAGGGTTAGGTTCCAAAGCCGTACCCTCTGGCTGATGAGCAGGGCCCCTCCTAGTATCTTCTGCTGGCACTGTTCTATTCGATGTTCTTCCTCCTGAACTTCCATTTTCTCCATTGGGTCCTCCTACATCCTGTCGACTTCCATCTGATCCTCCCCCGAGCCTGGAGTCTCCTTGTTCCATTTTCTCTCCCCATCTGCTCCTTTCCCTCCCCCTTCCTTTCTCTGCCTCCTTCTTCGCCTAAATCCCAGGGGGCATTCCCTTGCTAGATGTCCGTATTTATGACATCTATGACATCTAAAGGGCAGGTGTTCATAATCTAGCATCTGGGTGTAGGAGAAATCCTTATATTGCAAATTAATTTCTTCCGCCAGCCCTTCCCGGGGGTTTAAACTTACCAGTATTCTAGCCATCCCTTGATCTCTAGTTTGCAAGAATGACATATAAGCTTCCATGAATCGACCTAGATGGTTCCCAATTGCCCTAAAAACATAATCGAACCACAAAAATGGTGGGAGCCCAGGCATACGAACCCACACAGGAGATTCATCCACCTTTTCTCGCTGTGCATCAAACAAAGGGTTCCATTTTTTGAATAAGATCGAGTGTCTCCCGAAACTCCAGTTCCTTCCCAAAACCCATTCCACAGTTTCAATCTTCTCGAATTTTATCATAAACCATCCTTTTGCAAGAGATGAGACCACAAAAGACTTATCTGGCGCCTCCTGCCAGTTTTTCACTGTCCATTCTTGAATATAGTTGGCTGAATATTTCTTCCCTTTTTCTCGGCCAACCAGGGTTAATTCTGAGACCTCCATGGCCTTGTCGATTTGTACATCCATCCCAAGAACCAAGTTTGCGACTACCTCAGTCCTCTTTATTATCTTGTGTTTTTTCCTCTTTTCCCCAGCCTGCCGATACCGAACCCCTTCCCCCTGTCCTGTGTGGTTTCTTCCGCATTGACTGCAGCTTCTTGGAGTGTTCCAGAACGCCCCTCCTTCCTGAATATTCTGAGTCCGTCGAAAACCTTCCTTCCTCTTGGGTTATCGCCCCAGCCCCTAGAAAAGTCTCCCTTCCTCCTGTTAGCCCTTCCGCCTCTGAGTAGCCCTCCCTTCCTTCCCTATTCCCACCGCCTTCCAGACGCCTGTCTGTTCCTTCCCTTGTCCTAGCAACCCTGCATGTGAGTCATTCCAAAAAATTTCTCTGCTTCCCACATTGAGAGGGCTTCTGCATGAATGGATATTGTTCAGCTGAAACCCTTTCCCTCCCTCTTCTGGCTCCAAATCTTCCACCAGGAAGGAATGTAGGTCTTCTTGACCCTTAAATCCACAGCTAATGACTATGTCCTCTAAACCCCCGAAGTAAAAATCTTTAGGCGAGCAGGGAACACTGTTACTTACTTGAATAATCACGTTTTCCACCGCACAATGCCGAGAAGGTAAAGATGTCTGCCTCCCTTGCAGCTCTTGCCCCTCCCAATTCTCCAAATAGGTTAGGCCTAGGCTTTCCTCTAGAAGTCCTAGGGATTTGCTTTGTTTCCGACTCACACCCGAGCCACCTTTCTTCCTTCCTAGCTATCCAGCTAGACAAATATACCTCTCTATGTTTTGATCCGTGACCTCCAGCCCCCAAACCGACAGAATGTCCTCAGGCTCGGGGTCTAGATCAACTACTTCTCTTTGTTTGACCATCTTCCACCCTATAGACTGTTGTTAACAGGTTACCACAGAAACCGGCTGCCTGAGCTTCAACCATAGGTGCGTGTTGAAGGATGGAGACGACAGTGCAGCGTAAAACCGAAGTGTTCTCTGTTACTCCGTTCTCCATCCTCTGGTCTCCCCTAAGCCCCATTGGCATGGTTCCCGAGACATCAACCTCTCTGCATGTCGGCCTCCACCCACCTTCCCATTCCTGACAAGCTATACCTCGCTGTGCCAGCTGTGATCACCGTACCCCCCTTCCTATCACTGTCTCAGCCCTATAGAGACCCTCGCCATAGTTAGAGTTTCCTGCTTGGTTCTTCACCTTGCCCTCTGTCGATCTGTATATGAGTTAAGGCTGCATTTGTGTTTATTTCGGTATTTATTTTTATAAATAACTTGTTAATGGAAAGAACAAGTAGGAGATAATAAACTAGATAATGCAGTAGGGATTTCTGATGTGTCAGACTTAGAAATTTCAACATGGTATCAAAGGGGTGCAGATCACAGGAGGACTAAAGGCACCAACAGAAATCTGAAATTTGCAACAGTAGCAGCTGTCTCGAGAGACAACGCTGTTCTAGCACAGAAACAGCTAGAGAAGAAGTGACACAGAGCCTGCGTCAGCATTTCAAGCCAGGAGTACGGCTAGCGCAGAGGGGCAGATCAGACCTACACAGTGCCTGATCATCTTTCTCAGCTAGGAAGGATCGACGTTGTGGCCAGAAGGAGCAGATTCAGCCTTTGTCGGGATTACGCAAAGCCTGAAGGGCTCAGTTTCTTCATTTGCCGGGGCTTGGGGAGCTGTGGGCATATTGTGATTTGAGGAGCTGGTGGGACCTTGGTTCTGTCGAAGCAAAACAGTGTCTAAGGAGTGGAGCCAAGGTAGAGGGAATCACTACCTCGATGGATTTCTAGCAAAGGAATCCAGATCCGAGTTGCAGTTGCAAGGAGGATTGGAGAGAAGTAGTTCGATAGTTGGCCAGAGGATTTCCAGAAGGGAAATCAAGACTTAGAGGGAGTTTTCCAGGAGGGGAGTCGAGACTTAGAGGGAGTCCAAAAGAGGAGCTGAAATGGTAGTGAACGGATTAAGGGATTAGGATAGGTTGGATGGGGCTTCCAACTTTGTCATCTGGAAGGACAGGATCCTGGCAGTCCTGGACATACATTGCATTAAGGACTTTGCCTTGAAAACCGTGGCTATCCTAGTTGACCTAGCTGAGAATGAGAAGTATGGGGATGCAATAGCAAGGGTGAAGTGTATGGGGATGCAATGGCAAGGGTGAAGTGCATGATCCTAGACGGGGGCAAAGATCATGTCATACCACATATTGCTGAGAAGAACAAAACAAAGGAGATGTGGGACACCTTGACCACCTTATACCAGGGCTCTTTCGTGCAGCAGAAGATGCTATTGGAGAATCGGTTGTGGTCATATTAGATGCAGAAGGGAGAGCAAATAGATCCATTCCTTCTCGAGTTGCAGGAGATTCGCAACCAACTTACTTCCGTGGGGTCTGCACTGAATCTAAAGTTTATGGTCAACAATGCCCTGAATACAGTCTTCGAGGAGTGGGAGACATTTGTCTAAGGTATTTTGGGCAGGGCTACTCTTCTCGGTTGAGAAGAAATGTGGGCAGCTCTTCGACAGGAAGAGATAAGGAGGATGACCAAGGTGGGGAGTAGTGGTAAGGGAGCTCGACTCAAGAAAGAGGAGGAGGAGGATGCGGCTCTAGCATTTGCGAGACATCAAGGGAAGAGGAAGAAGAAGGACATCTCCAAGGTTAAGTGCTTCCATTGTGGGGAGCTGGGACATTATGCATCCCAGGAAGAAAAACAAGGGAGAGGATTCCGATTCAAAGGCAACTCCAGCTAAGGCGGAGAAAGAGGTCGAGACAGATGACGATTATGCCATGAGTGCTCATGCGCCTCTAGAGAAGAGGTGGGGAGACATCGAGTTGTAGTAAGGAGGATTACATACCAAGGGCTAGGATCCTTGAGGTGCCCAAACTGTTGGATCACATCCGACTATAGGAACCCTTAACGATAGTAGCATGAGGACAGGTGTCGGGTGGAGCAAAGTGTGGTGGAGCAGCAAGGCAGAGCTAGAGTGCAAAGTTCTGTAGTAGCACAGTAGAGGTTGCAGCAGTGTGAGAGGCACAAAAAAGGCTGCAGCAGCGCTGTGGTAGCAGAGGGAGCATGGGTTAGTAGCAGAGGCAGCTTCAGTTTCACGAGGCTTCTAGACTGACTGGGATGTCAGTATTTGGGAGAAGTCAGTTACTTACTTCTCGGTAACTGAGTTGCAGTGCAACAGTTAGCAGTGGTAGTGCTAGGAGCAACATGGGAAACATGTTGAGAGGAAGCTGTAGTACAAATGTAGCAGTGGCAGTGTTACAGGCAGCAGTATAGGGAGCAACAGTGCAGGAGATGTGAGGCAACAGGCCAAGCATCAGCACAAGTACCGATGTGGAGGATCAACGTGATGTTTTTGTGGTGAAGCATTACTAGAGCACATTCCCCGCTAAGAGGGAGTGTTGATTTTTGGTAGCATCGGATGTGCTCTAGCCATGAAAATTGGTGGAGAGGCTAAGGCACATAAGATCTCCAAGACCCAGAAATTGTTTGGGGAAATTCCACCCGGATGGAGAGATATTAAAATAATTAATATTTTTAATGAGTTTCCTAAGTCTAAACTTAGGAAAATTAAAATATTAATGTGTATTAGTATAAAATGGGTGATAAAGTTCTAAATGATGAGGATCAAGCCAAATCTAATCTTAGCTGTTGATTAGGGACTTAATTTCGGCCGTTGAATCATCAACAGGAAAAGTATAAGAGGAGGCTTGAGGGTCAGTTAGAGATACACCAAGTTGATCAAGAATCAATTTTCTAGGGCAGGGTTTGTTGAGAAATCGAGTTAGTGATCTGTTGCAGCGAGGAGCAGTTCGGCAGAAGGTTGAGAATACATATCAGAGAGGCAAAGAAAGTGCCGGAGAGACAACGCAGAGCCTTGGAAGGCTGATGCAGAGGCAGCCAGGATTGACGTAGAGGCTAAGTGGGCCAATACAAAAGACGCAAAGGGCCAAGAGGTTGACGCAAAAGGCCAAGAGGTTGACGCAGAGGAAGTAGAGGTTGCGTAGAGGCTAGCAGAGTTGACGTTGGGTTGAAGAGGCAGCGTTGAGGGATTTTCGTGGGGCAGACTAGGAGCTAAGAGGCAGACACAAAGCAAAAAAGGGTGACAGTTCCAAAGAGAAGCTTGGATTAGCTTTCGCTGTCCAGCTAAGGAACTGTCAAAGTTGCTGGGGGGATCAATCATCCGGTTGCTGACGAGCCGGAATATCTATCTCTGAGGAGAGGTACTTCTGCCAAGGAAATTCTCTAAAGGGTGAGCCATTTTTGGCACCCTAGTTGTATTTAAAAAACTGCATAATAATAAAACCCTCATATCTGTTGCACCGGTTTTCCCGCATTGGGTTTTTCCAGGGACAATTGCCCAAAAATAACAGTGTCCCTTGTGTGATTATCTCAGTTATTTCAGTTGCTAATCTGTATATGAGTTAAGGTTGCATTTGTGTTTATTTCGGTATTTATATCTATAAATAACTTGTTAACGGAAAGAACAAGTAGGAGATAATAAAGCAGATAATGCAATAGGGATTTCTGATGTGTCAGACTTAGAAATTTCAACATTATAGGGTATGCGTTGAGAGCCATGGGCCTCCACTATAGTAGAGAGTAGATTTCCATGCCATGAGATTCTTCAATACCATTACTTACTTGCTCGTGTCCCACTTATTTGATAATGATGATGCAGCTGGACCACTTTGCCCAGTCGACTACACACTAGCACCACACACTTGGCAGTTGATCCAGGGCCTAGATGGGGTTTTGTCTCACCATGGGAGATAAGGGAGGGCTTGCATCATTGTTCCAGCCCTTGTAGATGGGATACATGCTTGTCCAATTCAATTGGAGACCAATGAGGATGATTTTGTGCCCCCACAACCATTTAGGGGCACCACATGTCATTTGCTTGGAGATTAAGGGGCCATCCCCTTCATCACTATTTTTGGAGCCCTTCTATTCATTTTGGCAGATGTTGGACTTCATTTGGCCTTCCAACGACCCTCTTCGCTACTTATTTATCATTTTGGCCCTCTTGAGAGGCTAATTATTCTTATTGTGGAGCTATTTGGTGTAAAAATCTCACTATTGAAATTTTTATTGCAGCAACTGGAATCAATTCTTCTAACTTTAAATTAATTATGTAGTTTATTGATATGGCAACAACGAATTAATCACATTGCAATCTCCACAAAGAAAATACCATGGAAAATAAAAGTGCTGGAAACTGAGAAATGCTAGCACACACATAAAAATGACACCATTATTTTTGGAAAAAAAGTCCCCAGAAAAACCCAATGGGGGAAAACAAGTGCAACAGTTGAGGGTTTTATTATTAAGCAGCAATGAGAAATTCTGAGTATAATCTCTGGATGCCCAACTGGCTATCCAATCAACAAAATAATTTGGCCAAAATATCTGAGGCAAATACCTCAACACCACCCCTAACTCAGCTTCGACAACTAGCAAATATAGTTGCTCGTACAACCTCTGCGCAGTGCTTGCACAAGCTCTACTCGCTATGCCCCAGAACTGCTAGAAAGATGAATTCCTGGATGACTCTACCTTTGGAAGTGACTCGCTTGGCCTCTTGGAGATTTTTCAGACCAACTACAACTGAATCACCCTTCCCTTTAGCAAAATCGAACTCCCTCTGAAGCTTTATGCGCAACCTCTCTAGGAATTGTGGCCCTTTTGCTGTTGACTCTTCGGAATTGGAAAGCTTCCTCCAGACTCACTTTCTTTGCCCCTTTGACACCTGCTACTCACCCACTAGCTCGATCTCCACTGCTGAATCATTCTTGCTACTGGAAACTCGACTTGCCTGGGCAACTAAGTATTTGTATTGGTGTGTTCTCCATCTACCCATCAACCTCTTCTTATAATCTCCAGTTGGGACTCCAACGACCACGATTAAAACTTAATCGATGTTTGAGATCATTTCCAAGTCGATTCGTGTGAGTTTCTAGATGATTCACACCTTTCTCAATTAATTGCTGTTAATTAATCATTTTCCCTAAGTTAGACTTAGGAAAAAATTAATTACTTATTAATTAACTTAATTAAGGCATCTCTAGGTGGAATTTCCAAAAACTATTTTTGGGTTTTGGAGAACTCATGGGTTTTAGCCTCTCCACAAAGTCTTGAGACTAGAACACTATCCAATGATTCAAAAACTAACATTTGGCGGGCTTGTCACCAAAATGATGTTATTTTGCACATTATTTTTATTCGAGGGGCATTATTAGGCACAATTAGGCCATTTGAATCCCTTGGAGGATCATATAAATATGAGAGAGGTTCATTTGATCTCTCATCATCACTTGGATTTGGGATATATCTTTCTAAATATTTCGGACTTGCAATTTGTGGAATGATTTGGATGATTAAATGCATTTTGATGTGTGGAATATTTTCGCTATCTCTCTTGGAGCTTCTATTTGGCAAGTTTATGGATGGATATACTCTTTTTGTCATGTAAGTGCTCTTTTCATGCAAATTTCATAATGTTTCATGTCTAATGTATGGAATGTTATGTCATGATTTTACTTGTGCCCTAAAAATTAATGCAAATTTATGAAACACTTGTAATCTTGGCTCGTTGCATATGTTATTCATCTTGGAAAGAAGAACGAATTTTCCTAGGGGTAGGTTGTGCACCTTTTACCTTGAAACTCCATCAAATATTGCATATCGAAGTATAAAAGTCTAAAGTTGTTGTGAAGCTGCATCCACAAAGAGCATAGCTGCTTCTTTAGGCCTCCTTGAAGAGCAAAGTTCCTAAATCTTAATCATTTTGACTCCAATCTTCCCAATAGCCAGGCATTGGTCCTAGATCCTTGGTGATGACATTAACTTAACGAAATATCATTCTTTCACCTCTTTTCTTCATACCCTGAGGATAAGGAGATTTTCTAGGGCTTGGTGCGAAATTTTAGGGAGAAGGAATTTTAGGATTTCGTCCAGGCAGGTTTCTTCATTTATGTCCTCCTCTAGGCATCCTCCAATGTTGAGCGAATTCCAATGGTGGAATTTGAAATAAATTGATGCCTTAGCTATCACATCAAGAGGGAACCCTTGAAGCTACTTTGACTTGGGGATTTCTTGAAGGTTTGCACTTTGTAGTTCATCATTCAAAACCTTTTCTCTTACCTATTGGTGATCATTGGATGAGCCTTTACCATGGTATATCTCTCAAACCTTGGTCTCTTATAGTATTTCTCTCAAGGGGTTTTTTGTGGAAAGTCACCCTAGCTTCTCCCAAAGCTCACACTTTAATTGAATCTTTCCATTGAATGAGCCATCCTTGCCTCACTTTGAACCCTAGTATAAACACATCAATCACAAGTGAGGGATTTTGTAAGTTTTGATCTTAGGCATTCCTTCATAGGTCTTTCTTAGGGAGCCTTTCAACTTTTCTTTAAGCATTTGAACCATTAATTGAGCCTCTCCTTTGAATGGGCCTTGGAAATCACATTATACCTTGCCATTGATCCTATCATTCAAGTGATTTTCTCCATATCGGGACTCCCATCGGTGAAAATCCATAAAGAGTAGAGGACATCGATTGAGGTGACAGTGGGTCCTTGTCTTGTTGTTGCCATTTGGTCTAGTAGTTGTCCGTTAGGTACTCCTCCTAGGGCCCCAACTAGATTGAGTGGTAACATGCTGCACATGCACCTCGGTACTCTCGATGCAGTAAATTAATGCTTGGTGTTCTCTTATATTAGATGCAAATCCCTTGGTGCTTAAAATATCTTGAGTGAATATGGATCTACACCTAAGTGTGCACATATTTATTAATTAATGTTTGGTGTTTTTTTCTTGAATTTTCTTTTTTACATCATGGATTTTTTTAAAAATATTTTTGTTTATGAACACAGAAGCTGCACATCTCATCCATATTAGTCTTAAAAAAAAAATTAAATATTATATTGGGTCGAATTATGCCCATTTTCATGCCATTGTTAGGCATGGACATTACACATCACCCTCATATTGGGTTGTAGAATGCGCCTTGCTTCTCTGGTTGCAATTAATTAATGCTTGGTATCCTTCTTAATTAATTATTATTTTATATTACATTTTTTTTATGCGCACATCTATACTGGATCACCACTTTTTCTTTTTTAAATATCAAATTGGGCCGACTTACGCCACATGTTATGTCATTGTGAAGCATTGACATTACACATCTCCCTCATATTGGGCTATAGAATGCACCTCACTTCTATCAGTGCAATAGAGAGAACTAATTTTTAAAAGTTGCAGCATACATAAAACAACCACAAGAAAAGTTAAATACTTACAGCTAGGAGATTTGGTCTAGTGTTCAGATTGATATCACTTTTGCAGCTGATAAATCTGATTGTCTCCCATATCCAAGAGAATGAAATGCATGCCAGAGTTCATCAATATGAGAGGTAAATCCACATGCAGGTGATGGGTAGCAGCTCTGAGTCCTGACTGATGACAACCTTGATCAGAGTGATATGCAGAATCCTACAACAAGAAATTCCTTAGAATATGCTGAAACGAGGAGATAAAAAATGCATGCTAGCAATCTTAAACAGAAATAAACTTTTGAAACTGGAATCCACTAGCATACCAAGCCAATATCAGTCCTTGACACTGAGAGATGCCCATATTCCGCTGATATTGGGAGACTTCTGTAAGGCATGCTTAGGCTGAAATAACTCTTCAAACTGGACACATACCAATCAGA
This sequence comes from Pinus tabuliformis, assembly GCA_031772625.1. Classification (NCBI taxonomy): domain Eukaryota; kingdom Viridiplantae; phylum Streptophyta; class Pinopsida; order Pinales; family Pinaceae; genus Pinus; species Pinus tabuliformis. Next base: position 539,342,447 of record CM062807.1, on the reverse strand, counting down.
AATTAATAAAAGAGGAATTCCTATTTTATTTTATTTAGAGCTGTTTGAAAACTTAATTCAATATGTCCAATCTCTACTTCATTATAATGTGTAAAATGAGATTACTGTAGGCATATAATCGTAGATGAAAAATAGGCAAGCGTTGGAAGTGGGAAATGCATTTTTGTTAGTATAATCTAATATCAACCAAATTCAAATTTAAACGGGATGCTTCATAAAAATTTATTTCCAACTCTTTTAAAAGACTAGAAATTTACCTAAATTTATTTTACTTAAAAATAAATGGACAGATGACCCTAGAAAGACTCTATTCTTATGTCCCCTGGAGATTGGCAAGTCAAAATCGTAATTAAAGTACATAAAATTTATTCACCATAATGCCACATGGAAAACCAAAATTTTAATCAGAACATAAAAAATTCATTAACCGTTATGTCATCATAAGGATAAATATGATTTTCCTTTAATGTTTCGGCACTGTATGAAGACATCATAGCCACAAATGTAGCTCTTAATTCTCCATGATGGTAAATTTTTCCAATTGAGGTGGTCTGCATGCTTTTTTTTCTTTTTTTCTTCTTTTGCAAATTATAATACAAACTCAGCAAGAGAAGTTCCTGTTCTCACGTGTTTTTCTTCTTCACCAATGCCACTGGTTGGTGGCAACTTCTACTGTACACATGTCACCATCATTCAGAGAAGTAATACAAATTCCTACATGTGCTCTATGGCAACTTCTACTGTACTCGTGTATGTATTTCAGCTACGATGACCCTGAATTGAATCTATTTTTCTCATTTAGAAAGGAGAAACACGAGTTAAAAGCCCAAAATCTCCTACTGTAAACAGTTTGAAAGGAATTTCTCTAGAACAGAAGGGTCGGTTATAGTAAGCATTGGTTGGAGCATAGCTCAAGTTGCAATTTAAAGAAGCGTCACTATACTCCTCAACTTGGTCATGACAAAGTAGAATAGTGGTGCCTACTTGAGATGACAAAGACTGACGAAATATGTTTCATTTCTCAACAAACCCTACTTAGGTAGACAGCAATTATACATGATAATATCTTTTCAAAGTACTTTAAAGAAGAACAATCTACTTGTTAGATACCTGGCTTGCCTTCAGGTCAAGTTCTTGCCATTCGGAAGATGGCATAGAGCCTTTTACTATTCCAGCTCCTGCATAAAGATATAGGCATGTACCCTGAAATACATGAGAGCATGCAAAATTAACAAGTATCATTTGTGAACATCTAATGTTTTAGATTTTGAACATTTGTACTTTTTTTGTAACAAAGTTGCTTACTTCTTCCATTAAAAGAAAAGACCAATTGTCTAATGTGTTTTATTTAGAGTTCCATTGGAATGGAACTCTCGTTTCACCAAGAATTGGATAAAAACATAACTGCCAGATAACTAGTCCTATCACTTTGGGTAATTTTTGGGTTGCTTGTGTAGGGCTGCTTACTGTCCAAAATAGGAAAAAAGGTTTTCTCCTAGGGGGTTACCAATTTTCATGTTTAACAGGACCATAATACATGGTTAACAATTTTACATGCAAATTCTTGTGTTAATAGATTCATGGGGTCTTGACCCTAGATCTGTGGATCCACATATCAGAACAGTTTGGAGGTGGATCCCCTAAACTGGAGGCGGATTTTGCAAAAAGGAGCTGGAACTAGTGATTCTCAGCCAGCACCACACACGGATGCCACTTGTTTAAACCTAAGCCCCTAAAAATATTCTGTAAGGTAGTCCTGTCCGATTTCCAACAGAGGCCACTGAGCACTGTTTTTCAGATTGACTCTATGATTAGCAGTCACATCAAGAATGATATTGCACCTTGTGATCAGTGAATGTAAGAGTTGAGATTGATATTGAGCAGTAGTATTGTGCCTGAGAGAATGATCAGACTGATATATTACAGAGGAGAGATACAGTGAGACCAAGTGAAATTTTCATTGATATTGAGAAAAGTAAGCAGCTGCCAGAAAGCGAGGAATCACCAAATTAATGAGGAGTCAAAGCAGCAAGGATGCACCAAATCAGTGAGAAATCATTGAATTTACACGTACTGTACGCATATTATAGTTTGGTTATGGTTATTATGACCAGAATGATTATTATTATGTTTCATTTATGATTTTGTGATGAGGGAGATAGAAAAGTGGTTATGTAACACTATAATATAGTTTGAGGTATTGTTTGATAGCAGTAGAGTACATTAATTATACTTTGAGATATTATTTGGTAGCAGTATAATATATAGTGTTCACTAGCCTCATTTACAGTTCAATGTTCATTACTGGGTCTACAAATATTTCAATATTGGTGCCAATTTGGAGATTTAAGCCTTCAAAGAATTAAAATTATTACCACTTTGTTGTACCAAGTTATTAATGCACATCCCTGCCTTGCATCCTTACCAGATGATACAATGGTTAAGGTCCTTATGGGCAAATTTTTATCATATTGACTATGTAAATGTGTGATGGTTTAGATTCTTAAATCTAAATGTCTTTTAAAATTAGAAAATATTATTATATTTTTTGCACTTGACATATCCCCGCCATATACAGATCCTGGCTTCTAAAAAACCTGGTGGATCCAGATCTGTGTCTGTATCCTGGTAACTCGGGCAAATTCTTTTCACCCAGTAGAAAACAGTGGAGGAAGAATCTGAATAGATAAAGGAGAAGAAAGTATACTCACTAGCATTTTAGGACGGGTAGTGAATGATATATATATATATATATATTCTATTTGATACAGAGTTATGCATACTGAATTTTTTGTAAAATCCATTTCCTCTGTAGGTTTTAGACTTGAAGACATTGTTTTAGAATTTACATGGAATGTTACAATAGGAATACTTTCCAGGATAGCGAAGAAGCAATAACACATCATTTTCCAACCGATTCATACTAATGAAATCCTGATAAAACATTCTATATTTTTTCCTCCTGTTTTGAAGCTTTTGCATGATTCACCGAGGTTTTTGTAGACAACTTTTAAATTTCAAGCTATGTGCAAAGAAAAAAGACCTGAGGAAACTTGTTTCTCTGAGAAGAATTTAAGTTGTTCTTTTGCATCAATGCTGATCTGATTCCCACAGCAAATTCAGCCTCCTTGCCTCCAAACCATCCCACAGGTCCAGCATACATTCCTCGATCAAATATCTCTGTTCATTGGCATTTAAGACTATAGAATAAGGTAGTAAATAAATTATCATTATAAACAATTTGAGGGTCACTCAAAAGAAAACTACAAGCTAATGTTAATTTCAAAGGTATGATGCCATGGTAAATGCTGGCATACAAAATCCACAACAAAAGCAAAGATTAGTATGTCTCTCGTAAGTATTGTTTTTAATGTACATCAAGTCATTTACATCATTGGAAGAGGCTGTGATTATACAGACTACCCCTCCCAAAACAAAAGGTTTTTAGTCTTGTATCACTCATCGTGCCAATTATCACTTACAACATACAATCTGGATGTTAATGGGCTATAATCAAGAATATTGTGCATTGGAACTATTGCCACAAAATCTAGCAGGCCTTATGATGGGGTTCACAAGGCAAGGGCCAGACCCTGTAGCAACAACGAAATATTGCCACTGTTACCTCAGCAATTCTCCTACTACTCTTTAGTGGAATTTCACCACAAGGGACGCTTCCCTGTATTCATCTATAGGGATAGTCTAAGTTAGAGGCTCATGGCGATGGAAGTAAGCTAGGTAAAGATACCTTATGTTGGACAAGGCTCAGTCCTCTCTTGATAAAGGAGCAATATATCATATATGTAGACTAGATTAAGACCTCTATAAGCTAGGGATACTTCATATGTAATTACAAATGAGTACCTAGACCTATATAGGTTTAAGAAAGGGTTCAGTTGAAGATTGGATCAACAAAGCAATAGAGAATACCCTCAAATCGGCTTCAAGTTGAAGCTCAACTAGGGTTAGGGTTTCCAAGGCACAAAATTGACTAAGGGAAGATGATGTCATCCCTATTTTGGGAATTTTTACCACAACAAATGATAGATTTGCATTTGAATGGTTTATAGAGGAAAACCCTAGATTTCATCCACACACATCGACTCAAAATTGCCCTACGAACATTTCAGCCCTAGTGGCTTGCCTTAAAAAAGCCTCGGAGAGAATAAAGAACGAAAAACATTTAGGTTTTTGAAGATTTTTTATCAACACAAATGTTATTGGTGCCTTACCCTACTTGGGTGATAGAGTCTTAGGGAAAAATTTAAAGGAAAGAGACAAATGACTGGAGTAAGTGGAGAAAAATCTATTTTCCAGTTCATAAAACCCTAACTATCTTTTTTGTGAGGGGAGAAATTAAATAGAAGATGCACACTTAGGAGTTCTTCTATGGATTTCAAGGAAGATGTATAACATGCAAAATATAACCAAGATTTCCCACAAATAATATGCTTTTAGTGATGGATCAATAAGAAACCCTAGCATTAATTCATTTACATGCAAAATAATGAAAAATCAGCAATAAAATTACAACTTCTTCCAAGAAAAGACCACTTTTCAATCTCAAAATGTCATCTCCAATAGCAAATGCTCCATAAAAATCACATCTCCACAAGTAGCGAATAAGACAAAGGCTAAATCATGCCCTAGAAGGGAGGGTTGAAATCTCTAGTATGATAATCAATAATAGCAAGTGAGGGATCCTTATTTATATGACGTCTATCCCTCACCTTTACAAAATAAAATAGCTTACAAGCCCCTACACAAGTTGGGCTAGTGAGATGTCCCATCATTATAATCAACTCCAAGTCTTGAGGGAGACCTCAAGAAGTGCCTCCATGTGCCAAAACAATGTTCTGGGTGCCCTACGTCACCTTCTCAAGGGCTAGTTGGGTGACCTGGCATCCTCTTTCTCCACCGTTAGGGCTCCAAGTGTGAGTACAATCCCTCCCTTGTCATCCTAGGGATGACCATCGCCACCTGGACTCCAGATCAAGCAAATCATTGTTAAGGGCATAATAACACTTCAAACTGAGATCACCTTCAAATAGCTAACTAGACCAAGTCCCGTAAAAGTGTTCCCCACCTACATTAGGGATAGCTAGATGGTAAACCTTTTTAGATGTTTCCATCCCTTAAGGGGAGGTGACATGTCCTAGGTTAACTCTTCAACCTATAGGTGCTTTTGATAATAATGGCAATGGATGGGAAAAACATCAAGGGGCTATGAAAATTCTTGAATCTAACACATCAAAAACCCCTACTGCAATTTCTGGTTTACTATTTCCTACTTGTTTTTTACATTAACAAGTTATTTAATTGCATAAACATCGAAGTAAACACAAATGCAGCCTTCACAGATATATAGATCACGCACTGAAGTAAACAGAAACAATAACACAAGGGACACCGTTATTTTTGGACTATCGTCCCCAGAAAAACCCAATTCGAGAAAGCCGATGCAACAGATATGAGGGTTTTATTATTAAGCAGATTTCGTGAATACAACTAGGGTGCCAGAAATCGCTCACCCAATAGAGAATGTCCTCGGCAGTAGTACCTTTATCCAGAGACAGATATTCCGGCAAATCAGCAACTGGATGACCAACCCCACAGTGACTCCGATTGTTCCTTGTGCTGGACAGCGAAAGCTGCTCCAAGCACTGCTCTGGAACTGCGTCACCCTCTCCCAGTTGAGCTGCTCTCAGTTTGCCCCACAGCATCTGCCCAACACTGCCTCTGAAGTTCTCTGCATCCTTTGCGTCCTCTGCGTCCTCTGCATCAACCCTTCTTGGGCCTGCGTTGTCTCTCCCAGCACTTCACTTCCTCTCTGCTATGTATTCTTTAGCCTTGGATGAAAATCCCTTGCTGAATTGCCCCTTGCTGCAGTTGATCACTAACTTGATTTCCTCAACAAACCTCGCCCCAGAAAATCGAATTCTTGATCTCTCTTGGTGTATCTCCAACTGACCCTCAAGCCTCTTCTTATACTTTTCCTGATGACGATTCAACGACCGAGATTAAGTCCCTAATCAACAACTAAGATTAGAATTGGCTTGATCCTCGTCTCTTAGAACTTTCTCACCCATATTATATTAATACACATTAATATTTTAATTTTCCTAAGTTTAGACTTAGGAACTCATTAAAAATATTAATTATTTTAATATCTCTTCATCCGGGCGAAATTTCTCCAAACGATTTCTGGGTCTTGCAGATCTCATGTGCCTTAGCCTCTCCACCAAATTTTGTGGCTAGAGCAGATCCGATGCTACCAAAAATCAACACTCCCTTTTAGCGAGGAATGTGCTCTAGCAATACTTCACCATAGAAGCATTACACTGATCTACTGCATCGGTCCTCTGTGCTGCTGATGCTCGGCCTGTTGCCCTTCATCCACTGCGCTACTGCAACCTGTACTACTGCCCATGACACTGCCACTGTCACTGCTACATCCGTACTGCAAGTTGCAACTCCCTCTCAATATGCTGCATCATGTTGCCCATAGCACTACCACTACTAACTGCTGCATTGCAACTCAGTTGTTGAGAAGTAAGCAACTGAAAAAGTCACCCAATATCTGACATGCTCGTTAGTCTGCTGAAGCTACCTTTGCTACTAATTTGTGTTGACCCTCTGATGCTATTACACTACTCTTGTATCTGCTCTGTGACCCCCGCACTACTGCAACACTCCACTACACTGCTTCAGACTTTCGCACTCTAGCTCTACCACTACTGCTCCATCACCCCTCCCACCAACTAACTCCCGTCAATCTGCTACTGCCATTAAGGGCTCTCATAGCCGTATGTGATCCAAGAGTTTGGGCACCTCAAGGATCCTGCCCCCCTGTAGTCCTCCCGACTATAGCTCAATATCGCCCCACCTCTTCTCTAGAGGTGCATGAGCACTCATGGCGCAATCCTCATTGTCCTCCTTGTCAGCTTGCGTTGTGTTGAAATTTCTATGTCTAACATGTCAGAAATTCTTCCGACATTATCTAGTTTATTTCACCTAGTTGTTTATTTCTTAACAAGTTATTTAACCACATAAATACTGAAAATAAACACAAATGCAGTCGAAACTCATCTGCAGATCATCAACTGAAATAACAGACAAACACACAAGGGACACCGTTATTTTTGGACAATCGTCCCTGGAAAAACCCAACTTGGGAAAACTGGTGCAGCAGTTCTGAGGGTTTTATTATTAAGCAGCTTTCTTGAGTACAACTAGGGTGCCAAACTGGCTCACCCAACAGAGATTTCTATCTGGCAGTAATACCTCTCTTCGGAAGTAGATATTCAGCAAGTCTGCTCCACGAAAATCCTTCCAACGCTTCTCTGAGGCTCTGCGTCAACCCTGCTTGCCTTGCATAGCTCTGGAACCCCCTGCATCAGCCCTTTGCTGCTTTCCGTCAACTCTCTAGCCTTCTGCATCACCCACGCAGGGCCTGCTAGCCTCTGCATAGTCTCTTTGGCCCTCTGCGTGGCTTCTGCTAGCTTTGCGTAGCCTCCTCAATCACTGCGCTGGCCCTCCGACACTATCTCTGCCTCTTTGCTATGCACTCACTGCCCCTTGCTGCAACTCAGATCACTTGTTCGAATTTTCTCAGCAAACCCCGCTCCAGAAAATCGAACTGATTGATCAATCTTGGTGTATCTCCAATTGACCCTCAAGCCTCCTCTTATACTTTTCTTGTTGAGTCTTTAACGACCCAGATTAAGTCTCTAATCAACAGCTAAGATTAGATTTGGCTTGATCCATGTCATTTAGAACATTCTCACCTAGTTTCATATTAATACCCATTAATATTTTAATTTTCCTAAGTTTAGACTTAGGAACTCCATTAAAAATATTAATTATTTTAATATCTCTCTAACTGTGTGGAATTTCCCCAAACCATTTCTGGGTCTTGGAGATCTCATGTACTTTAGCCCATCCACCAATTTTCATGGCTAGAGCACATCAGATGCTACCCCAAATCAACACTCCCTCTGAGCAAGGAATGTGCTCTGGTAATGCTCCACTACTGAACATCACTTTGATCATTTGACACCGGTATTTGTGCTGATGATTGGCCTGCGGCCCAACATCCGCTGCACTACTGCCTCTTGTAGTGCTGCCCATGGCTCTAGCACTGGCGCTGCTACATCTGTACTGGAGCTCCCTCTGCATCCGTGTTGCTGCTGGTCCTTCCTCCCAACACTGCATCTACATTGCAACTCTCTCTCATCACGCTGTATCATGCTGCCCATAGCACTACCACAGTTAAATGCTGCACTGTAACTCAGTTACTGAGAAGTAAGTAACTGATCTACCCAACCACTAACATCCTTGTCAGGCTAGAAGCCTCCTGATGTTGAAGCTCTCTCTGCTGCCTCTACGCTGCTGCAACACCTCTGTGCCTCTTGTACTACTGCAACACCTCTGTGCCTCTCGTACTGCTACAACCCCCTCTGTGCCTCTCTGCACTGCTGCAACCATCTCTGTGCCTCTCGCATTGCTGCAACCTCCACTGCGCTACTACAGACCATTGCATTCTAGCACTGCCTTGTCGCTCCATCCGCATCTTGCTTCTACCGACATCTGTCATCCTGCTACTGTCTCTTGGGGCTCCCGTAGCCGGATATGATCCAAGAGTTTGGGTACCTCAAGGATCCTGCCCCTCATCTTCTGTAGTCCTCCTGACTATAGCTCGATGTCTCCCTACCTCTTCTCTAGAGGTGCATGAGCACTCATGGCATAATCGTCACCCGTCTCGACTTCTTTCTCCACCTTAGCCGAAGAGACAACGCAAAGGTAGCCTAGGCTGACGCAGAGGCAGCCAGAGCTAACGCAGAGGCAGCCAACGTTGACGCAGAGCTGATGCAAAGGTTTGGAGGGCCAGCGATGAGGACGCAGAAGGCTGAGAAACTGATGCAGATATGACTTAGGAAGACACAGAGGCTAACAGAGTTGATGTTGGGCAAAAGGAGTTGTGCTGTGGTGTTTTTGTGGGGCAAACTGAGAGGTATGATGCAGACACAGAGTCGTAGAGGGTGATGCAGTTCCGGAAGGAAGCTTGGAGCAGTGTTCACTGCCCAGCTGAGGAACAGTCGAAGTCACTGTGGGGCCAATCATCTGGTTGCTGATCAACTGGAATATCTATCTCCGGAGCAAGGTACTTCTGCCAAGGAAAATATTTTAAGGGTGAGCCGTTTATGGCACCCTAGTTGTATTCAGAAAAATGCATAATAATAAAACCCTCATATTTGTTGCACCGGTTTTCCCACATTGGGTTTTTCAGGGGATGATTGTCCAAAAATAACGGTGTCCCTTGTGTTGTCTCAGTTTATTTCAGTTGCTGATTTGTATATTTGTGGAGGCTGCTATTATGTTTATTTCGATGTTGATATGATTAAATAACTTGTTAATGTAAAGAACAAGTAGGAGATAATAAACCAGAAATAGTACTATCTGATGTGTTAGATTCATAAATTTTCACAGTTTAGACTTAGGAAACATTAAAAAAATGATTAATTATTTTAATTAAGTCGTCTCTAGGTGGAATTTCTAGAAACGACTTCTGGGTTTTGGAGAATACATGTATTCTAGCATCTCCACCAAATTTCATGGCTAGAACACATTCGATGCTACAAAAACTAACATTCTACCAGTTTTCCCACATTGGGTTTTTCCAGGGACAATTGTCCAAAAATAACTGTGTCAATTTTATGAGTGTGTTAGCATTTCTCAGTTCCTATTTTTGCTTCCGTAGTATTTTTTTATGGTGAAGAAATTGCGGTGTGAATAATTCATTATTTTGTCGTAAACAAAATAAACTGCATAATTAATTTATCAATTAGAAGAATTATTTCGAGTTGTTGCATTTCAAGGAATTTTCACATGGTATAAGAGCAAGTTTGGCAGACAGGAGGCTCAGAGACGAAGAGGGAGAATTGCCTAGCTCAGAGGAAGCAACAACACAAATTCCCGAAGGGCTGCGTAGTGCCTAGCAGTGCGAATCGCTGGAGAGGGTTCGACTTTCGAGTTGCAGGTGATAGGAAAGTTTGATTTGTTTGGGGAAGCGATTCTAGAAGGCAGAGGGAGAAGCAACTCAATATTTTCACAGAGCAGATTTCTTATCTGGGCATAGAGGGTTTGCAGTAGTATGCTAGAGAAAATTCAGTGCCAGGTGGATGAGAAATAGCACACAGATTTATACTCAGGGTGTCTTGAATAAATTCTCCAGAATTCTCCAGTGTGGCCATGGACAGATTTGATATTCAGGGGGCTTCAGAATCGTCTTCCAGATTGGAGGAGGAATTTGCTTGCTTAAATTTGATGTATAGTGGATGCCATATCTATCTTGATTTATGTACAAATATGCATGTTTTCATATATTCTACAACTAATTTGGTATTTTGGATGTTTTTTATGAATATAAATGAAAAAAATAGAAAAAAAATATGTATATATAAAAGATGCTTCCGAGACACTTTGCTTCCTAGATTTTTGGAGATTGATGCTTCCAAAAAATGTCCCCGCTTCATGCAACATTGGTGTGCACAAAATTTGGCCTCTCTAAGGAAAGCAAATAGGCTTATCTCATTGAGTAGACCCTTGTATTTAAGTTGCACCTTTTCCTCTCATTGGCGAAAGTCCATAAAGAGCAGGGGGTTTTGGCTGTGGTGAAATTCGGCCACTACCCCATTGTTGTCACTTGGTCTAGTAATAGCCTTGTAGGGCACCCCTTTACAAGGCCTGCTAGATTTTGCGGCAACGTGTAGAATACAAATTACTGCAACAAAACATACATTCACATTTCTCCTGTCCATAAGGCTCAAGGACCTATAAAAGTACTTTTCTCAACATATCAGGACAATGGTTTTATAAATACATATCTTTCATGCATTATGTAAGATGGTAATGAAAATCAGTGTAGTTTGACTCAGGCAAGATTCACTAGTCTTGCTGAGTCTTAGCTGGGATGCGTATTTGCCTCATACTTGGCCCTCAACTTGCCATTCAGATAGACTTGCCAAGACTCAACCAAACTCGCCAGACCTGGTCAGACTTACCTAGACTATTGTTTGATTTTTTCTTTTTGTATTTGTTGAGTCTTTGCCGAGTCTTCCCTGGGCCTTTCTTGATTCATTGACTCTTGCTGAGTCCCAGACTAGCAGAGTCTTTGCCAAGTCCATGTGTGATAACTATGATGAAAATAATCAACACTATTCTTTATAATCAGCAATATAATATGGAGGAAATCGGTACTTTTTGTCTTTTTTAATATCCTTCAACATAGCTAACGGAGCAAAACATCAGCAAAACCAAGGTTCAATAAAATATAAGCAATGGATAGATCTTGACAAAAGGAAGAATATAAATTAGATGAAATCTTTCATGAACCAATAAGTGAGAGAACCAAGCATAAATAAAACTTACCAGCAAATAGTAAACCAAATTGACCACATGATCATTCAGGTCTTAGAAGCTAATTAAGAAATCTAAAATCAAGCAACCATTCCAAGAACTGAATGTATCTTAAGAGGAAAATTTATCTTTGGAAATATAACAGGTCAACAGAGATGTTCTACAAAAAGTCTGAGAGTTCAGATACATTTAACTTACCATTCTGGCTGATAAAATTACGTGCAGCCTCTTGTGGATGCCCACAAACTGCTGGGGTTGGATGAAGTAACGACAAAAGAGAAAACTGAATAGCAAAGATATTAGCTGTTATTTAAAAGAATAAACCAAACAGTGTTTAAGAAAACAAGAAGGCTGTTCTAAAGAATAATGTACTTAACATTCTCCAACAGACATTAAGAAACAGTAGATTCTTACTTCACCAGCTTCATCTTTCAGTTCACCTATCAAACGGGCATATAGATGCTGCACCCTTGCCTGCTTGATAAGGCTTTTCTCAGACTCCACACTAACATATTTGCAAATTGTCTGCAATCAAATGAAACTTGATAGATCAGCACATAAATGGAGATGGAGATCCTTCAAAATTCAAGGCAAAGAGAGAATCCAAAAAATAAAAATGGGAAATGATTCAAATGAATGAAAAGGAACGTGATAATTAAACTGATGTAAAGAAAGCCACATATGGCCCATGAAGTCGATTTTTGGTGAAAGAAAAATATGAAACCCACATCTACCAACTCTACTGTCTATGAAGATATTTTGATAACTGCGACTGCATCAATAATAGACCCATACCTCCATCTTCTCCTTGATATTCTCTTTAACTATTTCAAATTCACGGTGATCTTTAGAGCTACAACAACAAGAACATAAAGGAGAAGATTCGTTAAAAAACATGTACAGAACAAGGCAGGAAATGAAAATAAAACTCTTTATTGTTCAGGATGACAAACTCCTGATTGTGCATCTATTGTCGATACACTGTACAAGTATCTGTTATGACCATACCATGGCAAGGCATCATACTTAATACAATAATTTAATCAGAATTGGGCATTTCATAATCTGCCAAACACAATTTTGCTATTCACTACTGTTTTCAATGAACAGTTGGCTCAAAGAATCACTTTATGTATTAGAATTTTCACAACAATGTATCTTTTAAGATTAACATCCATGCCAAGCTGATTTCACAATTTTCAAACACAATTTTACAAATTTTTTTCAACGTAACATACAGTTTTTCTCTTAAAAGCACAACATTCTAAAGCAGTTGACCATTTTTTACTCAATGTAGGCCTTTGACAAGACCACAACAACATTTACAGAATAATAGACTCAGTGAAGTGAATTAACTAGTATGAAATTGTTAGAAATAATTCACTGCAAGGAAAGAAAATCTACAACGTGTCATTAAAATAAAAATTAGAAGTCCCAATATAGTATAACAAGCTAATGCTCCATTAGTTTTACAGAAACAGAAACATCTACAGGCAAGATCATAGAATGGCAAGGATACCTGTAGAGCAAATCTAGTCCAATCTGTAAATCCTCCATGCTATTATGTCCTCGAGCGCGGGTTCCAGCAACTGCTTCACTTGAAACAAGGCTGTCATTCCTATAAAATAGTTTCTCTGGCTGCAAGAGATGTACAATGTTTCAAATTTCAATGAAAAAACTCTAAATAACTATAAAACCTCACAGATGTTCCTATAGAAAAGTATATCCAATTTCCATAGAGACCCAAATGAGACTATATATATTTCCATCATTGTGGTCATATAATTGTGCCGAAAGGTGCTCTACAACCCAATATGGGGGAGATGTTGTCACATTAGCCTTGGATAACATTATATTAAAAATAATAAAAAATATTTACATTAAAAATTAAAAAAAATACAAGTCAGCTTTAGAGTAAGAAAAATACAAGTTGGCTTTAAAGTAAATTTAGATTTATGTTTTTTGGTTCGAACTAGAAATAGAAATGATTGTTTATTTTACTACATGGCAATAATAATAATAATAACAAAGATTTACTTTTGATTTTGAGTCGGTCATGGAAATAGGAAATAAAATGTTTGATTTGTTAGTTTGTAATAACAAAAATAATGAAGACTTATTTACACCCATAAGCTACTAATGAAATTTATTTACACTCATAAGCTACTTATGAAATTAGAAAAATGATTGTTTTTTTACTAGTTGACGATGGAAAAAAGAGATTGGACTCAATTTATAGTTGATTGCACCAAGAGTAGCGAGGTGCTCTATAGCCTTGTAATGGGGAGGTGTTATCACATAACATTACGTGACAATAAAAAACATAAATGAAAAATAAATATGTATGTACATATGTTTATGGCAACAATAAAATAAATAACTATGTATGTACATGTCTATGACAACAAAAAGAAATAAACAAAAAAATAAATAACTACATATGTACATGACAACACCTAAAATAAACTAATGTAGATCCATCTTAAACTTGGATCTATCAGGTACCTACAGGGTTCAATTTTCCTAATGTGTAAACCTTTTTATCAATAAATTCTACTTTTGTATCATTTAATTCCAAAAAAAAGTTTACACCTTAAGAAATATGATCCCTCTTGATGCTTGATAGATCCAGGTTTAAGATGGATCTACATTGGTGATAATAAACTACATTCAATAGTAGCATCCATACTATGGAATAAAGAGAAAAGAACACTATAAAGGATGAACCATCAAGAAAGGACTTGATTATAGAGATATATAAGAGTACAAGTAACGTATATAATTAAATGATTCATTGGCAAAAATGGAGGAAAACTTCATTAAAAGGGTACTTTTGTTTTATCCTAATCTTACTTTCCTTAGTTTGATGAGCTATATTTAGAAGCTAGGTGTCCATGCCTTTCATAGCACTTATGCTAATCTTGTAGGTACTACACTTTGTCTTTTGTGCATTTATGTTCTTATTTCTTACTTCCATGTTCATTGTATCAGAGCATGCACCGAGTACTATTAGAACTTTCATCAAAAGATAGTTGAGAATACAATCTTTGATTCTCAAAAGCAAGCTTGGTGCCATTCCACTCACCTAGAAGATGCTTTGGCTCTTCTCACCTTGCTCCACCTTGGGTCCATATTAGTTAGTATTAGAGTGTGAGATTACGACTTTGGAGTTTTGCAATTCTAGTTTTTATCCCTCATATTGCATAAGGTCTTTCTAGGTGGAAGCCCTTGCCCAAGTATATTGCATTCAAAGGTTGTGTGGATTAAGAATCAATTTCCATGGCCTTATATGCAATTGTTCATGGATTATTTTATTTTTTATTGGCATCATCATCTCACATTTTGGAGGCTTGCATCTCAAACATGTGGAATTTGGAAGAATGTTGAGTAATTTCATGGGTTTTCATTAACATAATGCACTTTTGATTAACCCCTAGCATATTCATAGATGATACATGCTGCTGCCCAAACTAGCAAGCCTAGTTTGTAGGCTAAACCTAGAGGGCACAATAACAATTTGGGACAAAGGTCCACTATCACCACAAGCTATGTCCCCTTCTCTTCTCGGATTTTCACCAATGGGAGGAGTCCTAGTATCCCTCACTTTTGATTAATGTGTCTATAATAGGTTTGAAGTGAGGCAAGGATGGCTCATTCAATGGAAAGGCTCAATTGAGGTGCAAGCTTTGGGAGAAACTAGGATGGCTTTCCACGAAAAACCCTTGAGAGAAAGACTATACTAGACCTAGGGTTGAGGTATGTGACAGGATAGAAGCTCATCCAAGGTCAATATAGTCAAGAGAAAAGGTTTTTAATGATATGCTACTAAATTACAAACCTTCAAGAAATCCCCAAGTCAAAAGCAGCTTCAAGGGTTCCCACTTGGTATGATGGCTAGGGCATCAATTATCTCGAGATTCAACAGTGAGAATTGCATGAAATTTGGAGGAGAGCTACAAGAAACACAACAAAAAATCCTGTCCAATTGGTTTTGGAAGAGCTCACTCCAAATGAATTTCGTACCGAGCCCTAGAGACATTACCTATCCTTGAAGGGACAAAGAATAAGGAGAGGATGAGGTGAAAGTAAATGGTTTTTCAATGAGGATATGATCACCAAGGATCATAAACCCAATTCCTTTCAATTGGGAGAAATTGAGTCAAGGATTAATTTGATTAAAGGATTTCACTCTATCAAGGAGATCTATGCAGCTTCGTTAGCCCTAAATGAGGCAATAAGACGACTACTATAGATATTTATACTTCGTTGACAATGATTAGTGGAGATTCAAGGCCGCAATATGCAAAACAAGCCTATAGGAACATTCATTCACATTATTTATGAGTAATGCATGCAATACTTAAATAATCCCAGTGTTCTCATGAATTCACATTAAATTAAGGAACATTCAACAACATGTGTAATATCCCTAAGGAAATTTTACAGTAAATAATCAAATCATGCAGAGGCATAAACACACAGAAAATTACTCAAACATGAGAACACCATTTTAAAGCCAAAAACTGCGTAGGTGAGCCATTTTATTGATAAATCATGAAGTACAATAGGTTCTTGGAAAGTATGCACCTAGGCTTGCCCAAGTGATGAATATGAGATCTCCTCCAAGCATACTAGCTGGTTCTCCTCGGCTCTACGTTGAAATGCCCAGAAAATGAGCTGCTAGTTGTGTAGAATGGCTGCTAGGGCCTCCTCTGGTGCTCAGAAAATTCTGGGAAATTAACCCTGGGCTCTTCACCAAATACCTAGAATAACCCACGAAGGAATTGGCCAATGGTTGACCTTGGATTTTTGGCCCTATTTTCTCTCGATGGCTCTGCTGCTGGGTAATTCGACCCACCTGTCAATCCTGCTGCAAAAGGCCCCCAAAATAGTTGCAATCTCCAACAAAATACTTCCCAGGACTCCACCTCAAGTCTCAGCCCCAAAACCATTGCACTCTTTAACCCCTAAGCGTGCCTCCTCCGGGAACTGTGCAATCCCTACGCTATTGCTGCAGAACCTCTCCACAAACTCGCACTCCTTGCTGCTGGTATGAACTGGAATAGATGGAACTCCCTCCTTTGGGTTGGCACTCGAAGTCCATCGAAGCAAGGTTCGCGATTTTTGCTCGGAAACACTCGTGCTAAATAACACTTGCAAACTTGGCTTCAGCTCAAGCATGCTATGTCAAAGAAAATTTTCTCAAAGATGAATGAATGACCAAAATGAGTGCCTCTTTCTCTTTTTGTCAAAGAGGCTCCAAAATGCCCATGTGGGCCCAACTCGACTTTCTCCCACCAACTTCGCTCCAATGAAAGTGTGTTTCCCATGTGGGCCGCAATTCTCTATGAGTGGCCCCCACGTACCACTAGTGGCTTGATTTTCTCCTCCATCCTCTATTAGCTTTTGTAGCATCGAATGTGTTCTAGGCTTGAAATTTTGAGAGGCTAGAATACATGAGATCTCCAAAACCCAGAAATCATTTTTGGAAATTCCGCCTAGAAATGACTTAATTAGATTATTAACGAGTTTTAAAATATTTCCTAACTCTAAACTTAAGGAATATGGTTAATTAATCAATATTAATGAAGTCAAGGCGTGAATCATCTAGAAACTCACACAGATCGACTTCAAGATGATCCTAGCCATTGATTAAGTTTTAATCTTGGCCGTTGGAGTCCCAACAGAGGATTATAAGAAGTCGATGGGCACTTGGAGAAGACACTTGAGAGGTTCGATTTCATGAGCAGATCGATTTCCAAAGTAGCAGCGATTAGTTGGCAGAGAGAGAGCTAGTGAGATCGAAGCAGTAAGAGAGGGGCAAAGAGTGTGAAGCCGAAGGAAGGATTCTAGATCTGGTGAGTGCATTTGCAGAGAGGCAAAAAAGCCACGGGGAGGCTGATGTTGGGGCAACACAGAAGCCTCTAGAGGCAGTTTCAATTGTGCTAGGGAAAGACGAGTTTCAGTGCCAGAAGCTGGACAGAGGTTTCAGAGGCCAGGTGAGACATTTCCTAGACAACAGCAGACCAGACGGCTTGAGGAGAAGTAGCTTCAAATTGAGTGTAGAAGTGACGCGCTAGAGTGATGCAGTAGCTGCGTAGAGCCAGTTTGGATAGCTCACTTGGAGTTGGGGTCAGAGCTCGGATTTGCTTGAGGAGTGAGGAAATTTTCTCACTAGTTTTTTTCTAGTATTTCTTTGTAGCATTGCCAGTTTTGGCCTCCAGTGGTACTGATATTATTTCACTGCTGCTTAATAATAAAACCCTCAGCTGCTGCACCGATTTTCCCAAGTTGGGTTTTTTCAGAGACTTTTGTCCAAAAATAATTGTGTTATTTTATGTGTGCTAGCATTTCTTCCGCAGTTTTATTTGTGTAGGTTGCAGTGTGAGTTATTCAGTATTTGTTGTAGCAAACAATAAATAAATTGTTAAATTAAATTAACGATTAGGAGAATAATTTCCAGTTGCTGCAAAAGGATTCCAATTTGGAATTTTCACATGGTATCGACGGTCAGTTGATCAGCTAGAGAGCTCAGAGGCGAAAAGAGAAGGAATTTCACTGCTAATTGTCGGCAGCAGGCCAGAATTCCCAAAGGCAACGCAATCATTCTACCATGAGGCCGAGTTACTTGTGGAGGATCAATTTTTTTGAGTGAGGGGCAGAAAAATTCGATCCTACTAGATCGAGTGATTCCAAAGGCAGAGGGAGCAACCCAGATTTTTCGTTGGGCAGATCTCTAGTTGGACGCAGTGGTTTTTGCAGTAGTGTGCTAGAGTAGAGCTAGTGTTGGGTGGAAGGAAGAAGAGCATACATAGAGTAAAACTTTTCCTCAGGGAACTTATAGTCTCAAGAAGTTCGCTTTTTCCTTGTAGATTGTCAATAGTTGTGAGTGGATCTTCTCACTCCAGAAGGAAGTGCGAGTAGCAGATCCAGCAACCGAGCGACAGGAAAGAGGGAGATTTTCGGGTTTACTTTTCCAGCTTTTGAGTTTCACAGATTTTGCAGCTTTGCAGAGATGGCCATACGAGATTGCCAGAGGTGGCCGTGCAAGTTAGCCATAATGCAGATCTCGGAAACAAATCGACTTCTAGTTGTCGGAGACAGGTACCAGAGGAAGTGTGAGTTGTCTAGTGCGGATTGCAAAGCGAAGAAAGGTCTCAATAAGGGACAAGGCTCAAAAGAAGATAATGGGGCACCAGATCGAAGAGGAGGAGTATGAGACTCCAGTGTGCCAAATGGGCAAGGTCCTTGAGGAGTCCACCTCATGGATCAATACCTTGCTACAGGGTCCCACAATATTCAGTAGCAGGATAGATCAATGGAAGTTGATGCATTCAGCTGCCAAAGTGACAACTGCAGAGACTAGTAGTAGTCAGATGTTGGGGAGCGCAGTGTAGAGTTGGCAACAGTGCAGTTGGCACAATGGAGAGTCAGCAAAAGCGCAGACTGTTTAGTGACAGTGCAAATACTAGCAGTGGTCAGAGACTCGGGTGACAAATGCATCATACTAATCACAGCTGATTCAGTATTTAGGATGCTTCTCAGTTGCAGTTGTTGCAATAACAATAGATGAGAGGGAGTTGCAGTGTAGATGCAGTGTTGGCACTAGTATGGGAGGGTCAACAACAACACAGATGTAACGTGTATCAGAGTTGCGCATTGGTTGGTGGGCAACAACAACCAAACATCAATAGCTTAACGAGAGATGATGTAGAGGCAAAGCGCCGCTACAAGGTGTGCAATAGCACTAGAACACATTCCTCACTAAGAGGGAGTGTTAGTTTTTCTAGCATCGGTGTGTTATAGCCTTGAATTTTTGTGGAGAGGCTAAAATACATGAGATCTCCGAAACCCATAAATTGTTTTTGGAAATTCTGCCTATAAATGACTTAATTAGATTAGTAACCAATTTTTAAATATTTCCTATGTCTAAACTTAGCGAATATGGCTAATTAATCAGTATTAATCAAGTCAAGACGTGAATCATCTAGAAACTCACACGAATTGACTTCAAGATGATCCTAGCCATTGAATAAGATTTAATTTTGGTCGTTGGAGTCCCAAAAGAGGATTATAAGAAGTCAATGGTCACTTGGAGAAGACACTTGAGGGGTTCGATTTCATGAGCAGATCGATTTCTAGAGTAGCAGCAATCAGTTGCCGGAGAGAGAGCTACTGAGATCGAAGCAATGAGAGAGGGGCAGAGATAGTGAAGCGAGAGGAAGGATTCCAGATCCGGTTAGTGAATTTGCAGAGAGGCAAAAGAGCCACAGAGAGGCTTACGGTGGGGCAACGCAGAAGCCTCTAGAGGCAGTTTCCATTCTGCTGGGGAAATATGAGTTTCAGTGCTAGACGCTGGACAGAGGTTCTAGAGGCCAGGTGAGACATTTTCCTAGACAACAGTAGACGAGATGGCTTGAGGAGATGCTAGTTCGAACTGAGGATAGAAGGGACTGTGTTAGAGTGACGCAGTAGCTGCGCAGAGCCAGTTTGGACGGCTCACTTGTAGCTGAGGCCAGAGCCCAGATTTGCCTGTGGAGTGAGGAAATTTTCTCACTACTTTTTTGCCAGTATTTCTCTGTAGGATTGCCAATTTCAGCTTCTATTTGTACTTATATTATTTCACTACTGCTTAATAATAAACCATCAACTGCTGCACCAGTTTTCCCAAGTTGGGTTTCTCCGGAGACTTTTGTCCAAAAATAACTATGTTATTTTATGTGTGTGCTAGCATTTCTTCTAGCGTTTATTCTTCCACAATTTTATTTGTGTAGGTTGCAGTGTGATTTTTTCAGTATTCGCTGTAGAAAACAATAAATAAATTGTTAGATTAAATTAACAATTAGGAGAATAATTTCTAGTTGATGCAATAGGATTCTAGTTTGGAATTTTCACATCCTCCAATGTTGGGCTCACATTTGATGAAAAACACATGTGGGGCCTCTAAACCCACAATTCCTAAGTGTTAGTGCGAATTAAATCAAAACTGGGGAAAAATTGATATTTCCGTTAGCACTGTTACTAAGTGGGAATATCACAGTCCTCCCCGCCAAAGCATTGCTTGTCCTCAAGCAACTGTAATGAAGGATGCTTAAGTATTTGTCCCCCCTCCCAAGTTGTATCCTCATCCGGTGATCCAAATGGAAAATGGCATCAGCCCATGGTACTCATCCACCCATATTATTCATTGGCCCATGGAATTTACCCATGGTATTATAAATGGCATCTGCTCGTGGTATCGTAAAATCCACCCATGGTATTCATTCACCCATGGAATTTACCCATGGTATTGTAAATGGCATCTGCCCGTGGTATTGTAAAATCCACCCATGGTATTCATTCACCCATGGAATTGACCCGTGGTATTATAACTGAAAAATACTATAAGTAACAAGTCACATTTTGTAAAATGACAGATTGTCCGCCACAATGTAGCCTTTACAGTTCAGAGGCATGTAGCTACCACATCTCTTCTCAGAGATAAACTACCATTGCCCTAACTGGTTTATTTCCACTTGGGTTTTAATAAAAAGTTTATTTGTGGTTTTGTTTATTGGGCATTCTCCTTATTTTTCTTCTGGCAATTCAAGTTTTCAGATCTTGGGGGTCTCTCCTCCCAAGATCCATTTCAATCTTTTAGATCTTGGGGGCCTCCTCCCAAGATCCGGATCAGTGGTATCAAAGCAGGTTATGATTCCATGGGAATGAGGGTTTGATGCATATTTCAGTTTCAAATTTTGCAGCAATATTAAACAAACTTCAGGCATGTGCTACAACCTCCATAGAGCACTTTCTTGGGTCAAGCAGGAAGAATTTTTCTTTTTTCATTTTTTTGCAGGAATTTTTTTTTTGGGCGGCGACTTTGCAGATCAGTCTGAAACATTTGGTATTAAATTTCCAAAAACAAATACTAGATTTGGATTCCCCTCGAAAAATCACCCAATTTCAAAAAAAAGATGGGTCGAATCGGAGTTCGGATGTGGGAGATATCGCTGATTTAAGATCAGCTATTTTATCAGAATTTTTGTGACGTCGGAACTATTGCAGCGCGAATATGAGATCTCAGAGTGTCTAGATAAGGATTTCCAGCTCATGGGAAGATGCAAAATGATCCTTCTGCTTCTAAAAACAGGTTATAATAAATATTCTGAGTTATATTGGCCGAGTTATGTCCATTTTAATTCTGGAGCAGCATTCGGAGTGGGTTTGGAGACGTGCCCTCCCACCCCACTTTAGTAGGCACCTGCTTCACATTCATCAGTTTCAACATAGCATCATTCGGCTTGGGTTATTTGGAGACGTGCCCTCCCACCCCAGGCTATGTAGGCACCTGCTACTTCATCAGCAACCAACATCATGGTTATGGGTCAACCACATAAAATCCTTGTCATCGAAGTCCATTTGTTAAGCCGCACACTGTCAGAATCACAATTGGTCACAAGCATTACAGGGTATCTCTATCCTCGGATCTTCGTTTATCAGGGTTTTGGGTTAACCACATAAAACCCTTATCTTCAGTGGCTCTTCATATTCAACAAAGGATTTGCAGGAGGGAACTTTACGCAATGGGGACCATTGCTTCTTAAGGAGGGAGGAATGATCCAAATGGAAAATGGCATCAACCCATGGTACTCATCCACCCATATTATTCATTGACCCATGGAATTTACCCATGGTATTATAAATGGCATCTGCCCGTGGTATTGTAAAATCCACCCATGGTATTCATTCACCCATGGAATTTACCCATGGTATTGTAAATGGCATCTGCCTGTGGTATTGTAAAATCCACCCATGGTATTCATTCACCCATGGAATTGACCCGTGGTATTATAACTGAAAAATACTATAAGTAACAAGTCACATTTTGTAAAAGGACAGATTGTCTGCCACAATGTAGCCTTTACAGTTCAGAGGCATGTAGTTGCCACATCTCTTCTCAGAGATAAGCTACCATTGCCCTAACTGGTTTATTTCCACTTGGGTTTTAATAAAAAGTTTCTTTGTGGTTTTGTTTATTGGGCATTCTCCTTATTTTTCTTTTGGCAATTCAAGTTTTCAGATCTTGGGGGTCTCTCCTCCCAAGATCCATTTCAATCTTTTAGATCTTGGGGGCCTCCTCCCAAGATCCGGATCATTCGGTAGGTTCCTCCACTTGATAAAAAGCTCCTTGATGACTCTGTTTCGCAAGTGCCTCTCATGGGTGTCCAAAATACGCTTTGGCTCTAGAACTAAGTGCCGCTCATCATCCATAGGTGGCAGCTCTGTAGTGACTGTCACCTACTGTCCCAACACCTTTTTCAGGCAAGACACGTGAAAAATATTATGTACTTAGTTCCCCTGGGATAGCTCTAGCTCATATGCTACCTCCCCTACCCTCCTGGTGACTCTATACAAACCATAGAGGCGAGGCTTGAGCTTCTCGCCCCCCTTCCTCTTGAGTGATGACTGCCTGTACGGTTGGAGCCTTAAGAAGACTAAGTCCCCAACCTCAAACTGTCTCTCTACTCAACCCCTATCTGCGTATAAATTCTACTGGTTCTGCACAGTCTGCAAGTTATCCTTAAGAGCCTTCAAGATATCTTGGCTATCTTGTATCCAATCCTTGGCCCTAGGGGCCTTGCTGTCTCCAAACATCACGTCAACAAAATATAATGCATCGTAACCATACAAGGCTCTGAATGGGGACATACCTATGGACATGTGGTACGTGGAGTTATAGCAGTACTCACCCAAGTGAAACCACCATATCCATGCACTTTGTTCTTTAGTCACGTAGTTACATAAGTAACCCTCCAGCCATTTGTTGACAATCTTCGTCTGCCCATCTGTCTAGGGGTGATAACTAGTGCTCGGAGTGAGCTCTGTGCCCACTAGTTGAAACAACTCCTACCAAAATCCTCCCATGAATCTGTTGTCCCAATCACTGACTATGGTCTTCAGGAGACCATGAAGTCAAAATACCTCCCTGAAAAATAATTCGGCCACCTGTGAGGCCAGAAACTGGGCTGAGATGGCAAAAAAGTATGCAAACTTTGTCAATCAGTCCACCACTACGTATATGCAATCCTTGCCCTGCGTTGTGGGCGACCCGGTGATAAAGTCCATTGACATGCTCTCCCACTTCTCCTCAGGAATAGGAAGAGGTTGTAGTAGCCCATCAGGGTGTGTCTGCTCACCCTTGTTTCTTTGGCATATGTCACACTCTCGAACATGCCTCAGAACATCATCCTTGAGGCCTTTCTATGGAAAGTTCTCGCTGATGGTCCTGTTAGTCTTGATAAACCCCTGATGCCCTGATAATGGTGAGTCATGGGTTGCCTGCAGGATCTTCTCCCTCAACTGGCAGCTGGGTACCAATTATATTGAGTTCTGAAAGTAGATCACCTCATTCATCACCCAGTATCGGTCATCCACCACTGTGCCGTCAAGGACCTCACATGCAAAATGGTCCTTGGAATACTCTACTAATAGTTGTGCCTGTCAATCCAGTGCAATGCTCATCAATGAAAGTGTAGTTGGCCTCCTGTACAACGCATCAGCTACTACGTTGTGCTTCCCTTTGATATACTCGATGTCAAAGTCATATGCCTAGAGCTTGCTCACCCACTGCTACTGTCTCTCTTGTAACTTCTTCTGCGCCAATAACAATCTGACACTGTTGTGGTCTGTCTTGACCCTGAACCTGTTTCCCACCAAATACTACCTGAACTTGGCTAGTGCATGCATGATGGCTAGTATCTCCTTATTGTAGATGGAGTATAGTCTCTTGTGGGGTAGTAGCTTCTGGCTCTTGAAAGCTATCAAGTGTCCCCCCTGCATTAATACTACTCCTACCCCCTCCCCTGATGCATCACAATCAAGCACAAAGGGTTGTGTGAAATCAGGGAGTGCCAACACCGGGCAACTTCCCATGACCTATTTGAGGTGCTCAAAAGCCTACTACGCCCCATCTATCCACTCAAACACTCCCTTCTTTGTCAAATCGATGAGAGGAGATGCTAGCTGTGAGAAGCCCTTCACGAACTTCCGATAGTAGGTGAAAATGCCCACAAAAGCCCTCAACTCTGTCACATTCCGAGGCTCTGGCCAATCCTGGATGGCCCTGATCTTCTCCTCATGAACTCTCATGCCATCCTCCCCAATAATGTGCCCTAGATAGAGCATCTTTGTCAAACTGAACTCGCACTTGGACAACTTAGCATATAACTGCTGCTCCTCTAGAATACTCAACATTGTCTCAACATGCTGCAAGTGCTCCTCCCAGGTCCGACTGCAGATCAGTATGTCATCAAAGAAACCCAACACGAACTTCCTCAATTGCCCGCGAAATATGTGGTTCATGCATGACTGGAAGGTGGCTGGTGCATTGGTCAACCCAAAGGGCATAACCAAGACCTCAAAGTGCCCATAGTGGCACTTGAAAGCTGTCTTAGGGACATCCTGGTCCCTCACCTTGATTTGGTGGTACCCCGAGCACAAGTCAATCTTCGAGAAGAACTTAGCCCCCCTCAACTAATCCATTTGCTCATGTATATGTGGGATGGGCTAGCAGTTCTTCATAGTCTTCTTGTTGAGGGCCCGATAATCTATGCACATGCGTAAGGACCCATCCTTCTTCTTCACCAGGACAACTGATGAAGCAAAAGGGCTAGAGCTAGGCCTGATGTGCCCAAGTGCCAACAACTCATGGATGGCCCTCTCAATCTCATCCTTGTATGCCTTGGGATGTCTGTATGGTGTAGTGATCACTGCTTGTACCCCCGGCTCCAACTCAATGGTATGCTCAAAACCCTGATCAGGAGGTTGCCTAGGCGGTATGTCTCCAAACACCATCGGGTACCTATCCAGAATAGCCTGTATGTCTGGATGTGGTGGCTTGGGTTGACCCCTAGCCTAAAAAATCCTCAACTCCATGGCCCACTCAATATCTCCATGCCTTAGATCAACCTCCATCTTGTGGGCTGAAACAGTCTGCGGAGGGTAAGAGTGCATACCCCTCAACAAAACCAATTTGCCATCTAACCCTGTGAACTCCATCTCCAGCTTCCTCCAATCTGTAGTGACTCGGCCAAGTGAATAAAGCCATTGGACACCCATCACCACGTTGGTGTCCGGTACATCTACCACAAAAAAGTGGTCTGTCACTGAATAGTTCCCCATGGTGATTGTCAAGGTGGGAACATAGTGAGTGCACTGCATGGTCCTATCTCCCAGCACAAGAACCGAAAATCCCTCAAACTCCTCATTTGTGATGCCCCTCCTTTGAACCATCTGTGCATCAATGAAGTTGTGGATAGCCCCACTATCCACCAAAACTGAAACACGTTGTCCCTGCACTGTGCCCCTGATCCTCAAGGTCAAAAAATTGGGTACCCTGCACAATGATGCTAGGACCCCTCCTAATGGTGCGAAAGAAGCTACCACGGGTGGTGGTGGTGGTGGTGGTCCCCTCTCCACATGTGCTGCATTATAATCTCCAACCACTTCCAGCTCTAGCTCATCCTCCATGTCACTGTGGGAAAAGACCTCAATGTAATGGGCCTTGCTTGCTATACATTTATGGCCTAGTGCCCATGGTTCTTGACAAGTGAAATACAATTTCCTCCTTCGAAGGTCCCTCATGGTCTCCTCATCTAGCTGCCCTCGCCCCTGGTTGGCTCTCTATGGTGGAGCCCTTGTGTCTCTTCCCCTTTGCTAGAATCCTTATCTAGGCGGAAACGGTGCTCTAGCTCTGGGTAGGACATCCTGCAAATCTCGAGCCCCCCCACTGCGTCCTGCAAGGTAGTGAGCTTGTTGGACCTCACCAGTCCCTTAAGTGGCTCCCTCTATAAACATGAAGACCCTCCTGGCCTCTAAAAATAAGGCACCATCACTGACAACCTCAGAAACTCCAAAATGTAGGCCTCAAAGCTTCCCATCTGTTTGAGCTTTGTTAGCTCCCCAAAATGCTCCTCCAAGCCTTTCCTCTCGTAACGCTCCAGCACCCTCTTGGTGAACTCCTCATAGGTTGCCACTCCGGCATGCCCCATCGTGGTTAGCCCATGGAACCACCAGTCATGGGCTTCTCCCTCTAAATGTAAAGTGGCAATTTTAATTGCCTCTCCTTCCGTCATCTGATTGAGATGGAAATAGACATCCAAATTCTCCACCCATGCTCTTGCTGAACTCTTGGAAGCCCCATCGAATGTTGGGAGGAAAAATCTCTCCATGGTGCACTGTAGATAGATGCGTGAGTGTAGCTTCCTACATCTTGTCCCTTCCCCTTGTTATTACCTTTCAGCTGACAAAAGTCCCTGAAGGTAATGACCACTCTAAAGTCAGGCCCATATGACTAATACTCTATAAAATAGTCTGCCATGGGCATCTCCTCTTTCCCTTGTGGCCCTCCAGCTGTTGAAATATGGCAACAAGAATATTCCAATTTAATTTGTCCTTGAATTAAAGTGTGAATTAAAATCGAATTTAGTCTTAGCAGCTACTTGGAAATAATTAATTAATTTATTTTAAATTAATTAGTTGGAGAAATTCAAGTTAGAAGTCTTTCTGAAGTCATGCAAGAGTTATCCCTTAAATTAAGGAGATAAGATTGAGTTATATTTGAGTTGTAATTAGTTAACTCAGTTTACTAAGTTAAGTCCAGTTAAATTAGTTCCAAACTGTTTGAGGAACTAATAGTGAGTTAATAGTCAGTTGATGTATTAATGCACTCAACTAGTGCTACTCCAGTTAACTGAAGATTCCCTCATCAGAAACTCATGCATGTCTATTCTAAGAAAGACCCAGTTGAGATTAATGTTCAAGGACAGTGTACTATCAGTTGCATGTGTTTTCTCATGGAGAAAACTCATGCATGCAGTCAAGGATTCATTCTTGAGGATTGCACAATTTTGAAAGTTGGTTTTCCACTTGGTAATAGGCTAATCATCCACAAGGAACAACACAAAGAAATAGGAGCTTGGAGGGCAGAGAGGAAGGTTGGAGAGAAGCCAAGAATGTCTGTGAGCATCTGTGAGGATTGTACTAAGAGCTGGCTAGCTGTGAGAGCTAAGGCCTTGTATAATTCCTATGTATTTCTACAATGTATGATAATACAATAGTATGGGGTTTTTAGCTGAGGCTTTCTCCAAAGTATTTTCATGTGTATTGTGCCATTGATTCTTCTTCTTCTGGTTATATTGTTCAACTCGATCTTTAAGCTTCCACAAATTGATAGTAGAAGTAGGTTATAGTATTCTGCTTTGATTTATATTGCATTATCGGGTTAACCTATCACAGATTTTCTACATGGTATTGGAGCTGTGAATAGTATACTGAGAAGAGAATTCGAAGTTTGAAGTTCGGGGTTGCAGGTGCAAATCGAATTCATATCATACTTCAAGGTTGGCCAATGGCGTTCTATGGCTTGAGACTCGAGTATGCCTTGGAAGGTAGCTCGAATTACATAACATGGAAAAATAGAATGGAGGCTATATTAGAAGACAATGGCTTGAAGGAATTCATTGATCAAGAAATCCTAAATCCAGATTCAACTAATGCATAAGAGTTGGCTGAGCGGAAGAAGTGTGTGGCGAAGGCGAGATGGATCATCCTTGAGGGAGTTCGAGACCATATTGTCTCGAGTCTCCATGGGAAGGATACTCCATTTTCAATGTGGAAGACATTGAAGAACCTCTACCAGAACAGTAGCGACCAGAGGAAATTGGCGCTCAACGATAAGCTTCGATGAATCAAGATGGAGAAGGGCGATATTATTTCCACATATCTGAACAAGCTCACCACCTGCAGAGATGAGCTTGGCAGTGTGGGAATAATTACTGTCGATGATGATATGGTGAGCCTCGCTCTCCTTGGCCTTCCAAAGAGTTTGAATAGCTACCAAGACTCTGTGAATGGGAGGGAGAAACTGCCAGATTGGGAACGACTATGGTCGGATCTTATGTAGGAGGAGCACATGAGGTGGTTCCTCATCCAAGAATGATGATGAAGAAAATCTAGCCTTAACAAGTAAGGCAAGGAAAGGGAAGGGGAAGGCTTCCCATTTCAAATCGAATTCTTCTCATGGAGGGAAGAAGGGTGACATGTCTAAAGGAAGATGCTTTAATTGTCACAAGATGGGACATTATGCGAC
Source organism: Pinus tabuliformis (assembly GCA_031772625.1). Classification (NCBI taxonomy): domain Eukaryota; kingdom Viridiplantae; phylum Streptophyta; class Pinopsida; order Pinales; family Pinaceae; genus Pinus; species Pinus tabuliformis. Next base: position 539,313,898 of record CM062807.1, on the reverse strand, counting down.
TAATTGCCCATTGAAGAAGTCCAAGAAGGGATCCTCGGAAGGATCGGAAGGTGAGGCATTAGCCTCTTAGTTCGAAATGGACTTTACCCTCATCGCATGCATGGTGTCATCGATGATGGGTTGTGTCTGGTATCTTGACAATGGAGCCTCATTCCACATGGCCGGTGATAAAAATTTATTCAGTGCCTTAGAAGAGAAAGACCTCAAGATGTGCCTAGAGATGGGTGATGATGGAAGGTATAGTATTTTAGGAGTGGGCACGGTTGCTTTTAAGAGGGAGCATGGAGCTCCTCTCACCTTGACAGATGTGATGTATGTGCCTGGACTGAAGAAGAACTTGGTATCAGTCGCGATGTTGGAGGACAAAGACTACAATGTTGTCTTCAGTAAAGAAAAGGCGTTCCTAAGACGCATAGCCACGGGTCAGACCAAGAGGATAGGGATTCGGGTGAAGAATCTCTATAAACTAGAGGTAGATGATTGTGCAACATTGAGTACGAAAGCAAAATTGGTGCAAAGCCAAGACATTGGCGAGTTGTGGCACAAGCGATTAGGCCATTTGCATCATGGGGCTTTGAAGATAATGTAGCAGATATCTACAGGACTTCCCTAAGGTAAACTTGAGAAAGTTGACACATGCAAAGGTTGTACCTTGGGAAAGTACATCAAGTCTTCCTTTCATGATCGAGACAGTCGAACAGAGGCTATCTTAGAGCGAGTTCATAATTATTTGTGTGGACCATTCTCGACGGCATCCACAACGAAGCAAAGGTATTATGTGATTTTCATTGATGACTATTCTCGTAAATGTTGGATTTATTTCATGCAGAAGAAGGACCAAACTTTCACAAAGTTTTGTGAGTTCAAAGCTTTGGTCGAGAAAGAGTCAGGGAAGAAGATCAAGGCCTTGAGAAGCGACAACGGTGGAGAATATGTCTCTCAAGAATTTAAGGACTTCTGTGCAGTAGAAGGAATTAAACGAGAGTTGACGACACCTCATATCCCACAGCAGAATGGGGTGGCCGAGAGGAAGAAAAAAACTATTGTAGGGGCAGCACCGACAATGCTGCATGACCAAGACCTACCACTTGACTTGTGGGCTGAGGCATGAAACACAACGGTCTATTTGCAGAATAGAAGCCCGCATCGCATACTTGGGATGAAGACACCAAAGGAAGCTATCTCCGGTAAGAGACCAGATGTGGGTCACTTTAGGATCTTTAGTTCATCGGTATATTGCCATGTGACAAAGGATGCACGGAAGAAGCTTGAGCTGACAGCAGAGTTGGGGATATTTGTGGGGTACACTAATACACCTCACAACTATCGGGTGTACTTGCCTACCAGTCGGAGGATAGTGGTTCGCAGAGATCTCAAGTTTGATGAGCAGAAGGCCATGTGAGTTTCCCTTGAGAGGGAGCTCCAACTACAGGCTGTGGAGGAACTGTTGGTTCCTAAGGAGGAGAAGCCTCAGACTGATGCAGAGCAGCCGCATGCAGAGGTTCTAGGAGTGGAGACATCTGCTCAAGCAGAGTCTTCCAGAGATGGACGGAAGTGCACAAGAGAAGCTGACCGATTGTTGGAGGATGCGAGAGAGAATGTGGGAGCACCATCTTCTCAACGCAGACAGAGGAGGTCACCTAAGAGGTACACTCGATACATGACCCTCGCTGGGGGATGTATTGAGACCGAGCTATCTTCCTTTGAGGAAGCAATGCAGTAGCCGATTTGGGTTGATGCTATGGTGGGGGAGTATGACTCCATAGTTCGTAACAGTGTTTGGGACGTGGTTCCGAGACCAAAGAACAAGTCAGTTGTGAGTTCCCATTGGATTTACAAGGTAAAGCAAGCTACTGATGGTAGTGTGGAGAAGCATAAGGCAAGATTTGTTGCTCGTGGCTTTTCATAGGTCAAGAGGATCATGCTGCTGTAGTATATTTCGATAGAGGAGCAAGATGCTGACATTTTGACAAAGGCATTGTCAAAGTGTAAATTCGAGTTCCATAGAGACAAGATCGAGGTGGCAGATAATCCCTTTCTTGTTGAGAGGGAGTGTTGAAATATGGCAACAAGAATATTCCAATTTAATTTGTCCTTGAATTAAATTGTGAATTAAAATTGAATTTAGTCTTAACAGCTACTTGGAAATAATTAATTAATTAATTTTAAATTAATTAGTTGGAGAAATTCAAGCTAGAAGTCTTTCTGAAGTCATGCAAGAGTTATCCCTTAAATTAAGGAGATAAGATTGAGTTATATTTGAGTTGTAATTAGTTAACTCAGTTTACTGAGTTAAGTCCAGTGAAATTAGTTCCAAATTGTCTGAGGAACTAATAGTGAGTTAACAGTCAATTGATGCATTAATGCACTCAACTAGTGCTACTCCAGTTAAATCAAGATTCCCTCATCAGAAACTCATGCATGTCTATTTTGAGAAAGACTCAGTTGAGATTAATGTTCAAGGACAGTGTACTATTAGTTGCATGTGTTTTCTCATGGAGAAAATTCATGCATGCAGTCAAGGATTCATCTTTGAGGATTGCGCAGTTTTGAAAGTTGGTTTTCCACTTGGTAATAGGCTAATCATCCACAAGGAATAGCACAAGGAGATAGGAGCTTGGAGAGCAGAGAGGAAGGCTGGAGAGAAGCCAAGATTTCTTGTGAGCATCTATGAGGATTGTACTGAGAGCTGGCTAGCTGTGAGAGCTAAGGCTTTGTATAATTCCTATGTATTTCCATCATGTATGATAATCCAATAGTATGGGGTTTTTAGCTGAGGCTTCCCCAAAGTATTTTCATGTGTATTGTGCCATTGATTCTTCTTCTTCTGGTTATATTTTTCAGCTCGATCTTTAAGCTTCCGCAAATTGATAGTAGAAGTAGGTTATAGTATTCTGCTTTGATTAATATTGCATTATCGGGTTAACCTATCACAAATTTTCTACATCAGCGCCGAATGCTATAAATGTAGGAATAGTGGACCTGGGTGGTGTGTTAGGAATGAGGGGTGCGTTGGGCCCATGACCCCCTTGGTGATTCGAAGTACTAGAGCCCTCACCAATATGGAATTCCCCTTAATCCCTTTGCCCTTATTGTTGATGTAGTTTTGTTGTCTCAACTCCTCAATACCCTTGGACAAATCTTGTACGACCTTGAGAAGAGTTGGGCAAACTCATCCACTTTTCTCCCCTTGTCTCCTACGTTATCTCCCATGTTTGGCCTTTTGACCTCTGGTTCAGTGACCTCTGGATCTAGGGTGTTTTGTAGTTTCCTCTCTCTACTTTTGTACTTTTGTCTCTCATAGGTTACATTTTGTTGGTCTTCTGGTGTCATAGATTGATGTTGTTCCCCACAGGCTGAGCCAAGACTATGAGCTCCGATACCACTATAGTATCCCCAAGGGAATTTTACAGTGAATAATCAAAACATGCAGAGACACATAGAAAAATTACTCAAACATCAGAACACCATTTTAAAGCCAAAAATTGCGTTATTGAGCCATTTTGTTGATAAATCATGAAGTACAATAGGTGCTTGGAAAGTATGCACCTGGGCTTGCCCAAGGCAAGCTAGCTAAGCCCAAGTGATGAATATGAGATCTCCTCCAAGCGTACTAGCTGGTTCTCCTTGGCTTTGCGTTGAAATGCCCAAAAAATGAGTTGTTGGCTATGTAGAATGGCTCCTAGGGCATCCCACGGTGCTCAGCAAATTCTAGGAAATTAACCACGGGTTCTCCACCAAATACCTAGAATAACCCACGAAGGAATTGGCCGATGGTTGATCTTGAAATTTCAGCCCTATTTTCCCTCAATGGCTCTGTCACTGGGTAATTCGACCCACCTATCAATCCTGCTGCAAAAGGCCCCCAAAATAGCTGCAATCTCCAAAAAATACTTCCTTAGGCTCCACCTCAATTCTCAGCCCCAAAATCACTGCACTCCTTAACCCCCAGGCATGCCTCCTCCAGGGACTGTGCAATCCCTGTGCTAATGCTGCTGAACCTCTCCACAAACTCGCACTCCCTATTGCTGGTACGAACTGGAATAGATGGAACTCCCTCCTTGGGTTGGCATTCAAAGTCCACCGAAGCAAGGGTTGATATTTCCGCTCAGAAACACTCGTGTGCTAAACAACACTTGCAGACTTCGCTTCAACTCAAGCCTCCTATGTCAAAGACAATTTTCTCAAAGATGAACGAATGACCAACATGAGTGTCTCTTGCTTTTTTTGTCAAAGAGCCTCCAAAATGCCCATGTGGGCCCAACTCGACTTCCCCCCACCAACTTCGCTCCAATGAGAGCATATTTCCCATGTGGGCCACAATTCTCTATGAGTGGCCCCCACGTACCACTAGTGGCTCGATTTTCTCATCCGTCCTCTAATGTTGGGCTCACATTTGATCAAAAACACACGTGGGGCCTCTATACCCACACTTCCTAAGTGCTAGTGCGAATTAATTCAAAACTGACCAAAATTTGATATTTCCCATAGCAATGTTGCTAAGTGGGAATATCACAACATGACATGATATTCCATGCATTAGACATGTAACAATGTAAAAATGTAGCATTAAACGCACTTACAAGATAATGAGAATATATCCATCCATCAACATTGCAAAGAGAAGGTCCAAGAAAAGATAGCGAAATTTTCCATACATCAAAATGAATCCAAACATCCAATTTCATCCAACAATTGCCGGTCTGAATTCTTTTCACATGAGAGATTGAAATCCAAGTGATGATGAACAATACAAATGAGGCCTCTTCTATTTATATGAGGCTCCTCAAGTTCAAATTTGTCTAATTTGGTCAAATTAAGCCCCTAATAATATTTTAATGTCCAAATAACATCTCTTTACGTGACAAGCCCACCAAATACTCAATAAGTGAAAACAAGCCATCCCTAGAGGGCCGAAATAGTGCATAATGGAGTAAGAAGGGTCGTTACAAAGCCAAGATGAGTCCTCTAAGTGACATGATGAAGAGGAGGGCTCCATAAATGATGATCAAGGGGGTGGCCCCTTGATTTCCAAGAAAAACATCATGTGGTGCTCTCTAGTGGCTGTGGGGCACAATCCATGGTCTCATGGATCTCCAGTGGCTCAATAACGAGTTGATGCTCCATCAGTGAAGGCTAGAAGGTGATATATGCCCTCCCATGTCTCTTGTGATGAGACAAAACCTTATTTAGGCCCTGGATCAGCTGTCAAGTTTCAGGGTGTAAATGTGTGGTTGGTTGGGTAACGTGGTCCAAGTGCATCATCGTCTCTGTATGGCTAGGGCACAAACAAGCAATGTGTGGTGTTGAAGAAGCCCATGGTGTGGCAATCAATGCTCTGTTGTAGTGAAGGCCCATGGCTCTCAACGGTCACCCTACAAGTGCCATTATGTGTGAAAATTCGGAAACCTCGAATCCTACTGCAACAACTGATTAAGTTTCTTCTATTTGTTAAATTAACTAAACAAATTATTTGTAGTTTCCTACGACAAATATCAAAACTAATACATTGCAACCTTCACAAAATAAATACTCAATAAGAAAAATAATTCTGGAAGAATAGATGCACACACACACAAATAACACTGTTATTTTTGGACCAATGTCCCCGGAAAAACCCAACTTGGGAAAACTGGTGTAGCAGCTGAGGGTTTTTTTTATTATTCAGTAGTAAATATGAGTACAAATCAATGGAAGCTCAAATCTAGATTTCCATACAGATAAATAACTTGCAGGAGATCTAGTGAGAAAAATCTCACTCCCACCGGTGATCCGACACTAACCTTGGCTCAAGATGAGCTGCCTCTTGTTGCCTTTGTGTCAGCCTACACAAATCTGCGTCATCCAGCTCAGACCAACCTCTTTCTCACTAACTGATCAGCTGCTCCCTAGAAAATCGATCCTCCTGGCCCTCGGCTTCTAGCACTAAATTTCGACTTCTCCTTAGCAAAATAGGATCTCCCTCTGAAACTTTGCATTGCCTCTCTGCTCTGCGCTGCCTCTCTATGGCACTCACTGCCTCTCTACTATGCACTCACCAGACTGGAGAAATTTCCTTCCGATCTTACTATCCCAACCCCTCTCTCACTGCTTCGACTTTACTGAATCACCTCCGGCAACTCACAACTGTTACTTTGGAAATCGATCTCCCAGCAAAATCGAATTTCTGGTGGCTCCAAGTGTGTTCTCCAACCCCCATTGAACTTCTTCTTATAGTCTCTTGTTGAGGTTTCAACAACCAAGATTAAAACATAATTGATGGCTAAGATTGACTAGAAATCAATCCACGTCTTCTTCTAGAAGATTCCCACCATGACTTAATTAATATCTTTAATTAATTAGTTTTTCTAAGTTTAGACTTAGGCACCATTAAAAAAAGATCAATTATTTTAATTAAGTCGTCTCTAGGTGGAATTTCCAGAAATGATTTCTAGGTTTTGGAGAATACATGTATTCTAGCCTCTCCACCAAATTCGTGGCTAGAACATATCCGATGCTGCAAAAATAAACACTCCCTCTTAGTGAGGAATGTGTTCTAGCGCTGCAACCCACTGAAGCAACACCCTGTCTTTGCACCACCTCCTATTACGTTGCTGATGTCTGGCTGCTACTACCACCAACTACTGCGCAACTTTGATAAATGTTGCATTCATGTTGCTGCTGGCCTTGCTGAACTGCTACCAACACTACAACTCCCTCTCCATTTGCTGTTGCTGCAACTGCAACACTGCAACGGATAAGCATCCAAAATGCTGAACCATCTGTGGTCAGTGTGATGCATCTGTCACCTGAGTCCTGACTGCTACTAGATTATGTACTGTCACTGAGGCCTCTGCGCTGCTGCTGACTCTACTCTGTGCCAACTGAACTGTTGCCAACTCTGCACTGCACTTCTCAGTCTCAGACCGCTACTAGCTACTGCATCTGTCACTCTGGCACCTGACTACACCAACTGCCACTGATCCATCCTGCTACTGCATGTTTTGGGCTCCCATAGCAAGGTATTGATTCATGAGGTGGAACTCCTCAAGAATCTTGCCCATCCTGTAGCTCTCTGGGGCTACAAAACCAAATCACCCCACCTCACTCCTAGAGGTATCTCGATGATCATGGCAAACTCTTCCTCCAACATGGAGCACAACTTGTCAATCTCTGTGGATGCAGCGGTTGAAATTTCTAAGTTTAACCCATTAGAAATTCTTCCTGTACTATCTGGTTTATTTCACCTACTTGTTTAATTACTTAACAAGTTGTTTACCATGTAAATACTGAAACTAAACACAAGTACAGTATCAACATTTACAGATCATCAACTGAAAGAAAACAAGCACACAAGTGACACCGTTATTTTTGGACCAATGTCCTCGGAAAATCCCAATGTGGGAAAACCGGTGTAGCTATTCAGAGGGTTATATTATTATGTAGTTTATCTGAGTACAACTGGGTGCCTAAACCGACTCACACGACAGAGAAAAATATATGGCAACAATACCTCTATATTCGAAAATAGGTATTTAGAAAACTTGTCCCACGAAACCCTCTCTAGCACAACTGAAGCTCAGCGCTGGCCCTTCTGGCCTCTGCATTAGCCTCCTGCTGATCTGCGTCAGCCCTCTGAGGCACTGCACAGCCTCTGGGAGCGTCTGTGTCACTCCCTCTGCCCTTTGCATGGATGACGCAGTCTCTCTGGACTCTGCGTGGCCTGGACTGACTGCAGCTCTGGCTCTCTCCGCTTTTGTGTTGGTCTCCCAGTATTGTCCCTACCTCTCTGCCTCGTACTCACTGCCCCTCGCTGCTGATCACTGATTCAACTTTGCTTAGCAACCCTGCTCTAGCAAAATGAATGACTAATCACTCTAATGTGTTCTTCAACTGACCCTCAAGCCTCCTCTTATACTTTTCTCATTGGTCCATCAACGGCCGAGATTAAATCTCTAATCAACGGCTAAAATTCGATTTGGCTTGATCCATGACTTTTGGAACCTTCTAACCTAGTTTTATATTGATACCCATTAATATTTTATTTTTCCTAAGTTTACACTTAGGAACTCCATTAAAAATATTAATTATTTTAATATCTCCCAAACCGGTTAGAATCTACCCAAACCATTTCTATGTCTCGAAGATCTCATGTTCTTTAGCCTCTCCACCAATTTTCATGGCTAGAGCACATCCGATGATACCCCAAATTATCACTCCCTCTTAGCGAGGACTGTGCTCTTGTAATACTCCATAATGAGCATAACCCTGATAATCTGGCATCGGTACTTGTGCTGATGCTAGGCCTCCCTACCCAACATCCTCTGCGTTGCTGCATCTTGTATTGCTGCCCATGGCCTTGCCACTACCACTGCTATATCCATACGGCAACTCCCTTTGCATCCATGCTGCTGCTGGTCCATCCTCCTAGCACTGCATCTCCTCTCATCATGCTGCATCGTGCTACTACTGTTGGAATTTCTAAGTCTGACACGTTAGAAACTCTTCATGCACTTTACTGATTTATCCTTACCTACTTGTTCTGTTAATTAACAAGTTATTTACCATGTAAATACTGGAAATAAATACAAGTACATGCTCAACACATTACAGATCATCAACTGAAGGAAATAGAAAAAGCACACAAGTGACATCGTTGTTTTTGGACTAATGTCCCCAGAAAAACCCAATGCAGGAAAACCAATGCAACTATTTGAGGGTTTGATTTATTAAGCAGTTTCAGAATACAATCTGGGTGCCAAATCCGACTCACCCAACAGAGAAAACTCTCCGTAGTAGTACCTCTCTACTTAGAAGCAGATATTCCGGCTGAAACCCCAAATAAACACTTCGGCAGTTCCACATCTCCAATCTACCCCACGAAACATTAGCGTCAGCCTCTGGAGGCACTGCATAAGCCCTCTGGCCCTCTGCGTCACCCACGCTGGCTCTCTGAGGCACTGTGTAGCTCCTGGTTGCCTTTGCGTGGCCTCTAGCTGGTTCTACATCCCTCTCTCCTGGCTTCTGCACTGATCCTCTCGGTACTTCCGACTCACCCAACAGAGAAAACTCTCCGTAGTAGTACCTCTCTACTTAGAAGCAGATATTCCGGCTGAAACCCCAAATAAACACTTCGGCAGTTCCACAGCTCCAATCTACCCCACGAAACATTAGCGTCAACCTCTGGAGGCACTGCATCAGCCCTCTGGCCCTCTGCGTCACCCACGCTGGCTCTCTGAGGCACTGTGTAGCTCCTGGTTGCCTTTGCGTGGCCTCTAGCTGGTTCTACATCCCTCTCTCCTGGCTTCTGCACTGATCCTCTCGGTACTGTCTCTCTGCCTCTCTGCTTCTGTATTCACTGCCCCTCAGCTGCAACTCTGATCACACTTTCAATTTTCTTAGCAAACCCAACCCCAGAAAGTCGAAATCTTGATCTCTTGGTGTCTTCTCCAAGTGACCCTCAAGCCTCCTCTTATACTTTTCTCGTTGACAAATCAACGGCCAAGATTAAGTCCCTAATCAACGACTAAGATTAGATCTGGGTTGATCCATGACTTTTGGACCATTCTAACACAGTGTTATATTAATTCACATTAATATTTTATTTTCCCTAAGTTTAGACTTAGGGACTCCATTAAAAATATTAATTATTTTAATATCTCCCAAATTGTTTAGAATCTGCCCAAACTCTTTCTGGGTATTGGAGATCTCATGTACCTTAGCCTCTCCACTAATTTTCATGGCTAGAGCACATCCGATGCTACCCCAAATCAACACTCCCTCTTAGCAAGGACTATGCTCTAACAATACTCCTCATTGAGCGTCACTCTGATCATCCGGCATCAGACCCTGTGCTGATGCTAGGCCTGCTGGCCAACATCCTTTGCACTGCTGCATCATGTACTGCTAACCATGGCCCTGCCACTACCACTGCTGCATCCGTACTGCAACCCCTCTCATCGTGCTGCCCATAGCACTACCACTGCTAACTGCTGCACTACAACCCAGTTACTGAGAAGTAAGTAACTAATCTCCCAACTCTGACATCTTCGTCAAGCTAGAAACACTCCTGATGCTGAAGCTCCCTCTATCACTGACAAGTGCTCCCTCTCTGACCTCTGCGTTGTTGCAAAAACTCCCTGCATCTCGCACCGTTGCACAACTCTCTGTGCCATCCTGCACTGGTGCAACACTCTCGTGCCTCTCGCACTGTTGCAACCTACTAGCCTCGCGCTGTTCTGGGAATCCTGCATTGTAGATCTGCTAATTTGAGGTATGTTCTATGCTTAGAGCAATTTATTTCAATTTTCATAGTTAGCTCAATATCTTTTCTAGATTAGCAATCACATCAACATTAAAGTAAACTGCAGATAGAACATAAACATAAATTGCAAAAGATAAGCCAAAACAAGAGGACACAAGATGTGGCGCTAGCCAGGGACAAACCCCAATGTAGGGAAACCCTTGATCAATTCTTCTTATATGTTCTTCAATAGTTCAACAAAGAGAGAGAAAGAGAGAGAGTACATTTACAACAGATGTCAACACTTTGACTTATCTGGATAAGAGCATAGATCATCTCTAAGATGATACATGAGATTAGTTGAAGACATGTTGCTTCAACTGATTCTCCAAGGTGACTCCTTCACCTATCATTGTGCTGCATCTTGTCATCATGTTGCACCCATCATCACAATGCTGTACCTTATGACCATGCTGTACACATCATACTACTGCACCTTGCTGTCACCCATGTGCTTGCTGCACCAAGTATCATATTGCTATCCCAATGTGCTTGCAGTACTATGCTTGCTGCACATTGTTGTTGTTGTTGTCCCAGTACCATACTATTGTAGCACCATGAACTTGCTGCACTAAATAGAGTTGTCCTATGTACCATACCACTATGTACAGCGCAATGGTACATGAAGCGGGGACGAAACGGGGACGTTTTTTGGAAGCGGGGACGCGTAAGCATCATTTTCCAAAAATCTAGGAAGCAAAGCGTTTGCAGAAGCGTCTGCTATATATATATTATATTTTTTTTGCATTTATACTCAAAACAAACATCCCAAATACCAAATTAGTTGTAGAAGACATGAAAACATGCATATTTTTGCATAAACAAGATAGATAGGGCATCCATGATTCCATTTAGTTACTAGTATGTACATCAATGATTAATTATTCGAACATCAACCATCTATATTCTAGCAATTACAAACATACACCAAATTTTTTATCATATTATAAAACATAAAACATTTAAGCATATTATAAAACATAAAACATTTAAGCATATTATAAAACATAAAACATAGATCATATTATGATTTATCTAGCAAGTGAGCAACTGTCAACATTTGTCATGTCCAAAATTCAAATAATAATGTTTACAAAATAGGTCACTTGGTCACCGCCAAGACAAAATTGTTCAAATCCACAAGCCTACAAGTCTAATGATTAATCTATGATAAAAGTAGTAAATTGTGAATATATCTACTAATCTCTCCTCCTTCCACCACGAAGAGAACGTGGCGGCGGGCCTCCACGTGGTGGCAACGAAGAAGATGGTGCCCGTGGAAGTTGTGGCACTGAAACTGATGAAGATGAACCCCCTGTTGTTGGTGTTGAACCATGGAACCTAGGAACCAAGGGACTAGATGGGGGTGGCATCTCAACACAATCATCATCATCCTGAAATCACTCAAAAAATTCATACAAAAAAAACACTAGTTAACAAAAAAATTAAAAACATGAATTAGAGAAATGCTTTATAAGCTAAATTCATACCACAATGGACATACCTGGATAAGAGCATCCTCTAATTGCTCTAATTGTGACACTCCATCCTCCAAATTGGGCTCCTCTGGATTCCTGTCCAAAATCTTAAGGTCTTTATTAGTCTTTGCATCATCACAATAATGGGACAACAATCGCAAGTTGTACTTAACATAAACCAAGCTCTTTGCCCGGTCTAAACTCAACCTGTTCCTTTTAACACTATGGATGAAAGAATAAGAGCTCCAACACTTCTCTGCAGAAGAAGTGTTTACCACCTGTGATAGCACTTGCAATGCCAAAGTCTGTAGTAGTGGAGTAGCCCCTCCATGCATGTTCCACCACTAAAGAGAAGAAAAAGTCTCTCGATCTCTAATTGCATGCATGCTCCCAAATGGACCAGTGTTAAGTGTATAGTTGCTCAACTATCTCTGTACCATGGCAGCCTCCTCCTCATCAGGAACTAATTTACTCAATGCAATCATATATTTTTTGTGAACCTCTTGATCTTGGTGTGGTTTTCTCCTGCTTCCCCCCGAGGTGCTGGTGTTGAAAGCCATGATGGATGATAGTATTTAGGTGTCAAAACATATACTAATGCATACAATGGAACATTTAGCATTTCCCATCGGCTTTCCACCTCTGCACGAATATAATTGTACAAGGTGATATTTCTAGGCTCAACAATGTCTTTAATCTGCCCCAACATGCTATCCATTTGCTCATACACCTCCCCAATTATTGGTTGATCTGAATCTCCAAACTTGATCACGTAATAAATTGGTTTGGTGAATTGCAAAACATATTTAACCTGTGACCAAAAGTACATGTCAAGAATAGTGTCCTTGGTTGCATTAGCACCATCTCTAGCAGTGTTAATTTCATCCCATGTTTCAGCACACACCATATTAGTTAAAGCTTGTCTCACCTTCACTAGCCGCCTAAAGGTGAGGTAATAACTGGCAAATCTTGTCTTTGCAAGTTTAAGCAACTGCAACTTGGAGTAAGTGCCATAGAAGTAGTTTACCCTTGTATGCCCTGTGATGAATTTAATGAGTTGGTTCCCTTTCCTGTAAAGCTCATTAATCCACCCACATTCTTTATGCTTCACAATATCATGCATCAAAAGGTTCAATGTGTGAACTAGGCACCCAGACCAAAAGATGTGTGGATGAGTACGCTCAATAATTTTTCCTGCTGCCTTACAATTTGCTGCATTATCTGTGATCACTTGAACCACATTATTAGGACCAACATCTTTGATTGATTGCAATAGGAGATCTACAATGTTTTGGGAAGATGCAGTGATGGAGGAGGAGTCATAACATGTAATAAATACTACACCACTAGCAAAAACACCAAGAACATTTATCAAATGTTGGTTTCTAATATTTGTCCACCCATTTGGTACAATGGATACCCCACAATCTACCCACTCATTTGTAAAATGTGTCAAAGCTCTTTGAACCTTTGCTTTTTCTCTTTCTAATAACACTGTTCTAGCTTTCTCATAGTTGTGGGGACTTGTATCCTTTTGGGGCTTCATTGATGGCCTTTACCATTTCATGTCAACAGGGAGAGCGAAGCACATTGAATGGTACACCGCAAGCACAAAGAAATTGGACTATCTTTCCATCCACATCATCCCTCCCGCAACATTAAGGAAATCCCCTATTGTTCTTTTACCTCCAAAGCTTCCAAAAGTACCATGAGGAGATGAGCTACCAAATCTAGAGGTTGCACTTGATTTAGAATGAGTTTTTTGTTTCTTGCTTTTTTGTTGTGCAACCTTCTCTATTTGGATGTATTTTCTTCTTTGTTCAGCTAAAATGTTTGGGCAAATTTGTATCCCAACAACACCCTTTTTATCATCATTGTCTATCACCCCACAAAATGCCTCCTCACACAGGTATATGTACCACTAAATGGTTTTCCTCCATGACAACCATGAGGGCACAAAATTTGTAGCTTCCACCACCCTTTCCCCCTTCAAGTTTGGTCACATAGTTCCATAAGGGTGTTAATGCAGCTTTCCCCTCTAGTGTTTCAGTTTCCCCTTCAGGTTCAACTTCATCCCCTTCCTCTTCAAACCCTTCCTCCTCATCATACATTGGGTCACTCATATTGGGACCACTATCCTCTTGTGCTTCTTCCCTTCTATTCCTACTCCCCCATGCCATCATTAAAACCAAAAGTGGAATGATACATAGAAGCCAAAAGAACACCATCTTGCAATATGGATATAGGAGGTGGACAACCTGCAATTAAATGAGCAAGTAGAAATAATGGGAAAGAGTAGGAGAGGGAAGAGAAATATAAAAAAAAATGTCAAAAAAAAAAGGGAGTTTGGGGTTTGCACTTACCTCTTTAGCTCTTGTAGATGGAAGTCCTCCAAGCTCCTCCTCCTTCACTCCTCCAAGCTCTCCTCTCTTCTCTTCTCCAACTCTCATAAACTCAAAGTGAGAAAATGAGAGATGAATGGGGGGGTTAAATCCCTTCATTCCTCACCCTAACCTAAGGTGGACCCACCCCAACAATCCAAAATGCTAAAAAATAAAATAAAAAAAATAAAAAAACAACGCTTTTTTGGCCGCGCGGCGGAAACGGAGGAAGCAGTACGAAATCACTCGCAATCTGTACGCTTCATACTCCGAAGCGCGACGCTTTGTACAATCGAAGCACCGTACGAAGGGGAAAAACCAAAACGCATTTCGGTCACACACTTCCGAAATTTCCAAGATGCGTGTTTATCAGTCCAAAACACGTTTCAGTTTTTCCGAAACGCGTTTCGTACGGTGCTTCCCCCACGCATCCGTATGGATCGCGGATCGTGGTTTTGATCCAGGGGGGACGTTTCCTGCAACACTGGTACAGCCACCATGTACTTGCTGTTGCTGCTATCCTATTGTGCCACTGCTACACAATGTCATACCTGTCCTAATCATTATGCTATCCCAACACGTTGCTGTCCCAACATGTTGCTGTCCCATCATTTTGTTGTCCAATGAGTTTGCAGCACCACGTACCTTGTTGTCACATTGCTGTATCATTGTACCATTGCTGCTTTGTGCACTATATGCCATTGACCATTGCTGTCCCATTGCTGTACCATATGCTACACCATGTTCCATTATTGTCACAATGTTGTACCATTGTACCATTGTTGTCCCATTGTGCACTATGTTGCACTATACATCCAACTGTCATATTCAAGGTGGCTAGCTATAGTGCTATGGCCTGCGTCCTAGCACATAGCAATGCCAATGTCTTCTCCTCTCAGCGTTTAGGTGACAGCAATAGGCTTCCATTAAGACAACAATCTATGACAATCAAAACAACAGTTAGAGAACAACGTTAAGTATAGCTAGAGGTGGCTTCTTTACCTCAGCGTTTAAGTGTGAGAGCTCCATGATAGCGAGGGCATTACTTGTGTAGAAATTCTCTTCTAAGACAACGTTTAGGTACCATCTCCATTAGGCAGCGTAGCAACTAAGATTAGGGCATCTCTCCTCAATCATTTCCATGGCTGTGTATTTAGGGCATCTCCATAAATGCGGTTAGGGTCACCCTTGGGGCAGTGTAGTAGATGAGGGCTTTCTTCCTTGACAATGTAAAGGATTAGGTCTGACTGCATCCTAGATCTAGGTCATGCGTAGAGCTGCTAGGGCATCATCTAGGACTACGTTTAGGGCATCCTTTTAGGACAACGTTTATCCCTTAGAGATTCTTCTTTCCACTAAAACCCAAAACAAATGGAGAAGAAGAAATATCAAGAGAGTTGTGTGTACAAATGACTTGCAAGCCACTTATATTATACCAAAACGTGGAGCACAAGAGGGGGCAGTTTAGTCGCTAGCCGACCTTGACGAATTGTCCTATAACAAATAAATTCATGTCCCCATGAATACTTATTGGAATCGGACGATTTTTAGATCAATCCTACACCTCTCGACGAGAGGTATCCAAGAAAAATATTAGCTGCCATAAATAAGATGGCCCACATGGAGTTTGGCCCTTGTTGCCAAATTTAACATTCCCTCTCAACTAGGGAGAACTCCATCCGCTGATCCATCTGCTAGACTGTACTATCTCTGCCATCAATGCCCTACACTGCACTGCTCTGCTCTGCTCTACTGAACCATGAAGAAGAAGAATTGATCGAGAATGTCTCATACCATTCTCTACTGACCTGAAGTCAGTTTTATTGATCCCAGATCAATATCACAAGAGAGTGTCTCAAACCACTCATATTGATCCCAGATCAGTTACATTGATCCCAAATCAATGAAGGTCATCCTAGCATAGGGAGTATGGTAGATACAGCGATGCGTCCATTGGTAGTACTACTATGGTCCCTAACCCCATTTCTCGGTTCATTGGCCAGATGAAAGGTGTTGTCGCACAAAGTGTCTAGGCACCTCGACAATGCTCAAAGTAAGGGCTGTCACTCTTGATCCTTACTCACTCTATTTAGACTCTCTCCTAGACAAGTCAAGGGGGGTAGTCCCTAAGGTAAATGGATGAGAAAAACCTGTGGATCACAGGCTATAGGAGATTTTAATGATAGACAACCTGATGAATCTAAATGAATCTCGATTAATTTAGATGAATAGATTAAGCGCCAACGTAAACAAGACACAACCACAAGATAGAAACAATTATAGATCAGTGCCTTTATGATCAATTAACTGTAGATTAAGTAAAACAAGTTATTTAGAACACTTTACAAATATATGACAAATAATGACAATCATGAATAATCAATATAAATGCCCAAAACTGTATCACGCAAGATATTCTAAATTTAAAATTATTTTCAACAACTGCCCAAATCTAGGATTAATTAACCTTTTCCAACAGTCAATATGATTTATCACACCTTGATCATAGAAGAATCATAAAATTTAAGATTTAGCATTTAACGTCAGAAACAACAAAGGAATTTAATTTAGGCAATAAACATTAATGAAGTAAAACAAATCAGCGGGTTAAAAAATTGAAATTTTTAATGGGCCATAGGCTACATTAAAAATTTTAATGTTTAAGCGAAAAACACCTTAATTTATTTCATTTTAAATCCTTAGTCACAAATTTAAAATTTTTAGAAATTTTTAGAATTTTTAGAATTTTTTAATTTTTTTTTTATAGGATATTTTTAGAGATTTTTTCTTTTTATCAAATTCAAAAAAATAAAAATCTAAATGAAAACAAAAGTCGAATATATATATTTTTTTAATGAATCTAACTTAAGTTTGATTTAAATGAAATAAAAAAAGGGGACTAAGTTACTAACCTAAACCCTAACAATAAAAAGGACTAACTAAATAAATAAATAAAAGGAAATACCTAATCTAACTTAACGCATACATAGAAAACTAAAACAAAATCAAATTTTCTTGTTGCTTGGTGTATGCAAGTCTGAGGAAATTTGACGGCGGAAAGGAGCGAGGGGAGCAGTGATAGGAGCTCGAGTGAGGAGCGAGGAAGAAAGGACTGGCAGCGAGAGGAGGATGAGGAGCCTCAATGCGTGGAAGAAGCAGCGAGGAAGGGAGAAACACGTGGAGGCAAGAAACAACTGCATGAAGAGGACAGGCAGCGGAGGGAGCCGGAATATGCAGGCTTGAGTGTGTTTGCAGGTGGAGCTTGACGGCAGAATGGAGAAAGGAAGGAGTTGCATGAAGACGACAAGGGAGAATGGAGCAGCGAGGAGGGAAGAAGAGTTTGCGAAGGAGGTGAATGCCACGTACAGGAGCAGAAAAGACGCAGTTTAGTGATGGTGAAGTATGGTAGGAGCTGCGTGGATCAAAAGAAATCCGAGAGTTGAAAAGAATAGCGGATAAGCAACGTATGGCAAAGATAGGCAGCAAGGGTGAGGAATAAAGCCCTAGGCAACAAAACCCTTTAAAAATAAATTCGAAAATAATTATGCTGGAAAAACCCCAGGCAACAAAAACAATCCCAAAACGATTTTGAAAATAATCTGCCTGAAAAACCCCAAGGAGCAAACAAAATGGAAAATCGTAGCCCAATAAAACCCATAAATTTCCAGATTAACTTGATATGTTTTGATTCAGATTTATAATCGAAAGTTTGAAACCCCTGTAAAATTGTCTCTAGATTTAAAAAATTTAAGAAACCCCTGGTCTGCAAAAATATCTAGATAGTCTCCCTGCAAAAAAATAATTTTGAGGCCAGATCTTACCCTCCAGGGCCTAGATTTGGCTTCAAATCAAACTTCACCATCAGATCCTGGCAGTTCTGACAGTTCTTGGCAGTTCCGACAAATCCTGATAGTTCCCGGCAGTTCCGGTAGTTCCGGCTCTTCTTGACAGTTCCGGCTGTTCCTGACAGTTCTGGATTCTGCCCTCTACATCAGCTTTCCCGGTTGTTCCGGCAGTTCCCAGCAGTTCCGACAGTTCCCAGCAGTTCCAGCAGTTCTCGCTGTTCCCGGCAGTTCCCGACAGTTTCGGCAGTTCCGACAATTCCGGCTATTCCCGACAGATTCAGCAGTTCCGACAGTTCTTGGCAGTTCTAATAGTTTCGGCAGTTTCGATTGTTCCTGGCAGTTTCGGTTGTTCCGGCTGTTTCTGGCAGTTTCAGTAGTTCCCGACAGTTCCCGCAGTTCCGGTAGTTCCCGACAGTTCCAGAAGTTCCCGCAGTTCCAACAGTTCCCAACAGTTCCTAGCAGTTCCCGGTAGTTCTAGCAGTTCCGATAGTTCCGGTTGTTCCCGACAGTTCCGGCTGTTCCGACAGTTCTGGCTTCTGCGCTCTAGATTGGGGCAGCGTTATCCCTTAGGATCTCTCCTCCTACTAAAACCCAAAGACAAGCAGAGAGGAAGAGATCCCAAGTGTGTTGAAATGACTTGAAAGCCACCTCTATTTATACTAAAACGTTAAGCACAAGTGGGGTTTATTTGGTTGTTGGCTGACCTTGGCGAATTGTCCCATAACACAAATAAATTCATATCTCCATGAATACTTATTGGAATCGGATGATCTTTAGATCAATCCTACACCTCTCGATGAGATGGATCCAAGAAAAATATCAGCTTCCATTAATAAGATGACCCACATGGAGTTTGGCTCTAGTTGCCAATTTTAACACTTCCTCTCAACTAGGGAGAGCTCCATCCATTGATCCATATGCCCGACTGTACTATCTCTGCCATCATTGCCATGCACTGCTCTGCTCTGCTGAACCATGAAGAAGAAGAATTGATCGAGAATGCCTCATACCATTCTCTACTGACCCGAAGTTAGTTTTATTGATCCCAGATCAATATCACAAGAGAGTGTCTCAAACCACTCATACTGATCCCAAATCAATGGAGGTCATCCTAGCATAGGGAGTACGATAGATACATCGATGCGTCCATCGATAGTACTACTATGGTCTGTAACCCCATTTCCCTGCTCATTGATTAGATGAGAGGTACTTCCCATGAGTCCCAGACTGCATGGGTAGGATGCCTCGACAGGAGACCTAATCATCCTGTCCATAGGAGAATGAATCATCCTGCCCCAAAGTCACCATGGGAGAACTAATCATCCCGGCCCACAGGAGAACGAATCATCCTGCCCCAAATTCGCCATGGGAGAACTAATCATTCCAATCCATAGGAGAGCTAATCATCCTGTTTCATAGTTTCCATAGGAGAACTAATCATCCCGACCCACAGGAGAACTAATCATCCTGTTTCACAGTTGCCACAGGAGAACTAACCATCTCGGCCCACAGGAGAACTAATCATCCTGTTTCACAGTTGCCACGAGAGAACTAATCATCCTGGCCCACAGGAGAACTAATCATCCTATTCCACAGTCGCCACGGGGTATCACAGGGGAAAGGTTGAACCTATCATCCTGTATATAGCGCACCACCAAGGGAGGGTGAGTCGCCCTGTGGTCGTATGTTGCTCCAGTAAGTACCCCAAGCCCCCCCGAGCTCCCAGAGCTCAATGCATGCAAAATGTAGGACCCTTATAAGAAGTTCTCTCAACGACTCCAAGTCGTTCGGGAAAGTCACAGATTTGACCTTTCCTGAGGCTTTGACAAAATGTCTACGACCAGTACATCAGTCTCAATGCGATGGAGCCTCCTCACTCATCGACTTACCATATCCCAGATAAGGCACTGTCTGATGCCTATTTGCTGGAGCAATAATCGAATACGGATTTCCTCAATAATCAAATCCCCCCTCTGGTTGTCACAGAGAATCACAGTGGTATTCATCATGTGTACAAACAATTCACTGAAGAGCTTCCACAACTAGGCAGCTTCATACGAGATCATACTCGTAGCTATGCATTCGGTCTCGGCGGTGCTTATAGCAACCGACTTCTGCTTTCTGCTCATCCATGATATCGAAGCAGAACCCAAAGATAAACAGTGCTGAGAAGTGCTCTAGTGATCCTCCACATTGCCTGCCCAGTCAGTATTCGAATAATCATGCAGATTCATATTTTCGGTAGTGTATCTCAATCCATGAGAGATTGTGCCCTGAAGATATCTTAGAAGATTCTTAGCACCAATCCAGTGAGGCTCAACCAAATATGAGCTCACCATGCTAACTACAAAACATATGTCCGGATGGAAGTTCACCAAGAACATCAATGCAAATGAGTTTATGGAACTTAGAGGCATTTCCCAAATCTGGTCCGGCGTCATCACCATATAACTTCTGAAAGTTAAGATCCTCGAGGTAGTCACGGGCTTGCAGTTCACCATTCCACATCCGGAATCCAACTCCCTCTTACTTCTGCAAGTGAGAGGATTTGCACCTGTTTGAAATAGGTCGTCCTCGGAAGGTGTTGGTATGAGAGGTCTATCATCCACAACCTTCAAACAATGGTTTGGATTGGCTTCACTCTTAGTGAATCTCAGCTTCATCTGACAGCTATCAATCCTCTCATACTACGCTTGGGGAATTTTGCTTCAAGCCATAGAGGGCTTTCTTCCATCTACATACGTGAGATTCTTGATCATGAATCTCAAACCCCTCGGGTTGTTCCAAACCTGTGGACCTGCTACATGAGGGGAATGGTGCCCTTGTAAGATTTTCCTTCGGTACATCTCAGACATGTACTTTCATGCTCTTCTGAATTCAAGCATCCCTATCACCATCTTACTCACATCAGGTAGCGCCCCATAGCAAGACCTCCGGTGTTATAGATGCGATATGTCAATTGACATGATCCCCAATGGACCATCCTGCAACTTGATACAAATTGCTAACCCTGAACCCATGAGAAAAAGCATCTTTGAAAATTCTATTTTTTAACACGTATCTTTCCATCGATGAATGCCACCCTGAAACCTTTGACTTCCATTTCCGAGATGGACACCAAGTTCTTCTTGCGATTAGGTACATAAAAGAGATTCTTGTAAATGAATAGAGTTACCCTCATTCAATTGAGGGGTAACATTGCCTACACCCTTTTCAGGATAGGTGGAATCGACTCCAAGTATAATCCCACGGTTGTTTCCATCTCTACCAAATTAGAGAGTGCACCTTTCTATGCGATGAAGTGCCTTGAAGCACTACAATCAATAAGCCAGATTCCCAAAGAATCTGAAGTAGAGGGCCAATACAAGATAATGCTTCTTTATCTTATCAAAAACAACATTTGATTCTTCATACCTGGGGTTCCTTGCTTTCTTTGAAGAATCGGCCGTTTCCTTGATGACCTGCATTACCTGTCATTCCTCTGATCATTGAAGATGTCCCTGGAATGATTGTTATCATCATCAAGTGATGTGTCCCTACCTTAGACACTCCTTTGCATAATGGCCGAACTTATTGCAACTAAGGCATTTGCCTTTCCTTCCACCCTTAGATCTGGACTTCCCATTGAAGTGATCTTTAGGTAGGCCATCAGAAACTTCTGCTGTGCCATTCTGATAATATTCTCTGCTTTGACTTCACCCTTTTGAAGAGGGATGAGGAATCCATTGATCCTTTTGTCCATTCCCAATTGTCATCGGTGATTGCTCTTTCACTCTTGCTTGGGCATTGTCTTCACCTCAGCTCTGATACCATGTTAAATTTTAGGTATGTTCTATGCTTAGAGCAATTTATTTCAATTTTCACAATTAGCTCAATATTTTTTCCAGATTAGCAATCACATCAGCATTAAAGTAAACTGCAGATAGAACATAAACATAAATCGCAGAAGACAAGCCAAGACAAGAGGACACAAGATGTGGCACTAGCCAGGGACAAACGCTAATGTGGGGAAACCCTTGATCAATTCTTCTTATATGTTCTTCAATAGTTTAGCAGAGAGAGAGAGAGAGTACGTTTACAACATAAGTCAACACTTTGACTTATCTAGATAGGAGCATAGATCATCTCTAAGAAGATGATACATGAGATCAGTTGAAGACATGCTGCTTCAACTGATTCTCCAAGGTGACTCCTTCACCTATCATTGTGCTGCATTTCATCATCATGTTACACCTCACCGTGCTGCACCATGCTGCACCCATCATCACTATGTTGCATTTCATCATGCTTCATTAATCATGACTGTACCCATCACTATACTGCATTATGTGCCATTGCTGCACCATGTTGCCATACTGACCTATGTGCTGGCTGCATCTTGCTTGCTTGTTGTCCTTTGCATGCTTGTTGTTGCATGCTAGCTGTAACATTGCATGCTTGGTGTATTTGCTGCTAAGTACCATACAACTATCCCAATGTTAGTTAGTTGTCCCTTGCACACTGCTCTCCTTCGGAGATAGATGCTCCGGTAGTTCCTGGCTATTCCCAGCAGTTCCGGTAGTTCCAACAGTTTTGGCAGTTCCGGCAGTTCTCGGCAGTCCCGGCTATTCTCAGTAGTTCTGGCTTTTGCCCTTTGCATCAGCTTTCCCGGCTATTCCAGCCAATGTGGAAAAAGTCGAAGTAGGGATTAATTCGGCAAGGGTCCAAAAGTTGAAAAACTCGTTAAAGTCGGGAGTTTTTTTAAAAAGTCGGCAAAAAAAAAAACACACACACACACAAAATTATTCATTTTTTAATTTTTTTTTTTAACATCTAGAGTCGAAGTCATAGTTTAGAGGTGTTTTCAGTGTTTTACTACAATGTCATTCTTTACATGTGAATTCGATCACTAAAAGGATGTTACACTCTTGCAGTCTGCATTCTAAGTGCATTTTATCACCAATGTTTTTCAACATTATCCACAAAAAATATGATCATAACAGTGTTGATTCTTGGGAATGTTCTTCAACTATTTACACTTCTTTGCTTGCTAGTCTAGATACTCCTTGTCCTCTTGCTCTTATGTCTCACAATCATGCTCGTCGAGGTAGGTATGCACTTCTTTTTCATAGACTTCTTAGTTTCTTATAGCAGCCTTCTGACAGCTTAGCCTTTGGCTAATGTCTCTTCTCTATATTTTTTTCCACATCTCATATAGATCCCTATTGTTTTGCAGACATAACATCCAGCAAGAGCAAACCAATACTAGTTGTATATGTTTCAACATTCAATAGAATATAGCATCCAAGCAATTAATTTTCTCAGTAACACCAACCAACTATAATGCTCGAAATTAAGATTCAACAACAAAACAAATTGCACAGCACAACATTATCATCAAATTTCTAGGGCTATGTTTGAAAGATTCCACTCTCTGCCTTAAGATTAAATAGGAGAAAATTATATCATTTTCACCTTTGCGGCCTCTTTATCCGCAGCCTGGGAGGGAGGCTGACTTTTTGGGTCGACTCCTGATTAAATTGGGAGCATAACGATTAAATCGCGATTTTTTCCTTTCTGAAAAAGTCACCAAAAAGTCGGGGGATTAAATCGTTTAGTTTAAAAAATCGCATTTTTAGGATTAAATTGGGATTTTTTGTAGACTTTTTCCACACTGCAGTTCCTGGATGTTCCCGACAGTTCTCGCTGTTCCTGGCAGTACTCACTGTTCCCGGCAGTTCCGGCAATTTTCGCTGTTCTCGGCAGTTCCGGCAGTTCCCAGTAGTTTTGGCAGTTTCGGAAGTTCCGGCTGTTCCCGACAGTTCCGGTTGTTTCCACTGTTCCCAGCAATTCTAGCAGTTCCGACAATTCCCGGCAGTTCCGGTAGTTCCGACAGTTCTCGCAGTTCCCGACAGTTTCGGCAGTTCTAGCAGTTCTCGGCAGTTCCGGCAGTTCTTGACAGTTCCCAGTAGTTCCTGGTAGTTCTGGCAGTTCCGACTGTTCCGGGTAGTTCTGGTTGTTTCGGCAGTTCCGGCTTCTGCGCTCTAGATTAGGGCAACGTTATCCCTTAGGATCTCTCCTCCTACTAAAACCCAAAGACAAGTAGAGAGGAAGAGATCCCAAGTGTGTTGAAATGACTTGAAGGCCACCTCTATTTATACTAAAACGTTGAGCACAAGTGGAGGTTATTTGGTTATTGGCCGACCTTGACAAATTGTCCCATAACACAAATAAATTCATATCTCCATGAATACTTATCGGAATTGGATGATCTTTAGATTATTCCTACACCTCTCGATGAGAGGGATCCAAGAAAAATATCAGCTTCCATTAATAAGATGACCCACATGGAGTTTGGCCCTAGTTGCCAATTTTAACACACAATCATTGTTTGTCTCCACTTCCTTCTCTACCCTTGCTGGCGCTGCCTTAGTCTCGGAAGACTCTCCCTTACTCTTCTTCCTTGGACACTGGATCGCATAATGACCCAGATCCCCATATTGGAAGCACTTGACCTTGGAGAGATCCTTCTTCTTCCGATTTTCTTGCTTTCCCTCAGATGCTAGGGCAACATCTTCCTCCTCTTCCTTTTTGACTCTGATCCCCTTACTGCCGCTTCCCACCTTTGTTTGTCGTCTAATCTCTTCTTGGCGAAGATCCGCCCACATCTCATCCCAAGGTGGAAGTGTCCCTTTGCTCAGTATACTTTGGACAAATACCTCCTAGTCTTCTGAGATTGCATTCAGGGCTGTCCTCACCATCAATTCCTGATCTGGCGTGGCTTATATGGCAGTGAACTAATCTCGGATTTCATTCAGTCCTCCGGGAAGGTGTCAATCGGTTCTCCCTTCTTCATCTGATATGACCTCAGTTGTTTCTCTAGTAACATCCTTCTCTGCACAGAAGTATGCTGGTACAATTTCTTTAGGGCCTCCCACATCTCATTTGCCGTTTCCTTCTCAGCAACATGTGGTACTACATGGTCCTTGACCCCGTCAAGGATGATGCTCTTTGGCCCTCACCATTGCCTCCTTGTACTTGTCATTCTCAGCTGGGTCGATTGGGATAGCTATCGTCTTCAAGGCGAAGTGCTTGACACGATTTCTGTCAAGTACGGATAAGATTCTAGCCTTCCAGATTATGAAGTTTGACGCTCCATCTAGTCTAACCCGGTCTCTTACTCTGTGTAGTGCCATGATGCTCTTCTACTTCCTGGAAGTTCTCAATGTGACTCCCTTTGAGTCTTGATTTCCCTCCTGGAAATCCTTCTGTCGATGTCGAGATGCCCCCTACTCTGTTCGTCTGTGCAATTGCACCACTGATCCGGATTTCTTGGCTAGAAATCCTCGGTAGAAACTCCCTCCTCTTGGCCTTGCCCTGTCAGGTACTGTTCTGACTACTGTACCTCACTAGCTCCACTCTGCAATTTTCCCACAGCCTCCTAAACCCTAGCAACCTGAAGGTGAGAGCTCCTAGGCTCTGCGCAAACCCAGCACCAGCCACCCGACCTCCTTAGCCAACTGCGTCAGCCCTCCTAGCTTTTGCGTGAGTCTCCCTTTGCCTCCCTTAGCCTCTATGCTGCCTGTTCTTGGCTCACCCTTGATGGCACAGGCATTGCGTCACCCTTCCCTTATTGTTGCTCTACTAGAAACAACTTCTGTCACTCGGGACAACTGTTTTCTGCTGCTACTGCTTCGCTCGATTGATGTCCTCAATTCTCCCGTGATCTGCAACCATCCTCTGATACCATGTTGAAGTTTCTAAGTCTACCAGTTAGAAACCCTCCATGCACTTTACTGATTTATTCCTACCTACTTGTTTCATTATTTAACAAGTTATTTACAATGTAAATATTGAAAATAAACACTAATGCATGCTCAACATATTACAGATCATCAACTAAAGGAAACAAAAATAAGCACACAAAATGACACCGTTGTTTTTGGATCACTGTCCCCGAAAAAACTCAATGCGAGAAAACCGGTGCAACTATCTGAGGGTTTTCTTATTAAGCAATTTTAGAGTACAATTTGGGTGCCAAATCCGGCTTACCCAACACAAAATGCCCTTGGCAGTAGTACCTCTTAGTCTGAGACAAGTGTCTCGGCTCAAACCCCGGATAAACCCTCGACAGTTCCTCAACTCCAATCTACCCCAGAAACCCCAGCATCAGCCTCTCTCTGCCCAGCGCTGGTCTTGCATCACCCTGAATGGGTTTGTGTTAGCAATGTTGGCCTCTCTGAAGCACTGCGCAGCTCCTGGTTGCCTCTGCGTGGCCCTGCGTGAGCCCTGGCTGCTACTGCGTCACTCTCATTGGCTCCTGCACTGATCTCCTAGCACTATCTCTGTCTCTCTGTACTCACTGCCCCTCAGCTACAACTCCGATCACTGATTCTATCTCTCTTAGCAAACCCCGCTCTAGAGAATAGAATGACTGATCATCTGGTGTACTCTCTAAGTGACCCTCAAGCCTCCTCTTATACTTTTCTTGTTGACATATCAACGACCGAGATTAAGTCCCTAATCAACGGCTAAGATTGGATCTGGCTTGATCCATGTCTTTTGGACCATTCTAACACAGTTTTATATTAATCCACATTAATATTTTTAATTTCCCTAAGTTTAGACTTAGGGACTCCATTACAAATATTAAATATTTTAATATCTCCTAAACTCTTTAGAATTTGCCCAAACCCTTTCGAGGTATTAGAGATCTCATGCGCCCTAACCTCTCCACCAAATTTTGTGGCTAGAGAACATCCGATGCTACCCCAAATCAACATTCAACTGATCCCGGATCTCCTTCAATCGACCGAGGAATGGATCGATCTGTTCTCCCTTCTTCATCTAGTATGATCGCAACTGATTTCCTAGTAGCATCTTCCTCTCCATGGAAGTATGCTGATACAACTTGGTTAGGGCCTCCCACATCTCTTGTGTCATGTTCTTCTTGGCAATATGTGGTACTATATGATCCTTGACCCCGTCAAGGATGATACTCTTAGACTTCGCCATTGCATCCTCGTACCTCTCGTTATCAGCCGATAAACTGGGATAGCTATCGTCCTCAAGGCGAAGTGCTTGACACGATTCTTGTCTAGTACGGATAAGATTCTGGCCTTCCAGACTACGAAGTTTGAGGCTCCATCCAGTCTGTCCTGGTCTCTTACTTCGTGTAGTGCCATTTCTCTGCTCCTCTACTTCCCTCCTGGAAGTTCTCAGTATGACTCCTCTGAGTCTCGATTTCCCTCCTAGAAACTCTTTTGCCAATGTCGAGATGCCTCTCTCCAATTGTCTGTGCAATTGCAACACTGATTTGGATTCCTTGGCTAGAAACGCATCTTGGCAGCAACTCCTTTTACCTTGGCCTTGCCCTATTAAGTACTGTTCTGACTACAGTTCCCCACCAGCTTCACCCTGCAACTTACCCATAGCCTCCTAAACCCCAGCAACCTGAAGGTTAGAGCTCCTAAGCTCTGCGCAATCCTGGCACCAGCAAATCAGCCTCCTCAAGCAATTGTGTCAGCCCTCTTGGCCTCTGCGTGGCTTTGCGTGAGCCTGCCTTTGACTCCCTCAACCTCTGCGCTGCCTCTTCCTGGCTTAGTCTTGATGACGCAGGCACTATGTCACCCCTTCCTTGCTGCTACTTTGCTAGGAACAACTTCTGTCACTCAGGACAACTGTTTTCTGCTACTGCTGCTCTGTTCAGCTGATGTCCTTAGTTCTCCTGTGATCTGCAACCATGCTCTGATACCATGTTGGAATTTCTAAGTCTGACACGTTAGAAACCCTTCATGCACTTTACTGATTTATTCCTACCTACTTGTTCTATTAATTAACAAGTTATTTACCATGTAAATACTCGAAATAAATAGAAGTACATGCTCAACACATTACAAATCATCAACTGAAGGAAATAGAAACAAGCACACAAGTGACACCGTTGTTTTTGGACTAATGTCCCCTGAAAAACCCAATGTGGGAAAACCAATGCAACTATCTTTGGGTTTGATTAATTCAGCAGTTTCAAAATACAATCTAAGTGCCAAATCCGGCTCACTCAACAGAAAAAACTCTCTGTAGTAGTACCTCTCTACGCAGAAGTAGATACTTTGGCTGAAACCGCGGATAAACACTCCGATAACTCCATAACTCCAATCTGCCCCACGAAACCCCAACGTCAGCCTCTAGGGACTGCATCAACATCTCTCTGGCCCTGCGTCATCCATGCTGGCTCTCTGAGGCACTGTGCAGCTCCTGGATGCCTCTGCGTTGGCCCTAGCTAGCTCTGTGTGGCCTTTAGCTGGTTTTGCGTCCCTCTCCTGGCTTTTGCGTTGATCCTCTCGGTACTATCTTTCTGCCTCTCTGCTTCTGTATTCATTGCCCCTCAGCTGCAACTTTGATCACTCTCTCAACTTTCTCAGCAAACCCAGCCCTAGAAAGTCGAAATCTTGATCTCTTGTGTCTTCTCCAAGTGACCCTCAAGCCTCCTCTTATACTTTTCTCGTTGACAAATCAACTACCGAGATTAAGTCCCTAATCAACGACTAAGATTAGATATGGCTTGATCCATGAATTTTGGACCATTCTAACACAGTTTTATATTAATTCACATTAATATTTTATTTTCCCTAAGTTTAGACTTAGTGACTCCATTAAAAATATTAATTATTTTAATATCTCCCAAACTGTTTAGAATCTGCCCAAACCCTTTTTGGGTATTGGAGATCTCATGTCCCTTAGCCTCTCCACCAATTTTCGTGGCTAGAGCACATCCGATGCTACTGCACTGCAACTCAATTACTGAGAAGTAAGTAACTGATCCACCCAACTTTTGACATCCCTGTCAGGCTAGAAACACTCCCGATGCTGAAGTTCTCTCTGCCGCTAACAAGTGCTCCCTCTACTGACCTCTGCACTACTACAACAATTCCCTGCATCTCGCACCATTGCACACCTCTCTGTAGCCTCCCGATGCTGAAGTTCTCTCTGCCGCTAACAAGTGCTCCCTCTACTGACCTCTGCACTACTACAACAATTCCCTGCATCTCGCACCATTGCACACCTCTCTGTGCCATCTTGCACTGGTGCAACACTCCCGTGCCTCTCGCACTATTGCAGCCTGCTAGCCTCGCGCTGTCCCGGGAATCCTGCACTGTAGCACTCTCTACCGCTTCATCCGCATCCATCTCTACCTGCATCCACCAGTCCTGCTACTCCTCTTCGGGGCTCTCGCAGTAAAGTATTACCCAAGAGGTTGGGTACCTCAAAGGATCCTGCCCCTCATCGCCTGTAGTCCATCTGACTATAGCTCGATGTCTCCCCACTTCTTCTCAAGTGGCACATGAGCATTCATGGCACAATCGTCCTCCAGCTCGACTTCTTTCTCTGCCTTCACGACGCTGCATTCGAATTCGAAGCCTTTCCCTTACTCTTCTTCCTAGGACACTGGTTTGCAAAATGACCCAGTTCCCCACAATGGAAGCACTTGACCATGGAGAGGTCCTTCTTCTTCCTCTTCTCTTGATTTCCCGCAAATGTTAGGGCCACATCCTCTTCTTCCTCCTTCTTGATCCTGACCCCTTTTCTGCTACTCCTCGCCTTGGTCAGCCATTTGATTTCTTCTTGACGAAGAGCCACCCACAGTTCTTCCCAATCTGGAAGACTCGTCCTGCCCAGTATGCTCTGGACAAATACTTCCCAATCCTCGGAAACTGCGTTCAGTGCGGTCTTCACCATCAATTCCTCATCTGACGTGGCCCCCATGGAAGTTAGCTGGTCACAGATCTCCTTCAAGCGACCAAGGAAGACATCTATCTGGTCTCCCTTCTGCATCTGGTATGCCCTTAGTTGATTCTCCAGGAGCATCTTCCTCTGCACGAAAGTATGCTAGTATAATGTCTTCAAAGCATCCCACATCTCCTTTGTCGTTTCCTTCTCGGAAATATGTGGTACCACATGATCCTTGACCCCATCAAGGATCATGCACTTAGCCTTAGACATTGCCTCCTCGTACCTTTCATTAGCTACCGAGTGAACTGGGACAGTTATCACTCTTGTGTGAAAGCCCTTGAGGCGATGTCTGTCTAGAATGGACAAGATTGTGGCCTTCCAGACCACAAAGTTGGACACTCTGTCCAGCCTATCCTAATCTTTCAACCCATTCATGACCATCTCACTGCTCTTCTTTCGAATCCTCCGACTCTTTCTACTTCCCTCCTGGAAGTCCTCTGTTCGACTCCTACTAAGTCTCTCAACTTCCCGTCTGGAAGTTCTCGGTTCGACTCACTCTGAGTGTCGATTTCCCTTCTGGAAATCCTTCTGCCAACGTCGAGTTGCTCCACTCCGATTGTCTGTGCCTCTGCACCACTGATCTAGATTCCTTGGCTAGAAATCCGCCTCGGCAGCAACTCCCTCCCCTTGGTCTTGCCCCGTTAGGTACTATTCTGACCATAGTACCCCACCAGCTTCGTTCCGCAAATTACCCACAACCTCTTATACCCTAGCAACTGAAGGATTAAGCCACTTGGCTCTGCACAATCCCGACACCAGCAAATCAGCTCCCCCAGCCAATTGCGTCAACACTCCTGGTCTCTACGTGGCTCTGCGTGAGCCTGATTCAGCCTCCTTTAGCCTCTGCGCTGCCTTTCTTTGGCCTAGAATGATGATGCAGTCCCTCTGCGTCACCCCTTCCTCTATCGCCTTCTGCAAGGATCAACTCTGTCACTCGAGAGAGCTGAATTTGCTGCAAATGCTCTGCTCGGCTAATGCCTTCAGTTTTCCTGTGATTTGCAACCACACTCTGATACCATGTTGAAATTCCTAAGTCTAACCCTTTAGAAATTTTTCTTGTACTATTTGGTTTATTTCACCTACTTGTTTAATTACTTAACAAGTTATTTACTATGTAAATACTGAAAATAAACACAAGTACAGTATCAACATTTACAGATCATCAACTGAAAGAAAACAAGCACACAAATGACACCATTATTTTTGGACCAATGTCTCCGAAAAACCCAATGCGGGAAAACCGATGCAGTTATTCAGAGGGTGATATTATTATGCAGTTTATCTGAGTACAACTAGGTGCCTAAACCGGCTCACCCGATAGAGAAAAATATACGACAACAATACCTCTATATCTAGAAATAGGTATTCAGAAAACCTGTCCCACGAAACCCTCTGGCACAACTGAAGCTCAGCGTTGGCCTGTCTAGCCTTTGCGTCAGCCCCAGGGCTCTCCGCGTCAGCCCTTTGAGGCACTGCACAGCCTATGGGAGCCTCTGCGCCACTCCCTCTGCCCTTTACATGGATGACGCAGTCTCTTTGGGCTTTGCGCTGCCTCTGCTGGGCTTTGCACCACTCCCTCTGCCCTTTGCGTGGATGACGCAGTCTCTTTGGGCTCTGCGTTGCCTCTATTGAGCTCTGCGTGGCCTGGACTGACTGCTGCTTTGGCTGTCTCCGCTTCTGTGTTGGTCTCCCAGTATTGTCCCTGCCTCTCTGCGTCGTACTCACTGCCCCTCGCTGCTGATCACTGATTCAACTTTGCTTAGCAACCCTGCTCTAGCAAAATGAATGACTGATCACTCTAGTGTGTTCTTCAATTGACCCTCAAGCCTCCTCTTATACTTTTCTCGTTGGTCTATCAACGACCGAGATTAAATCTCTAATCAACGACTAAAATTAGATTTGGCTTGATCCATGACTTTTGGAACCTTGTAACCTAGTTTTATATTAATAACCATTAATATTTTATTTTTCCTAGGTTTAGACTTACGAACTCCATTAAAAATATTAATTATTTTAATATCTCCCAAACCGGTTAGAATCTGCCCAAACCATTTCTGGGTCTTGGAGGTCTCATGTTCTTTAGCCTCTCCACCAATTTTCATGGCTATAGCACATCCGATGCTACCCCAAATCAACAACAACCTTCTGATCCTGCTTCTCCTCCTTGTCCTTCTTTCTGAGAGGACATTGAGTGCTGAGTGGCCAAGCTCACCACATTTGAAGCATTTCACATTGGAAATGTCCTTCCTCCTACGCTGCTCCTATTGCCCCTTTGATGCGAGGGCCACATCCTCCTTTTCCTTTACTTGCTTCGCCCACTGTTGTTGGTTCTACAGTGATGGTGGTCTTCACCAAATCTCGCCTTATCTCCTCTTGTTGCAGATCAGCCCACATTATATCCCAATCTGGCAACTTTTCTCTGCCCAGAATACTCTAGACGAAGACCTTCCATTCTTCGGAAACACTGTTGAGAGAAAACCGCACCAACTCTGTAGGCTGAGGTGTTGACCCTACTGTAGACAATTGATCTCAGATATCCTAAAGCCTAGTAAGGAATGGGTCTATACGCTCCCCTTTCTGCATCCTCATGCAT
Organism: Pinus tabuliformis; assembly: GCA_031772625.1. Taxonomy (NCBI): domain Eukaryota; kingdom Viridiplantae; phylum Streptophyta; class Pinopsida; order Pinales; family Pinaceae; genus Pinus; species Pinus tabuliformis. The sequence goes on along the minus strand of CM062807.1, from coordinate 539,281,547 downwards.
CTCAGCTTCTCCTCAAGATACATCTTTCGCTGCTCGGAAGATCCCTTGTATAGCGTAGCAAGTGCCTCCCACATCTGTCAGGCAATATCTTTGCCAGCTATGTGAGACACTACGTGATCTTGAACTCCATCGAGAATCAACCTCTTTTCCTTTGCCATCTCCTTCTTGTAGGCCTTAAGTGGATCTGCATCTGTGGGTACAGCTACCACGCCATTGACATAAGATTTGAGATTGTACTCATCTAGAAGATAGGAAGTTCTTGCCTTCCAGATCACGTAGTTAGAGTCTCCATCCAACTGATCTTGATCTCTCAGCCCTGCTGCTGCCATCTCTGCAAAAATGTCGAATTCCTAATCTTCTCCTTTACAAAGCTCTTGACTAGCCCTACGCACTCACTACTGGAGTGGGCAAATTTGCTCACGTCTACTGTTGCTCTGCTAGGAAAATTCAAACTTCTAGGCAAAAAGTCCCTTGAGGAAATAATTCCCTCAGTGTGTGCTCTTCCTTCCTCCTGACGTTATTTTGCACTAGCAAACTGCTGCAAAATAACTGCGTCCCAATTGAAGATCTGCTCTGCAAGGAAAAATAGTGCATCTCCCTTTGCCTTTAGTAACCTCTCATCTAGAAAATCTATTCTCTATTGACTCTCTCAGAGAAATACATCTTCCTTGGAAACCGACCCTTCTGGCCCAAGGATTGTGCTGCCTCTTGAGGGTTTCGAACCACTGCCTACGCAGAAATTCGAACCTCCTTCTCCTATTCTGCTACGGAGCTCTCCGGCTTCTATCTGTGCTCTGATACCATGTGAAAATTCGGAAACCTCAAATCATACTGCAGCAATTGATTAAGTTTCTGCTATTTGTTAAATTAACTGAACAAATTATTTGTAGTTTCCTATGGCAAATATCAAAACTAATACACTACACCCTTCACAAAATAAATACCGTGGAAGAAAAATAATGCTGGAAGAATAGATGCACACACACACAAATAACACTGTTATTTCTGGACCAATGTCCTTGAAAAAACCCAACTTGGGAAAACTGGTGTAGCAACTGAGGGTTTTATTTATTATGTAGTAGTAAATCTAAGAACAAATCTATGGAGCTCAAATCTAGATTTCCATACAGAGAAATAACTGATAGGAGATCTAGTGAGAAATATCACTCCCACCAGTGATCTGACACTGACCTTGGCTCAAGGTGAGTTTCCCCTTGCTGCCTCTGCATCAGCCTATGCAGATTTGCATCATCCAATTCGGACTAGCCTATCTCTCACTAACTAATCAAATGCTCCATAGAAAATCGATCCTCCAGGCCTTCGGGCTCCCACTCTAGCTTCTGGCACTGAATTTCGACTTCTCCTCAACAAAATACAGATCTCCCTTTGAAGCTCTGCGCTGCCGCTCAGTGGCACTCACTGCCTCTCTTCTATGCACTCACCGGATTGAAGAAACTTCCTTTCGGTCTTACTATCCCTGCCCCTCTCTCATTGCTTTGAATTTATTGAATCCCTCCGACAACTTATAGCTACTACTCTAGAAATCAATTTCCCAACAAAATCGAATTTCTGGTGGCCCCAAGTGTGTTCTCCAACCCCCATCGAATTTCTTCTTATAATCTCTCATTGAGGTTTCAATGGCCAAGATTAAAACATAATCGATGGCTAAGATTAAGTAGAAATCGGTCCATGTCTTTTTCTAGAAGATTCTCACGACGATTTAATTAATACCCTTTAATTAATTAGTTTTCCTAAGTTTAGACTTAGGCAACAATAAAAAAAGATTAATTATTTTAATTAAGTCGTATCTAGGTGGAATTTCCAGAAACAATTTCTGAGTTTTGGAGAATACATGTATTCTAGCTTCCCCACCAAATGTCATGGCTAGAACACATCCGATGCTACAAAAATCAACATTAGGACCCTCTGGAGGGCTTGAATTCCATATAGGGAGGCCAAGTTTAAGATGGAAACCCACCTACAATCCTGTATAAGATCCAACGCGTCTTCTCACCTTCTAGTACAAGATATCATTAGTGTAATTGAGTAAATAAGCTTGCTAATTAAGGGCCAACGTGGACACTTCATAATGGCATGCCCTTCCAAATGGGCTTTAGAATGTACAAGTGTTACGTTGCTCGACAAGAGAGGTTAATAAAGGAACCTATTAAGTGGTCTCAACCTCTAAGGGAGTGATAGGTCCATGGTACATCCATCAAATGGCAGGTGTCATGTGAAATGATGATGGAATGGAGTGGGGGCAAGAGAGGAGGCTCCAAGCCACATGCCATGGTACAAGGGTAGCTATGCTGAAGGAAGCCCACACATTGGGTATATGGATGAAGGAGAGAGCAATCGTGGTACATGACTCACCCCAAACTTTATTTTTCCACCATTTTTCATGTGCCTTTTTCCTTTTATTGATTTTTCCTTTCTTTTACAGCTCGAGGCTCCAGGGAATGAGAGCATGATGTGTATGATGTAGCAGTGATTACCCCCTTAAGGTTGGGCAGTTCATCACCCACCAAGGGTTGGGACAATCATCAGTTCCTAAATGATGCAGGGGGCACTCATATGGGCCCTACAAACAAGGGTGATGGCCATAATGATAGGGGGTAGAGCTCATGTTTGGCATTTACCCATGCACTAAATTTTTATGTCTTGGCCATCTTTTACATTTTTTGGTACATTTCATATTGTAAGTGGCCAAATTATGCTTTTAATTTCTTTTTAGGTGCATCAACTTCCCAGGCATTTTTCAAGGCCCGACCCAAAGTTTGGACAAGGGGAAGGGGAGGCTAACACCTTGTGGACCCAATGGACAAATGTGGACCAGGATGGGAAAAATGTGAAAAGGGCTTGTAATGAGCGGAGGGGAGTGAGATATATGGTGTCAAGAAGTGGGACCACACAACCAAAATTTGGGTTCCTGTGGTGCCACAACTAAATCTAGTAGCTAGTAGAGGAGATCCCACGGGACTAGGATACAAGATTAACCCCTAAGTTGAGGCAAGGGAACAAGAGTACAATCCAAGCCCATTCTTTTCATCGAATACCCCCACTAATCCATGTCCAAGTGTGCCCAAGAATAGCAAACATAAGCACCCAATTACATAATGAAAAGTCATAGCTTTAGGGTTGGAAGGCCCGCCTTCAAACATATGATCATAATAGATAAGCGAGGGCACATAATAGTTGACTCAGGTGGTGAAGTATGGTGGCACATCGAGCTATCTAGTGGATCCAAAGGGTTGTTGGTTGCCAACTGAAGACAAATCTAGGAGAAAACTTCTCCTATAGGGGTCACCCACTGGTCGTGGGTAACAATAGCCATGAATTGGTACCCATGGGTCATTAGTTGCTCCTTGATATTTTGCATTGGTGGCATGGTGTAATTACATGGTTTCCCTCAATTTTATGGCTTATTATTCAATTATATGAAATATTCCATAGAATTTAGGGAGATTTATTGGAAATGTCCCACTTTGCCATAATCTCCTAGGTCGCCTTCCTCTTCTACCCATTGTTTTAGCAATCAATTTTCCTTACAACACAAGGCTTTGGATCTTGTTCACATTGGCTTGATGGACATTCTCCTAGGTTGTCCCACTTATGGCTCATGTTTTGAGGATTTATTTTCATGTGGATCTAAGCCTTTGCACATGCTCCTAGGTTGTCCCTCTCTTCGAGCTTGTTATAACAACCAAAGTGAACCTTCTTGCATACATGTCTATGTATTTCTTGAGGGACCAATTGATTATATTCTTAGAGAAAGAGCCTTATCCACTTCTATTTTAGGCTAGGCGTGAGGATTGGTTTCTCAAGGTTGTTGACCCATCATCTAGGGGAGTACTCCACACTTCTTGATTCCTGGCACATTTTATATAAGGCATAACAACTTTTGAGGAACATCCTCCTAGGGCACACTCTATTTGGGGATTATTTTATTGTTTGTTGATGTGGGGCTATCACTACTTTTTCACACCCTTCAAGGGCATAACCTCCATGGCTAAGTTGCAGAAACTATAATATACCTGTTACCCATCACTAGTGGGTGACCCCATAGGAGATTTTTTCTCCTAGAATTTTCTTCAGCCAAAAGCCAACAACCCCTGATAGCCACCAGTGTAGACGATATATGTGGCAGTTGATCTTTGCTCCCTAAGCCATTCATATGTCCCCTCTCTCATCTATCAAGAGTGTATGTTTGAAGGTGGGCCATCCAATCCTAGAGATATGTCTTTCATTGTGCAATCAGGTGCTTATGCTTGTTTTTTCTTGGGCACATTAGGTTTGGATTATTGGGTGACTTGGAAGGAGGAATGGTTTTGACTGCAATCATGTTCCCTCACCTTAAGTGGAGGGTTAATCCTCAACCCTAGTCATGTGTGATCTCCCCTACTGGCTTATAGTTTCAGGGTGGGCTCTACATGGGAAACTCCGATTTTGGTAATGCGGTCCCGTTTTCCTGTTTCATTTTTTTCACTGTCCTCTGCACATTATATGCCCTATTTCATCATCTTCCCTCTTTGGGTCCACAAGGCTTTGGTACTCCCCCTCCCCTTGTCCACATGTCTAGGTTGGGCCTAGAACAATGCACCAGAGGTTGATGTAGCTAAAAATAAAATAAAAGCATATCATGGTCACATGCAAAAGAAAATAATATCAAAAAATTCAAATGATGGCTAGGACAATATATTAGCATGTGGGCAAAAGCCAAGCATGAGCTCTACCCCTTCATTATGGCCATCACATTGGTTCTAGGGCCACTTGAGTGCCCCTTGCATCATTAAGGAACCCATGCATGTCCCAATCCCTAGTGGGCAATGAATTGCCCCACATTAAGGGGGTAATCACTACTTACATCATACACAACACGCTCTCATCCCCTAGAGACCCAAGCGGTGTAATAAAAGAAAAATCAAGAAAAGGCAAAAGGCAAGTGAAGAATGGGGGAAAAACAAAGGTCGGGGTAATTCATGTACCAAGATTTTTCCCTACTTCATCTATACACCCAAATGTGTGGACATCCCTCATCATTACCACCCTTGAACCCATGGCATTTGGCCTTGAGACCCCCGTGTCCCAATCCACCTCATCATTATCTACATGATCCCTATCGCTTTAAGGGTGTACCTTAAACATGTCGTTCCCTTTGGGGGTTGGGAACACCTAATAGGGTTGTTTATTAGCCACTCCTACCTAGGAAGGTAGCACCATTACATGCTTAAAGCCCCAAATTTGAAAAGGAAGCCCATTATAAGTCTCATTTGTGCCCTTGATTAACAAGCTTGGTTCACTTAGATGCACTAATGAATTATTGTGCTTGATGGTGAGGAGACACATTGGATCTTATGCGTAATTGGTAGGTGGTTTCATCATGGATTGGGCAACTTAACTAGGGCCCAAGCCCACCAAAAGATCATATTGACACTTGTAGGGGTTGCGTTGAGAGCCATGGGACTCCATCATGTGATAGAGCATTATCTCGCCTCATGGGCACCCTCAATAATAGCTACAACTAAACGCTGAAAAAACCGTAGGCTGGGCCAAGATCAATGCTCTGATACCACTATAATATCCCTAATGGAAAATTTAACAGTAGATACCAGAAATGAACTCGAACAACAAAATAATAGCAAATAAACACGCAATGAGAAAAGTGATACACAAATAGATGCCAATAAAAATTACTAAGTCATTTTATTAATTCACTGGAAAGAGTACATCAACATGAGGAAAATTGGAACCTGAGCTTGCCAAGCAAGTGAAGCAAACCCATAAAAATATCTCTGACCCAGATGATGAATGACGTTGGCAATGATGTAGACGACCCGACGAGAAGACTGTTGCAACCCTGCTACTGCAAAACTGCTCTCCTCAAAACTCCAATGAAGCACTATGAGACTTCCAAGTGAAATCTCCTCAAAAGCATGAGGTTTCCGTCCAACACCCACTAGCACACCCAAGGGTTTCTGTCATGGGGCTTAGAAGTTGGGAACTAGGTTCTCCAAACCTCATCAATAGAAAATAGAAATAATCCAAGATGTCCCCTAATGGCCTCCTCCTCCTCTTTTTATAAATTTGATGGACCCCTCTAGAACCTCCTATTTTATTATTATTTTAATCATGGAGCAATTGTCCATATTTTTAGTTCAATCAAAATATTCTTTTTAATGTGGAAAAATGGTAAATTGGTCATCATACTCTCTCCGACCACTGAAAGCCACTTCTCAACATCCCATCCTGTAGATATTTTTGTTCTGGTTCCAACGAGCTATTACATTGAGGTGTTCCATCAATTAATCCTCCTGAGATGCCACCTTGAGCATAATTAATTAAGTTAGGCCACATAATAATGCAACTTTTTGAAAGTTGTCGGAATGCAACGGAACGAAAGGCAAATTGTGTAAGTAATGGCATATGCCAAGTGAATGCCATCAGACCCCATAAAAACTCCTCAAAACCCTTGATGACATAAACCTGCTCCCATGATTTGGCCATCTTGTGCCCTAGAAATCCACCTTGGCTGTACTATGGAGGAAAATAAAAATGGGGATATGACATGCATTGACACATAAATATGAAAAAAAACTAATATATAAGATGTGTAATATCATGTTTAGTGCTACATCACACATAACAGTGAATCATGTCCTGAATACTAAGTCCTAAGTCCCGACTGAGCCTCAAAATATCAACAAAAAAATATAATAATGTATCTCATATCATGAGCCATAATATCATATACAATGAAATGAACCAAATAATTAATATTATTGATTTCCTTTGTCCCTCATGTGAGAAAATGTATCAACTTTCCCTTTAAACGAAGAAGGCGTTGGGGCTGGCAGTGGACTTTATTGTGCTCTAGAAGTTGAAGAACTAGGAGCTATAGGAGGTAGACCACGTCCTCTACTGCTGACCATGATAGGTGGTGTAACCTCCTCCTCCTGTTGCTCCTTTCTCCTCCTCCTCTTCTGCAGCCACTACCCCCTCCATTACCTCCTCTAACCAATCAGGGGCCGACTCCATGATAGGCCTCTCGTCCTCAACCCTCCATGCAGCAATGGTGTCAATCCCATCCAATGAGATGGCCTCCACATCAGGTGTCTTCTCAAGTTGCCTCACCCACAATCGAAGATTGTATTAGATGTAGACCATGTCATTAAGTCGTTGGGACTCCAACTTGTACAAGGGTCATAAATTAATAAATTATAAATAATAAATTATTATTTAATGAATTCAAAAAATTAATTGGAATATTTTTAACCTGTTGTGCTTCTTGGTGTCTATTTTTTCAGCTACACTCCAATTGTGCTCACATCCGGAGGAGTTACATGTTTGGTTGAACACTCGAATGGCAAGCCTTTTGGAGATTGGGTATTCTGCCACGATAGCTTCTCCACCATGCATATACAACAAATAGGATAAACATAAGAAAAAAAATGAAATTTGAAAGTTTAAGCAAATTATGAAGAGAAAATGAGATTTGAAATATTAATAAACTAAATCTTACATGACATTTTGGTTTTCCTATCATGGATAACCATATCAAAGCTAAATGTGCCACCTGCCATCTTGTATATCTCTATTTCTTTGGAGATTTCTGCACGTTTTGCTGGAGACACCATCTTTTGAACAAAAGTGAAGAATCCATCCATGACCTCAACATCAAATAAGAAACCATAGGAGTAAGAAAATGTGGGGTTCAGGTAGATACCTGTAGCATGAATGGGACGATGGAGTGTATTGTTCCATTTCTCATGAATCACTCCCCATATGAGTTGTAGTTTCTCATACCCCTCATCCCCCTTATCATCATAGTAGCTGTGAATGGATTATTTGGCCCTATCCATGGCCTCATACAAGTAGCCCATTGTGGGATTGTCTCCATCAACTAATCGAAGAACCTTTACCAAAGGTTCAGTAATGTTATACACCTCTTGCACTCTCGTCCAGAAGCTTTCCTGGTATGAAACTAGCTTGCATATGGCCTCTCCCTCTGGTTTGCGGCTATATGACAAAGCACACCACTCCTCTGAAAGAAACATTCTCTTCACATCCCACATAGAATTCAGGAGGGATTGAAGAGATATGAAGCTAGTGGCAAACCGTGTAATGGAAAGGCGCACCAACTCCTTGTTGTTGGTGAATGTTCTCATCAAATGAAGCACATATGCATGATTATATATAAATTTTGTAATGTTTTTTGATGATTCAACAATATCCTTGACAAAAAGAATTTTTCCTATGTCCTCCAACATCAAATCAATGCACTGTTCAGCACAAGGTGTCCAAAATAAGTTATGATTTCTCTCCATAAGCATCCTTCCAGTAGAAACATAATTTGTAGCATTGTCCATTATGACTTGGACAACATGTTGTGGACCCACCTCTTAAATGAACACGTCCAATAAATCACATAATAACTGTGCATCTTTGATATGTGCAAATGCATCAACATATTTCATAAACATTGTCCCCTTGGGATAATTAACCAAGAAGTTAATAAGGGTTCTACCCTTTTTATCAGTCCAACCATCTGACATCATAGTGCATCTTGTGTGTGCCCATGAGCCCCTAAACTCCTCCAATCTCTTAGTGCATTCAACCTTTTCATTATGAAGAATGCGCCTTCTAAAGTCATCATATGAAGGGGCTTTATACCTCAGGCCAACAATAGGAATAACATCAATCGCGGGCTGGAAAAATGGATTGTTCCTGGCAATGCTAAAAGGAATACCATTCCAAAGAAGACACCTGCCCAACAACTTGTCAACTTCTTCCTTCTCCCTTTTTTTAAGAGCTGACATGATAGATGATTGTGGACCAGGTATGGTTCTAGGAACAAAAAATGATGAGGCAATTATGGGGTTGAGTGTAGATGTTGATGCTGAAGAAGAACCAGTACTTCTCTCACGGTCATCTCCCAATCCTATCTCTCCCCCCTGCCATTTGACTCTTCAACACTGCCTTGGTCACTTTGGTTGTCTCTATTTCTTCCAATGATTTGAGGGATTTGCGAATGATTTCTGGATTTGTATTTGTGTAAGGCCCTACCTCATGTCCAGGAATTTGTGGAAGGTAGAACTTCAATCTGTATACCCCCCCTGTCATATGATGCCCACATAACTTGCAAATCAAATTTGATCTGTCAAACCTGCCATCACGTTCACCAAATTCCCACAGAGGGTCCAATTTCCTTAGCATGTTTGTAACTTTGTTGAATCTTGAGTTTTAATGTAAGATTGAAGTTTGAACCTAGGGCACAAGAAGAATTGCAAGTTAAATAAATAAAATTAAAATTTACATAAACATTTTGAAAAAAATATCCTCAACTCAATACACCAATAATGGAAAAAAAAACACATCAAACCCAAGCAAAAATCATGGAAAAACACTAGGGCACAAGAAGAAATTAAACAAATAAAACTAACAATCAAGATTTTGCATTTTTGAACAAAAGAAACCCTGTACACTAAATGCAACAAAAATGACAAAAAAAACACATTCAAATCCAAACAAAAATCATGGAAAATATATGGGTGATAGAAAAACAAGGAAAAAACATAAAAAATAGGGCCAAATTTGATGCCCATACCTGAAAACCATGTGTTGCTGAAGAAACTTTGTCCAAACTTGAAATTTTTTTTGCTTGGGATGCCAAATTCCTTCACTTTTCTCCTCTCTTGCCTTTCTAGATGAGTTCTGTTCCTCCTTAGCTCTCACCTCTTCCCTTTGTCTGCAAAATGAATTAAAAAAAAAAAAAAAAACAAAAATGACCTTTAAAACGAGGGGCTTGACGATTTTTTCCCTTCGGCTTGCGATTTTTTCAAATCGAAAAAATTGCCGATTTAATTGGCATCACAAAAAAATCATGATTTTTTGAAAAAATAGTGATTTTATTGCGATGTTTGCAACATTGCTCAAGAAGGGTCCATGCCATTCTTCAACAAGAGAAACCAAGGGATTTGTTGAAGGGGTCCAAAATCAGACACAGATTTTTTGCACTTGGGACAAATCTGAAATACATGAGGGATATAGTGAAATCCCTTCTCAAACTGGAAGAACTAGACTCACTCCTTTCCAAGGTGGGCCAGTCAGAGGGGAATAAGCTAATTTGGGCTCTAAAATCAACCATGATTGCCCTAATACAACACAAGTTCTTGGAGTACCTTTGTGAAGGGGTCAAACTTTGAGTTACATCTTGTCTTAGTAACATCATGAGGTTGATCGCACCTATACCCCCTTACAAATATGATATTATGAGGGGAGCTTTCAGACTGATAGTAGAGACCTTTTGAGACTTGGATAACACTGTGGGTCCTACCTTTGGGAAAAAGCTCGAGATCCTAGAAATCATGGCCATGGTCAGATCATATGACATCATGTTTGATCTAGAGTGTGATGACCTGATTCTTCAAATGTTCCAATGCTTCTTCAGCATTGAAAAACATCATCCTGACATGGTCAAAACACACATGCAATCCATTTTGTCTTCATGTATGGGAGGTCATGATGCCATTTGCAAGAAGTTGCAATCTAAGTTGTTGGCCATTTGGAGAAAAGAACAGATAGTCTCACCTATTGCTCATGAACTAGCCGAAAGATTGGTTGAACAAAACATAAAATGGCTCAGAAAAAAGTTGGCCAAGGAAGAGTTGCTGAAGATTTGTGGACCATGCAACGAGAATGAGTTAAGGAGGAAGGGTCTTTGCTTCACCTGCAAGGAACCTTGGGGGCCTAACCACTCATGTTTGAGTGACATTGAGGAGATGACAACCATAAATCGGGAGGAGACTCCTTTTGAGGAGTCCATGGGTTTTTACGAGGATACCTTTGAGGAGCATGAGCAGTCATTTGGAGTTGTTGACAATCGCCCAGATATGCATCCTTGTGTGATGGAGTATGATGAGCAACAGATTGTCCCCATGAGGGAAGAAGATCGGGAAGAAGACTTGCAAGATGAGCGATTGATGATTAAGCAGGGAGAGCACATACAGAAGCATGAGTCAGTTGAGGAGGATGATATGCACAATATGCATGATGAGCCATTTTAGAAAGGCCAGTTGGAGGCTCATGTTGAGCCCATGATAGTGGCATATGAGCAGCCATCTTTTGGACAAACCATTGATGAGGAGCAGACAGATGCACAGGCAGTTGGCAGAGCTACAGTACTTTCAGGCAGTAGCCCTCTCCAGGAGTACATAAACAGGGCTTGCAGCAGGTTTTGCCCACTTGTGTCTATTATAGAGAGAGAGGCAAGGCTTCCTAGGTGGATCTTATCGATTGACCGAGCAAAGATGCATGAGTTGAGCATCGTGCAACACAGTGAACTTGTTCCATATACACGTATCCATGCATATGATCCTTCCCACAAGATGGATTGGAGAGAGATCATCAGTTGGTACCCTATTGATAAAGCATCATTCTTGGTTTGGGGCATAGTACAACAGGGGCCCTTAGATACTACATGTTTCAGTTGGCAGTTGGATGTGGCCTGACAGTTCATCAACAATCCAGTTGAGCTAGCTCAACATCAACATCATGGGATTGACCTTGGTTTATGCCAAGGATTAGACTTGAGAGAAGTGATGAGTTGGTACTCGATTGATGGGGAAACATCTTTAGCTAGAAACAAAGCAGAGTTAGAGCCACAGGTTATGGGCAAAGATGATTGGCCATGGTGGCATTAGGATCTAGGTAGATCTATTGGTAGTAGGTTGAGCCAGAGATTCATTTGGGATCCAGGTATTAAGGGATACATGCATGACTAGATGATGTGAAGGCATGTGACACAATGGTTTGTATGGGATTCTGGTATCAGTGTAAAGTTGCCTTTGCAGAGGAGAGATATGGATTACTTGAGGGAAAGCAATCCTGGAGCAGGAGGACTTGTAATGTCCCCATTTTTAGTTTCCTCTATAGTACAACCATGATGGATTTCCAGGGTATGTGATGGCTAGGCAACAGGAGCACTTTTACATCATCAGGGGTCTCAAAGCATATTTACATCCGACAATATTTGCTTTGCATATTCATCATGAGGAGCGGTTCCGCACAAGTTTTTAGATCCATTGCTTTCTGATAATTCTCGTAAAACATAGTTATTGTTGAGCATAACTTAATGAATTACACTTAAGGTGCAATTCAAGGAGGAATATTTGATGGAACACCATAGTGTAATAGCTCGTTAGAACCAAAACGAGAAGATCTATAGGATGCAATGTTGAGAAATGACTTCCAGTGGCTAGAGAAAATATGGTGGGAGATTTACCATTTTCCCACATTAAAAGTGACTTTGATTAGTCACTTATTTAAAAAGTGCAAAAATTAATTAAGGGGAAAAGGCCAAAAATGACTTAAATAAATTAAAAAGTCACTTAAGATGAAGTCAAGGAGGAACATCTAGACTAATAATAAAATAATAAAATAAAATACTTCTAGAATATTCAAGATCTATCTATTGGACTTTTAAAAGGAGAGGGAGGAGATCATTTGGAGACATCTTGGTTTGAGTATTTGTCTTTGGTGTAGATTGAAGAATTTAGCTCTCTGCTTTAGTAGCTACAGGACGAAAACCCTCAGGTGATTTAGTGAGGGTAGGAGAGAACCCTTCTCTCCCCTTGGTGAATTCATCTAGAATTCACAAGTGCATGTATTAGTTTTGAGGTCAATGCAATATTGTCGTATATTTCTTGGGAGGCCATTACTTCGGCCACTTCCATGTCATTTTACTAGCTTGTGTTGAATTTCCACGATCTTGGGTCTAGGTTAGAATCTTAGAATCTCTTATGCTACCAAACCAAGAATCTCAACAAAAGCTACTTTGTACAGTGGAACAATATAAAGCAGTAAATCACACATGCACAAGTATAGACAACTTTTTACAAAATATTGTACAAATATGTACAACAAACTAATCTTTGTTATATTAAACCAACTGAGTAATACAACAGTCTAGGGCTTCCAACAAGGGATACAAGATACAATGACAATCTCGCTATAGTCTCTAGGCCGTATCTCATCCTCCCAGTCCTTCACCTCCATTCTGCTCTCTAGCCGCCCCTTAGTCCATCAAGAGACAACACATAGAATCTCCAGGAGGGTTGCCACCTATCACTGCTGCAAGTCGCTTTTGCTACAATGAACACGGGCTGATCCAATCTACTCTTTTAGGCTGGCCAATACCTGAGCTCCAATCTGCCTTCTAGTAGCTTCTTTTGTCCATCAAAGAGATACACATTAGGCTCCAATCCTTCACCCAACCTTCAGCTGTCAAGCTCTCGTTATGACTGCTTGTCAAGCGCTACTTTGGGTAGCCAACACACTGCCCTACACCAGTCCAGTGGCACCCAATACTTCACTGTGAAATTTTCTCCTTGTTGAGGTCTCCAACCATGCAAGTCAACTTCAACACATGGCTCCCACGGGCTGCTTATAAAACTGATCTTTCACTGTAGAATCTGCCCACTGGTTAGGGCATCAAGTTTGCCCCCTCCTCTTTGGCTTCTACAGGCTACCATCCATCTAGCAAAACAACAAACTAAGAAGGCTGAATATACCTTTTAACAAAGATATCTTGCACTTCTTGACATAGGCTTCCTGTGTTTACAATCTGAGATTTTCGGCCCTCCTAGGGCTGACTGTAACTACTGTTGCAACCCCAAAATCATGACCAAACTACCTCCAAATCACCTTGTTAAGGTCCTCCCTTGACTTTCCCTTGACTTGCTGCTACTCAGCCTTCAATAGATAGTTGTTCCAGCTCCTTCTATGCCTCGGCCTAGCCTAGAATTACCACAGTCCAAATTTGCAAAAAATCTGCTGCATGTACAAGAGAGAACACACCCAGAAAACACAAGAATACTTCCCAGAACTTCTCCTCTTCCATGCAGCTGCCTCCTCCACAAATTCAGCCTGCTGTCACAAGAAACTAGGGCACAAAACAACCCTCTTTCTCTCCTACTCTAGGGCTAGAATTCTGTAGCTGCCTTAGAGGTAAGTATCCCTCATTGTTTGCACTTTGGATGTGCTAAATGAACTCTCCTCACCTCCTTTTTATACAGTAAAGGAGGGCTTCATTTTGACGTCCACATGGACTTGCCAAACTGTCAACAAGTCTTCCTCCACTAGGCTAACTTGTGCAAAACCCAACAAAAATTCGTAACTCATGATTTAGAGCTCTGATTTGAGTGGTTTTCAAAGCATTGGATTCACCACGCCATCCTCTATCACCTCAAATTTTCTCATGTCCATATGTCTCGTGCTGTTGGATCAACTCCTTTAGGTACAAAAACCTAACATCCTTGGGTTCCAAGCCCACAAGTGACTCTTGTGGCACTTCACCCTCCAAACCCCGAACCCTAGGGCTTGGAGTACCTCCCAAGATACTCAAAAATCAACACTCCCTCTTAGTGAGGGAGGTACTTCCAAAACTAGGAAGTAACTCATCATCATCATCACTACTTGCAACACTCGCCCAACTCTTGGCGCTCACCACTGCAGCAATCCCTGTAGCATGAACTACGCCTCTCTTGGAAGTGTCGCTATCACTGGAAGCATCCTGCTTCTTCTTCTTCTCCTGTATCGCTTTCCAATCCCTCCATGATTCCTTCTTGGTAGATGTGGAAGCACCCTTGCTCCCCACTGACCATGCGCTCTTCTTGGGCTGCAAAGTCTCCCTCTGAATCTGCAAACTCCCGCTAGAACTTGACTCCCTCTAAGTCTCTTGAACCTAGATCTTCCTCTCTAGAACCTGTACCTGTACCTCTGAAACTTGCACCTGCAATTGCTTCTTTGGAACCTGCACCTGGTCCGTCTGCTTCTTCTTCCCATGATTTATAGGCTTGCTCGTCAGCCTGTATAGACCATGGTCCCTAACTCCAAGCACAAAACTTAGAGCCTATGGATTTGAGCCTTTCCTTCCCATCCTAAAACAAGACCTCAAACCCCTTCTTCTCAATCATTGAGACAGATATCACGCTAAATCTGAGTCCTGGTACAATAGTACATCCTAGACTTGCATTTTCCGTCCTGTCTGCATCCTGAATGGCACAATTTCCAATCCACAGATCTCCTTTTGATTCTTGTCACCCAACAACATGTGCAACATCGAGTCCCATTCAACTAGAGTCTCAAAAACATCCTATGAACCTGTCATATGTTTCGACGCACCACTGTCCACATAACATTCATCCTCATCGATAGTACCCTACGAGAAATGAGAGATCATAGCAAAGTCATCCTCCTCCAATTTTCTGGTGAGAGCATCTATCTCAGTAGAAGTGGCAACACCGATGACCTGCTTCCCTTTCTTCTTCTCATCAGCTCCCTTCTTCTTCGTCGGACATCTGGACAAAAAAATGACCCGTCTTGCCACAGTTGAAACAATTGACTTTACTCAAGTCCTTCTGCTTACCCTTCATTCTTACTGCAAGTACCATGTCATCATATGAAGCCCTCTTCTTCGGATGAAGATCCTCATCTCGCAACTCTTCCTGAATGAAGTCGTCCCACAGCCTATTCTAGTCTAGCAACTTCTCTCTGGCAATGATCCCTTTGATGAAGGGCTTCCATTCCTCGGTGAACCCTTTCAAGGCGATCCTCACCATATCATTCTCTGAAATAGTCACACCGACAACAACAAGCTCATCTTTGACCTGAGACAATCTCGTCAGATATGAAGTCACTCCTTCACTTTGTATCATCTTGGTGGACTTCAACTTATCCTCCAATACCAGTACTCGGTTCTCGTTCTTATTTTGGAACAAATTCTGAAGAGCCATCCACATCTTATGTGCAGTATTGTTCCCGGACAAATAAGGTATTAGGGGATCCTTCACACCATCAAGGATGATCAATCTCACCCTCGTATCCAAATCCTTGTATATTTCCAGCTCCTTAGGGTCGTTTGGCTTCTTGATCCCTTTATCGGCGAACTCCTAGATCTTGTTGAGCTGCAATACCAACTTGAACCTTTCCTTCCAAGGACTATAGTTGGACAACCTCTCCAACCTGTCCTCATACTAGAGACCAGCCTACAACTTCGACATTGTAGTGAGCCCTTCACCTACAATGTGACCAACTCCCTCTTAAGCTGTATTTCGTTGTGCACACTCTGATTCACTGTCTTCCAAAGTAGCTCAAACACGTTTTGATACCATGCTGAATTTCCACGATCTTGGGTCTAGGTTAGAATCTCTGATGCTACCAAACCAAGAATCTCAACAAAATCTACTTTGCACAGCGGAACAATATAAAGAAGTAAACCACACATGCACAAGTATAGACAAATTTTTACAAAATATTGTACAAAAATGTACAACAACCCAATCTTCGTTACATTAAACCAAGTAATACAACAGTCTAGGGTTCCCAACAAGGGATAGAAGATTCAATGACAATATCATTGCAGTCTGTATGTCGTTTCTCATCCTGTCGGTCCTTTGCTTCCATTCTGCTCTATAGCTGCCCCTTATTCCATCAAGAGACAACACATAGAGTCTCCAAGAGGGCTGCCACCTATCACTGCTGCAAGTCGCTTCTGCTACAATGAACACGGGTTGATCCAATCTACTCTTCTAGGTTGGCCAATACCTGAGCTCCAATCTGCCTTCTAGTAGCTTCTTTTGTCCATCAAAGAGCAACACATTAGGCTCCAATCCTTCACCAAACCTTCAGTTGTCAATCTCTCATTATCACTGCTTATCAAGGGCTACTTTGGGAAGCCAACACACTTCCCTCCACTAGTCCAATGCCACCCAATACTTCACTATGAAATTTTCTCCTGTTGAGGTCTCCAACCACCCAAGTCAACCTCAACACATGGCTCCCACATGCTAGTTATCAAACTGATCCAAAAATGATCCTTCACTGTAGAATCTGCCCACTGGTTAGGGCATCAAGTCTGCCCCCTCCTCTTTGGCTTCTACAAGCTACCATCCATCTAGAAAAACAACAAAATAAGAGGCTGAACATACCTTTTAATAGAGATATCTTGCGCTTCTTGACATAGGGGCTTCCTGTGTTTACAATCTAAGATTTTCGGCCCTCCTAGCACTGACTGTAACTACTTTTGTAGCCCCATAATCATGACCAAATTACCTCCAAATCACCTTGCTGAGGTCCTCCCTTGATTGTCCCTTGACTTCCTTCTACTCGGCCTTCAATAGAGAGTTGTTCAACCTCCTTCTATGCCTCGGCCTAGCCGAGAATTACCACAGTCCAGATTTGCAACAAATCCGCTGTATGTACAAGATAGAACACACCCAAAAAACACAAGAATACTGCCTAGAACTTCTCCTCTTCCACACAGCTGCCTCCTCCACAACTTCAGCATGATATCACAAGAAACTAGGGCACAAAACAACCCTCTTTCTCTCCTATGCTAGGGATAGAAGTCTGTGGCTACCTCAGAGGTAAGTATCCTTTGTTGTTTGCACTTTGGATGTGCTAAAATGAACTCTCCTCACCTCCTTTTTATACACTAAAGGAGGGCTTCATTTGGACAGGGCTTTCCAAACTGTCAACAAGTCTTCCTCCACTAGGCCGACTTGTGCAAAACCCAATAGTGACATTCAAAAATTCATAACTCATGATATAGAGCTTCGATTTGAGTGATTTTCGAATCGTTGGATTCGCCACGCCATCCTCTATAACCTCAAATTTTCTTATGCCCATATATCTCATGGATTTGGCCCAACTCCTTTGGATACAAAACCCCAACCTTGGGTTCCAAGCCCACAAGTGACTCTTGTGGCGCTTCACCCTCCAAACCCCAAACCCTAGGGCTTGGAGTACCTCCCAAGCTCCTCAAAAATCAACAATTTGTAATATCTGTTGCATTCTAATAAAATAATGTTGAGTTCTTCTGCATGCTTATCTTGTTTATCCTTCAGTTGCAGATTATATTTCCAGTTTCTGTTGTTGATTTTATGGCCCAATATGCATAAATTGTTTGTCAAATTGACAGTGTGAATTTTCGAACCAACTTTACAATTTGGTATATTACAATAAATTTAGATATAAATATTTGAATGTACAATTGATATGGTTGAGTTACAAATGAGGGCCTTTGTTTAAATACTTGGGTAAGCGCCTTTCCATGAACAATCATGTCCTTTGAGACATGCCATTTTAAAATGATTAATTATTATTATTAACTATTATTCGCTACTATTTATACATATTTATGTTCATAACATCCTCCCACCTTAATTTTTTTGAGGGCCTGATAGTGTTGCATTTGCTAGAAGTGGGGCTACAACAACAACTTCAAATGCTAAAAAAATCACTATTTTAGCAAGATTGTTGGCTCAAGAGTAGAAGTATCCACTCTATCTATGGATTTAGTATCTACTATCTATAACTGTTCAAACTAGCAGGGGGCCTAAGGGGGAGCCCTAAAGGGGAAATGCTAGGCCAAGGGCAAGAAATGAAGACTTACCCTATTGTCACCTCAGCTAAAGCTTCCTTCTATTTACAGATTTTCACCGATGGGAGGACACCCGATATGTATAGAGTCACTAATAAATGATAATTCAATGGATATGAGTGATTCGAACAAACCCTTTCCCAGAAAAGTTTGAAGCAATGTTGTTAAAATCGCGATCGGGATTTATTCGCGCCGGGAAAAAAGCGGAAAAAATCGTAAAAATCAGGAAAAAAGCGGAAAAAATCGGGAAAAAATCTTTTGGCACAAAAATATTCATTTATTTTCATTTATTTTCAATTTTTTTAATATCTAAACCATCTACAACATAAAATAAATACATTGACACATAAATATGATAAAAAAACTAATATATAAGATGTTTAATATCATTTCTAGCGCTAAATTCACACATAACATTGAATCATGTCCTGAATAGTAAGTCCTGAGTCCCAACTCAGCCTCAAAATATCAACAAAAAATATGATAATGTATCTCATCATGTCATAATGTCATATACAATAAAATGAAAGTCTAAGACTCTAATCCTATTGATTTCCTCTACCCCTCTTGCGAGAAAATGTCACTGCTTTCTCTTTCCCCCTAGATGAAGATGCTTGTGCCTGTGGTGGTGGAAATGGCAGTGGAGTCTGACGTGCTCTAGAAGCTGAAGGAGTAGCTGTAGAAGTAGCAGCTACTGTAGGTAGACGGAGACCACGTCCTCTACTGGTGGTAGTGGTAGCCCGGATAGGTGGTGTCACCTCCTCCTCCTGCTCCTCCAACTCCTCCTCCTCCTGCTCCTGCTCCTCCTCCTGCTCCTCCTCCTGCTCCTCCTCCCCCTCCTCCTCCCCCTCATCCTGCACTAACCAATCCTCAGTGGGATCCATGAGAGGCCTCTCGGTCTCAACCCTCCATTCAGCAGTGGTGTCAATCCCATCCAATGAGATGGCATCCATATCAGGTGTCTTCTCTAGTTGCCTCACCCACAATCGAAGATTGTAGTAGACATAGACCATGTCATTAAGTCTACGGGACTCCAACCTATACAAAGTTCATGAAATAATAATTAATAATTAATATTATAAAAAAAAATATTGTTTAATGAATTCAAAAATTTATTTGGAAATTTGCAATATTTTAAATGTTTAAGTGTTAACCTATTGCGCTTCTTGTTGTGTATTTTTTCAAATACACTCCAATTGCGCTCACATCCCGAGGAGCTACATGTTTGGCTGAGGATGCGTACGGCAAGCTTTTGCAAAAGGGGTACTCTGACACCATACATCTTCCACCATGCGTCTACAACAAAATTACAAATAAAATTTTAAATAAACATAAGAAAAAAATGGAATTTGAAGAGACAATGAAATTTGAAACAAAGTTACAAAGTACAAACTAAAAAATACCTGGCATTTTAATTGTCCTATCAATGACAGCCATCTCAAAGCCAAATGTGCCACCTGACATCTTATATGTCTCAATTTGTCTAGAGATCTCTATACGTTGTTCTGGAGATCTCACCATCTTCTGGACACAGGTTAATAATCCTTCCACGACCTCAGTATCAAAATCAAACCCACATGCATAAGAAAATGCAGGGTTCAGGAAAAGCCCAGCAGCATGAATGGGACGATGGAGTGTGTTGTTCCATCGCTCATCAATGACGTTCCATAGAAGGAGTTGTCTCTGGAACCCATCATCTCCCTTGTCATCATAGTAGGACCGAATGGCTTCTTTGGCCCTGTCCATGGCTTCATACAAATAGCCCATTGCGGGCTTCTCACCATCTACCAACCGAAGAACCTTTACCAAAGGTTCAGTGACAGCGCACACCTCCTGCACTCCCGCCCAGAAGTCTTCTTGGTATGAAACAAGTCTGCACACGGCCTCTCCTTCTGGTTTGCGGCTCATTGGCGAAGAACGCCACTCCTCTGAAAGAAACATTCTCTTCAAATCCCACATAGATTTCAAGAGGGATTGAAGAGATATGAAACTCGTCGCAAACCGTGTAATGGCGGGCCGCACCAACTCTTTGTTGTTGGTGCATTGTCTCATCAAGCTAAGCACAGATGTGTGATTGTAAATAAATTTTGTGATGCTTTTTGATGAGTCAACAGTCTCTTTGACAAAGGGAATTTTCCCTATGTCCTCTAACATCAAATCAATACAATGGGCAGCGCAAGGTGTCCAAAATAAAGTAGGATGCCTGTCCATAAGCATTCTACCAGCAGCAACATAATTTGCAGCATTGTCCGTTATGACTTGGACAACGTTTTCTGCACCCACCTCCAAAATAAACACATCCAACAAATCACATAAAGTTCTTGCATCTTTGATTTGATCAGTTGCATCAACAGATTTGATAAACATAGTCCCCTTGGGACAACTAACCAAGAAGTTTATAAGGGTTCTCCCCTTTTGGTCAGTCCAACCATATGACATAACAGTGCATCTTGTTTGTGCCCATGATGCCCTAAAATCCTCCAATCTTTGGGTGCAGTCACGCTTTTCATCTTGAAGAAGCCGGCCTCTGAAATCATGAAGAGAAGGGATTTTGTACCCCGGGCCAACACTGGCAATAGCATCAACAGTAGGTTGGAAAAATGGATTATTCCTTAAAATGCTGAAAGGAATATCACTCCAGAGGAGAAATTTTGTCATCAACTTGTCAGCTTGTTGTTTTTCATTTCTTTTTAGCATTGAACCGATAGTTGGTTGTGCACCAGGTGTGGTTCGAGGAACAAAAAATGATGATGCAGCTACCGGATTGACTGACGCTGCAGTAGAACCAGTGCCACTTGGCCCACTTCCTTCAGCTGACCTTTTTAGTTGCCTCAAAAGTTCTTCTTTGGCCTCTTTAGTGTGCTCTAATTCTCCCAATGATTTCATGGCTTTTCGGATAATTTCAGCATTTGTATTTTTACAGGGCTCCACATTACGTCCAGGGATTTGTGCAAGGTGGAACTTCAACCTGTACACCCCCCCGAATATCTCCTTTCCACACAACTTGCAATACAAGTTTTGTCTATCATTCGGAGTTTTAGGTTCACCATATTCCCAGAAAGGATCCAATTTCCTTGGCATGTTTGTTTTTGAATTTTGAATTTGCAAACCTATGGAAAAATAAGGATTAGGAAATAGGAATTTAGGATTACATAATACAAATTACAATTTAGCATTTACAAAATTACAAGTTAATTATTTCCAAAATCCCAATTTCCAAACCCAAGTTACCCAACCAAATGCCAATGGCAAATGCCAAAAAACAATGAAAATTCAAAAAAAATAAACAATGTTTAAAAAAAATGAGAAAATAAAAATAAAAAATTGGTTCTCATAGTCATAACAAATAACCCATCCCAAATCAATGAAAAATTTCAAAAAATTCTTTAAAAACAATGAAAAACAAAGTTTTTATAGAAGCAAAACAAAAACAAATTAATCTACATACCTTTTTTACGGACAAATTGGTGATCTTGGCTTGGATTCCTCCTAAAAACGCTTGGATTCGCTCCCAAATCCGACGGAAACCCTTCAGCTGCTCTCCCTCACCTCTTCTCCTCCTCCTCCGCGCGGACAGCCAAATGAATAAAAAAAAAATCAATTTTTGCATATAAAAGCCCGCTGCCCGCGCCAGTAGGGATTTTTTCACAAAAAATCCCGATTTTTTCGAAAAAATCCCGATTTTTTGAAAAAATCCCGATCCCGATTTTTTGAAAAAATCCCGATTTTTTCGAAAAAATCGGGTATAAAAAAAATTGGCGATTTTTATGGATAAAAATCGCGATTTGATCGGGTTATGGTTAAAATCGCGATTTTTTGAAAAAATCGCGATTTTATCGGGATTTTAACAACACTGGTTTGAAGGATAGAGCTTGCTTGCTTTATAAGCAAGGTACTATGTATTCTAGGGAAAGGAAGAGAGGATTTTGAGGGTTAGATTTTATGGGATAAGACTTGTGAAGGAGATCCCCCATCCCTAAAATCATTGTTATAATTGGTATCCTGGATGGTTCTTGAAGAATGATCTTTTGAAGGAGCGGGACCACACGGGGCCAAGTGGACTTGGTCTAGGGTATGAGGAAAGTAAGTAGGAACCAATGATATTCTTACCCTAGACAAGGTGGGGAAAGGATCAAAGAAAGTATTTTCACCCAAAGATGTTATTTTGACCCTATGAGGTACTAGACTTGGGGATGGCAAGGCAAGTTTTGATCCCGGGGCTAGGGCTTAGCTTTTCTCCCAACTCCACCGTTTGAATGTCTTCCAAATTGGAGGAGGGTTAGAGGAAAGGCTAGCGCAGGAAATCCTTAGAGATCGAATTCTTTTGATTGCTAGCTTGTCGAGAAATTGATGCCCTCAGTACCCCAATGTGGACAGTCCTGGAAGGATGTGACAGATTATGAGTTTTAGTGACCACCTTTGGTAGATCAATGCCTTAATCTTTGGGAGAATGGAGTCTATGTTGAGTATGAGTAGGATTTCTTGGTTCCCAGTTAAGGATGCCTCAAGATGACTTCGTTTGCCTTCTAGGTCAAGAAGAAGCAATCTTGCAACTTTTCTACTTCGATGTGCAAGGAGAATGACTTGTCAAGGTCAACTTTTACCCCTAAGAGATTTTGATCACATTACATGACACATACATTGAAGGGATGCTATAATAGAAACAAATTCCACAATACTAAGCAGTAAATGCATGTAGTAATTAGCCCTAGGATAGCGAAAATCCTATTTCAAAATATATGACAAAAGTAAACAAGAATGACATCAAAAAGCACGTACTTACATCTAATAGAGCATATCCAACCATTCACAATTGAAAATAAAGAAGCTCCAAGAGAAGATAGACCAATATCCACACATCAAAACTCATCCATAAAGCTCCAATTCATCCTCTAGAAAAAGTGCGAAAATCTCAAGAGAGATAAGAGATCTCAACCAAAGTGATGATGAGAAAATGAGCTCATCTCACTTGTATTTATACACAACTTAGGAGTTCGAATTAGCCTCCTTGGCCTACATAAGCCCCAAAAATAAAATAATGTTTTAATAATTCAACTTTTGGTGACAAGCCCACCAAACTAGCTCATAAATGAAAAAGTAAGCCTCTCAAGAGGTCAAATAATAATCTATGCATGTCGTAGGGCCCTCTAAGAGGCCTAATGAGGTCCATGGGTGTCACAATGAAGAATAGGACCCTCAAAAGCAGTTGACAAGGGTTGGCCCCATATAATAACTTGTGGTGCCCCAAATGACATGTGGGGGCTCACAAGTGTTCTCATGGGTCTCCAAACAAATCAAAGATGCCTGTAGATTGCTTGCAAGGGCTAGGATGATTGTGTGGGCTTCATTCTAGGCCATGACCCAAGGTGTGGGCAAGGGGAAGGGGCAAGCTAACTCTATGTGGATCCAATGGAGGAATGTGGACCCAAGAGGGAGAAATGATGAATAGAGTAATAATGAATGGAAAGAGGGTAATATAAGCAAATAAGGGAGTGGGACGACACAACCAAAATCGGGGTTTCCCATGAAATACCATCCCTAGATAAAAATGGTCAGTAAAAGAGATCCTACGGGACTATAATCCAAAGTTAATACCTAAAGGGGGTCTAGGGGACAAGAGCACAGACCTAGCCCATTCTTTTCGCTGAATCCCCCCATTAATCCATGCTCAAAAGTGTCTATGATAAGAAAACTACAATACTCAATTTCCAAATGACAAGTCATACCTTTAGTTTTGGGAAGCCCACCTTCAAACATACGATCATAGCAGATGGGAGAGGGACCACATGGCTGGCTCAGGTGGCGAAGAAATGGCACAATGAGCTAGTTGGTGGATTCAAGGAGCTGCTGGCTGCTGGTCGCTGGTTGAGGGCCATCTTGGAGGGAAAAAAAAATCTCCCACGGGTATTACCCACAAAATGGTGGGTAACATTTGGCTCCAACTGGGACGTGATCTCTCGAAGAAGTGGGTGAAGCTATTTGAACGGGAGGTCACGAGAACTCCAGCAATCTCCTGTTTACCGTTGACCTGACACCTGCACATATAATATATGGAAAAACACGAGGCAACATGCTTTCACGGCATCTCATGATCGCACATGCTATATGTTAGGCCATAAAAACAATAAAGAATAAAATATGCAAATATGCACCTATCTACAATGAGAAATATCATATGATGTTATTTCTAATGCAGAAAATGAGCATGCAATGCAACTTATCCTAACATGCATATAGTAAGGCTAATACTAAGTGTAATCATAAATCCAGTGCAACCAACATATCATCATATCAATATACATATGCCTGCCAATATGATTACTCATGTTGCAACTCCCAAATTGAATGTGGACATAGTCACATGGTGGATGAAGTGGGTGGGAGGCGGGAAAATATGATCTCCACCTGAGGTGAACGAAGTCCTAGGGGAAAGCAAATAGGTCAATCTATAGGTCCCGGGTTTCCTTCGAGGTACACAATGGTGGAATGAATGATCACCCTCGACAACTCCTTATCACAATCATTGTCTATAATATCATGCTTTGTAGATGCCAGTAGGTTGTGATGAAAGGGGAGCGAAGGGTTAGGGGAAGAAGGGGGGCAACAAATGGGTTTCTCAAGGAGATGGTAATTTTGGAGAGGGGAGGTCATGGAGTAATCAAAACCCTGAGGGTGTGTCCGAGGAGGTAAAGTATAATCAATGAGAGGCTCATCCTCGCCACTATACTTGGGCTCATGGTTCCTTGAGATCATATGACAAGGGGTGAGAGGATCACTTGATGAAGACTCAAGATGATGAACAATAGAAAAGGGCAAAGGGGAAGGTGAAGTCTCGGCGGGACCCTTTTCCTGAAAATCCAACTCTAGAGGCTCAAGTGATTCAAATATACTCCCAGAATCACGAGGAAGGTGGGTATGAGCAAGGGCCTTATCAATCCTATCTTCGTTGGTACCTGCCACTACTCAAACTAGCAAGGGGGCCTAAAAGGAGATCCTTAAAGGGAAAATTTTAGGCCAAGAGAAGCAAATGGAGAGTTAGCCCACTGTCACCTCAGTTGAGGCTCCTTTCTATCTACGGATTTTCACCGATGGGAGGAGATCTAATATGTAAATGGAGTCACCAATAAAAGATAAGTCAATGATGTTGATTTGTGGTAACATCTGATGTGTTCTAGCCATGAAAATTGGTGAAGAGGCTAAAGCACATGAGGTCACCAAGACCCAAAAACGGTTTGGGGAAATTCCAGCGGGTTAGAGAGATATTAAAATAATTAATATTTTTAATGGGGTTCCTAAGTCTAAACTTAGGAAAATTAAAATATTAATGGGTATTAATATAAAATTGAGAGAGAATGTTCTAAATGACATGTATCAAGCCAAGTCTGATCGTAGCTGTTGATTAGAGACTTTATCACGGTCATTGAAGACTCAACAGGAAAAGTATAAGAGGAGGCTTGAGGGTCAATTGGAGATACACCAAGATTGATCAGTCAATTCGATTTTCTAGAGTGGGGTTTGCTGAGAAAATTCGAACAAGTGATCTATTGCAGCGAGGGGTAGTGAGTACACAACAGAGAGGAAAAGATAGTGCTTGAGGGTCAGTGCAATGACCAGAGAGGCTGACGCAGAGGCAACTAGAGCTATGCAGAGGTAGACGGAGCCACGCAGAGGCAGCTAGTGATTGTGTAGAGGATGAGGGGCTTGCGTGGGTGATGCAAAAGGCTAGAGAGCTGATGCAGATAGGCGGAAGGTTGACGCAGAGGTTTCTAGAGTGACGTTGAGGCTAGTAGGGCTGACGCAAAGCCTTGGAGAAGCATCGAAAGGATTTTTGTGGGGCAGACTTGCTGAATATTTGTCTCTGAGAAGAGGTATTATTGCTGTCTAAAAATCTTTGTTGGGTGAGTCAATTCAGTACCCTAGTTATACTCAAGAAAGTTGCTTAACAATAAAACTCTCAGAACTGCTGCACCGGTTTTCCCAAGTTGGGTTTTCCCAGGGAAGATTGTCCAAAAATAATGGTGTCCCTTATGCGTTTGTCTAGTATTTCAGTTGTTGATCTATATATGGGTTAGGGTTGCATTTGTTTTTATTTTCAATATTTATATGTATAAATAACTTGTTAAAGGAATAAACAAGTAGAAGAAATAAACTAGATAATGCAGTAGGATTTCTAACGTGTCAGACTTAGAAATTCCAACATGGTATCAAAGCGTTGCAGATCACAGGAGGATTGAAGGCACTAGCATAATCAGAAGTATTTGCAACAGTAGCAGTTGTCCCAAGAGACAGAGCTACTCCTAACCAGAAAGCATCAGAGAGAGTGACACAGAGGGCCTGCATCATCATTTCGAGCCAGAGAGGGCCAACGCAGAGGCAGAGAGTGGCAAAAGAGGCTCACGAAGAGCCACGTCATCCTACTTAGCCAGGTAGGCTTGACGCAATTGGCCAGAGGAGTGATTTAGCCTTTGCCGGGATTGCGCAGAGATGGGAGGCTCAGTTTCTTCAGTTGCCGAGACCTAGGGAGTTGTGGGCAGATTGTGGATTAGGAAGCTGGTGGGCTGTTGTTGCTGTCGAAGCAGAACAGTACCTAACGGGACAAAACCAAGGTAGAGGGAGTCGTTGCCTTGACGAATTTCTAGCCAAGAAATCTAGATCCGAGTTGCAGATACAAAGAGGATCAGAGAGGAGCAGATCGATAGTTGGCGGGAAGATTTCCAGCAAGGAAATCAAGACTTAGAGGGAGTTTAGGAGAGAACTTCCAGGTGAGAAGTTGAGACTTAGAGGGAATCCAGAAGAGGAGCGGACATGGCAATGAACGGACTGAGGGATTAGGACAGGTTGGATGGGGCCTCCAAATTTGGCATCTAGAAGGTCAAGATCCTGTGTGTTCTGGATAGACATCGCATCAAGGGCTTCGCCTTGAGAATCGTGGCTATCCCAGTAGATCTAGCTGATAATGAGAAGTATCAGGATGCAATGGAGAAGACAAAGTGCATAATCCTTGATGGGGTCAAGGATCATGTCGTACCACATACTTTCGAGAAAAACATGACAAAGGTGATGGGGGATACTTTGATGACATTGTATCAAGGCACTTCCGTGCAGTGGAAGATTCTATTAGAGAATCAATTGCAGTCGTATCAGATGCAGAAGGGGGAGAAGATAGATCTATACCTCCTCAGGTTGCAGGAGATTCTGGACCAACTTACTTCCATAGGGGCCACGCCGGATCAGGAGTTCATGGTGAGGACCACCCTGAATGCAGTCTTCGAGGAGTGGGAGACATTTGTCCAAGGCATTTTGGGCAGAGCTATTCTTCTAGGATGGGAAGAGATGTGGGCAAATCTTCACCAAGAAGAGATCAGACGGCTGACCAAGGCAGGAAGTAGCAGCAAAGGAGATTGAATCAAAAAGGAGGAGGAGGATGTAGCTTTGGCATCTGCAGGACAACAGGGGAAGAAGAAGAAGAAGGACATCTCCAAGGTGAAATGCTTCCATTGTGGGGAGCTGGGTCATTATGCAACCCAGTGTCCCAGGAAGAAGAATAAGGGAGAGGCTTCTGACTCCAAGGAAGCTCTGACTAAGACGGAGAAAGAAGTCGAGACGGATGACGACTATGCCATGAGTGCTCATGCACCTCTAGAGAAGAGGTGGGGAGACATCGAAAAGTAGTCAGGAGGACTGTAGAAGATGAGGGGCGGGATCCTTGAGGTGCCCAAACTCTTGGATCATTCCGACTACGGGAGCCTTGAATGATAGTAGCAGGATGACGGATGTCGGTAGAAGCAAGATGCGATGGAGCGACAAGGAAGTGCTAAGTGCAGAGGTCTGTAGCAATGAAGTAGGGGTTGCAGCAGTGCGAGAGGCATAGAGGTGTTTGTAGCAGTGCGAGAGGCACAATGGAGGTTGTAGCAGTGCGAAAGGCACAGAGGTGCTTGCAGCAACGTAGAGGCAACAGAGGGAGCACAAGATAGCAGCAGAGGTAGCTTGAGCATCAAGAGGCTTCCAGACTGACAAGGATGTCAGTATTTGGTTACTTCTCAGTAACTGAGTTGTAGTGCAGTAGTTAGCAGTGGCAGTGCTATGGGCAGCATGATGCAGCATTTGAGAGAGAGTTGTAGTGCAGATGTAGTGTTGGGAGGAAGGACCAGCATCAACACAGATGTAGAGAGAGTTGCAGTACAGATGTAGCAGTGGCAGTCACAGAGCCATGGGCATCAGTACAGGAAGCAACACTGCACTGGATGCTGGGCAGCAGGCCAAGCATCAACATAGGTACCAGTGCTGGAGGATTAGTGTGATGTTCAGTGGTGGAACATTACTAGAACACATTCCTTGCTAAGAGGGAGTGTTTATTTGTGGTATCATTTGATGTGCTTTAGCCATGAAAATTGGTGGAGAGGCTAAAGCACATGAGATATCCAAGACCCATAAATGGTTTGGGGAAATTCCACCCGATTAAAGAGATATTAAAATAATTAATATTTTTAATGGGGTTCTTAAGTCTAAACTTAGGAAAATTAAAATATTAATGGGTAATATAAAATTGGGCGAGAATGTTCTAAATGACATGGATCAAGCCAAATCTAATCGTAGCCATTGATTAGAGACTTAATCACAGTCATTGAAGACTCAACTGTTGATTTGGGGTAGCATCAAATGTGCTCTAGCCACGAAAATTGGTGGAGAGGCTAAGGCACATGAGATCTCCAATACCCAGAAAGGGTTTGGATAGATTCTAAACAGTTTGGGAGATATTAAAATAATTAATATTTTTAATGGAGTCCCTAAGTCTAAACTTAGGGAAAATAAAATATTAATGTGAATTAATATAAAACTTTGTTAGAATGTTCCAAAAGTCATGGATCAAGCCAGATCTAATCTTAGCCATTGATTAGGGACTTAATCTCGGCGGTTGATTTGTCAACATGAAAAGTATAAGAGGAGGCTTGAGAGTCGCTTGGAGAACACACCAAGAGATCAAGATTTCGACTTTCTGGGGCTAAGTTTGCTGAGTAAGTTGAGAGAGTGATCATAGTTGCAGCTAAGGGGCAGTGAATACAGAATCAAAGAGGCAAAGATAGCACCGGGAGGATCAGTGCAGTAGCCGGAGAGAGGGACGTAGAAGCAACCAAGGGTTCACGCAGAGCTAGCCAGGGCTCACACAGAGCTAGCCAGGAGCTGCGTAGTGCCTCAAAGGGCCAGAGTGGATGACGTAGAGGGCCAGAGGATTGACGCAGTGCCTCCAGAGGCTGACACAGGCCAAGCCAGAGTGATGTTGGGCTAACACTGAGCCAGAGGGAGGTTGACGCTGGGGTTTCGTGCGACAGATTGGAGTTGCAGAGCTGCCGGAGTGTTTATTCGATTCTGGGGTTTCAATCGGAATATCTGCTTCTGAGTAGAGAGGTACTACTGTCGAGATTTTTCTCTGTTGGGTGAGTCAGATTTGGCACTCAGATTGTATTCTAAAACTGCTTAATAAATAAAACCCTCAGATAGCTGCACCAATTTTCTCGCATTGGGTTTTTTTGGGGACATTAGTCTAAAAACAACGGTGTCACTTGTGTGCTTGATTCTATTTCCTTCAGTTGATGATCTATAATGTGTTGAGCATGTACTCATATTTATTTCCAGTGTTTACGTGGTAAATAACTTGTTAATTAACAGAACAAGTAGGTAGGAATAAATTAGTAAAGTGCATGAAGGGTTTTTAACGTGTCAAACTTAGAAATTCCAACATGGTATCAAAGCGTGGTTGCAGATCACAGGAGAACTGAGGACATCAGCTGAACAGAGCAGCAGCAGCAGAAAACAGCTGTCCCGAGTGACAGAAGTTGTTCCTAGTAGAGTAGCAACAAGGAAGGGGTGACAAAGTGCCAGCGTCATCAAAATTGAGCCAGGAAGAGGCAGCGCAGAGGCTGAGGGAAGCAAAGGAAAGATCACGCAAAGGCCAAGAGGGTTGACGTAGTTGGTTGAGGCTGATTTGCTGGTGCCGGGATTGCGCAGAGCCTAGGAGCTCTAA
The DNA here is from genome assembly GCA_031772625.1 of Pinus tabuliformis. NCBI lineage: Eukaryota > Viridiplantae > Streptophyta > Pinopsida > Pinales > Pinaceae > Pinus > Pinus tabuliformis. The sequence continues at coordinate 539,251,086 of CM062807.1, read as the reverse complement.
CCTTCAGTTTGCTGGGGTTTAGGAGGCTGTGGGTAAGTTGCAGAGTGAAGCTGGTGGGGTACTGTAGTCAGAACAGTACCTAACAGGGCAAGCCCAAGGTAGAGCGAGTTGTTGCCGAGGTGGATTTCTGGCCAAGGAATCCAGATCAGCGTTGCAGTTGCACAGATGATTGGAGCGGGGCATCTCGACATTGGCAGAAGGGTTTCTAGGAAGGAAATCGAGGCTCAGAGGGAGTCATATCGAGAATGTAATATGCTTATCAGGAATATACCTCAAACACATCAAACTCCAACCATAGATGGACTGGAAGGGCATTTATCAGATATGTCGCCTCTGAAAAGAGGACGAGATCCGGAGGCTAGCTGGCCCTTTCCAGACTATGTCTAAGAGTATAAGAGAAACACACAAGTGGTATAATAGCCAAGAATGCTCAAGAGATACAAATAACAATGATGCAATGTATAACAATAAAACCATAAGCAGATACTCAAGAAATGCAGCGAGAATGCTAAGCCATTTTATTATACTGAGTAATAGAATGAGTACAGGAGGTGATCAGGAAGATGGCACCTCGACTTGCACAAGGAAAGTGGATAAATACACTCAGAATAGCAAAGGAATGGCCCCTCTGAACTACGTCCCAGCTGCGGGAGAACCGTTGTGCTGCTATTGCTGCTAGAAATAAAATGAGGATTTGGGGCTGCACCCCTCCTCAGAAAAGGCTGAAACTCTGGAATCAGATTCTACTCAAGAAACCCAAAAAAGCCCAGAAAGCTTTTCTGAAATGGCTGACCCCCGAAAATCACCCCCTTGGGGTTCTGCGCAGTCCCTCAATGCTTTGTGCTGCCACTGGATGAAACACTCTAGAAACTTGCTTGAAACCCCTGCCAAAACTCTCCAATATGCAAGGGCTGATCCCCTGCTCTACCTCTCAGCACAAATCCTCCTGCAAACCCTCAAACCAGACTCCTGCCAGAAAGAACTGCGTCCTCCTCTCAGTGCTGCGCAGTCCTCCAAACGCTGATGAAACTGCTGCTAAAATGCTGATGAAACTACTACTAGAATACCAATGGAAATACCTTGCCCGAGCAGGCACTCGAAGTCCCCTGGGGCTAAAGGTGAGATCTCCGAACGGAGACACTCAATGCACTAAACAGTGCTGCAGACTAGTTAAACAGCCAGCGTGCTCTAAGTCGAAATGACTATCACAAATGCTCATAACCGAATGATCAAAATGAGGGGGTTCATCTCTCTTTTATAGCCTTTGCCTCTCTCAATCCCAAGGCTCACCTCCTCCTGCATGATTTCCCTCTTGCCACGTGTTTCTTCCCTCTTGCACAGTCCCTCCATGTGTTTGCGTGGGCTCCATTTCTGTGTCCCCCTTTGGCCCCCTTGGCTCCCCTTTAAGTCACAACGTTGTGCTACTAGGAAGTGACTGTTATTCTAAAAGTGAGCTATGTCCCCCTTCCTCACTTTTTTATTTACAAATAACTATAGAAGGCAAAAATTGAACAAAATTGAATATTCCAATTAGTCATGACTAATTAGGAATATTACAGTCTCCCCCGGCAAAATGTTGCTTGTCCTCAAGCAATTGAAGTGATGGATGCTGTAAGATCTTCTCACTCTCCCAAGTGGCATTCTCATCTGGCAAATTCTTCCACCTCACCAAGAATTCTCGGACCGTCCTGCTCCACAGCTGCCTCTCCCTGGTATCAATGATAGCCTTTGGCTGCAACACCAAATGCCCCTCATCATCCATGGGTGGTAGCTCATTTGTCACTGTCACCTGCTACCCCAATGCCTTTTTCAGGCATGATACATGAAAAACGTTATGAATCTTGCTGCCTTGGGGCAGCTCCAACTCATATGCAACCTGTCCAATCCTGCGTATCACCTTGTATGGCCCATAAAAGCGGGGCTTGAGCTTCTCAGCCCCCTTTTGCTTCAGTGATGACTGTCGGTATGGCTATAATCGTAGGTAGACCATGTCCCCTACCTCGAACTGTCTCTCCACCCGACCCCTGTCGGCATACAGCTTCTGTTGGTTCTGCGTCGTAGCCATGTTATCCTTGAGAGCTCGGAGGATATCCTGACTCTCTTGGATCCAAATCTTGGCTCTAGGAGCCTTGCTATCACCAAACATCACATCAGCAAAAGATAAAGGATGACACCCATAGAAGGCATAGAATGGTGACATACCAATGGACATGTGATGTGAAGTATTGTACCAGTACTCCCCCAGATGCAGCCACTTCAGCCATGCTCGCTTCTGCCCACTGACATAGTTACGCAGGTAGCCCTCCAGCGACTTGTTAACTATCTTTGTCTGCCCATCCGTCTGTGGGTGATAACTGGTGCTCGGTGTCAACTCCGTCCCCACCAACCGAAAAAGCTCCTGCCAAAACCCGCCCATGAAACGGCTGTCCCTATCACTGACGATGGTCTTAGGAAGACCATGTAGCTTGAAGATCTCTCTGAAGAACAGCTTGGCCACTGTGCTGCTGTATAATGTGCGGATATGGCAAAAATTTGTGCATACTTCGTCAGTCGATCAACGACGACAAAGATACAATCCTTGCCCTATACCATGGGCAACCCTGTGATGAAGTCCATCGAAATACTCTCCCATTTCCCCTCCGGAATGGGGAGAGGTTGCAATAAACCCATGGGATGACTCATCTCTCCCTTGTTCCTCTGGCAAACATCGCACTCCCGGATGTGCTGGAGTACGTCCTCCTTGAGGCCCTTCCATGAGAACCTCTCTCTAATGGCCCTGTAAGTTTTGGTAAACCCCTGATGGCCTGCAAATGGTGAATCATGTGATGCCTGAAGTATCTTCTTCTTGAGCTGAGACCCCTCAGTCAAGAAGATCTGGTCCCTATAATAAATGATCTCATCGACCGCCCTGTACTTGTCATTTGCCACCTGCCCATCCAGAACCTCACATGCAAACCTGTCCTTGGAGTACTCTACTAAGAGTCGAGCCTTCCAGTCTGTATCCAAGCTCATAAGAGACAATGTGGCTGGTCTACGTGAAAGGGCATTTGCTACCACGTTGTTCTTCCCCTTGACATACTCAATGTCAAAGTCATATGCTTGGATCTTACTGATCCACTTCTGTTGCCTCTCCTGTAGCTGCTTCTGCTCCAAAAAGAACTTGAGGCTGTTGTGATCAATCCTCACCCTGAACCTGTTACCCACCAAATACTGCCGGTACTTAACCAATGCATGCATTATGGCCAGCGTCTCCTTGTCATATATAGAATACAACCTCTCGTGCGGAAGGAGCTTTCGGATCTCAAAGGCTATAGGGTGACCTCCTTGCATCAACACTGCGCCAATCCCCTCTCCCAATGCATCACACTCCAAAACAAATCGCTGCGTAAAATTTGGCAACGCAAGCACTGGGCAACTGCTCATAACATCCTTGAGCCTGTCAAAGGCTCGCTGTGTTGCATCCGACCAACTGAATGCCCCCTTTCTCGTCAAATCTGTCAGGGGTGCAGCAAGCTGTGAGAAACCCTTGACGAACTTCTGGTAGTCAGTACAAATGCCAATGAATCCTTGAAGTTTCGTCATGTTTCTCGGCTCCGGCCATTCTCTGATGGCCCTGATCTTCTCCTCGTGGACTCTCACTCTGTCCACCCCTATGATATGTCCCAGATACAACATCTTTGTCAACCCAAACTCACACTTAGAGAGTTTGGCATAGAATTGCTGCTCCTGTAGGATACGCAATACTGTCTCAATGTGCTGGAGATGCTCCTCCCAAGTCCTGTTGTATATGAGAATATCATCAAAGAATACCAACACAAACTTCCTCAAGTGACTACTGAAGATGTGATTCATGCAGGACTGAAATGTAGTGGGGGCATTGGTTAGCCCAAAAGGCGTCACCAAGAACTCAAAGTGCCCATAGTGACACCTGAAGGTGGTCTTGGGAATGCCCTGCTTCCTCACGCGAATCTGATGGTACCCAGATCTCAAATCAATCTTTGAGAAGAAACGTGCTCCTCTCAACTCGTCCATCAACTCATCGATCCTGTGTATGGGGTACCTGTTCTTCAGTGTCTTCTTGTTTAGGGCCCTGTAGTCAATGCACATCCTCAACATACCATCCTTCCTCTTCACCAACACCACAGAAGAAGCAAAAGGACTTATGCTCGGCTGAATGTGCCCAAGAGCCAGCAACTCCTAGATAGCCCTCTCAATCTCATTCCGATAGGCCTTGGGGTGCCTATAGGGGGTGGTGATCACTGCCTGTATGCCCTGCTCAAGCTCGATGGTGTGGTTAAACCCCCGATCCGGTGGCTGTCCTGGTGGAATCTCCCCAAACACTATGGCATATCGATCAAGGATGGACTGTATCTCTGGATGTATCGTCTGCCCTGTAGTCTCTGCCTCTGATGCATGCAACTCCACTACCCACTCTATGTCTCCCTTCCGGAAGACTGCCTCCATCCGATGAGCCGAAACAGTCTAAGGCGGATATGTGTGCTGTCCCCGTATCTTCTCATGCCTCCCTGTCTTCTCATCATCCCACTCCATCTCTAGGGTCTTCCAATCCGTCGTGACCTTCCCTAGAGTGATAAGCCACTAAACACCCAATATCATGTTGGTGTCCGGAATATCGACCACGAAAAAGTGGTCAGTCAATGTGTAGGTGCCCATCGTCACTGAAAGCTCTGGAACATAACGAGCACACGTCATGGTCTGATCTCCTGGGACCAAGACTGAAAACCCATCGAAGCTCTCTGTCTGTATACCTCTCCGCTCAACCATTTGTGCATCGATGAAGTTGTGGGTCGCCCCACTGTCAACCAAAATTGATACTCGTTGGCCACGTACTGTCCCTCGTACACGTAGCATCAAATACTTGGGAACTCCTCGCAATGCTGCAAAGGCCCCTTCGGTGGGTGCAAAAGATGCACCACCTGCTGGTGGTGGTGGAGGAAGCAAAGGTCTCTGTACGACATGGCTATCTCTTGCCTCCACATTATCCTCGTCACCCTCTTCTCCACTGCTCTCAGAGAAGACCTCCATAAAATGTGCTTTGCCAGCAGCACATCTATGTCCTGGTGCCCATGACTGCTGACATGTGAAGCACAACCGCTTCTTCTTTAGCTCCCTCCTCGTATCATCATCAAGCTGTACTCGTTCTGGATTCCCCTTTGGAGGTGGAATCCTCACGTCCTTCCCCTTAGACTGGAAAGTCTGTCTCTGGGGGTAAGGTGTCCGGGTCCTCGGTAAGACATCTTGTAAGTCCCGGGTCCTGCTGATAGCGTCCTGGAGTGTGGCTGGTCTAGTGGATCGGACTAGACCCTAAAGTGGCTCTGCTAACCCCTCAACATACATATAGACCTTCCACGCCGTGGATAGATCTGGCACCATCACGGAGACCCTCAAGGAATCTGCAATGTAGGTCTTTGGGCTCCCTATCTGTTTGAGCCTCGTCAACTCAACAAAATGCTGCTCTGGATCCCTCCGATCAAATCGCTCCATCAATCTCCTGGTAAACTCAGCATATGTCGTCACTGTAGAGTGCCCGAGTGTAACCATCCCATGAAACCACCTATCCTAGGCCTCACCATTCAAATGCAATGTTGCCACCTTGATGGCCTCTGTCTCCGACATCTGGTTAAGCTGGAAATAAATGTCCAGCTTCTCCACCCAGGACTTTGTTGAACTGTTTGATGAACCATCAAACGTAGGCAAGTGGAATCTACTCGCTGCACGGTGGGTGTCACTATCATGGTAATGCCGATAACCTCTGTGATGGTCGCGAGGTCTACTATCTCGCTGGAGCTGAACAAAATCTCTGAATGAGAGGGCTTCCCTGAACTCCTGCCCATAGGCCTAGTACTCTGCAAATAATCGCCCATATGTCCGAGCTCTGCCTCCTGCTGGGCTATGGCCCCCGTGTCTGCTCCCAAGAAAGTGGGCATGGTAGAGTGTGTAGGGGCATGTGAGGCCACCTGCTGCGTAGTATCACGCTGCTCTGGCAAATGGTGGGATGCGCCCGATCCCTCACCAACTTGGAAAACCTATGGGCTCTCACGCTATTTGGCCTCTAATACCGTGAATCTCTGCCCCATCACCTCAATCTGCCTCGACAGATCTTGCACTGATTTGAGGAGCATATCTGCAAATCTCTTCCCGTCATCATCTGCCATCGGAGCCTCCCGTTCTGCGTCCACCACAGGCTCCCTCTGTTCTGCGTCCACCACCGGAACACAGTCTCCCTCTCCGTAAGTGTTCTCCAACCTACGCCCAACGTCTCTATACCTCCAACCTCTGTAACAGATATAGGGTTTTTCCCTCGGTGTCATAGATTGCTAGCTCCACGGGCTGAGCCAGATCTATGCTCTGATACCACTGTAATATCCTTATCAGAATATACCTCAAACACAAGCAAACTCCAACCAGAGATGGATTGGGAGGGCATTTACCAGATATGTCGCCTCTGAAAAGAGGACGAGATCCAGAGGCTACTTGGCCCTTTCTAGACTTTGTTTAAGAGTATAAGAGAAACACACAAGTGGTATAATAGCCGAGAATGCTCAAGAGATACAAATAACAATGATGCAATGTATAACAATAAAACCATAAGCAGATACTCAAGAAATGTAGCGAGAATGCTAAGCCATTTTATTATACTGAGTAATAGAAGAGTACAGGAGGTGATCAGGAAGATGGCACCTCGACTTACACAAGGAAAGTTGAGAAATACACTCAGAAGAGCAAACGAATGGTTCCTCTAAACTGCGTCCCAGCTGCGGGAGAATTGTTGTGTTGCTGCTGCTAGAAATCAAATGAGATTTGGGGCTGCTCCCCTCCTCAGAAAAGGCTAAAACTCTGGAATCGGATTCTACTCAAGAAACCCAGAAAAGCCCAGAAAGCTTTTCTGAAATGGCCGACCCCCGAAAATCACCTCCTTGGGGTTCTGCGCAGTCCCTCAATGCTATGCGCTGCCACTGAATGAAACACTCCAGAAATCTGCCTGAAACCCCTGCCAAAACTCTCCAATATGAAAGGGCTGATCCCCAGCTCCACCTCTCAACGAAAATCCTCCTGCAAACCCTCAACCTAGACTCCTGCCAGAAAGAACTGCGTCCTCCTCTCAGTGCTGCGCAGTCCTCCAAAATGTTGATGAAACTGCTGCTGAAATGTTGATGAAACTACTGCTAGAATACCAATGGATATACCTTGCCCGAGCAAGCACTCGAAGTCCCCCGGGGCTAAGGGTGAGATCTCCGAACGGAGACACTCAATGCACTAAACAGTGCTGCAGACTAGCTAAACAACCAGCGTGCTTTAAGTCGAAATGACTATCACAAATGCTCATAACCGAATGATCAAAATGAGGGGGCTCCTCTCTCTTTTATAGCCTTTGCCTCTCTCAATCCCAAGGCTCACCTCCTCCTGTGTGATTTCCCTCTTGCCACATGTTTCTTCCCTCCTGCGCAGTCCCTCCATGTGTCTGCGTGGGCTCCATTTCTGCATCCCCCTTTGGCCCCCTTGGCTCCCCTTTAGTCACAACGTTGTGCTACTACGAAGTGACTTTTATTCTAAAAGTGAGTTACGTCCCCCTTCCTCACTTTTTTATTTACAAATAACTATAGAAGGCAAAAATTGAACAAAATCGAATATTCCAATTAGCCATGGCTAATTAGGAATATTGCAACGAACTTCGAGGAGGGAAGTAGAGGAGCAGTGAAATGGCACTACACAGAGTAAGAGACCAAGACAGACTGGACTGAGTCTAAAACTTTGTAGTCTGGAAGGCCAGAATCTTATCCGTACTAGACACGAATCGTGTCAAGCACTTCGCCTTGAGGACGATAGCTATCCCAGTTGATTCGGCTAATAACGACAGGTATGAGGATGTAATGGCAAGGGCTAAGAGTATCATCTTTGACGGGTCAAGGATCATATAGTACCACATATTGCTGAGAAGAACATGCCACAGGAGATGTGGGAGGCCTTGACCAAGTTGTATTAACATACTTCTGTGCAGAGGGAGATGCTACTAGAAAATCAGCTGCGATCATACCAGATGAAGAAGGGAGAACAGATTGATCCATTCCTGGGTCGATTGAAGGAGATCCCGGATCAGCTGACTTCATTAGGGGCAATGCCGGATCCAAAATTGATGGTGAGAACATCCCTGAACGTAGTCTCAGAAGATTGGGAGGTGTTTGTCCAGAGTATACTGGGCAGGGCGACCCTTCCAAATTGGGAGGAAATGTGGGCTGCTCTTTGCCAAGAAGAGATCAGAACGCTGAGCAAGGCGGGAAGCAGCGGTAAGGGGATCAAAATCAAGGAGGAGGAGGAGGGGGATGTTGCCTTAGCATTTGAGGGAAAGCAGGAGAAACAAAAGAAGAAGGACCTCTCCAAGGTCAAATGCTTCCATTGTGAGGAGGTGGGTCATTATGCGACCCAGTGTCCAAGAAAGAAGAGTAAGGGAGAGGCCTCCAAGACCAAGGCAGCCCCAGCAAGGGCAGAGAAGGAAATGGAGACAAACGATGATTGTGCCATGAGTGCTCATGTGCCACTTCAGAAGAAGTGGGGAGACATCGAGCTATAGTCAGGTGGACTACAGGTGATGAGGGGCAAGATCCTTGAGGTACCCAACCTCTTGGATTAGACCTTGCTACGGGAGACCCGAAGAGGAGTAGCAGTATTGGCAATGTCAGTAGAGACGGATATGGATGGAGCGATAGAGGGATTTACAGTGCAGGATTCCCAGGACAGCGCGAGGCTAGCAGGCTGCAACAGTGCGAGAGGCACAAGAGTGTTGCACTAGTACAGGATGACACAAAGAGGTGTGCAACGATACAAGATGCATGGAGTTGTTGCAGCAGTATAGAGGTCAGAGAGGGAGCACTTGTCAGTGACAGAGGGAGCTTCAACATCAGGAGTGTTTCTAGCTTGACGAAGATGTCAGAGTTAGGAGATCAGTTACTTACTTCTCCATAATTGAGTTGCAGTACAACAGTTAGCGGTGGTAGTGCTATGGGAAGCACGATGCAGCATGATGAGAGGGGTTGCAGTGAAGATGCAGAAGTGGCAGTGGCAGGTCCATGGGTAGCAGCACGAATGTAGAGGGAGTTGCAGTACGGATGCAGCAGCAGCAGTGGCAGGGCCATGGGTCACAGTACAGTATGCAGCAGTGCAGACGATGGGCAGCAGGCCTGGCATCAACACAGGGACCAATGCCGGATGATCAGAGTGATACTTAGTGAGGAGTATTACTAGAGCACAGTCCTCGCTAAGAGGGAGTGTTGATTTGGGGTAGCATCGGATGTGATCTACCCACGAAAATTGGTGGAGAGGCTAAGGCACATGAGATCTCCAATACCCAAAAAAGGTTTGGGTAGATTCTAAACAGTTTGGGAGATATTAAAATAATTAATATTTTTAATGGAGTCCCTAAGTCTAAACTTAGGGAAAATAAAATATTAATGTGAATTAATATAAAATTGTGTTAGAATGGTCCAAAAGTCATTGATCAAGACAGATCTAATCTTAGCCGTTGATTAGGGACTTAATCTCGGCTGTTGATTTATCAACGAGAAAAGTATAAGAGGCTTGAGGGTCACTTGGAGAACACACCAAGAGAACAAGATTTCGACTTTCTGGGGCTGGGTTTGCTGAGAAAGTTGAGACAGTGATCAGAGTTGCAGCTAAGGGGCAGTGAATACAGAAGCAGAGAGGTAGAGATAGCACCAGGAGGATTAGCGTAGTAGCCGGAGAGAGGGACGCAGAAGCAGCCAAGGGTTCAGGGAGAGCCAGCAGGCTCATGTAGAGGCAGCCAAGCGCTGTGCAATGCCTCAGAGGGCTAGCGTGGGTGACGCAGAGGGCTAGAGGGCTAACGCAGGCCAAGCCAGAGTGACGCTAGGCTAATGCTGAGCCAGAGAGAGGTTGACACTAGGGTTTCGTGGGGCAGATTGGAGCTGTAGAACTGCTAGAGTGTTTATCCGGGGTTTTAGCCAGAATATTTGCTTTCGAGTAGAGAGGTACTATTGTTGAGATTTTTCTCTGTTGGGTGAGCCGGATTTGGCACCCAGATTGTATTCTAAAACTGCTTAATAAATCAAACACTCAGATAGCTACACTGGTTTTCCCGCATTGGGTTTTTCCGGGGAAATTAGTCAAAAAACAACGGTGTCACTTGTGTGCTTGTTTCTATTTCCTTCAGTTAATGATTTGTAATGTGTTGAGCATGTACTTGTATTTATTTTGAGTATTTACATCGTAAATAACTTGTTAATTAACAAAACAAGTAGGTAGGAATAAATCAGTAAAGTGCACAAAAGGTTTCTAACGTGTCAGCCTTAGAAATTCCAACATCCACAGGAAAAGTATAAGAGGAGGCTTTAGGGTCAGCTGGAGATACATCAAGATTGATCAGTCAGTTCCATTTTCTGGAGTGGGGTTTGCTGAGAAAATTCGAACAAGTGATCTATTGCAGTGAGGGGCAGTGAGTACATAGTGGAGAGGCAGAGATCGTGCTTAAGGGTCAGCGCAATGACCAGAGAGGTTGACGCAGAGGCAGCTAGAGCTACGTAGAGGCAGAAGGAGCCACACAAAGGCAACTAGTGACTGTGCAGAGACTGAGGGGCTTGCGTGGGTGACATAGAAGGCCACATAGTTGACGCAGAGAGGCGGAAGGTTGATGCAGAGGGTTCTAGAGTGACACTGAGGCTAGTAGGGTTGACGCAGAGCCTTGGAGAAGTGTCGAAAGGATTTTCATGGGGCAAACTTGTTGAATATTTGTCTCCGAGAAGAGGTATTATTGCTGTGTAAAAATATCTGTTGGGTGAGCTAGTTTGGCACCCTAGTTGTACTCAAGAAAGCTGCTTAATAATAAAACTCTCAGAACTGCTGCACCGTTTTCCCAAGTTGGGTTTTTCCGAAGATGATTGTCCAAAAATAACGTTGTCCTTTGTGTGTTTGTCTACTATTTCAGTTGCTGATCTGTATATGAGTTATGGCTGCATTTGTGTTTATTTTCGATATTTATTTGTATAAATAACTTGTTAAAGGAATAAACAAGTAGGAGAAATAAACCATATAATGCAGTAGGATTTCTAACGTGTCAGACTTAGAAATTCCAACAAATAATGGATATGAGGGACCCAAATAATCCCTTTCTCAGAAGAGCTTGAAAGATGGAGCTTGCTTGCTTTCTAAGCAAGGTATTATGTGTTCTAGGGAAAGGAAGGGAGGATTTGAGGGTTAGGTTTATGGTATATGATTTGTGAAGGAGTTTCCCAATCTCTAAAATCCTTGTTGCAATGATATCCCAAATGTTTCTTTAAGAATTGTCCTTTTAGAGGAACGGGACCACACGAGACCAAGTGGACCCAGTCTAGGGTATGAGGAAGGAATATAGCAACTGACAAATTCTTACCCTACATAAGGTGGGGCAAAGGGTCAAAGAAAGAATTTTCACTTGAAGGTGTTGGTTTGACCCTATGAGGTACTAGCCATGGGGATGCTAGTGCAAAGTTTGATCCTGGAGCTAGGGCTTGGATTTTCTCTCAACTCCATCGTTGGAATGGCTTCAAAATTGGAGGAGAGCTTGAGGAAACACTAGCACAGGAGACCTCGGGGATCGAAATTTTTGGAGGGCTAGCTTGTCGAGAAATTGATGCCCTAAGTACCCTAGCTTGGCTAGACCTGGAAGGACATGAAAGAATGTGATTTTTAGTGACCACCCTTGGTAGATCAGTGCCTTAATCTTTGGGAGAATGGAGTCTATGATGAGTATAAGTAAGATTTCTTGATTTCCAGTCAAGGAGGCCTCAATATCAATTCGCTGGCCTTCTAGGTCAAGAAGAAGCAACCTTATAGCTTCTATACTTCGAAGTGCAAAGGAAATGTCTTGTCAAGGTCAAATTATTTAGTAGAATTACCCCTAGGAGATTTCGCTCACATTACATGGCCCATACATTGAGAGATGCTATAACAAAGACAAAATCCACAATATAAGCAATAAATGTGTGCAACAATTAGCCCTAGAACAACAAATATCCTAGTTCAATGTATATGACAGAGTAAAAGAAGAATAACATTAAAAGCATGTACTTACGTGTAACAGAGTATATCCAACCATTCACAATTGACAAGAGAGAAGCTCCAAGAGAAGATAGACCAATATCCACACATCAAAATTCATCCATAAAGCTCCAATTCATCCTCTAGAAAAAGTGCGAAAATCTCAAGAGAGAGAAATGATCCAAACCAAAGTGATGATGAGCAAATGAACTCATCTCACCTGTATTTTATACACAACTTAGGAGTTTGAATTAACCCATTTTGCCTACATATGCCCCAAAAATAAAATAATGTTCTAATAATTCAACTTTTGGTGACAAGCCCACCAAATTAGCTCATAAATGAAATAGTAAGCCTCTCAAGAGGTCAAATAATAATCTATGCATGTCATATGGCCCTCTAAGAGGCCTACTGAGGTCCATGGGCGCCACAATGAAGAATAGGACCCTCAAAAGCAGTGAACAAGAGGTTGGCCCCTTGTAATAACCTGTGGTGCTCCAAATGACATGTGGGGGCACACAAGTATCCTCATGGGTTTCCTAACAAATCAAAGATGCATGTAGATTTCCTGCAAGGGCTAAGATGATGGTGTAGGTGATGCCACATTATTATGCAAGCCCTGGATCATTAGCCAAGTGTATGGTGTAAGTTTGGGGCCAGCTGGGCATGATGGATCAGGTGCATGCTCCTCATCAAATAAGTGAACCACGAGAAATCTCTAAATGGTTGTTGGGATCCATATAGTGCAATCTACTGCTGTGGAGACCCATGGCACTGAACGCTCACCCTACATGTGCCAATGTAGCCCTTTGGAGGATTGGGACCCCGTATAGGGAGACCAAACCCAAGATGGAAACCATCTGCAATCTTGCATAAGATCCAATGCATCCCCTAGCCTTTTAGTACAACAATTCATTAGAGAAATCGAGTAAATAAGCTTACCAAATCACGGACCACAGGTGGGGACTTCATAATGGCCTGCCCTTCCATAATGGGCTTCGAGATGTGCCAATGTCTCTTAAACTCCAAATGGGGTTAACCAATAATCCTATTAGGTGGTTTCTACTTCTAAAGGGGATAATATAGTCAAGGTACATCTTTCAAAAGGTGGTGGCATATGGCAGATAGGTGAATGAAGTAGGGAATGAGAAGGGGCAGCCTTGGGTCACATGTCAGACTACAAGGGTAGCTAATAAGAGGGAAGCCCGCACTTGGGTTTACAATGTATAGGAGGGAGCAATTGTGGTACATGAGGTGCCCCAGCCTTGATTTTTCCACTCCTTTTTATATGCCTTTTGCCTTTTTATGATTTTCTTTGATTAACTGTTCGGGGCTCAAGGGGTAAGAGCATGATGTATAAGATATATCAGTGAATACTCCCTTTAAGGTGGAGTGGTTCTTTGCCCACCAGGGGTTGGGACAATTATGGGTTCCTATATGATAAAGGAGGTTCACAGAACTTGTAGGAACCAAGGTGATGACCATGATGATGGGGTAGAACTCATGTATTGGCTTTTGCCCATATGCTAAATGTATTTGTCCCTACCATCTTTTGCATTTTGTTGTACATTTTCCTGTTGAATGTGGCCATATATGCTTTTATCTTTCTTTTCAGCTGCATCAACCTCGGGGCTCATTCCAGGCCATGATCCAAGATGTGGGAAAGGGGAAGGGGCAAGCTAACCCTTTGTCGACCCAATGGAGGAATGTGGACCCAGGCAGGAGAAATGATGAATGGGGTAATAATGAGTGGAAAGAGGGTAATATAAGCAGATAAGGGAGCGAGACCACGCAACCAAAATCGGGGTTTCCCGTGAAATACCATCCCTGGAACCAAATGGTCAATAAAAGAGATCCCACGGGACTAGAATCCAAGGTTAATTCCTAAAGTGGGTCTAGGGGACAAAAGCACAGACATAGCCCATTGTTTACGCCAAATCCCCCCATTAATCCATGCCCAAGAGTGTCCATGATAAGCAAACTACAATACTCAATTTCCAAACAACATGGCATACTTTTAGATTCATGAGGCTAACCTTCAAACATATGATCATGGCAGATGGGCGAGGGAGCGCATTGATCGCTTAGGTGATGGAGAAATGGCACAATGAGCTAGCTGGTGGCTGCCATTTGAGGACCATCATGGAGAAAAGAAAACCCCCTAGTGATATTACCCACAAAATGGTGGGTAATAGTACTTAAGATAGGGTCTTCCCAAAAAGGAGAATCAATCATCCCCAATTGCTCCTTTTGATGTAAGGGAAAATGATAATTCTTTTTCACAAATGTATCGATGGATATGTCATCATAAATAATGCCCGAGAGAAAGGGAGGACCGGTCTCAACCTCATCGTCCTTGTTGATGTCATAAGCGGGACCACAGTGAAATTGAGGACCAACAACTTCCCATTTTTCCTTTTCAATATGGATATAATCTTCAATATCCTCTAAGGGGCTGATGGGACCACCTTTCTCAAGGTTCTCAAAAGGAGATTCATCAAGAGTACTATCCTTGAGAAAGGTATGGTTAGTCTCAACTCCACTTTCCATAGACTCATTTTTCGGAACACACATGTTATCAAAGTCATTCGGTTCGTCATGTGGACTTGACGAAGTTTGATCATCACCTAGATTACCAAAGCTTTCACCAACCTCCTTTCCCAAGGTTTTGTCACATCTAACGAGAGGAGGGTTCTCTTCAGACACTAAAGGGGGACTTGAGGTGTCTTCCACACCTTTACCCACACCCTTTTTAAGAATATTCCTTTCATCACGTAGCTTTTCCTCAGAGGGTATCTATGAGCCATCCATTCTTCATGATGGGTACCACCCCATCTTTCTAAGAAGAAATCTTCAAAATATTTATAATCAGTGACAATCTTATGAGGAAGGCTATCATACCAATCTTTGGCTTGGCTTACAAATGATAAGGTTGTTGATTTGGGGTAGCATCGGATGTGCTCTAGCCACGAAAATTGGTGGAGAGGCTAAAGCACATGAGATCTCCAATACCCAGAAAGAGTTTGGGCAGATTCTAAACAGTTTGGGAGATATTAAAATAATAAATATTTTTAATGGAGTCCCTAAGTCTAAAATTAGGAAAAATAAAATATTAATGTGAATTAATATAAAACTGTGTTAGAAGAGTCCAAAATACATGGATCAAGCTAGATCTAATCTTAGCTGTTGATTAGGGACTTAATCTTGGTCGTCGAATTGTCAACGAGAAAAGTATAAGAGGAGTCTTGAGGATCACTTGGAGAACACACCAAGAGATCGAGATTTCGACTTTATGCGGTTGGGTTTGCTGAGAAAGTTGAGTGATTAGAGTTGCAACTGAGGGGTAGCGAATACAGAAGCAGAGAGGCAGAGATAGCACCAGGAGGATCAATGCAGTAGCCGGAGAGAGGGACGCAGAAGCAACCAAGAGTTCACGCAGAGCCAGCCAGGGCTCACGCAAAGGCAGCCAGGAGCTGCGCAGTGCCTCAGAGGGCCAGCGTGAGTGACGCAGAGGGCCAGAGGACTGATGCAGTGCCTCCAGAGGCTGACGCAGGCCAAGCCAGAGTGACGTTGGGCTAATGTTGGGCCAAAGAGAGTTGATGTAGTCCTTAGAGGTTGACGTTGGAGTTTCATGGGGAAGATTAGAGCTGTGGAGTTACCGAAGTGTTATTCGGGGTTTCAGTCGGAATATCTACTTTCGAGTAGAGAGGTGCTACTGCCGAGATTTTTCTCTATTGGGTGAGCCGGATTTGGCACCCAAATTGTATTCTGAAACTGCTTAATAAATCAAACCCTCAGATAGTTGCACCGATTTTCCTGCATTGGGTTTTTCTGGGGACGTTAGTCCAAAAACAACAATGTCACTTGTGTGCTTGTTTCTGTTTCCTACAGTGGATGTTTTGTAATGTGTTGAGTATGTACTTGTATTTATTTCCAGTATTTACATGGTAAATAACTTGTTAATTAACAGAACAAGTAGGTAAGAATAAATCAGTAAAGTACATGAAGGGTTTCTAACGGGTTAGACTTATAAATTCCAACATGGCATCAAAGCATGGTTGCAGATCACAAGAGAACTGAGGACATTAGCCGAGCAGAGCAGCAGCAACAGAAAAGAACTGTCCCAAGTGACAGAAGTTGTTCCTAGCAGAGTAGCAGCAAGGGGTGACGCAGTGCCTGTGTCATCAAGATTGAGCAAGGAAGAGGCTAGCGCAGAGGATAAGAAGGGCAAAAAAGGCTCACGCAGAGACCGGGAGGGTTGATGTAGTTGGCGAGGGGAGCATTTCAGACATTGCTTGATTGCACAGAGCCTAGGAGCTCTAACCTTCAGTTTGCTGGGTTTTAGGAGGCTATGGGTAAGTTTCAGAGTGGAGTTGGTGGGGTAATATAGTCAGAACAGTACCTAACAGGGCAAGGCCAAGGAGGAGGGAGTTGCTACTGAGGATTTCTAGCCGAGAAATCTAGTTCAGTGGTGCAACTGCACTAATGATTGGAGTGGGGGCATCTCAACATTGGCAGAAGGGTTTCCAAGAGGGAAATCAAGGCTCAGAAGGAGTCACACCAAGAACTTCCAGAAGGGAAGTAGAGGAGTAGCGAGATGGCAGTGATCGGGGTAAGAGACCAGGACAGACTAGACGGAGCCTCAAACTTCGTAGTATGGAAGGTCAAAATCTTATCCGTTCTAGACAGGAATTGTGTCAAGCACTTCGCTTTTAGGACGATAGCAATCCCAGTTGACCCAACTGATAATGACAAGTACGAAGAGGCAATGGTGAGGGCCAAGAGCATAATTCTTGACGGGGTCAAGGACCATGTAGTACCACATATTGCCGAGGAGGACACAGAAAATGAGATGTGGGAGGCCCTAAAGAAATTGTACCATCATACTTCTATGTAGAGAAGGATGTTACTAGAAAATCAGTTGCAGTCATACCAGATGCAGAACAGATTGACCCCTTCCTCGGTCGATTGAAGAAGATCCGGGATCAGCTGACTTCCATAGGAGCCACACTGGATCAAGAGTTGATGGTGGGAACAACCTTGAACGCAGTCTCAGAAGACTTGGAGGTGTTTGTCTAGAGCATACTGGGCAAGGCAACCCTTCGAGATTGTGAGGAAATGTGGGAGGCTCTTCACCAAGAAGAGATCAAAAGGCTGAGCAAGGCGGGAAGCAGCGCAAGGGGATTAGAATCAAGGAGGAGGAGGTGGATGTTGCCTTGGCATCTGAGGGAAAGCCAAAGAAATGGAAGAAGAAGGACCTCTCCAAGGTCAAATGCTTCCACTGTGGGGAATTGGGTCATTATGCGACCCAATGTCCAAGGAAGAAGAGCAAGGGAGAGGCCTCCGAGACCAAGGCTACGCCAGCAAGGGAAGAGAAGGAAGTGGAGACAGACAATGACTGTGCCATGAGTGTGCACACACCATTTGAGCGGAAGTGGGGAGACATCGAGCTGTAGTTAGACGGACTACAGGCGACGAGGGGTAGGATCCTCGAGGTACCCAGCCTCTTGGATTAGACCTTGCTACGGGAGTCCCAAAGAGGAGTAATAGTATTGGCGGATGTCAGTAGAGATGGATGCAGATAGAGCGATAAAGGGAGTTACAGTGTAGGATTTCCAGGAAAGCGTGAGGCAACAGTGCGAGAAACACAGGAGTGTTACACTAGTGCAGGATGGCACAGAGAAGTGTGCAACAGTGCGAGATGCAAGGAGTTGTTGCAGCAACGTAGAGGTCAGAGAGGGAGCACTTGCCAGCGACAGAGGGAGCTTCAACATCATGGGTGTCTCTAGCTTGAAAGAGATGTCAGAGTTGGGAGATCAGTTACTTACTTCTCAGTAACTAGGTTGTAGTGCAGCAGTTAGCAATCACAGTGCTATGGGTAACACGATGCAACAAGATGAGAGGGAGTTGCAGTACGGATGCAGCAATGGCAGTGGCAGGGCCATGGGTAGTAGTACAGGATGCAGCAACGCAGAGCATGTTTGGCAACAGGCCTAGCATCAACACAGGGACTGATGCCAGATGATCAGGGTGAAGCTCAGTGAGGAGTATTACTAGAGCACAGTCCTCACTAAGAGGGAGTGTTGATTTGGGGCAGCATTGGATGTGCTCTAACCACGAAAATTGGTGGAGAGGCTAAAGTACATGAGATATCCAATACACAGAAAGGGTTTGGGCAGATTCTAAACAGTTTGGGAGATATTAAAATAATTAATATTTTTAATGGAGTCCCTAAGTCTAAACTTAGGGAAAATAAAATATTAATGTGAATTAATATAAAATTGTGTTAGAAGGGTCCAAAAGACATGGATCAAGCCAGATCTAATCTTAGCCGTTGGTTAAGGACTTAATCTCGGCTGTTGAATTGTCAACGAGAAAAGTATAAGAGGAGGCTTGGGGGTTACTTGGAGAACACACCAAGAGATCAAGATTTTGACTTTCTGGTGCTGGGTTTGCTGAGAAAGTTGAGAGTGATTAGAGTCGCAGCTGAGGGTCAGCGAATACAGAAGCAGAGAGGCAGAGATAGCACTGGGAGGATTAGTGCAGTAGCCGGAGAGAGGGACGCAGAAGCAGTCAAGGGTTCACGCAGAGCTAGCCAGGGCTCACGCAGAGGCAGCCAAGAGCTGCGCAGTGCCTCAGAGGGCCAGCGTGAGTGACGCAGAGGGCCATAGGACTGACGCAGTGCCTCTAGAGGCTGACGCAGGCCAAGCCAAAGTGATGCTGGGCTAAAGTTGGGCCAGAGAGAGCTGACGCAGTCCCTACAGGCTGGCGCTGGGGTTTTGTGGGGCAGATTGGAGCTGTGGAGTTGCCAGAGTGTTTATCTAGGGTTTCAGCTGGAATATCTGCTTCCAAGAAGAAAGGTACTACTGCCGAGATTTTTCTCTATTGGGTGAGTCAGATTTGGCACCCAGATTGTATTATGAAACTGCTTAATAAATCAAACCCTTAGATAGTTGCATCGATTTTCCCACATTCGGTTTTTCTGGGGACATTAGTCCAAAAACAACGGTGTCACTTGTGTTCTTGTTTCTGTTTCCTTCAGTTGATGATCTGTAATGTGTTGAGCATGTACTTGTATTTATTTCTAGTATTACATGGTAAATAACTTGTTAAATAACAGAACAAGTAGGTAGGAATAAATCAGTAGAGTACATGAAGGGTTTCTAATGAGTTAGACTTAGAAATTCCAACAAAGGCCAACAATCTCATGATTGTGTCCTCATTCTCAATCCCTGTCACGGCTAAAGCCCACGAGAATTCATCAAGATGGACATTGGGATCTTGACTAGGACTTCCTTTGAATTTAGGTATCCAACCTCTCACCCATTTCTTCATGTCAGGGTGCTCTAGAGCTTCTTCAGGACTAAGCGCATCATAGGGAGAAGCAGGGAGCTCGAAATGGTCCATTTCTCAAGATTTTTACACATTAAAGTTGAAAAATGGAGTCACCATGGTGAATGCAGGTGCCTTGATAGATGTTTGCTTCATCCTACAAGCATTGACTTCGAAGTTTGAATGAAGAACCAAGGCTTCATTCTTCCAATGGAGTTGGCAATAATGATATGTCAATATGTCATATGGGGAATGAAACATGGGTTTCGTGTCCCTGAAAAAGACGTCCAAATGTTTTTTTTGAATCTAGGATAATCGGTAACTGGTGAGAGTTATCCTGAACAGACCCAGGATCAAATCTGACTGGCTGCCACTATAAACCTAGGCTACGTGCAACAACCTGCAAGCCGCACAATAGCAGGTAACTTATGCCTCAACAAGAGCCGAGACGTCCTCTATGGGGTCGCCTACTCTTCTAGCCAAGACACAACAGGTCAATATATACTCAATGGGATTTGAACCCTCATCTCGTGGGTATCACCCAGCGAAACTCACCGCTAAACCCCATATCACTGTAAAAAGATGTCCAAATGTTACTGTTCAAACTAGTAGGGGACCTAAGGGGTCCCTAAAGGGGAAATGCTAGGTTAAGGGCAACAAATGGAGACTTAGCCCACTTTCACCTCAGCTAAGGCTCCCTTCTATTTATGGACTTTCACCAATGGGAGGACACCCAATATATATATAGCCACTAATGAATGATAATTCAATGGATATGAGTGACCTGAACAAACCCTTTCCCATAAAAGTTTGAAGGATGGAGCTTGCTTGCTTTCTAAGCAAGGTACTATGTATTCTAGGGAAAGGAAGAGAGGATTTTGGGGGTTAGGTTTTATGGGATAAGACTTGTGAAGGAGTTACCCAATCCCTAAAATCCTTGTTAGAATTGGTATCCCGAATGGTTCTTGAAGAATTCTCTTTTGAAGGAGCGGGACCACACAGGGCCAAGTGGACCTAGTCTAGGATATGAGGAAAGTAAGTAGCAACCAATAATATTTTTACTCTAGACAAGGTGGGGAAAGGATCAATGAAAGTATTTCACTCAAAGATGTTGTTTTGACCCAATGAGGTACTAGCCTTGGGGATGGCAGGGCAAGTTTTGATCCCAAGGCTAGGGCTTGGCTTTTCTCCCAACTCCACTGTTGCATTGTCTTCAAAATTGGAGGAAGGCTAGAGGAAAGGCTAGCGCAGGAGACCCTAGAAGATCGAATTCTTTTGATGACTAGCTTTTTGGGAAATTAATGCCCTAGGTACCTCAATGTGGCTAGTCCTGGAAGGATGTGAGAGATTATGAGTTTTAGTGACCACCCTTGGTAGATCAGTGCCTTAATCTTTGGGAGAATGGAGTCTATGTTGAGTATGA
This sequence comes from Pinus tabuliformis, assembly GCA_031772625.1. Classification (NCBI taxonomy): domain Eukaryota; kingdom Viridiplantae; phylum Streptophyta; class Pinopsida; order Pinales; family Pinaceae; genus Pinus; species Pinus tabuliformis. The sequence continues at coordinate 539,230,265 of CM062807.1, read as the reverse complement.
GTAAGATTTATTGGTTCTCAGTCAAGGAGGCCTCAAGATCACTCTGTTTTCCTTCTAGGTCAAGAAGAAGCAACCTTGCAGCTTTTATACTTCGATGTGTAAGGGGAATGGCTTGTCAAGGTCAAATTTTACCCCTAGGAGATTTCGCTCACAATACATGGCCCATACATTGAAGGGATGCTATAATAGAGACAAATTCCACAATATTAAGTAGTAAATGCATGCAATAATTAGCCCTAGAATACCAAAAATCCCAGTTCAACATATATGACAAAAGTAGACAAGAATAACATCAAAAATCACGCACTTAAATGTAATAGAGCATATCCAACCATTCACAATTGACAATAAAGAAGTTCCAAGAGAAGATAGACCAATATCCACACATCAAAACTCATCCATAAAGCTCCAATTCATCCTCTAGAAAAAGTGCGAAAATCTCAAGAGAGATAAGAGATCCCAACCAAAGTGATGATGAGCAAATGAGCTCATCTCACTTGTATTTATACACAACTTAGGAGTTCGAATTATCCTCCTTGGCCTACATAAGCCCTAAAAATAAAGTAATGTTCTAATTATTCAACTTTTGGTGACAAGCCCACCAAACTAGCTCATAAATGAAAAAGTAAGCCTCTTAAGAGGCCAAATAATAATCTATGCATGTTGTAGGGCCCTCTAAGAGGCCTAATGAGGTCCATGGGTGCCACAATGAAGAATAGGACCCTCAAAAGTAGTGGACAAGGGGTTGGCCCATTGTAATAACTCGTGGTGATCCAAATGACATGTGGGAGCTTAGAAGTGTTCTCGTGGGTCTCCAAACAAATCGAAGATGCCTGTACATCGCCTGCAAGGGCTAGGATGATGATGTAGGTGATGCCACATCATCATGCAAGTCCTGGATCATCTACCAAGTGTATGGTTAAAGTCTGGGGCCAGCTGGGCATGATGGATCGGGTGCATCCTCCTTGTCCAATAACTGAACCACGAGCAATCTTTGAATGGCGGTGGAGATCCATGGAGTGTAATCTGCTATTGTGGAGGCTCATGGCTTTCAACGCTCACCCTACATGTGCCAATGTAGCCCTCTGGAGGATTAGGACCTCGTATAGGGAGACCAAACCCAAGATGGAAATCATCTGCAATCCTACATAAGATCCAATGCGTCCCCTAGCCTTCTAGTACAATGAGTCATTAGAGAAATCGAGTAAATGATCTTACCTAATCATGGACCACAGGTGGGGACTTCATAATGGTCTACCCTTCCATAATGGGCTTCGGGATGTGCCAATGTCTCCTAAACTCCAAATGGGGTTAACCATTAATCATATTAGGTGGTTTCTACTTCTAAAGGGGATAATATAGTCAAGGTACATCCTTCAAAAGGTGGTGGCATGTGACAAATAGTTGAATGAAGTAGGGAATGAGAAGGGGCAGCCCTGGGTCACACACTGGGGGTACAAGGGTAGTTAATAAGAGGGAAGCCCACACTTGGGTTTATAATGTGTAGGAGGGAGAAATCGTGCTACATGAGGTGCCCCGAACTTGATTTTTCTACCCTTCGTTTTGTGTCTTTTTCCTTTGTATGATTTTCTTTGATTAGCTGCTCGGGGCTCAAGGGGTTAGAGCATGATGTATAAGATATGGTAGTGAATTCCCCCTTTTAAGGTGGGGTGGTTCATCGCCTACCATGGGTTTGGGACAATCATGGGTTCCTATATGATGAAGAAGGCTCATAGTACTTGTATGAACCAGGGTGGTGGTCATGATGATGGGGTAGAGCTCATGTATTGGCTTTTGCCCACATGCTAAATGTATTTGTCCCAGCCATCTTTTGCATTTTGTGGTGCATCTTCCTGTTGAATGTGGCCATTTTATCTTTCTTTTCGGTTGCATCAACCTCCGGGATTCATTCTAGGCCATGACCCAAGGTGTGGGCAAGGGGAAGGGGCAAGCTAACTTTATGTGGACCCAATGGAGGAATGTGGATCCAAGCGGGAGAAATGATGAATGGGGTGATAATGAATAGAAAGAGGGTAATATTAGTGGATAAGGGAGCGAGACCATGCAACCAAAATCGGGATTTCCCATGAAATACCATCCCTAGAGTCAAATGGTCAGTAAAAGAGATCCCACGGGACTAGAATCCAAGGTTAATACCTAAAAGGGGTCTAGGGGACAAGAGCACAGACCTAGCCCATTCTTTTTTCCGAATCCCCCATTCATGCCCAGAAGTGTCTATGATAAGCAAACTACAATACTCAATTTCCAAATGACAAGTCATACCTTTAGTTTCGGGAGGCCCACCTTCAAATATACGATTATGGCTGTTGGTTGAAGGACCACATGGCTGACTCAGGTGGTGGAGAAATGGCACAATGAGCTAGCTGTTGATGCAAGGGGCTGCTGGCTGCCAGTTGAGGGCCATCTTAGAGGACAAAAAAAAAATCACCCAGGGATATTACCCACAAAATGGTGGGTAACAATATCTACACTGTTTTGTATTTGCCATGGCCCATCAGCATTCCCACCTATCATAGCAGTGTGTCTCTATGTAACACATTTTGATTTTTAAGACTTAATGAGAACACTATGGCTTATGGTTCTAAATTCTAATTTCAAGTATGTTTGTCATTTTATCATCATTGATATAATGCTAGTTGCATAATGTATGACTAAAGTTTTAAACTTGTATCATCATCATGTAAAATTATAAATATTTTAGTTTCTAAATTCTAAAGAAATTTGAATCTTTGTTTGTTTTTCATTTTTATATTGCACTCACTAATTTGTTATATTTTTTAATATTCACACACACATATATATCTATATAATGTGTCCTCCATGTCGTGTTTCTGAGGTCACTGTGTCCTCTGTCAGATGCTCATATTTCCATGTCATTGGTGTCCTATGTTCCATGTCCACGTGTCATTTGACTTATAGCATATAGCTATTTTTAACTTGTAAATGTGTTAATGAGCAATTTATTGGATTTAACATTAGAGCTTATGACTTGGACACCAAAGATTGTTAGCTGGCTTAGACCCACAATAATGAGGCCATTATAAAGTATTTATCAGCCATGTGTGTCATTGCAACAAGGATGTGAAAAAAATAATTCAAATTTATGTTACTCAGCATTGCTTCATTAACCTAACTCAAACAACACACCCAAAATCTTTTTCCAACCAAGACAAACATATATGAATAAAAGACTTAAGTTACATGCCTAAGATATAATTTATCAAATGATATACATACCTTCGGTCATGAAATATTAGTATTAAAAAGAATTCAACACTACAGCTATTTTTCATCTTACCGTGCTTCCAATAAAAGCCGATAGTTTGGGAAGCTGAAAACAGAATTGATACGCATTTTGATCATTTTCCTGCTTCAAAGGGGCCAACTATGTGATATAAAGCATTGTAAAATCATTTAGCACATTATAAATGACTTCAGAACTGGACAACTTTCATGAATATTATCAACTGGTTCATTCTTTTCTCAATCAAAACTAGTTACTACCTGGAGAGAAGATATCAACTCAAAAGGATCAATGTTTCCATCTATTTCAAGCTTTGACCTCCTAGCTAAAACAACCTGGTCCCTTGCATGCAGATTAGAAACAAACTACATTTTAGCATATCAAATGACTTGGAGAGTTAAATTACTTCTGCAGAAAATAAATCCCATTATTATTGCAATCAAAAAAGATATGTAAAGCTCAGATACCCTCATAGTGAAAGCTAACTATGTGATAGTTTCATTATGTAGTGACTATTTTTATGAAATAACCATATAATTTTTTACCCGTATTTTCAATCCCACTAATTCAAAAGCAAAAGGCTAAGAAGAGGTTTTTACTAAGAGATCTAAGTTAGTCCTACAACAAAGACCAGAGAATATTTTCACACCAACAGAAAATCATGATATTTAAGTTCTATATCAAAACATCAATTGTCAATTTTCATCTAATTCTTCTATGTCCTTTTGGGCTTAATAGTGTGGGTGTTGAAGATCTGCCTTATCCAGTGAACTCCATCCCCATAAAAAGAGTCGCAACATTGTATGATTACATATAAAGCAGCAAGTTCATGTAAATAATATGACAAGTTAGTTAAAAACCATAAAAATTAAAAGCATGAGCTGATAGGGGCAATAAAATAAGTTTTGATTATATCGTAGCAGAAACCAAATGGCTTAAAACACAAATATTCTAATGAATAAAGGTTACCTATAATATCTGCAAGTGATAGATCTATTGCTTGGAATTTACTAAGTAGAAGATCAACATACAAGAATATCAGTCTAATTTGTGTTAAGAAGAAATAGTGAAGTAACCTTCCATCATGATTTATACATATTCCATTAAAAGAAGAAAATGCCCATCAAACAAAATAGGCTTTAGAAAACTAACATGGATCCTAAACATGCTTGGTGATCAACCCTTGCAAGAATCATGATTTCTTCACGCATTCAACTAAATACCAAGGGAATAGAAAAATATGATGCTGACCATGAATATCTATGGCAACAAGTGCAAGGATCAAGGACAAGCACACATTTCTTTTCAAAAGAGAGGACATGTAAGAGGAAAAGGAATGGCATGGTATACTTGTTAATTTTTGGTAGCAGCGGACAAGTGTTCTAGACTCTATGGCGTCTATGAGGCTAAGGAACACATTTTCTCCAATACACAGAAAAGGTTTCGTAAGAAAACACCTCAATTAGATTAATCAATGAATTATTAATTATTTTCCTAAGACTAACTTAGGAAAACTGGTTAATTAAATTAGATTAATTAAGGAAACTTGATTTTGCTCTAGAGACTTCCAGAAAAGTCACTTGATGGGGTCAAGATGATCTTATCCATCGATTGCGATTAAATCGTGGTTGTTGGTTGCTCAATGAGAGATTATAAGAGAAAGTCAATGGGGCCTTGGAGAAAACAACAACAGAGACTCAGTGGTGCGATTTGCAATGAGAGCAAGAGCGCAGAGGGAGACATCGGAAGCGGGGTCTCAGTAAAGACATTGGGGAAAGAATTTTTGGATAAATTTTCCATAATTTCCAACATTCCATTGACAGGAAGGGAGACCGAATTTATCTACAGAAAGGAGGAACCAGGAGGCGTGAATTTGCTAATGCACAGCAGGAGATAGTGTGGTTGTCGGAATGAATTTCCGGAGGTTGATCAAAATTTCCAGAGCTAGTTGTGTGCATTCCCAGTCACTAGTGCGACCAACAGGAGGAGGTGCGAGTAGGCTGGGAGGAGGCCGAATTGATTCTGCAGAGGAAACTTGTGTTTCCAAATTGATTTGCTAGTGGAGAAAATTGTATGCCGGAGCTTTGCCAATGAGACGCAAGCAATTGTTGTATTTCTCAATTTTGCTAAAGAATTAATAATAATATAAAACCTCATCGATAGACTGACTTCCCCAAATTGGAGTTTTCCCGGGACTATTGTCCAATTTTTTTGGTGTCATCTATTTTGTGTGTGTATTATTTCTTAGTTTTGATATTTATTTTTGAAAATTATAGTAGTGAGATAATCCTTATTTGCTGTAATAATTTCTGAAGACGAGTAAACTGCATAAGCTAGAAGATTAATTTCCATTTGCTGCAATTAAGAAAATTTCACATGGTATCAGAGCAAATCAGCACAAAGAGTTTCAACGCAGGGCACAAGAAGAGAAAACCGAGGGCTTTAACCTAGTTTGATTTCTTCTATGATTTCTCTAGTTTATTTGAGTTTCACATATTTCTAGAGAGATACCAGGACAAGTTCGATGAAGCCTCCAATTTTGGCATTTGGAAGGCTAGGATGTCATTCCTTTTGGATGAGTACGAACTGAAGAAGTATGCAGAAAATATAGTTGTTGTACCGACAAATCCTCAGTAGCTAGCTACCTATAAAAAGGAGAATGCCAAAATGAAGAGGATGATCCTTGATGGAGTCAAGGACCACATCGTTCCACATATCGTAGAGAAAGGGACAACAAAGGAAATGTGGGATGCCATCATAAAATTGTACCAGAATCCTTTAGAAAACAGGAAAATGATTCTCAAGGAAAGGCTGAGGACCATCAAAATGTATAAGGGTGAACACATGACTTCTTATCTCACCAAAGTTTGACTTGTCAGAGACGAATTGGCTGCAGTAGAGGACAATCCAAGTGATAATGAGCTAGTGTGCATAACACTCAATGGGTTCTCAAAGGAATGCAATATGTTTGTCCAAGTCATTTTTGGGCGAGACAAACTTCTAGATTGGGATCACCTATGGAGTGACTTCACTCAGGAGGAGCTTAGGCTCAACTTGGTCAATGGCACTATGTGATGTTCCCAAATTTTGTGCATGCAAAAATCATTTAGGAGTTTTGCAAAATTTTGGAATTATTAAAAAAGGGGAAAATATCATTTTGTGAGAGAAGAGAGAAACTATTATTTTAATGGGATAGTGGCAAAATAATATTTTGTTGGAGGAGGAAGGAAAAATATTAGTTTAATGGGAAATGACAGTATTGACCACTACGTGTCAACTACCCATAGCAGTACACCCCCTTTTTCACAAAAGGGATAGTGCTTGATCGATGTGTCTGTGCCATTTGACTGTCATCATCAACGCGATCATGTTATATTGTAAATCCAGTCTGCATGTGTAAATTGTAAATAATCTTAGCAGATCTGAGTCATGTATGTAAATTGCTTAGGCAAACCTAATTTTCTAGTGATAATCTACATTCCGGAAGGTTTTTTGTCTCACCGATCCATGATCGACAGAGTTTTCCTTCCGCTTAACCCCAAAGCCGTAATGGATTTTGTCATTAGAATCTTAGGGGAATCCTAGTGTGCTTCGAGTCTATGTAAAAGTAACTTGGCAATAATTCTAACTATTTGGTTAGGTTATTACAAATTACTTGATCTGCTAGATTATGTTTGTGTCGCAGAACTGGGTGGTCCATGAGGGTCTATGTCAAATGGGTTTTCCCCCTCGAGATGTAAAATTGTAAAAGTCATGATGTAAAGTGTCTTGAGGGTTAGAAAATGTTTTATCCCCCCATAAGTCCTAAGTCCTAGGTCCTAGGTGATTTTTCCAAAGGCTAGGTTTGAGAATCCAAAAATAAAAAATAAAAAATATAAAAAATATAAAAATAATAAAATTAAAAAATTAAAAAAACTAAAAAATAAGAAGTAAAATAAAATAAAATTAAAAAAATAAATTATAAATAAATAAATTTGAAAAATAAAATAAAATAATAAAATAATAATAAGTCAAAAGTTTTGAGAAAATAAATGCAAAATTTAAATTTTTAATATATTAAAATGCATTTAAAAATTTCGACGGAAGAGATTAAAAGGGATTTTTATCCTCATCAACGGTCGAGATCATTTTGACATGGATCACTCGAATTAGCCATTGGGAAATTTTCCTTTAAATAGGGTGTCAAGGGTCATTTGAGATCAGATGGAATCTGAGAGTCTGGTGTTGAAGAAAGCTCTCTTGTAGTCATTTTTTGTGCAATAAATAAAGACTTTGGGGTTGAAAATCTTGTTGGTGTTATTCTTCTGGAAATGCTGTAAGATGTTTTATTTTTCTACATAATTTTATTTTCAACCATTGATAATAGCTTGATGAAGATTGATTTAGGCACAGGTATCTTGTCTGATCTCTGGGGTTTGAATGATAGTTTAATTTTTGAAATATAATGGCAGGGATCTCCATTTGATTTGAAATTTCACTGTTGTTTTCTCCCTCTATGTTAATGGTTGATTTTAAGCTGTGCAGGAAATCCTTTTTTTTAGATTACCGGGCGTTCGAGGAAGTTCTCCATTAAACTAGCCAACTCCCGGATTGCGTTTTTTGAAAGAGCCCAGCCAGTTTTGATCCCAGGCTTATCATTTGAATTTATCTTTTGAATGCATGAGAGGTTTTCTGAAGTATCTCAAAGTAGATCTAAAATTCTGAAAATATTTCTGTGGATTACTGACAAATCTAGCTATTTAGAGCCTTTAAACTGTGAATACTGTAATTATTTAGTCGGTTTTAGGGTTTTTAATTTTGTTTCTTGCACATTTTACTTCTGGGTTTTTTGTTTTTGCCATTGCAGGTTGCAGGTACAGATTTTGAAAATTTTTCAAGGTTTTCAATTAGACAATCTGAAGCAGGAAGGGTTTAAAATTTTAATTAAGTTTTTGGATGGTTTCAATTACTATGCTGCTCAGGGCTTCATTTTTATTGCAAGAAAATTTTGCGATTTTTTTTTAAGAGGCTAGGTAAAGTTCCTCACGTTGCTACTCATTTTTCCACAGCTCAGAGCCTGCATTCCTCATGCAGTCTTCATTTCATCATCGCTACCATCTCCTCTCAGTCCCTACATAGCCTCCATTGAACCAACATTCTCCACGCTATCCAAACACTGGCCCAAACCTGTGTCAATCCCAGCTCCCACGCAGCTCCAGTCATCCCCACGCCTAAAACTGCAAACCTCACTCCTGCATTCATCCCTAACCCTCATCGTCCAAGCTACAACCGAATCCTACATAGCCTCCAAAACACATCCGCTGCTCCAGCTCCATTGCATTAGGTTGCCGTCCACCTCCTTCACGCTGCCAGGTCCATCCAATCTTCCTACACAGCTCCCAAACTTGACAGTCATCCCCATACTGGCCATTTACCCTTCAGCTCTCCTCAACAAATCTGTTAGCTGCGTTTCTCCATTGCTTCCCATGCAGTCTCATTCTACGTCCAATCTGCCAGTCAATCCTCCAGCAAACCTGCAGGTTGAAAAATCTTCCACGCTGTTGTCCCTGCATACAGTTTTCTGCTCCTCCACATACTTGCGCAATTCCTCTGGCCTCATCATTGGAGCTCCACGCAGCCTTCGCAACCCTTGTCACCTGCGTATGCAAAGCGTTTCGATTTTTATTTTATTTTTGTATGTTCTGATTTCATACTTAGGGTTAGTGTAAGTATAGTTGGATCGCATTTGATTTTTTCAATTAGCATATATATTTTTAGGAGATGTGTGTTAAATCTTTTTTTTGTTTGATATGATTATGTGATAGAATTAGATTTTTTTTTTTTTTTTATTCATTTGTTACTTTTAATTTTATTTAACTTAGATTTTAGTTCTTCTATTTAGAATTTTAAAATCTTAAAAAACCATAAAAAATCATAAATGATAAAAAATCATTTTATATATATATATATATATATAAATATATATATATATATAAAGTTCCTTCATGGTTTTAGATTTAGACTAGTTTAATATTTTATTAAAGTTTAGTTTTAGTTTTAGATTTATTTGTTTTTAGCTTTGTCTTAGTTAAATTTTAAATCTAGAATTTTATATCATTTAAATGAAATAAAAGTAAAAAATAAAAAAAAAAATCATAAAAGTTTTAAATTTTACATTTTCATTTTTTGCTTTGATTTTTAGATTTATTTGATTTTAGGATTTAGTTTTTAATAATTTTAAATTTCCTTTAGTTTAGATTTAAATTAGTTCTGTGTTATTTGAAGCTTAGAATTTTATAAAAAATATAAAAAAGGATATTTAAAAAATTAAAAGTTTTTGAAAAAAGACTAATTGAAAATTGAAGACTTCTTTTTTGTTTTTTGTTTTGTTATAGTTAAATGTGCTTAAATGTTTATATCTGGAGATTAACTATTTGAATCTGGTTAGCATTTAAATTTTATGGTTGTTTAAAGCATTTAATCTTTAGAAATTTAATTGTTGAATCATGGTTAAAGCATTGTGCATTTATTGAATATCTTGCATCGCTTGGGTTATTTGATAATAAATGATTGTTTTACATGGTTTATATTTTTGCAACATTTAATAAATAATTATTTAATCATTAACTCCATAAGGCACTGGTACATTAATTCCTAAAAATCAATCAAGTACTGGTATGCCTTGTTGTGTCTCCCAACCCAACTAGTCCATAGTTGGTCTTCCTTCATCCCATAGGGTCTACCCCCCTTAGCCTTGGGAGACGGCTTAAATGGAGAGATCGGGGATCAAGGTGACAGCCCCTGGTCTGAGCGTTGTCGTGACAATCTGTGCGACAACATTTTTTGGCGCCGTTGTCGGGGAAATTTGATTCTTGGCGTTTCAACGACATTTCTTCATCATATCATCTTTCATCTTTCTCATCTCTCATTTGAGCTGGCAGAGTCAACATTTTTTGGCATGATTTGGATCTTTTCATCGCCTTATTTTTCGTCATATCAGCAACTACTCTTCGGTTCATTTCTTGTTTGGGTGGCGACTCCAATTTTTTTATTTTTTCCAGGCAAGAAGCCTCGCTCATATCTACTTGTTTGTTGCTTTTTGGATCCTAGAATTAGATTCATTGCTCAAGTGGCGACTTCACTTCTTTCATCTCTTGATTTTCTTAAGCAGAGATCTCTTTCTATCATCCATTTTGTCCCTCGTTATTCATCATGGATTATTCGTTTAAACCATGTCATTTCACTGATGATCTCCATGATATTTTGAAAGTGGTCATTTCTAAATTACCTTTGTTCTCGAGTGGTGATTCAGTCGCTGTTAGAAGGCATTTATGGAGTTTTTATTGTATAACGTTCATGTATTGTAGAGTTCCTCAATATAATCATGAAGATGTCAAAATGTGTCTATTTGTCCTTTCTTTAGAGGGTGATGCTTTGAATTGGTTTAATAATTGTCCTGCAAACTCTTTCACTTCTTTAAAAGACATTTTCAATGCTTTTAAAGATAGATATGATTATCCAGATAGCTCGCCTTGTGCCCCTAAAATTGTGCAACAGAATGAAAGTAATCTTATAAAAGGTCTAGCTGTCGATGAAAGATTTCAAGACAATTCTTCATACCAGAATGTGCCATCCTTTTGTACCATTGCAAATCAAATCCATGATAGTGGAAAAGCAGGGACAAATTGTAAGAACAGTGTTTACAATGAAAAGGAAGATCATAAGCAAATTATACAAGAACTAATGTGGCTGGTAAAAAATATGGAGATTAATCAAACTAATTACGCCAATGATATGAAAACTTTATGCACCCACCTGGAAAAACGTGATAAGGAGATCGAAATCATGAAAATTAAACACTCTGATCACGTAACCGACATACAAAGTCAGCATGTTAAGGAAATTGAGGCCATGAAAACTAATAATGACACATAAATTAGTTTTGTGCAAAGCAAGTTATCAAGCTTAGAGGAAAATATGACGACTATGAAAGCTAATCATGATAGGGAAATTAATTCTATGCAAAACAAGTTATTAACTATGGATGAAAAAACGACTATCATGACATTCGATCATAATAATTAGTTGGCTACCATGCAAGCAAATCATAAGAAAGAGATAAACTCTATGCAACATTGCTTGATGACCATAAAGGAAAAGAACGATAAAGTAATAAAAGATATGGAGCTTGAGGGGTTGGCGATCATTCGAGGAGAGATGACGGAAGCTCGGTCGCTACTGCGGAGAAGTTAGGGTTTTCTTTCGGCTCTTGCTGCCGCCGTTGCGCCTGCGGCGGCAGGGCTTGCCTCTGGTGTAGTTTCTGGCCGTTGTCGCCATCCTGTGCTGGGGTTCGCAGATCTGGTGGGGTTTAAAGTTCTGCAGTTTCTGTTGCCTGTGGAGGGGATTCGCCTTCGGCCTCCGCTCCCCTCATTCCAGCGGACCTCTTCCCTCGCGACGTGCTTGTCTTTCTTTACCTCAACGCGGCTCTGAGTCCATCACATTGTCTTCGTCTGACGATCCCGGGTGGGTGGCCCGCTCTGCTTGGGCTCTGAGGTTCATCGGCTGGACTCCGGTGACTTGCTTTGTGCTTTGAGTTGGGAGGCGGCGGAGTGTGTTCATAGTTACTGGTTTTCGGTGGTTTTTGCACAATATCCGTGCCGCTCTGCTTTGGCGGTTTTGTGCTGAGGCGCGGAGCGGGTGCGAGGGTTTTATTGGGCTTCTTGATGCTCTTCGTGGGGGCGAGGTGGCTGCCCTAGCCGCCTCTGCCCCCGGAATCGATCCGCCTCTGCTCTGGGTGGGACCTGATGGGTTCCCTTGCTGAGGCGTTGGGTTCTATTTTTGGACGCTTGCTGCCTACCTCTGCAGTTTATATGGAGCGTTGAGGGATCTGAGGTGTGGAGTCTGTCTCTGCATCAATTCGTGCCGCTTCATCATGGCTGTTTCTGGATGGTTTCTTCTGGCTTCTGAGGATGTATGGGTGGTATCTTCCTCTGGCTTCCTCGGTTTCAGGAGCAGAGTTTTGAGGGGATGGGGGAGGATGTGGCTTCCTCCATTTCGTGCCTCTCCTCCTTGTCTTGGTGGCCATTTCGAATTTTCTGCACATTCCTCAGGAGATTTTGGTTTTTTTCTGTTATTTTTGTATGAGATGGGTAGGGGTATCCTCCTGTTGGGGTTTACATACCCATTTCCTTGCTGCCCTGTCAGAGGGCTCTTCTGCATACTTCTCTTGAAGTATTGCTTTGTAAGTGGTTACCCACACTACTGCATATGCGTTTAGCATCTACAACATGTAATTTTCTAAATTAATGGAAATTACGCTTTCTCTTCTTCGGAAAAAATAAAAGATATGGAAAAAGACCATGCCAAGGAAATTAGTGCTATGAAGGTTGAACACTCTAGTCAGATAGATGCCATTAAAATATAGGTACATAAATTTCAACAGCAGTTAGAGGATGAAAGAAACCAGGAAACATCGACATATCAGAAGCCTCCTTATTTGCTGCAACAAGCTCCATCTTATTATGAGGAGGTCATTAGTTCGATTGAAAGGTGGTTAATTGAAGGTGATCCAGATAAAATTAAAAATGATAAAGATCAGATGCAAGATGAAGAAAGACATGTCACGCATATCTTACATAATTCATCTGAGAGCTTTGAAGCAGAAAGTTCCACATCATCAGTGATACAACCTACCACGAAGAAGAAACGTAAAAGAAAGAGAACAAGAAGAAGATTTGATGCATCAGACGGCCGTGAGCAGCTTGATTTTTGAATAGGAAAAAGTCCTACCATATGCAGAATTGGACATGGCACATCTAATAAGCAGCAGACAGATTTGCCTGAAAGCAGGAAAATGCTCATTATACACTATATTGAACACATCTGATGCCATGGGGCATCCTCTGTATTTCTAACCCTACTCCTTGTTTTTTCAGCATTTTCATTTCTATTTTAGGATTAGATTTACTTTTCATGTTACTAGATAGTTAATAAATGAAGAGCTTATATCTTTCCTGTGCTTAATGTTATATGATGATTTTTGGATGGATGCTACTTATGTTTTGTTGTGTGTTGCGTGGATGCAGATTCTGGATTCTCACATTCCTACAGTGCAGCAACGTGTCCCCAAGTAGAGCCAGATGTTGACCACTACGTGTCAACTACCCATAGCAGTACACCCCCTTTTTCGCAAAAGGGATAGCGCTTGATCGACGTGTCCGTGCCATTCGACTGTCATCATCAGCCCGATCATGTTATGTTGTAAACCCAATCTGCATGTGTAAATTGTAAATAATCTTAGCAGATCTGAGTCATGTATGTAAATTGGCTAGACAAACCTAATTTTTTAGTGATAATCTACATTCTAGAAGGTTTTTTGTCTCACCGATCCATGATCGGCAGAGTTTTCCTTCAGCCTAACCCCAAAGTCGGAATGTTTTGTCATTAGAATCTTAGGGGAATCCTAGTGCGCTTCGAGTCTATGTAAAAGTAATTTGGAAATAATTCTAACTATTTGGTTAGGTTATTACAAATTACTTGATCTGCTAGATTATGTTTGTGTCGCAGAACTGGGTGGTCCATGAAGGTCTATGTCAAATGGGTTTTCCCCCTTGAGATGTAAAATTGTAAAAGTCATGAAGTAAAGTGTCTTGAGGGTTAGAAAATGTTTTATCCCCCCCATAAGTCCTAAGTCCTAGGTCTTAGGTGATTTTTTCAAATGCTAGGTTTGAGGATCCAAAAATAAAAAAAATATAAATAAAAAAAATAGAAAAATAATAAAATTAAAAAATTAAAATAATTAAAAAATAAAAAATAAAATAAAATAAAATTTAAAAAATAAATTAAAAATAAATAAATTTGAAAAAAAAATAATAATAGTCAAAAGTTTTGAGAAAATAAATGCAAAATTAAAATTTTTAATATATTAAAATGCATTTAAAAATTTCAACTAATGAGATTAAAAGGGATTTTGATTCTCAACGACGGTCGAGATCATTTTGACATAGATCACTCGAACTAGCCGTTGGGAAATTTTCCTTTAAATAGGGTGTCGAGGTCATTTGAGATCAGATGGGATCAGAAAGTCTGGTATTGAAGAAAGCTCTCTTATAGTCATTTTTTGTGCAATAAAGAAAGACTTTGGGGTTGAAAATATTGTTGGTGTTACTCTTTTGGAAATGCTGTAAGATGTTTTATTTTTCTGCATAATTTTATTTTCAACCATTGATAATAGCTTGAAGAAGATTGATTTAGGCACAGGTATCTTGTCTGATCTTTGGGGTTTGAATGATAGTTTAATTTCTGAAATATAATGGCAGGTATCTCCATTTGATCTGAAATTTCACTGTTGTTTTCTCCCTCTATGTTAATGGTTGATTTTAAGCTGTGTAGGAAATCCTTTTTTTTAGATTACCGGGCGTTCGGGGAAGTTCTTGGCTGAACCAGCCAACTCCCGAATTGCGTTTTTTGAAAGAGCCCAGCTAGTTTTGATCCCAGGCTTATCATTTGAATTTATCTTTTGAATGCATGAGAGGTTTTCTGAAGTATCTCATAGTAGATCTAAAATTCTGAAAATATTTCTGTGGATTACTGACAAATCTGGCTATTTAGAGCCTTTAAACTGTGAATATTGTAATTATTTAGCTGGTTTTAGGGTTTTTAATTTTGTTTCTTGCACATTTTACTTCTGGGTTTTTTGTTTTTGCCATTGCAGGTTGCAGGTACAGATTTTGAAATTTTTTCAAGGTTTTCAATCAAGCAATCTGAAGTAGGAAGGGTTTAAAACTTTAATTAAGTTTATGGACGGTTTCAGTTTCTATGTTGCTCAGGGCTTCATTTTTATTGCAAGAAAATTTTGCGAATTCTTTTTTAGGAGGCTGGGTAAAGTTCCTCACGTTGCTACTCATTTTTCCACAGCTTAGAGCCTGCATTCCTCATGCAGTCTTCATTTCATCATCGCTACCATCTCCTCTCAGTCCCTACGTAGCCTCTATTGAACCAACATTCTCCACGCTATACAAACACTGGCCCAAACCTGCGTTAATCCCAGCTCCCACGCAGCTCCAGTCATCCCACGCCTAAAACTGCAAACCTCACTCCCGCATTCATCCCTAACCCTCATCATCCAAGCTATAGCCAAATCCTACACAGCATCCAAAACGCATCCGCTGCTCCAGCTCCATCGCATTTGGTTGCCGCCCACCTCCTTCACGCTGCCAGGTCCATCCAATCTTCCTACACAGCTCCCAAACCTGACAGTCATCCCCATGCTGGCCATTTACCCTTCAGCTCTCCTCAACAAATCTGCTATCTGCATTTCTCCATTGCTGCCCACGCAGTCTCATTCTACGTCCAATTTGCCAGTCAATCCTCCAACAAACCCGCAAGTTGAAAAATCTTCCACGCTGCTGTCCCTGCGTACAGTTTTCTGCTCCTCCACATACTTGCGCAATTCCACTGGCCTCATCACTGGAGCTCCACGCAGCCTTCGCAACCCTTGTCACCTGCGTATGCAAAGTGTTTCGTATTTTTTTTTTTTTGTTTTTGTATGTTCTGATTTCATACTTAGGGTTAGTGTAAGTATAGTTGGATCGCATTTGATTATTTCAATTAGCGTATATATTTTTAGGAGATGTGTGTTAAATCTTTTTTTTGTTTGATATGATTATGTGATAGAATTAGATTTTTTTTTTTTTTTTTTTGTATTCATTTGTTACTTTTAATTTTATTTAACTTAGATTTCAGTTCTTCTATTTAGAATTTTAAAATCATAAAAAAAAATATAAAAAATCATAAATGATTTAAAATATATATATATATATATAAAGTTCCTTCATGGTTTTAGATTTAGATTAGTTTAATATTTTATAAAAGTTTAGTTTTAGTTTTAGTTTTATTTGTTTTTAGTTTTGTCTTAGTTAAATTTTAAATCTAGAATTTTATATCATTTAAAAAAAATAAAATATAAAAATATAAATAAAAAAATAAAAAGTAAAAAATAAAAAAATCATAAAAGTTTTAAATTTTAGATTTTCATTTTTTGCTTTGATTTTTATATTTATTTGATTTTACGATTTAGTTTTTAATAATTTTAAATTTCCTTTAGTTTAGATTTAAATTAGTTTTGTGTTATTTTAAGCTTAGAATTTTATAAAAAATATAAAAAAATGATATTTAAAAAATTAAAAGTTTCTGAAAAAAGACTAATTGAAAATTGAAGATTTCTTTTAAGGTTGGTTTTGTTTTTTATTTATTTATTGTGTTATAGTTAAATGTGCTTAAGTGTTTATATCTGGAGATTAACTATTTGAATCTGGTTAGCATTTAAATGTTATGGTTGTTTAAAGCATTTAATCTTTAGAAATTTAATTGTTGAATCATGGTTAAAGCATTGTACATTTATTGAATATCTTGCATTGCTTGGGTTATTTGATGATAAATGATTGTTTTACATGGTTTATATTTCTGCAACATTTAATAAATAATCATTTAATCATTAACTCCATAAGGCACTGGTACATTAATTCCTAAAAATCAATCAAGTACTGATATTGCCTTGCTATGTCTCCCAACCCAACTGGTCCACAGTTGGTCTTCCTTCATCCCATAGGGTCTACCCCCCTGAGCCTCGAGAGACGACTTAAACGGAGAGATCGGGGATCAGGGTGACAGCCCCCGGTTTGAGTGTTGTCGTGACAATCTGTGCGACAATAGGAAGCAAATAGTATTTTATTGGAGAATGGAGGAAAAGTATTATTTTATTGGAGAATGGTGGTGAAATAACATTTTATTGAAAAAGGAGGCAAATTATTATTTTATTCAAAATAGCTGAAAAATGTTTCCTAGTGGAAATTGGGCCCCACCAATAAAATAATGGGAAAAAGGAGGATCTAGAAGCTAGAGGGAGGCTCCATGAAAATTATAAAAGGAAAGGGAACTCAACTGCAAATTATTCTATTCCTATGATTTCTATTTGGCATTGTGAAGAAGCTCAAGCGAGTTTCAAGCGAAACTCAAGCTAATTTCGGTGGACTTCGAGTGCCACCCTAGTTAGCTTTTGAGGGAAGATTATCTCAGATCTTCCAATTGTGCCTATTACAGGGATTCCTCAACATTGAATGAAATTTGTTTGCAGGTGTCTCCATTGGCATTTCCTGCGGTTCATATAATCTCCAAGTGGCTGAATCTGCTAGAGTAATCTTGGGCCAAGTTGGTAGTCGTTTTGCGGGAAGAAAACCCCTCTTCCAAGAGTCGAGCTCCATATCCCAACCATCTTCCATATTCCAGCGCTATAAGTACCAAGGTTGTAATCCTTTGCAAGATTCAAAGTGATAATGGAGAAGGCTGGCACATCTTTCCAATTCGTGGGTCTGTGGCTCATTGTTTTGCCTTCAAACTGAGTCACAAGAGTTCAGGTTTCTGGGTATACTAGCTATACTCCTTCCAGATTTGCATGTTGACTGATAAGAGTCATAGGAGTGGATCGGAATTTTATATAAATGCTTACTGGCTCAGTGGGAGTTAATTACTGGAAGGGGGCTTTAACCAACTGTTGGTTCATCCTCCAAATCGAAATAACAATCTGCTGCAGTGATCATCAATTCTGGGTTGGTTTGTGGCCAAGTATCATCATTATGTGGGGAATTTTGGTGTCATATCAGCCACCAATCATTTGTACAAGAAGGGTTGAGGCATAGCCAGGTTCTTCTCTGAAATTACCCATGTGTTTTATGTCTAAAATATACATGCAAACAACTGTGCAAACAACCATGTTTTCTATGATATCTATGTCATTGGGTAGCTCTATATTATTTCTGAGTGGTGACAGCCGGCTTTAATTAATATATCAGCCTTGATATATGTCCTTGGCATAGCTATATTACTTCCAGTATATGTTGCATTTGATTTATGAATGATTAAATACATGAAATGCCACTGTTTGAGCTTACTTGTGGTGAAACAAAGAAAGTTGTATTTACAGCAATTTGCAGACCAAGTGTTTGACAAAAAAAACTGCAGTGAACAAGACAAACAAAACTCAGAACTTTAGTGGGAGAATTCAGAGATTTTCATCATACTACTGATGGGAGTTCTATGAAGCATTAATTTGCCAGTGTGTGTGTTATTTTAATTATATACAAGAAAGGTACACCTATAGTATTGCACAAGCAAACCATTTAATCTTATGCTTCATCGACCACACAAAAGAAACTCAGAAATTTGAAAGGGAAAACAGAGATATTTCCTAAAGAGAATATTACAGTGGTATCAAAGCATGATCTTGGCCAGTTGTGGGCCTTAAGCCAAGTGATAACAAGAAGAAGATTCCAGAACCAAAATAAAAAACTAAGAAATCGTGGGATCCAGAGAAAGGTTAAAATCAAACAACATGGCAGTAACCTTGAATGAGATGCTCAAGATGCAACAAGTGATGATTGATGTGGGAAAGAAGCTAATTCATACCATAATTGGGAACCAAGACCATTCTCAATTATACCACAAATCCACTATGCCCAAAATTGTGGGTGATGCATTAAGATGGCGAGACATGATTACCACTGATGTGGAGTTATTGGCAGCAAATTGAGAGGCATACCAACCATTGGGACATGATATTCAGGTGTCCCTCTCCTTTTGGGAGTTTTGTCATCTAAGAGACATGCACAAACCGGTGGGTATTCACTGGAATTATGCAAGGATGATGAGGCCGATCAAGACAGAAGATGAAAATGTGGTTGGAGGGGCCATGGTTGGCAAGGAGACAGTTGAGCATACACCCGTTGATGAGGTGTCAGGAGACATATCCACAATTGATGAGGTGCCCGGAGGAACAAAGGTGTCCACCATTGATGAGGTACCATCCGTTGTTGAGGTATCCATTGGTGAGGCATCCAAGTCCATGACAAAGTCTCTAGATGACAGCCACCTACAGCTGACTGGTGAGAATGTCTTGCATGTTGGGTTGTCTATGGAGAAGTAGTTGGAAGCTCATGTTGAGCCCATGATAGAGGAGGATGTGCAACAATCCTTTGGGCTAGCCATTGATGAGAGGAACTAAAGGAGATTTGAGCACATAGAGGGACATGCGCTTGATGAGGATGTTATGCATGATGAGCTACATGTGGAGGAGCAGCTAGTGACTCATATTGAGGCCATGATGGATGAGCATGGGCAGTCATCTTGTGGGCCAACCAGTGATAGGGAGCAGACAAATGCACAAGCAGCCAATAAAGTTGTAGTACATTTAGATAGTAGCTTTCTTCAGGCATACATAGATGGGGCTTGGAGCACTGTTAGGTTACCTCTACACAGTGGGGAGAGAGAGAGACAGAGTTACCTAGTCAAATCTCCTACGTTGACCAGGATAGTGATATTGGGTGACGTGAGTTGTGCAGGGAGCAGTATTTGCATGTTGAAGTTGTTGCACATGCGGGTACGCGTGCATTCGATCCTGCGCTTGAGGTTGGATGGTGAGAGATTTTGATTTGGTACCCAGAGTCGTGGGCTAGACTTATGGAGATGATCTTAATCTAGAATGAAGCTCAACAAGAGCTCTTAGACATTAAGGATATGGGAGCCCTGGGGTGGCATTGGGACCCAGGTGGGGCTCCCTCTCAGACACCAGGGATGTGGAATGGATATGGCATCGGTGAGACAGTTGACCCAGTGATTGAGAGCATACGTTCCTTAGGGGAGTTTTAGTCAGCGCTAATGGCTAGGCGGCTTGTGAGTAGACTCCATGGGTTCCCTTGGAATGTTGGTTGTGCATGGGATCACAGGGTGATTAGCTTACTTTGGCAAGGACCTTACTTTTCTTGAGGGCATCATTCTTGATGACTCTCCTTTTGAGAACCTTGAGGAAGTTGATCCCATGAGCTCCTTGGAAGATGACATTGGAGATTATTTCCGAATTGAAAAGGAGAAATGGGAAATTGTTGGGCCTCAATTTGATTGTGCTCCCATTTATGATACCAACAAAGAGGATGAGGTTGAGATTGATTTTCCCTTTCTCCCGGGCATTACTTGCGATGACATATCCATCGATACCTTTGGGAAGGAGAATTATTATTTTCCCTTACATGAAGAGGGATAGTTCGAAGTAATCGATTCTCCTTTTGAGGAAAACCTAGCCTTTGATGCTTAAAATGAGGAAGATGATAAGGCTCCTACCTATCCTCCTTGTGATTATACATTTAAATCACTTGAGCCTTTAGATTATGATTTTGCGGAAGGAAAACCCATTGAATATGACACTTCACCCTTCCCTTTGCCTTTGCCTTAAAACAGAAACAGTGCGAACAACGCATATGGATTTCCAAATGAATTAATTAATGATGAGCAAGCTGAAGCTCAATAATAATACAGAGATATTTACAATAATAGAAACATCAAGTTTCTATGTAGAATATGGAAATAATTAGTTTCATCTAAGAAACTGCTAAAAGAATAAAAATAGCAACAGCTAAAAGAATGAGCATTAAATACTAAATAGGAATATTCTAATACCCTCCCTTAATGCTCAATCTATTTACAACACCAATAGACCCTCGGAATTTTACAAATTTATCAGGACCAAGAGGCTTGGTGAAAATGTCGGCAGGCTTCTCTGTTGTGGGAACATATTGCAACTGAACTGAGCCGTCTTCAACAAGCTGGCGAATGTAGTGGCAATGAGTTTCCACATGCTTTGTTCGTTCATGAAAAACTGGATTCTTGGCAAGTTTGAGCACTCCCTGATTATCACAAAACAAAGAAGTAGGCCCTGTTTGTGAAACATGCATATCTGCAAGCATACGACAAAGCCAAACTGCCTCACAGGATGCCTTAACTGCTCCCCGATACTCTGCTTCTGTTGAGGAGAGAGCCACTGCCTGTTGCTTCTTACTAGTCCAAGTAACAGCACCGGATCCTAGACTAAACACATACCCAGCTGTAGATTTACGGTCATCAACCGAACCGGCCCAGTCAGAATCAGTGTAACCACTGAGTATAGGATTGGAACTTCGAGTGTATAGGAGGCCATAATCAGAAGTGCCACGCACATATCGTAGCACACGCTTTGCTGCTATCCAATGATCAGCTTTAGGAGCCGACATGAAGCGGGGAATGTAGCTTACTGCAAAATTGATGTCAGGTCTAGTAGCAGTAAGATAGATGAGACTGCCCACTAATTGCCTTAATAAAGTTTCATCCACAAGGGGAGAGGATGACTGTGCTGAAAGTTTGAGCCCTGGTTCCATAGGAGTCATGGCCGGTTTGCAATCCTGCATTCTGAACCTTTCCACAAGACTTTTGGCATACTTGGACTGAGAGAGAAAGATCTGATTTTCCGTCTGCCAAACTTCAACCCCCAGACAGTAATGAAGGAGTCCCAAGTCTGTCATCTCAAAAGTTCTGCATAAATCTTGTTTGATCCCATGGATCAAATGTGCAGAGCTGCCAGTAATGATAAGGTCATCCACATAGACAACCACAAACAAGATATCATCACCAGTATGCTTGATATACAGGTTTGCATCAGATGGGCTCCGCTGAAAACCCTGATCTGTCAGGTACTGATCAATTTTCATGTACCAAGCCCGAGGAGCTTGTTTCAATCCATAGATTGCTTTAGCTAACCGACACACTTTCTGTTCTTGACCAGCAACCTTGAATCCTGGAGGCTGCGTCATGTAGACTTCTTCTTGGAGATCACCATTTAGGAAAGCACTCTTTACATCCATCTGATGAACTTTCCAATTGAACTGAGCTGCTAGGGCAAGGACAAGCCTAATGGTACTCATCTTGGCTGTAGGAGCAAAAGTCTCCTCATAGTCGATGCCTTCCTTCTGTGAGAACCCTCGAGCCACAAGACGAGCTTTATACTTGTCTATGGTTCCATCAGCTTTGTATTTCACTTTATACACCCATTTGCAACCTATGGGCTTTTTCCTTGCAGGAAGATCAGAAAGCGTCCATGTGTGATTCTTCTGAAGACTCTGAAATTCGGCTTCCATAGCCTGTTCCCACTCAGATGTACCCTTAGCCTCTGAATAGGTTTGAGGCTCAAAAATACTGTGCAGGTTAGCCATAAGAGCAAAATTGACTGTAGACTGTTGTCTGTTCTTATGTCTAGAAGTTCTACCTTCAAGGAGCTCATCATCCCGGAGATCACCAATGGTTTTAGCCCACCATTTAGGCCGAAGGGTAGAAGAACCAATATCAGGAGTAGAGGAACCAATATCAGGAGGAGGTGGAGAAGACTCAAGAGCAATAGGGGCAGCAAGAGGAGGGTTATTTTCTGGAGGAAGCTCAGACAGAGTATTATCAAATACTGATGCTACATCATCCCTCCCATCAGGTGGACCGACCGGAAGAAGAACACTGTGAGGCTGATCCTCAGAACACTGCTCAGAAGAAGAAGACTGAAAGAATCCTCTGTCTTCATCAAATACTACATCCCGACTGAAGCTAAGACGACCAGTGGCTATATCTATCAGCCTATAGGCCTTGTGATGATCACTGTACCCTGTCATCATGAGTTTCTGGCTTTTGGAATCCAACTTAGATCACTTAGCAGCTGGAATCCAAACATATGCAACTGAGCCAAATACTTTGAGATGACTGATCTTAGGCTTACGGCCAGACCAAACCTCTTCAGGAGTCTTCCCTGTAACAGCCTGAGTAGGTGATCGGTTAAGAAGGTAAACAGCAGTAAATACTGCTTCAGCCCAGAATTTGTTTGGAACACTCCTGTGTTGTAACATGGAACGAGCCATTTCAACAACCGTGCGGTTGCGACGCTCGACAATACTGTTCTGCTGAGGAGTGTAGGGGGTGTTTAACTGACGTTTGATGCCATGAATATCACAGAAGTTGGCAAAAGCTGAAGAACAAAATTCCCCCCATTGTCGGTCCTAAGAGTCATGATGTTATAGCCAGAATCTTTTTCAACTAAGTTTTTAAACTTCTGAAAGGTACTAAGTGCATCAGATTTATTTTTTAGAAAATACACCCACATCTTTCTACTGAAATCATCTACAATAAGTAAAAAATATTTGCAAGCAGTGATAGAAGCTGTATTCATAGGACCACAAATATCAGCATGAAGTAACTGGAGTACCTTAGATGTGCGCCAAGATTCTCCATTCTTGAATGAAGACCGATGTTGCTTTCCCGCTTGACAGGCACCGCATACCCCCAACTGCTGAGTCTGAATATCAGGTAATCCTGACACAAGTCCCTCCCAAGAGAGCTGAGAGAGATACTGCATATTTAGATGCCCATATCGCTGATGCCATAGAGTACTGATGGGAGAGACACGTGCTGCTAGAGCCACTTCTGGAGCGTCACCGGTGTCAAGTAGCCTGTATAGACCATGGTCCTCTAGGCCAACAACGACTGTAAGACAAATCTCCCTGTCAATAATGGAGCACTTGTGCGCACTGAATACTACATCAAGCTGAGGAGAATTTCTCATAATCTGGCTGACAGACAGCATATTAATTTCCATACCAGGAACATAGTATACATTCAGAAAGATGAGTGTGCGCCCACCAGACTGGATTTGAACTGTACCTCTGCCAACTACTGTGTACTTTTCACCTCCGCCAAATACCACGGAATCACTGAAAGGTGAAAAATCAATAAACCAGTCACACCTGTGAGAAAAATGGCGTGATGCACCAGAGTCAATATACCAGGCAGAGGACGGAACATGATCTGAAGACCTTGTAGCCATAAAGGCGTAAAAGGCAGAATCTGTCTGTTCGGAATGTTCTGTCAGATTGGTGAGTGATGCCATTTGAATGTTTCCCAAAAAAATCTGGCACAAATTTCAATGTAGATACCCGCTGATCTTGGTGTAATAAAGATAAACAAAGCAGAATTTGATCTGCGAAACAGGTTCAAGAAAATATATATATATATATATATATATATATATATATATCGCTTACCCAGCAAAAATCTCCACAGAAAAATGAGCGCTATATTTTGAACCAGCAAAAAAAAAATTTCTGGGTGGCTATCTTTCTAGATAGGGCGAAACTCCAACGTCTGATTTTTCAGCAGATAACTTAATTCATGCAACCAAGAAACAGCATAATGACCAATACGGGAGAAGAGTTTGACCAATACGTGGACTGAAATGTGGGATTACGTGAGCCGCACAGCACGTATACACGTTTTTGAATAGACCCACGCTGCACACAGATTGCGTGTCGATGGATGCTAAAAAGGAATAACGCGGGGAGAATATTGCCGCGGCTTCGATCTTCGTTAACTGCCTCAATTTTTACTGTCTCTGCTGCGATTTACCTTGCTGCCACCAATCTGCACTTTGCTGAAGATTAAACGTAATTTTCTAAGAGGCTGAGACTTTTACCATTGACGAAGTTCGACCATCGACTGGTGCTCGGATCCGCCTTGAGAGTCGAGCCAATGACCAAGATGCGTGGTCAATTCTCACTGCAAAAAAAACTGATTGACCACGTGACGTGCAGAGGGCTCGTAGCAGGGGACACGGTCAATGAAGAAATGTCCAAAGAACGACGGTAAATATCGTAGATAGCTTCCTTATCGAGGAGAACGGCCACATTAGTGTGTTTCAGAGGAGAATGCGTGGAGATCTTGCTGCCCTATGCGGACAAGACAGAGACGCCGGAATTAGAACAAGACGTCCAAACTCCTACATCTGCCGGCACCACAAACCCATCAGTTCCGTTGTGCTCCTGACTGCAGCGCAGAGGAAAGAAGAGCAGAGGAAAGCGGACAATTTCGAACGATCTAGAGGTTTCTTGCGATTTAGGTAACAATGGCAGCTGCTGCTGCTGCCGTTGGAACGGGTCCCCGATATGCTCCTCACGATCCCTCGCTTCCGACACCGTGGAGAGCTCTGATTGATGGTAACACTGGGTATCTGTACTATTGGAACCCGGAGACCAATGTTACGCAGTACGAGAAACCAGTGGCCGTTTATTGAATTCGCTGAACCATTTGAAATTTGAACAGAGCCGAGAGCTCCCCAGATGCAGCTTCCAATGACCACTTGCATGTCCTCAGCTACTCAGAATCCATTTCTGTATCGAGATAGACGACTGTAAGCTTTTATCACAGTGAGCAAAGCCGAGGCTAAGACTCAGTGAAGGCTACCTGGCTTACAGAGGGCTCGACCTTAGAAAGGATTGAAAGAAAGAACTCAAGAGATTAGAAGCGTTCTTTGCAAATGGATACGCTAACCCTTAAAAAAAAATTCGAATGTGGCCACGATAACCAAAAATCCAGACCCCTAAAGAGCAATTTCGAAATGAAACAGAATTTTTCAAACAGTGAAAAATTATTCCGAAAGAAACCTGTGCTCTGATACCATAAAACAGAAACAGTGCGAACAACGCATATGGATTTCCAAATGAATTAATTAATGATGAGCAAGCTGAAGCTCAATAATAATACAGAGATATTTACAATAATAGAAACATCAAGTTTCTATGTAGAATATGGAAATAATCAGTTTCATCTAAGAAACTGCTAAAAGAATAAAAATAGCAACAGCTAAAAGAATGAGCATTAAATACTAAATAGGAATATTCTAATATGCCTCTTGTTCATCATCTTGGGTCTTCCTCAAATGAGTACCTCACCCCTTGTCATGTGATCCCAAGTGACCATGAGCCCTTTCCCCGTTTCGAATATGGTGTCAAGCTAAGTAACCTGACAAGGGGATTCGGGATTCATAGGATATAGGGATTCGAGTGTCGGATTTAGACACGTTGACCCCCCAGAACAGGACACATATGATTCGTTATATATATATATATATATATATATATATATATATATATATATATCTATATATATATATATATGTATGTATGTATGTATTAAAAATTAGATATTTCTTACACAAATTCTCATTAACTATACAAATTCATTGGTTTCAAAAATAGATCTTCATCTAGATGTTAGTTTTAATGTTTACAAAGTAACATTATACCATGCATAGTACATACAAAATTCAAATACATGTCACTGTCACATAAATCATAAATGATAAATCAGTGAATCATAAATTCTAAATTCATAAATGATAAATCATAATACATATTCAATTCATCAATGATCCAATAGGAGAAAGACAAGATAGTAAGATAAAGACAGTGACAGCTATAGTTTTCTCATTAAGTCATCAAATCAAAATGTGTTACATAGGTAGTGCAATGCCAATGGCAAATAGAAATAGAAAATATAAAACAACTACAGATATACAAGCCTCAAGGTAGTAGGTAGCCCATGACTCATGAGTCATCAATCCTCATAGTCATCATCAGAATCAGCATCAATGTCCTCATCATCATGGTCACCACTGCTCTCCTCTGCATCCTCCTCCTCCCCTGTATCCATAGTCGCCTCTGCATTTGCTGGTGTGGAGGATGACCCCTCTACAATATCATCGTCATCAAATCTAACAAGGCTCTAGCACTGGATCATTGAGATCCATGTTGGCCAATGCCAACTCAACACTGCTGTCCAGACCCATATCATTAGGAAAGACATCCCATATCTTTGTCTTTCCCTTCAACCACTCTTCCCTTTGCCTGTAAATAAGACGAAGGTTGGTGTGCACATACACCATTGTCTCTGCCCTGGACTGCTCAAGCCTGCTCTTTTTCACACTATACAAATTCCCATATGTGCTCCAATTTCTCTCACAACAAGAGGATGAAGTCACCTGAGAGAGGAGCCTCATGGCTAATTGTTGAAGAGGAGGGCTTGTTGCCCCATGATTTGCCCACCAAGAATAGGGATTCTTAGCCCCCTGTCTCTAATCACATCATATCCTGCAAATCAACCAGTGCCAATGGAAAACTCTACAAAGGCATACTCCACCTCATCAAGCAATGCTCTATCCTGAAAAACCCGACTAAATGCATCTTTACTCCCCTGTGAGATTTCACCATCCATGTGAGGAGGGAATTTGCAAGGTCCACCATTCAGCCACTCATGGCTGTAGTATTTTAGGTTCAATGAGTGAGCCAAATAATGTAAAGGTGTGCAATTCTTGTCCCATCTATTGACAAGAATATCTTGTATAGTACCACAGAAGGCCTCTGGTGATGTCTCATACTCTGTTGATTTGGGGTAGCATCGGATGTGCTCTAGCCATGAAAATTGGTGGAGATGCTAAGGCACATGAGATCTCTAATACCTAGAAAGGGTTTGGGAAGATTCTGAACAGTTTGGGAAATATTAAAATAATTAATATTTTTAATGGAGTCCCTAAGTATAAACTTAGGGAAAATAAAATATTAATATGAATTAATATAAAACTGTGTTAGAAGGGTCCAAAAGTCATGGATTAAGCCAAATCTAATCTTAGCTGTTGATTAAGGACTTAATCTCGGCCGTTGATTTGTCAACGAGAAAAGTATAAGAGGAGGCTTGAGGGTCACTTGGAGAACACATTGAGGGAGACCAGTTAGTTCAATTTATGGAGCGGGCTTAGCTGAGAAATTGAACCAGTGGTTTGGTGAGCAATCAGGGGACAGCAAGTATGGAGCAGGGAGGTGGGATAAGCCATTGGAGCTCAGCGCTGAGGCAGGAGAGGCAGACGCAAAGGAAGGAGAAGACTATGCAGTCACTAGTTGGGCCTGCGTGGGTGATGCAAAGAGGCCCAGGGTTGACGCAAAGGGTTTGAGAGCCACGTAGAGGTCAGTCGGGCTGATACTAGGATTGGGAGAAGTGCTGGAGAATTATTTCTCTCTGTGGATAAGCCAGTTTGGCACCCTATTGTATTGAAGAATCGTTGAATAATAAGATCCTCCCTTGCTACACCAGTTTTCCCACATTGGGTTTTTCCAAGGACTGTTGTCCAAAATATCTGTGTCAATGTATTAATACTTGTGCATATGCTTGTTTCTGTATTACGGTGTGATATTTGTAGCAATATTTATTTTAATGTTTATTGAAGTAATTTCATAAATAACGTATTGTGGAATAAGTAGGAAAAATAAATTAGTTGCTCCAGTGATAGAATTTTCACATGGTATCAAAGCGAGTAATCAGAGACAGAAAGGGAAAATCAGTTATGGGTTGAGACCACGATGCAGAGGCATCCATGTCAAGGGACTCGCATAGATTTCAGAAGATTACACAAGAGAGAGATCTCGATTTCTCTATGTTGGCTTCCAGGCTGGAAGAAGAAGTGGCGTGTATGACTAGTGTTGCATCATCAGAAGTATGGTATATAGACAGTGGAGCTTCGTGGCATATGACGAGAATCAGGGAGTTTCTCAAAATATAGAGAAGAGAAGATGAATTTTCAGATCACCATGGGGAACAAGGCAAAGTGTGCTCCAGTAGGGAAGGGTACCATAGTTTTTCAAACAAAATCTGGAGAACAGTTCTGTGCTACACATGTGTTGCATGTACCAGGATTGGGGATGAACTTACTTTCCGTGTCGCAACTACAAAGCAAGGGCTATGACGTCTACTTCATCAAGGAGAAGGTATACGTCAAACACCCGAGCTGGAAAAGGAAAGTGCAGATCAGGATCAAAAGTAATCGATTGTATAGATTGCAACTAGAATCACCAATGGCACTAATATGCAGTCATGGAGACAATGACTTGAACAAACTATGGCATAGAAGAATGGGTCACTTGCACCATGGAGCTCTGAGAATTCTCAGGAGCACTGTAACAGGAGTTCCAGATCTGAGTACGGAACGAGATGATGTATGCAGGGGATGTGCTCTAGGAAAGTATGCCAAGGCAGCATTTCCTAGGAGTAAACACAAGGCCAAGGGTGTACTAGGATTGATACACTCTAATATCTGCGGACCTATATCCGTCAAAGCTCTAAGTGGTGCTGAATATTTCCTTACCTTCATTGATGACCACTCAAGGAAAACTTGGATTTATTTTCTGAAAACCAAAGATGAGGTTTTTCATCGATTCAAGGAGTTCAAGGCTCTAGTGAAGAATCTGACTCGGAAGAAAATAAAAGTTTTGCGCTCAGATACGGTGGAGAATATGTCGATAAGGACTTCACTGATTTTTGCACTAAGGAGGGCATCAGAAGAGAGTGGACAACTCCATATAATCCGGAGCAGAATGGGGTAGCAGAAAAAAAGAACAGGACTATTGTAGAAGCAGCTAGGGCCATGATGTATGATCAGGATATGCCAAAATTCCTATGGGTAGAAGCATGCAACACAACAGTCTATGTTCAAAACAGGGCTCCTCATCGGGCAGTGGGTGTTGAAAATAGCAACAAGAAATGCTAAAAATAGCACAGCAGTTTATGTTCAAAACAGGGCTCCTCATCGGGCAGTGGGTGTTGAAAATAGCAACAAGAAATGCTAAAAATAGCATTGCTATAAATAACATTTCAGAATATACTCCAACTCTATTGGAAATAGCAAAAAATAGCATTGTTATAAATAGCATTGCTATAAATATCATTGCTATAAATAGCATTTCGGGATAGATTTCAATTTTAATTAGTCCCTGGATTAAAAATGAGAATTAAAAATTCAAATTTAGTCGCACTAACTGTTTGAAAAATAATTAATTAATTCATTTTGAGTTAATTAGTTGGAGAAAATCAAACATGAAGTCTATGTGAAGACATGCAACAATTATCCCTTTGATTGAGGAAGTTATCCCTTAATTAAGGAGATAAGGATGAGTTGTATTTGAGTTGTAATTAGTTAGCTCAGTTAATTGAGTTAAGTCTAATTAAATTAGTTCCAAACAGTTGGAGGAACTAATTGTGAGTTCAGTCAATTAATGCATGCATGCATGCAACTAGTGTTCTCCAGATAACTGAATATTCTCTCATAAATAACTCATGCATGTCAGTTCAAAGAAAGACCCAGTTGAGATTAAAGGAAGGAATAGTGTATTATCAGTTGGAGGAATTTTTCTATGAAGGAAACTCATCCATGCAGAAGGAATTAACTCCAGATTGCGCAGTTATTTCAGAGGTCAGTGTTGTGTGTGAGAGGATTATTCACATAAGTTGCAGCTAGAGGACCCAGGAGAAACTGCGCAAGGAAATAGGAGGCTTGGAGGACTGAAGGAAGGCGTGTGTTGTCTATTCTATCTATGAACAGCAGTGAGGGATTGTACTGAGAGTTGGATAGCTTGTGAGCTAAAGCTTTAAGTAGTCCTGAGATATTTCCACTTGTATGATAATACAGAGATCAGGGTTTTTAGCTGAGGCTTTCCCCAGAGTATTCTTCTGTGTTTCATGTGTATGATTTCTTCTTCTCTGTTATATGTGTTTTATTTGACCTTGCTCAAAATCGATTAAGCTTCCGCAAGTTTGTTTATAGAAGTAGATCAAGTATTTTGCTTTAGTATATTGCATTATCAGGCGATCTATAGTGAGAATTTCTACAGTGGGCAAGATTACTCCAGAGAAAGTCTTCACAGGGAAGACACCTGAAGTCAATCATTTCAAGATATCTGGGAGTCTAGCATATTGCCGCATACCCGAAGAAAAGAGGAAGCAGCGAGATCAGACTGCAGAAAAGGGATATCTGGTAGGATATAGCGAGAACGCTAAGGCATACAGAATCTATCTTCCCGGGAGCAGGAAGGTAGTAGTACGACGAGATGTAAATTTCATAGAGGACAAGGCTTTCAAAAGATCTCGCGAAATGCTTTCTGAGAAGTAAAGAATTCTTCCTCAAGACAGAGAGATTCTCAAGATGAGGAGGACTGAACTGAAGCACTTGCTGGCGAACAGAAGCACCTGCTAGCAGAGGAAGAGCTAGCAGGGAACTTCGTCAGATTCTGCGAGATGCAGAGGACTTCATCGGTGCACCAACAAACAATAAGAGGGAGCAAAAACAGCCAAATAGATATCAAGCATTAGTAGCTCAGGATGTAGAGCCTGCCAGTTTCATGGAGGCAGCTCAACATTAGGTTTGGCTAGATGCGATGGTAGAGGAATACAACTCCATAATGGTAAACAATGTTTGGGAGGTGGTGCCAAGACCTCAAGACAGATCAGTGGTAGGTTCAAGATGGATCTACAAGATCAAATACGCTGCAGATGGTAGTGTTGAGAAATACAAGGCCAGGCTTGTGGCTAAGGGGTATGCTCAAAAAGAAGGGATTGACTACGAGGAGACCTTCGCCCCGGTAGTCAGGTATACATCTATTAGGACCGTGATATCTCTTGCAGCCCAGATGGGATGGTAGATCCATCAGATGGACGTCAAAATGACATTTCTGAATGGGGTAATAGAAGAAGAGGTATACATTGAAAAACCAAAGGGCTTTGAGACTCATGAGAAGAAGTCTCATATATGCAGATTGAAGAAAGCCTTGTATGGCCTAAAATAGGCATTGAGAGCATGGTATGGACGAATAGATGGCTACTTGCAGAAGATGGGGTTTGTCAAGAGTGACGCGGATCTGAATCTCTACTATCTGGTTGTAGAGAATGAGCCGCTAATCTTAGTATTATATGTGGATGATCTCTTTCTGACCGGATCATCCAGATTCATTGGGGACTGGAAGAAGAATCTAGCCACAGAATTCGATATGAAGGATTTGGGACGAATGCATTACTTCCTAAGGTTGGAAGTTTGGTAGCAGAAGGGAGAAGTCTTCCTTGGGCAAGGGAGGTATGGTACAGAAATCCTAAAAAGATTCGGGATGGAGGACTGTAGACCTATGGCTACGCCAATGATCACCAACTGGAAGAAGATTGACGCATCAGAAGACAAGGATGTTGATCCCACCCTATACAGGCAGCTCATAGGGTCCCTAATGTATTTGGTCAATACCAGGCCAAACATTTGCTATGTTGTCAACACCCTCAGTCAGTTCATGGTGGAACCGAGGAGGGCGCACTGGGCAACAGCCAAACATGTTCTCAGGTATTTATAGGGAACAGTCAATTATGGACTCTTGTACACTAGGAGTAAGGATATCAGATTCAGTGGATTTACTAATGTAGATTGGGTAGGAAGTTCAGTGGATCGGAAAAGTACCTCTGGGTACTGTTTCAACATTGGATCAGGAATGACCTCCTAGTGTAGTAGGAAACAAAAGTCCGTGGCTTTGAGCTCATCTTAGGTAGAATATATGGCGGTAAGAACAACTTCGTGTGAGGCCATATGGTTTAGAAAACTGCTTGTGAAT
Source organism: Pinus tabuliformis (assembly GCA_031772625.1). Taxonomy (NCBI): domain Eukaryota; kingdom Viridiplantae; phylum Streptophyta; class Pinopsida; order Pinales; family Pinaceae; genus Pinus; species Pinus tabuliformis. The sequence goes on along the minus strand of CM062807.1, from coordinate 539,197,883 downwards.
CTATTCAAAAGGAATATGGAGGCAACCAGGATCATGTGCGATAATCAGAGTTGCATCAAGCTCTCTAAGAATCCAGTGTTTCATGATAGATCAAAGCATATTGATATCCAGTGTCACTTTGTAAGGAACTGTGTCTAACGAGGAGCTGCACAGTTGAGCTACACTCTTATAGGAGAAAAGGTGGCGGACATCCTCACCAAGGCCCTTGGAAAGACAAAGTTTGACTACTTTAGGGAAAGGATGGGGATTGTAAAGAACACGTTTCAGTAGAAGAAATGGGAGTGATAACAAGAAGGATGCAGAGGGAGTTGCAGTGCAGATGCAGTGTTGGGAAAAAGGACCAGCAGCGTTACGGATGCAAAGGGAGTTGTTGTACAGATGCAACAGTGGAAGTAGCAGAGCCATGGGTAGTAGTACAGGATGCAACAGTGCAGAGGATGTTGGGCAGGGAGGCCTTGCATCAGCACAGGGACCGATGCCAGATGGTCAGGGTGATACTGAGTGAGGAGTATTACTAGAGCACAATCCTTGCTAAGAGGGAGTGTTGATTTGGGGTAGCATCAGATGTGCTCTAGCCACGAAAATTGGTGGAAAGGCTAAGGCACATGAGATCTCCAATACCCAGAAAGGGTTTGGGCAGATTCTAAACAGTTTGGGAAATATTAAAATAATTAATATTTTTAGTTATACTTAGGGAAAATAAAATATTAATGTTAATTAATATAAAATTGTGTTAGAAGGGTCCAAAAATCATGGATCAAGCCAGATCTAATTTTAGCCATTGATTAAGGACTTAAGCTCGGTCGTTGATTTGTCAATGAGAAAAGTATAAGAGAAGACTTGGGGTCACTTGGAGAACACACTAAGGGAGACCAGTCAGTGCAATTTCTGGAGTGGGGTTATTTGAGAAATTGACCCAATGGTCTGGTGAGCAGTCAAGAGGCAGCAAGTACAGAGCAAAGAGGTGGGATCAGCCACTGGAGATCAGTGCTGAGGCAGACGCAGAGGCAACAAAAGACTGCGCAGTCATTAGTTGGGCCTGCGTGGGTGACGTAGAGAGGCCCAGGGTTGACGTAGTCAAGAAGGGGTTGACGCAGAGGTTTTGAGAGCCACGCAAAGGTCAGTCGGGTTGACGCTGGGATTGGGAGAAGTGTTGGAGAATTATTTCTCTCTCTGGGTAAGCCAGTTTAGCACACTGTTGTACTGAAGAATCACTGAATAATAAAATCCTCCCTTGCTGCACCTGTTTTCCCACATTGGGATTCTCCGGGGACTGTTGTCCAAAATATTTATGTCAATGTATTAATACTTGTGCATATGTTTGTTTCTGTATTACGGCGTGATATCTGTAGCAGTATTTATTTTAATGTTTATTGAAGTAATTTCATAAATAACTTATTGTGGAATAAATAGGAAAAATAAATCAGTTGCTGCAGTGATATAATTTTCACATACTCGGGGCACTCACTCTGTAGAATAATGCTCCTCACAGACTCAATCATGGAATCCCATCCCTCATAAACCTCTCCTAGGATGGGTTTGTCTGTATCTGCAAATCGAAGCAAAAAAATGATAGGGTCCATGATCTGAATAATTAGATCTACCTTCTCCTACCAAGCATCATCTAGCACTGTGTCCTTCACTCTTTTGGAGGCTACTTGATCTGTCTTTCTCCAAAAAGACCAAAACTTAGAAATAACCATGGCCCCAAAAGCGGTCTTGACCTCCCTCATCCTCTTCAACATGATGAATGAAGAGGCAAACCGTGTATCAACAATCTTCAACAATGATAGATTGTTGTACTCCTTGTAGATAGTAAGGGCATTTGTATGATTTTGCACAAAGTTACGGATATGTTGTGCATCCTCAATAATGTTACCAATCCAAAGAACATCAGAAGCAATGGATTTCAGTGCTAAGTTTAATGAATGGACAATGCAAGGTGTCCAAAACACTTGTGGATATTTAGCTTCCACAATCATGCTAGCAGCTTTGCAAATAGGTGCATTATCTGTAATGATTTGCACACAAGAATCAACACCTATATCTTCAATAACTTTAATAAATAACTCCCCCATAAATTGTACATCCTTGTATTCTCCAAGTGTATCAACTACTTTCAAGAAAACTGGACCATTCAAGTAAGACACCATGAAGTTGATGAATGGGTGTTGGGCTGGATCTGTCCATCCATCAGAAACAATGCTACCCCAGATGTTGGCCATGATGCTTTAATAGGCTCAAGCATTTTTTGCACCTCTTTTTTTGCCTTCGTCAACAATGTGGTTCTAAGTTTCTCTGAACCAGGAGGCACATACCATGATGGAGACCCGTGAGTTAGAGCTCGACACATCTCAATAAATAGAGGTGAGTGTGCAACATTAAAGGATATGAAGTTTTGATAGAAAAAGAAGGCAATGGTGAGATCAAGCTCTTCCCGTTTCTCTTTTTGAAAAATCTTGTCCATTGGACCAAGTGAAATTGCCTTTCTTTTTGCTGCTTGTCCCCCAATAGAACTCTCAAATGGAAATTTGGTGGTGCCTTTCCTCAAAAATGGAAGGGGGTCATCATTCTTGGTTTTTCTTGATTTTGTAGCCACATTTTCCATACCAACAGTGAACTCTTTTTCCATTTCTTTCCTCTTTTATAAAGGAACAACTTTACAAGATCCAACTCCACAACCTGGTAAAGCCAACAAATAGCCTTTCACATGAAAATATGTGCTTGTGAAAGTATTGTGGCAAAAGTTGCATCTCCAATGCACATTGCCTCCTCCCTTCCCCTTGGTGCTTGGCCCATCCTCTCTTGTATTTCCACAAGGGATATTTCTCAATGTTGTCTTTAGGATGAAGTCTTCCCTCAACATTACTTGCAACAAAATCTAATGATATTGGGGGAGGAGAGGCATTTCCAATGGGGACATTCTTCCCCTTCCTTTGCCCCCTACTTGTTGCGCTTGATTGAGCCATGAATACTGTAAAAAAAATAAACAAAACATGCACAAATTTGTAAAAGAAATGCATATACAAACTGCTGTAATACAAATGCAAAAAAATAGAGATGAAATGCACTTACCTGGTGCTTGAATCTCCTTGCCGAGCGCTCCAAACCCTTGGCTCCTTGCTCCAAACTTCTAACAGCAAACCCACAACTCATTGTTTGCAAAAGGAATGAGAGAAAATGGTAAATAAAAATAGGAATGCGCTGTTTTTAAACCCCGCAGGTTTCATTTTCGTTGGATTCGAATCCAGTTTTCAAGACACGTTGTGTCCTAACGGGACATGACCCAGATTCGAGCATGTGCCATTAGGACACGACGTGCCCTGAATTTAGGATTCAAATTCTTGCGAATCGTGTTTGATTCGTAGGATTCAAACACTTGAGGAAAAGATGACGAATCCGGTTTCCTAGGTGTCAAGGAAGAGCCCCTCATTGAATATATTTTATCTCCTTTGACTCATCCACAAGATTATGATCACTCCGCAACTTTCCCTCTCCAATGTGACCATGATCAACTTATCTGTTGCACTCCTTCTGTCCCTCACCCTTCCTTCCCCTTTCATCACGATCTTGTGGCATCTATAAAGCATAATATTATAACCAATAATTGTAATAGGGAGTTCTTGAGAATGATCTTTCATTCAATCATTAGGTAGTCAGAGGAAAAGCCCGGCACTTCTAGGACTTCCTTTTACATCGAATGGAGATTATGTTTTTCCACCTCCCACCCACTTCACCCTCCATGTGATTTATGTCTACATTTGCTTTGGGTTTTGTTTCATGAGTAATCATACTAGCAGGCATATGTATAGTGATATGATGAGATGTTGGTTGCACTAGCTTTATGATTACACTTAGTATTTCCTTACTATATGCAAGTTAGAGTAGGATGCATTGCATGCTGATTTTCACATTAGAACTAATGTCATATGATATTTCTCATGGTAGATTAGTTGCATTTAGATTAAAATTTGTTGAAGTTTTTAACTTTACTTAGTTAGAAACCTTCCATGCACTGTATCTGATTTATTCCTACCTACTAGTTATTTTCCTTAACAAGTTATTTACAATGTAAATACTGAAAATAAACACTAGTGCATGCTCACCATATTACAGATCAAAAACTAAAAGAAACAGAAACAAACACACCATATGACAACATTATTTTTAGACTAATGTCCCCAGAAAAACCCAATGTGGGAAAACCGATGTAGCTATCTGAGGGTTTTCTTATTAGGCAATATCAGAGTACAATCTGGGCGCCAAAACTGGCCTACCCAATAGAGAATTTCCTTGGCAGTAATACCTCTCAGTTTCTGACAAATCTCCTGGCTGAAACCCTGGATAATCCTTCCAGCAACTAGTAAGCACAAATCCGCCCTAGAAACCCCAGCGTCAGCCTCTCTCTGGACTGTGTTAACCCCTCTTTGCCTCACGCTAGCTCTGCGTCACCCTAGATGGGTCTGCGTCAACCTTAGGAGGCCCTGTGTTAGCCCTCTAGCCCTCTGCGTCAGCAACACTGGCCTCTCTGAGGCTTTGCGCAGCTCCGAGCTACCTCTATGTGGCCCTACGTGATACTTGGCTGGCTCTGTGTCACTCTCCTTGGCTACTGCGCTGCTCTCCCAGCACTATCTCTGCCTCTTTGTCTCTTTGTACTCAAATGTCCCTCAGCTGCATCTCCCGATCACTAATTCTATCTCTCTTAGCAAACCCCACTCTAGAGAATAGAATGACTGATCACTCTGGTGTGTTCTCCAAGTGACCCTCAAGCCTCCTCTTATACTTTTCCAGTTGACATCTCAACGACCGAGATTAAGTCTCTAATCAATGGCTAAGATTACATCTGGCTTGATCCATGTCTTTTGGACCATTCTAACATAGATTCATATTAATACACATTAATATTTTATTTTCCCTAGGTTTAGACTTAGGGACTCTATTTAAAATATTAATTATTTTAATATCTCTTGATCTATTTAGAATCTACCCAAACCCTTTCTGGGTATTGGAGGTCTCATGTGCCCCAACTTCTCCACCAAATTTTGTGGCTAGAGCACATCCGATGCTACCCCAAATCAACACTCCCTCTTAGCAAGGACTGTGCTTTAGCAATACTCCTCACTAAATATTACTCGGATCATCCGCCATCAGTACCTGTGCTGATGTTAGGCCTTCCTGCCCAACATCCCCTGCACTGTTGAATCCTATACTACTGCCCATGGTTCTACCACTGCCACTGCTGCATCTGTACGACAGCTCCCTCTACATCCGTGTTGCTGTTGGTCCTTTCTCCCAGCGTTGCATCCGCACTGCACCTCCTCATCATGTTGCATTGTGCTGTCCACTGCTGCACTGTAACTTAGTTATTGAGAAGTAAGTAACTGATCTCCCAATCTGACCTCTCTGTTGGGCTAGAGACACCCGCTGATGCTGAAGCTCCCTCTGCCGCTGACAAGTGCTCCCTCTCTGACCTTTGCGCTGCTGCAACAACGCCTTGCATCTTGCACCATTGCACACCTCTCTATGCCATCTTGCATTGGTGCAACACTCTTGTGCCTCTCGCATTGCTGTAGCCTACTAGCCTCGCGCTGTCTTGGGACTCCTGTACTGTAGCTCTCTCTGCTGCTCCATCCGCATTTGTCTCTATCCACATCAGTCAGTCCTGCTACTCCTCGTCGGGGCTCCCGTAGCAAGGTCTAATCCAAGAGGCTGGGTACCTCAAGGATCCTGCCCCTCATCGCCTGTAGTCTGCCTGACTACAACGCGACGTCTCCCCACTTTTGCTCAAGTGGTGCGTGTGCACTCATGGCACAGTCATCGTCTATCAAAACTTCCTTCTCTGCCCGTGGTAGTGTTGCCTTAGTCTCGAAAGGCTCTCCCTTACTCTTCTTCCTCGGACACTGGGTCGCATAATGACCCAACTCCCCACAGTGGAAGCACTTAATCTTGGAGAGATCTTTCTTCTTCTGCTTTTCCTGCTTTCCCTCAGATCCTAGGGCCACGTCTTCCTCCTCCTACTTGACTTTGATCCCCTTGTTGCTGCTACCCGTCTTCGACTACCTTCTAATCTCTGCTTGGCGAAGCGCTGCCCACATCTCGTCCTAAGGTGGGAGAGTCCCTCTGCTCAGGATACTCTGAACAAATACCTCCTAGTCTTCTAAGACAACATTCAGAGCTGTCCTCATCATTAGCTCCTGATCCAGTGTCGCCTCTATAGCAGTCAACTGATTTCGGATCTCATTTAGTTCTCCGAGAAAGGTGTCAATTGGTTTTCCTTTCTTCATCTCAGATGACCTCAATTGATTCTCAAGCAACATTCTTTTTTGCAGAGAAGTATGCTAGCACAACTTCTTGAGAGCCTCCCACATATCAAATGCCGTTTCCTTCTCGGCCATGTGTGGTACTACATGATCCTTCACCCCATCAAGAATAATGCTCTGCCTCGCCATCGCTTCCTCGTACCTGTCATTATCATTGGGGTCGACTAGGATAGCTATTACCTTCAAGGAGAAATTCTTGACACTATTCCTGTCAAGTACGAATAAGATTCTAGCCTTCCAGACTGCGAAGTTTGACGCTCCGTCTAGTCTATCCTGGTCTCTTACTCTGTGTAGTGCCATGATGCTGCTCTACTTCCCTCCTGGAAGTTCTCTTTTCGACTCCTATGAGTCTCTACTTCCCGTCTGGAAGTTCTCTTCTGGACTCCCTCTAAGTCCTGATTTCCTTCCTGGAAATCCTTCTGCCGCTGTCGAGAAGCCCCCTACTCTGATTTTCTTGTGCAACCACACCACTGCTCTGGGTTCCTCGGCTGGAAACCCTCAGTAGCAACTCCTTTGGCCTTGCTCTGTCAGGTATTGTTTTGACTACAGTACCTCACCAGCTCCACTCTGCAATATTCCCACAGCCTTCTAAACCCCAGCAACCTGAAGGTGAGAGGTCCTAGGCTCTGCACAATCCTGGCACCAGCAACCCGGCCTCCTCAGCCAATTGTGTCAACCCTCCCAACTACTACGTGGCTTTGCGTGAGGCTCCTTTTGCCTTCCTTGGCCTCTGTGCTACCTCTTCCAGACTCACCCTTGATGACGCAGGCACTGCCTCACCCTTCCTTGTTGTTGCTCTGCTAGAAACAACTTCTGGCACAACTGTTTTCTACTACTATTGCTCCATTCGACTGATGTCCTTTAGTCCTCCTGTGATCTGCAATCACCCTCTGATACCATGTTGAAGTTTCTAAGTTTACTTAGTTAGAAACCCTCCATGCACTTTATTTGATTTATGCCTACCTACTTGTTATTTTTCTTAACAAGTTATTTACAATGTAAACACTGAAAATAAACACTAGTGCATGCTCAACATATTACAGATCAACAACTAAAAAAACAGAAACAAACACGCCATATGACACCATTATTTTTGGACTAATGTCCCCGGAAAAACCCAATGTGGGAAAACCGGTGCAGCTATCTAAGGGTTTTCTTATTAAGCAATATTAGAGTACAATCTGGGTGCCGAAACTGGCCTACCCAATAGAGAATTTCCTTGGCAGTAATACCTCTGGCTGAAACCCTGGATAATCCTTCCAGCAGCTACTCAGCGCAAATCTGCCCCAGAAACCCCAGTGTTAGCCTCTCTCTGGACTGCGTCAGCCCCTCTCTGCCTCACACTGGCTCTGCATCACCCCGGATGGGTCTGCTTCAGCCTTAGGAGGCCCTGCGTTAGCCCTATGCCCCTCTACGTCAGCAACGCTGGCCTCTCTGAGGCTCTGCGCAGCTCTCGGCTACCTCTGCGGGGCTCTGCGTGATCCCTGGCTGGGTCTGCATCACTCTCCTTGGCTACTGCGTTGATCTCCCAACACTATCTCTGCCTCTCTGTCTCTCTGTACTCAAATGCCCCTCAGCTGCATCTCCCAATCACTAATTCTATCTCTCTTAGCAAACCCCGCTCTAGAGAAGAGAATCACTGATCACTCTGGTGTGTTCTCCAAGTGACCCTCAAGCCTCCTCTTATACTTTTCCTGTTGACATCTCAATGGCCGAGATTAAGTCTTTAATCAACGACTAAGATTAGATCTAGTTTGATCCATGTCTTTTGGAATATTCTAACACAGATTCATATTAATACACATTAACATTTTATTTTCCCTACGTTTAGACTTAGGGACTCCATGAAAATTATTAATTATTTTAATATCTCCTGATCTGTTTAGAATCTACCCAAACCCTTTCTAGGTATTGGAAATCTCATGTGCCCCAACCTCTCCACCAAATTTCGTGGCTAGAGCACATCCGATGCTACCCCAAATCAACAAAATTTGCATATTCTATTTTTTTGTTGATTTTATGGCTTAACACTAAGTATGGGTGCTCATAAGACACCATAGAAACATGTTGCCCCGTGGGTTTAGTCTTTGATATGTGCAGGTAATAGGTCTACGGTAACCAAGAGATTGTTGGTGTTCTCATGACCTCAAGTTCGAGGAGCCTCGCCTGCTTGTTCTAGAGATCATGTCCCAGTTGGAGCCAGATGTTACCCACCATTTTGTGGGTGATATCCCTAGGAGAAAAATTTTCTCCATGATGGTCCTCAGCCGACAGCTAACAGCCCCTTGCAGCCACCAACCAACTCATTGTGCCATTTCTCTGCCACCTAAGTCAGCCATATGGTTCCTCGCTCATCTGTCATGATCGTATGTTTGAAGGTGGGCCTCCCAAGCCTAAAGGTATGCTTTGTCGTTTGGTAATTGAGTATTTTAATTTACTTATCATGGAAACTCTTGGGCATGGAATAATGGGGGGATTCAGCGGAAAGAGTAGACTAGGTCTGTGCTCTTGTCCCCTAGGTCTCTTTTGGGATGTTAACCTTGAACCCAAGTCCCGTGGGATCTCTTTTACTGGCCTTTGGGCTTCTGGGATGGTATTAGATGGGAAATCCCAATTTTGGATGTGTGGTACCGCTCCTCGACTCGCATATATCACTCCCCTTCCGCTCGTTATAACCCCTATCACCACTTTTCCCACCTGGGTCCACATTACTCCGCTGGGTCCACATAAGATCAGCCACCCCCTGCCCTTTGCCCACATCTTGGGTCAAGCCTGAAATGATGCCCCGGAGGTTGGTGCAGCGAAAAAGAAAAGAAAAAACATAATTGGCTGCATTCAATAGGAAATTGTACCAAAAAGTGCAAAAGATGGCTGGGACAAACACATTTAGCACGTGGGCAAAAGTCATTACATGAGCTCTACCCCCTTCCATGGTCATCACCTTGGTTCCTATAAGCCCTAGATGAGCCTCCTTTATCATTTAGGAACCCATGATTGTCCCAAACCCTGGTGGGCGATGAAATGCCCCACCTTAAAAGAGGGTATCCACTGCTATACTTTGCATATCATGTTGTCATTCCTTTGAACCTCAAGCATTTAACCAAAGAAAATCATAAAAGGAAAAAGGCATATGAAGAAGGGTGGAAAAATCAAGGTCGGGTAACTCATGTACCACGATTGCCCCCTCCTACACATCATTTACTCAAGTGTGGGATTTCCTTCTATTAACTACCCTTGTACCATGGCATGTGACCCAGGTTGTTCCCCTTCATTCCCTATTCCGCTATATCATTTAATCACATGCCACCACCATTTGAAAGATGTACCATGGACATATCTCCCCCTTCAGAAGTTGAAACCACCTAATAGGATGATTGGTTAACCCCCCTTGGAGCTTGAAGACATTAGCACATGCCAAAGCCCATTATGGAAGGGCATGTTAGATGAAGTGCCCACTTGTTTTCCATGGTTTGTAAATTCTTTTACTTGATTGCTTTAATGACTTGATATGTTGGAAGGTACGGGGATGCATTGGATCTTATGCTGGATTACAGATGGTCTCCATTTGGGTTTGGTCTCCCTATACGATGTCCTAACCCTCCATAGGGCTACATTGGCACATGTAGGGTGTGCATAGAGAGCTATGGACTTCCACAATGTGAAAATTTCTAACCGGAAATTCCACTGCAGCAACTGATTTATTTCACCTACTTATTCTTCACAATAAGTTATTTACGAAATCCCTTCAACAATTATTAAAATAAATTCTACTGCAGTTATCACATAATTACACAGAGAAAATACATACACAAGAACCAATCACATCAACACAATGGTACTCCTATTCCTAGGAATGTGGTTGCTTTAGAACAACACTTTGATTGGCATGATGCCACAAAGTTGATAGAGGAAAATAAAATGGACCCAGGCAAATACCTCGAGATAAACATCGGTACTCCTGCGAACCCAAAGATTGTTAAAATTGGTAAAGGTACTAGTGTTGAAGAAAGAAAAAGGTTAATCAATTTACTTCACGAATATCGAGATGTTTTAGCATTTTCTTATGATGAATTGAAAGGCTATAGGGAAGATGTCATGGAACATAGTATCCCCTTAAAAGATAAAAATGCTAAACCCTTTCGCCAGAATCTTAGGTAGATTAATCCTAAGTTAGCCCCTTTGGTTCAAAAAGAGCTTTCAAAGATGCTTGCAGCAGGAATTATTGCTCAAACAAGGCATTCAACATGGTGTTCCAACCTGGTGATTGTTAGGAAAAAGAACGGTATGATAAGGCTTTGTGTTGATTTTTGAAATCTTAATCTAGCGTGTAAGAAAGATAATTACCCTTTGCCAAACATGGAGACTCTATTGCAAAGAGTAACCGGTTTTGGAATGATGTCATTGCTAGATAGTTTTTCTGGGTATAATTAGGTATGGATTAAATAAGAAGATTGCCACAAAACCACACCACGGGGTACTTTCGAATACATTAGAATGTCGTTTGGATTAACCAATGCTGGGGCTACATTTCAAAGGGCTATGGATTATGCCTTCAAGGGTTTAATTTGGAAATTTATCGAAATTTACCAAGATGATCTTACTGTATTTTCTAAAGATGGTATTAGTCATACAAGTCATCTTCGGCAAGTTTTTGATAGATGTAGAGAGTATGGGATTTCTTTGAATCCGGCTAAGTCTGTTTTTGGAGTAACCAAAGGGGAATTACTTGGCCATATCATTTCTAAAGATGGAATTAAGATTGATCCTGAAAGAGTTGAGGCTATCCAAAAGATTCCTCTTCCCCATAATCTTAAATCCCTTCAGTCTTTCCTTGGAAAAACAAACTTTATTAGAAGGTTTATTCCAAATTACGCAGAAGTAGCTAAGCCTATTTAGAGTCTTCTGAAGAAAGATGTAAAATTTGTTTGGCAAGAAGACGGCAAAAAGGCTTTTCAGGAAATCAAATGCGCTATTGCAAGAGCTCCTGTCTTAGTCCCGATTACTCCAAGGATTTCATGATTTTCTCTTTCGCTTCTGAAGATACCATTGCTGGTGTCCTGTTACAGAAAAATAAAGATGGTCACGAGCAGCGTATGCTTTCATGAGTAGAGCGCTTCAAAATTCTGAATGAAAGTACAATACCATGGAAAAGCAAGCCTATGCCTTAGTCAAGTCTCTTGAGCATTTCAAGATTTATGTGGGTTATTCTAAAGTCATTGATTTTGTCCCACATTCTGTTGTTAAAGATATATTAACTCAAACTAATTGCTTAGGGACTCACACTAGGTGGGTTACTAAAATAGAAGAATATGATTTAGAAATTAGACCCACCAAGCTAGTTAGAGGCCAAGGCTTGGCTCAAATGTTGACTGAAGGTAATGAAAAGGCTCTTGGTTTGATTTGTCTTAACGATCTATCTTCGCCTGAGCTGCAAAGATTAGGAGAGCATTGGTGGTACAAGGACATTATTTATTACTTGTTAAATCTTACATGTTCTAACCATTTAGTTGCTCATAAGAGAAGGGCTCTTAGACTAAAAGCCACTAAGTATTGCCTTATGAAGGATGGCCTTGGATGGAGAAATCTTGAGGGCATAATACTTAGGTGTGTTGATGAAATTGAGTCCAAGAAATTAGTTTCTGAGTTTCATTCAGGATTTTGTGGTGGTCATTATGCTGCTAGAACTACTGCCCACAAAATTCTGAGAGCTGGTTATTATTGGCCTTCAATTTTTTTTGATGTGCATAAGTTTGTTAGAAGTTGTCAAGCTTGTCAACTGTTCACTGGGAAACAGAAGCTTGCTGCCCTGCCCCTACAACCTGTCATTGTGGAGGCACCTTTTCAGCATTGGGGTCTGGACTTCATTGGGAAGTTCCATGAAAATTCTAGCAATGGCTACTCATGGATTTTGACTGCTACTGATTATTTCACTAATTGGGTTGAAACCGTTCCTGCTAAGAATGCCGCTGAAAAGGTTATTATGAATTTCATTGAAAATAATATCATTACTAGATTTGGTGTCCCTGCTAAGATCACTACTGATAATGCCAAGGCCTTTAGTTCCTCAGAGTTTTCGTCTTTCTGTTTCAAGTATGGCATTGTCTTATCTCATTCATCAAATTACTATCCTCAGGGTAATGGTCTCGCTGAATCAAGTAACAAGAATCTCATGACCATTATCAAGAAGATAGTAAGAGATAATAAGAGATCATGGGATGGAAAAATCAAGTATGCTTTATGGGCAGATAGGATCACTAAAAAGAAAGCTACTGGTAAAAGTCCCTTTGAATTGGTTTATGGCTTGGATGTAACTTTACCTGTGCACTTGAAATTACCAGCTTATCAGCTCCTTCAACATTTTTCCACTAATAAAGATGTTCAAAATAGAATAAATCAGATTGTGGAGTTAGATGAAGCTCGTAGGACAACTTTTGATGGTATATGTAAAAATCAATCTAACATTAAGAAAAGCTTTGATAAATCATCTCGATCTAGATCTTTGCAGGTTGGATATATGGTACTTCTTTGAGATCGCAAGAATGAAAAACCAGGAAAGCATAAGAAGTTCGACAGTTTGTGGCTGGGACCATACATTATTCGAGATATTGCTAGACCAAACTCATTCCACTTGAGCAAATTGGATGGCGAACCACTTGATTTACCTGCAAATGGCCAAATGCTCACGCTGTTTTTCAAAGATGATATCTGATGCCATGGGGCATCCTCTGTATTGTATTTCTAACCTTACTCCTTGTCATTTTAGCATTTTATTTATGTTTTAGAATTAGAGTTACTTTTCATGTTACTAGATAGTTAATAAATGAAGAGCTTATATCTTTCATGTGCTTAATGTTATATGATGATTTTTTGAATGGACGCTACTTATTTTTTGTTGTGTGTTGCGTGGATGCAGATTTTGGATTCTCACATTCCTACAGTGCAACAACGTGTCCCCAAGTAGAGTCAGATTTTGACCACTACGTGTCAACTACCCATAGCAGTACATCCCATTTTTTCGCAAAAGGGTAGCGCTTGATCGTCGTGTCCATGCCATTTGAATCCCATCATCAGCATGATTGTGTTATGTTGTAAACCCAGTCTGCATGTGTAAATTGTAAATAATCTTAACAAATTTGAGTCATGTATGTAAATTGCCTAGGCAAACCTAATTTTCTAGTGATAATCTACGTTTCGGAAGGTTTTTTGTCTCACCGATCCATGATCGATAGAGTTTTCCTTCAGCCTAACCCCAAAGACGGAATGGATTTTGTCATTAGAATCTTAGGGGAATCCTAGTGTGCTTCAAGTCTATGTAAAATTAATTTGGAAATAATTCTAACTATTCGGTTAGGTTATTACAAATTGCTTGATCTGCTAGATTATATTTGTGTCACAGAACTGGGTAGTCTATGAGGGTCTTTGTTAAATGGGTTTTCCCCCTTGAGATGTAAGTGTAAAAATCATGATGTAAAGTGTCTTGAGGGTTAGAAAAAGTTTTATCCCCTCATAGGTCCTAGGTCCTAGGTGTTTTTTTCCAAAGGCTAAGTTCGAGGGTCCAATTAAAATAATAATAAAAAATAAATAACAAAATTAAAAAATTAAAAAATAACTAAAAATAAAATAAAATAAAATTTAAAAATAAATTAAAAATAAATAAAAATTTGAAAAATAAAATAAAATAATAAATAATAATAAGGCAAAGTTTTGAGGAAATAAATGCAAGATTTTAATTTTTTAAATATATTAAAATGCATTTAAAATTTCGACGGATGAGATTAAAAGAGATTTTGATCCTCATCAACGGTTAAGCTCATTTTGACATGGATCACTCGAACTAGCCATTGGAAAATTTTCCTTTAAATAGGGTGTCAGGGGTCATTTGAGATCATTTCGATCTGAGAGTCTTGTGCTAAAGAAATCTCTCTTGTTGTCATTTTTCATATGCAATAAAAAAAGACTTTGGGGTTGAAATCATGATGGTGTTACTCTTCTGGAAATGCTGTAAGGTGTTTCACTTCTGTGCATGATTTTAATTTCAGCCATTGATAATAACTTTATCAAGAGTGATTTTAAACACAGGTATCTTGTTTAGTCGCTAGAGTTTGAATGGTAGTTAAATTTCTGAATATGATGGCAGGTATCTCCATTAGATTTGGATGTTAGTATCGTTTTCTCCCTCTTTGTTAATGGTTGAAGTAAGCTATACAGGAAAATCTAGATTTCAAAGATCAACGGGCATTTGGGGAAGTTCTTCGCTGAACCAGCCAATTCCCGAGAAGCACTTTCTGAAGAGCCCAGCTAGTTTTGATCCTGGGCTTATCATTTGAATTTTTCTTATGAATGCATGAGTGGTTTTCTGAAGCATCTCATAGTAAATTTAAAATTCTGAAAATATTTCTGTGGGATACTGACAATCTGGCTATTTAGAGCCTTTAAGCTGTAAATATTGTAATTGTTTAACTGGTTTTAGGGTCTTAGTTTTGTTTCTTGTGCATTTTATTTCTGGGTTTTCGGTTTTTGTTATTGCTGGTTGCAGATCGAAAGAAAACATTTTGTCTGAAGCTAGATCTAGGCCCTGGAGGGTAAGATCTGGCCTCAGGTTCAGTCCTGGCAGGAATATTTACTTCATATCTGGAAAATTTTGCATGGTTTTCATCCAGCAATCTGAAGCAACACGATTCAAAATTTCTATTAAAATTTTCGGAAAATTTCTTCAAGGTTCCTGAGACACCGGTTTGCTACTTGCGTTTTCAGTTTCTTTTGTTGCTGCCTAAGGTTTCATTTTTATTACAAGAAAAAATTCGAAATTTTCTGTGGGCAATCCCTTTCTCCCGCAGTTGTCCAAACCCTCATCGCTGCTTCTCTCTCCCTGCGGATTTTCCTCACAGCTCACCCCCCTCATACGCTGCCATACTCCATCACTTATCCTCACACCATCCAAGTCTTCAATCTGCACACAAAAATAAGAAAAAAATAAAATAAAATAAATCATTGCTGCCTATCCCAATGTTTTTCCTCTTGGCTTTTCTTCATTCGTGCAGCTCTCAACTGTACGTTGCCCACTGTTTATCGTACGCTACCCAAACGTTGGCCCCAATCTGCGTCAATCCCTGCTCCACGCACTCCATTACAATTTCCCTTTACCCTGCTCTTTCACTTCCCTCCTTTGATGCGTCCATTCCAGCTCCCACGCAGCGCTTCAGTCATCCCACGCGTATTCTTCTACCCTCTTTTCACTGCAATCAAACCCTCGCTCGCAGCCACGTTCACCTTTCCCACTTCGCGTTCCAGCCTTGTTCGCGTCAAAACTTGCAGCTAGCTCGAGCTATTGCCACTACCCACGCTGACCTCCTCTGCTCTAAGTTGCATATCTCCCTTTCTTCCTGTGCGTAGTCTTTCCATTTGCCTGCGATTTTTATCGCCTCTCCCTTCCATGCTTACCTGCTCCACAACCCCTCTTTGCAGCGTACCCTCTATCCAGCTTGCCCTCCTCTTCGTCTGCCCAAGCCTTCATTCCATACGCACGTCCAAACCTGCAAAACACAATAAAAATTTGAAACATTTCAATTGTCATTTTTCTTCGTCGTCAAACTTTTGATACGATTTGGGTTTTAAGGATTAGACGTTTCGATTTTAGTTTCCTTTCTTTTATGTATAGTTTAGCGTAGGGTTAATGTTTTTAGCTTTAGAAATAAATTTTCCTTATTAGAATTGATTTTGTTTTTGTTATAGTTTAGAACTTTATAAATTTTGTTAAAGATCCGTTTTAGATTAGATTAAATTTTGATTTTATTAAGCTAGGTTTAGTTTTAGATTTATTTGTATTTAGTTTTAAATTTGGAACTTTATATCAAAAAATATAAAAATAAATAAAAAATATATAAAAGGCATAAAAAAATTTCCTTTCAGGTTTTTATTTAAGTCTTGTTTTATTTTAGAATTCAATTTATATTTTAATTAAAAAATAAATAAATCTTGAAATACCTTTGTCACATTTAGTCTTACTTTATAATTTTGGTGTGTCTCATGTCTAGGGCTAATGACAAAATTTTCGCGTTTTCGAATATAGCTTAATGTGCTTAAATTTTATCTGAAAAAAATAGCTATCTAAAAGTGGTGATTAGCATTTTCTGGTATCTTATCTTTCGAAGATTTAAATTTGTGAAGCTTTGCTAAGTCATCGTGGTTGCTTGAATGTTTAAATGCTTATCGTATGCTAAATATTTCAGTGAAATTTTCAAGCAATTATTGGAAGATTTGTTCATATTTCTGAAGCAGGGAGTCAATAATTTGATTTATACTCCATCTAACAAAGGCATTGGTATTAAACATTTAAAGATCTGATCAATTTCTTAAAATCAATCAGGTGTTTGTTTCCCTCGCTGTGTCTCCCAACCCAACTGGTTCTCCGTTTGTCTTCCTTTATCCCACAAGGTCTACCCCCCTTAGCCTAGGAAGATGGCTTAAACAAAGAGATCGGGGATCAGGGTGATAGCCCCCGGTCTGAGCGTTGTCGCGCTGCCTAGACACTCTGCGCGACAACAGGATCCAGATGGGGAAAATGTGAAAAGAGTTTGCAATGAACAGAGGGGAGTAAAATGTATGGTATCAAGAAGTGGGACCACGCAACCAAAATTAGGGTTTCCCATGTAGTTCCACTCCTAAAGCTATGTAGCCAATAAAGGAGATCTCATGGGACTAGGATACAAGATTAAGCCCCCCAATTGAGGTAAGGAAACAAGAGTATAGCTGAAGCCCCTCCTTCCAAGTTGCCAAATAATCCATGCCCATATGTGCCCAAAAAATGAAAGCATAAACACCTAATTACATAATGAAAAATCATATCTACGGGGTTGGATGGCCCACTTTCAAACATATGATCATGACAGATGAGCGAGGACACACAATGGCTGGCTCAGGGGGCAGAGAATGGTAGCACATCATAGTTATCAGGTGGCTACAAGGGGCCGCTGGCTGCCAGCTGAAGACAAATCTAGAAGAAAATTTCTCCTATAAGGGTAACCCACAGGTGGTGGGTAACAGGCCCTCCATTTGTCAAGTCGACCTACCCAAAAAGTGTTGATTTGGGGTAGCATCGAATGTACTCTAGCCATGAAAATTGGTGGAGAGGCTAAAGCACATGAAATCTCCAAGACCCAAAAATGGTTTGGGGAAATTCTACCCAGTGAAGGAGATATTAAAATAATTAATATTTTTAATGGGTTCCTAAGTCTAAACTTAGGAAAATAAAAATATTAATGGGTATTAATATAAAACTGGGTTAGAAAGTTCTAAATGACATGGATCAAGCCAAATCTAATCTTAGCCATTGATTAGAGATGTAATCTCGGCTGTTGAAGACTCAACAGAAAAAGTATAAGAGGAGGCTTGAGGGTCAATTGGAGATACACCAGAGTGATCAGTCAGTTCGATTTTCTAGAGCAGAGTTTGCTAAGAGAAATCGAACCAGTGATCAGAGTTGCAGCGATGGGTAGTGAGTGCAAGGCAGAGATAGTGTCGGAAGACCAGTGCAGAGGCAGAGGCAGATGCAGAGCCAGCAGGAGCCACGTAGAGGCCAACTGCAAAGAGGCCAGAAGGGCTTGCGTGAGTGACACAGAAGATGTAGAAGTGACGCGAGGGCCAAAGAGGCTGCGCAGAGTCTGAGAGGGTTGATGCATAGGCCAGGAGGGCTAACGTAGAGGCCAGGAGGGCTGACGCAGTGCCTCGGAGAGGTGTTGGAGAGGGTTTCTTGGAGTAGACTTTCAGAATATCTGCTTCCGAAGAGAGGTATTACCGCTAGATTATTTTCTTTGTTGGGTGAGCCAGTTTGGCACCCAGTTTACTCAAGAAAAGTTGCTTAATAATAAAAGACTCAGAACTGCTACACCAATTTTCCCAAGTTGGGTTTTTCCAAGGACAATTGTCCAAAAATAACGGTGTCCCTTGTGTGTTTGTCTATTTCTTTCAATTGTTGGTCTGTAGATGGTTGAGACTGTATTGTTTTTATTTCAGTATTTATATGGTCAAATAACTTGTTAGTAATTAAACAAGTAGGCGAAATAAACTAGAGAATATAGAAAAATTTCTAATGGGTAATACTTAAAAATTTCAACATGGTATCAGAGCATCGCAGATCATAGGAGCGCCAAAGGCACCAGCTGAATTAGAGAATTTGCAGCAGAAAAAGCTATCCCGAGAGACAGAAGTTGTTCCTAAGTAGAAAGCAACGGAGAAGGGGTGACGCAGAGGGTTTGCGTCATCAATTCGAGCCAAAGAAGGGGCCAACGCAGAAGCAGTGAGAGGCAGAAGAGGCTCACGAAGAGCCACGTCATCCTGCTTAGTCAAGTAGGAGTGACGCAGTTGGCTAATGGAGCTATTTAGCCACTGTCAAGATTGCGCAGAGCCTACAGGCTCAGTTCTTTAGTTGTTAGGGCATAGGAAGCTGTGGGCAGATTGTGGAGTGTGAAGCTGGTGGGGTGCTGTTGATGTTGAGGCAAAACAGTACCTAACAGGACAAAACCAAGGTAGAAGGGAGTCGCTACCTACGTGGATTTCTAGCCAAGAAATCCAAATCAGTGTTGCAGGAGCATAGGAGATCGGAGAGGTGTGATTCGACCGTTCGCAGAAAGATTTACAGGAAGGAAATCGACACTTAGAGGGAGTCTAGCAGAGAACTTCCAGGAGGGAAGTAGAGACTCATAGGGAGTCGAAAAGAGAACTTCCAGGAGGGAAGTAGAGACTCAGAGGAGTCGAAAAGAAGAGCAGAGATGGCCATGAATGGACTAAGGGATCAAGACAGGCTAGACGGGGTGTCCAACTTTGTCATCTAGAAGGCCAAGATCCTGTCTGTTCTAGATAGACATTGCATCAAGGCCTTTACCTTGAGAACCATGGCTATCCCAGTCAACCCAGCTAATAACGAAAAGTATGAAGATGTGATGGCCAAGGCGAAATGCATAATCCTTGATGGGGTCAAGGATCATGTAATCCATCATATTGCCGAGAAGGATACGACAAAGGAAATGTGGGACACCTTGACGAAATTGTATCAAGGCACTTTCGTGTAGAGGAAGATGCTAATGGAGAATCAGCTGCGGTCATACCAGATGCAGAAGGGAGAGCAGATAGATCACTTCCTCAATAGGTTGCAAGAGATCCGGGACCAACTGACTTCCATAGGGGCCATGCTGGATCAAGAATTAATGGTGAGGACCGCTCTAAACACAATCTCCGAGGAGTGGGAGACATTCGTCCAAAGTATTTTGGGCGGAGCGACTCTTCCAGGATGGGAAGAACTGTGGCCAACTCTTCGCCAAGAAGAGATTAGACGGCTAACCAAGGCGGGAAGCAGTGACAAAGGAGCCTGGGTTAAGAAAGAGGAGGAAGAGGATGCAGCTTTGGCATATGCGGGGCAGCAGGGGAAGAGGAAGAAAAAGGACCTCTCCAAGATTAAGTGCTTCAACTGTGGAGAGTTGGGCCATTATGCAACACAGTGTCCAAGGAAGAAGAATAAGGGAGAGACGTCTGAATCCAAGGCAGCGCTAGCGAAGGCGGAGGAGGTAGAGGATGATGACGATTGTGCCATGAGTGCTAGAGAAGAGGTGGGGAGACATCGAGCTGTAGTCAGGAAGACTATAGGCAATGAGGGGCAGGATTCTTGAGGTGCCCAAACTCATGGATTAAATTCAGCTACGGGTGCCCCGAAGTGACAGTGGCAGGATGGCGGATGTCGGTAAAAGTGGCAGAGAGTGCTAGAGTGCAGGGATCTGTAACAGCGCAGTGGGGATTGCAGTAGTGCGGGAGGCACAAAGGAGGTTGCAGCAGTGCAGGAAGGCACAAAGGGGTTTGCAGCGGTGTGAGAGGCACAAAGTTGTTGCAGCAGCGCAGAGAAAGCAAAGGGAGCACATGATAGCGACAGAGAGAGCTCAACATCAAGAGGGTTTCTAGCCTGACAAGGATGTCAATAGTTGGGTAGATCAGTTGCCATCGTCTCAGTAACTGAGTTGTAGTGCAGCAGTAGCAATGGTAGTGCTATGGGAAGCACGATGCAGCATGAGGAGAGAGGGTTGCAGTGTTGGAAGAAAGGACCAGCAGTAGCATGGATGCAGAGGAGCTGCCGTACACAGGTAGCAGTGGTAGTTGTAGAGTCATGGGTAGCAGTACAGAGGATGTTAGGCAGCAAGGCCAAGCATCAGCACAGGTACCGATGCCGAATGATCAGGGTGATGCTCAGTGGAGGAGTATTACTAGAGCACATTCCTCGCTAAGAAGGAGTGTTGATTTGGGGTAGCATCGGATGTGCTCTAGCCATGAAGATTGGTGGCGAGGCTAAAGCACATGAGATCTCCAAGACCCAGAAATGGTTTGGGGAAACTCTACCCGGCGACGGAGATATTAAAATAATTAATATTTTTAATGGGTTCCTAAGTGTAAACTTAGGAAAATAAAATATTAATGGATATTAATATAAAACCGGGTTAGAAAGTTCTCAATGACATGAATCAATCCAAATCTAATCTTAGCCGTTGATTAGAGATGTAATCTCAGTCGTTGAAGACTCAACAGAAAAAAGTCTAAGAGTAGGCTTCAGGGTCAGTTGGAGATACACCAGAGTGATCAGTCAGTTCAATTTTCTAGAGTGATGTTTGCGAAGAGAAATCGAACCAGTGATCAAAGTTGCAGTGAGGGGCAGTGAGTACAAGGTAGAGAGGCAGAGATAGTGCCGGAAGACCAACGCAGAGGTAGAGAGGCAGACACAGAGCTAGCAGGAACCACGCAGAGGCCAGCAGTGACTGTAGAGAGGCCAAAAGGGCCTGCGTGAGTGACGTAGAGGCTATAGAAGTGACGCAGAGGGCCAGAGAGGCTGCGCAGAGTCTCATAGGGCTGACGCAGAGGGTTTCAGGCTGACACAGAGGCCAAGAGGGCTAACGCAGTGCCTCAGAGAGGTGCTGGAGAGGGTTTGTGGAGCAAACTTTCAGAATATCTACTTCAGAAGAGAGGTATTACCGCCAGATTATTTTCTCTGTTGGGTGAGCTAGATTGGCACCCAGTGTACTCAAGAAAAGCTGCTTAATAATAAAACCCTCAGAACTACTGCACCGGTTTTCCCAAGTTGGGTTTTTCCGGGGACAATTGTCCAAAAATAATGCTGTCCCTTGCGTGTTTGTCTATTTCTTTTAGCTGCTGATCTGCAGATGGTTGAAACTGTATTGTGTTTATTTCAGTATTTATATGGTTAAATAACTTGTTAGTAATTAAACAAGTAGGCGAAATAAACCAGAGAATACATAAAAATTTCTAACCGGTAATACTTAGAAATTTCAACAAAAAGTCGTGTCCTTTCGCATGGACAAACAACTATGTATTGGCATTGTCACTCCACCATTTTGGCATCCAACTCGCAGCTTCTGTGGAAGGATAAAATAGTCATCTGAGGCAAAAGAAGACAAGTTTCTGAGGCAGGATATGACATGGATCTGAGGCAAACGAAAATGAGTTTTGAGACAGGATATAACAGAGTATGACGAGTTGAGACATACATTCTGTGATGAGCGAGTTTTTCCTGTGACACTACTTATGGATAGTCATGTGGCAGACTTCATGTGGACAATTGATTGGAGGAGGGATAACTTGGCACTTGAGTAATCAGTATATTGATCTATGACTTGGATTTCTTTTGTTGACTAAGATTCTATAAGGAAAGGTTTGCCGGGTTTTCCCCATGTGTGTTTTGCCCTGGCAGCTGGCCTACTCTCTGTAGTCTCTTGTCTTTTTGTGTATTGTATTTGTATAATTGTTTGATGACCTACTGAATGAAGAAAACAATAAATGGAAAAACATATATAAACAGTCACAAGTAATTATCATGATTATAAATTCTAGAATGCTTGAATTTCAAGATGGTATCAGACCTGGTTTTGCAGAGCAGTTCGAAAGAAAAAGGTGGAGAAGTCTCTTGGTTCAGCAAGTTATCTCTGTGTCTTCATCCACTCAAGAAGGACAAATTTTTAACTTGTTTCTGTGGCATATAGTTCTGTGATTCATTTATATGACAGAGGTCTGAATTTTGTAATACATTACCGGTGCAAGGAAGACAGAACCTGTAAGAGATCAACTGTGACACAGATCCGAACCTGTGAAAGCCATTTATGACAGAAGGTCTGTGACAGAAGTCTTTATACTTATCCAAACCTCTGTAGATTATATTTTAACATGGAACAAGTCCGAATTACATCTCTATGGTATTGTTATGATATTGCTCCTTGATGATGATCTGGGTAAGGCTTAATTTGAGCTTGTGACATAATTTGAATGTGGTAATAAGATGCCCTAATGAATTCTTAAAACCTATGTAATCCAAGCCAAGTAGTTAAAGTAAAAGTGTATCCTCTCTATGGAACTAATCTTATGATCTGAACTGAGTTAATTACAGATCGAATTTGTCATTTCAACCGTGACAAGTTTATGTCCGAGTTATTATATCTCTGTGAAAGAAGACTAGTCCAAACTTGAGGTTGAGGCCTATGCAGAAGACCCAGTACAGGACAAGAGTTTATGATGACATCCAAGATCATCTCTGTATACCTGTAGTGCTAGCTCATCACTGTGAAGAAATCCAAACTTTGTAGTAAACATAAAATCCATGACACTAGTTCGTGAAAGAACAAAAGTCAATGAAGGATCTGAACTCGGCAAGGACGAAGTGATACTGGCTGAAGTCCAAAGCATTTTATCTATCTCACTTTAGTATTCTCTTGAAGGACGGAATCTGCACTAAACCTATGTGGTCAATGTTAAGTTTTTGAAGCATATAATTATTTTGCTCTGAACAAGACATAATGGAACCATCATTACCTTAGAAAGGCTGCTCAAATCAAGAAAAGGCATGCTACGAATAAGCTTTGGAGAATTTTTCCAGCTTTCAGCACTGTTCAAACTTATCAGTTCTAAGGCCTTATGCACAGTGGCATCCCAGGAATGCTCATCTGGAACATTAGTCTTGTTTATCATGGTCAAATGAAGCATGTTTCCAGATGTTCTCATTTCAGCAGATACCTAAAAAAACAATAGCAACAACATCAACTGGCATGATTACAAGCATTCATTTTCCATTTGAAGTTTTGAACCATTTGGCAGTCTCGTGAATCAATAACCTTACATTGAAACTAAATAGTATCAAATCAGCAACAAAGAAAATCAGGCATAATGATGAGAGTGTGCAATAAACACAATGCATTCAAGCAAAAAAATTGTAGACATATTTTCTGCATATGTAATGTAAAATGAATCCATTTCTTTGCTGAAGGGACAAAGCACAAGGATGGAGGTATGAAAGAAATAAATGCATCAAAAGAAAAGGAAAAGTTCCTCATTTGAATACCTGGTGCAATGTCAGTTCAAGCGTATCTAATCCTTTGTTGAAGGTCCACAAAAGAGAATTATCCCATGCAATAGTTGCTGCTAGAACAGAATTTCCATCAAACTCATCTAATTCCATCTGCTCACAAAAGAGTAATGAAATATATTTACAACTACAACCAAAAGGCTTAGGTAAGCAAAAGAACGGATTAATAGTACTTGAAAAGTACCAAGTACAAGAATAAATGCTATAAACAAAGAACGCTCTTGAAAAAACCTAATCAATGATAGAAAATTGCTATTTTACCTGTGGAATAACAAAGTAGAAAGAACCAAATTCAGACCATTCAGTTGATGGCTTCATTTCAGAGTTAAAACGAATTGTCCCATATGCCCTTACTAAAGGAGAATCGTCTGAAAGAAACCTATGGAAGCACAACAGCCAAGTCTCACTAACTCAACATAACTCACTTGCAAAACCAAAGGACAAAAAAGTAAAATGCATGGAAGGTAAAAATCAAAGTATCGGCATATTTTCTTGAACTGTTACAGGGAATAACTTCTAAAACAGTTGACTGAACATAAAAGAGACTCTTTTTCTGTTAGTCATGCTCAAGCACTGACATTGCATGCAACAGACACAATCACATTATTGTACACTATTCTCAGTACCTAAAACATGTAGATGAACACCAATCAATAACATGTAAATGATAAGCTATATTCATCATCAATATAGAGCATAATTTCATGCTCTACATGACTCTTAGACCTGGTGATTTCTTTTCTTTTTTTCTCGGAAAGAAATCGTATTCCACCTTTCATCTATTCGCAGTAAACAATTTGTCCTTAAACAGCTATTATAAAGTATTTTGCAATGCCAAGTTCTTTTGATAATCACTACATAAAGAAATTTGATGCCATAGAGGTTAATGGAATGTAATCTTGAGTTGTGACCCTTTAGTGGCCAACTTGTGATCCATCATGTTAGTGATCCTCTAGTCAACTTGTGGTCCCATTCGACTGTTCGTGCGTGACCCTACCAGTCATGCATCTATGATTAGTGATAACTTTATTTCTACTCTAACACTGTAATGCCTCTTCCTAAATTATTTTGTTACAGGTTTAATTTCCCACAATATTGGATAATTTTGGTGACCATGTAACTCATCCAATTTTTGACTTAAGGACTTAGGGGAGAAGGAAGGTCGAATTGTTTGGTTAGTGGCATGTGGGGGCCGCCCACATAGAGAAAACGCACTTGGCTAAGTGTGGGGTTCGAATAGCCTTGGAGGGAAAATCGAAAGGAAAAGAGGAGGGGCCCACATGGGGATGAAGGCCCATGAAATTATAAATAGGAGAAGCTCATCTTCACAAAGGGTCTTTTGTCTATTGAACTCACTTTTGTTGCTCGAGTTGCTTAGCGGGGCCATTTGTTGTTTAGCACGAGTTTTCCAAGCGGAGAGCTCACCCTTTCTTTGGGGGACTTCGAGTGCCACCCTAGGAAGGTCAAATCGTACCACCTTGGAGGAGAACCGGAGGGAATTTAGAGCATATCTTTCAGTTTGCTCAGCCAGTGCGTGTTTTAGGAGGACACAGGAAGGGAGTACGTAGTAGTTGCTTCAAGGGTCTTCTGAGCAGCATTTGCCCGAAGAATTTTGGCATTGGATCTTCAGGAGAACATCAACATGTTGGGAATTGCTGCTAGTGGGAAGCACGATTTGCAGTTACCTTGGCCAGCACAGAGGCTACTTCCTGGGCACACATGGGAGCTTGAGAAAAGGATTGAAGAGCTAGAGATTTCTAGGAGAAATAAGGGAAACCTTGGGGGAGAGCATCTCAGCCATTTGGTGTGTTTTGTGGAGCCTTTCCAGTGAGTTATAGGCAGGCCAAATTTTACAACAGTTGGTGGAGAACGTGATATTTCATATTTGGGGGCTGAATTTCCGGGGTCAAACCAGGCCAAACCCTTTCTAGGTTTTGGTGGGTTTTGGTTGAGGAGCTTGAGGCTAATTTTGCAGAATTTTCTGAGCACCAGAGGTGGGGTTTCCAGCAAGTCCTTTCTAGCAGATAGTGTAGATTTCTGGGTAGCACAGAGCATCATTGGAGCAATTGTTTCTAGCACATTGGGCTTGTATTTTGTCACCTGGGCTTTGTCACGCTTGCCATTGAGGCAAAGCCTAGATGCACTCCTTCCACATATTTGTACCTTGCTCCAATAGATTAATAAAATGTCTCAGTTGGTTCTTATTTCTGGACTTTATTGGGGTGTTTGTTGAATGTTTGAAATTTCTAGTGTTGTATTTGTTATTTGCTTTGCATATCATTGTTTTTCCTAGATTGGAACATTAGCCCAGATCTTGGCTCAACCGTGGGGGATTTTCCTGAGTGAGGAG
Organism: Pinus tabuliformis; assembly: GCA_031772625.1. Taxonomy (NCBI): domain Eukaryota; kingdom Viridiplantae; phylum Streptophyta; class Pinopsida; order Pinales; family Pinaceae; genus Pinus; species Pinus tabuliformis. Next base: position 539,171,809 of record CM062807.1, on the reverse strand, counting down.
GATTGGAAGAATATCACCTACAGAAGACAGAGGTACCAGAGTCGAGAGAGGGAGTTAGAGATTACACCAGATACTAAGGAGCGTGGGAAGGCAGTGATAGTAGAGGACATGGAGGAACCTAGGAGTAAGGAGGGTATGGCCTTTGATAGCCTCTTGAAGGCCCTCAATGATTTAGCGAAGAGGCAAAATGAGATGTTGGATGAGATCAACCAGCAAAACCGAGACTAGAGCATCCACCCAGATTTCCTATTTGGGGAGACTTCTGGGGCTTCCCAACAATATGACCACCATTCACTGGCTACTCACCCACCAGCTTCAGGTGGGCCAACTAGGACCACATTGCCATCAGCGCTTAGTGAGCAGGGTGGACTAGATGACCAGATGCCCATGGGGGAATATTTCAGGGAATGGCAATCCATGGGGGAGGATTTCAAGGCAGCCCTATCTTTCAGAGACTACTGCCAGCTCAAGAAGAATGAGAAGGGCATGAATTATGGAGGCCAGGGCACGCAGAGCTCTGAGTTGTAGCATACTATTGGGAGGATGTACTTCCCTACATATGATGGCACTACCAAGTGCATAGCTCGAGCTTGGGTGGAGAAGTTGGACACTTATTTCCATCTCAATAGGATGACGGAGGTGGAAGCCATTAAAATGGTTACACTACACTTGGAGGGGGAGGCACACAACTGGTGGTTTCACGACTTGTCTACTCTGGGGCATGCCAACGTGACTTCCTATGAGGATTTCACTAGGAGAGTGGTGGAGCGTTTTGATCAGAGGGATCCAGAGGCTCACTTCAGGGAGCTGACCCAACTCAGACAGACGAGTCATCCAGAGCAGTACATATCGGAGTTTCTGAGAGTCTCAGTCATGGTGTCGGATTTATCGGATGCTAGGAGGGTGTACACATTCATAGAGGGGTTGCTCGAGCCACTGCGTGGACTGGTGAAGTCATGCAGGCCCTCTACGCTACAGGAGGTCGTGACATGTGCTAGAGACCTACAGGGGGCCATCCCCAAGACCCGGGCACCTATTCCTTCATGCACTCCCTACCATCAGAAGGGAAGTGATACTAGACCACCACCACAGAGGGCAACCCAGGGACGTGGGCAACTAGATGAGGAGACTAGGAGGGACCTCAGGAGGAGAAAACTATGCTTTACTTGTCAGGAGCCCAGGCACCAAGCCATTGGTGCAAAGAGGTCAAAGGCCATTATATTAAGGTCTTTTCTGATAGTGATTAGGAGGACGATGTGGAGTTGGAGCATGGTGGGGGAGACAATGAGGGTCTGACAGAGAGGGGACCACCACCACCACCACCACATGGTGCAGCATATGGACTTCTACTCTTTGTAATGATTCCATGGTTTAGCAGGTCTTGAATTAAGCGTTCTATTTTTGTCTTGTGGTGATGGGGATAACAGTATGGCTTGACATTAACGGGATTTGAGTCGGTTTTGACTTCGATAATGTGTTCAATTTGCCTTTCCGAGGCTAACTTCATTGGTAGATCTTGGAAAACCTTCTCGTATCTCTAGATCAAGGATGAAATCTCTAATGTTTGATGAGTCCCTTCTGTTGATAATAATTCCAAGTGCTGACATTGCGCAACAAATGCTGGTGCCCCCTTGCGAATAAGCTTCTTCATCTGTTGAGTGGAGATGACTTGTGTTGGTGGTGCCTGAAACCCGAACAACTGATATTTTCGTCCATCCCATTTGAATCTAATGAATTGTTTTATGTGATTTGCTAAATAAGTGCCTAATGTTTTTAACCATTGTACACCTAAAACAACATCTACTCCTCCTAGGGGAACCGTATAAAAACTGGACTCCATTGCATAGTCACTTAATTGCAACTTAACTTTATGGCACTTGCCAACTCCACTTTCCATCTGCTACCAGGTAAGCAAAGATGTTCAATCTTTTTGCAACATTGATATCTACAAAGTTGTGCATAATTCCTGAGTCCACCATCACAATAACGCTTTGCTTCTTGATGTAACCTTTAAGCGTTAGTGTCTATGGTTGAGCGATCCCTGTGATGGATGCTATGGAAATTCGTGGCATATCGTGTTCTGATTCTGGACTAGGGTTTGCATTTTCTTTATTTTCCTCTTCGTCAGAGCCATCTTCTAAGGATTCCTCTTCTTGTTTAGCTTCACAGTTGTACAATTTTTGTGTTGCGCATTTGTGTCTTGGATGATACTTGTCTCCGCACTTCCAGCATTTGCCATCCTTTTTCTTTCGACATTAAATTGTTGTTTTCCTTCACTTCGTAATGGTGGTGGAATGTACTTACTAGTATTTTCTGACGAGGTTTTACCTGCCTTTCCCTTGAAATAGCTGTTAGTCCTGTCGTTACTGACATATGGTGGTTTGTGAAGTTTATATTTTCGCTTGATAATTATGGTTGCATGTCTGGCCTCCTCAATAGTTTTAGGTTTATGCAATTTTAATTCTTCGCAAATATAATCTTTAAGGCCACAACAGTACATTTTTAGCAGCTCCTCATCTGAAAACCCTCTCTGCCTTACTGCTAATACTTCCCAATTGTGAGTGTATTCACTCACTGATCCTTTTTGCTTCAGGTGAACAAATCTCTTGTAGACATCATCCTCCTCTTCGTCATGAAACCTTTTTAACAGAGCGCTTTTAAAGTTTTGCCAATTGAATGAACAACCCATGCATTTAGACGACCACCACAAAAACCAATCCTACACTTCTGCTTCTAAGTAATTAGATGCAGTCACGACTTTTTCTTGTTCACCGAGTGAAGGGTTTGCTAAAAAAATTGCATCCATCTTATTTACCCATACGACAGTGCCTTTAAAGTTCTTACCATCATACTTCGGTAATTCATTTTTGATTTTAAGATGGTTCTTTCCGGGAGAATGAGTATAATATTGGCTTCCTTCGAAGTGAATTTGGGGTATTTGTTGCTTCTCACGCCTCATGAAGTCCTGCTCTAGGGAAGTCTCCCCTTCTGGAGTCTTGGGACTCTGTGTAGCTAAAGGTGGATCGGTCTCTTCGAAGCACCGACTCATCAAGTTTTTTAAGAAAGAGATATCGTCGGTCATCTAGTCCTGCTTACTAACTGACTTTTCGATGTTATCCATGCATTTATATAGATATCTGATGTCTTCTTGGATCTTTTTCATACCATCATTGTTGTCGCTCATCATTTTTCTCTGATTTTTTTTCAAGACCCATTTTTTTTTAGTCAAATATTTTTAATAATAATAATAATTTTTTAATTAATTAAAATGTATTAATTAATTAAATTAAAGTTGTTGTTTTTTTTTTTAAAATTAAATATATTAATTAATTAAATTACAATTACGTATATATATGTAATTTTTTTTAATTAAAAATATTAATTAATTAAATTACAGTTACGTATATATATGTAATTTTATTTATTTTTAATGAAAGATATTAATTAATTAAATTACAGTTACATATATATATATCTATATATATGTAATTTTAATCAGATATATGTATATATTATTCTATACGTATGCACTATAACTATGATTTTAATTAACTCACTGTTTGGACGGTCACGTCACCATTGAATGGTCACGTTGCCAGGTCCGACGGTTGACCCTACCTCCGTGTGGATATCACCATGACGGCAGCCAACTTCGGCCACAGTTATCGATGGCAATCGCAGGTCAAACCACCACCACCACTGCAACAAATTTCGACCCCCTTGTAGCGTTAACTCAACAGGCAACGTCTCCCACGGCAGCGGAAAAACAACAGTGGATCTCGGCCTCGCTTTGCCAGAAACCTGATTGCAATTCCACGAGGCTGTTTAACTTGCAGGTTTTTGTAGTTGTACGCTATTATACGTTGATCACCACACAGAATCAGGCAGACAGCTAACAATTGTTCCAGAACCTGAGCCATGTCCAATGCACAAACTGTACCTCTATTTCATGAGCACCGTATCGCACAGCGAAACGCAAGGTGCTGATTGAAGGCCTGTCGGGCCTGATGGCCAGCAGAAGCTCGTGGGTGTCACCAGACTAGTTCTGGCTCTGATACCACTGTTAGCAATATTAATATTTAATTTGTTGTAAACTAATAATAAGACTTTAGATAAGATTCTGAATGTAATACGTTTATATATATATATATATTATATATATATATATATATATATATAAAAATTGAATGATGATTACAAGGCTGAGGTGGTGCTCCTTAAATAGGAGTTGACTGGCCACGCCTAATCAAAGAGACATGTCCCTTGGGGACTAATGTCTCTTCATTTAACTAATTATTTGCTAATTAATTGATTATAATTAATAATTTATTTATTTAAATAATACTTTAATACTTTAATATTTTATTTAATTTGTTATGATTTTAAGTTCATAACACTTGCGCATGTGCATTGATTACAGAGCGCTAAACAAGAAAACATTGAAGAACTGATACCCCATTCCGCGCATCGATGAGTTGATGGATCAACTTAGAGGAGCCAGGTACTCCTCTAAGATAGATCTGCACTCGATGTACAATCAAATCAAGGTGAGGGATTAGGACATCCCCAAGACAACTTTTCGTTGTCATTATGGGCATTTCGAGTTTTTCGTAATGCCCTTTGGGTTGACCAACGCACCTGCCACCTTCCAGTCGGGTATGAATCATGTGTTCAGGGGACAGTTGAGGAGGTTTGTAATGGTGTTTTTTGACGACATCTTGATCTATAACAAGACTTGGGAGGAGCACTTGCAACACCTGGAGGTGGTGTTGCATATCTTGGAGGAGCAATAGTTTTAAGCCAAACTATCCAAATGTGAGTTTGGACTAACTAAGATGCTCTACTTGGGGCATATCATTGGAGCAGACAGGGTGAAGGTGCATGAGGAGAAGATACAAGCTATTCGAGATTGGTCGATGCCTAGAGATGTGATAACGTTAAGGGGGTTTTCGGCATTTGCACCTATTACCGAAAGTTCGTCAAGGGATTTCACAGTTGGAAACACCCCTCATGGATTTGACCAAGAAGTGGGATTTTGCATGGAAAAATGGAGCCCAGTCTGCTTTTGATCGCCTCAAGGAGGTGATGAGTAGTTGTCCAGTATGGGCACTCCTAGATTTCTCTCAGCCATTCACAGTGGAGTGTGATGCATCAGGAGAGGGGATTAGGGCAGTATTATCCCAGGATGGGCATCCCATTGCTTTCCAGAGGCAGAAGTTCCTACCCCATGAGAGGTCCTATTCTATATACGACAAAGAGATGGTGGCCATCATGCATGCATTGGCCAAATCTTAGCAGTACTTAGTGGGTAATCGGTTCCAGGTGAAGACCGATCATAATGGTCTTCGCCACTTCATGGGGCAGCAGGGCCTCAATGATAGACAACAGAGATGGGTCAGCAAGGTGCAGGCCTATGATTTTGATGTTGAGAATGTGCGGGGAAGCACAATGTGGTGGTTGATGCCTTATCCAAGAGACCCGCGAGCCTCTCACTCATGAGCATTTGCCATGACTGGAAGGCCCAGTTGTTGGTAGAGTACTCTGAATAACGGCGGGCATGCAAGATCTTGGAGGGGACACATGCAGATGAGTGCTATAGGGTAATGGCCGAGGTCACATACTATAAGGGGCACATTTTTTAGGTACCAGGCTCATAGTTGAGGGAGAGAGTACTCGATGCAGTAGATGATTCCCCATTATCAGGGCATCAAGGGTTCAGGAAGACATACTGTTGACATTTCTAAGTTTGACACGTCAGAAATTCCTACTGCATTATCTGGTTTATTTTCTCCTACTTGTTCTTTTCATTAACGAGTTATTTATAAATATAAATATCGAAAATGAACACAAATGCAACCTTAACACATATACAGATCAACAATTGAAATAACTAAGTCAATCACACAAGGGACACCGTTATTTTTGGACAATCATCCCCGGAAAAACCCAACGAGGGAAAATCGGTGTAGAAGATATGAGGGTTTTATTATTATGCAGTTTCTAAATATAACTTGGGTGCCAGAAATGACTAACCCAACAATTAACGCCCTCGGCAGTAGTACCTCTCTTTGTAGACACATATTCCTGCTGATCAGCAATTGGATGATGAGCCCCACAGTGACTGTTCCTTAGTTAGACAGCGAAAGCTGCTCCAAGCTTCCTTCTGGAATTGTGTCACCCACTAGAGACAGTGTCACCCTCCTTCTGCTCTGCGTCAGCTCACCAACACTCAATCTGCCCCACGAAAATCACCTAATGCTGCCTCTTGGCCCTACGTCAGCTCTGCTAGCCTCTACGTAGCTACTGCAGCCTCTGCGTCAGCCACTTAGCTTTCTATGTCTGCTCTCTGGCCCTCTGCGTCACCCACGCTGGCCTCCTCAGCCTCTGCTTAAGTCCCAGCTGCCTCTGCGTTAGCCTTCCTAGGCTCTGCATTGTCTCTCTGGCACTATCTCGACCTCTCTGCTATGTATTCTCAGCAGACTGCCCCTTGCTGCAACAAATCACTGGTTCGATTCTCTCAGCAAACCCCGCTCCAGAAAATCGAACTGATTAATCAATTTGGTGTATCTCCAACTGACCCTCAAGCCTCCTCTTATACTTTTCATGTTGAGTCTTCAACGACCGAGATTAAGTCCCTAATCAACGACTAAGATTAGATTTGGCTTGATCCTCGTCTCTTGGAACCTTCTAACCCAAAATTATATTAATACACATTAATATTTTAATTTTCCTAAATTTATACTTAAGACCCCATTAAAAATATAAATTATTTTAATATCTCCTCATCCAGGTAGAATTTCTCCAAATGATTTATGGGTTTTGGAGATCTTATGTGCTTTAGCCTTTCCACCAATTTTCATGGCTAGAGCACATCCGATGCTACCACAAATCAACACTCCCTCTTAGTGAGGAATGTGCTCTAGTAATGCTTCACCATGGAAACACCACACTAAACCTCTGCACCGGTACCTGTGTTGATGCTTGGCCAGCTGCCTCACATCATCTGCACTGTTGCTTCCTATACTGCTGCCCATGGCACTGCCACTACCACTGCTAAAACAGTCAGAAGAAAGGTCACATATAGACTAGGCATTTAGATTAAAATCAAGATAATTGCATCAAATTTTAATTTAGGTGCATTTCATGCTAACACATTTTACGTGCAAATTATCCGTGTATTAGTCATTGATGAATATGTTTTGAATTGAATATTTAGACAAGTATCGTCTTATTTATTTTTATGCAAGTAAGGTTCTAATTGGTTTCCTTTGCAAGTCATTTCCATATTGCTTCCTTATATGCTTTGAATTGGTGAATGATCATATATTTTGAAAGAATATTTTTATATTGCATTAATATCATATCTTGCCAACATCTTTTGTTTGATTGACAAGGTTACTTGTGTTTCAATTTGAAACAATTCATTTTTCTTGAGCAAGTATCCTTTATTTTTAAAACAATATTGAAGGCACTGGTTTTATATATGCTAATATTTAAATCATGTGTTGATGGTTATTGAAGTTCATTTTATTTCATATTGCTCACATTATATTTGCTCATAATCTTTAAAGCAATATATTTCACTCTAACTTCTCCTAGAAACCTTCTAATTTAGTTTTCCTTTAGGGACCACCCCCCAAGCTTACCTAGGAGAGAGCATAAACGGAGAGAGTTGGAAATAGGTGACAGCCCCATCTCCTAAATTTATCAGCAACCACACCTTGTGGGGTTAAGGGCTTTTCTCACTTAGGTGTGTGTGACAGGTGACAAAACAACAAGACCCTTGTCTTTCATCACAATCCTAGGGTTGTATTTGAGCTTCACGACGACCCTTTCCTCAAACCTTCTTACATTATGACTAATAATGAGGAATCCTCCATCTCTCCTATGTGTGATCATAGTGGGAAACCTACTTGTTGTGTTTCTCCATCTCATCAGTCTCTCTTTCCTACTAATCATGACCCTACAGTAGCCATAAAGCATGACATAAATGATAAGGACCATGATGGACGGGCTATGCCTGAATTTTCCATCCATCAAATGTTTATGAGTCTAATTGTTGACATCTCTATCTTTTGGTTAGAAGAGAGGATCTCGTGGAGTAGATTACATCCCTTTGTCCCCTCCTTTGCCATGATCCTCCATGTGTGGGCATTCTATTTTCCCACCTCCTGCCATGGTGACCCTTCATATGATTGTTCCTATCCTTGCTTTTGGATTTGTTGAATAAGTAATCACTGGGAAGAATGTTTTTATGATGATTTGGTGATGTCCTGGTTGCATTGGCTCTATGATTACACTTAATAATTGTATGATGTGATATGCATGTTAGAATAGGATGCATTGCATGCCGATTTTCCGCATTAGAACTAACATCATATGATATTATCATGCTAGAATATGTAATGTCCCAAAATAGGAAAAACAGTGATATGCAAGCAAATAACAATTTTTCACCACAAAAATTTCAAAGCAATTAGAATACACCCATAACAATCAAAAATATGGAAGCAGTTATTTCAAGTTGATGATCTGTATATGAGTTGAGAGTGCATTTGTGTTTATTTTCAGCATTTATATGGTTAAATAACTTGTTAAGGAATAAACAAGTAGGTGAAATAAACCATATAATGTAGTAGGAATTTCTGGCGTGTCAGACTTAGAAATTTCAACATGGTATCAGAGCATTGCAGATCACAGGAGAATTGAAGGCACAAGCAAAAATCAGGAAATTTGCAACAGAAACAATCGTCACAAGCGACAGAGTTGTTCCTAAGCAGAAGGCAGCAGAGAAGGAGTTACGTAGAGGGCCTACGTCATCATTTTGAGCCAAAGAGAGGGCCAGTGCAGAGGCAGATAGAGGCACAAGAGGCTCACGAAGAGCCACGTCATCCTCTTCAGTCAGGTAGGCTTGACGCAGTTGGCCAGAGGAGTGATTCAGTCATTGCTGGGATTGCGTAGAGATGAAAGGCTCAGTTTTTTCAGTTGTCGGAGCCTAGGGAGTTGCAGGAAGATTGTAGATTGGGAAGTTGGTGGGGTGTTGTTAATGTCGAAGTAGAACAGTACCTAACGGGACAAAACCAAGGTAGAGGGAGTCGCTGCCTTGACGAATTTATAGCCAACAAATCCAGATCCGAGTTGTAGTTGCAAAGAGGATCGGATCGACAGTTGGCGGGAAGATTTCCAGCAGGGAAATCGAGACTCAAAGAGAGTCTGGGAGAGAACTTCTAGGAGGGAAGTCGAGACTCAGAGGGAGTCTGAGAGAGAACTTCCAAGAGGGAAGTCAAGACTCAGAGGGAGTCCAGGAGAGGAGCGGAGATGGCAATGAATGGACTGAGGGATCAAGACAGGTTGGACGGCTCTGGAAGGCCAAGATCATGTCTGTTCTGGATATACATCGCATCAAGGGCTTCGCCTAGAGAACCATGGCTATCCCAGTGGACCCAACTGATAATGAAAGGTAGGAGGATGCAATGGCGAAGGCAAAGTGCATAATCCTTGATTGGGTCAAGGATCATGTAATACCGCATATTGCCAAGAAGAACATGGCAAAGGAGATGTGGGATACCTTGACGACATTGTATCAGGGCACTTCCGTGTAGAGGAAGATGTTGTTGGAGAATTAGCTGCGATCGTAACAAATGCAGAAGGGGGAGTAGATAGATCTATACCTTAGCAGGTTGCAAGAGATTCGGGACCAACTTACTTCCATAGGGGCCACACCGGATCAGGAGTTCATGGTGAGGACCTCCTTGAATGCAGTCTCTGAGGATTGGGAGACATTTGTCCAAAGTATTTTGAGCAAAGCTAATCTTTCAGGATGGGAAGATGTGTGGGCAGCTCTTCGCCAAGAAGAGATCAGACGACTGACCAAGGCGAGGAGTAGCAACAAAGGAGGTTGAATCAAGAAAGAGGAGGAAGAGGATGCGACTCTGGTATCTGCGGGAAAATAGGGTAAGAGGAAGAAGAAGGACATCTCCAAGGTGAAGTGCTTCCATTGTGGGGAGCTGGGTCATTATGCAACCCAGTGTCCCAGGGAGAAGAATAAGGGAGAGGCTTCTGACTCCAAGGCAACTCCGACTAAGGCAGAGAAAGAAGTTGAGACGAATAATGACTGTGCCATGAGTGCTCATGCACCTCTAGAGAAGAGGTGGGGAGACATCGAGTTGTAGTCAGAAGGACTACAAAAGATGTAGGGGCAGGATCCTTAAGGTACCCAAACTCTTAGATCATATCTGGCTACAGGAGCCCCAAGTGACAGTTGCAAGATGACGGATGTCAGTAGAAGAAAGATGCAATGAAGCGACAAGGAAATGCTAGAGTGCAGGGGTCTGTAGCAGCGCAGTGGCGATTGCAGCAGTGCGAGAGATACAGAGGTGTTTGCAGCAGCGCAAGAGGCAAAAAGGAGGTTGCAGTAGTGCGAGAGGCATAGAGGTGTTTGTAGCAGAACAAAGGCAGCAGAGGGAGCACAGGATAGCAGTAGAGGCAGTGTTAGCATCAAAAGGCTTCCGGACTGACAAGGATGTCAGAATTTGGGTAGATTAGTTACTTACATCTTGGTAACTAAGTTGCAGTGCAACAATTAGCATTGGAAGTGCTATCGGCAGCATGATGCAGCATTTGAGAGAGAGTTGCAGTGCAGATGCAGTGTTGAGAGGAAGGACCAGCGACAGCACGGATGCAGAGGGAGCTGCAGTACAGATGTAGCAGTGACAGTGGCAGAGCCATGGGCAACAGTGCAGGAAGCAACAATGCAGTGGATGTTGGGCAACAGGACAAGCATCAGCATAGGAACCAGTGTTGGAGGATCAGTGTGATGTTCAGTGGTGGAGCATTACTAGAGCACATTCCTCGCTAAGAGGGAATGCTGATTTGTGGTAGCATCGGATGTGCTCTAGCCATGAAAATTGGTGGAGATGCTAAAGCACATGAGATCTCCAAGACCCAGAAATGGTTTGGGGAAATTCCACCTGGTTAGAGAGATATTAAAATAATTAATATTTTTAATGGGGTTCCTAAGTCTAAACTTAGGAAAATCAAAATATTAATGGGTATTAATATAAAATTGGGTGAGAATGTTCTAAATGACATGGATCAAGCCAAATCTAATCTTAGTCATTGATTAAGGACTTAATCTTGACGTTGAAGACTCAATAGGAAAAGTATAAGAGGAGGCTTGAGGGTCAGTTGGAGACACACCAAGATTCATCAGTTAGTTCGATTTTCTGGAGTGGAGTTTGCTGAGAAAATTCGAACAAGTGATCTGAGTTGCAGCAATGGGCAGTGAGTACATAGCAGAGAGGCAGAGATAGTGCTAGAGGGCTAGCGCAGTGATTGAAGAGGCTACGCAGAGCCAACAAGATCTACATAGAGCTAGCCAGACACTGCGTAGAGGCTGAGGGACCTGCGTGGGTGACGTAGAAGGCCAGAGAGCTGACGCAGAGAGGCAAAGGGCTGACGCAGAGGGTTCCAGATCTATGCAGAGGCTAGCAGGGCTGATGCAAAGCCTTAGAGAAGCGCTGGAAGGTTTTTCGTGAGGCAGACTAGTGCTGGAAAGCTAAATATTGCTTCCACGAAGAATTATTAGTATTACTATCGTGTAGAAATCTCTGTTAGGTGAGCCAGTGTGGCACCTTAGTTGTACTCAAGAAAGTTGCTTCATAATAAAACCCTTAGAACTGCTACACTGATTTTCCCCAAGTTGGATTTTTCCGAGGATGATTGTCCAAAAATAACGGTGTCCCTTGTGTGTTTGTCTATTATTTCAAGTTGATGATCTGTATATGAGTTGAGAATGCATTTGTGTTTATTTTCAGTATTTATATTGTTAAATAACTTGTTAAGGAATAAACAAGTAGGTGAAATAAACCAGACAATGCAATAGGAATTTCTGACGTGTCAGAATTAGAAATTTCAACACTGAGTTTCCGTACGGATGCAGTGTTAGTAGTGGCAATGCTAGCAGCATAGGAGATGCATCATTCGAGAGGGAGTTGTAGTACAGATGCAGCAGTGGCAGTGGCAGTGTTATGGGCAACAGTAGAGTAGCAACAGCAACACAATGTTGGTGGCAGCAACAGTGCAGAAAGGAGGCGCTTCAGAAACGGAGCAGCATGCAGGTGGACATTGTTGCTAGAGCACTTTCCATGCTAAGAGGGAGTGTTAATTTTTGGTAGCATCGAAAGTGCTTTAGCCTTGAAAATTGGTGGAGAGGATAAGGCACATGACTTCTAAAGAGCCTAAAAACCATTTGGTGATATTCCACCTGAATTGTATTTTATTAAAATAATTAATATTTTTAATGGGGTTTCTAAGTCTAAACTTAGGAAAATTAAAATATTAATGGGTATTAATCAAAATATGGGTAAGAAAGATCTACAAGGTGGATCAAGTCATGTTTTAATCTTAGCCGTTGATTAGAGACTTAATCTCGGTTGTTGAAGACTCAATAGGAAAAGTATAAAATGGAGGCTTGGGGTTCATTTGAAAACACACAAAGGGAGAGAATTGATCTAGAGTTCGATTTCTGGGGATAGGAAGCTAAGAAATTCGAATTAAGTGATCATTTAGCAGCAGAGGGGCAGTGAGAATCCGAGAAGACTTTCCAGAGAATACTAAGAGAGAAGCGAAGAGAGATTGAAAAGAGGCAGCGCAGTAGCCAAGAAAGGCTGATGTTGGGCCAGTCTGGGCCCACGCAATCCTGACATTGAGCCAGAAGGGCCAGAGAAGAGCCAAAAAGCTACTTGTTATGCAAAATTCAGAACTGCCGTAACAGTCGGAACTGCCGGGAACTGTCGAAACAACGGGGATAGCTGACGCAAAGGGAAAAGAAGCTGATGCACTTGACATAGAGCCTGAAAGGCTAACACAGGGCCAACTCAGAAATAGTCGGGGCTTAACCAATCTTGTGTCGAATCAGCCGGAATTCTTTCGGGTGAAGTGAGGTAAAACTCACTCAGATTTTCCGCCAGTATTTTCTCTGTAAAGGATTTCTAGATGAGCATCCTAGATTTGTATTAAGATATTTCTCTTGGATAATAATAAACCCTCAGAATTGCTGCCCCCGTTTTCCCACATTGGGTTTTTCCGGAGACTATTGTGTCCAAAAATAAGTTTGTCCTATGTATCTTATTCTTTGCTTTGTTTTTTGTTTCATCAGATCAAATATTTAATTAGTGTAGGCTGCGGAAGTAATTTGCTTCAGTATTCAAAAGAATAACTTGATGAATATAATTTAAAAATCAAGTAGGTGAAGTAGATTCAGATTTGCTGCAGTAGGGGTTCCTTCGAGTGAAGGAATTTTCACAAATCTATGGTTATGGAGTACTTCCTTTTGGGTTATGTAATGCATCTGCAACATTCCAAAGCATAGTTTTAGGCATTTTTTCTGATCTAATTCATGATTGTGTGGAAGTTTATATGGATGATTTTACTGTCTATGGAAACTCTTTTGAAGAAACTCTTAAAAATTTGGAAAAAGTTCTCATTAGATGTAAAGAAGAAAATCTCTCATTAAGCCATGAAAAATGTTTTATGATGTTCACCGAAAGAATTGTTTTAGGACACCATATTTAAGGAAATGAAATTAAAGTGGATGCATCTAAGGTAGAAGTCATTTCTAAATTATCAATTCCAACTTCTCAAAGAGATGTTAGAAGTTTTCATGATTTTACTGGTTATTATAGAAGATTTATAGAAAAATTTACAAAGATAACCTCTCCACTTTTCAAATTGGTTACAAAATATTGTGAATTCATCTAGAATTTTGACTGCCACAAAGATTTTGAAACATTGAAAGAAAAGATTTCTAAACCACCAATTTTAAGAAGACCAAATTGGAAACTACCTTTTCACATTTCGACTGATGTCGCACATTACAGCATTAGGAATTTTATTAGGACAAAAATATTTAACTCGTTATGCCATTTACTACACAAGAAAAACTTTGACTCTTGCAAAGTTAAATTACATTGTAATAGAAAATGAGCTTTTAGTTGTTGTGCATGCCATCAATAAATTCATACATTATATCACTGGTTATGAAACCTTCATTCGCACAAATCATTCTGCAATTAGATATTTAATGAATAAATCAATTATTAATGGCAGAATTACAAGATGGCTATTGTTATTACAAGAATTCAATATTACTATTTTGGATAGACCTAGAAAACAAAACACAGTTGTTGATTTTCTATCTAGAATCCAAAATTATAATAATGATGTTCCTATAGAAGATAATTTTCCTGATGAATATCTTTTTGCAGTATCTATTAAATCTCCTTGGTTTGCATATATTGCTAATTATTTGGCTACAGGGAAGTTACCATCATATTTGTCTCCTCGAGAAAAAATGAAGGTTATTCAAACTAGTGCATCTTATTCATGGATAAATGAAGAATTGTACAAGACAAGACCTGACTTAATCATTCAAATATGTGTTAGAGAGGATGAAGTACCAGAGATATTAAAGGCTTGTCATGATGAACCATGTGGAGGACATTTCGCTGATAAAAGAACTGCTTATAAAGTCCTTCTCTTAGGATATTATTGGCCTTCTCTTTTTAAGGATGCCAAGGAATATGTTAAGAGATGTGATAGTTGTCAAAGAATGGGGAAACCTATTCCTTCGGATGAAATGCCTCTACAACCTCAGGTACTTATTGAACCTTTTGAGAAATGGGCTTTGGATTTTGTTGGTCCAATCAATCCACCGTCAAGACAAAAAAGATACATTCTTGTTTGTACAGATTATACCATAAAATGGGTAGAAGCTAAAGCACTTTCTTTTGCTAGTGAAAATGTTGTAGTTTCATTTCTTTTTGAGAATACTTTCACTCATTTTGGTGTCCCAAATGAAATTGTGACAGATGAAGGCACTCAATTTACATCCAAGTTGGTATAGAAGATAATGGAGGAGTACAAAATCAAACATAGGAAGTCAACTCCATATCATCCACAAGCCAATGGACAAGTTGAATCTACCAATAAAGTAATTGAAGCAATTCTTACCAAGACTGTGCATCTGCATAGAAGGGATTGGGCAGAAAAGCTTCCAAAAGCTTTATGGGCATATCGTACCACATGGAGAAATACAACAAGACACACTCCTTATGAACTTGTTTATGGAAAGCAAGTCTTGTTTCCTATTGAGTTCCAAATAAAGACTTTTAAAACAACAGCCAAGTTGGGTCTTGATCTATCAGAAGCCCAAAGACAAAGAATGGAGCAATTGAATGAACTTGATGAGATACGACAGGATGTTATTCATAGAACCAATATAGTCCAATAGCAAAGATCCAGGTGGCATGATAAGTTTATCAAAGAAAGAAAATTTCAGCCTGGTGATTGGGCATTGCTTTTTGATTCAAAATTTAAAGATTTTCAAGGAAAATTTCAAACTCATTGGCTTGGTCCTTATGAGATTGAAATTGTCTTTGATAATGGAGCAATCAGAATCAGAACCATTGATGAAGAGAAAGTAACCTTCCTTGTAAATGGTCATATATTACAAATATATCATAAACCATTAACAAGGGAAGAATTCATAAGAAATCTGCAAGATAATCTTGATTTGAAGTTGGTTAAGAAAGATTATTCTTCCTCTCCAACTTAGCCTTCTACTTTCTTTTTCAAAATTAAAAAATAAAAAAATAAAAATTGTATAAACATGAAAACCAACATTGTTGACATGTTTATACAGAAAATCCAGGTAGAAAACCAAGAGTTCTTGGAAGCTTAGATTTTATTTTCCCTATTCTAGTCCCATTTTCTTTTTACTCCTCTTTTCTCTTTTGAAAAATAACGCAGCTACCGAATTGTCAACAATCTGCAGCTCTGATAGAATTCTGTAGCTGACTTGGCAGATTGCGACCAGGGAAAATGGAGATCATGGCTAAAGCAAATTCAGTGAAGATTACAGCTAGAGCAGCGGAGTACAACCTACAAAAAGACAAATAAAAAATCAGTAAGGCAAAAATATGAGGTATGTAAATATTAATTAGATAATAAAGGTAAAACATTGAATTATGAAATAAAAAGATGAATGACCATTGCTACCGCCATTCTGAATAATGATTACTCTCATTACTCACACGACTTTGATCTTAACGAAAATATCTTGTCAAAAGATATAACTCTGATATGAGACCTTGCTATCATTTAAATTCACTCCCTTCTCTCTGTATATCATTCCACTTCATGTGCAATTCTTGCATCATATCCATTTCACTTAGCCCTATTTCATTGCCACAAATGAAATATATGCTATTCAATTTAAGATACCAAGACAATATAATTTATGTGATGTATTTTATATAAAGGAAATTTAGAATATACAACATTTTGTTTGGAATATTAGCATAGAATGTATGCCATTCTATCTTAAATATTAAATAATATATATCTTGACTTACAAAAACATGAATTATTTTATTGTAAAATGCATAACTTTTTGCCCCAAGAAAAAAAAGCATATATGACCCTTTAGAAAACAAATAGACCAACTCATAGGAAGATTGCCCTTTACATAGGCAAATGAGCCACCATAGCACACTAATAGATAGCACGGTAGGATCCCACCATTAAAATTGTTCCATACATGTCCCTTAATTGAGAGTGATATGCTCCATAGACGTGCTTTATAGCACAACGATACTCATGTTTATGTGGACTGTAACCGCCCTTTACTTAAATTTTGTCTCTCCAACCCATTCCATAACAAAATTTCTTCTATAACCTTGTCAAAAGAGCAATTAGGGGCTAAGGCTTCTCCAACATGGGAGTCATTGTACACTCAGAGCCAAATGGGGCTAAATTCCTTGAAGGATACCCACAGGTCAAACAACAGTTGTAGCAAGCACAATGGCTAGAATTTGTGGAAAATTTTGATGGGCACGAGAAAGAAGTGACAAAATCCTTTGCTCGGGCATACGATGGCATAGAAGCAGAAATTGGGGATGTGAAATTAGTTTTGACAGAGTCATTCGTAGCAGAAGCTATCGAATTGTTGAGAATCGGGGAAAGCTGGTTCAAAGATGAAAGATCAAAGAGAAGGACTGGGAAATCTTCCTTAAAAACCCAGGTATGGATATCTCTGTCTTTAAGAAGGGAATTTCGGTCACAGCCTTAAAGAATAAATGGAGGAATTTGTTGTTAATTATTCAAAAATTCATAACTTGTGAGGGTAGGTTTGGGAACATGTTCTTTTACCATGCTCACCTGATGATGAATTTTCTTGATGGTAATGAAATCAACCTACCTTACTTCTTTCTTAATAGTTTGAGAAAAATGGCTGGAAATATTCAGAGGAAGATACAATCCATAGATAATGCCCTGTATCATCATGGATTAGTGAAAATTCTAATTGAAGCCCATCTGAAAAGCAAAGGAGATAATTGGGAGGATTTTCTGATTAGAAATCATTTCAAAGAAGTTGAACCAAAAGGACATAGTGATAAGACCAGGAAGAGTAGAAGAAAATTGCCCTCAAAACCTAAAGAAAACTCACCTGCACAAGAAACACAGCAAGATTAGTAATCTGATGATGAAACCCCTCCTATAAATGTGTTAGAAACCCTTAAGAAGAATGTTAGAAGAAATATATTCAACAATAAAAGGGAAAGTTCATCGAAAGAAGAAACAAAGCAAGAAGAAGATAAAAAGAATCCCTGAACTACTGAAAAACCACCATCATTTGTAAGAAGAAGTGCAAGGCTTAATGTAATATCCCTTATCAGGAATATACCTCAAACTCAAGCAAACTCCAACCAGAGATGGACTGGGAGGGCATTTACCAGATATGTCGCCTCTAAAAAGAGGACGAGATCCGAAGGCTACCTAGCCCTTTCCAAACTCTGTCTAAGAGTATATGAGAACACCCAAGTGGTATAATAGCCAAGAATGCTCAAAGAGATACAAATAATAATGATGCAACATATAACAATAAAACCATAAGCAGATACTCAAGAAATGCAGAGAGAATGCTAAGCCATTTTATTATACTGAGTAATAGAATGAGTACAGGAGGTGATCAAGAAGATGGCACCTCGACTTGCCCAAGGCAAGTGAAGAAATACACTCAGAATAGCAAAGAAACAGCCCCTCTATGAACTGCGTCCTAGCTGCTGGAGAATTGTTGTGTTGTTGTTGCTACTAGAAATCAAATGAGGATTTGGGGTTGCTCCCCTCCTCGAAAATGGCTGAAACTCTGGAATTGGACTCTACTCAAGAAACCTAAAAAGCCCAGAAAGTGTTTCTGAAATGGCCGACCCCCAAAAATCACCCCCTTGGGGTTTTGCGCAGTCTCCCAATGCTCTGCACTGCCACTAAATGAAACCCTCCAAAAATATCCCTGAAACCCCTGCCAAAAACTCTCCAGATGCAAGGGCTGATCCCCTGCTCTATCTCTCAGCACCAACCCTCCTGCAAACCCTCAAACCAGAACTGTGTCCCTCTCACAGTGTTGCGCAGTCCTCCAGAACTGCGTCCCTCTCCCAGTGTTGCGCAGTCCTCCAAAATGCTAATAAAACTGCTGCTAAAATGTTGATGTATCTACTGCTGAAATGCCAATGGAAATACCTTGACCGAGCAGGCACTCGAAGTCCCCCGAGGCTAAGGGTGAGATCTCCGAACAGAGACACTCAATGCACTAAACAATGCTGCAGACTAGCTAAACTAGCGTGCTCTAAGTCGAAATGACTATCACAAATGCTCATAACTGAATGATCCAAACGAGGGGGTTCCTCTCTCTTTTATAGCCATGTCCTCTCTCAATCCCAAGGCTCACCTCCTCCTGCGTGATTCCCCTCTTGCCACGTGTTATTTCCCTCCTGCGCAGTTCCTCCATGTGTCTATGTGGGCTTCATTTCTGCATCCCCCTTTGGCCCCCTTGGCTCCCCTTTAAGTCACAATGTTGTGCTACTAGGAAGTGACTTTTTATTCTAAAAGTGAGTTATGTCCCCCTTCCTCACTTTTCTTATTTATAAATAACTATAGAAGGCAAAAATTGAACAAAATCGAATATTCTAATTACCCAAGGCTAATTAGGAATATTACAGTCTCCCCCGGCAAAATGTTGCTTGTCCTCAAGCAATTGAAGTGATGGATGTTGTAAGATCTTCTCACTCTCCCAAGTGGCATCCTCATCCGGCAAATTCTTCCACCTCACCAAGAATTCCCGGACCGTCCTGCTCCGCAGCTGCCTCTCCCTGGTATCAATGATAGCCTCCGGTTGCAATACCAAATGCCCCTCATCATCCATGGGTGGTAGCTCATCTGTCACTATCACCTGCTGCCCCAATGCCTTTTTCAGGCATGATACATGAAAAATGTTATGAATCTTGCTGCCTTGGGGCAGCTCCAACTCATATGCGACCTGTCCAATCCTGCGTATCACCTTGTATGGTCCATAAAAGCGAGGCTTGAGCTTCTTAACCCCCTTCTGCTTTAGTGACGACTGTCGGTATGGCTATAATCATAGGTAGACCATGTCCCCTACCTCGAACTGTCTCTCCACCCGACCCCTGTCGGCATACAGCTTCGCTAATTCTGCGCTGTAACCATGTTATCCTTGAGAGCTCAGAGGATATCCTGATTCTCTTGGATCTAAATCTTGGCTCTAGGAGCCCTGCTATCACCAAACATCACGTCAACAAAAGATAAAGGATGATACCCATACAAGGCATAGAATGGTGACATACCAATGGACATGCGATGTGAAGTATTGTAGCAGTACTCCCCCAGATGCAGCCACTTCAGCCATGCTCGCTGCTGCCCGCTGACATAGTTACGCAAGTAGCCCTCCAACCACTTATTAACTATCTCTGTCTATCCATCCGTCTGTGGGTGATAACTGGTACTCGGTGTCAACTCCGTCCCCAACCAACCGGAAAAGCTCCTACCAAAACCCGCCCATGAAACTGCTGTCCCTATCACTAACGATGGTCTTAGGAAGACCATGTAGCCTAAAGATCTCCCTGAAGAATAGCTCGGCCACCTGTGCTGCTGTATAGTGTGCGGATATGGCAAAAAAATGTGTGTACTTCGTCAGTCAATCAACGACAACAAAGATACAATCCTTGCCCTGTACCATGGGCAATCCTGTGATGAAGTCCATTGAAATACTCTCCCATTTCCCCTCTGGAATGGGAAGAGGCTGCAATAAACCCGCGGGATGGCTCATCTCTCCCTTGTTCCTCTGGCAAACATCGCACTCCCGGATGTGCTGGAGTACGTCCTCCTTGAGGCCCTTCCATGAGAACCTCTCTCTAATGGCCCTATAGGTTTTGGTAAACCCCTGATGTCCTGCCAAAGGTGAATCATGTGATGCCTGCAGTATCTTCTTCTTGAGCTGAGACCCCTCAGTCAAGAAGATCTGGTCCCTGTAATAGATGATCTCATCGACCACCCTGTACCTGTCATCTGCCACTTGCCCATCCAGAACCTCACATGCAAACATGTCCTTGGAGTACTCTACTAAGAGTCGAGCCCTCCAGTCTATATCCAAGCTCATAAGAGACAACGTGGCTAGTCTACGAGAAAGGGCATCTGCTACCACGTTGTTCTTACCCTTGACATACTCAATGTCAAAGTCATATACTTGGATCTTACTGATCCACTTCTGCTACCTCTCCTGTAGCTGCTTCTGCTCCAAAAAGAACTTGAGGCTGTTATGATCAGTCCTCACCCTGAAATTGTTACCCACCAAATACTGCCGATACTTAGTCAATGCATGCATGATGGCCAGCATCTCCTTGTCGTATATAGAATACAACCTCTCGTGCGGAAGGAGCTTCCGGCTCTCAAAGGCTATAGGGTGACCTCCCTGCATCAATACTGCGCCAATCCCCTCTCTTGACACATCACACTCCAAAACAAATGGCTGCGTAAAATCTGGCAATGCAAGCACTGGGTAGCTGCTCATAACCTCCTTGAGCCTGTCAAAGGCTCGCTGCGCTGTGTCCAACCAACTGAATGCCCCCTTCCTCATTAAATCTGTCAGGGGTGCAGCAAGTTGTGAGAAACCTTTAACGAACTTCCGGTAGTAAGTACAAATACCAACGAATCCTCGAAGTTCCGTCATGTTTCTCGGCTCTGGCCATTCTCTGATGGCCCTGATCTTCTCCTTGTGGACCCTCACTCCATCCACCCCTATGATGTGTCCTAGATATAACATCTCCATCAACCCAAACTCACACTTGGAGAGTTTGGCATAGAACTGCTGCTCTTGTAAGATACGCAATACTATTTCAATGTGCTGGAGATGCTCCTCCCAAGTCCCGTTGTAAATGAGAATATCATCGATGAATACCAACACGAACTTCCTCAAGTGACTACGGAAGATGTGATTCATGCAGGACTGAAATGTAGCTGGGGCATTGGTTAGCCCAAAAGGCATCACCAAGAACTCAAAGTGCCCATAGTAACACCTGAAGGCAGTCTTGGGAATGTCCTGCTCCGTCACGCGAATCTGATGGTACCCCGATCTCAAATCAATCTTTGAGAAGAAACGTGCCCCTCTCAACTTGTCCATCAACTCATCGATCTTGGGTATGGGGTACCTGTTCTTCAGGGTCTTCTTATTCAAGGCCCTGTAGTCAATGCACATCCTCAACGTATCGTCATTCTTCTTCACCAACACCACAGAAGAAGCAAAAGGACTCATGCTCGGTCGAATGTGCCCAAGAGCCAGCAACTGCTGGATAACCCTCTCAATCTCATCCTGATAGGCCTTGGGGTGCGTATAGGGGGTGATGATCACTCCCTATATGCCCTGTTCATGCTCGATGGTGTGCTCAAACCCCCCAATCCAGTGGCTGCCCTGGTGGAATCTCCCCAAACACTATGGCATACTGATCAAGGATAGACTGTATCTCTAGATGTACCGTCTGTCTTGTAGACCCTATCTTTGATGCACGCAGCTCCACTGCCCACTCTTTCTCCCTTTCGGAAGACTGTCTCCATCCGATAAGCCGAAACAGTCTGAGGCGGATATGTGTGCTGTCCCCGTATCTTCTCATGCCTCCTTGTTTTCTCATCATCCCACTCCATCTCTAGGGTCTTCCAATCTGTCGTGACCTTCCCTAGAGTGATAAAACACTGAACACCCAATATCATGTTGGTGTCCAGAATATTGACCACGAAAAAGTGGTTAGTCAAAGTGTAGGTGCCCATCGTCACTGAAAGCTCTGGAACATAACGAGCACATGTCATGGTTTGATCTCCTGGGACCAAGACTGAAAACCCATCGAAGCTCTCTGTTTATATACCTCTCCGCTCAACCATCTATGCATCGATGAAGTAGTGGGTCACCCCACTGTCAACCAAAACTAATACCCGCTGGCCACGTACTGTCCCTCGTACGTGTAGCGTCAGATACTTGGGAACTCCTCGCAATGCTGCAAGGGCCCCTCCGGTGGGTGCAAAAGATGCACCTCCTACTGTTGGTGGTGGAGGTGGTAAAGGTCCCTTTATGGCATGGCTATATCCTGCCTCCCCATCATTCTCGTCATCCTCTTCTCCACTGCTCTCAAAGAAGACCTCAATAAAATGTGCTTTGCCAGCAGCACATCTATGTCTCGATGCCCACGGCTCCTGACATGTGAAGCACAACCGCTTCTTCTTCAGCTCCCTCCTGGCATCATCATCAAGCTGTACTCATCCTGGATTCCCCTTTGGAGGTTGAATCCTCACGTCCTTCCCCTCAGACTAGAAGGTCTGTCTCTAGGGGTAAGGTGTCCGGGTCCTGGGTAAGACATCCTATAAATCCCGGGTCCTGCTGATAGCATCCTGGAGTGTGGTTGGTCTAGTGGATCGGACTAGAGCCCGAAGTGACTCTGCTAACCCTTCAACATACATATAGACCCTCCGCGCCATGGATAGGTCTGGCACCATCATGGAAACCCTCAAGAAATCTGCAATGTAGGTCTCTAGGCTCCCTGTCTGTTTGAGCCTCGTCAGCTCAACAAAATGCTGCTCTGGATCCCTCTGGTCAAATCGCTCCATCAATCTCCTGGTAAACTCAGCATATGTCGTCACTGTAGAGTGCCCGAGTGTAACCATCCCATGAAACCACCAATCCTGGGCCTCACCATCCAAATGCAATGTTGCCACCTTGATGGCCTCTGTCTCCGACATCTGGTTGAGCTGGAAATAAATGTCCAACTTCTCTACCCAAGACTTTGCCGAACTATTCAATGATCCATCAAACGTAGGCAAGTGGAATCTACTCGTTGCACGATGGGTGTCACCATCATGGTAATGCCGGTACCCTCTGTGATGGTCGCGGGGTCTGCTATCCCGCTGGAGCTGAACAAAATCTCTGAATGAGAGGGCTTCCTTGAACTCCTGCCCATAGGCCTGGTACTCTGCAAAATAATCGCCCATATGTCCGAGCTCTACCTCCTGTTGGGCTACGGCCCCCGTGTCTGCTCCTAAGAAAGTGGGCATGGTAGAGCGTGTAGGGGCATGTGAGTCCACCTGCTGCGCAGTATCATGCTGCTCTAGCAAATGGTGGGATGCGCCTGAACCCTCACCAACCTGGAAAACTTGTGGGCTCTCACGTTGTCTGGCCTCTATTGTCGTGAATCTCTGCCCCATCACCTCAATCTGCCTTGACAGATCCTGTACTGATTTGAGGAGCATATCCGCAAATCTCTTCCCGTCATCATCTGCCATCGGAGCCCCCTGCTCTGCGTCCACCATAGGCTCCCTCTGCTCTGTGTCCACTACAGGCTCCTCCTATTTTGCGTCTACTACCAGAACACAGTCTCCCTCTCCATAAGTGTTCTCCAACCAACACCCAGAGTCTCTGTATCTCCGACCTCTGTAACAGATATAGGGTTTTTCCCCCGGTGTCATAGATTGCTAGCTCCACAGGCTGAGCCAGATCTATGCTCTGATACCATTGTAATATCCCTTATCGAGAATATACCCCAAACTCAAGCAAACTCCAACCAGAGATGGATTGGGAGGGCATTTACCAGATATGTCGCCTCTAAAAAGAGGACGAGATCCGAAGGTTACCTGGCCCTTTCCAGACTCTGTCTAAGAGTATAAGAGAACACCAAGTGGTATAATAGCCAAGAATGCTCAAAGAGATACAAATAATAATGATGCAACGTATAACAATAAAACCATAAGCAAATACTCAAGAAATGCAGAGAGAACGCTAAGCCATTTTATTATACTGAATAATAGAATGAGTACAGGAGGTGATCAGGAAGATGGCACCTCGACTTGCCCAAGGCAAGTGAAGAAATACACTCAGAATAGCAAAGAAACGGCCCCTCTCTGAACTGCGTCCCAGCTGCTGGAGCACTGTTGTGCTGCTGCTACTGCTAGAAATCAAATGAGGATTTGGGGCTGCTCCCCTCCTCGGAAATGGCTGAAACTCTGGATTCGGACTCTACTCGAGAAACCCAGAAAGCCTAGAAAGCGTTTCTGAAATGGCCGACCCACAAAAATCACCCCCTTGGGGTTCTGCACAGTCTCCCAATGCTCTGCGCTGCCACTGAATGAAACCCTCTAGAAATATGCCTGAAACCCCTGCCAAAAACTCTCCGGATGCAAGGGCTAGCCCCCTGCTCTATCTCTCAACACCAACCCTCTTGCAAACCCTTAAACTAGAACTGCATCCCTCTCACAGTGCTGCGCAGTCCTCTAGAACTACGTCCCTCTCCCAGTGCTGCATAGTCCTCCAAAATGCTGATAAAACTACTGCTGAAACGCTGATGTATCTACTGCTGAAATGCCAATGGAATTACCTTGACCGAGCAGGCACTCGAAGTCCCTCGGGGCTAAGGGTGAGATCTCCGAACGGAGACACTCAATGCACTAAACAATGTTGCAGACTAGCTAAACAGCCAGCGTGCTCTAAGTCAAAATGACTATCACAAATGCTCATAACTGAATGATCCAAATGAGGGGGTTCCTCTCTCTTTTATAGCCCTAGCCTCTCTCAATCCCAAGGCTCACCTCCTCCTGCGTGATTCCCCTCTTGCCATGTGTTTTTTCCCTCCTGTGCAGTTCCTTCATGTGTCTGCGTGGGCTCCATTTTTGCGTCCCCCTTTGGCCCCCTTGGCTCCCCTTTAACTCACAACGTTGCGCTACTAGGAAGTGACATTTTATTCTAAAAGTGAGTTATGTCCCCCTTCCTCACTTTTTTTATTTACAAATAATTATAGAAGGCAAAAATTGAACAAAATCGAATATTCCAATTAGCCAAGGCTAATTAGGAATATTACACTTAATAAACCACTACATGCACAGTCTCAACAATCTCCAGAATTCGTCAATTTAGAAGAAGAATAAGAACCGAGAGTTCCATCACCAGTTGCTAGTCCAGCTAGGAGAACTCCAAAAATTGATCCTATCCAACAAGAAATATACAACTACATAGAGTCTCTAGAACAAAGAGCTACAGGAAAGACTGTTGAATCATCCTCAAACCAAGAAGAAATTATTCATTTTGATCCTCCAGAAGAACCCCAAATTGTAAACACTCTCAAAGAGGAAATCTATGAATTGGAGGTACTAAATAAACATTTGAAGCAGGAAAATGAAACAAGATAGGCAAAAAATGAAATCTAGAGAACTCAAAATGACAACATCCTATTACATCTTGGTTTATGGTATGAAAAAAATAAGAAATTGAAAACTAAAAATCATTTTCTTAAGAAAAAGATGACAAGTTTGCAGAACAAAATCTTGATGAAGAAACCAAGGATGGCAACAGTTAGCATCAAGAAAACAAAGAGGACTAACTTAGATGTCCTTGCCCAGGCTTTTGAAGATGCTCAATGGCAAAGAAAGATTACAAATTTTGAAATCTTGCATGAGGACATGTAATGTCTTCTGTGTGGGGAAATTTTGAATCCCAAAATTGTCTCTTTTTTACCACTTTCCTACATTCCATCCTCCTCCTTTTTGACTCTCATAACTCTTAATTGGGCATCAGTTTACAAGGTCTATGGCATAGCAGGTATCTAATCATCTTCTATTTCATAAGTGTCATTGTTCTTTATTATTTAACTTAATATTTGCATGAGTTACTGAATTGCTCCAATTCTGCAACTAGTAACTGATTCTATAGCAAGATCGAAGGTTTGACAGGTTTCAAAACTCCAACTAAGGAACAAGACACATGTGTTGATTTTTGGTAGCATCGGATGTGCTCTAGCCTTGAAATTTGGAGGAGAGGCTAAGGCACATGAGATCTCCAAGACCCGAAAATCGTTTTGAGAAATTCCACCTGGATGAGGAGTTATTAAAATAATTAATATTTTTAATGGGTTCCTAAGTCTAAACTTAGGAAAATAAAAATATTAATGGGTATTAATAATGATAAGGGTGAGAAACTTCTAAGAGACGAGAATCAAGTCTGTTTTAATCTTAGTCGTTGATTAGGGACTTAATCTTGACCGTTGATTCGTCAACAGGAAAAGTATAAGAGAAGTCTTCAGAATCATTTGGAGACACATCGAAAAATACTCAATATCTCAAGGAAAAATGATTCTCAAGTAGAGGAGATCGATTTCAAAGGGAGAGTTGCAGGGTAGAGGAAGAGGAAGGCATCAACAGTAGGCAGTGATAGAGGAGGAGGTGACGCAAGGTCAATGGGAGACAATGCAGAGAGAGATGTAGTCCAAAGGAGAGATGCATAGCCTACGTAGACTGATGTAGAGGGACGCAGAGCCACGCTGGGCCACGCAAAGTGATGTGGGGGTGACACAAAAGTGGGAGCAGAGTCTCCAAAGTGTCAGAAGTCTCAAATGGAAAGTCTCAGGGGTTTTCTTTTAATTTCTCTGTAAAATCATTCTTTGTAAAAGAAATTGCTACTGAAGATTAATAAAGCCCTCATCTGCTGCACCGATTTTCCCACATTGGGTTTTTCCTAGGACAATTGTCCAAAAATAATTGTGTTGATGTGATTGGTTCTTGTGCATGTAATTTTATTTTATTTTTTTTGGGTAATTGTGTGATAGTTGCAGTAGAATTTATTTTAATATTTACTGAAGGGATTTCGTAAATAGCTTATTGTGAATAATAAGTAGGTGAAATAAATTAGTTGTTGCAGTAGTAGAATTTCAGTTTAGAAATTTTCACATGGTATCGGAGCAAAGATCCAGCAACAGGAGAGGAAAATCGATTATGCGTCAAGAGTATGATGCAGAGGCATCCGCTCAAGGGGACTCACGCAGATTTCCAGAAGAATGCACAAGGGGCATAAATTATGATTATTCTATGTTAGCTTCCAGATTGGAAGAAGAAGTCGCTTGCTTAGCAAGCTCTGCCTCCTTGGAGGTTTGGTATATAGACAGTGGAGCTTCCTGGCGTATGACAAGAATCCGAGAATGTTTTTCAGATTATCAAGAAGAAAGAATGAATTTTTAGATCACCATGGGAAATAAGGCAAAGTGTACTCCAGTAGGAAGACGTACTATATTTTTAAAACTGAAGCAGGAGAGCGGCTTCGAGCAACCAATGTGCTGCATGTGCCAGGATTGGAGATGAACTTACTTTCCGTATCTCAACTTCAAAACAAGGGCTATGGGTTTTTTTCATTAAGGAGAAAGTATATGTCAAACACCCAAGTTGGAAAAAGAAGGCTTATATTGGAATCAGAAGTAACATGTTGTACAAGTTGCAGCTAGAATCACTAATGGCACTGATAGCCAGTAGTGGAGACAAATATTTGAATGAACTATGGCACAGGAGGATGGGACACTTACACCATGGGGCTCTGAGAATTCTCAGGAAAATAGTATCAGGAGTTCGAGAACTAAGTACTGAACGAGATGATGTATGCAGAGGGTGCGCTCTGGGCAAGTATGCCAAAATAGTGTTTTCCAGAAGTAACAATAGGGCTAAGAGTGTGCTAGGATTGATACACTCAGACATCTGCAGACCGATGTCCACAAAAGCTCTTAATGGTGCTGAATACTTCGTCACCTTCATCGATGACCATTCCAGGAAGACTTGGATCTACTTTCTGAAAACCAAGGATGAGGTTTTCAGTCGATTCAAAGAGTTCAACACTCTACTGGAAAATCTGATGGGAAAGAAGATAACAGTGTTGCACTCAAACAATGGTGGAGAGTATGTTGACAAGGACTTCAACAATTTTTGCGTTGAGGGCATCAGAAGAGAGTGGACAACTCCCTACAATCTAGAGCAGAATGGACTAGCAAAAGGGAAAAACAGGACTATTGTGGAAGCAACTAGGGCAATGTTGTATGATCAAGATATGCCTAAATTCCTGTGGGCAGAAGCATGCAGCATGACTGTTTATGTCCATAACAGGACTCCTCACAAGGCATTGCACAAAATCACTCCAGAGAAGGTCTTCACTGGGAAGACATCTGAAGTCAGTCATTTCAGGATATTTGGGAGTTTAGCGTATTGCCATATACCCGAAGAGAAGAGAGAAATTAGATCAAACTGCTGAGAAAGGATATCCTGTGGGATATAACGAGAATGATAAGGCATATAGAGTCTATCTTCCTAGGAGTTGGAAGGTAGTAGTTCGGCGGGATGTAAAGTTCATGGAGGATAAAGCTTTCAGGAAATCTCGAGAAATTCCTTCCGAGGAGTAGTCGAAGACGAGCCATTGGTCAAACCACTTCAACCAGCAGAAACTAGTACCAGAAATTCTCCTGAAGACAGCTTCAGAACAGGAGGAAACTCAGGAAGAGGAAGAGTTGATAGACGTGCCTACTACCAGTGGAAGAATGAGTCAGGAACTCCGACAGATTCTACGGGATGCAGAAGACTTCATTGGTGCACACAGGAATAGTAAAAGGGACCGAAGACAACCAAACAAATACAAAGCCTTAGTAGCTCAGTTTGGGGAACTTATAGTTTTCAAGAGGTCATTCAGCATCAAGTATGGGTGGATGCTACGGTGGAGGAATATAGCTCTTTAATGGTCAATGATGTCTAGGAAGTGGTACCTAGGCCTCAGGATAGATCAGTGGTAGGTTCGAGATGGATCTACAAGGTCAAATATGCTGCAGACGGCAGTGTGGAGAAATACAAAGCCAGGTTTGTGGCTAAGGGGTATGCTCAAAAGGAAGGGATAGACTACGAAGAAACCTTCGCCCCAGTAGCCAGGTATACTTCTATTAGAACCGTGATATCTCTTGCAGCACAGATGGGGTGGGAGATTCATCAGATGGATGTCAAGACGACATTCTTGAACGGGGTAATAGAAGAGGAAGTATACATTGAACAGCCAGAAGGTTTTGAGACACATGAGAAGAAATCTCATGTATGCAGATTAAAGAAAGCCTTGTATGGGCTTAAACAGGCACCTAGGGCATGGTATGGTCGAATTGATGGCTACTTGTAGAAGATGGGGTTTGTCAAGAGTGACGCATGTTGATCCTGCCGCCTACACCTACCTACAACTCAGAGAGAAAAAGCCTTCAACCCCACAAGGTGTGGTTGGTGGCAGGGAACTCAGAGAAGGGGCTGTCACACTAATCCCGACTCTCTCCGTTTGAGCTATCTCCTAGGTTAGCTAAGGGGGGTGGTCCCTAATGAAAATTTAAGTTAAAAAATGTGAGTTTGTAGGAGAGTGTTATAGTGAAAATGGATTAATTTTAAGGATTTATGAACAAATATGAACTGAGAAACTTGAAATAACAAAGCCAATCGTTAAGATGATTAAAAACCATAAAATCAGTGCCTTATAAGGAATTTGCTCAACAATTTAAAGATATATTTGCTCAAAGTAAAATGCAATGCTCTCAAAAGAGCAAACAAAGTAACCCTGAAATGTAAATAAGAATTGTTAGCACAAGATATGTAGATACAAAATGCTTTAGAGATAATCAACTTTATAAATCAAAACATGTGAAACATATCTTGCCAAAACCCAAAAGTTAGTAATTAACTTGGAAATGTAAAAGAAAAGAAGTGCTAAACCAAGACATCAATATGCAATTAGACTTGAAACATGAAAAGAAAACACTTGTTTGAAATGATTACAATACTTGCTTTTTGAATAGACTTTGCATGTGAAAACTCAAACCATCAAGAGACAAGTAAAGTAAATGTAATGGAAGGTGCTCTTGGTTAATTTTATTAATTAGCTCTACAACAAGATTACAATTTAACTCTTCAATTCTCAGACCTCACCCTCACCCAATGATATGGATCTCACAGTGAGGAGTCAATAGAGGAGTAGAGGATCCCTAAGATGTTTACTTCAACCAACTTATGTTGGAGGTAAGATTTTAATGAAGCTTGGGGTCTTCCTACACTAAAATGCCTAGATGAAATGCAAATTGTGTTAATTCCCCAAATTAAAATAATGATACATGCAAATGATTCAAAGAGATTGATTTGCAATGCTTGAAAATGAAATAGTGTTCAACATAAGTTGCAATTATAACTTCAATTGGAGGAATAAAATTAGCTTACAAGTGTTGCATGTGTTTCATCAATGAATTAAAATGATACAAGTAATTTGCTTGAAAGTAAAATTTGTTTCAAATAGACAACGACAATAAATTGCTCTAATATTCAAGATAACAATGTACCATAAAATTGAAGCATGTATTCAAGTGTTCATGAAACAATTTACCAAGGTAAATGGAAACGAATTAAAGTTTGTTAATAATATAAAATGCTTGCATGTAAAGGATGAATTACCCAAAGTAAAGTGTAAGCTTGTAGCTCCAAGCAACAATGAGAAAGAAAATGCAAAGCTCAAATGAAATTGTAACAAACTTTAACTTAATGAAATGTGATAGCGATGTTGTGTTAATTCCCAATTAAAGCATGCATGTAAGTGAATGAAGTATGAAAGCTTAAACCATGCAAATGTCAATCCACCCAAGAGAAGCCTCCCTCTAAATGGTGAGATAGGATACCATGGGAGAAATCCCAAGCTCCCACAAGCAAGTTAGATCTTTTATTAATATGACAATGAGAAGAGGGCCCTTCAAAGTTTTCAACTATACTTCAAGGAGAGTCCTCACAATAATTTCTTCAAACTTGGACACTAGACCTCCTTTCTCGAGAAAGTAGTGACAAGATCTCACAAAACTTATGCAAGGGAAACCCCCAACACTTGCCAAAGATCCTGCAAACACTTGTTAGATGTTGCAGGAAGTTGCTCTTCAAAATCTGCCACAGAAGAGTTAGCAAACAATTCAAACAATGATTGCAAAATAAGTTAAGTATTAATGGAAAAATCAGCAAGATAAAATGTATATGTACAATTATAATTTACAAAAGGCTAAGCTAAAGAGTCAGAGTAAACTCTCGTCTTTGCTTAGCCATCTTCAAGCTCTTAGATAACAAATGAAAGAAATGAAGTACAATGTTTTCTTTAAAAGAGATTTAAATTTAGAAGTTCTCGGCTTGTGTACAAGCTATGTGTTGAAATCCCTGCAAAACCACTTTGTAAGATAAGACTATGAAGGTTCAAAGAACAAATGAGAGCTCCTTTAAGAATGTATCAAGAGTGGGTTGGTATCTCCAAAGACTTCCCCTCATGCTTGATTCTGTAATTCAACAAGATGTTCCTTCTACAAAACTTCAATCAATAATTAGTTCCATATAGATTTAGCAATGAACAATGATAAGAAACTCAAGAGATTTATTTAAAACCAACTAGAGCATTCTATACCTAGAGCATACTTCTAAATCAAATGTCAATGCAAGATAGCTCTACATTAATAAATCTACAAGAGCATATAGAAGCAAATTAGATCAAAGCATGAGTAAAAGGAATTATACCAATGCTCAACAATTCATCACACTCGAAAAGGAGGAACACCACATGAATGAAACACCAAAGTCTTTACTGATATTTTTGAAAGTGTACAAGGCAGTAGCGCTTCCGCAAGTACAATAGCTAGTAACAATCTTATTACAATGTGAGAGCCCATGGCTCTATTATATAGAGAGTTGGGAGCAAATCCCAATGAAGAATGACAATGATAAATGGCATTGGGTGACAATCCCAAAGAGAAATTCGAATTTGTTGAATGGAGCTCCAATGCCAAGTGTAAAAATCGAATTCTGGCAAGTGGACATCATTTTCTTCTTTTCTTATGTGCCAAATTCGAATTTTATGGTGAGATGACAAGTGTATATAGGTGGTAACGCATGTGGGGACAATTTCCCACAAAAATTTCCACCAAATATTCTCCCAAATCCTCTCAAATGTGCATTAACTTCACAAATTCGAATTTCCAAGCAGCTTTTTCATTTAATGACAGAAATTCGATTTTACTTGAGCACATGTTCTTTCCTTGATTTTAGGAGTCCACATCACCTTGAAACTTCAATTTAACTCCCCCATAATTTTCCACCTCATTTCCACAACATTTAGCATGTGTGGATATTTATTTTTCTCTATTTATTTAATTTCTCGCTTAATTAATTGCCAGATTTCCCACTAAACTTAGGAAAAGTGGGTTTTGATGGTCCAAGACACATTATTAACCTCTCAAAGTGTGTCATAGTAGAAAGTTGAGGGTGAAAGGTGTAATTTTGATTACTCATACCCCATACAACTTCTCTAAACTACACTTATTACAATTTAAATACAATTTTATTTGCAATTTTTGACTCGCAGGAAATCTAGAAAATTAAAAAATGACTACCTAGACTTAACCAAATTCCACAATATTTTTTGTGTGATCTAGTATGGTAATATACATCGACTCTAGACCCTAAGATGTGTCAGGGGCTCAACCTTCAAACCGTCACCCCGGCTTTGGGGTAAAACGTGAGTGAAAAAACCCAGAAAATTATCCGCCTCTCAAAAAGAAGGGATAATTAACCAGATTAAAAAAACACTCCAAGGTGTACTTGTTTGCTGATTGAATCCCAACGTCCTAAGCCTGTTACAGACTCAAAACTCATCATTACTAGTATCACTTATTACAATTCACCGTAGGGTGTGGAATCTGGGTACAAGAAAGATGATCAAAAGATAGAAGTAGAGTTAAAAAACTCTGTTGACTGACAATATCTAATGGTACAAGTGTCCTCTGGATCATCCTTGAGCATGGAGTCTTCATATAATCATCAAGTGCCACTCTAGTGGTCAACAACGCAGACCCTAATAACTACTATCTGGTTGTAGAGAATGAGCCTCTAATCCTAGTGTTATATCTGGATCATCTCTTCCTGACAGGATCATCCAGGCTCATCAAAGATTGCAAGAAGAACCTAGCCACAGAATTCAATATGAAGGATTTGGGACAAATGCATTATTTCCTAGGGTTGGAAGTTTGGCTGCAGAAGGGTGAGATCTTCCTTAGACAAGGGAGATATGCTACAAAAATCTTGAAGAGATTCAGGATGCAGGATTGTATACCTATGGCTACTCCAATGATCACCAACTGAAAGAAGATTGATGAATCAGAAGATAAAGACGTTGATCCCACCTTGTACAGACAACTTATAGGGTCCCTGATGTATCTGGTAAATACCAAGCCAGACATTTGTTACGTTGTCAACACCCTCAGTCAATGCATGGTGGAACTTAAGAGGGCGCACTGGGCAACAGCCAAATATGTTCTCAGGTATATACAAAGAACAGTTGAGCATGGAATATTGTACACCAGAGGCAATGACATCAGGCTGAGTGGGTTCACTGACGCAGATTGGGTTGGAAGTTCAGTAGATCGGAAAAGTACAACTGGGTACTGTTTCAACATTGGATCAAGAATGACCTCCTGGTGCAGTAGGAAACAAAAATACGTGGCTCTGAGCTCAGCTGAATTAGAATATATGGTAGCTAGCAAAGCTTCATGTGAAGCCATATGGCTTAGGAAAATGCTTGTGAATCTATTCAGGAGAAGGATGGAAGCGACCAGGATCATATGTGATAATCAAAGTTGCATCAAGCTCTCTGAGAATCCAGTATTTCATGATCGGTTGAAGCACATTGATATCAGGTGTCACTTTGTCAGAGACTGTGTCCAACGAGGGGCAGTACAATTGAGATACACTCCTACAGGAGAACAAGTGGCAGACATCCTCACCAAGGCTCTAGGAAGAACAAAGTTTGTTTATTTCAGGGAGAAGATGGGGATGGTAAAGAATCCATTTCAGTAGCAGAAATGGATAAGTGTCAGGAGTTGCAGTGCAGCAGTTAGCAGTGGCAGTGCTATGGGTAGCATGATGCAGCATTACAAGTGTGGCAGTGGGAATGTCATGGGCAGCAGTACAGGAAGCAGTAGTGCAGGGGATGTGAGGCAGCAGGCCAAGCATCAGCACAGATACCGATGCGGAAGATTAGTGTGATGTTTCTATAGTGAAACATTGCTAGAGCACATTCCTCGCTAATAGGGAGTGTTGATTTTTGGTAGCATCGAATGTGCTTTAGCCTTGAAATTTGGAGAGGCTAAGGCACATGAGATCTCCAAGACCTGGAAATCATTTTGAGAAATTCCACCTGGATGAGGAGTTATTAAAATAATTAATATTTTTAATGGGTTCTGTTGTCGCACAAATTGTCACGACAACGCTCAGACCGGGGGCTATCACTCTGATCCCTGATCTCTCCGTTTAAGCCGTCTCCCGAGGCTAAGGGGGGTAGACCCTATGGGACAAAGGAAGACCAACTGTGGACCAGTTGGGTTGGGAGACACAGCAAGGCGATACCAGTACTTGATTGATTTTAGGAATTAATGTACCAGTGCCTTATGGAGTTAATGATTAAATGATTATTTATTAAATGTTGCAGAAATATAAACCATGTAAAACAATCATTTATCATCAAATAACCCAAGCAATGCAAGATGTTCGATAAATGCACAATGCTTTAACAATGTTCCAACAATTAAACTTCAAGAAAAATCAAATGCTTTAAATGATCATAAAATTTAAATGCTAACCAGTTACCACTTTCACATAGCTAACTTCAAATAAACATTTAAGTGCATTTAACTATAGAGAAGTGGAACATAGATACCATGAAGAACGCCAAAAAATGAATTTTCAATTTTCTGTTAAGTTTTTTTCAAAAATTTTAATTTTTTTTAAATATTTTTATATTATTTTATTTTTAATGAGATTTTTACATTTATTTTAAAATAAAAAATAAAATAAAACTAAACTAAACTAACACATATCTAGTTCTAAGACCTAAGCTACAAGAAACTAAAAAATCCTAACTAAAAAAAATCTAAATCTAAATTTTAAATAAACTCAAAGTCTAATTCTAAAGCCAGCTAGATCCTAACTAAAAAAAACTTAAAAGGAACTTTTTCATGCCCTTTTTTATATTTTTATATTTTTTTGATATTATTTATTAAATAAATCTAATTCTGAAATTAAAACTACAGAATCAAAAGTCTAACTCTAACCAAATGAAAATTTATTAAAACTAAAACCTAACTAAACAAATCTTAGAATAAAATAAATCTAAAACCAAAATCTAACTAAAAATTTATTCTAATACTAAATCTAAACTAAAATCTAACTCTAAATGAACTAACGCTAACTCAAAAAATAAAACAAAACCATGAAAAACCTTTTTTATTCTTTTGATTTTTTTAATTTTTATATTTTTATGATTTTAAAATTCTAAATTAAAAATTTAAATAAAACAAAACTGAAAGAAATAGATCTAAAACTAAAGCAATACTTTAATTCTAAAACTAAATCGAAAAATTATATGCTACCATAACCTAAAACTAACCAACGTATATATATAAAAAAAAAAGAACAAAGAGAAACACTTACGCTAACATAAGAACCCAATCGAAT
The DNA here is from genome assembly GCA_031772625.1 of Pinus tabuliformis. Taxonomy (NCBI): domain Eukaryota; kingdom Viridiplantae; phylum Streptophyta; class Pinopsida; order Pinales; family Pinaceae; genus Pinus; species Pinus tabuliformis. Next base: position 539,136,070 of record CM062807.1, on the reverse strand, counting down.
TTTTTTTTGGTTTTTTTGTTGTTGCAGATGTTCAGGTTTACGTGAAAGCTGGACGGCAGGCAAGGGAAACGACTAAAGGTTGTTGCTGCTTGGAAGAGTGGCAAGGGAGGAGCTGCAAGAGTTTGATTACAAGTTGGACGGCAGCAACAAGGAGGCTGTGGGAGAGATTTGCGTGGAATAGATGGAGGACGCAGTAAAGAGGAGAGTTGCGAGGAATGCGTGCAGAGGATCAGAATGAGGGTGCGGGCAATGTAGGTTATGGCAGCGGATGAGGAAATGGACTTGCATGAAGGAAATGAGGTAGCGGCACCATGAGGAGAAGGGGTGGGAAGTTGCGTTTGAAGGCAGCGTAGGGAGAGAAATGCGTGGAGCAAAGGAAAAATGGCTGCAAATTTGGCTTTGGACAGCAGCGTGGAAGCCAAGGGAGCTGCGTGGGGCAGAAGAAATGCTGAAATAAAAGAGCGAAGGAGAAAATCGATGGGTTAAACTGAAGGATGCAGGTTTATTGCAGAAAGCTGGACAGGGAAATACGCTGAGGCTGGCAGTGAAAAATGAGAGAAGCTGGAATGCATTTAATAAAGAGACCTGAACGAAATGGAGCAGGAACTTACGTAGAGGAGGCAGCGATTCCCTTGCAGCGTTTGTTTCCTTAAAAAAAAATTGAAAAATTTCTCTGTAACAGCAATGAAACCCTCGGCAACAACAGGTAGCAATAGACAAACAACCTGAAAATCCTCAAAATTCTTTAGAATAGTTAAAAATTTTAAATCAATCTGCTTCAGATTTCCCTGATGAAAGACCCTGAAAAATTTTCAAAATCTGTACCTGCAACCTGCAAAAACTGAACACCCAAAAATAAAATGTGCAAAAGACAAAACCTAAAAACCCTAAAACTAGCTACATAATTACAGTAATTACAGCTCAAAGGCTCTAAATAGCCAGATTTGTCAATATTCCACAGAAATATTTTCAGAATGTTAAATTTAATGTGAGGTGCTTTAGAAAACCCTTCATGCATCTGCAACACAAATTCTAATGATAAGCCAGGATTAAAATTGGTTGGGCTCTTTCAGAAAACGCAATCTGAGAGTTGGTTGGTTCAACTGAGAACTTCCCCTAACACTCGGTAAACTCAAAACTAAAGATATCCTACACAACTTAAATCAACCATTAACATAGAGGGAGAAAACAACAGCGAAATTCAGATCAAAAGGAGATACCTGCCATTATATTTCAGAATCTAAACTATCATTCAAACCCCAGAGATCAGACAAGATACCTGTGCCTAAATCAATCTTCATCAAGCTATCATCAATGGCTAAAAATAAAATTATGCAGAAAAATAAAACATCTTACAGCATTTTCAGAACAGTAACACCAACAAGATTTTCAACCCCAAAGTCTTTCTTTATTTCACAAAAAATGACTACAAGAGAGCTTTCTTTAGCACAAGACTCACAGATCCAATCTCCTCTCAAATGACCCCTAACACCCTATTTAAAAGAAAAATTCCCAAAGGCTAGTTCGAGCGATCCATGTCAAACTAATCTCGACCGTCGATGAGGATCAAAATCCCTTTTAATCTCATCCATCGAAATTTTAAATGCATTTTAATATATTAAAAAATTAAAACTTTGCATTTATTTTCTCAAAACTTTGACTTATTAATATTTTGTTATTTTATTTTTATTTTTATTTTTATTTTTTAATTTTTTAGTTATTTTTAATTTTTTAATTTTTTTCATTATTTATATCTTTTTTTTTTTGGATCCTCGAATTTAACCCTTTGGGAAAAATTACCTAGCACCTAGGACTTTGGACTTATGAGAGGATTAAAACATTTTCTAACCCTCAAAACACTTTACATCATGACTTGTACAATTTTACATCTCAAGGGGGAAAACCCATTTGACATAGACCCTCATTAACCACCCAGTTCTGCGACACAAACATAATCTAGTAGATCAAGCAACTTGTAATAACCTAACCAAATAGTTAGAATTATTTCCAAATTACTTTTACATAGACTCGACCAAGTACACTAGGAGTCCCCTAAGATTCTAATGACAAAATCCATTCCGGCTTTGGGGTTAGGCTGAAGGAAAACTCTGCCGATCATGGATTGGTGAGACAAAAACCTTTCGGAACGTAGATTATCACTAGAAAATTAGGTTTGCCCAGGCAATTTACATACATGACTAAGATCTGCCAAGATTATTTACAATTTACACACGCAGATTGGGTTTACAGCATAACATGATCGGGCTGATGATCACAGTCGAATGGCACAGACATGTCGATCAAGCGCTATCCCTTTTGTCGCAAAAGGGGGTGTACTGCTATGGGTAGTTGACACGTAGTGGTCAACAGGTTCCTAAGTCTAAACTTAGGAAAATAAAAATATTAATGGGTATTAATAAAGATAAGGGTGAGAAGCTTCTAAGAGACGAGGATCAAGTCTGTTTTAATCTTAGCCATTGATTAGGGACTTAATCTCGGTCGTTGATTCGTCAACAGGAAAAGTATAAGAGAAGACTTGAGGATCATTTGGAGACACATCGGCAGATACTCAATATCTCAAGGAAAATCGATTCTCAAGTAGAGGAGATCGATTTCAGAGGGAGAGTTGCAGGGTGGAGGAAGAGGAGGGCATTAGCAGCAAGCAGTGACAGAGGAGGTGACGCAGGGGTAGTGGGAGACAACGCAGAGAGAGACGCAGTCCAAAGGAGAGACGCAGATCCTATGCAAGTTGACGTAAAGTGACGCAGAGCCACTTAGAGCCACGCTGGGCCACGTAGAGTGACGCAGGGGTGACGCAGAAGTGGGAGTAGGCTCTTCAAAGTGTCAGAAGGTCTCAAAGGGTAAGTCTCAGGTGTTTTCTTTCAACTTCTCTGTAAAATCATTCCATGTAAAAGCAATTGCTGCTGAAGATTAATAAAGCCCTTATCTGTTGCACCAGATTTCCCACATTGGGTTTTTCTAGGGACAATTGTCCAAAAATAATTGTGTTGGTCTGATTGGTTCTTGTGCATGTATTTTTTTCTAGGTAATTGTGTGACAGCTACATTAGAATTTATTTTAATATTTACTGAAGGGATTTCGTAAATAACTTATTGTGAATAATAAGTAGGTGAAATAAATCAGTTGCTACAGTAGTAGAATTTCAGTTTAGAAATTTTCACAACATGGCCAGGTGACAAATAGCTGACACAATGATTTGTACCTATCTTCATAACCTGGATCGATAAGGAAAGCACCATAGCAGCTCAGTCAAAGTGAGAGTCGACCACCGAGGAAGGCGAACCAGGTGAGCAAGGAATTAATGAATGCAGATATTAAGCCTCATGATTTGCTTCGCTGATAGAAAATCATGAGGAAATCACGTTATGTTATCTCTTCATGTTAATTTTAGTCATTGTCAAGTAGGGTAGGGTCGTAATACTCTGAAATAGTTATTTGTAAGAGATTATAAATCTGCCTCTTGACATGACAGTGACAGACTTGGATATTGTTTTTTAAACTCTATTTTTGCAATTAAAAACTCTATTTCATTTCATCCTTTTGTTGTGTGATTTATCCATGTGTATATAATCTTGTGAAGGAGTCGTGTTGTCACCTACTTCTCACAGGAGGGCCCCCTAGAGTTGTAAGGTTTTACTGTTTTCAAACTAACATTTCAATTCTGCATTCTATATTGTGTTTAATTCATTTATTTCACTAATAGTTTGATTGTTAATAGTGATCACAGAGTTGATAACAAAGTACAGTTTGTTTAGTCATTTTGTTGTAGGATGAATGAGTGAAGTCGAGATCTCTTATGCACATGAAAGTAGTATAACAGAGTGTGGATTGATATAGATTTGTAGTATGGTTTTGAGTTACAGTTGTGTGAATAAGATTTCAATTTAAGTATAGAGTTAATTTCTCTTTCTGTCAGAGTAATTTAGATCTAGTTTCATTATCAAGTTTTCTTTCAAGAAAATGTGTGTGTGTGATTTCATTTCAAGCAAGAGTCAAGCAAGTGTGATATTTTCTTTCAAGCAAGTGTGTGTGTGATTTCATTTCAAGCAAGAGTGAAGCAAGTGTGATGTTTATTTCAAGAAGAGTGTGATCTTTCTTTTAAGGATGTTTATTTCAAAAAGAGTGTGATCTTTTTTTTAAGAAAGAGAAATAGTTTTGATTTCATATTTACTTTCATAGTTGTTAAAGAAAACATGTGCATTTCAGTATCTCAATTTAATTTAGGAATTGTTTAAGTAATAAGGACTCCTAGCACAAACAGTGCACATACATTTCATCAGTTTACTAGCCCTAGTTGATAATTCATGTAAGTAATTTAACACCAACTAAATTACCAAACATCTATCTATACATTTCTCTTGTCACATGAATAATGTATGGGATTTTCGCTCTCTAGATCTGCAATTGCTCTAATTTTATGCGAAATTGTGGAATTTTTGGACTTATGAGGCATTACACATGTTACATGTCTCATGTATGATGAATGAATGTTCCTAGAGGTTAAAACTCATTGATAATACCTTGATAATTCATCAACTATTGCATATCGAAGTGTAAGTTCCTTTTGGTAGCTAAGTTCATGCCCTAATTTGCCATGGAAGTTGCCTAAGGTCTCCTTGATTGGGTGAAAGCTTCTCCAAATCTTGAAATCTCCTTGACTCCATCTCTCCCCAAGGCAAGGCACTGGTCTAGCCCTTGGTGATCACTTAAACAAACATCTTTTTCACCTTTTTCTCCTCTCTCTAGGCCTAACCTAGAACCTCTCCCAGGGCATCAAGTGAAATCTTTTATAGCCATCCAAACCCTTTGAAATTTGGTCCACAACTGCATTGGGGTTTTCTCAAGGGATCCTCCAAATTTTAGCTCAATTCGACAGTGGGATCCCGAGATATTGCAAGCCCTAGCTGAAGGATTATTCCTCTCCCCAGGTTGCTTTGGGTTAGTGTCCTCATTTGGATCATTTCATTAAACTCCAAAAGAAATTTGTTTCTTTGATCCTATTCTCCTCCCAAACCTGGTCAAGCCCCTCTATTGTTGATCAACTCCACACCCTTGACCTAGTTTGGGCCCACTTGGGTTCATTGTGGTCCCACAACTTTGTAACTCACATTCCACGAAGATCACATAGCAGCGATTTCTCCTTTAGGATTCTTAGGTCTAGGATACCTCTTGTTAAAGGTTATTCTCCAATCCTAGGTCTAAGTATTCTCATAGCCCTTCTTAGAGAGCTAATTGTGTTGCTTTCAAAGCAAGCAAGCATTATTTGAGCCTCTCTTGTGAATAGGATTTAGAAATCACCCCCTATCTTATCACTGATCCATCTATTATTGTGATTCCTCTCATACCGGAACTCCTCCTATCGGTGAAAGTCCGTAAAGAGCAGGGAGCCTTAGTTGAGGTGACAGTGGGCTACTGCTCCAGTGTTGCCCCTTGACTTAGTAGTTGCTCTATAGGATCCCCTCCTAGGACCCCTGCTAGTTTGAGCAGTAACAAAGCCTATAGGTGTTGAATTATTCATCATATAGCAAATGTCAGATAGAATGATATGTCCTCCCCATATCATATCAGAACCGCTGAGCAGAATGACATCACAATCCACCATATGCCAGTAGGGTCTGATGGTAAATGTAATGGAGAACTTCCTAGAGAATAGTGTTGGTTATTCAAACTTTTTGACCTATCCAAGATGATACAGCTTGGGTTGAAATGTGATTGGCAGGGCAACAACCAACTGCTGGGACGCTGTAACACTAGATTTTTATGGCTTCCATTGTGCATCATGATAGAAATGAGGTTGTCTCTGATTTGATGGTTCTAGGTAAATAGTTCTTCTCACCACTCCAACGTAGTATGCATCCATTAAGACCACATGCAAATATGGAGAAGATGGATCGCTCACTGAGACAAATGGGCACTGAGTTTGTACCCACAATAAACTGTATTAAGTGATTCTTTATGTCTACGCATGGGTTGGTATCACTCTTGGACAAGTCCCACAGTCAATATACAAATTACTGCCCAAGACTGTATATAGTAAATTCATGTTGAACTCATCCATCACAAATTGCTTGTAAAGTTATGGCTGAATTCTCCACCGCTTCTTTGCAAAACAAAAAATACAGTCTCCCTTTTTCTCAAATGTTGTCAAAAATGCTTGTACTGCAGTTAGAGTAGGTCATAATAGAGTTTATGTTCGACTGATTTCTGAATTAAATACTAGATCATAATAAGACATTTATAGATATTTTATGTTGAACCATCATTATGAATGGGATTAATATATGATAGTTACGACACTAACAACAAATAAACTGATGAAATATCAACAAATGAAACAAAAGTAAGCGATCCTAGTCATATATTACCTTCTTATGGTCTTCCAATCCTTCAAGGAAAAAGGATGCAAGCTTTTGAAAAGAACTGCTGATCCAATTCCTGCAACACCTTTCAAAATGTTCTTCTCTGGTTCACCAAACTGTTTTTTGAATATATCCTGAGATAATGAATCGCCAGCACTTCCTCGATAACATCTTGAGGAAAAATAGCAACGTGGAAGCAAGACAGAACCTTGAGGCTGAGATTGAATCCATTCTAAAGCTTTTATTTCTTGTAGAAGTGGAACCTGCGTTTCAATCAAGAGTGACAGATGAGTGATTATTGAAAAGAAAATGTAGATCACATGTACCAAATTTATCATATCCCTTTCACAAAGAGAAAGGTGATACCATACACATCCGATTTTAGCATGATGGTCAGTTAATGTATATTGCTGTGCTTCTGTGAGAAACTTAGAACTAAAACATGTGCCCGTTTTCCTTGCAATCAGTAGACTAAAACATATGCCATCCTTTGTAGACAATGATGTCAACCTAAAGACGTAATTAAACAGAGTAAATCTTTGAAAATTGACAAAATAATATTTTTTTCTTTAAACTACAAGTTCAAGTAAATAAAACAGGAAAGGAAGTTATAAGAATGATTTACCTACCAGAAGCAAAGAAATCAATTTTTGAGCAGTGGTACTTCCAAAATTTTGTTTCGAAATCAGGACACAACTAATCTTGAAGTTGAGAAAATGAGGCCTCAAATATAAGATTATATATTTGGAGAATACAATACGGAGTGAAACCCATATTACTCAATATTACAAAAAAACTAAAAGTGAACTGTACCAATTCTTCTATTTAAAGGAGGCCAAGCATAAATGAAAATTCATAAAGATGTATTCGATGGAGATTGTACAAAAACAAAGTGAAATAGATCTTATTTGATTTTACAAGAGGAGGATAAACAAAGAAGTGAACACGAGTATCAAATATATGAAAAGGGATGAGATATTACAAGTGCATTCCAAGGTCATGTATAGTTTTAAGCAATGCAAATATGTCTTGTAAAGATCTAACAGAAATATTCCAGCTCAAACTATAAAAGGCTCTATGTAGTAGTTGAAAGAAAAGAAAAAAGTTCCAAATGTCAACAAGGGTTAGTAAAACAATGGATGTGCTTGAATGATAGATAACTATGCTCTAAAAGCAATTATTTTGATAAACATGGTCTTGTTACCCACCACCTATGGGTGACACCCATAGGAGAAATTTCTCCTAGATGGTCCTCAGTCGGTAGCCAACAGCCCCTTGCAACCACCAGATAGCTCAATGTGCCACCATCTCTGCCACCTAAGCCAGCCATTATGCTTCCTTGCCCATCTATTATGACCGTGTGTTTGAAGGTGGACCTTCCAACCATGAAGGTATGGCTTTCATTATGTAGTTGGGTATTTTTGCCTACTTATGATGGACACTTTTGGGCATGGATTAGTGGGGGGATTCGGTGGAAAGAATGGGTTTGATCTGTACTCTTGTCCCCTTGTCCAATTTGGTGGTTAACCTTGTATCTTAGTCCCATGGGATCTCCTTTATTGGCTACTAGCTTTAGGAGTGCCACTACATGGGAAATTTCGATTTTGGTTGCTTGGTCCCGCTCCCTAACACCACATACATCACTCCCCTCCACTCATTATGACCACTTTTCACATATCTCCCATCTAGATCCACATTTGTCCATTGGGTCCACAAGGAGTTAGCCTCCCCCTCCCCTTGTCCACACTTAGGGTCAGGTCTGGAACGATGCCGCGGAGGTTGATGCAACTAAAAAGAAAGTTAAAAACACAATTTGGCCACTATCAACAGGAAATGTACCACAAAATGCAAAAGATGGTCGGGACATACAAATTTAGCATGTGGGCAAAAGCCAACATGAGCTCTACCCCCTATCATTATGGCCATCACCCTGGTTCCTAGGGCCCTTATATTGGCCCCCTGCATCATTGAGGAACCCATGATTGTCCCAACCCCTAGTGGGCAATGAATTGCCCAACCTTAAGGGGGTATTCACTACTATATCATTTGCATCATGCTCTCATCCCCTGGAGCTCCGAGCAATTATAAAAGAAAAATCAATAAAGGGCAAAAGGCATATGAAGAAGGGTGGAAAAACAAAGGTCGGGGTAACTCATATACCACGATTGCTCCCTCCTACATCTATACACCCAAGTTTGGGCTTTCCTCATCATAGCTACCCTTGTACCATGGCATGTGGCTTGGAAGCTTCCCCGGATGCCCCACTCCATTTCATCATTATATCACATGACACTAGTCATAGGACGGATGTACCATGGACCTGTTACTCCCTTAGAGGTTGAAATCATCTAATAAGGTCATTGATTAACCTCCCTCTTGAACTTGGAGACACTTGTACACTCTAAAGCCCATTATGGAAGGGCATGCAGCCATGAAGTGCCCATTTGGTTCCATGATTTGTAAGCTCATTTGCTCAATTACACTAATGATTTGTTGTACTAGAAGGTGAGAATATGCATTGGATCTTATACAATATTACAGTTGGGTCTTCATCTTGGGGTTTGGTCTCCCTATACGAGGTCCAAGCCCTCCAGAGGGTCATATTGGCATTTGTAGGGTGCGTGTTGAGAGCCATGGACGTCCACTATAGCAGAGAGCAAATAGCCATGCCATGGGATCCTTCAGCACCATTCACTGCTCACTCGTGTCCCACTTATTTGATGATGATGATGGACCTAGACCACCTTGCCCAGCCGGCTACACACTTGCACCACACACTTGGTAGTAGATCCAGAGCCCAGATGGGGTTGTGTCTCACCATGGGAGACAAAGTGAGGGCTTGCATCATTGTTCCAACCTTGCAGATGGGATACAAGCTTGTTCGATCCACTTGGAGACCCGTGAGGCTGATTTTGTGCCCCCACAGCCAATTAGGAGCACTACAGGTCATTTGCTTGGAGATCAAGGGGTCATCCCCTTCATCACTATTTTTGGAGCCCTTCCACTCATTTTGGCACATGAAGAATTTCACTAGGCCTTTCAAATGGCCCTCCGAGCTATTGTCCTACCATTTCAGCCCTCTTGAGAGGCTTACCTTTCATATTATAGAGCAATTTGGTGGGCTTGTCACCAAAGGATGTTATTTTGCACATTATTTTATTATTAGAGGCATCATTAGGCCTAATTAGGCAAATCGAACCCTTAGAGGATCATTTCATTCCTCATCATCAATTGGATTTGTATCTCTCTCTTCTTGAGGATTTTGCACTACCTTTTGATGGATGAGTTGGAAAATCGATGTTTGGATAATCTTTTCTTGGTCTTGGAGCTTCATTTTTGGGCTTGCTGGAGGGGTCGTAAGGCCTATTTCCCATTGCAGAAGCAAAGGAACAAACAGCATGGGCATGAAGTACGGAAAAGGAGGCAAGCCACAATGAAAGAGAGGACTATTGAAGGGGTTAGAGAGGGTTGAAGTGGATTGTGTCTATGCCCTAACCAGATTGTCAACCTATAGCAATTGCACCAGCTCACAAGTACAGGTATGTTGATGTTTTTCATGTTGAATTGTTGATAAGGAAGAGGTCCTAGTGTGGACAGAAGTATTGGGTGCCCTTGGATTGTTAGACGACAGTGTAGGTGACCCAAGAGTAGACCTTGATCAGTAGTCATAAAGGAGTTTGACAGCTAAAGGTGGGTGAAGTGATTGAGACTATAAGTAGCTCCTTGGTGGACGAAGGAGGCTACCAAAGGAGACAGATTGGAACTCAAGGTTTCGTCCAGCCAGCGGAGCAGATTTGACAGCTCATGTTCATCACTGGAGAAGCGACATTTGGTGGTGATATGTGGCAGCCCTCCTACCCTATGTTAGTCTTCATTGGAGCAACGTAGGAAGACTATAATGGGAAGAAGACCCTGAGTAGTTGAGGAGCAATAGTGGGTAGTTGTGAGTTGTTCACAAACGGAGTTGTGAACAACTCAATAGGAGTCTTGATGTGTTGATGCGTTGATGGACAAACGATCAATGTGAGAGTAGATTGGATAGTCGAGATTCAGTGGCCAGATGGACTTGGAGCATTGATAGAGGCAGGTGTTGCAGATTGGGAGTGAAGGACCTGCAGGTGTACAAGATATGACAAAGAAGTTGTGATCGTCAACTACATCAGCTAGATTATATTGTATTTGTATTCTTGTACCATTGGATATTTGAGGGCCATTATCCCTGGTATGGGAGCCCTAGACTATTGTATTATTCAGTTGGATTAATATAACGAAGATTGGGTTATTGTACAATATTGTGTAAAAAGTTGTGTATATTTTGTGCACTAGTAGATTTACTGTTGTTTATATTCCGTTGTGCAAAGTAGCTTCATTGTGATTCTTGGTTTGGTAGCATTAGTTATCTAAGATTCTATCCTAGACACCAGGATCATGAAAAAAACAACATGGTATCAAAGTGTGTCTGAGCTACTTTGAGAGACAAAGAATCAAAGTGTGCACAACGAAGTACAACTTAAGAGGGAGTTGGTCACATTGTAGGTGAAGGATTCAAAATAATGTCGAAGTTATAGGTTGGTCTCCAATATGAGGACAGGTTGGAAGGATTGTCCAACTATAGTCCATGGAAGGAAAGGATCAAGTTGGTCTTGTAGGTCAACAGGATCTAGGAGTTTGTCATGAAAGCCATCAAGAAGCCAACCGACCCTAAGGAGCTCGAAGTGTACGAGGAATTGGATACGAAGGCGAGATTGATCATCGTAGATGGTGTGAAGGACTCCCTAATATCTCATTTGTCTGGGAAGAACACTGCACATGAGATGTGGTTGCCTCTTCAGAATTTGTTCCAAAATAAGAACGAGAACTAGGTATTGGTATTGGAGGATAAGTTGAAGTCCACCAAAATGATGCACGATGAAGGAGTGACTTTGTATCTGATGAGGTTGTCTCAGGTCAAAGATTATCTTGCTGTCGTCGGTGTGACTATTTCAAATTCTGATATGGTGAGGATTGCTTTGAAAGGGTTCACCGAGGAATGGAAACCCTTCAACAATGGGATTGTTGCCAGACAAAAGTTACCAGACTGGAATAGGATGTGGGACGACTTCATCCAAGAGGAGTTGCGAGACGAGGATCTTGATCCAAAGAAGAAGGCTTCAGATGATGACATGGCACTTGTAGCAAGAATGAAGGGCAAGCAAAAGGAGGACTTGAGTAAGATCAAGTGTTTCCATTGTGGCAAGATGGGTCATTTTTCAACGAGATGTATGATGAAGAAGAAGACGAGAAATGATGAGAAGAAGAAAGGGAAGCAGGTCGTTACAGTTGCCACTTCTACTAAGATAGATGCTCTCACCAAGAGATTGGAGGAAGACTTTGCCTTGATCTCTCATTTTTTGCAGGGTAACATCAATGATGTTGCATGGTACGTGGACAGTGGAGCATCGAAACATATGATAGGGTCACAGGAGGTATTCGAGACTCTAGCTGAGTGGGACTCGAAGTTGCACATGGTGTTGTGCAACATGAGTCAGAAAGAGATCTGAGAATCGGGAGTTGTGCCATTCAGGACAGAGTCAGGAGAGGTGATGCGAGTCCAGGATGTACTGTTTGTACCAAGACTCAGATGTATCATGATATTTGTCTCAACAATCGAGTAGAAGGGGTTTTAGGTCTTGTTCCAAAGTGGGAAAGAGAGACTCAGGCCCAGATGGGAAAAGTGATGATTGGCACTAAAATGAGCGGAGGGGAGTAATGTATATGGTATCGGGAAGTGGGACCACGCAACCAAAATCTGGATTTCCCATGTAGTGCCAGCCCTAAAGCTAGTAACCAGTAAAGGAGATCCTACGGGACTGGGATATAAGGCTAACCACCAAATCAAGCAGAGGAGACAAGAGTACAAACCTAGCCCACTCTTTCTGTCGAATCCCCCATCAATCCATGCCCAACAATGTCTAGGATAAGAAAAAAAAAATACTCAACTACACCAATGAAAAGACATACCTTCAGGGTCTGGAGGCCAACCTTCAAACATACGATCATAACAGATGGGCGAGGGACCACATGGTTGGTTCAAGTGGCAGAGATAGTGGCACATCGAGTTATCTAGTCGTTGCAATGGATTGTTGGCTATCGGCTGAGGACCATCTAGGAGAAAGAATTTCTCCTATGGATATTACCTATAGGTGGTGGGTAACATCTAGCTCCAACTGGGAGATGATTTCTCAGAAGAGTGCACAAACGTACTTGAACGGGAGGTCACGAGAACACCAACAATATCTTGGGACCGCAGACCTGTTACCTACACATATCAAAGACCAAGCACACAGGGCAACATGTCTTTATGGTGTCTTATGACAACCCATGCTTAATATTAGGCCATAAAATCAATAAGAAAATAAAATTTTATTCTAAATGCAATTTTAATCAAAATGCAACTAGCCTATCATGATAATATCATATGATATAAGGTCTAATGAGAAAGTCCTCCAGTAGGGAACCTAAAAGGGGTTCCTAAGAGGGCAACTGCTAGGTCAAGTGGAAACAAGGCCCTCTACTTCAATGGGTTGAGAATTGAACCCTAGACCACCTTCTACCTACAAATAATGATAAGATTCAATTGCTTCATGACTTTTAGTGGCATAATATTTGCGGAAACCCCTGAATCTAACATGCAATTATGCAATAGGTCATTAACAGCTAAGGTGAGGAGGAATGGCTCATGCCTTGGGTTTAAATTGGGAAGTTGGATGTTTTGCAATGCTATGAGTATGTCTTCTTCTTCAAACCCAAGGGTTTTCTTGGCTTGCCAACACTGTCATGGAAGTTTCACAATCTCTTTTAATGGAACCTGGATGGTCATCTTTCCTATAGCAACTTCTATATCAACATCAAGCTCAACCTCTTTACCCTTATCCCTTTTTGTGGGTTCTCCCTTTTGAGGGTTCCTTTTAGAATTGACTTTCTTTGGAGGATCCTTCTTAGGGGGCTCTTTAAGGAGAGGTTCTTTGTGAGGGGTTTGCTTAGGAAAAGATTCATTCTTGTTGGTTTCCTTGGAGGTTGTGGGGTTCTCATTGTTGTTCTTTCGTGAATATTGGATCCCTTTAAATCTTCCACTATCATCGGCGTTGAGGATTGGCTCATTTTTCTCTTCCTTAATAGTCACTTCACTAATGGGAGGATGAGTGTATGAACCACCTAGCAAAATGTTAAAGGCTTCGGATTCTACGATGTTGGCCTGCTCATTGATTTCTTCAACTTCACTGTAATATCCCAATTTTTATTTTTCGCATTAGACACAATTTTTGAAAGAGGAGGCAATTCCGGCATTGGGACTTAGGAGGAAAAAGGGAAATCGCAGCTTTAGTGGATAGTGGGGATTGTTACCGCTCAAACTAGCAGGGGACCTAAAGGGCAAATGCTAGACTAAGGGCAACAGATGGAGACTTAGCCCATTGTCACCTCAGCTAAGGCTCCCTTCTATTTACGGACTTTCACCGATGGGAGGAGACCCGGTATATTGTGGAGTCACCGATGAAGGATAAATAATGAAAGGATGTGGAGTGACCAAAATAATCCCCTTCCCAAAAGAGTTAGAAAGATAGAGCTCGCTTGCTTTCTAAGCAAGGTACAATGTCTTCTAGGGAAAGGAAGAGAAGATTTGAGGGTTAGGTTTATGGGATATGACTTGTAAGGGAGTTTCCCAATCCCTAAAATCCTTTTTGAAATTGGTATCCCGGATGGTTCTTGAAGAATTGTCCTTTCAAAGGAACGGGACCACACGGGACCAAGTGGACCCAGTCTAGGGTAGTAGGAGAGAGTATGGAAACCAATGATGTTATTACCCCAGACAAGGTAGAGGAAAGGATCAAAGAAAGAATTTTCACTTAAAGGTGTCGAATTGATCCTGTGAGGCACTAGCCTTGGGGATGCTAGGGCAATGTTTGATCTCGGAGCTAGGGCTTGGCTTTTATCACAACTCCACCGTCAGAATGGTATCAAATTTGGAGGAGGTCTTGAGGAGACACCAACGCAGGAGAGGCTAGGAGATCGAACTTTTTGGAGGGATAATTTGGCGGGAAAATGATGCCCTAGGTGACCCACTTCAGCTAAACCTAGGAAAGGGTGAAAAGGGTATGATTTTAGGTGACCACCTCTTGGTAGATTAGTGCATTAGTCTTGGGAGAATGAAGTCTATGATGAAATAAGAGCGATGACCTTTGGTTTTGGGTCAAGGAGGCCTCAAGACTACTCCGCTAGCCTTCTAGGTCAAAGGGAAGAAATCTTGCAACTTTTATACTTCTATGTGCAAAGGAGATGGCTTATTAAGTTCAATTCATTAATGGAATTACCCCTAGGAGATTTCATTCACATTATATGGCCCATACATTCAAAAATGCTATAATAGAGATAAAATTCCACAATTTAAAGCAGTAAATGCATGCAACGATTAGCCCTAAAAATAGCAAAAATCCCAGCCCAATGTATATGACAAAGTAAAATAAGAATAACATTAAAAGCATGTACTTACATGTAATAGAATATATCCAACCATCCATAATTGACAAGAGAGAAGCTCCAAGACATGATAGACCAATATCCACACATCAAAATTCATCCATAAAACTCCAATTCATCCTCTAGAAAAAATATGAAATTCTCAAGAGAGAGAAAAGATCCAATCCAAAGTAATGATGAGAAAATGAACTCATCTCACTTGTATTTATACACTAATGAGGAGTTCGAATTAGTCTCCTTGGCCTACATAAGCCCCAAAAAGAAAATTATGTGTTAATATTCTGACTTTTGGTGACAAGCCCACAAAACTAGCTCACAAATGAAAGAATAAGGCTCTCAAGAGGTCAAATAATAATCTATGGATGTCATAGGGCCCTTTAAGAAGCCTCATGAGGTGCATGGGTGCCATAATGAAGAGTAGGACCCTCAAAAGTGATGGACAAGGGGTTAGCCCCTTGTTCTCCAAACAATAAACCCGTGGTGCTCCAAATGGGTGTGAGGGCATAATAATAACCTCATGGGTCTCCAAATGGATCGAAGATGCAGGTAGATCGTCTGCAAGGGCTCTAATGATGGTGTAGGGGATGCCACATCATCTTACAAGTCCTGAGTCAACTGCCAAGTGCATGGTACATCTGTGGGGTCAGTTGGGCATAGGTGAACCAGGTATATCTTCCTCGTCCAATGGGAGTATCTCGAGCATCTCTAACCATCCTCGGGGATCCATGGATGTTTTCTACTACTGTGGAGGCCCATGGCTCTCAACACACACCCTACATGTGCCAATGTAGCCCTCTAGAAGATTTAGGACCGCGTATAGGGAGACGAAACTCAAGATGGAGACCATCTACAATCCTACATAAGATCCAATGCGTCTCCTAGCCTTCCAATACATGTCATTAGGGAAATCGAGTTAATGAGCTTACCAACCATGGACCACAGGAGGGGACTTCATAATGGCCTGCCCTTCCATAATGGGCTTCGAGATGTGCCAATATCTCCTAAACTCCAAATGGGGTTAACCTAGTATTCTATTAGGTGGTTTATACTTCTAAAGGGGATAACACGTTCAAGGTACATCCTTCAAAAGGTGGTGGCATGTGACAAATAGGTGAATGAAGTAAGGGATGAGAAGGGGCGGCCCTGGACCACACGTTGGGGTACAAGGGTAGCTGATAAAAGGGAAGTCCACACTTGGGTTTACAATGTATAGGAGGGAGCAATCGTGCTAAATGAGGTGCTCCGACCTTGATTTTTCCACCCTTCTTTATATGCCTTTTGCTTTTTTATGATTTTCTTTTATTAACTGCTCAAGGCTCAAGGGGTAAGCACATGATGCATAAGATATAGCAATGAATACCCCCCTTTTAAGGTAGGGTGGTTCATTGTCCACCAGGGGTTGGGACAATCATGGGTTCCTATATGATGAAAGAGGCTCATAGAACTTGTAGGAACCAAGGTGATGGCCATGATGATGGGGTAGAGCTCATGTATTGGCTTTTGCCCACGTGCTAAATGTGTTTGCCTCGACCATCATTTTGTGATACGTTTTCCCATTGAATGTGGCCAAATATGCTTTTGTCTTTCCTTTTAGCTACATCAACCTCCAAGCATCATTCCGGGCCTAACCTAAAGTGTGGGCAAGGAGAAGGGGCGAGCTAACCCTATGCGGACCTAGTGGAGGAATGTGGACCCAAGTGGGAGAATTGATGAATGGGTTAATAATGCATGGAAAGGGAGTAATATAAGAGGATAAGGGAGTGGGACCACACAACCAAAATCAGGATTTCCGGTGAAATACCATCCCTAAAGCCAAATGGTTAGTAAAAGAGACCCCACAGGACTAGAATCCAACGTTAATATCCAAAATGGGTCTACGGGACAAGAGCACAAACCTAACCCATTCTTTCCGTCGAATCCCCCCATTAATCCATGCTCGGAAGTGTTCATGATAAGCAAACTACAATATTCAATTACCAAATGACAAGGCATGTGATTATGTTTGGGAGGCCCACCTTCAAACATATGATCATGGAAAATGGGCTAGGGACCACATGGCTGGCTTAGGTGGTAGAGAAATGGCACAATGAGCTAGCTAGTGGCTATCAGCTAAGGACCATCTTGGAGAAAAAAACATTCTCCTAGAGATATCACCCACAAAATAGTGGGTAACAGGGACCACAAGGAGAGAAAATTCAACCCGAGTGGCAATTCGCACTAGTGAGAAGAGAGAGAAAAAGGAAGGGGTGCAAATTACTGGAAGATGGGGACCACCAAGGGAGAGAGGGCCAACAATTATAAAGAGAGCTTGGAGGCCTCCATTTGGTATCTTTTGATCATTGAAAATTTAAAATTAGTTCTCTTGAGCTGCTTAGCCAAGACAACCATGTTGTTCAGCACAAGGAATTTTCGAGTGAGAATTCCCCCCTCATTTCAGAGAACTTCGAGTGTCTCCATATTGAGGCAATTTGGGGAGCTCAACTCAGAGTTTCCATTGGGAATAATTGCAGGTTATTTCAGCTGGTACGTGTTCCTTCCAGGGCATGGAGGTGGCTCGAATTGCTTGTGGGGAGATCAGTGACAAAGGAGCAGAACACCAAAGGATTTGCAGATATTTTCCTTGTTTTAGTTGGAGATTTTTGTGGGGATTCGCAGGGATGAGTTTGAGGGAATTCTTGGGGCCGAAATTCTACATTTCTGGAAGTGCGTTGGGATCTCCAGACAAGGTTGCACAGGGGCTGGAGGAATAGAGGTTGAGGAGAGATAAGAGTCGGAGATTGGAGGTATTCCTCAGGGGAGAATTTTGCTAGAGTTGAGAGAGATTTCCGCTGATGGATTTGGGCTTAATTCAGCAATATCGGGTACCATGGGGCATTTTCTAGCCAAATTGGACAATTTGCACTTGTTGGGGGTCCCCAGGGGTCGGTGGATTCAACCCAAACCCTTTCTGGGTTTTTGTGGGTTTATTGAAAGGAGTCTCTAGCTGATTTTATAGAATTTTTCAGGCGATATTTGGGCCTCAAATCCTGATTCTTATAGCAGTGGTAATTGCTAGTTAGTTGGGGAATTTCCATCACTTTGTGAGTTCGATTTTGGCTTGGAGATAGGGCAAACCTTTTCTGGGTATTTTCTAGTTTGAAGAGAGGAAATCATGGCTTCAATTTTAGAGCATCCCAAGCATTATTTTGAGTAGAACGTCCAATTCCATCTCGCAGTTTGTAGGAAATTTTCTAGGCAGTGCATATTATCAGTTTGGAGCCATTTCAGCAGTTGGGTCAACGAGATTTCACTTGGGGTTTGCATAGCTTGCTTGGCAAGCCTGGGTTCCATTGTTCTCTCATTTTGTACTCAAATTTCCCCATATTAATAAAATGGCTCATATATTCTGCTCATATTTACTGGTGTTCTAATTTGGGTACTTTGATTTCATATTTTTCTTGTTGTTTCTTAGCACATGTTTGGATATCACTGATAATTTTTCTATTAGGAATATTATGATGGTATCAGTGCTATGATCTTGGCCAATTTTGGGGTAGCCAACTAGATCATGAAGGTGTTGGGCATGTATGCATCATGATAGGTGAAACCATAGACAAACCCATGGCGCAAGGAAGATTCAGTATACATGAATTCCAGGGTGGAATTTGCTGGAACAATGAGAGGTTGACCCAATTGAGGGAAGTGACGGACCAAATCCATCCTCATCTTTATAGCAGTGACACTAGAGGTGCGCAAGCCATGGGGTTGCAGCTATTTACACCATGTGGAGAAAATTGACAGCATCAGAGCACCAGATCTCCTCAAAAGGAGCAATGCAGGACATGGACATTTAGAGGGTGAGACCAGGAGGCACTTTTGTTAGTGGAGACCTGGCTTTAGATATCGGGAGCTTGAAGAGGAGGTTGAGCATGAGGCTGAGGGCATGCAGGGTTGTAAGGGGTACATAAATACACCCAACATGAAGTAGGAGTCACCTTGTTGGAGATTCCTTTGATAGCTCCAGCTAACACCTTGGGGGAGAGAGTAGAGCATACACCCATAGAGCCATCCATTGACGAGGTGTCAGGAGACACAAAGGTGTCCACCATTGAGGAGGTGCCATTCGTTGTTGAGCTATCCATTGATGAGGTGTCCAGGACCGTGTCCGTGTTTTTAGGTGTGTTGACGATGTTCGACCCACCAACATGTCAAGGGGATCTCCACAGTAAAAAGTCCCAATTAGACTTCAGACCATTTGGTGTAGGAGTCCCAGCAGTGGGTCGTACAGTAATGCCTTGACCGCAATGTCGCACAGAGGCAAGTAAGATAACTATGTAGCAAGGGTGTGACTGATGCAATGAGTCACGGAATGAGTATGAGAGGTTCCAACACTTCAAAGGGAGAGTAAGGTGAAGGTGAGTTCCAGGTTGAAAGGGAGCAGTCCCAACTTGGCTAGGAACACACAACACAAAGTACATGCATAGCTTCCGACAGACTAGTCAACACAAATGCGACAGTCCAACATACAAGGTAAGATAACATGAACAGCACTCACGGATCAGTCCGAGACGAATGTGACGGTTGATATAACAAGGTTCAGAGAAAGGTTTGTCTAGTGTCCGGCAGAGCAGTCGACACGGACGGTGACAGCATTAACAACATATGCAACACATTAACAACAACATTCATGTAATTGCATACATATCAGTTCATATACAAGTATATAAGTTAAACAACATATAGCATTAAGGCAACTAGAGCAGTCCAACTAGAATAGCAACATATGCATGAAAATGTGTTGGCTTTTATTAAATTAAGAAGCGTAAGTCACAATCATACAATACACCATGTAAACCTGCTTAGCCTTATTAGTAGAACGTTATAGCCACATCCGCCTGCTCCTCCAAATAGATGTACTAGCTCTGTGCAGTGGAGAAGCCAAAGCGTGTTATAATACTATCCAAGCCTTCTTCAAGATAGTCTTAGTAGAAGCTTGGCTGACCAAAAGCCTATACAATGAGTTATGAGCGACTATTTATAGCAAAGGGTGGGGTGACCCTTGACATTCCCCTTTATGACAGTTCAACTACCCTCATGATTCTTCACCTACTCTATGACTGTTACATCCAATTGTTGACACTCAACTTACACTTGGCATGACTCAACATTACAATGCACATGTACTCATGTGAGACAACATGGCTTGAGCAAGCCTTGCAAAACATCACTGACACTCGTTTTGTTGTGGTGAGAGTCAAGACCAACTCTTTGACATGCTTGTGATGGTGAAGTTGATGAGCTGATGCCAAGCTTGGTCGTCCGTGATGTTGTGCATGCACCTCATGCTGACATCATGCTAAAGCGAACTCCTGCCTCCGTTGCAACCAGTGCACTGGTTTGGCCCCTTCATCCAACTTGTATGCTAACATGCGCATGGTCTTCTTGGGTACGGTTGAACCAGCAACACACTAATGCATAGTGTCCATGCTGATCTTCAAGTGTGTGTTGGTGGTCATGCACATCAACTTGTCGAAGTGCATGTTCAACCCTAGTTGGACTTGCTTCTTGTCTTCGCCTTGGTGAGTGTGCTGAATGGGTTGGATTGCATGCGTACGCTCAATGACATGCATGCTGCTGGATCCTTTGCATGCGATCAACAACACTGCTCACCATGTTTTCTCTGTGTCAGCTGCTGAGATGGATCCTTAACTCGTACTGGCGCAGTTTCATCTGTGAGTGCATGTTGCGCCCACTGTTGTTCCTGTTCCTGCTACAACTCATTAGACTGTCTGTGCAGCTTCATGTTCTTCCCGAGTTGTTGCTTCAGTACATGCAACTCCTCCTTTGTTCCATCTACTGCCTTTGCGTGATCTTCAAGTTGCACCGTCACTTCATAGCCTGAGTCTCCAAAGTTGCTTTCATTATCAGTGGATCTGCTTGATCCTGCAACTTTGCTCCGCCTCTATGTTGTCAACAACCTTCCTCTTGCATTCGCTGCATTCGGTATGCTGCCTTCAGCTGATGTTCATGATACTGCTCGTTGTGATGTTGCTGCTTGATGTCATTGTCCACGAACAACTTGATGTCTTCGTGAGTAGGTAATCCCATGGACACTTGATCGACTGAATCCCCAAGCGTGCTTTGAACGATGTCTTCGCCTCTACTCTCTTGGAAACCATTGTACCTGTACTGTTGAGAGACAGATGAACACCTGTAATTCCTAGAGACATGGCGCAAGCAATCCATCAGTCGAAAACCAAAATGAACATGAGAACTGACTTGCAACATACCTGGGTGAATGATCATGAAGGTTGCGCAATTTTGGCCGGGAGATCGAGAGACCGGTTGCCAAGACTGCACAAGGCACAGTCTAGGCTGCTGAGAGACTCACTGACTGTTGGCACTGCACAATGCATAGTCCAGTCGAGCAGTTGGCCGCTGGGATTTCGCAATCAACAATTCTAGCTGGGAAAGACTATTGGCCCAGGGACAGATTTGCGCAAATGTTTGGGCCAAGCAGCCACTGACCTCCAGAAATGCGCAATTCAGTCCAGGAGGCCAGTGTTGGGCCAAAATGCACAAATCTAGAGAGGAAGGTGAGCCTTCCTTCTCCAAATTGCGCAATGCAGGCTTGGTGAAGGCAAAGAACAGGCCAAGGTTGGCCTGACTCACCGACAGGCAACTGAAAGCAAGTCAAATGAAATGCATGGCGACACTAAGTGATAGCAAAAGTGATAAATAGTGCATTCAAAACATAAATGGAGGATTGAGCAAACAGATCAACATGCATGTCAGTGAGGACGTTCGTCGGTTGGGCAAACGTCCACGCAAAACAGTTTCATGCATGCGACAACAGTGACATAGCAACGAAAATTGAAACAGAGCTAGAACAAGCTATAATATATGTAAACGACAACAGGCGCTCAAAGAAATCAAGCAAACAATACTCATACAAGCGAAAACCCAAAAAGCGACAGAAACACAGCACAAGGCATGGGAAGCGAGCTTACCCCAAAACAACTACTCTGAATGTGTGTCGACTGCTCCTAGATGTGATGTGGGATGTCAGAGCTACAAGGTTTATGTGAGGAATGAGCTCTGTAATGTCCGGTTGATAAGTTTTAATAACATCGAGATTGTGACGCGCATGCCACAAATCGAGGGGAAGCGACACTTGGAGGGAGGTTCCTAAATTATTCCTTGCATGTAACCTCCAACTGCTAAACATAGATCCCTGAAACAAGGGATGCCTTTGCATGCTACCTTGGGAGAAGCAACCTATGCATGCAAGTCTGTTTTGCTCGGTCCCGGAGGGAACCGATCAACTCAGCTGCACATGCAAGCGACTGCTCGACTGCTGGAGAAAAATGCACATTCTTGACTGTCAGCTAGGTTGATTGCCCAAGGGGATTGTGCAATTTTGGGCCCAGTAGCTGACTGCTGCCCAGATTTGCGCAAATCCTACGCTGCACTGCCTGTTGATGGGAAAAATTGCGCAATTCCTGCTGGAACAGTTGGTTGGCAAGATTGCGCAATCCAGAAGACCAACAAGCTGTCAAAGGGAATTGCTCAATTCCTAGAGGGAAAGTTTGGTTTCTTTCCAGAAATGCGCAAATTTCACTGGGAAGTTGCTCAACCTGTAGCTGGACCAAGTCCGGATGAACAACCTATGAAGGGAAAATATCAAATTGTGATCGACAAGCTTCCTTTGAGCAAGAAAGACATTGAAGCTTGAGGACTTGACGAAGCAAGGAAAGCTGCTGTGAAGGTTGGTAGGGAGGCTCCAAAACAGGCTAAGGCAAAATTTTGGAGGGTGGTTGTAGCCGCTACAACACTTGGTGACACACTGGTAGAACTCTAGCTCTCTACATAGACCTTGTTCGTGAAAAGAAAGTCTAACACCTCTGGAAGTATTGTTCAGTTCTTAGCTCATCTTGGTTTCACACTAACTTGATGTAAGATGTAGCATCTGCCAGACTCTTGGTCGATTGACACACATTCCAAGCCAAGGCAACATAGTTGTTTCGATTGGGGTTGAGGGGTATATAGGTGCACAAGCAGTATAGTCGTCAGAGTCTTAGTTTCATCTCTGGTGTTGCTCCATTGCCAACAGGCCTGGACAATACCCCGGTGGAGTCACATCGGAACACAAGCGTGGCTCCGCTGCCAGCGAGCCTGGTCAGTGTCCCGATGGAGTTGCTTGAATCACCTCCCTGCACAAGAAGCCTCTCTCTTCTTTCGCCTTATTCATTTTTCATTTTGAGTTTTATTTTTACTTTTTAGTTTTTTCAGTTTTCATTTTCATTGTGCATAGCACTTATTCATTTCAGAGGCGGAAGAGGGATCCCGACTTATTGAGAGCAAAGGAGGTTGTTCCAGCAGAGAAGTAGTTTATTGTATCTCTGATGTGCCTGTTAAGGTTTTCCCCCTCACCTTACTCTACTTGACTGAGCTAACAAGGGTTAACCCAAAAACAATTGACTAGAGAAGGTGACACTAGTTAGCACGCAAGCGTTGTGTTTACACCAAGGTTCACTTCGAAGAGTACATATTTTCCTTCAATGTATCATGGACTAAGAGTAACAAGTTCATCATACATAGGCAAGATGACAGATAACCAAGTATTGATAGTTGTAGAAACCCTCTTGTACTTTACGCAACTCGTTTCATGAGTAACACATGGTTTCATGCAAACTAACCTATGAACGAAACAAGTGAATGAACTAACAATCAACAAGCAAAGCAAGAGCAGAAGCGAAAATGAAAGCGAAACAAGCAAACAAACAATCAAACAAAGCATGTAGGCAAACAAGCATGCAAGCAAACAACTGAAAGCAAACAGTACTCCTACTCCTACACTAACGGTGCATGGACCTGATCACGTGAAGTGATACTTCCAATGCAGCCTGTTGACCACTACGTGTCAACTTCCCATAGCAGTACACCCCCTTTTTTCGCAAAAGGGATAGCGCTTAATCGACATTTCCGTGCCATTTGACAGTCATCGTCGACTTGATCAATTTATGTTGTAAACCTAGTCTGTGTTAGTGTCAGTCTTTCCAGCCTTCCTCCAGTGATCAAATATGCTCTTACAAAGTGGTCTCAGAGTGTCCAGGTCAAATTTTGTCATTTCAAAGAGTTTTCAAGCAAAATTTGGTCACTAGGCATTAGGTCTAGAGTTTGTTTTCACTCCTTCTAAAGTTGTCCAAATGTCGGTCCATGTCATCATTCTGCTGAGTCTATCATCATTCATAGGGTTGTCCTCATCATGTTAGGTTCCATTGGGTCATTTTACACCTTGTTCATGCTTCAGTTGCACCTAGGCAAGGTTCATTTCCCTCTCCTAGGGTTTTGAAGGTAATTTCTCTTGGATGGTCAAATCATTAGAAAAACTTGTATCCAGATGTTCATACACTTTCCCCTATCCTTCATGTACCTTATCAAACACTTCCCATCTCTGAGATCTCCCAAATTCCTCATTTTTGCACAAACCCTAGTTTCTTGCCACAACTTGGCAATTTTCTAGGCTAGGCCTGTGTTTTGCTCTTTTGGACCCCTTCCCCTCACTCCATCTCTAAGATTCCACTTTCCCTTGCTTCCTAACATCCCTCTCTACTTCCCAAAATTTCCCCAAGAATTTACAGGCCCCTCATCCCCTTCATTTCGCTTCATTTCCACAAAATTCCTTGTTTCACACATCGCGATAAGTTTCACTCAAAAGATGTTTCAGAGCAATCAAAGATGAATTTTAGAAAACTGAGAGAGGTTTTTGTCCACAACATGCCAAAGAAGAAAAACCTCCCTCACTTTTTACACAGGTGTCATGGTTTTAGAGAAATGTCAAAAATACAATCGCCTCGGGAGAATTGATGCACCTCTGAAGTGACCTTGGGAAAATCAAGTTTTCTCCTAGCTTGGTTGGCCAAATAAATTTCTTGGTGAGTCAAAGGATAACTAGACAAAAATATCTTTCCAATGAGCTATCATGAGCTCAATTTGGAGTTGAGGAAGGCATTCAAAAGTTGACTGCAACAGCACTTTGCCTTGAGGCAGCCTCATTTGGCACATTTTGACCAGTCTTGGGAGATTTGATTTTTGACAAGGCAAATGAACTCCAAATTGAAAAATTCCGATTGGGTTGGAAAGTAGACTCAAAGACCTTTCCAACGAGCTATCCTGCGCCCGATTTCGACACTGGGAAGGCCTCCAAAAGCCTCCTGCAAAATGCACTATGTAGCTGGGTGCGCGCGACGCATTGGGTAAGGCGCGCGGCGCATCAGAGGCGCGCGACGCGTTGGGTGAGGCGCGCGGCGCACTGGGTATTAAGCCCGAAATTTGCTTGGAAAGGCATCAAATCGCCTCCTCTCCGTACAAATTTGCAGGTAGGCTCACATCCACCACTTGTGCTTGGCTTTTGAAAGATAAATGTAATGGGTTCATGAAAAGTTTGCCGTGGATATCCAAGTTTGAAGCACTCCTTTTGTCAATATAAAAAGTGTTGTAGGGTTTGAAAACAGTGTGTTACCAAGGTTGTATTCTTCCTCATTTCCCTTTGGCATATTTGGCACTTGAAGACAAAGACATCAAACTTCATTCCTCATTTTCAACAAATCTAACATACACTTGGCATAGACTTTCAATACCATGGAGGCGGGCACCAATACATCATATGACCAAGACAACGATTCTACAACAGAATTGCATGCACCGGGAGGGCACTAAAATGTCGAAAAGGGAGGATAGACTCCGAATCTTGGCCGAAGCCTCTTTGGCTGAGCATGTCACTTGATGAGGCACCTTCAGCCCAAATTTCAAAGAATTTGGAGAAAATTTTGTCAATTTTAAAATTTTTGGTACAAAAAACAGGTTTTTTGGCTCAACGCGTAGCGCGCCGCGCTCGACCCATAAGATTGGGAGGTCCAAATCACAAATGGCTTGTAGTTTTGGATTTGTCATGATGAAATATACATGCTCAACTATTGCCAAGGCATTTCATCAAGGTTTGGGTCCCCAAAAGGTCAAAAAAATGCAAAAAATGACCTTACTGCCCCTTCTTGGACACACAGGAAGCAGCCTTGGGAGAATGCACTTTTGGAGGGGCAAATGGACATCAAATTGGGAAATTCCACTTGAGTTGGAAAGTAGACATCCAGGGCTTTCCAACAAGCCAACCTGAGCTCAATTTGGATGCCGGAAGTGCCCCAAATGCAGGTGGAAAGGCACGTGGCGCATAGGGCTCAGGTGCGTGGTGCATAGGGCTCAGGCGCGTGGCGCATCAGGGTTTTTTGGCACAATTTTCATCTTCAGCTTAGGAAACGTGGTCAGTTTGACCAGTTTTGACTTGTGATGGGATTTTTCACCCTTCTTGATGTAATTAATGGAACTTTATGTTGATTTGACACTTATTTACCTATTCTAGATGATTCATTCATAAAATAACAAAAATTTAATGAATGAATTGGTTTCCTAGCTTATAGAAGCAAGTTGTTTTGACTGCCTAGATTGTAGTGCTTTGTTTAGAATTGGTTGAAACAGCTCCTAGGATGATGAGCTCGACCCCTAGAGGCAAGGGAATGTGTTAGCTTGCCTATATTATGTATTTTCTTAGTCATTTTCAGGGTTGGACTCTTGGGAATAGCTTGATACACTATTGTACATATTTTATCTGCATTTTTGGCAAAGGATAGACCAGGGTTTTGCAGCACTATTTGGGATTCATGTGGCCATATGTGTTGATGGTGTGTTTCTCTCAGTACTTGTAAGTTGTGTATGTGTACCACTTTCCTTATTTAATCTTCTGCAATTAAACAAATGAAGTGTTAAGGTAGAATCCATAATTTTGCTATGCTCTGCCTTTAAATTTGTTTAATTTTCCATGTTTTCTTCAGTTTAAGGAGAATCCTTGAGACTTCCTTGCTCTCCTTAGCTCCTCACCTGTCAGATCTATTCATTCAATCACTTTAAAGGCATCAAAACAATCGCCTATCTTGCCCCAAGTAGACCTCTGCAAAAGCTGTGACTCATC
The DNA here is from genome assembly GCA_031772625.1 of Pinus tabuliformis. NCBI lineage: Eukaryota > Viridiplantae > Streptophyta > Pinopsida > Pinales > Pinaceae > Pinus > Pinus tabuliformis. Next base: position 539,109,172 of record CM062807.1, on the reverse strand, counting down.
CCCGCACCAAAAATTGCCTTTCTCTTGAATTCAACAAAACTTCAAAAAATCAATTCCATAGTCCTTGTACTTCATACCTAGCCTAAAATTAGTCATCAATTCAGTCATCTCGAGCCTCTTTGATTACCTTTTGCCGAGATTAACCGGAGAGAGCCCTCTCCTGTCCTCGTAGGGCTAGCTACGAGGCTGAGCGTGGTTTGATGTTGCCTTGAGTTTTGCCTTCCTCAGCCTGAGGCAAATTCGAGCGCTAACATAGTGGCGACCATACTGGGGAAGAACAAATGGTTTGCTGGTTGATGTCATTTGTTTTATAAGCTACAGACGGAGCCTGAAGTTATGCCAGGTAGCCTTCGAAACGCTTTTGCTTTGCATTAGCGGAAGTAGATAAACGCTGCTTCAGTCAATCTCCGGTCTAGCTTGTAAACGTGACATTTAACTTGTTAATTACCCCAGTACATGTATCAAGTTTAGATCTGATTGTTGATGGTGGACAACGATCAGACACTGGCAAGGCTGAAATCATTCACCTGGCGACTCCTTTCATGAAGAATCCAGCAACCTGTGCTTCATGGTGACTTCACTGCAGAGAGATCAGTAGCTGTGAGATTTTCAAGATGGACCGAATCACAAGAAGATATGCTCCCATGAGCCGAGATCACATTCCAGGTTTTCCGAATAAGATGCCCAAGGTAGATTGGTCAAGGAATCTGCCTACATTTAATGATGATGGTAAGAAGGATGCTGCTTTACATCTAGTTAGATTTCATATGCATATTCGCAAGTTGAAGGTGGATTTTCCTGAAGATTGCTTGATGAAGATATTCCTGGCCACTCTGGAAGGTGAAGCCCAATCCTGGTATGAAAATTTGCCGCTGGCCTGTATTTACTGTTTAAAGGATTTTCATGCCTTGTTCATTGAAAGATATCAAGCATCTTATCCATCATTAAATTTAGTTCATGACTGTTGCAAACATGCTTCTACTTTTATTGAAAGCCTTGAGAAATATTATGAAGATGATAATTTTATGGATGATGAGATCATGGAGGCTCTGTATGAGAATCCATTTCAGCAGCATAAAGAAAACTTAGAGAATACTTGTCCAGATGATCAGGACATTTTGCAGCAGAATCAAGATCTATAGGCTGAAGATGGTCATATGGTGGAAGATGATGAAAGAGAGGGTTCTATTTCAGATCTGCCCACAGAAGAAGACAGCGTGCAGGGTAGTCAAGATTCAATTTCAGAATGTGATGCAGTTAAGTCAGCTATTTTAGATCAACATTCAGATCATGATGACCAAGAATACCTTGTGCTGAATCCCATCAAAGAGAGCTCTGCTGTTGAGATCATAGACAGAGTTTTGGATTCAGATGTTCATAAAAAACAAAATGAGATCTTTGTGCAAGTAAGTGATAAATCTCCTTTCAATAACTCAGTAATAAATGATAGTTTGAATGCCCTGTCATATGAAGATAAATATTGTTTAAGCAGAAGAAAACAAAAAGCATTGTCTCCTTTGTCTGAAGATGAAATAGATCTACTTTTGAGAGGTCTTGTTACAGCCCAAGCTACAGCAGATTTGCAGTGCTTACATAGTCAGGAAAGTGTTGGTGAAACTTCTTCCTCTTTTGAAAAAGATGACTGTCTTATAATCAATTTTGTAGACCAGCAAAAAGATAATTTTTTCTTTCACAAAGATGATAAGGCCGTCATGTTTGATAATCTCAAAGATTGTTTTTTGTTTAAGAATGACCTACAGCACATTCACACCACAGAAGATCAAAACATTCAGGATTTCCATTCAGATTCCTTTTCATATGTTTCATGTGCTGAAATGTTTTTCCAAGAAGAGATCTACTCATCCATTTGTTCAGAGTTTTTTGAAGCCCATGAGCATACTTTTACTGAAGCACATGATGAAGGCAGATCAGAATTTGAAACAAAGGACACCTTGTTCTTTCAGCAGGAGGTGGCAGTGGCAAATCTTCATGTTTTTCACGATCCTCTAGCAAGTTTGTTGCAGCCAGCAGTGAAAATGTTTATTACAGTGTTTTGTTGCAGCCATGGTCAACTATGTTTTTGGATGCCCAGTGATATCTTTGTACTGTTGACCAGAATTTCTGATAGAAAGAATCAGTCAAGAAGCCATCTTCTTGATTGGTTGCATTGGCATTTTGATATAGTTTGAGGATATATTGTCTTGTAAGAAACACAGGTGGCCATGTACTGCCACCAAGCTTTTGTTTTAAATTTCAGGTCTTAGTATTTATGAGTACAGTTTGTCGAGTCAATTGATTAGACCTTTCAGTTTTAAAATTGAGTCATCAGTTTTCAGTCACGCATTTTAGTTTGAGTTTTTGACTCCATTGCCCAATGGACGAAGGCACTGTCTGCTCTCCCAAAGATCTGCCGTTCTTGGCACCTCCAAGGAGCTACCATCCCCATTGGAGCCAATGTTAGTGTCAGTCTTTCCAGCCTTCCTCCAGTGATCAAATATGCTCTTACAAAGTGGTCTCAGAGTGTCCAGGTCAAATTTTGTCATTTCAAAGAGTTTTCAAGCAAAATTTGGTCACTAGGCATTAGGTCTAGAGTTTGTTTTCACTCCTTCTAAAGTTGTCCAAATGTCGGTCCATGTCATCATTCTGCTGAGTCTATCATCATTCATAGGGTTGTCCTCATCATGTCAGGTTCCATTGGGTCATTTTACACCTTGTTCATGCTTCAGTTGCGCCTAGGCAAGGTTCATTTACCTCTCCTAGGGTTTTGAAGGCAATTTCTCTTGGATGGTCAAATCATTAGAAAAACTTGTATCCAGATGTTCATACACTTTCCCCTATCCTTTATGTACCTTATCAAACACTTCCCATCACTGAGATCCCCCAAATTCCTCATTTTTGCACAAACCCTAGTTTCTTGCCACAACTTGGCAATTTTCTAGGCTAGGCCTGTGTTTTGCTCTTTTGGACCCCTTCCCCTCACTCCATCTCTAAGATTCCACTTTCCCTTGCTTCCTAACATCCCTCCCTACTTCCCAAAATTTCCCCAAGAATTTACAAGCCCCTCATCCCCTTCATTTCGCTTCATTTCCACAAAATTCCTTGTTTCACACATCGGGATAAGTTTCACTCAAAAGATGTTTCAGAGCAATCAAAGATGAATTTTGGAAAACTGAGAGAGGTTTTTGTCCACAACATGCCAAAGAAGAAAAACCTCCCTCACTTTTTACACAGGTGTCATGGTTTTAGAGAAATGTCAAAAATACAATCGCCTCGGGAGAATTGATGCACCTCTGAAGTGACCTTGGGAAAATCAGGTTTTCTCCTAGCTTGGTTGGCCAAAAATTTTTTTTGGTGAGTCAAAGGATAACTAGACAAAAATATCTTTCCAATGAACTATCATAAGCTCAATTTGGAGTTGAGGAAGGCATTCAAAAGTTGACTGCAACAGCACTCTGCCTTGAGGCAGCCTCATTTGGCACATTTTGACCAGTCTTGGGAGATTTGATTTTTGACAAGGCAAATGAACTCCAAATTGAAAAGTTCCAGTTGGGTTGGAAAGTAGACTCAAAGACCTTTCCAACGAGCTATCTTGTGCTCGATTTCGACACCGGGAAGGCCTCCAAAAGCCTCCTGCAAAATGCACTATGTAGCTGGGTGCGCGCGACGCATTGGGTAAGGCGCGCGGCGCATCAGGGGCGCGCGGCGCATCAGGCACAAAAACACAGTGAAAGATTACACGCGCGCGGCGCATCAGAGGCACGCGGCGCGTTGGGTGAGGCGCGCGGCGCACTGGGTATTAAGCCCGAAATTTGCTTGGAAAGGCATCAAATCGCCTCCTCTCCGTACAAATTTGCAGGTAGGCTCACATCCACCACTTGTGCTTGGCTTTTGAAAGATAAATGTAATGGGTTCATGAAAAGTTTGCCGTGGATATCCAAGTTTGAAGCACTCCTTTTGTCAATATAAAAAGTGTTGTAGGGTTTGAAAACAGTGTGTTACCAAGGTTGTATTCTTCCTCATTTCCCTTTGGCATATTTGGCACTTGAAGACAAAGACATCAAACCTTCATTCCTCATTTTCAACAAATCTAACATACACTTGGCATAGACTTTCAATACCATGGAGGCGGGCACCAATACATCATATGACCAAGACAACGACTCTACAACAGAATTGCATGCACTGGGAGGGCACTAAAATGTCGAAGAGGGAGGATAGACTCCGAATCTTGGCCGAAGCCTCTTTGGCTGAGCATGTCACTTGATGAGGCACCTTCAGCCCAAATTTCAAAGAATTTGGAGAAAATTTTGTCAATTTTGAAATTTTTGGTACAAAAAACAGGTTTTTTGGCTCAACGCGTAGCGCGCCGCGCGCGACCCATAAGATTGGGAGGTCCAAATCACAAATGGCTTTTAGTTTTGGATTTGTCATGATGAAATATACATGCTCAACTATTGCCAAGGCATTTCATCAAGGTTTGGGTCCCCAAAAGGTCAAAAAACATGCAAAAAATGACCTTACTGCCCCTTTTTGGACACACAGGAAGCAGCCTTGGGAGAATGCACTTTTGGAGGGGCAAATGGACATCAAATTGGGAAATTCCACTTGGGTTGGAAAGTAGACATCCAGGGCTTTCCAACAAGCCAACCTGAGCTCAATTTGGATGCCAGGAAGTGCCCCAAATGCAGGTGGAAAGGCGCGCGGTGCATAGGGCTCAGGCGCGCGGCGCATCAGGGTTTTTTGGCACAATTTTCATCTTCAGCTCAGGAAACGTGGTCAGTTTGACCAGTTTTGACTTGTGATGGGATTTTTCACCCTTCTTGATGTAATTAATGGAACTTTATGTTGATTTGACACTTATTTACCTATTCTAGATGATTCATTCATAAAATAGCAAAAATTTAATGAATGAATTGGTTTCCTAGCTTATAGAGGCAAGTTGTTTTGACTGCCTAGATTGTAGTGCTTTGTTTAGAATTGGTTGAAACAGCTCCTAGGATGATGAGCTCGACCCCTAGAGGCAAGGGAATGTGTTAGCTTGCCTATATTATGTATTTTCTTAGTCATTTTCAGGGTTGGACTCTTGGGAATAGCTTGATACACTATTGTACATATTTTATCTGCATTTTTGGCAAAGGATAGACCAGGGTTTTGCAGCACTATTTGGGATTCATGTGGCCATATGTGTTGATGGTGTGTTTCTCTCAGTACTTGTAAGTTGTGTATGTGTACCACTTTCCTTATTTAATCTTTGCAATTAAACAAATGAAGTGTTAAGGTAGAATCCATAATTTTGCTATGCTCTGCCTTTAAATTTGTTTAATTTTCCATGTTTTCTTCAGTTTAAGAAGAATCCTTGAGACTTCCTTGCTCTCCTTAGCTCCTCACCTGTCAGATCTATTCATTCAATCACTTTAAAGGCATCAAAACAATCGCCTATCTTGCCCCAAGTAGACCTCTGCAAAAGCTGTGACTCATCCCCGCACCAAAAATTGCCTTTCTCTTGAATTCAACAAAACTTCAAAAAATCAATTCCATAGTCCTTGTACTTCATACCTAGCCTAAAATTAGTCATCAATTCAGTCATCTCGAGCCTCTTTGATTACCTTTTGCCGAGATTGACCAGAGAGAGCCCTGTCTTGTCCTCGTAGGGCTAGCTACGAGGCTGAGCGTGGTTTGATGTTGCCTTGAGTTTTGCCTTCCTCAGCCTGAGGCAAATTCGAGCGCTAACAGTCTACATGTGTGAATTGTAAATAATCTTAGCAGAGTTGAGTCATGTATGTAAATTGCCTAGGTGGACCTAATTTTCTAGTGATAATCTACGTTCCAGAAGGTTTTTTGTCTCACCGATCCATGATCGGCAGAGTTTTCCTTCAGCCTAACCCCAAAGCCGGAATGAATTTTGTCATTAGAATCTTAGAGGAATCCTAGTGTGTTGATCTGCTAGATTATATTTTGTCGCAGAACTGGGTGGTCTATGAGGGTCTATGTCAAATGGGTTTTCCCCTTTGAGATGTAAAATTGTAAAAGTCATGATGTAAAGTGTCTTGAGGGTTAGAAAATGTTTTAATCCCCTCTTAAGTCCTAAGTCCTAAGTCCTAGGTCCTAGGTGATTTTTCCAAAGGCTAAGTTCGAGGATCCAAAAATAAAAATTAAAAAAATTAATTAATTAAAAAATAGATAAAAATAATAATAAAATTTTAAAAATAATTAAAAAATAAAAAATAAAATAAAAAAATAAAAAAAAATTAAAAAATAATAAAATAATAATAAGTCAAATTTTTGAGTAAATAAATGCAGAATTTTAATTTTTTAATATATTAAAATGCATTTAAAAATTCGACAGATGAGATTAAAAGAAATATTGATCCTCATCGACAGTCGAGATTAGTTTGACATGGATCACTCGAACTGGCTGTTGGGGATTTTTCCTTTAAATAGGGTGCTAGGGGTCATTTGAGATCATATTAGATCTGAGAGTCTGGTGGTAAAGAAAGCTCTCTTGTAGTCATTTTTTATGCAATAAAGAAAGACTTTGGTGTTAAAAATCTTGTTGGTGTTACTCTTCTGGAAATGCTGTAAGATTGTTTTATGTTTCTGCATAATTTTATTTTCAGCCATTGATGATAGCTTAATGAAGATTGATCTAGGCACAGGTATCTTGTCTGATCTTTGGGGTTTGAATGATAGTTTAGATTCTGAAATATAGTGGCAGGTATCTCCATTTGATCTGGGTTTCACTATTGTTTTCTCCCTCTATGTTAATGGTTGATTTTAAGCTGTGCAGGAAATCCTTTTTTTCAGATTACCGGGCGTTAGGGGAAGTTCTCAGCTGAACCAGCCAACTCCCGGATTGTGTTTTCTGAAAGAGCCCAGCTAGCTTTTAATCCCGGGCTTATCATCTGAATTTTTTTATGAATGCATGCAGGGTTTTCTGAAGTATCTCACATTAAAATTAAATTCTGATAATATTACTGTGATTATTGACAAATCTGGCTGCTTAAGAGTCGAAAATCTGTAAATGCTGTAATTATTTAGTTAGGGTTTTCAGTTTCGTTTTTTTTGCACATATTATTTTGGGTTTTCTTTTCTTTTGCAGATTGCAGGTACAAGTTTTGAAAAATATTTTAGGGTTTCGTTCAGACAATCTGGAGCAGCTGATTCAAAATTTTATTAAGATTCCTGGAAAATATTGAGAGGCTCTGGTGGAAGTTCTGCAGATTGACTGCCTGGTTTCTTCTAAGCAGGAAGATTTAGATTTTGTTTTCGAGATTTTCTTTTGTGATCTGGGTTCGAATTTTAAGATCTGGAAAATTTCTGGGCTATTTTCCACTATTCAAACCTTCTCCAAACGCTGCCCACAAATATTCCTACGCAACTCTCCACAACCATCTCCTTTTTGTCCCCACGCATGCTTCTATTCCAGAACTGCAACTCCATTACGCTGGCAAAGAAACCCTTCACGCTGGTTCATCAAACTTTTCTCTGCCAAACCTTCTTCTCAGCCATTTGCCAGCTCCACGCAGCCATTCCTCACGCAATCCTCGCACCTGCAAACCCTTTTCTGCGTATCCATCTCTTCACCCTCAACCCCTGCTATCCACGCATCCTTAAACCTGCAAGCAAAAACCGGCAAACAACAAGACAAACGTGGGTTTCCTTCTTGTGTTTCTGCGTTGAATTGCCCCACGCTGCCAAAACCTGCAAATAGCAAGACAAACGTGGGTTCCTTCTTGTGTTTACGCAGCAAACAGAACTCAAAACGCTGCCATTCCTGCGTCACTTCCACGCTCAGCTCGTCGAGAACCTGCACCTGCAAGCACAAACAAAGCATTCGAAATTCTTTTTTACATATGCTACGGGTTTTGGTTCAGGTTTTGGGTATATTTTTGTTGTTGCGTTTCATTTAAAAAATTAAAATTTTAGCTTTAGTTTTGTTCTGCGTTCTTTTTTAAGATAGCATTCACGTATTCTTTTTTTTTTGTATTGTATATAGATTAGTTAGGATAGCGTATGTTTTTATGTAGTTGCGTTTTTGTTTTGGGTTTAGATTTATTTTAGTTTTATTTATTTAAAATTTGAATATAAAACTTCAAAAAATAAAAATGATAAAAAATTCATAAAAGATAAAAAGTTTCCTTTTATTTTTATTAGATTATGTTAGTTTAGATTAAATTTTATTTTTTTAGGTTTTGTTTCAGTTTGAGTTTAAAATTTAAAAAGAAAATAAAATATATATATATATATAAGCATAAAAAAGCTTTAATCCTGAGGTTTTTTCTTGTTTAGTTTTAATTTTTGGTTTAGATTAAAATTTTATTTCCTTTTTGTTTTATAAATAAATAAAAAAATCTACAAATCGATTTTCATTTTTTTTTTTTTGGCTGTTAGTTCAAGTTTAGTTTTGATTTAGTTTTCCTTTTTTTAATAAATCAAAAATCATAAAAAACAAAAATTTCGATTTTAAATTTCTTTTTTAAGTTTATATGATTTAGGTTAGATTAGGAGTTAGCTCTTTTTTTTTCTTTTTTTAAATTTTAGTTTAGATTTTCATTTGGTTTTAAGTTTAGATCTGAGTTGTATCATTTAAATATTAATTTTCAGTTTGTTTATTTAGATTATATGTATATTAAACTTAGGATTTTATATGAAAAATTAAAAATTTCATAATAAAAATAAAAAAGTCCCTTTTTATTTCTTTTAAAATCTTTGATTTTTTTTTTAAATTTTAAAAAAATAAAAAGGTTTAAATTAGATTTGGTTATAGTTTAGTTTAGTTTTATTTTATTTTAGAATAAATCAAAAATCAATTAAAAAAAAAAAAAATTCATAAAAGGTAAAAAAGTTTTTTATTTTTATTTTTTAGACTTTAGTTTAGATTAGATTTTATTTAGGATTTAGGTTTTGGTTTATTTTGATTTAGAATTTTTTTTTAAATACATAGAAATATTTTAAAAATTAAAAAAAAAAAAAAAAATATTTTGAAAAAGCTTTACAAAAAATTGAAAATTTCATTTTTGGTGTCTCTATGTTCCATTTCTCTATAGTTAAACGCACTTAATATTTATCTTGAAGTTAGCTATGTGAAAGTGGTAACTGATCAGCATCTAAACTTTATGATCATTTAAAGCATTTAATTTTTCTTTAAGTTTAATTGCTGGACCACCGTTAAGGCGCTGTGCATTTGTTGAAAATCTTACATCGCTTGGGTTATTTGATGATAAATGATTGTTCTACATGGTTTATATTTCTGCGATATTCAATAAATAATCATTTAATCATCAGCTCCTTAAGGCACTAGTCTATTAACTTAATAAAATCAATTAAGTGTTTGTTTCCCTTCGTGTCTCCCAGCCCAACTGGCTCTCAGTTGGTCATCCATTTTCCCATAGGGTCTACCCCCTTTAGCCGCGGGAGACAGACTTAAACGGAGAGATCAGGGATCAGGGTGACAGCCTCAGGTCTGAGTGTTGTCGTGACAATCTGTGCGACAACACAGCCACCGACACATTGGTAAACCCATGTGGTTGAAGGCTTGGTTCGCGAGTAACCCAGTTGTGCGGACCAGTATACAAGAAAAATATGACAGTGAAGACAACCACACTTCATGTTTCAAAGTGCCCACGGGACATAAGTGAGTGCATGTGCATGACAGACAGTTCATGGACTTATCATGGTGTTGTGTGACACTACGTGCAACTTTGAAGCAAACGCACACTCTTGACTGAGACATGCAAGCAAACGAAAGAAACAAAGATAGCTTACATCGCGCACGATTTCTTGCAATGTAAGACTCCTCCAATGCATAAGCAATGGGATCGTGTAGTTCAAGTGGAGGAAGTGTGATCTGTGTGTGAGATGGATCTTCAATGTATACAGACGAGTGATGAGGAGCCTTGGGTGATTGTACAGTTTCATGATCGGAAGTGAGACTGACCCCAAGAGAGCGAGGACCTGGCATAACCATCAGCTCGGGCTCAAGTGCCTCGACAGTCTTGGGTGTCTCAAATTCACCATTAGGTAGATAATCATAAACCGGTGGCTTTGAAAGATCAACTGCGATAGATTCATTATCATGATAAAAAATGGAAGAAAATGGATCACGACCACCACGATCAGAAAAATCAGTGAATTCTCTGGCATCCTCATGATCAGATGAATCAAACAGAGGGTTAGATGAAAAGCAAATGAACTCATCCTCTGTGTTTCCGGAAAATATAGATGAAGGATCAAGTGGATCTTCAATGAATAACTTATCCTCTCCGTTGTCAAATGATGGACTAGCATCTGGTGAGTCCTGCAAGTGATCAACAATGGGTGCATTCGTAGATGAAGACACACATACAAAATCATGGATTGCAGGTTCACCAAAGAAGCTAGGGAGGAACGGAGGTGGCTCGGACTGAAGGGAGTCATCCTTCGCCGAGTGTTGGTGTTCAAGCTCCCACTCATACTCTTCATGAATGACAACACATGTTGGTTGTGCAACACCAACTCCGTCAGTGGGTTGTTCCTCGTTCACAACAAGTGAAGAGTCCAGAATGGACGAACACAAGACAACATCATCCAGAGGAACACTTGGGTGCGAAGACGGAGGTCGAAGAAAAGAATGCATATGGGAACTCGAAGGACTCACAACCAACTCTGTGCAAAAATTAAGTGGAGTGATGTTGGGAGGGTGTGAAGAATGAACAGATGTGCAAACATGATCCTCAGCATCACTGGGCGATGGTGGAACTATTGAATGAAAGGGAGGCAGACAGTCTGTTGAGACAGTGCCTGCTCCCACATGGGATTGCGCAGTTCCATCAACAAAGAAGGTTGAGCAAGGCTTGACATCAAGCTTTCTCTTGGGATGGGTAGATTTCTTAAGACAATACTCGAACCGGTCCCAAAGATAAGCGAACTTCATCTGGCTCTTCGGAGCTTGAAACTGTAAGTCACAAAAGCACTGCCAAAAATCAATAACAGATTCATGCGGAGCCCTCCGTTGCTGTAACAATTTCCGGCAAGATGGTCTGGATCATAATGATAGAACGTATCTTCAATAAGATCACAGAAGTGCTGACATGAGTGCACGGTGTCAGCCAGTGGGCTGAGCACCCAATGAAATGGGGATTCACGAAGTGTGAATGCAAGCAGTAGACCAGCCTGTTCGACAGTGAACTCATCTTCCTCATAAATCATGGAAGGGAAGTTATGTAAGTGCTCAGGCTAGGCCACTTCGCCTTCACCATCATACGTGTGAGTGGACAAGAGATTGAAAAGCTTCCCCGAGATGGAGACATCTTCACGATTCAGAAAAACACCTCGGGTGAAGAAGAATGCAAGATTCCACGAAAAATATGCAAAGATTCGAAACTGGATGAGAGGACACTGCTTGTCATTAGGCCCTCCTTCTAGCGCCAGAAATGTTGACGATGCTGGACCCGCCAACATGTCAAGGGGATCTCCTCGGTAAAAAGTCCCAATTAGACCTCAAACCGTTTGGTGTAGGAGTCCCAGCAGTGGGTCGTACGATAATGCCTTGACCGCGATGTCGCACAGAGGCAAGTAAGATAACTCTGTCAGTAGCAAGGGTGTGATTGATGCAGTGAGTCAAGGAATGAGTATGAGAGGTTCCAACACTTCAAAGGGAGAGGAAGGTGAAGGTGAATTCCAGGTTGAAAGGGAGCAGTCCCAACTCGGGTGGGAACACACAACACAAAGGACATGCACAGCTTTCGGCAGAGCAGTAGACACGGATGCGGCAGTCCAACATACAAGGTAAGATAACACGAATAGCACTCACGGATTAGTCCGAGACAAGTGTGACGGTTGATATAACAAGGTTCAGAGAAAGGTATGTTTGGTGTTCAGCAAAGTTAAACAACATATATCATTAAGGCAACCGGAGCAATCCAACTAGAATAACAACATATGCATGAAAATGTGTTGGCTTTTATATTATAAAGAAGTGTAAGTCACAATCATACAATACACCATGTAAACCTGCTAGCCCTATCAGTAGAATGTTACAGCCACATCCGCCTGCTGCTCCAAAGAGATGTACTAGCTCCATGCAGTGGAGAAGCCAAGGCGCTTTACAATACTGTCCAAGCCTTCTTCAACATAGTCTTAGTAGAAGCTTGGCTGACCAAAAGCCTATACAATGAGTTATGAGGGACTATTTATAGCAAAGGGTGGGGTGACCCTTGACATTCCTCTTTATGACAGTTCAACAGTCAACTACCCTCATGACTCTTCACCTACTCTATGACTGTTACATCCAACTGTTTACACTCGACTTACACTTGGCATGACTCAACATTACAATGCACATGTACTCATGTGAGTCAACATGGCTTAAGCAAGCCTTGCAAGACATCATTGACACTCGGTCTGTTGTGGTGAGACAAACTCTTTGACATGCTTGTGATGGTGAAGTTGGTGCTGATGCCAAGCTTAGTCGTCCGTGATGGTGTGCATGCACCTCATGGTGACATCTTGTTGAAGCGAACTCCTGCCTCCATTGCAACTGGTGCATTGGTTCGGCCCCTTCATCCAACTTGTCTGCTAACATGCACATGGTCTTCTTGGGTACGGTTGAATCGACAACACACTGATGCATAGTGTCCGTGCTGATCTTCAAGTGTGTGTTGGTGGTCATGCGCATCAACTTGCTAGAGTGCATGTTTAGCCCCAGTTGGAATTTCTTCTTGTCTTCGCCTTGGTGAGTGTGTTTAATGGGTTGGATTGCATGCATGCGCTTAATGACATGCATGCTACTGGATCCTTTGCATGCGATCAACAACACTGCTCACCATGTTTGCTCTGTGTCCGCTGTTGGGATGGATCCTTAACTCATATTGGCGCCGTTTCATTCATGAGTGCATGTTGCGCCCATTGCTGTTCTTGTTCCTGCTGCAACTAATTGGACTGTCTATGCAGCTTCATGTTCTTCCCGAGTTGCTGCTTCAGCACATGCAACTCCTTCTTTGTTCCATCTTCTGCCTTCGCGCGATCTTCAGGTCGCGTCGTCACTTCATAGCCTTAGTCTCCAAAGTTTCTTTCACTATCAGTGGATCTGCTTGATCCTGCAACTTTGCTCTGCATCTATGTTGTCAACAACCTTCCTCTTGCATTCACTACGTTTGGTATGATGCCTTCAACTGTTGTTCATGATGTTGCTCGTTGTGATGTTGTTGCTTGATGTCCTTGTCCATGAACAACTTAATGTCTTTATGAGTAGGTAAGCCCATTGACACTTGATCGACTGCATCCCCATGCATGCTCTGAACGGTGTCTTCGTCTCTACTCTCTTGGAAACCATTGTACCTATATTGTTGAGAGGCAGATGAACACCTATAATACCTGGAGACATAGCAACACTCATAGCAAGCAATCCATCAGTCGAAAACCAAAATGAACATGAGAACTGACTTGCAACATACCTGGGTGAATGATCATGAAGGTTGCACGATTTCGACCGGGAGGTCGGGAGGCCGACTGCCAAGACTGAACAAGCCACATCCCGGGCTACTGAAAGACTCACTGACTACTGGAATTGCGCAATGCATAGTCCAGTTGGGCAGTTGGCTACTAGGATTGCGCAACGAGCAATTCCAGCTAGGAAAGACTAGTGGCCCAGGGACAAATTTGCGCAAATTTTTGGGCCAAGTAGCCACTGACCTCCAGAAATGCACAATTCAGTCTAGGAGGCCACTGTTGGGCCAAAATGTGCAAATCTGGAGAGGAAAGTGAGCCTTCCTCCTTCCATATTGCGCAATGCATCCTTGGTGAAGGCAAAGACCGGGACAAGATTGGCCCGACTCTCGGATGGGCAACTGAAAGCAAGTAAGTCAAATGAAATGCATGGCGACACTAAGTGATAGCAGAAGTGATAAACAATGCATGCAAAACATGAATGGAGGATTGAGCAAACAAATCAACATGCATGTGGGTGAGGTCGTTCACTAGTTGGGCGAACGTCCATGCAAAACAGTTTCATGCATGCGACAGCAGTGAGATAGCAACGAAAATTGAAACAGAGCTAGGACAAGCTAGAATATATGTAAACGATAGTAGGCGCTCAAAGAAATCAAGAAAACAATACTCATACAAGTGAAAACCCAAAAAGCGATAGAAATGCAGCACAAGGCATGGGAAGCGAGCTTACCCCAAAACAACTAAGTTGAATATGCCGACTACTCCTAGATGTGATGTGGGATGTCAGAGCTACAAGGTTTATGTGAGGAATGAGCTCTGCAACGTCCGGTTGATGACTTTTAATAACATCAAGGTTGTGATGCACATGCCACAAATCTAGGGGAAGTGACACTTGGAGGGAGGTTTTGAATTGTTCCTTGCATGTAACCTCCAACTGCTTAACATAGATCCCTGAAACAAGGGATGCCATTGCATACTGCCTTGGGAGAAGCAACCTATGCATGCAAGTCTGTTTCGCTCGGTCCTGGAAGAGACCAATCAACTCAGTTGCACATGCAAGTGACTATTGGAGAAAAATGCACATTCCTAACTGTCAGTTGGGTTGACTGCCCAAGGGGATTGCGCAATTTCTGGGCCTAGCAGCTAACTGCTGCCCAGATTTGCACAAATCCTGGGCTTAACTGCCTGTTGATGGGAAAAACTGTGCAATTCCTGCTGGGAAAGTTGGTTGGCAGGATTTCGCAATCCAGGAGACCAAAAGGCTGTCAGAGGGAATTGCGCAATTCCTGGAGGGAAAGGCTGGTTTCCATCCAAAAATGCGCAAATTTCACTAGGAAGCTACTCAGCCTGCAACTGGACCAAGTCCGGATGAGCAGCCTAAGAATGGAAAAGATCAAACTGTGATCAAAAGGTTGCCTTTGAGCAAGAAAGACACTGAAGCTTGAGGACTGAACGAAGCAAGGCAAGCTGCTGTGAAGGTTGGTAGGGAGGCTCCAAAACAGGCTAAGGCAAAATTTTGGAGGGTGGTTGTAGCCGCTACAACAAGGTGATAGCAACGCACAACAAATCGATGAGGTGTTAGGAGATATGGTGCTATTAGATGATGGTCACCCACAAAAGTTTCGTCAGTTCTAGGTCGACCTTCTAGTACTGAAAAGGAAGGCCACGATAATGTGAGAGGCTATTCTGCAGCAAAACGAGGAGCTGGAGGGCATGAGAGCGGTTAGTGCCGAGTCAGCAGCCAAACTACTCACGTTTGGGAAAGGTTGGATTCCCTGATGGTCCAGCTAGAGTGCAAATTAGAGCATCGAAGCAACCCTCTTCAGACATACATAGATGGGGCTTGTAGCACTAGTAGGCATAGTTTTAAAAATCAGTCGGGTTGAACTGGAAATCGGTCAAACTTGTTGGTTCATTGGGAAACTGGGTCAAACTGGACAAAAAACTTGGCTTATGGGCCTATTCCGCCAAACAACCACAAAAATCAACCCAAACCAAGCTGTGCATTACCAAGGCCGCGACGAACCCACGCGACATAATTTAGGAAGCTTCCTAGGTGTTTTGGAGGGAAAGTAATGGTTGTTTCCCTCCAAAAACACCCTCTCCAAGCCTTTAAAAGGAACTCACCCCCTCGTTTGCCTCACATATCTCCTTTGCAGTTTTTGTGAGTTAGATTGGAAGCTTGAATAGTGTTGAGTTTTTGTTGGAGTAGTCATCTTGGAGGCTTGGAGTTGCAGTTGAAGCTATTTTGGAGATAGTTTGGGGTTGTTAGTAGAGTTGGCATCATCAAGAGGAGGCAAAGGAAGTTAGTTTGTGTTTCCAGATAAGGATTTTCACTTGAAAAATCTTCATTTCATTGTTGTCCATGTATTAAATTTTTTTGTGTTCTATGCTATCAAATTTCTAGCTCTATGCTATCAAATTTTATAGGTTACATAAGCATTTTTTTCCTAAATTTATCTTAGGTTTTCCATTTTTCTTAGCTGCATTTTTTATTAAATGGCAGATTCCTTTGCAAATTTTAATTATTTCAAGCCAAGGACACTTCATGGACTCATTGTGATGTGACTGATGGAAAAATGATATGCAAATTTGGCAATAAATCTATTGGAGGTGGGGGTATTCTCATATTGAAACAACACTTTGTTGGGATAAGAGGCCAAGTAAAACCATATGAAGCACCAAATAAAGTGTTAGGTCCTGTTAGGGAAGAATACCTTGCCAAGTTTGAAAAGTTTGAAGAGAATAAGGTTATGGAGAAGGCCATCTAAGAAGAAATTTCAAGGACGAGGGAATTTTTACGAGCTATGAAAGAGAGTGGGTATGATGATTATGAGATTCAAGACTCCTCTTCTATCCCTTGCACCAATGACCCCTTTCACTATGTTCCTCCTGCTCTTGGCCACCAATCTAAAGGAACAAAGAGAACAAACATCCATAGTTATTTCTCATCCTCTACCACCACTGCCTCTACTTATCCCACTTCCTCCTAGCCAAGTCATCAACCCACTTTGGATGAACATTGGAAAAAACAATGCAAAGAAACTTCTTATTAATACATTGCTAGATGGTGGTATGATGCAGATATCCCATTTAATGTTGCTTTCTCACCTTATTACCAAGCTAAGTGGGACTCTGTTATAGTTGCAGGAAAGGGTTTCAAAGGCCCTACTATGCATGACTTGAGGGGAGCTCTTTTGCAAAAAGAGATTTCTTCCATTGATGAGTATTTGGCTAAGTATAGAGAGTCATGGCTCAAAATAGGTTGTTCCATCATGTCAGATGGATGGACCAATGGAAAGAACTACACTATCATTAATTTCCTTGTTTCTTGCTCTTAAGGAACTATGGTTTTGAGATCAGTTGATGCATTTGATAAGGTGATGATGCAACCCTTCTATTTGAATTTTTGGATGAGATTACTCAGGAAGTGGGGCGCGGAAAGTTGTGCAGATCATCACAGATAATGCCTCAAACTATGTTCTTGCTGGAAAGATGATTAAGTCCAAATATAAGACCATATTTTGGACTGCATGTGCTAAACATTGCATAGACCTCATGCTTGAGGACATAGGCAAAGTGGAGTGACTAAAAAACACCGTAGAGCATGCCAAGTTCATTATAAAATACATCTACAACCAGTCATGGGTATTAAGCCTAATGAGGAAAAACATTGGGGGCAAAGAACTTGTTAGGCCTGCAATTACAAGATTTGCAACTCATTTCCTCACATTTCAATGTCTCAATTCTCAACCAAAAAAACCTGCAGAAAATGTTTTCTTCTGATGATTGGACTAAATCTCGGTGAGCTCGTAGACAAGATGGCCAAAGACACGAAAATGAAAGTTTTTGACAATCATTTTTGGAAAAGGTCTGCAAAGCTTGTGAAAATTACTAAGCCCCTTGTTAAGGCGCTAAGGATGGTGGATGAGGAAAAATTGGCCATGGGCTATATTTATGAGGGTATGGATCATGCAAAGGAGCAAATACGGACAACTTACAATGATAGGTTAACTAAATATGGCCGTATATGGGATATCATTGATAACAGATGGAATAATCAACTCCATCGTCCTATAAATGTAGCTGGGTATTTTTTGAACCCAAAGTATCATTATAAAGCTCCGTTAGGAGATCTGTAGGTTGGGGACGTCAGAGATGGATTGATTGACTGCTTGGAGCGCATCATCCCTATCCGCGCAGGACCAGTTGGAAATACATAAAAAACTTACTCTTTTTAGCATGGCAACTAGTACCTTTGGCAAAAACTTGGCAAAGATGGCAAGAGATGTGGATCAACCAGGTAAGCAATTCCAATTTTTTTTCTTCTCAAGTTAAATTGTTTACAAATTTACAATTCAAGGTAAGCAATTCCAATTTGTTTTTCTTTTCAAGTTAAATTGTCTACAAATTTACAGTTCAAATTATCTATAAATACTTGTAATTTGTAAATAAGTAATGAAATAAACTAAGTTACTAATTAATGTCTTTTTCTTTGCAGCATATTGGTCGAAATCATTTGGTGGCCAATGTCCTCAATTGCAAAAGTTTGCAATTAGAGTCCTCAGCCAAACTTGCAGTGCTTCAAGTTGTGAGCACAATTGGTCTATTTTTAAGCGCATACACACGAAGAAAATAAATTGTTTGGAACAAAAACAGTTAAATGATCTTATCTTCGTGCAATACAACCTTCAACTAAGGCGGAACCAAATGATGAACAAAACCCTGATCTAGATCCCATCATGTTGGACGATATTGATCCAACATCAGAATGGGTGGAGGAGACTAAAGATCCTGTGTTTGATGTTGATTTTGATATTGACATGGCATTAGGGGGGATGAAGCAGAGTTGGTAGCGCCATCAGAACCAGGATTAGTAGCTGCACCAAGAAAAGGCAAACAACCAATGGAAGGCACTAGTCATGCAACTCGATGAACTCGTGCTTCCATTAGGTCCACTTCTATTGTTATTGGTGGTAGTGTTAGTAATGAGGTTGCAGATAAGGCTAAGGCATCCTCAGACTCTGAACCAGATGATGTTTATGTAGCTCTTGATGATGATCTTGTGTCTAGTAGTGGTGATGAATTTAATGATTGATCATGTGTAGACTTGTAGTCTTGTAGTAGGCCAATGGCCTTGTCACTGCTCAAACTAGCAAGGTAACTAAAGGGCAAATGCTAGACCAAGGGAAACAAATGGAGACTTAGCCCACTGTCACCTCAGTTAAGGCTCCCTACTCTTTACAAACTTTCACTGATGGGAGGAGACCCGGTATATTATGGAGTCACCAGTGAAGGATAAATCAATAAGTGGATGCGGAGTGACCCAAATAATTCCTTCCCAGAAGAGTTTGAAGGATAGAACTTGCTTGCTTTCTAAGAAAGGTACAATGCCTTCTAGGAGAGGAATGGGAGGATTTGAGGGTTAGGGTTAGGGGATATGACTTGTGAAAGAGTTTACCAATCCCTAAAATCCTTATTGAAATTTGTATCCTAGATGGTTCTTAAAGAATTGTCTTTTTAAAGAAACGGGACCATGCAGGACCAAGTGGACCTAGCCTAGGTTAGGAGGTAAGAGTTTAGCGACCAGTGATGTTCTTAACCTAGACAAGATGGGGGAAAGGATCAAAGAAAGAATATTCACTCAAAGGTGTTGAATTGATCCTATGAGGCACTAGCTTTTGGGATACTAGGGCAACGTTTGATATCGGAGCTAGGGCTTGGCTTTTGTCACAACTCCACCATTGGAATGGCTTCAAAATTGGAGGAGGCCTTGAGGAGACACCACCGCAGGAGAAGCTAGGAGATCGAACCTTTTGCACGGCTATTTTGTCAGGAAAATGATGCCCTAGATGACCCAACTTTCCTAGATCTAGGAAAAGGTGAAAAAGAGTTGATTTTAGGTGACCACCTCTTGGTAGATCAGTGTCTTAGTCTTGGGAGAATGGAGTCTATGATAAATATGAAAGAGGACTTTTGGTTCTTAGTCAAGGAGGCCTCAAGACCACTTCGCTAGCCCTCTATGTCAAGGAGAAGTAATCTCGTAGCTTTTATACTTCGATGTGCAAAAGGTGATGGCTTATCAAGGTGAATTCGTTGAAAGAATTACCTTAGGAGATTTCATTCAAATTACATGACCCATGCATTGAAAGATGCAATATAGAGACAAAATTCCACAATTTAAGCTGGAAAATGCATGCAACAATTAGCCCTAAAAATAGCGAAAATTTCAGTACAATGTATATGACAAAGTAAAACAAGAATAGCATTAAAAGCATGTACTTACATGTAATAGATTATATCCAACCATCCACAATTTGACAATAGAGAAGCTCCAAGATAAGACAAAGCAAATCCACACATCAAAATTCATCTATAAAGCTCCAATTCATCCTCGAAGAAAAAGTGTGAAATTCTCTAAAGAGAGAAGAGATCCAATCCAAAGTGATGATGAGAAAATGAACTCATCTCACTTGTATTTATACACTAATGAGGAGTTCAAATTAGCCCCCTTGGCCTACATAAGCCCCAAAAATAAAATAATGTTCTAATAATCTGACTTTTGGTGACAAGTCCACCAAACTAGCTCACAAATGAAAAAAATAAGCCTCTCAAGAGGTCAAATAGTAATCTATGCATATCGTAGGGACCTCTAAGAGGCATGAGGTCCATGGGTGCCATAATGAAGAGTAAGACCCTCAAAAGTGATGGACAAGGGGTTGGCCCCTTGTTCTCCAAACAATAAACCTATGGTGCTCCCAATGGGTGTGGGGGCATAATAATAACCTCATGGGTAGGCAAATGAGTCAAAAATGCCTGAAGATCGTCTGCAAGGGATTTGATGATGGTGTAGGGGATGCCACATCGTCCTACAAGTCTTGGGTCAGCTGCCAAGTGCATGGTACATCTGTGGGGCCGGTTGGGCAAAGGTGAACCAGGTGCATCTTCCTCGTCTAATGGAAATATCTCAAACATCTCTGACCATCCTTGGGGATCCATGGAGTGTTGTCTACTGCTATGGAGGCCCATGGCTCTCAACCTAAGTTGCATGAAGCGTCGAAACATTTCGGAGTTTCCGAAACGAGTGTGTTTAGAAACGTAACCTCCAAAAACTAGAAACATTGGTTGAAACGTCATATATGTCTATATATACAAAAAAAAATTATAAATAAGTGAATAACACATTATCTTGCAAGAAAAGAGGGAATAAGACCCATAGATGACAATTTAGAAGGAAAACCAAGTCTATATTAACTGTCGTAAATGATTACGAGTGGTCGAGTTTCGGCCGAGTTTCAGTCGAGTTTCGGAGTTTTGGGTATGGGTACGGCCCGAAACGTCAGGTTCCTAAAAGTTTCATGTAACATAGCTCTCAACGCACACCTATGTTGCAGGAAACTTCAAGGAACCTCACATCTTGGGCCGTACCCATACGCAAAACTTCGAAACTTGGCCGAAACTCTACCATCATGTAATCATCTATTAGAGTTAATATAGACTTGTTTTTCCTTCTAAATTGTCATCTATGGCTCTTATTCCCTTTTTCTTGCAAGATAATGTGTTATTCACTTATCTATATATATATATATATATATATATATACACACATATATGACGTTTCGGCCAATGTTTCCATTTTTGGGAGGTGACGTTTCTAAACGTACCCGTTTTAGAAACTCTGAATGGTTTCAACGTTTCGTGCAACTTAGACACACACCGTACATGTGCCAATGTAGCCCTATGGAGGATTAGGACCCTGTATAGGGAGACCAAACCTAAGATGGAGACCATTTGCAATCCTGCATAAGATACAATGCGTCCCCTAGCCTTCCAGTACAGCAAGTCATTAGGGGAATCGAGTAAATGAGTTTACTAACCATGGACCACAGGTGGGGACTTCATAATGGCCTATCCTTCCATAATAGGCTTCGGGGTGTGCCAATGTCTCCTAACTCCAAATGGGGTTAACCAAGTATCCTATTAGGTGGTTTCTACTTATAAAGGGCATAATATATTCAAGGCACATCCTTCAAAAGGTGGTGGCATGTGACAGATATGTGAATGAAGTAGGGGATGAGAAGGGGGAGCCCTGGGTCACATGCTGGGGTACAAGGGTAGTTAATAAGAGGGAAGCCCACACTTGGAATTATAATGTATAGAAGAGAGAAATCGTGGTACATGAGATGCCCCGACCTTAATTTTTCCACCCTTCTTTATATGCCTTTTGTCTTTTTATGATTTTCTTTGATTAACTGCTCAAGGCTCAAGGGACAAGAGCATGATGTATAAGATATAGTAGTGAATACCCCCTTTTAAAGGTAGGGTGATTCAATGCCCACCAAGGGTTGGGACAATCATGGGTTCCTATGTGATGACAGAGGCTTATATAACTTGTAGGAACCAGGGTGATGGCCATGAAGATGGGGTAGAGCTTATGTATTGGCTTTTGCCCAAGTGCTAAATGTGTTTGCCCCAGCCATATTTTTCATTTTGTGGTTTTCCTATTGAATGTGGCCAAATATGTTTTTGTCTTTCTTTTTAGCAACATCAACCTCCAAGCATCATTCCAGGCCTGATGCTAACCCTATGTGGACCTAGTGGAGGAATGTGGATCCAGGTGGGAGGAAAGATGAATGGGGTAATAATGAGTGGAAAAAGGGTAATATAAGCGAATAAAGGAGAGGGACCACGCAACCAAAATCGGGGTTTCTCGTGAAATACCATCCCTAAAGCCAAATGATTAGTAAAAGAGATCCCACAGGACTAGAATGTAAGGTTAATATCCAAAATGGGTCTAGGCGACAAGAGCACAAACCTAGCCCATTCTTTCCGCGGAATCCCCCCATTAATCCATGCCTAGAAGTGTCCATGATAAGAAAACTATAATCCTCAATTATCGAATGACAAGGCATACCTTTATGTTCGGGAGGGCCACCTTCAAACATACAATCATGACAGATGGGCAAGGGACCACATGGCTGGCTCAGGTGGTGGAGAAATGGCACAATGAGCTAGCTGGTCAGTGCAAGGGGCTGTTGGCTGTCGGCTGAGGACCATCTTAGAGGAAAAAAAAAATTCTCCTAGAGATAGCGCCCACAAAATGGTGGGTAACAAGCCTCATAGCTTGTAACATTGTTTTTGGACTTTATAGGCCATTTAGAGCCTCATTTCTTATGTATTTCGTTGATACTCGGTGCCATTTTGATATATTCACCTTTACATGGTATATAAATTAGCAAACTTTGCATATTTTGTCTCTATTGGCTTGGAATCATGGTTTTAGATCCTAAAAATAGTTCCTTTCATTAAAAATTAATTATTTAATGTATTTTTTTAAAAACTAGTTCATTGAGATCTGACGAGTCCCGATTTGATTGGTTTTGGTTTGAAACCCGGCTTATTAGGTGGATCGGTCTGGTCACCAGTTCCGGTTTTTAAAACTATGCTAATAGGTTGCCTCTGCACATTGGAGAGGAAGAGGCAAAGTCACCTCGACAGATTTTATGTGTTGATGAGGATGGTGAGATGAGGGGACATGAGTTGCGCAAGGTGCAACATTCGCAGGATGGAGGGCTTGTTCTGTGTATGGGAGTTCATGCATTTGATCCCTCTCTTGGGGTTGGATGGCAAGAGATTCTGAGTTGGCACCTGGTGGAGTGGGTTAGAATTATGGAGATGGTAGTAGAACGGGGTGAAGCTCAGCAGGAGCTTCCAGACCAATGTTGCACAGAGCGGGGACAAAATGGGGACGTTTTTTGGAAGCGGGGACGCGGAAACGTCAATTTCCAAAAATTTAGGAAGCGAAGCATCTGCAGAAGCGTCTGCTATATATATATATATATATATATGTTTTTTATTATTTTTTTGCATTTATATTCAAAATAAACATCCCAGATATCAAATTAGTTGTAGAAGACATGAAAACATGCATATTTTTGCATAAATCAAGATAGATATGGCATCCATGATTCCATTGTAGTTACTAGTATGTACATCAATGATTAATTATTCGAGCATCAACCATCTATATTCTAGCAATTACAAACATACATCAAATTTTGAAGCATATTATAAAACATAAAACATTTAGGTATATTATAAAACATAAAACATAGAGCATATTATGATTTATCTAGCAAGTGAACAATTGTCAACATTTGTCATGTCCAAATTTCAAATAATAATGTTTACAAAATAGGTCACTTGGTCGCCGCCAAGACAAAAAGGTTCAAATTCACAAGCCTACAAGTCTAATGATTAATCTATGACAAAAGTAGTAAATTGTGAACATATCTACTAATCTCTTCTCCTTCCACCACGAAGAGAACGTGGCGGCGGGCCTCCATGTGGTGGCAATGAAGAAGATGGTGCCTGTGGAAGTTGTGACATTGAAACTGATGAATACGAACCCCCTGTTGTTGGTGTTGAACCATGGAACCTAGGAACCAAGGAACCAGATGGGCGTGGCATCTCAACTCAATCATCATCATCCTAGAATCGCTAATTGCATGCATGCTCCCAAATGGACCAGTGCTAAGCATATAGCTGCTCAATTATATCCGTACGAAACGGGTTTCGGAAAAACCGAAACGCGTTTCCAAAAACCCAAAACACGGATCCAAAAAACCGAAATGCGGATCAGGAAAAACCGAAATGCATTTCGGAAAAAACCGAAACGCGGATCGGGTCGTAAGGTTTTGAAATGGCAGGAACCGCATTTTCAGCCCGATCCGCATTTCGGTTTTTCCGAAATGCGTTTTGGAGGGCGGATCCCCCACAGATCTGTACGGATCACCAATTGAGCTTTTGATCCATGGGGGGGACATTGCCTGCAACACTATTCTAGACATTGGGGATACCGGAAGCCCAGACTGGCATTGGGATCCAGATGGGACTACCTACCATTTACCATATATGCAGATTGACTACGACATCAGTGGCATAGCTGACCCAATGGTCGAGCACACGCATTTGCTAGGGGAGTTTCAATCAGCACCAAGGGCCAATCAGTTTGTGAGGGGACTCCATGGGTCATCTGGGTATGCTGGTTGTGCACGGGGTCGTGGGATGATCCGCATAGTTTGGTAGGCAATTGTTGTTGGAGGTGGCATTGGCAGGCCACCAAACAGTACCTTGTATGGGACCGAGGGTTCTCCCCAGTTATGTGGGGCACAGTGGTCACAGAGGAGTAGCACAGTGGTGGCATCACCACTGGTACATAGGGGGATTCATCTCTCATGTCTCTCAAGGAATATTTGGAGGCAAGGCGCATGCATCAGAGGGTATGGTGATGCAATAGTGCAGGTGGTGATACCAGTAGGGTGCGAGCCGACGCATACTGTCTCAACTTTACATCATGGCCTGCAGTGGAGTGTAGGAGTATACAACGTTGAGCAGTGGTTTGCAGGTGAGCACGGAGGTGCATGGCAGGGTGTCGCGATGCATGGATTTACACCATGGAGTAGGGGTAGCGACTCACACCACATTGGGTTTGTTAGTGGAGTGACAGATGCATTGGTGCATATGGGGCACCCAGTGGTACAGGGTGATACAACAGCAAGCAGAGCAAGCCAGTGGTGTACTGGGACAGGTCGCGGTGTACAGTGGCATGCCGAGGAGTACAAGAATACTTGGTGGTATGCAGTGGCATATGGTGCGGCACAGCAGGCTCTTGGAGCGTTGCCTCCTAGGAGACTGATGGATGGGGACATTAGGCATACCTTTGGGTGTAGTTCACCCAAGATCAACAAGGACGCAGATGAGCGACACTTGATGGTATCCATGGGGACTCACATGCATATTCCTCTTCTACATCGCTTGCAGGCACAAATGATTTGGTTGTTGTCCCTTGACACTTTGCGCACGAGCAACAGGGGGTAGGGAGCTCACCTAAATTATTTGGATCAGCCTCAGCGCACGAGAGGAGAGACTCCTCAGCCATGGCATTGGGTCAGGGCACGAGCTGACAGGTATAGGTTTGGGGAGTGCATGGGTTGCTACAACGGTAGTGTATGTTCCACCCTTGAGTTCACACTTAAGGGGATACATGACACATTTTGGGCGAGGCACTCAGAGGTGTCATGGGAACATATCCAGCAAGTGGATGACCTCTCTTGCAGGCGGATGTTTAGGCTCCAGGAAGTATCAGAGTGTGCTTTCAGGAGGCAAGATCATAGATTTCACGATGTGGTATGGCAAGCACAGGGCAGTTTTGAGTACACCAGGTTGATTCATGATATGCGGAGTCTATATATTGATTACATGCAGGGAGCAGAGATGTGGAACAGGAGGGTTCCAACAGTCATCAGGACTATGTCGCAGCAGATCTAGTTATGGGATCTAGGGATTCAGTTGGCTAACAAGTCACTCCATTTCGTGATGAGCAGGGTCATGCTAGAGGGTGATCTAGCTCACTTAGGGGTTGACTCAGGGGGGATCACTGAGGCCTCCATTGTATGGAGAGGCAAGTTTTTCTAGTTATTGCTCAGGATCGGGATTAGGGAAGGATGGGTAGATATTGACATCATAGAGATACTTGGGCATCATGAGCTTGATCTTCGTCGATATTTTTCCACCGGGTTTCAAGGGACGAGGATACAGTGTGCCCATGATGGGAAACCCATCAGAACCAGAGTGGTGCAGCAGTAGCATGTTGGCACCCTTCTGAGACTAGCATGGGACCTGGGCATCGTAGTACTGGACAGCTCAACGACCTTGAGGGATGAGCTGGCTACCACAAAGGGAGATCATTCAAATCTTCCATTGGGATTCTGTGACTCGTTGATGGCATGGGGGACTTTATCAGCATGGTCAGTTAGTCAGCAGGAGGATATCAAGGGAAGCCCATGTGGGAGATATTTCATCCCCATGGGGACTGGATTGTATCTTCAAGAGTTTACACTTCCAATGCATGAGGTGGACTACTCGGTAGGGCAGTTTCATGGGGAGTCAAACAGTCATACATTATCATGATGCTTTACTTATTAATAGTATGCAGAGGGATTCTGGTACCTATACCTTGTTGGACTGTGAGCAAAACAAGGGGTGCTTCATAGTGATCAGGATGGCTTGGGATTTGGGTATTGAGGGATTCCTTCATGACCATACAGTGCAAAGATCGGGGGAGACTCAGTGGCACATTTGGGACCCTGGGATTATTGATGGTGATAGTAGTGATCAACAGTCAAAGGAGGTGTTTGTGCAGGCATTGCTTGAGGACAAACAATTTTTGGCGGGGAGCACTGTAATATCCCCAATTTTGATTTTCCGCATTGGAGACGATTTTTGGAAGAGGAGGCAATTCTGGCATTGGGACTTAGGAGGAAAAAGGGAAATCACAACTTTAGTGGAGAGTGGAGACCACAAGGAGAGAAAATTTGACTCAAGTGGCAATTCGCACTAGTGAGAAGAGAGAGAGAAAGGAAGGGGTGTGAATTAGTGGAAGGTGGGGACCACCAAGGGAGAGAGGGCCAACAATTATAAATAGAGCTTGGAGGCCTCCATTTGGTATCTTTTGATCATTTGACAATTTAACATTAGTTTTCTTGAGCTGCTTAGCCAAGACAACCGTGTTGTTCAGCAGTAGGAATTTTCGAGCGAGAATTCCCCCCTCATTTCGAAAAACTTAGTGTCTCCCTAGTGAGGCAATTTGGGGAGCTCAACTTAGAGTTTCCATTGGATATAATTGCAAGTTATTTCAACTAGTATGTGTTCCTTCTAGGGCGTGGAGGTGGCTCGAATTTCTTGTGGGGAGATCAATGACGAAGAAGCAGAACACCGAAGGATTTGCAGATATTTTCCCTTGTTTTCGCTGGAGATTTTTGTGGTGATTAGCAGGGATGAGTTTGAGGAAATTCTTGGGGCTGAAATTCTACATTTCTAGAAGTGCGTAGGGGTCTCCAAGCAGGCTTGCGCAGGGACTGGAGGAATAGAGGTTAAGGAGAGATCAAGGCAGCGGATTGGAGGTATTCCTGGGGGGGGATTTAACTAGAGTTGAGAGAGATTTTTAGTGGTGGATTTGGGCTTAATTCAGCAATATTAGTACTGTAGGGGGTTTTCTGGCCAAATTGGACAAATTGCACTTGTTGGGGGTCACCGAGAGTCGGTGGATTCAACCCAAACCTTTTCTAGGTTTTTGTTGGTTTATTGAGAGGAGTCTCTCACTAATTTTATAGAATTTTTCGGGCAATATTCGGACCTGAAATCCTCATTCTTATAGGAGGGCAAATTGTTAGTTAGTTGGGGAATTTGCATCACTTTGTGGGTTCGATTTTGTCTTGGAGATAGGCCAAACATTTTCTGGGTATTTTCGGGTTTGAGGAGAGGAGCTCACGGCTACAATTTCAGAGTATTTCAGGCATTATTTTGAGTAGAATGTCCAATTCCATTTGGCAATCTATAAGAGATTTTCTGGGTAGTGCATATTATCAGTTTGGAGCCATTTCAGCAATTGGGTCAGCGAGATTTCACTTGGCAAGCCTAGGTTCCATTGTTCTCTCATTTTGTACTCAAATTTCCCCATATTAATAAAATGGCTCATATATTCTACTCATATTCACTGGAGTTCTAATTTGGGTACTTTGATTTCATAATTTTCCTATTGTTTCTTAGCACATGTTTGGATATTACTGTTATTTTTTCCATTAGGAATATTAAACTCACTCTCATCTTCATCACTTTGTTCATCCTAAGAGGATGATTCTTGTTCCACAACGTTTGTTGGACCCAAAGTGTTGGGGACTTGAGATGAGCTTGGCTTGTCTTCGTCATTT
This sequence comes from Pinus tabuliformis, assembly GCA_031772625.1. Lineage (NCBI taxonomy): Eukaryota > Viridiplantae > Streptophyta > Pinopsida > Pinales > Pinaceae > Pinus > Pinus tabuliformis. The sequence goes on along the minus strand of CM062807.1, from coordinate 539,080,973 downwards.
TGCTTCCTATGGAAAGGCTTACCTTTGGGAGTATAGTTTGATTTTTGGGCCCTTTCCAAGATGGTGAGCTTGTTCATGTAGAGTCTTTCTCATGAGTTCATCTCCTCAGTTAGCTTATCAACTTTTTTAAGGAGCACTAAAGGGTCTCTTCGATTTGATCCTTGGATTTTCCCTTTTTGACTTCAACCTTAGGTTTAGGGTGTTCATCCACATCCATTTTGGAAATTCGTAGGTTTTTTTCAACTTCCATGACTAACTCTTTAGCCTCAACCAAGGTCTTAGGTTTCTTTTCCCTTAATGCATATGTCAAATGACCACCCACAGCTTTAATGAATTTGTCAAGTATGTTAGCATCAGGGGGTCTCAAATGGTCAAGGATATCCCTAACTACCCTGTCAAATTTTTGGATAAATTCCTTGATGTCTTCCCTTCCCCTACTTATTTGTTAGAATTTGTCAATGTTGAACGTTCCCTGTGCATCATATGACCATCTTCTCATGAACATATCCTCAAATTGGTCAAAGTTTTGTATGTATTCTGGGGGAGACTTAGGTACCATTCCCTAGCTAGCCCTTCAAAGGATAATGCAAAAAGCATCATGATCCTGTCTTCATCAAATACTAATCTAGGAGAAATGGCCCAATAGAACTCTTCAACATGGTCACGAGCACTTATGGTAGCATCACCCTTAAACTTGGGTAGCCAATTATTGTATTTTTCAGGTAAATGCTTAAGATCATTACTCAAGTTTAGAGGGGCAAATACACTGACCAAATGCTTCTCGCTCCATGACATTTTTTGTTGATCTTGGTTTAGGTCGGTGGTAGAGTTTGTTGCCATCTCGGGGGTATGATCAACAACCTTTTCAAATTTAGGGAGAAGGTTGTTGATTTGGAGTAGCATCGGATGTGCTCTAGCCACGAAATTTGGTGGAGAGGTTGGGGGCACATGAGATCTCCAATACCCAAAAAGGGTTTAGGCAGATTCTAAACAGTTCAAGAGATATTAAAATAATTAATATTTTTAATGGAGTCCCTAAGTCTAAACTTAGGGAAATTAAAATATTAATGTGGATTAATATAAAACTTTGTTAGAATGGTCCAAAAGACATGGATCAAGCCAGATTTAATCTTAGTCGTTGATTAGGGACTTAATTTGGGTCGCTGATATGTCAACGAGAAAAGTATAAGAGGAGGCTTGAGGGTTACTTGGAGAACACACCAAAGTGATCAGTCATTCTATTCTCTAGAGCGAGGTTTGCTAAGAGAGATAGAATTAGTGATCTGGAGTTGCAGCTGAGGGGCATTGAGTACAAAGAGACAGAGAGGTAGAGATAGTGTCGGGAGAGCAACGTAGTAGCCGGGGAGAGTGATGCAGTAGTAGCCAAAGCTCACGCAGGGCCACGCAAAGGTAGTCAAGAGCTGCACACTGCACAGAGCCTCAAAGAGGCCAGCGTTGCTAACGCAGAGGGCCAGAAAGCTAACGCAGGGCCTCTTAAGGCTAACGCAGACCCATCCAGGGTGACACAGGGTCAGCGCTGGGCAGAGAGGGGCTGACGTAGTTCAGAAAAGGCTGACGTTGGGGTTTCTGAGGCAAATTGGTGTTGAGGAGCTGCCAGAAGGATTATCCGGGGTTTTAGCACAGAAATTTGTCAAAAACTGAGAGGTATTACTGCCAAGGAAATTCTCTGTTGGGTAGGCCAGTTTCGGCACCCAAATTGTACTCTGATATTGCTTAATAAGAAAACCCTCAGATAGCTGCACCGGTTTTCCCACATTGGGTTTTTCTGGCGACATTGGTCCAAAAATAACAGTCTCATTTGGTGTGATTGTTTCTGTTTCTTTCAATTGTTGATCTCTAATATGTTGAGCATGCGTTGGTGTTTATTTTCAGTACTTACATTGTAAATAACTTGTTAAGTAACAGAACAAGTAGGTAGAAATAAATCAAATAAAGTGCATGGAGGGTTTCTAAGTAAACTTAGAAACTTCAACATGGTATCAGAGGGTGATTGCAGATCACAGGAGAACTGAGGACATCAACCAAGAGGAGCAATAGCAGCAGAAAACAGTTGTCCCGAGGTGACAAAAGTTGTTTCTAGTAGAGCAGCAACAAGGGAAGGGTGGCGCAGTGCCTGCGTCATCAAGGGTGAGCCAAGAAGAGAGCGCAGAGGCTAAGGAAGGCAAAGGGAGCCTCATGCAGAAGCTAGAAGGGCTGACGTAGTTGGCTGAGGAGGCAGGGTTGCTAGTACCGGGATTGTGCAGAGCCTAGGAGCTCTCACATTCAAGTTGTTGGGGTTTAGAAGGTTGTGGGAATATTGCAGAGTGGAGCTGGTGAGGTATTGTAGTTAGAACAGTACCTGACAGAGCAAGGCCAAGAGGAGGGAGTTGGTACCGAGGGTTTCTAGCCAAGGAACCCGGATCAGTGGTGTGGTTGCACAAAATGATCAGAATAGGGGACATCTCGACAGCGGTAGAAGGATTTCCAGGAGGGAAATTGGGACTCAAGGGGAGTCCAGAAGAGAAATTCCAGACGGGAAGTAGAGACTCAGAGGAGTCGAAGAAATTCTAGGAGGGAAGTAGAAGAGCATCATGGCACTACATGGAGTAAGAGACCAGGATAGACTGGACAAAGTGTCGAACTTCACAGTCTAAAAGGCCAAAATCTTATCCATACTTGACAGAAATCGTGTCAAGAACTTCGCCTTGAAGTTTATATCTATCCCAGTCAACCCCAGTGATAATGACAAGTACGAGGAGGCAATGGCAAGGCCCAAGAGCATCATCCTTTATGGGGTCAAGGACCATGTAGTACCACACATTGCCGAGAAGGAAACGACATATGAGATGTGGGAGGCCCTCAAGAAATTGTACCAGCATACTTTTGTGCAAAGAAGAATATTACTTGAGAATCAGTTGAGGTCGTATCAAATGAAGAAGGGAGAACCGATTGACACCTTCCTCAGAGGACTGAATGAGATCCGAGATCAGTTGACTGCTATAGAAGCCACGCCGGATCAGGAGTTGATGATGAGGACAACCCTGAATTGTTAAAATTGGCAAATTGGCAACTAGGGCCAAACTCCATGTGGGTCAGCTTATTTATGACAGCTGCTATTTTTATTGAATCCCTCTCGTCGAGAGGTGTAGGATTGATCTAAAGATCATCCAATTCTGATAAGTATTTATGGAGATATGAATTTTTTTTTATTATGGAATTATTATCAAGCCGACCAGCAACTTATGTAGGCTCAAGAAGCCCAAACATCATGTCTATTCAACCTATACGTTTTTGGTATAAATAGAAGAGTTTTGATGTCATTTGTAACACATTCTTGAGGTGATATCCTCCTCTCCAGGTCTTGGGTTTTTGGAGAAGGAGTGAGACACCAAGAGTTATGAACAGGCCCTAATACACACTGTCAAGAAGCCTTATGAACAGGCCCTAACACACTGTATAAGAGCCTTATACACTACATTGTCCAAAAGTAAAACGCAGTCAAAGGAGACATGTAACACTTGGCCTCCAAGTATAGTAGCCGTAGTCAAGAAGAGGACTGAACTCGCAAAAAGGTGAAGCCGCAGTCAAGGAGAAAGGAGCCACAGTCAAGGAGCAAGAAGCTACAGATCAGATCCTCGCACTTCTCTCTAAAATTTCGGGTGGGCATTGGTTACAGTTATACGCAATCAAGGAGAGATGGACTTCTCATATCTGCAAACAGAACAAGATTCACATTAGGGCTTGACTGCACCTCGGTTGGGCATTAGGTGTAGTCATGGCCAGATCTCAAGTACATGAACTAATTCGATGAGGATGCAGCATTAACTAAGGTCTGGAGTAGGTTCCATTCTCAGCATACTTGTAGGTGCAGTCTAGATGAATCTCGGATCTCATACTTTGTAGATCTCGGATGGATGAAAGAGAAAGGACTGCGGATAAGGTTACAACATTAGCATGAAGTTTGTGCTATTAATCTCGGCATATACAGAAGTTTTTTTGTGCCCTTACTATCCTCATTGTCTGGGTCTAATGGAGACCATATTAATCCTGTAGTTGCTATCTCAATCTCAGCATTGATGTGATCATGTTGGAGAGTATTTAAGTGATGACTGTGTCTACTACACTCTAAGCATAATCTACAGTGATAGAATGGCATACCTGTAGCAGCCCTATCACAATGAACAACGGTGATAGAATTCCATCTGTTAAGGCAGCAGCATGATGATGATGCACATTAGTATGGGCAGCATGAAGTTGAATGATGATCATGGACATGAAGGGCAACATGATGATGAATGAGATCATGGACACGAAGGGCAGCATGATGATGGATAAGATCATGGACATGGGCAACATGATGATAATCATGATTAGTGCAGCATGGTGCAGTATGCTATGGTACAGCATGAGAACCAAATGCAGCATAATGATAGGTGAAGGAGTAACCTTGGGGAATCAGTTGAAGCAGAATGTCTTCAACTGATCTCATCATTATACAAAATGATCTATGCTAGATAAGTCAAAGTGTTGACTTCTGTTGTAAACGTACTATCTCTCTCTCTTTCTCTGCTGAACTTTGAAGAACATAAAAGAAGAATTGATCAAGGGATTCCCCACATTGTGGGGTTTGTCCCTGGCTAGCGCCACATCTTGTGTCCTCTTGTCTTGGCTTGTCTTCTGCGATTTATATTTATGTTCTATCTACAGTTTATCTTAATGCTGATGTGATTGCTAACTATGAAAATTTAAATAAATTGCTCCAGCATAGAACATACCTAAAATTAACATGGTATCAGAGCTAAGGTGAAGACAATGCCCAAGCAAGAGTGAAAGACCAATCATCGAAGACAGTTGGGACAAGATAAAAGGATCAATGGGTTCCTCATAATTCACCCAGGGTGAAGTCAAAGTAGAGAATATTATCAGACTGACGCAGCGGAAATTTATGATGGCCTACCTAAAGATCATTTCATTGGGAAGTTCGGATCTAAGGATGGAAGGAAAGGCAGATGCCTTGGTTACAATAAGTTTGGCCCTTATGCGAATGAGTGTCCGAATGGCAGAGAAGCAGGTCATCAAGGACATAGCCATCTCTTCAAAGAAAGCAAGGAACCCCAGAATATCTTTTATGTACCTGATCGCAAGAAGAACCTGGTGTCCATCTCAGAAATGGAATTTTAAGGTTTTAGGGTGGCACTCATCGATGGAAAGGTATGTGTTTGAAAGTAGATTTTTTAAAGATGTTTTAGAGTTCAGGGTTGTATCAAGTCCACTGGGGACCATGACCATTGACTCAACACCGGAGTTCTGTGAGTCAGATGGTGACCAGGATGCCTGAATTCAAAAAGAGCATGAAGGTACATGTCTGAGATCTACCGAAGGAAAATCTTACAAGGGGACCATTCCCCTCATGTAGCAGGTCCACAGGTTTGGAACAACCTGTGGAGTTTGAGATTCATGAACAGGGAATCTCATGTATACAGGTGGAAGAAAGCCCTCTATGGCTTGAAGCAAAACACCCCGGGCGTAGTATGAGAGGACTGATAGCTGTTTGATGAAGCTGAGATTCACTAGGAGTGAAACCAATCCAAACCATTACTCGAAGGTTGTGGATGATAGACCTCTCATACCACCACCTTATGCGGTCGAACTATTTCTGACAGGTGCAGACCCTCTCATTTACAGAAGTAAGAGGGAATTGGATTCCGGACATATGTTTTGCAGTTAGCATGGTGAGCTCATATTTGGTTGAGCCTCACTCGATTGATGCCAAGAATCTTCTGAGATATCTTCGGGGCACAATCTCTCATGGATTGAGATACACTACCAGAAATATATGAATGTTGACTAGGCAGGCAGTGTGGAGGATCACTAGAGAACTTTTCAGTGCTGGTTCTCTTAGGACTTTGCTTCGATATCATGGATGAGCAAGAAGTAGAAGTCGGTTGTTATAAGTACTGCTGAGATCGGATACATAACTACGAGTATGACCTCGTATGAAGTTGCTTGGTTGTGGAAAATCTTCAGTGAGTACACATGATGAATACCACTGTGATTCTCTGTGACAACCAGAGGTGGGATTCGATTATTGAGGAATCACATATTCAATGATTGCTCTAGCAGATAGATATCAGATACTGCCTTATCTGGGATATGGTAAGTCGATGAGCAAGGAGGCTCCATCGCACTGAGATGATGTACAGGTCGCTACACTTTGTCAGAGCCCCAGAGAAAGATCAAATTTGTCATTATCCTGAACAACTTGGAGTCGTCGAAAGACCCTTGTAAAAGGGTCCTGCATGTTGCATACATTGAGCTTTGGGAGCTCTGGGGGCTTGCGGTTCTTACTGGAGCAACATACAACCACAGGGTGACTCACCCTCCCCTGGTGGTGCGCACTGTGGACAAGATGATTTTCTCTCTTGTGGGATAGGATGATTCGCTCTCCTGTGGACAGGATGATTCGCTCTCCTGTGGAACAAGATGATTCGCTCTCTTGTGGGATAGGATGATTTGCTCTCCTGTGTAGCAGGATGATTAGTTCTCCTGTGAGGTCTGGATGATGTATTCTCCATGACAATTGTGTAGTAGGATGATTAGTTCTCCTATGAGGTCTGGATGATGTATTCTCCATGACGATTATGTAGCAGGATGATTAGTTCTCCTATGAGGTCTGAATGATGTGTTCTCCATGACGATTGTGTAGCAGGATGATTAGTTCTCCTGTGAGGATAGGATTGATTAAGTTCTCTTGTCGAGGCATCCTACCCATGCAGTCTGGGACTCATGGGAAGTACCTCTCATCTGATCAATGAGCAGGGAAATGAGGATAGGGACCATAGTAGTACCGATGGACGCATCGTTGTATCTACCGTACTCCCTATGCTAGGATGACCTTCATTGATCTGGGATCAATGATACTGGTCTGGGACCAGTTGTAGGAGTTGTACCTACTATGACGCTGACTTCGGGTCAGTTGAGACTAGTCTAGGACCAGTGGTACATACTTTGAGACTGACTTAGGGTCAATGGAAGACTGGTCTGGGACCAGTGAGAGTGGTACATGCTATGACGCTAACTTCGGGTCGGTTGAGACTGGTCTAGGACTAGTGGTACACTCTCTGAGACTGATGATACTGGTTTGGGACCAGTAGTAGGAGTGGTACTCAAAATGACGCTGACTTTGGGTCAGCTGAGACTGGTCTGGGACCAGTCGTACGCACTCTGAGACTGACTTCGGGTCAGTGGAGAATGGTAGTAGACATTCTCGATCAATTCTTCTTCTTCATGGTTCAGCAGAGCTGAGCAGAGCAGAGCCGAGCCAGCACAACTGAGCAGAGCCAGTAGAGACAGCAGAGCTCAGCAGAGCCAGCAGTGCAGAGTAGAGTCAACAGAGCCAGCAGAGCTGAGCAATAGAGCCAATAGAGCCAGTGGAGCTGAGCAACAGAGCCAGCAGAGCCAGCAAAACTGAGCAGAGCTGGGCAGAGCAGTGCAGGGCACTAATGGCAGAGATAGTACAGTTGGACATATGGATCAGCGGATGGAGTTCTCCCTAGTTGAGAGGGAGTGTTAAAATTGGAAACTAGGGCCAAACTCCATGTGGGTCAGCTTATTTATGGCAGCTGATATTTTTATTGGATCTCTCTCGTCGAGAGGTGTAGGATTGATCTAAAGATCATCCGATTCCGATAAGTATTTATGGAGATATGAATTTATTTTGATTATGGAATTATTATCAAGCCGACCAACAACTTATGTAGGCTCAAGAAGCCCAAACGTCATGTCTATTCAACCTATACATTTTTGTTATAAATAGAAGAGTTTTGATGTCATTTGTAACACATTCTTGAGGTGATCTCCTCCTCTCCACGTCTTGGGTTTTTGGAGAAGGAGTGAGACACCAAGAGTTATGAACAGGCCCTAACACACTGTACAGAAGCCTTATACACTACGTTGTCCACAAGTAAAATGCAGTCAAATGAGACATGTAACACTTGGCCTCCGAGTATAGTAGCCACAGTCAAGAAGAGGACTGAACTCGCAAAAAGGTGAAGCCGTAGTCAAAGAGAAAGGAGCTACAGTCAAGGAGAAAGAAGCTACAAATCAGATCCTCGCACTTCTCTCTGAAATTTCGGGTGGGCATTGGTTACAGTTATACGCAATGAAGGAGAGATGGACTTCTCATATCCGCAAACAGAACAAGATTCACATTAGGGCTTGACTGCACCTCGGTTGGGCATTAGGTGTAGTCATGGCTAGATCTCAGGTACATGAACTAATTCGATGAGGACGCAGCATTAACTAAGGTCTGGAGTAGGTTCCATTCTCAGCATACTTGTAGGTGTAGTCTAGATGAATCTTGGATCTCATACTTTGTAGATCTGGGATGGATGAAGAAGAAAGGACTGTGGATAAGGTTACAACATTAGCATGAAGTCTGTGCTATTAGTCTTGGCATATACATAAGTGTTTTTGTTCCCTTACTATCCTCACTGTCTGGGTCTAATGGAGATCATAGTAATCCTGTAGTTGCTATCTCAGTCTCAGCATTGATGTGATCATGTTGGAGAGTATTTAAGTGATGACTGTGTCTACTACACTCTAAGCATAATCTACAGTGATAGAATGGCATACCTGTAGCAGCCCTATCACAATGAACAACAGTGATAGAATGCCATCTGTTAAGGCAGCAGCATGATGATGATGCACATTAGTATGGGCAGCATGAAGTTTAATGATGATCATGGACATGAAGGGCAACATAATGATGAATGAGATCATGGACATGAAGGGCAGCATGATGATGGATAAGATCATGGACATGGGCAGCATGATTAGTGCAGCATGGTGCAGTATGCAGTGGTACAACATGAGAACCAGATGCAGCACGATAATAGGTGAAGGAGTCACCTTGGAGAATCAGTTGAAGCAGAATGTCTTCAACTGATCTCATCATTATACGAAATGATCTATGCTAGATTAGTCAAAGTGTTGACTTCTGTTGTAAATGTATTATCTCTCTCTCTCTCTCTTTCTCTGCTGATCTTTGAAAAACATAAAAGAAGAATTGATCAAGGGTTTCCCCACATTGTGGGGTTTGTCCCTGGCTAGTGCCACATCTTGTGTCCTCTTGTCTTAGCTTGTCTTCTGCTATTTATATTTATGTTCTATCTGCAGCTTATCTTAATGCTGATGTGATTGCTAAATGTGAAAATTTAAATAAATTGCTCTAGCATAGAACATACCTAAAATTAACATGAACATTGTCTCAGAAGACTGGGAGGTATTTGTCCAGAGTATACTAGGCAAAGGGACACTCCCACCTTGGGATGAGATGTGGGCGGCTCTTCGCCAGGAAGAGATCAGACAACAGTCGAAGATGGGTAGTAGCAGCAAGGGGATCAAAGTCAAGCAGGAGGAGGAAGATGTTGCCCTAGCATCTGAGGGAAAGTAGGAAAAGCGGAAGAAGAAGGATCTCTCCAACATCAAGTGCTTCCACTATGGGGAGCTAGGTCATTATGCGACCCAATGTCCAAGGAAGAAGAGTAAGGGAGAGTCTTCCAAGACTAAGGCAGCTCCAACAAGGGCAGAGAAGGAAGTGTTGAGAGATGATGACAGTGCCATGAGTGCACACGCACCACTTGAGCGGAAGTGGGGAAACATCAAGCTGTAGTCAGGCGAACTACAGGCGATGAGGGGCAGGATCCTCGAGGTACCCAGCCTCTTCGATTAGAACTTGCTACGGGAGCCCCAAAGAGGAGTAGCAAGACTGGCTAAGTCGGCTAGAGATGGATGCAGATGGAGCAGCATAGAGAGCTACAGTGCAGGAGTCCTGAGACAGTGTGAGGCTAGCAGGCTACAGCAATGCGAGAGGCACAAGAGTGTTGCACCAGTACAGGATGGCATAGAGAGGTGTGCAACGGTGCGAGATGCAGGGAGTTGTTGCAGCGGCGTAGAGGTCAGAGAGGGAGCACTTGTCAACGACAGAGGGAGCTTCAGTATCAGTGGGTGTCTCTAGCCCAACAGGGAGGTCAGGTTGGGAGATCAGTTACTTACTTCTCAGTAACTAAGTTGCAGTGTAATAGTGGGTAGCATGATGCAACATGATGAAAGGAGGTGCAGTGCGGAAGTAGTGTTGTGAGAAAGGACCAACAGCAGCACAGATGCAGAGGGAGTTGTCGTACAGATGCAGCAATGGCAGTGGCAGAACCATGGGCAACAGTACAAAATATAGCAGTGCAGAGGATGGTGGGCAGCAGGCCTAGCATTAGCACAGGGACCGATGCCGGATGATCAGGGTGATACTCAGTGAGGAGTATTACTAGAGCACACTCCTCGCTAAGAGAGAGTGTTGATTTGGGGTAGCATCGGATGTGCTCTAGCCACGAAATTTGGTGGAGAGGTTGGGGCACATGAGATCTCCAATACCTAGAAAGGGTTTGGGCAGATTCTAAATAGTTTAGGAGATATTAAAATAATTAATATTTTTTATGAAGTCCCTAAGTCTAAACTTAGGGAAATTAAAATATTAATGTGGATTAATATAAATCTATGTTAGAATGGTCCAAAAGACATGGACCAAGCTAGACCTAATCTTAGCCGTTGATTAGGGACTTAATCTCGACCGTTGATATGTCAACAAGAAAAGTATAAGAGGAGGCTTGAGGGTCACTTGGAGAACACACCAGAGTGATCAGTCATTTTATTCTCTAGAGCAGGGTTTGCTAAGAGAGATAGAATTAGTGATCAGGAGTTGCAGCTGAGGGGCATTGAGTACAAAGAGACAGAGAGGCAGAGATAGTGTCGGGAGAGCAGCGCAGTAGTCAGGGAAAGTGACGTAGTAGCAACCAAAGCTCACGCATGGCCACGCAGAGGTAGCCGGGAGCTGCGCAAAGCCTCAGAGAGGCCAACGTTGCTGACACAGAGGGCCAGAAGGCTGACGCAAGGCCTCCTAAGGCTGATGCAAACCCATCCGAGGTGACGCAGGGCCAGCGCTAGGCAGAGAGGGGTTGACCCAATCTAGAAAAGGCTGACGTTGGGGTTTCTAGGGCAGATTGGTGCTGAGGAGCTACCGGAAGCATTATCCGGAGTTTCAACCCGGAAATTTGTTAGAAACTGAGAGGTATTACTGCCAAGGAAATTCTCTGTTGGGTAGGCCAGTTTCGGCACCCAAATTGTACTCTGATATTGCTTAATAAGAAAACCCTCAAATAGCTGCACCAGTTTTCTCACATTGGGTTTTCCGGGGACATTGGTCCAAAAATAACGGTGTCATTTGGTGTGATTGTTTCTGTTTCTTTCAGTTGTTGATCTATAATATGTTGAGCATGCACTGCTGTTTATTTTCAGTATTTACATTGTAAATAACTTGTTAAGTAACAGAACAAGTAGGTAGGAATAAATCAGATAAAGTGCATGGAGGGTTTCTAACTAAGTAAACTTAGAAACTTCAACAAAGTTTGGTTCTAACGGGTGATGGTGTTCTTTCTCCCCTTCTCACAACAACCCTAGTTAAAGGAGGAATGTTGTCACCTTCAAGCAAACTAGGGAATTGGACATTGAATGAAGTCGCCAAAGGAATATTTGAAATGTCGTCTATGAATCAATTCCTCAATGATTCACTAGGGAGGTAGACCTGCTTCCTCCCTGGCAGCGGTGCCAAAAATGTTACGACTCAAACTAGCAGGGGTCCTAAGAGGGGATCCTATGGAGCAACTACTAGGTCAAGGGGCAACAATGGAGCTATAGCCCACTATCACATCAACTAAGGCTCCCTCCTCTTTACAGAATTTCACCAATGGGAGGAGTCCCAGTATGAGAGGAAACACAATGATACATGGATCAATGATAAAAGCCTATTCACTAAAGCCTAAAGCCTATTCACTAGAGAGGCTCAAATAATTGGTTTGCTTGCTTTGAAGGCAAGGTGATTGGCTCTCTAAGAAGGGCTATGAGGATACCTAGACCTAGGGTTGGAGAATATCATTTAGCAAGGGGTGTCCTAGAACTAAGAATCCTAAAGGAGAAATGGCTTCTATGTGACCCTTGTGGAATGTGAGTTACAAAGTTGTGGGACCACAAAGAACCCAAGTGGGTCCAAACTAAGTCAAGGATATAGAGTTGATCAACACTAGAGGGGCATAACCTGTTTTGGGAAGAGAATAGGATCAAAGGAAAAATTTTCTTTTGAAATACAAATGCAATGACCCAAGTGAGGACACTAACCCAAATCAACCTAGGGAAAGAGATGATCTTATGGCTAGGGCTTGCTATATCTCGGGATTCCACCATCGGATTCGCCTCAAACTTGGAGGACCTCTTGAGAAAACCTCAGCGCAATAGTGTACAAAAATTCAAGGGTTTTGGATGTCTACAAATAATTTCGCTTGATGCCTTAGGTGACCTACTAGGGTTAGGCCTAGAATTGGAAGAGATGAAGAAAAAAAGGGTAATTTTGACCACCAAAGGGATGTGAGGATCGGTGCCTTGCTTCTTGGCATTAATGTAATCAAGATACACCTAGATCGAAGATTTTCTTATGCTAAGGAGCCTTAATTGACCTTTGTTAACCTTTCCAAGTGCAACAACTAGGTTATTAGGGTTTTATACTTCAAATTTGCAAAGGAGATGAAGTTTTGAGGTCTTTCAACCTATGAGGTGCCTCTAGGAACATTCACCCACTCCCTCAAAGAGCAACACATGCATTAAATCACTTATTCCAAGTTCCCAGAAGAATTTCACATTACTTTAACCCATACAAGAATAATGATAACAATACCATGCATTAGACAAGTAAGATAACAAGAATAGCATTAAAATTTCACTTACATGAGAGAGAGAGTATATCCATTCATCAACTTCGCATTAGAAAAAAGCTCCAAAGACAATAGCGAAAATCCAAACATCATAGTGCATCAAGAAACTCCAAAAATTTCATCTATTTATATCTCATCTATTTATATCCATCCTAAAGAGTTTCATTTGCCTAATTAAGCCCCAAATAAAAAATAATGTGCAACAATAACATTCCTTTGTGACAAGCCCACCAAGATAGCTCAAAATAGAAGATAAACCTCTCATGAGGGAAAAAAAGTAAACATATCGAGTCGTTGGGCCATTGAGAAGGGCTAGTGGAGTCCAAAGTGTGCCAAGGTAAAAGAACAGGATCCAAACATAGTGATCAAGGGGTTGGCCCCTTGATATCCAAGCAAATCAACTAGGGTGCCCTCAAGTGGGTGTGGGGGCACAATTACATCCTCATGGGTCTCCAAGTGGATCGATAATGCTTGTATACCATCTGTAAGGGCCGGAATGATGATATAAGCCCTCTCTTTGTCTCCCATGGCAAGACACATCCTCATCTGGGCCCTGGAACATCTGCCAAGTGTATGGTACAAGTGTGAAGTCGGCTAGGCATGGTGATCTAGGTGCATCATCCTCATCCAAAAGGTGGAACACGAGCAATCAATGAATGGTGTTGGGGATCCATGAAGTGCTCTCTGCTATGGTGGAGGCCCATGGCTCTCAACGCTCACCCTACAAGTGCCAATGTGACCCTCTGGAGGGCTTGGACCCCGTATAGGGAGACCAAACCCCAAATGGAGACCCACTTGCAATCCTGCATAAGATCCAATGCATCCCCTTGCCCTCCAGTACAACAAATCATTAGAATAATCAAGTAAAAGAGTTTACAAATCATGGAATCAAATGGACACTTCATGGTGGCATGCCCTTCCATAGTGGGCTTTGGCATGTACAAGTGTCTCCAAGCTCAATAAGGGGGTTAACCAAGGACCCTATTAGGTGGTTTCAGCCTTTAAAGGGGGTGACATGTCCATGGTACATCCATAAAATGGTAAGTGGCATGTGATACAATGATGGAATGGAGTGGGGACCAGGGGAAGGCTCCAAGCCACATGCCATGGTACATGGATAGCTATAATAGGGGAAGCCCACACTTGGGTATATGGGCGTTGGAGGGAGAAATCATGGTACATGAGTTAACCCGACCTTTGTTTTTCCATCTTTCTTCATATGCCCTTTTCCTTTTATTGATTTTTCTTCATAATTGCTCGGGGTTTCAAGGGATGATAGCATGATGTGTAGGATACAGCAGTATATACCCCCTTTAAGGTGGGGCAGTTCATTGCCCACCAAGGGTTGGGACAATCATGGGTTCCTTAATTTGGAGGGGGTTCATCTAGTGCCCATACGAACCAGGGTGATGGCCATAGATAAGGGGTATAGCTCATGTTTGGCTTTCTCCCACGTGCCAAATTTGTATGTCCCAACCATCTTTTGCATTTTGTGGTACATTTCCTATTGAGAGTGACCAAATTATGCTTTTTCTTTTCTTTTTAGCTGCATCAACCTCCAGGGCATTGTTTTAGGCCGACCCAAGGTGTGGGCAAGGGGAGGGGGAGGCTAACCCTTTGTGGACCCAATGGAAAAATGTGGACCTAGATGGGAAAAGTGATGAATGGAGCTAAAATGAGCGGAGGGGAGTAATGTATATGGTATCAGGAACTTGGACCACACAACCAAAATCGAGATTTCCCATGTAGTGCCATCCCTAAAGCTAGTAGCCAGTAAAGGAGATCATACGGGACTAGGATACAAGGCTAATGACCAAATCGAGCAAAGGCAACAAGAGTATAGACCTAGCCCACTCATTCTGTCGAATCCCCCACCAATCCATGACCAAAAGTGTCCAGGATAAGTAAACAAAATTTACTCAACTATACCAATGAAAAGCCATACCTTCGGGTCCAGAGGGACTACAAACATACGATCATAACAGATGGGCTAGGGACTCCATGGCTGGCTCAGGTGGCGGAGATAGTGGCACATCGAGTTATCTAGTGGCTACAAGGGGTTGTGGCTACTGGCAGAAGACCATCTAGGAGAAAAAATTTTCTCCTATGGATATTACCCACAAGTGTTGGGTAACAGGTTGTTCGATGTATACCTCCTCCTCTATCACCTCATTCAAGAAGGTTGTCATGACATCCATCTGGTGAATTTGCCATCCCATTTGCGCTGCTAGAGATATCAATGATCAAATGGAAGTATATTTGGAAACTGGGGTGAAGGTCTCCCCGTGTCTATACCTTCCTTTTGCGTATACCCCTTTGCCATGAACCTAGCATTGTACTTCCATACACTGCCATCTGCAGTGTACTTGTCTTTTAGATCCACCTAGAGCTCACAATCGATCTATCCACAAGCCTAGGCACTACATCCCACACATTGTTTGTCATGATGGAGATATACTCCTCCACCATCGCATCCTGCCACACATGATGTTGTGCAACCTCCTGATAAATGGAAGGTTCAACAACATGTGTCACCAATGCTTGGTACATGTTTGGTTGTCTCCGTTCTCTCTTTCCCGGCCGAGGAGCCCCCATAGACTCCTACGCATCCTTCATCGTCTAACGAACTTCTCTGCTAGTTCGACCGCTAGTGGTGGGTGGTTCAACCAGCTCCTCATCCTGCCTCTACTGCTTCGTCGGCTGCGAACTTGTTGGATCCCTTGCACTTGAGCTAGTGCTCGTACTGGTAATTGTACTAGAACCCCTCGACTGTCCCTATGGCTATTCCTACATTTGGACTAATGGAGCTTCTATTGGCTCACTCTGATCACCTGTCAACATCTCACGAGACCTTCTAAAGGCCCTCCCCTCCACGAACTTCACATCTCGTCTCACAGTAATCTTCCTACTGTAAGGAATGTAGATCTTGTATGCCTTTGAGGTTTCACTATACTCAACATGTTGAGAAATCTAGGGCATAGAGATTAAGTGATTTCTCTTCTATTAGTAAATGCTTGTGAGTGCTTTTTACTTCTTTAGATTAGGATCTTCATTTACTTAGGTTATTAGTGTTCTTCTTCATCAAACAACTACCAATGCATAAACCATAAAGAGACAAGAGACACAAAAATATAGGCTGTTAGCCAGGGCCAAAACCTCTCACTCTTTGATAGGAAAACCCGAACAAATTCTTCTTTTTATAGAGATTCCAATTGACGAATACCAAGACTAAGACCCTTGACCTATTTGCCTCTCCAAGACCAAGACACAAGTTCCCTTCCACTTCTCTTCGTGCCCAAGTCAATACTAGTCAAACTTCTGCTTCTTCCTTCTTTTCGACTACCCTTCAATCTCGGCTTCCTTCTGCTTCAGACCTGCACTTTATTTCGGCCCTAATTGCAGCACATATGGTGATTTAACCTCATCATCTCCTTCGCTTGGACTGGAAGGCTTTCTTCTTCAACTCGACTTTCTTGAATACTCCTTGATTAGGCCTTTAGCACAGCAAGGAGATCTTCGGCCCTTTTTCTGCAACAGTAACCCTCTCCTTTCCTCTCACGTGTGGAGATCAACGCTAAAAACAGTCCCAAACAGATCTTATTCTAGTTTTCCTCCTTCGCTTGGATAGAGAGACTTCTTATGAGATCTTCGCATTCCTTCTTAGACCATGACTGAATTGCAGACCACCCAAAATACTTCTCTGAAATTCTATGCTGAAATGGAAATTGAACTGCCTATTTATAGTTGTTGCCCATGCTAATTAGCCGACTTGACAAGAGGATGCGCTGACGTGTCCATTTGAGAGGTTATATTATTCTTTTGAAGCCGACTTGAAGGAGGTGACATTGTATTGGTCTTGGAGGACCTTCGTATACATTTTATGACTCATACAAAAATGTAACGTGCACAAGAAGGGTCCTTCATACATAACATAGACTCAAATTGACTTGTATGACTAGATGACAAATCCTAAAGGCTGACAATGGGAGCCATCATTAAAAACAAAAATCTTTGCTTATGAAACACATGAGACAAGCATTACAATAATAATTTTATTTTTCTTCTTTTCATCAATTACATAAAATCACAATTACACATGTCATTATGAAGACCGAACCTAGTTACTCTTTTCAACGCAACGAATTATCCCTTCTCTGCAGTCTGATCTAGTTTAGTGTGTTTCTCATCTGGCACATGGCAGTATTATATGCTACCAAAGATTCTATAGTATTGACCTCTGGTCTCTTCCCTAAGAAAACCTCCTTTGGTGTTATCTTCCCCAATGCCCTATGAGAAACCATGTTCTATATGTACACCGTTGTGTTACACGCCTCTACCCATAGAAACTTGGGCAAGTCCTGATCATATAATCTTGTTTTTCCACTCCATTACTCCGTTCTCTTGTGGATTGTATGGATTTGTCCACTCTCTCCTGATGCCCTCCTTCGCACAGTAATCAAGGAAGTCATTGTCTGTGTACTCTCCTCTGTTATCTATGCGCAGTACCATGAAATTTCTCCCTATCAAGTTCTCCACTAGAGCCTTAAACTCTTGGAACTAACTGAAGGCCTCATCCTTGGTCTTCAAAAAGTAGATCCAGGTCTTCCTAGAGTAGTCATCTATGAAGGTGACAAAGTACTTGTACCCTCTAAGAGATATGGTGGACATTGGGTCGCAAATGTTTGAATATACAAGTTGTAACACCCCATCTAATTTACTATCACTTCTTGGGAACGTTTCCTTAGCATATTTTCCAAGTACGCAGCCCCTACACACATCATCGTGTTTCGTGCTTAATTCTAGAACACCTGTCATTGTCTCCTTGAGCATCCTCAGTGCTCCATGGTGTAGATGACCCATTCTCCTATGCCACAATTCATTCAGGTCTCTCCCATTGCTATTGGTGTTGCTAACTAGTGCCTTTGGAGAATCAAGCTACAACTTATACAACCTGTTGCTTCGAACCCCAATCTGCTTTACCTTCTTCCAGTTCTGGTGTTTGATGAACACCTTCTTTCCTACAAAGTGGACATCATATCCCTTGTCTTGTAGTTTTGAGACTGAAATTAGGTTCATACCTAAGTCGGGCACATGCAACACATCTGTAACACTGGTGCTTGCTCTTGACTCCCTTTAAATCTTGATGGTACCTCTCCCAACTGGAGTACATTTAGTTTTGTTTCCCATCTGGATCTGGAAGTCCATTTGCTCCTCCCTATAGCTAGAGAAGTAGTCTCTAACCCCTGTCATGTGCATTGACGCTGCACTATCTATATACCAAACCCCCTGTAAAGTCGAGCTAGAGAGGAAAGATATCTGAGCAATTTCATACTCCAATCTAGAGGACAAATCCCTAGCATCCTGAATTTTGAATCTCTCTTCAGCCATACCGGAAAATCTGAGAAACTCAAATAAACTGGAGAAGTCCTAGGTATAATTCTTCGTGTGCTTTTCTCTTCCTTGCCCTACGTAGATATGCTACTGCAAAACCCTTATGCTGCAAATCTTTGCACTAGATCTGCTCTGCGAATATTTTATCTGCTCACAAGAAACCCTTTCCAGCAACCACACAGCCTGTTGCTACTACTGTGAGACAAATCAAACTTTTCCTCCAGACTAGACCAAAAATAGATTTGCTTCTTCTCATGCAATTTGCACTACCTGGCTAGGCATGCATAGATCTGGTGTTGTGCTTCAAATCTCCCTCTGAACTGCACAACCCTCGCTGCCTTCACTCTAGAGCCTCTGATTCGATCTTTATTGATTTGATACCATGTGAAAATTCCTTGAATGCAATATACTGGAGATTTATCTTCTAACTGTTAGCAATTTATTTGTCTTCTGAATTATTATTCAGAAAATAACGATAAATTCGCTATTGCATTCTTCATAATAAAAATGCTACAGAATTGAGAAATGTTCGAAATACTGAGAGGGGGGTGCATTAATATTTCCCTTATTTTGCACAGTTGGTTAGTTTATTATTTAAACATTCTGAGCATTAAAACAAACACATGAAACATCATTACATCAATGAACAGTACACAGAAATTTCGTCTAAACCAAGTGCTATGTTTATGTATGATTTACAGACAAATTTACGAGTTGAACTGGAAGGAAGTACAAGACTCACCAAGGGGTTTTACCAGCAAGGCAGGAAGGAAGCAAATGCTCCCTGAATATGTTTGGGCTCCTGCACTAGGGACAATGACCCAACTACAATCTGCTCCTCATCAACCCGCTACCTCTACTACTGCACTTCGCTACCACTGCTACTGTGAAAATTCCTAGTCCAAAGAACCCCTATTGCAGCAAATCTGAATCTACTTCACCTACTTGATTTTTTTTAAATTACATTTATCAAGTTATTCTTCTGAATACTTAAGCAAATTACTTCTGCAGCCTACACTAATTAAATATTTGATCTCATGAAACAAAAAACAGAGCAAAGAACAAGATACATAGGACACACTTATTTTTGGACACAATAGTCCGCCGAAAAACCCAATGCGGGAAAACCGGTGCAATAGCTTTGAGGATTTTATTATTACACAGGAGAAATATCTTAATACAAATCTAGGATGCTCATCTAGCAATCCTTTACAAAGAAAATACTGGTGAAAAATCTGAGTGAGTTTTACCTCACTAACCCAACAAAATTTTGGCTGATCAGGCACAAGATTGGCTAACCCCGACTATTTCTGCACTAGCTCTGCGTCACCTTCTCTTCCCTCTACGTCAGCTCTCCCGACTGTTCCGACAGTTCTTGGTAGTTCCAGAAGTTCCCAGAAGTTTCGACAGTTCTAGCAGTTTCGAATTCTACGTGATAGGAAGCTTTTCTGCGTCAACTCTCCCAGCTACTGCGCTGCCTCTACATTAGCTTTCCTAGTTGTTCTGCCAGTTCCCAATAGTTTCGATTGTTCCCGCAGTTCTGGATTTTCATGACACGCAACTTTTCTACGTCAGCTCTCCCGGCTACTACGCTGACTCTCTACAGGCTCTCTCTGCCTCTCTGTCAGTATTCTCCGGAAAGTCCTTCTCCCGAATTCTCACTACCCCTTTGCTGCTGAATGATCACTTAGTTCAAATTTCTCAACTTCCCAGCCCCAGAAATCGAACTCCAGATCAATTCTCTCCCTCTGTGTGTTTTCAAATGAACCCCAAGCCTCCATTTTATACTTTTCCTGTTGAGTCTTCAACGGCTGAGATTAAGTCTCTAATCAACGGCTAAGATTAAAACATGACTTGATCCACCTTCTAGATCATTCTCACCCATATTTTGATTAATACCCATTAATATTTTAATTTCCCTAAGTTTAGACTTAGGAACTCCATTAAAAATATTAATTATTTTAATAAAATACAATCTAGGTGGAATTTCACCAAACAGTTTCTGGGTTCTTTAGAACTCATGTGCCTTAGCCTCTCCACCAATTTTCAAGGCTAGAGCATTTCTGATGCTACCAAAAACTAACACTCCCTCTTAGCGAGGAAAGTGCTCTAGCAACAATGTCCACCTGCATGTTGCTCTGTTTCTGAAGCACCTCCTTTTGGCACTGCTACTACCACTAACACTGTGTTGCTGCTGTTGTTGCTATTGTATTGTTTCCCATGACACTGCCACTACCACTGCTGCATCCGTACTACATCTCCCTCTCAAACGTTGCATTTGCTATGTTGCTAGCACTGCCACTACTAACACCGCATCCATACTGCAACTCAGTTGTCGAGAGAAGCAACTAAAAAACATCCAAAATTAATTGAACTTAACTGTGTTCAGCATAATATTATGAATGTTGGAATCTGGCTGCTACTAGTCTCTGACCCTCTGAATCTTTTAGGCTGCTATTGACTTCTGCACTGCGCCAACCTTGCTCTGCGTTGACCAGTCTCTGGTCCCAAGCTACTGCATCTGTCCTCCAAACAATCCACGGCATCATCTGACACTAAGTCCATCTTGCTACGGTGAATCTTGGGCTCCCGTAGTGAGGAATTTATCTAAGAGGTGGACTCCTCAAGGATCTTGTCCACATATAGTCCTCCTGACTACAGGTGAATATCTCCTGCCTGGAGATACGTGGGCACTCATGGAAAACTCATCCTCGTCAATCTTTGCTGAAGCAGCCTTAGGATTATGTTTCTCATCCTTGTCTTTTTTCTTCAAAGGACATTGGGATGCATAGTGGCCTGTCTCACCACATCTGAAACATTTCACATTCAAAATGTCCTTCTTCACTTCAGCTTCTGTTGTCCCTTTGATGCCATAGCTGCGTTCTCCTCCTCCTCCTTCGTCTTTGTGCCACTCCCACTGCTTCCACTGAGGTTGACCTTCACTATGTCCCTCCTTAACTCCTCTTGTTGAAGAGCCGCCCACATCTCCTCCCATGAAAGTAGTTTTTCGCTGCCCAATATGCTTTGGACGAAAACTTGGCATTCATCCGAGACTCCATTCAGGGCTATCCTCACCATTGCGATTGGTTGAGGAATGGACCCCACTGTAGCAAGTTGGTCTCTAGTGTCCTAAAGACATTAAAGATAGAGGTTCACCCCTTCTCCTTTCTGCATCAAAGTCCACTGCAACTTTTGCTCCAAATACATCTTCTGGTATTTGGAAGAGCCTTCATACAAAGAAGACAAGGCTTCCCACATCTCTCGGGTTGTATCCTTCCCCTGCTCAGCCTTGTACTTTTTCTTTTGATTGTTGTCAGCAGGAATAGCTACAACACTTTTGATGTAGGCCTCGAGAACATATTCCTCCAGAATAGCTAAGATTCTGGTCTTCCATATGACCTAGTTGGAACCACCTTCCAACCTGTCTTGATCTCTAAGCCCATGCGATGCCATCTCACTCAACTGTCGAACTGACTCCTCTAGTCACTGCTTAGCACTACTCAGCTGCTCAGCAAGTGAGAAATTCGAACTTTCTGGCAGAAAAGTTCTCTGAGGAGAAAATTCCCCTTCTACGTGTCTTCGTTCTTTTCCAACGGATTTTTGCCCCAGCAGAAACTACACCCTTCAAGCATTGCGCTGAGGCTCTGTGTAGGCTCTACGCCAGCCCTGCGTCACCTCTTCCTATTTCAAAATCAATCCTCTGATACCATGTGAAAATTCCTAGTCCAAGGAACTGCTACTGCAGCAAATATGAATCTACTTCACCTACTTGAATTTTTTTAAATTACATTCATCAAGTTATTCTTCTAAATACTGAAGCAAATTACTTCTGCAATGTACACTAATTAAATATTTGATCTCATGAAATAGAAAACAGAGCAAAGAACAAGATACATAGGATATACTTATTTTTGGACACAATAGTCCCTGGAAAAACCCAATGTGGGAAAACCGGTGCAGCAGCTCTGAGGGTTTTATTATTATGCAGGGGAAATATCTAAATACAAATCTAGAATGCTCATCTAGCAATCATTTAAGAGAAAATACTGGCAGAAAATCTGAGTGAGTTTTGCCTCACTACACCCAGCAGAATTCCGGCTGATCCAGCACAAGGTTGGCTAACCCCGACTATTTCTGCACTAGCTCTGCGTCACCTTCTCTGCCCTCTACGTCAGCTCTCTCGGCTGTTCTGACAATTCCCGGAAGTTCTCGGTAGTTTCGACAGTTTTAGATTTGGCATTACAGGGAGCTTTTCTGCGTCAACTCTCCCGGCTACAATGTTGCCTCTGCGTCAGCTCTCCCATCTTTTCCGGCAGTTTCAACTGTTCCGACAGTTTCGGCTATTCCAATAGTTCTGGATTCTGCATGACACGCAGCTTTTCTACGTCAGCTCTCCCGGCTACTGCGCTGCCTCTCTGCAAGCTCTCTTCGCCTCTCTGTCAGTGTTCTCTGGAAAGTCCTTCTCCTGGATTCTCACTGCCCCTCTGTTGCAGAATGATCACCTAGTTCGAATTTCTCAGCTTCCTAGCCCCAGAAATCGAACTCTAGATCAATTCGTTCTCTCTGTGTGTGTTTCCAAATGAACCCCAAGCCTCCATTTTATACTTTTCATGTTGAGTCTTCAACGACCGAGATTAAATCTCTAATCAACAGCTAAGATTAAAACATGACTTGATCCGCCTTCTAGATCATTCTCACCCATATTTTGATTAATACCCATTAATAATTTCCCTAAGTTTAGACTTAGGAACTCCATTAAACTATTAATTATTTTAATAAAATAGAATTCGGTGGAATTTCACCAAATGGTTTCTGGGTTCTTTAGAACTCATGTGCCTTAGCCTCTCCACCAATTTTCAAGGCTAGAGCACTTCCGATGCTACCAAAAACTAACAGCTATGCGCTGCTGCCACCACTGTCCACTACTACCACTGATGTCCACTGTTGCTACTACCACTATTCACTCTCACTTTACTACTCTGCTACCATAGGCCTACAATCTACAACTACTTACATGTTGCAACTGAAATGTCATCATTGTCATCACATCACTGTCATCACTGTCAAAGATACACTATCACACCGTTATAATTACAACATCAGTATCATCATTGTCAAAGATGCATTGTTCAAATTACTCCATTCACTCTTCCTTATGCTAGACAGGGTGAGATATGCCTCTACTACAGCTGTTGAATCTTCCTCCTCAACCTGTCTTAAATCATCACTTCTATCATATAGTTCATGCATCCTTCTAGTGCAAGTCGATCTTGCAGATCAGGCAACACAGATGAAGAAGGATACCAGAGCAAAGAGAGTGATGTTAGATGTTGTGAAAGATCACATGATCCCACATGTGGCAGAGAAGACCACGATAAAGAACATGTTTGATGCCCTTGTTGGTCTCTTCCAAAGTGACAATCTAAACCAAAAGATAGTTGTGAAGAACAAACTTCGAAGTGCCAAATTGTTGAAAAGTGTAACTAGGTTCAGTCTTCATAATGGTATTGGTATCATTATGTATATTATGTGAAAAGAAGAAAAAGAAGGAAAATAAATTTTATTATTTTAGTTAAGCATGTTCTTCATGCTTCTAGATTTTATTGAGTCAAAGAGTCAAATTCCTATTTGGACTTTTTGTAAAGAAAAAGGAAAAATAATTTTTAAAATTGTAATTTGGATCAATTCACCTCAAGAAGTCAGTCAACCCTCCTAAATGACAAGTTGGCTCACCCAACAAATGTGTCTTTTCGCATGTTAGAACTTAGAACAACTATATATTGGCATATGTCCTCCTCCAAATGAAAAAAATAAATTTGGTTTTTCTGTTATGTGTTCTGAAGGAGTGATATGCGAAGTTCTGAAGGCTATATATCTGAATAAGAAGTGCGAGCTCTTGGGCTATATAAGTGAGCTTTCTAGGGAAAAAGATCTGAAGTATGTATATGTGAACTCCCTATGAAAGAGGATCTAAACCAATGCGAAGTTCCCTGTGAAAGATAATCCGAAGAAATGTGAAGTTTTTCTGTGATTAATGGACTGAAGAGGTGAGAGTTCTCTATGGCAAATGTTTTGAGATGAAGAGCAAGTTCCTGATGGCATGTGAGTTGAGTTTGATGAAAATTACAATGACTGATATTGATGTTATTACCTGTGACTAAGATGATGAATTTGGAGGGCTTGACTTGGCTTCTTGGAGGTTGGATTTGGGTCTTGGATTTCTCACTTTAATCTAATATATAAGAAGAGAAGAGTTTTATGGGTTTTCCCCCTTGTGGGGTTTTGGCCCTAGCTTGGACAGCCTACATCTGGTGTTCTTTGTTTCTTGTGATCTTCTTGATTTATATTTTGGCAATTGCTTAATGAAATAAGAGAACATAATAACAATAATAAAGCCAACAAATTCAGAAGTAATTACCATGACAGAGAAATCAACCCTAACTCATAAAGCCTATTGTTTTCTCAATACAAATGACCAAATCCAACAATTTTATCAATTACCTTATAAGGATCACATAGGTCCGCGAACAACTTGCAATAATTGGAGAAAAGAACATGGATGCAGAGCTAGTGAATGTAGCTCTAAATGAGTTCACCATGCCTTGGGAACTGTTTGTGAAGGGGATTTGTGCCCAAGAGAACATTCCAGACTAGCAAAGACAATGGGGTGATTGCATTTAGGAGGAGACTCAAGAGGAGTCCAGAGCCAACAAGCAGGGAGGTGGTGATGAAAACTTGGCCCTCATCAGCAAGACGAAGAAGGGAAAAGGGAAAGTTTTCACCAAGAAAGATGACAGTGAAGGGGAAGAACATCAACCTAGAAAGAAGAAAGACGTGAGCAAGATCAAGTGCTTTTTTTGCCAGAAGCAAGTTCACTATGATTCCCAGTATCCAGGGAAGAAGAAAGCCAAAGGGAGGACACAACAAGTTGCAACAACAGTAGATACCCAACTTAGTGAATTTGCAACTAAGTTCAAGAACGATTTTTACCTTGCTTCTTTCCTTTCTACCAGAAATATTATCAGGAGTGCTTGGTACCTAGACAATGGTGCCTCCCACCACATGACTGAAGCACGAGAGTTGTTCATTCAACTTTCAAAGAATGACTCAAGGATCAATGTGGCTTGGCAATAATGTCTAAACAGTGAGAAAATAGGGGATGGTAAAGTTCCAGCTTGAGTCACTATTGATTGGAGTAGAGAAGTAAGGGTTCTACTTATTTAAGTGCTAAGACTAGCTGAGGAACTTAGAAGGCTGCCACTTTAGCAAAATATTAATTTATTTAACTATTTCCTAAAGTTAGACTTAGAAAAAAATTAAAATTCCTACGTTAACTTATGATTTAATCTCAACCATTGATCACGATTTAATCTCAATCATTGAGAGGGAGATTAGTATTGAGATCGAAAATATAAGAGGAGATGTAGTGAGTTAATGGCAAGTCGGTTGAGCACAAGCTGTGTGTGTTAGATCAACAAAGAAAAAGCTTAGGGTTTTTGCAGATCGCAGTGATGCAGGATCAGAGAAGTCGTCGAATGAGGGTCGAACTCTTACATCCCCATCGCAGTCATACCATTCGGACGTGCACATAGGAGAGAGGATTTGTGCTCACACGTGAGCGGAATTTAGCTAATCTACGCAAGGATTTTGAAGATCTAGTGCACAGGCAGGGGGATTGACTTATCTTGGAGGTTGATTACTTGTTTTTGTGATAAATGGGAAGTTTCTCCCTTGTTGTAATTCTCAGAAGAAAATCCTTTGCTGAAGAAAATAATAAAGACACACAACATTGCAGGTTTTCCCCATAGTTGGGGTTTCCTAGATATATCTTGTGTTTTATGTGTTGATGTGTTTGTCTTCTAATTTATTTTCGCTATGCATATTAAGTTAGAAAACTCAGTGTATTTGTGATTTAAGTTTCCAAAATATCAGTTATTTGTGTTTCTGGGTTTTTACACTTAGAAAATTGCAAATCAGTTTACTAGGTTTTAAGGAAATCTAACAAAGTAGTAGAGCTCATTTTGTGATTGAAGACCAAGCACAAGTTTTACTTTTAGAAGCATATTTTGCGATTCAGAGGGAGCAAGTTATCAGACTGATTTGGCCATTAGGGTTCTGAGCAGTGCGCATTGATTATACCAATGCGATCTATATTCAACCATTCGATTTGGCAGTATGGCATATCAGGGTCTTAGATTTAAAGATAGATTGGATAGTGTGTCCAACTTTTGTTTGTGGCATGAAAGGATAGCAGTGGTGGGGGAGGCACAAGGGGTTTGGGATTTTTTTGATAACGTCCCAGCCACACCAATAGATCCTCAACAGTTGGCTCAACATAATAAGATGGATGCCAAGGCAAGAAGGATTATCCTGGAAGGAGTCAAAGACCACATTATCCCTCACCTGACTGGGAAGAAGAAAGCCAAAGAAATGTGGACTTCTATCATTGGTTTCTATTAGGGTTCGAGCAAGGCCAAAAAGTTGGTACTAAAAGGCAAGCTAAAGAACATTAAAATGTCCAAGTCATATTTTGTGGTTTCTTACCTCACCAATTTTTCCAAGGTAAAGGAAGAGTTGGCTGGTGTGGGTGAGACAGTTCTACATAGAGATTTGGTGAATTTTGCTCTATTGGGTTTCACTAGGTCGTGGCAAGCTTTCATGGATGGGATATGTGCCCAAGAAAACTTTCAAGATTGGGAGTGTTTGTGGGTTGATTGCATTTAGGAGGAGATTCGCAGACAAACTCAAGCTAGATCTCACCTTAAAAGCGAGGAAGATGAAGAAAATTTTGCTCTAACCAGCAAAGGGACCAAGTCCAAGGGTAAAAAGAGTAGTGGTGGTGGTGAGTCGAGTTTTAAGGGAGACAAGAAGAAAAAGAATCTCAACAAGATCCAGTGTTTTTCATGCCACCAATTTGGGCATTACACTACTAAATGCCCTAACAGGAAGAAAAGGTCCAAAAAGGACCAAGTAGTTATCTTCTCATTTGAGGAGTTTTCACTCATTGCATATATGGCAAGTCCAATGGCTACTAGTGTATGGTATGTGGATAGTGGTGTGTCCTATCATATTAATGGAAATAAGAAGTATTTCAACAAATGTAATGTCCCCATTTTCAGTTTCCTCTATAGTACAGCCAAGATGGATTTCTAGGGTATGTGATGGCCAAGTCACAGGAGCAAGATTATGTCATCAGAGGTCCCAGATGGATTTTGAGGAGTTTTATATGGTCCGACAATGTTCACTTGGCATATTCCATCATCAAGGTTAGTTCTGCACAACTTGCTTTTGGTTTTGTTACATTTTGATAATTCCTGAAAATAGGGTTATTATTGAGCCTAACTTAATGTCATGTCCCTTCCCAAAAACATTTCTAACAGGCTTATCTCTACACAATTTTACACAATTTGGCCAAGGGAAAGGACCCAAGCAGTTTTGACTTAGGGACTTGGGAGAAATTTCGGCTAGATTAGTCTGCTAATGGAGGGTGGGGGCCACCCACGTGGGAATTCGAACTAGGCAATTCGAATTGCTTGGAGGGAATTCGTATCGCTGTTGGAGGGGCCCACATGAGGCAAAGGAAGGCCCACAAAGTCATAAGGAGAAGGAGCCTCTCACTTGGTCATTCATTAACTCTTGTATATCGAATTTTACTTGACTGTTTGCTTGAGCTGCTTAGTCGAGTCAAATGGTTGTTCAGCCACGAATCTCTCAAGCGGGAGATTCAACCTTACCTTCGGGGGACTTCGAGTGCCACCTTAGGAAGGCAGTTCCACAACATTTCGAGGAGTTTCGGGGAGTATCTATAGCACAGTCATTCAACTATATTCAGGGAGTGCGTATTTCCGGGCCAATAGTTGAGAACACACAATGGAGGAAAGAGCTACCTTGGGTCAGCCATTAACCGGAGAAGACAGGGAATCTTAAGGACATCATTGGACCAGCATTCAGGAGGAGTTTTGGGGCAAGAGAAGGCAGCAACAGGTAGTTCGAATTCCAGGCTTGGAGGACAGCGCAGAGAGCTAGTCCAGTCAATTCGTGGGTCTTGAGGGGAAGAGCTACAACCCGGAATCACAGTGGGGAAGGAAGGAGAATCGTAGGAGGGATCATCCCAGTGATTTGGGGCATTTTCCAGGAGGTTTTACAGCTTCATTGCAGCAAGCCGAGTTTTGCAGTTGCAGCTGAGGTTGAGATCCTTGGGGGTCGAATTTCAGAACTAGACCAAACCCTTCTTGGGTTTTTCTGGGTTTAGGCTAAGGAGAAAGGAGCTGAAATCTCATAATTTTCTGAGAACAGGAAGCAGTGGTTCCAGCCCTTCAATTTTAGCAGACAGTGCAATTTCTAGGCAACACAGTTCAGTTTTGGTGCAACAGTTGGGTTAGCGTTTAGTTCAATATTTTATCACCCGGGTTTTGTCACGCTTGTCCATTGAGACAAGCCTAGGTGTACCATTCTATTTTGTCATTGTATTTTCCGTTGAAGAATTAATAAAATGGCTCAACAGTTCTCCATTTCCAGCATTTTCATGGGTGCTTGATGTAAATTTCATTTTTCTGATTGTTGGACTGTTTGCATGCTTTGTTTATCACTTAATTTCCGGTTTAGGAACATTACAGTGGTATCAGAGCCTAGGTCTTGGCTCAGCTATGGGGATTTTCTCCTATGAGAGAAGGGGACCAACAGAACATTACATACAGGAGGCAGAGGTACTGGAGCAGAGAAAAAGAGTTAGAAATCACTCCAGACACGGAGGATAGGGGGAAAGCAATGGTAGCAGAGGAAGATATGGTAGAGCCCAAGAGAAGGTAGGAGATGGCTTTTAACAGCCTCTTGAAGGCTTTGAATGATTTAGCAAAGGAGAAAAAAGAAATGCTGGAGGAGATAAAAATGCAGACCCGGGAGAGAACCACTCCTAGAGGATTCTTATTTGGGGAAACTTCTGGAGCCTCCCAACATCTCAATCACCCTTCACTGGCAGCACAACCCCCATCAGCCAATGGGCCAACTTGAGCCAGACTGCCCTCTTTTGTGCCTGTGGCACAGATCGAACCAGCCGAGGGTGAAGACCCATCACAGATGGGAGAACACTTTAGAGAGTGACAATCTATGGGTGCAAACTTTAGGGAAGCACTCTCTTTTAGAGATTTCTGCAAGCTTAAGCAAAATGAGAAGAGCAAGGGCTATGGAGGACAGGGCACGCAGAGCTATGAGCTGTAGAGGACCATAGGGAGGATGCACTTCCCTACACTCGATGGCACTGCCAAGTGCACTACTCGAACCTGGGTTGAAAAGATGGATACGTATTCCCAGCTCAACCGGATGACAGAGTTGGAGGCCATCAAGATAGTCACGCTGCACATGGAGGGGGAAGCCCATGACTGGTGGTTTCATGGTTTGGCCACCCTGGGGCATGCCAGTGTGTCTACATATGAGGATTTCACCAAGAGGGTGGTGGAACGCTTTGACCAGAGGGATCCGGAGGCCCATTTCAGGGAGCTAACCCAACTTCGCCAGACAGGCAACCCAGAGCAGTACATTTCGGAGTTTCTGCGAGTTTCAGTGATGGTCCCGGACCTATCAGATGCTCGGAGGGTATATACCTTCATAGAGGGCTTACTCGAGCCCCTGCGTGGACTGGTGAAGTCACGTAGACCCTCCACACTGCAGGAGGAAGTTATGTGTACCAGAGATTTGTAGGGGGCCATCCCCAAGACCAGAACACCTTTTCCTACACGGACCCCTTTTCCCCATAAGGGCATGACACTAGACCCCCACCTCAGAGAACCACCCAGGGGTGGGGGCAGCTGAATGATGAGACACAAAAGGACCTCAAGAGGAGGAAGTTGTGCTTCACCTGCGGGAGCCCTGGGCACCAGGCCATCAATGCACTGCTGGCAAAGCACATTATATTGAGGTATTTTCAAACAGCGACAGGGAGGATGAGATGGAGCAGGAGTGTGGTATGGGAGATG
This sequence comes from Pinus tabuliformis, assembly GCA_031772625.1. Lineage (NCBI taxonomy): Eukaryota > Viridiplantae > Streptophyta > Pinopsida > Pinales > Pinaceae > Pinus > Pinus tabuliformis. The sequence continues at coordinate 539,050,795 of CM062807.1, read as the reverse complement.
GTGAGAGTCCGGCAGATAGGGGACCACCACCACCACCTCCACAGGGAGGGGCATCCTTTGCCCCATCCGGGGGAGTCCTTGCTTCTTTATGCAGGGTCCCCAAATTCTTGACATTGAGGATCAGAGGCACTATACAAGGACAGTGGGTGTCGGTCTTAGTTGACAATGGGGCTACCCACAAATTAATAGATGCCCAGTTGGTTCAGATGAGGGGCCTCACCACAACCGATTTTGAGGGCTTTTCAGTCCTAATACCAGGTGACCATACCATGCAGTGCACTCAGTATGTGCCCGCTTTGACAATAGTTATGGGGAACTACTCTATCAGATCATTTCTTTGTGGTCAATGTGCCAAACACCAACATGGTGATGGGTGTCCAATGGTTGTACTCCCTTGGGCGAGTCACTATTGATTGGAGGAAACTGGAGATGGACTTCACCGGGCCGGATGGCAAATCGGTGGTCCTTAGAGGCATGCATTCATATCCACCCCATACAGTCTCAGCTCATAGGATGGAGGCAGATCTGCGACATGGGTACATAGCATAGGCAATGGAGCTGAGGGTTTCAAAGATTGGAGGACAGGTCCAGCCACCACCTCCATAGATACAGGCCTTGTTGGACAGGTATGCAGTGATGTTTGGGGATATTCCACCAGGGCAGCCGCTAGACAGGGGATTCAAGAACATCATTGAGTTGGAGCCAGGTGTGCAGGCAGTGATCAGTACCCCTTATAGACACCCTAAGGCCTATAAGGATGAGATTGAGAGGGTCATCAAAGAGTTGTTGGCATTGGGCCATATCAGGCCAAGTTCTAGCCCTTTTGCTTCTTCAGTAGTGTTGGTGAAGATGAAGGATCAACCCTTGCGCATGTGCATTGACTATCGGGCCTTCAACCGAAAGACACTGAAGAACCAGTACCCCATCCCCCGCATAGATGAGTTGATGGATGAGCTTAGAGGAGCCAAGTACTTCTCTAAGATAGATCTACGTTTGAGGTACCACCAAATCAGGGTGAGGGATCAAGACATCCCCAAGACAGCTTTTCGATGCCATTATGGGCACTTCGAGTTCTTGGTCATGCCATTTGGGTTGACCAATGCCCCGGCTACTTTTCAGTCGTGTATGAACCATGTGTTCCGGAGGCAATTGAGGAGATTTGTGCTGGTTTTCTTCGACGATATCTTGATTTACAACAGGACTTGGGAGGAGCATCTCCAGCACTTGGAGGAGGTGCTACGTATTTTGGAGGAGCAGCAGTTTTATGCCAAACTATCCAAGTGCGAGTTTGGCCTGACAGAGATTCTCTACTTAGGGCATATCATTAGTGCAAATGTGGTGAAGGTCCATGAGGAGAAGATATGAGCTATCTGTGATTGATTAGTACTCAGAGATGTGACAACATTGAGGGGCTTCTTGGGCATCTACACTTATTACCGGAAGTTCGTCAAGGGATTTTCACAGTTGGCAGCACCCCTAACAGATTTGACCAAGAGAGGGGCTTTCGCATGGACTGATGGGGCACAGGCAGCTTTTGATCGCCTCAAGGAGGTGATGAGTAGTTGTCTAGTTTTAGCACTTCCGGACTTTTCCCAACCCTTCACTGTGGAGTGTGATGCATCTGGGGAGGGAGTTGGAGCAGTACTATCACAGGATGGGCACCCCATTGCTTTCAAGAGTCAGAAGCTCTTACCCCATGAGTAGTCATATTCTATATATGACAAAGAGATGTTGGCCATCATGCATGCATTGGCCAAGTTCTGACAGTATTTGGTAGGTAATAGGTTTCGGGTGAAGACTGATCACAATAGTCTTTGTCACTTCGTGGGGCAACAGGGTCTCAATGACAAACAACAAAGATGGGTCAGCAAGGTGCAAACCTATGACTTCGACATAGAGTACGTGCTTGGAAAGCATAATGTGGTGGTTGATGCTCTATCACGGAGACCCCAGGCCTATCAATCATCAACATCTGCCATGATTGGAAGGCGCAGTTATTGGTGGAGTACTCCAAGGGCAGGAGGGCATGCGAGATTCTGGAGGGTACCCACGCAGATGAGCGCTATTGGGTGATGGATGAGGTTATCTACTACAAGGGGCACATATTTCTGGTGCCCAGCTCGCAGTTGAGGGAGAGAGTGCTCCAGGCAGCACACGACTCGCCATTGTTAGGGAATCAGGGGTTTAGGAAAACATACATGGCAATCAGGGAGCGATTCACATGGAAGGGCCTCAAGGGGGACGTGTTGAAGCACATATAGGAGTGTGAGGCATGTCAGAGGATCAAGGGGGAGTTGATTCACCCTATAGGATTGTTACAACCGCTTCCCATCCCCAAGGGGAAATGGGAAAGTATCTCCATGGATTTCATCACAGGGCTCCCCACAGTACAGGGGAAGGACTGCATTTATGTAGTGGTCGATTGATTGACCAAGTATGCCCACTTTTTCGCCATCCCTACCAGATATTCGGCTTCACAGGTTGCAGATTTGTTCTTTAGGGAGATATTCCGGTTACATGGACTTCCTAAGAACATTATGAGTGACATGGGTAGCAGGTTCATGGGAGGCTTTTAGCAGGAGCTTTTCAGGTTGGTTGGTACCAAGCTCACCCCTAGCATGAGCTACCACCCCCGGACAGATGGCCAGACAGAGCAAGTTAATCAGTGGTTGGAGGGGTACCTGAGGAACTACGTGACTGGGCAGCAGAGGGCTTAGATCCGGTGGTTGCGTTTGGGCGAGTACTGCTACAACATGACCCACCACATGTCCATCGATATGACTCCTTTTTGTGCCTTGTATGGTTATGATGCATTATCGGTTGCTGATGTTGTTTTTGGAGACAGTGGAGCCCTAAAGGCCAAAGATTGGATCCAAGAGAACCAACACATCCTCAAGGCTCTCAAGGATAACTTAGTGACAACACAAAACCAGCAGAAGGTGTACGCAGATTGGCACCGGACCAAGAGACATTTCGAGGAGGGGGATTTGGTGTACCTCCAGTTACAGCCGTACAGGCAGTCCACGTTGAAGCAGAAGGGGGCCGAGAAGCTACAACCTCATTTTATGGGCCATACAGGGTGATCAGGCGAGTTGGGGAGGTGGCCTACAACCTGGAGCTACCTTAGGTGAGTAGGATTCACAATATATTCCATGTCTCATGCCTTAAAAAGGTGTTGGGGCAACAAGTGACAGCAGTAGTAGAATTACCCCCATTGGATGATGAGGGCCACTTGGTTTTGGAGCTTGAGGCCATTTTGGAGAGGAGGGAGAGGAAGCTGAGGAGTAGGACCATCAGGGAGTTCTTGGTACGCTGGAAGAACTTTCCAGATGAGGATGCCACCTGGGAGGGTGAGCACATTTTGGAGCACCCAGCTCTGAAGTTGCTTGAGGGCAAGCAACATTTGGGAGGGGAGGACTGTCATGTCCCTTCCCAAAAACATTTGTAACAGGCTTATCTCTACACAATTTTGCACAATTTCGCCAAGGGAAAGGACCCAAGCAATTTCGACTTAGGGACTTAGGAGAAATTTCGGCCATATTAGTTTGCTAGTGGAAAGTGGGGGCTACCCACGTGGGAATTAAAACTAGGCAATTTGAATTGCTTGGAGGATATTCGTATAGCTATTGGCAGGGCCCACATGAGGCAAAGGAAGGCCCATGAAGTCATAAGGAGAAGGAGCCTCTCACTTGGTCATTGATTCACTCTTGTATATCGAATTTTACTTGACTATTTGCTCGAGCAGCTTAGCCAAGTCAACCGGTTGTTCAGCCACGAATCTCTCAAGCGGGACAACCTTACTTTCAGGGGACTTCGAGTGTCACCCTAAGAAGGCAGTTCCACAACATTTCGAGGAGTTCTGGGGAGTATCTATAGCACAGTCATTTAGCTATTTTCAGGGAGAGCGTATTTCTGGGCCAACAGTTGAGAACATGCAGTGGAGGAAAGAGATACCTTGGGCCAACCATTAACCGAAGAAGATGGGGAATTTGAAGGACATCATTGGGCCAACATTCAGGAGGAGTTTTGGGGCAAGAGAAGGCAGCAAACAGGCAATTCGAATTCCAGGCTTGGAGGACAACGTAGAGAGCCAATCCAGTCAATTCGTGGGTCTTGAGGGGAAGAGCTACAGCCCGGAATCACAGCTGGGAAGGAAGGAGATTCATAGGAGGGATCATCTTAGTGATTTGGGGCATTTTCCAGGAGGTTTTACAGCTTCATTCCAGCAGGCCGAGTTTTGCAGTTGCAGCTGAGGTTGGGCTCCTTGGGGGTCGAATTTCAGAAGTCTGAACCAGACCAAACCCTTCCTAGGTTTTTCTGGGTTTAGGCTAAGGAGCAAGGAGCTGAAATCTTATAATTTTCTGAGCACAAGAAGCAGTGATTCCAGCCCTTCGATTTCAGCAGACAGTGCAGTTTCTGGGCAGCGCAGTTCAGTTTTGGTGCAGCAGTTGGGGCAGCCTTCAGTTCAACATTTGCTCACCTGGGTTTTGTCACACTTGTCCATTGAGACAAGCCCAGGTGCACGATTCTATTTTTTCATTGTATTTGCCCTTGAAGAATTAATTAAATGGCCCAGCAGTTCTCTATTCCGAGCATTTTCATGGGTGATTGATGTAAATTTCGTTTTTCTGATTGCTGGATTGTTTGCATGCTTTGTTTATCACTTCATTTAGGAACATTACACTTAATTAATTATGCTTGAGGTGACATTCTGGGAGGAATATTTGATGGCACTCATTGAAACTAGAATGAGAAGATCTACAGGATGGGATGATGAAAAGTGATTTCCAGCGACTGTAGAAAGTATGGTGGGCGATTTACCATTTTCCCAAATTAAAAGTGACTTTAATTAGTCACTTAATTAAATAAAAGAAAAATAAAATGATTAATTAAAGGAAAAAGGCCAAAAGTCATTTAAGTAAAATAAGTCTCATATATTAGAAGTGGGTGATGATCAATCTGACCACATCAAGGATCAAAGTTAACTAGGCACATCGTGCATTCTCCAACAATCCACATTAACATCTAACTACCTAACAACCAAAGTTAATTGGGTCAAGGTTCAAATTTGACCAAGGCAAATATTAGCCAACAATCTATTAATGTTCCAGGTCATTATACACCAACTCAATATCATTTGCCAAATCATCACTATTGCACCAACATAGCTTCTATACCAAAGTGGTCCATGCAAGAATGATAAACACTCAAAACTATTGCTTGCACATGTACTAATCTCAACTATGCTCATGCTAAGTTCTATTAACTTCTCCAACATTACCTACTCAATGTCTTGCATTTCAAGAGCCCTCATTCTTAACCAAAAACATTTGGAGGATTCCAAATTTGATGCTAAGTCGAAAGTAGAAGTCTAGGCAAGTTGACCGGTAAAATGAAGGAATTGCAAGGGCAATCTCTTTAATGCTCTTAAGAATGATGATCAACATACATATACTTGCTTGATGGCCTCTAGCACCTAGCCTAGACTAGGCTTATTTTTTTTCTTTTTAGATTGTAATGACATTAGTGGGTAGTTGTTTTTAATATCCCCATTACTGGAGATTAATGTTACTATATTGATAACTTGGACTCATGACATTTTGTTTTCTTATTTGATGGGCTTGTGATAAATGCATTAATGTTACTATATTGATAACTTGGACTCATGACATTTTGTTTTCTTATTTGATGGGCTTGTGATAAATGCTTATTTTTGAGTATGGATGTTTTTGTCGGGTCTTAGTGGCGTGCCCTTTGATGTCTGTCTTTGTGTTGGGTAGCAGAAGCCCCGCGAAATGAGGGTGCGAAGCCCGGAATTTTGGGTGATATTAGGGTAAAAGACTCCGCGGAAAGCGCAGAGTGCGAGCTATAGTAGGTTGAGTCAAAGGGTAGTTCGCCTGAAAATAATGTAAAGAAATAGTAATAGAGTCGGCCCGTGGAGGGATCACAGGCCAAGGGAAAGTATAAATAGAGCGGGGCTCTATGAGGGAAAGCAGTGCTTTGGGAAGATGTAATGTAATGGGTGAATAGTCTGAGAGCAATTGTAAGTCCGAGTTGAGGGAGTACGATAGAAGGTAGAGGCTCTGCAGCTGAGTGCGCAAAGGCCTGGAAAGTCCGCAACTATGTGCGCAGACCCCTGCCGCTGAGTGCGTAGGGTGGATATAGATGTATTGTTGAGGGTTGGTAATAAAGAGAAGTTTCTTTTGAATTCTATGTTAATTGCGACTTTACTCTTTTGTGATAAATGAACTGTTATGATTTCTGCATTTGCTACAGTCGATTACATGTGAACTGGGTTAAGCTTGATGCGCGAAGTAACCAAAAGTAATAAATGTTTGCTTAAAGACCACTTTAACTAGATCAAACCAGTAATAAGTAATTCAATCTGTAATAAGCGTGATAAGGGTATTTCGATCTGTACGGATCTGGCGCAGCGTGAGGCTGCAGAACAACGCGCAAGCCCCAACCCACATCCTAGACATCCCCAGGGTCCAGAAACCTAGTTCCAGCAGCCTCCCCTGCTACCTCGAGTGAGATCTTAGTCCACGCTTCGTGGGTTGTTGCCGAAAGGGCCAATAGCTGCGGGATTTGTTTGGCTAAATAATTCTTCCGAACCTGGGTCAAGCCCATATAAGCCAACAAATGGTTCCATTGCCAGGACTGGGATCTGCCTAAGGGGTCTCTAGTGTGAAAGGCGGGGACGCTAGAGAAAAGAGAGACGAAAGATCAGGATGACAGTAATGGCAAGTGCCATCCAGTTACCAGTATTCAAAGGAGCAGGTAGTGAAGATCCAGAAAAGTTTTGGTTTGTATTGAATTTAGTATGGAACGTGCAACAGATCACGGATGATAATATCAAGAAAGTCGTCTTAGTCAGCACACTGCAGGACCAAGCACTAACATGGTATATGAAGTATTCAGGCATCAACCCAACGGCGGGGATAGCGGACATCCACACAGAATTAAAAAAGGAGTTTAGCCAGCCAAAATCGGAATCGCAGTTAGTCGTGGGATTCAAAGAGATCACAATGATGCCTAGTGAGACCCCATGGGATCTGGATCAAAGGTTAAAAAGCACTATTCGCGAGGCCAACATGACCCTGATGGATGCACAGCACCGCACTTGGTTCATCGCATCACTAATGCCATATCTGAAATCGGCTTTGTCACAACAGAAGATCTCAACCCAAGCAGAAGCGCTGGAGGCAACAATGCGGCTGCACGAAACCTTGGTACAGGACCCAGGGTTGGGAGTTCAGCAAATCCAAGCGCAGGTCCAAAATTTGTGTTTGGAAATACAGAAGTTAAAACAAGACCAGGCGCCAGAAGTTCGGGAAGAAGTTTGGTGCATCAAGTGTAGGGGCTAGGGACATGATAAAGACCATTGTCCAGTCGCGGTGAATCTTGTGGTCATGGGGGGACCAGCACCGTTGCGACCAGAGGCACAGGCAGGGCCGAGCGTGATCGCCCTGCTCTGGTGCGCAATCTGTCAAGTAGGAGGAAAACACAACATGGATAATTGCCACCTGTTGTCGAAATATAATCAGACCCCCCAGCAGCTCTTTTGCAACTTTTGTAGATCAGTGGGTCACGAGGAAAGGGATTGCCGGATGTTGGTAGATCAGGCATCTGCCTACCAAATGCAGACTGAGGGGCGAGGTCAAAACCCAAGTGCAACGTTTGCACGCGGTGGATTCCAAGGATGAGGTCGAGGACGGGGCGGAATGGGACCAGGAAGGGGTCAAGGACAGCTAATTTGTTACAATTGTGGAGGACCAGGACATTACGCGTGGGATTGCACAAATCCAACTCGAATATCATGTCCCTATTGCGAGCAATTCGACCATGAACTACTAGATTGCCCTATGCTGCTAGCACAGATTCGTGAAAAAAGGACAGCACCTCCTACAACGACACAAAATGTGTAGATGATAAGGGCCGAACCGCGCGATGAAGAATCTAAAGTAAATATGGTACTAAGGGGCGATGCAACCTTAGAAGGGGATCAGTCTGAGCCGTACAAAGGTCCCTCGATGTTGACAACTTTTCTAGAAACCTGCATGAAGTTACTTCGCGATAATAGGGCAGTGAAAGGACTACAGGAGGTAATTAACAGATACGCAGGATGGGGAGAACCTCGCATAGTCCGATGAATGGGGAGCCATACGTCGTAGACCGGACAAGAAATGCGATTAACAACGCGGATTGGCGACTATGAGATGGATCAGGTCATTCTGGACCTCGGTTCGGATGCAAATGTCTTGCCTAAGCAGACGTGGGAGCGTATCGGCAAGCCCCCACTCCAATGGTCTCCAATCCAATTACGGATGGCAAATCAACAGAAGATCTTGCCCATGGGTAGGCTGCAAGGAATCACCGTAGACCTGGATGGTGCGAGCACTAGAACAGACTTTGAAGTTATTGAGATAGTGGACGAAAAAAGCCTGTACCCCACGTTGTTGGGAATAGACTGGGCCATCGACATGAATGGGATTATTAATCTCAAGTAGAGGAAGATGATATTTGAGAAAAAGTCGCGCCGCGTAGTTGTTCCACTAGATCCAACCGAGGGACCCCGCTACACGAAACCTGTGTGCGATGACGAGTAGGACGAAGCATTGGATTGCATCTACCAAATTGTTGCACAAAGGCCAATAAAGGGTAAGATAATGGAGGAACGGAGAATTTCACAGGGTTACGCGGAACCATACACTGATAATTCGAAGGCAGAAGACGAGCAATGGCGGAACAGAATGAACGAGGCAACTACTTTAAACTGCAATATGCTGACAAAATCCGTGTACTGCGTTAAAGCTCAGGACCGCGAGCTGCCAGTGTATGACGGGCTCACAATAGTAAATGAATTCTTGGAGAAGTTTGAGAGCGCAGTACCAGAGTACCAACGATTTGATGCGCTCAAATGGGCATTGCGCGCGACACTGGCGCGATGGTGGGGTACCCATGAAGGAACCTTCACAGATTGGCGAAGCTGTAAGCGCATGATGCAGATACGATTTGGGAAGCCAATGCTCCAACTAACGGAGAAATATGATGGACAAGAGAATCCGCACATACACCTAAGCAAATGGACCAAAGCCTATGGCGAGGAGCCGCAACCAGAATGGGTGCACCTATTTTATCATACCTTGGATGTCATCCCAAGGAATTGGTATACTGAAACAGAGCTCCGACATGGCACAGGGGAGTGGGATATCTTGCGCGAAGGGTTTCTGTCAACATTTCTTTTTGAGGATCAATGGATGGATACAGTGGATGATGCATTAAAGCTAGTAAAGACCGCAATTTTCACGATGCCGCTAGAACCAGAAGAAGTCGTGCAACCAGACTGGTCACGACAGCTGAGCCGGGCCTTGGAATGTTACAATGTAAAAGCAGAAGGTGACGAGGATGATCCGCATGACATCAATATACCAGAATCCGAAGGAAGTCGAGAAGTGCGCGGCCCCGAAATAGAAGATCCAGACGTCGTAGCGCCATTAAAAACGAAGCAAGTGAATATTGGAACAAAGGAAAAACCGAAGTATGCTACGCTTGGGGATTACTGGGACGACGCTACAGTGGAAAAGGTCGTCGAGCTGCTCCGGGAGTATCGAGACCTCTTCCCTACCAAGATTATGGAGCTGAAAGGGATTCAAGGCGAACTAGGAATGATGAAGATAACTTTGAAGCCTGACGCGAAGCCAGTAAAGCAGCGACCTTACCGATTGAATCCAAAATACAAAGCAAAAGTACGAGAAGAACTAGACAAGATGCTGGCAGCCGGGATCATTGAACCAGTCGAGGAGTCCGATTGGGTAAGTCCGATGGTGGTACAGGAGAAGAAACAGAAGGGTGAGATCCGCATCTACGTGGATCTACGGAAACTCAATGATGCTTGTGTTAACGATCCATTTCCCACACCTTTTACCGATGAAGTCTTAGAAAATGTGGGCGGGCAGGAAGCGTATTCCTTTACGGATGGGTTCTCTGGATACCATCAGATCAAGATCGCACCAGAAGATCGAAGCAAGACAACATTTGCTACAGAATGGGGTTGTTTTCAGTATACGGTGATGCCATTTGGGTTGAAGAATGCGCCGGCAATATTTTCCCGCATTGTGGTAGCTGCATTCAAGGAATTCATACATAAATTCTTGGAAGTCTATCTTGACGATTGGACCGTCTTTGGCCTGGTTAAGAAACATACTGAGAGCTTACGATTAATGTTGGATACCTGCCGTCGACACCAGATTGCGCTCAATCTAAAGAAGTGTACATTCCTTGTTCCTTTCGAGAACTTGCTGGGTCACGTAGTTTGTAGGCAAGGCCTGATGGTGGATCCGGCAAAAATCGTTGTCATACTAGGTCTGCAAGCACCGCGTAGTGTCAAACAGCTCCACGCTACACTGGGACACACAGGGTACTATCGGAAGTTCATAAAAGGTTACGCCCAGATCACGGCTCCAATGGAACAGTTGTTAAAAAAGGATGCCACGTATTGCTGGAACGAGGAATGTAACAAAAGCCTGGAATTGCTGAAGGAAAAAATGGCATCTGCCCCTATCTTGATCTTTCCAAAATGGGACATGGAGTTCCATGTGCATGTCGACGCGTTGTGTATCGCGTTAGGAGCAGTACTTACTCAGGAAGGAGCGGAGGGAGTTGACCACCCAATTGCATTTGCAAGTCGAAGGTTGTCGAAAGCTGAGAAGAATTACTCTACTACTAAGCGAGAGGGATTGGCGATGGTGTACGCACTCCAAAAGTATCGCCACTATTTGCTTGGAGGACATTTTAAGATGTATACTGATCACTCTGCGCTAAAATACCTAGTGAATAACACTGTGTTGGGGGGGGTGCATCTGTCGATGGTTGCTGTTGTTTCAGGAATATGATTTTGAGGTTGTTGTCACGCTGGGACGTCTGAATGCGGGTCTAGACCACTTCTCCTGGATTGAGACGGGCGAGGAACCCACGACTCTAGAAGGACTCCCAAACGCCCAGTTGTATGCAGTGCGCATTGCGGATGGCCACTTTGAAGATATAATCTATTTTTTGACTACCGGCACTGTGCCACTGGGGTATTCTATGCAACAAAAGAAGAAATTGGTGACATGAGCAGCCGATTTCACTATGATTGTCGGCCATCTCTACAAGATGGGCCATGATGAGATATTATGTAGATATGTAACAAAGTTTGCGCGAGAACAGATCCTTGCCGAAGCACATGGAGGGATTGCTAGCGGACATTATGCGGGCCACGCCACAGCCCAGAAGGTTCTTCGCTCCGGATTATGGTAGCCCACCCTACATCAAGATTCAAAAGCATACTTTCGGGCCTGCGATGCATGCCAACAAACGGGCAAGTCGTCGCGAAGGGATGAAATGCCACTTCAGCCACAGGTAACGCTACAACCATTTGAGAAATGGGCGATCGACTTCGTCGGGCCTATTGAACCGCGAGGGAAGACGGGTGCGCGCTATATTATCACTGCGACTGAATACTTGACCCGATGGGCAGAAGCACAGCCAGTTAAGGATTGCACAGCCACGACAGCGGCAAAGTTCTTGTTTGAGAATGTGTTGACTAGGTTTGGGTGTCCTAAGATTCTCATGAGTGATCGAGGAACGCATTTTTTGAACGAAACCATCAGCGCGCTCACTGAGGAATTCCAGATATATCACCAACAAAGCACGCCATACCATCCGCAAGCAAATGGGACCGTTGAGGCATTCAACAAAATTTTGGAAACCGCACTGACTAAGATCTGCAATGCGTGACGGAATGATTGGGACTTGCGCATCCCTGCTGTGCTATGGGCATACCGAACCACATGCAAAAAGTTGACAGGCCAGACACTGTTTCGACTAGTCTATGGTAAGGAGGCCGTGATGCCTATGGAATATATCGTGCCCAGTCTGCGGATTGCAGCAGCTACAGGAATGGCAGATCGTGGGGCCTTGGAGGAAAGGCTCGCACAGCTCGACGAACTGGACGAAGAACGATTTCTGGCGGGATTTCATCAGCAGGTACAAAAACAGCGCGAGAAAGCATGGCATGATCGCCATATCAAGGTGCGCACGTTCAAGAAGGATGATCTCGTATTGTTATATGACAGTAAGTTCGAGAAATTCCCAGGTAAACTCCGCATGCATTGGTTGGGACCTTATGTCGTTAAAGAAGTAACTGATGGGGGTGCAGTTCAGCTGGCTAAGCTCAACGGAGACCCCTTCCCGGGAAGAGTGAATGGCAGTCGCTTGAAGCTCTATACGGGCAGGCCGACCGCCTGACTAACTGTTCCAAGGAGAGTCTCACCGCTCCAACCAGTTGAAAGAGAGCGAGGGACGATAAAGCAGTCTGGGGGACAGATGCGTGGGTATCAGGGTGCGCGTACATTTGGCCAACAATCAGGGGCGTGGTTCCGCGGACAAAGCCACACGGGTGCGCTGCTCCAAGGAATGATGACCATTAATACCACTGTTCATGACAAGAGGGTTGCATTATGGCAAAAGGGAGCGGGCGGCGGGCAATTAAGAGCAACAGTACGAGCCAGATATGAAATGATCGGCCACAGATTTCACACAGGAAGGTTACACGAGCTGGAACGAGCGGCAATCCGGGCATTTGAAGTTTGCATGGCTTATAAATCACCATGGGGAATCCGCTGGGCAGCCTACGCTTTGGAAATACAGATGGAGTTGTTCATCATCTTTACACCAGGCATGCGCCCGAAGGTAGTAATCTGGCCGAGGGAGGAGCAGGACTCTCTAAGGAGTCCGGTATTGACAACTACAGGTATCCCGCAAGCTGCAGCATCGCTAGCAAGGGATGTACTGGAAAAAAGGGAATGCGAAGTAGAATTGGTCCAGATGCCGTCACCCCACCTAGGGGCAGGATGGCGCACTACAACAGAACAACAGAAGGATGGACAGACAACGACCATGGGTGGAGATGCAGTCAATAAGTCGCCTCTGATGGTTCTCGACGATTGGGATCCTGCGGACAGCAGCCAGGGTCTTGCAAAATTGCAACACAGGTTGTAGCGGACGGTGCGAAGAGAAGATACGATGTCGGAAAGGGTTACGCTGGTACCAGGAGGTCTTGTATGCGGCTCCCCCACTCGCGCTAAAATCCTCGGAGGGGGTGTTCTATGTTAACCGAGCAGAGTAGAATGAGCATCATCGATTGCGAGATGTGGTAGAAACACTGAAGCAGGAGACGGATGAAGCGTTGCAGGAGACAAAGTAGGAGCAGCCGGATGACGAGCGCCACTCAACGGGAGGCGAACCGCGAAGCCAAGGCAGAGCGTCTAGCCACGCCAGCAAGTGACTCGGGACGAGTCACGATGATTGTGTTGGGGGACTGTTGGGTAGCGGAAGCCCCGCGGAACGAGTATGGGGTGCAAAGCCCGGAATTTTGGGTAATATTAGGGTAAAAGACTTCGCGAAAAGCGCAGAGCGCGACCTATAGTAGGTTGAGTCAAAGGGTAGTTCGCCCGAAATAGTAATAGAGTCGGCCCACGGAGGGATCACGGGCCAAGGGAAAGTATAAATAGAGGGAAAGCAGTTCTTTGGGAAGATGTAATGTAATGGGTGAATAGTCTGAGAGCAGTTGTAAGTCCGAGTCGAGGGAGTAGCATAGAACGTAGAGGCTCTGCAGCTAAGTGCGTAGAGGCTTGGAAAGTCCATAGCTGTGTGCGCGGACCCCTGCAGCGGAGTGCGCAGGGTAGATCTGGATGTATTGTTAAGGATTGGTAATAAAGATAAGTTTCTTCTGAATTTTGTGTTAATTGTGACTTTACTCTTTTGTGATAAATGAACTGTTATGATTTCTGCATTTGCTATGGTCAATTACATGTGAACTGGGTTAATCTTGATGCGCAAAGTAACCAAAAGTAATAAATGCTTGCTTAAAGACTGCTTTAACAAGATCAAACCGGTAATAAGTAATTCAATCTGTAACAAGCATGATAAGGATATTCCGATCTGCGTGGATCTGGCGCAATGCGAGGCTGCAGAATAGCGCGCGAGCCCCAACCCACATCCTAGACATCCCCAGGGTGCGGAAACCTAGTTCCAACACGCTCCCCTGCTACTTCGGGTGAGACCTCAGTCCGCGCTTCGCAGGCTGTTGCCGAAAGGGCCAGTGGCTGCGGGATTTGTTTGGCTAAATAATTCTTCCGAACCTGGGTCAAGCCCATATAAGCCAATACTTTATTTCTTTAATGTGTATTTGAATTATAATGTGTAATTGATAGGACAAAGAGGCATATTTCAAAAAGATAATATATCAGATAAAATAGTTATTGCAGAACATATCGTGGCAAAGGAGAATAACATATCCTAAAATAAACAATGAAGTAAACAATTAGGTACTTTCATGATATTTTTAAAATGCAGATTTCAGCGAACAACAGAATGCAATATAAGATCACAATAAATTAATCCAAAACTTGTTTTAATTATTTTCCTTGGAAAAGGTCCTTTTTGAAGATCTGAGAGGGCTTTTTTGATGATCTGAGAGGGCGGGGACTGAAGGATATATTATATTTTGTGCATTGTTTTCTCCCACCTCCGCCCAATATTTGCCCCACCCGAGGTTGATTCATACAGAAATATCTAAAATAAAGTGTCGTTTTTATAAATTAAATTAATTTATTGAAAATGAAGTTTCTTTAAATCCACCAGATAAAAGGTTGTTTTTTTAAATATGCTACCAAAGTTTAAGAGAATTTTTGTTTCGATTTTTCTCGGTGCTTTGCATTGGGCTTGCTGAAGCAACATTGTCAAGATAAATCAAACTAAATTCCACCAAAACCATAATACATTATTGTTACTGGTGGCCTAATTTTAAGGTTCTGCGAGTTGTTGAAAACAGTTTAATCTATTTGAACATGTAATGTCATGAACATCATGACTATATATTTTGAAGTAGCCTAAAGAGTATGGCATGGCATGGCACTCTCACCTGTAACCTCAAAATTCCACTTTCAGAGTCAGGAGGAGACGACTTTAAGTCGTTAATGGCCAATTGCAGCTGATCCCCTGCCTGCTCCAAAGTGCGCGTAGGGGGTAAGGTAATTGTTCGGCACATTCCCAGCGGCCTTGAGGACTCTGTTAAGCCGTCAAATGCATTTCCCGCCTTGCCTTTCTCCATGTCCGCTACTTCTATGCTCTCGGTTACCATCTACATAAATTGTAGAACAATTCAGGTCCAGGCTCTTTATTAAGTTATATAATGGGATTAATTGTAAAGTTGGCAAATTTGTTGCCAATTTGAACGGAATCAACCAGTAAAGTTGCGCTTCAGAAATATAAAATCAATGTAAATTCAACACTTTTCCTCGCATTTAATTCAACATTTGCAGCTACAAGAAGCTATTATTACAAAATCTCAAGCGCGGGCAGAAATAATTGATTACTTAACACTAAGTCCGCAATTAGCTTCAGAGATTTTGGAAATGCGCGAATCTTTGCAGGGATTTAAGCGCCTGAGTTGTAAATGGAGATAGACAAAGTCGGACTTACCTCCGAGCTCGTCCGAAAAGCATAAAGTCTTTTGAGCTTTGTGACCTTTACAGGATTTGAACCGCGTCGCAATGGATTATATTTGTTACTGCAGCGCCTGTAGAGGAATAAGAACGATAGATAATGATTTGAGCGGTTGTAAAATCTGTGGCGACGGAACATATGGGCGAGTAGGCATTGGTTGTGGACAACTCTGGCTTCTCCGTTCACAGCTCCTGCTGCCTGCATTTTCCTGCACACGTCCGTTTCAGCCCGAGGAAAATGTTGCAGAGCAGAAGAATGGTTATCCAGATATATCTGGAGAGCAGGACAGTAATATTATCTCTTGACGACCAATAGATGGGTGGCTTTTGCTTCTCAAGATCTATGTGCTACCTTTTTGCGTTGTCTTTCTACCACTAACTTCCATTTTGGCTCCCAAGGTGATTGGGAAGTACGGATGTGCTACTGGGGATTAAATGTCGTTAATTTCCACTACCTGACAGCTCAATCCGCTTTCAATGATTAAACGAAAAATAAATTTGCTTAGGTTGATAACATGTCCACGTAAGTCCTATCATGCTGCAATATAAGTTCACTTGATTTTGTTAAGTTGCTTTTTATTTATTGATTTTGTTCCGCTGTTTTTAGTTGTTAATTATATAATTTAATATAATTAATTGAGTTATTAATAAGTTTACATGATAGCAATTATCTGTTATGGAGTTGTTTTTAGCCAGATTTTTTGGAAGTTTTTCTGGTAGGTTTTTCTAGTTGAATTTCTCTAAAATTTGGTAGCAATTTATTGAAATCACAAACTTGATGGGTAACCCTTGCACAATCGAAGTGCCTTTGAGTTTTTTAGGGTGCTAAATCTATATATACAGTGAAAAAAACCAGTTTAAATAACACAAATCAAGATTTCACCTCAAATATTTCCACTAGATTTCGGCATTTGAAAATCCAAAAAAATTGCACTAAAGACAAATTGTGTTAATTGTTTAAAGTTTTATTATAATTTAGTTTTAATTTATATAATTAATTTAGTCATTAATTAGCTTACATTGTAATAATGGTTTATCCATTAGTTGTTTTTTTGTTTGAGATAGAAAATTTTCAGTACGTTGAGTGCATTTTTGCATTCAAAAATACATTTTAAACAACTAAAACTCATTATTTTGATTAAAAATTGTATTGTCAATTTGCCTAAAGGGTGGTAGGAGGGGAGGGATGCTTTATGACCCCAAGGAAGTTAAAGTTGTAGAGTATTCATGGGGCTTAAGATGCATGACAAACAACCAAGCTAAAGCTTATGCCCTCTACTAGGGGATTCAATTAGCCAAAGAAAAATAAATAACTTCTCTCATTGTTTTCAGAGACTCTCTCTTTATTTAGCATTTGGTGAAGGGCTCCTCTCTGAGGGACAAAACATTAAAAAGTATTATGAAAAGAATTAGGAAAGCAGTAGAAGGGTTCTCTTCAATAACATATTTCCATGTTCTTTGTGATCTCAATAAAGATGTGGACTTATGTGCTAATGAAGGGTGTAAATTAAAATTGGGAGATTTAAAAGTAAATGGTCGAATCAGACCCTCTCCTGTTCCTTAGAGCTACATGGATTGGCATTACACAATTATGAATGACCGCAATATCAATCACTTGTAGTATGGCACATAAATTTTGTTTTTGGATGTGTCAATTTGTAAGATATATACCTACAAACCTCTGTTATAAGAGGAGTTAGGGATTTTTTTGAAGATATAACTATGTACTATCTAATGTATTTGTTGCGATCCAAGTACAAACTTAGCATATAAATACAAAAGTCTCATTCTTGTTTTAAAAATAAATCACTAACAAAAAGAGGCAAAAACATTTAATAGTCAAAGTATTTAAATTCATATCATTCATAAATTATTAAATATTAAACGTTTTAAATTTTTGGACATATAAATCTAGTTTAGAGAGCAAAATTTAGAAAAAGATTTAACTTGTAGTGTTTTATAAATTTGGAATTAAAATGAATAATAGTTGTCTATCCATTAGTTGTTTTTGTAGTTTTTAAGATAGAAAATTTTCAATATGTTGAGTGTTTTTTACATTCAAAAATGCATTTTAAACAACTGAAACTCATTATTTTGATAAAAAATTGTATTGTCAAATTGCCAGCTAAGTGGTGGTAGGAGGGGAAGGGGTGTTCTATGACCCCAAGGAAGTTAAAGTTGTAGAGTATTCATGGGCTTATGATGCATGAAAAGCAACCAAGATGAAGCTTATGCCCTCTAATAGGGGATTCAATCAACCAAAGAAAAATAAATAACTTCTCTCATTGTTTTGGGAGACTCCCTCCTTATTTAGCATTTAGTGATGGGCTCCTCTCTAAGGAACAAAACATTAGAAAGTCTTGTGAAAAGAATTAAGAAAGCAGTTGAAGGGTTCTCTTTAATAACATATTTCCATGTTCTTTGTGATCTCAATAAAGATGTCGACTTATGTGCAAATAAAGGGTGTAAATTAAAATTGGGAGATTTAAAAGTCAATAGTCAAATCATACCCTTTCCTATTCCTTGGAGCTAATGAAGGATGCAATATCAATCGGTTATAGTATGGCACGTACAAAAAAAAATGTGTGTCAATTTTGTATAGTATATACCTACAAAACCCTATTTTATGTTTTCCAGTTTAGAGTCCCTCTTGAAAAAAATTGTAGTTTTGCTCAATAAGAGTTAGGAATTTTTTTGAAGATAAAGCTATGTACTATGTGATGTATTTGTTGCGATCCAAGTACAAACTTATATAAATACAAAATTTTCATTCTAGTTTTTAAAAAAATTGCTAACAAAAAAGGCAAAACCATTTCATAGTTGAAGTGTTTAAATCTATATTATTCATAAATTATTAAATATTAAAAGGATTAAATTTTTGGACATATAAATCTTATTTAGAGTGCAAAATCCAAGAAAAATATTTGATTTGTATCGTTTAATAAATTTGGAATTAATATGAATTAAAACAACACATTTTATCATTAATTAAATTTTTACATCTCCTTTTAATTTTTTTATAATTTTAATTTTGAAATTTTAAAATTAAAAATTGCATTATATATTTTTAATTATGATACTAATTAACCTAGATCTATTTTAAATCTAGATATATCAAACGTCAACAGGGACCAAACCTGAAGTTAAGATGGATCTAAGTTGGTATTCTTGTATTCCATTATGGATTTCCTCAAGCCTTTAAATAGGCTTCACCATAACAAATATCATGGAAAAATACCCTAGGTTATTCAATACCATGACCTTGTAAACCACCATAAATAAACCCATCAAATGATTAACTCAAACTTATATATAATTATTATTTTCATTTTTTTTTTAATTGTAATGTTGACTAAGTCAACATAACATAACAATACATAACACATCACAACATTGCCCCATATTAAGTTGTAGAGTGCCTTTCAATGCATTGACACATAATTTTTAAAGTAACATTATTTATTTGCTTAGGATATTTATTATCTCAATGCTTACGCAGTGACATCTATGATCGGTTCAAAGCTATTAGTTTGTTCGTACTAGCGCAATTTTTCAAATCTCCATAGTTAACATTAGGCTTTTGGCTGAAATTTTTTCGTGACGTCAGCGCACCGCCGCATCCCCGGCTCTAGAATTCGAGGGTCGACATCATCCTGCCATGCACGGTAGATCGAATGTAATAGTGTAGGTACGTGGAAGGGCAGCCCTTTGTACAACTAGGAGTTAACTTGGGTTGCTTTGAGCTCTAGTGGTGTTAATTCCGTTTTAAGAGTGTTGGTGGAGAATTTATTAGTGTGGTTGATGGATAATCAAGAAGCAGATTTAGCTATTTTTGTTGTTCAAAGTGGTTGTTCTATTTTTTCTTAGTTTTGTGGCACTCATTGAGGCTTGATTTATTGTTTCTTGCTTTACTTCTTGTTGTCAAGTTTTCCTTGTTACTAGGTGAGTTTCTTTTTACTTTGGTGGGTGTGAGCAGTGAGCTTTTTGTTTGAAATGTTGAAGTTGCTTGGCTATGTGGCAGGACGCAAGTTTTCCAACTTCTTCGACGACGATTTGACAAGTGAATGTATGAACATTATTTTTTTGGTTTAATGGTCATGGTGCATAATTTGGAGTTTTAGTGGTTCATTGTTTTGTAGAATTTGCAGGTGAGGCTTTAGAATTTAAAGCACAAGAGTTGTTCAGGTAAGCAGATTGTTGGATTCTAGCGGCGGAAACCTGGTAAGTTTTTTAGTTCCCTATGTGAGAAAAGTTTGGTTTAATGGGTCAAAAGTGTTAAGTACATTGTCGGCTTAAGTTTCGAAGGTTTGGATGCAATGTTGTAGGAATAAACCAATATTGACTAACCAAAGCTAGGTCACAGGTCAGCCCATCTTTGCATTTGCAGAAGTCCTATGGGCAAGCACGAGGGCTTCACTGAATGAACCTCTGACATATCACGTGTGTTCGTGGCATAATAAACAATACCCCTAATTTGACTACATATTGGAAAATACCTCTAAAAATAACATTATTTAACCCCCTACTAATACGAACCTAATACACGTTCCCGATTAAAAAAATTCTACTTTCACTAGATATTGTAGGTATATATTTTTTCATTAACATTTTTTATACCCCTGTAGAAAATCTGTGATAGGTTAACCCAATAATGCAATATAAATCAAAGCAGAATACTATAACCTACTTCTATTATCAATTTGCGGAAGCTTAAGGATCGAGCTGAACAATATAACCAGAAGAAGAAGAATCAATGGCAAAATACACATGAAAATACTTTGGGGAACTCCTCAGATAAAAACCCCACACTATTGTATTATCATACATGGTGGAAATACATAGGAATTATACAAAGCCTTATCTCTCAGTACAATCCTCACAGATGCTCACAGGCAATCTTGGCTTCTCTCCAACCTTCCTCTCTGCCCTCCAAGCTCCTATTTCCTTGCGTTGTTCCTTGTGGATGATTTTCCTATTACCAAGTGGAAAACCAATCCTTCAAAACTGCGCAATCCTCAAGGATGAATCCTTGACTGCATGCATGAGTTTTCTCCATGAGAAAACACATGCAACTGATAATACATTGTCCTTGAACATTAATCTCAACTGGGTCTTTCTCATAATAGACATGCATGAGTTTCTGATGAGGGAATCTTCAGTTAACTGGAGTAGCACTAGTTGAGTGCATTAATGCATCAACTCACTGTTAACTCACTATTAGTTCCTCAAACAGTTTGGAACTAATTTAACTGGACTTAACTCAGTAAATTGAGTTAACTAATTACAACTCAAATATAACTCAATCTTATCTCCTTAATTTAAGGGATAACTCTTGCATGACTTCAGAAAGACTTCTAACTTGAATTTCTCCAACTAATTAATTTAAAATAAATAAATTAATTATTTCCAAGTAGTTGTTAAGACTAAATTCGATTTTAATTTACAATTTAATTCAAGGACAAATTAAATTGGAATATTGTTGTTGCCATATTTCAACACTCCCTCTCATCAAGAAAGGGATTATCTGCCACCCCGATCCTGTCTCTATGGAACTCGAATTTACACTTTGACCATGTCTTTGTCAAAATGTCAGCATCTTGCTCCTCTGTTGAAATATACTGCAGCAATTGATCCTCCTCGACCTGTGAAAAGCCACGGGCAACAAATCTTGCCTTATGTTTCTCCACACTACCATCAGTAGCTTGCCCTACCTTGTAAAGCCAACGGGAACTCACAACTGACTTGTTCTTCGGTCTCGGAACCACGTCCCAAACACTGTTACGAACTATGGAGTCATACTCCTCCACCATAGCATCAACCCAAATCAGCTACTACACTGCTTCCTCAAAGGAAGATGGCTCAGTTTCAACACATTCCCCAGCAAGGGCCATGTATCCAATGTACCTCTCAAGTGACCTCCTCTGTCTGCTCTGAGAAGATGCTGCTCCCACATTCTCTCTCGCATCCTCCAACAATCTGTCAGCTTCTTTTGTGCGCTTCCGTCCATCTCAGGAAGACTCTGCTTGAGTGGATGTCTCCACCCCTGGAACCTTTGCATGCGGCTGCTCCGCATCAGTCTGAGGCTTCTCCTCCTTAGGAACCAACAGTTCCTCCATAGCTTGTAGTTGGAGCTCCCTCTCAAGGGAAACTCGCATGGCCTTCTGCTCATCAAACTTGATATCTCTGCGAACCACTGTCCTCTGACTGGTAGGAAAGTACACCCAATAGTTGTGAGGTGTATCAGTGTACCCCACAAATATCCCCAACTCTGTTGTTGGCTCAAGCTTCTTCTGTGCATCTTTTTCACATGGGAATATACCGATGAGCGAAAGATCCTGAAGTGACCCACATCTAGTCTCTTACTAGAGAAAGCTTCCTCTAGTGTCTTCATCCCAAGTATGTGATGCAGGCTTCTATTCTACAAATAGACCGATGTGTTGCATGCCTCATCCCACAAGTGAAGTGGTAGGCCTTGGTCATACAACATTGCCCGTGCTACCCCTACAATAGTTCTATTCTTCCTCTCGGTCACCCCATTCTGTTATGGGTTATGAGGTGCCGCCAACTCTCGTTTAATTCCTTCCACTGCACAAAAGTCCTTAAACTCTTGAGAGACATATTCTCCACCATTGTCACTTCTCAAGGCCTTGATCTTCTTCCCTGGCTCTTTCTTGACCAAATATTTGAACCCACAAAACTTTGTGAAAGTTTGGTCCTTCTTCTACATGAAATAAATCTAGCATTTACTAGAATAGTCATTAATGAAAATCACATAATACCTTTGCTTCATTATGGATGTCGTCGAGAATGGTCCACACAAATTAGTATGAACTTGCTCTAAGATAGCCTCTGCTCGACTGTCTCAATCATGAAAGGAAGACTTGGTGTACTTTCCCAAGGTACAACCTTTGCATGTGTCAACTTGCTCAAGTTTACCTTTGGGAAGTCTTGTAGATATCTACTGCATTATCTTCAAAGCCCTGTGATGCAAATGGCCCAACCGCCTGTGCCACAACTCACCAATGTTTTGGCTTTGCACCAATTCTGCTTTCGTACTCAATGCTACACAATCATCTACCTCTAGTTTATAGAGATTCTTCACCCAAATCCCTATCCTCTTTGTCTGACCCGTGGCTATGTGTCTTAGGAACACCTTTCCTTTATTGAAGACAACATCGTAGCCTTTGTCCTCCAACATCGCAACCGATACCAAGTTCTTCTTCAGTCCAGGCACATACATCACATCTGTCAAGGTGAGAGGAGCTCCATGCTCCCTCTGAAAAGCAATCGTGCCCACTCCTAAAACACTATACCTTCCATCATCACCCATCTCTATGCGCATCTTGAGGTCTTTCTCCTCCAAGGCACTAAATAAATTTTTATCACTGGTCATGTGGAATGAGGCTCCACTGTCAAGATACCAGACACAACCCATCATTGATGACACCATGCATACGATGAGGGTAAAGTCCATTTCAAACTGAGAGGCTAATGCCTCACCTTCCGATCCTTTCGAGGATCCCTTCTTGGACTTCTTCGATGGACAATTAGTCGCATAACGTCCCATCTTGTGACAATTAAAGCATCTTACTTTAGACATGTCACCCTTCTTCCCTCCATGAGAAGAATTTGATTTGAAATGGGAAGCCTTCCCCTTCCCTTTCCTTGCCTTACTTGCTAAGGCCAGATTTTCTTCATCATAATTATTGGATGAAGAACCATCTCGTGTGCTCCTCCTGATCTCCTCCTGCATAAGATCCGACCACAATCGCTCCTAATCCGGCAGTTTCTCCCTTCCATTCATAGAGTCCTGGTAGCTAATCCAACTCTTTGGAAGGCAAAGGAAAGCAAGGCTCACCATATCATCATCGACAATGGTTATTCCCACACTGCCAAGCTCATCTCTGCAGGTGGTGATCTTGTTCAAATATGTGGAAATAGTATTTCCCTTCTCCATCTTGATTCTTCAAAGCTTATCCTTGAGCGCCAATTTCCTCTGGACGCTACTGTTCTGGTAGACTCGGTCCTTCAATGTCTTCCACATTGAAAATGGAGTATCCTTCCCATGGAGACTCAAGACAATATGGTCTTGAGCTCCCTCAAGGATGGTCCGTCTCACCTTCGCCACACACTTCTTCCACTTAGCCAACTCTTGTGCATTAGTTAAAGCTGGCTTTGGGATTTCTTGATCAATGAATTCCTTCAAGCCATTGTCTTCTAACACAACATCCATTCTATCTTTCCAAGCTATGTAATTCGAGCTACCTTCCAAGGCATACTCGAGTCTCAAGCCATAGGACGCCATTGTCCAATCTTGAAGTATGATATGAATTCGATTTGTGCCTGCAACCCTGAACTTCAAACTTCGAATTATCTTCTCAGTATACTATTCACAACTCTGATACCATGTAGAAAATCTGTGATAGGTTAACTTGATAATGCAATATAAATCAAAGCATAATACTATCACCTACTTCTACTATCAATTTGTGGAAGCTTAAAGATCGAGCTGAACAATATAAGCAGAAGAAGAAGAATCAATGGCACAATACACATGAAAATACTTTGGGGAAATCCTCAAATAAAAACCCCACACTATTGTATTATCATACATGGTGGAAATACATAGGAATTATACAAAGCCTTAGCTCTCACAGCTAGCCAGCTCTCAATGCAATCCTCACAGATGCTCATAGGCAATCTTGGCTTCTCTCCAACCTTCCTCTCTGCCCTCCAAGCTCCCATTTCCTAACGCTGTTCCTTGTGGATGATTTGCCTATTACCAAGTGGAAAACCAATCCTTCAAAACCACGCAATCCTCAAGGATGAATCCTTGACTGCATGCATGAGTTTTCTCCACGAGAAAACACATGCAATTGATAGTACACTGTCCTTGAACATTAATCTCAACTGGGTCTTTCTCATAATAGACATGCATGAGTTTCTAATGAAGGAATCTTCAGTTAACTAGAGTAGCACTAGTTGAGTGCGATAATGCATCAACTAACTATTAACTCACTATTAGTTCCTCAAACAATTTGGAACTAATTTAACTGGACTTAGCTCAGTAAACTGAATTAACTAATTACAACTCAAATATAACTCAACCTTATCTCCTTAATTTAAGGGATAACTCTTGCATGACTTCAGAAAGACTTCTAACTTGAATTTCTACAACTAATTAATTTAAAATTAATTAATTAATTATTTCCAAGTAGATCTTAAGACTAAGTTCAATTTTAATTCACAATTTAATTCAAGGACAAATTAAATTGGAATATTCTTGTTGCCATATTTCAACAACCCCTTTATATTTTTTCATTAACTTTGGGCTCCATATTTTATACTTGTAAATATAAAAATCCTTTACCTCCTATTATATGCTCGATATATTATATCATTTTTTCCTCAATATATACTCCCCAATATGAATGCATGTGGTAGGGTATTGTGCCCCCAATGAAGCCCCCATGAGGGCAATGTGTCGAACCTGATTACGGTGAATATTTCCTGGAATTTACCCTAAAACGTGCGAAGTTGGGAGTATAGGGATCTCTGCATTTCCAGAAGGCTCATGAGCAAGGTGGCATCTTTGATTGCACATCATGTTGTTTTAGATAGAAGGGGGGGTTAGAGTTCTCTTGACATAAATAACTAGCTCAGGAAGAAGATAAGTCTGATGTCAGTCGGGCATGACGCTTTGCGATTTCAGAAGTTGATGCATGTTTGCGTTTTAGCAGACTCGTGTATGTGAGTTTTTATATGATTTTTATGTTTCAGACTCATGTAAGCGAGTTTTTATAGGGGCATATGTCTCCATTTCAGTTTTTTTGTTTTCTTTGGAGTTAGACTAAATCCGTAGTTGCGGTCGAGACCGATTTTGTGGTCGGGCAGTCGGTTTCTCTTTGGAGAAGAATCATAAGTAAAAGGTCGAGCTCCGAGCCAGCTTGGCAAAGGCTGAGGTTTGAGCAGTCTTGAAGTTGCAACTGATGTTTAAATTAGTTGTTTTTAGTTTGTGTAATTTATGAAGCATATTCATATTGTTTTATTCTTTAGACGAGGGCTGGCAGTTTCATATCTTTTAAGCATTTTAATCCTAATTTTCTTTAATTTATAGGTAGTTTTTGGATTTGTTATCTTATACTTTTAGTTAGGAAGAATAATAATCTTTCTATAAAATTGCTTTAAATAGATGTCTTATAAAAATAATTTTTTTGAATTTGTTTCTTTGTTGATAGAAGAATAAGGTATTTTAAATTACATTTATTAAATAATATTTTATGTCAAAAAACAAAATAATAAATTATAGACACATATGTTAGTTTTGTGGGGCTTCGTAGAAGCAAGTCGGAGGTCGTGTTGAGTATGAGGTCAAAGGTGGTTGCTGTAAACATGTGTAACTATGTGCACACATTTCTTTTGTGGCTCCTACTAAAAGCAAGTTGGAGGTCAGCCCCCACTATGAGATCGGAGGTCGGCATTGTCGTTTGAATGGTCTCTCTAGACACCCCCGACTACTGACGCTCCCCGACCAATTCGGCTCAGAATCTAGGTTCATTGTTATTATTATTATTTCTTATAAATAACTTAAATGAGTCCTATGATGAAGTTTATCATGAGTTGATATGTTATAAATTAAATGTTAAATTTATTATAAAAATAATTTTTTGAATTTGTTTCTTTATTGATAAAAGAATAAAGTATTTTAAATTACATTTATTAAATAATATGTTATGTGAAAAAACAAAATAATAAAATATACACACGTATGTTTGTTTGTGGGCCTTTGTAGAAGCAAGTCGGAGGCCAAGCTGACTATAAGATTATGCGTAATTATATGCACATATTTATTTTGTGGATCCTACTGAAAGGAATTCAGTGGTCGGCCACGACTATGGGATTAGAGGTTGAAATTGTGGTTTAAATGGTCTCTCTATACACTCCTGACTACTCTCACTCCCTGGCCAATTTGGCTTCAGCTTCAATATTTCATTTTTTTCTTTAGAGAATGGGATGACTAGTTCCCATCTTTTAAACATTATATTTTATAAGTATGATTTATTCAATTTATGTTTTTATTGATAAAAAAATGTTTTAAATTAGTTTTAGCAAATAATATGTAATATATCCCCGATCAGGATGTGAGCTGGATACCATGAGGCTTGCCCCTACCCAACATTTGATATGAAAATCCCGAGACAATCTTCTACCACCCTCCACATGCACGAAGAACATGGAGAGGTGGTTGTGCACATGATGCTCTTTAATGCCATCCCCAAAGGTGGCAGAGACATTAACAAGGTGTTGGCTTTCAACTTTTTCCTCGACAAGTTTGATAAGTTTCCTATTTGTGTGTTTTGTTTGATTTGGATCTAGTCCAAGCTGCTTATCATCTCGGGGAAGGAGGCCCTTGTGAATCTTCACTAGACGTTGGTTCAGTCTCTATTGGTTCAAGTTTCCTCTTGTAGGCATGTTTTCAGTCCCAATTCTTATATTACTACTCCCATGGCTCGCTCTCTCTTTATTCTGGTCTTTGGGGTGAATGGTTATGTTTTAAATTGGTGGGTGTGGAAGGACGCATATCTAGAATTCCTCTTGGTGGTGACAAAACTAGGTGAGGAGTCTCTTGTTTACTGTGTTCTTGTGTCAATGGTCTATGGAATCTTGTTGTCACGCATGGGTTTGGTCTATGGGCCGCTCCTGTTTCTTTTATTGTCTCTGCCCTCGACACAAGGGATTTCTTTATGGTATGAATATAAGTGGGTTAGGCATGGAACCTTCAAGGTTTTGGCATGTGAAAGATTTTGTTCTTATTTACAACCCCATACTTATGAGGCACGATTGGGTTAATGTGTGGTTTGGGGCCTTTTTTCTTGTTGGTCACCTGTAGACAACATGCAATTGGATTGGTTCCTATTTTCGTTCTCGTCCTCTTATATGGTTTCTTTGGCATGTGCCCTATTCTGGAGTGACCCCAGGAAGCTTCTTACTCCTATGCATAGATTCTGTTTGGGTTGGCTTTCAAGGTTATAGTTAGTATACCACAAGTCTTGTAGGTTCCTCAACAATATAGCTTGTACCACCTCTGGTAAAGGAAAGGCATCTCGGGGATCTCGCGGCCAAGGTAAACAGAGGAAAACATCCCATGCGACCAGTCAACCCAGTTCATTAGGTAGTACAATTTGTGGGAGGAAGTCGGCCTCCTGAATCATTAACAAAGCGGCCCAGGCATACCATTCGGGCAGTTCTGCCTCGGTCAAACAACTCATTACAGAATGGGAAGAGGAGCTCAACCAGAAAGTGGATATTCTTGAAATTGATTTGGAAGATTGGTAGACTTTGGTGCCAGACCGTGGTCATTCTCGAGGAAGATCCACCCAATACAAACAAACAATTCATTTATATTGGATGATGAAGAGACTACTGACTTATGCCCTAGAGTAGTTCCCAAATGCACGCCTTTGTCATCTCATGGGTACCCAGATTATAGTAAGGAGTTTCAGAAGATTCAATTCCAACTACAACAACAAAATGGTCGCCTTAGTCGCATCAAGCAACATATTCCATGTATCCCTCAAATTGAGCTGCTAGGCTCCAGTGCGAAGGACCCTGCTCCTGTTGATTCAACTGAAGATGAATAGTGTGTTGGTGCACCCCTTGTTTTGGTTTTTGTATGCAGTAGTCTCATACTTTTCAGAATGTTTACATTTATGTTTATATTTCTCTAGATTGTAGGAAGTATAAGGACAATTAGACTTATTTAGTGTGCCTTGCTAGATTCATTATCTTTGCTTTTGGATGACTTATCATGTCGTTAGGTGGCCAACAGAGCTAGTTTCCCAATGGGAAGGTTGAGGCCACATAACCATATGAAATGTGGATGTAACCTGCTTCTTTTTTTGATAGAAAATTAATAGAAAGGTCGTACCAAGCTTACAAAAAAAAATATGGAATATGGAAAAAATAAATACGAAATTATAAAGAGGTCAGTTGTACATGTATGTTTCTTTTGTGAGCCTTGCCAGAAGGAAGTCGATGGTCGGGCTGCCTATGAGATCAGAGGTGGGAATTATGTTTTGGATGGTGCTATGACATTCTACCACTAATTGGTCTCCTTGTAAACACGCCCGACTATGTGTACATATTTCTTTTGTAGTCCCTATTGAAAGCAAGTCGAAAGACGGACCCGACTATGAAATTAGAAGTTAGACTTGTGGTTTGAATGGTCTCTCTGGATACTCCGGATTGTTGACTATCCTCGACCAAATTGACTCTATCTACAATACTGCATGGAAGCATTCTAAGTCAATATTGTTTTAAATTTGAAAGGTATTTATTTAAATTACAATTTTAAAGAATGGATTCTAAAATATATATGTTATGTGAAACAACAAAATAATGAATTATAGACATCTATGTTTGTTTTGTGGGCCTTTGTAGAAGCAAGTCAAAGGTCGGGCTGATTATGAGGTTACAGATAACTATATGCACATATTCCTTTTCTGGCTCGTACTGAAAGCAAGTCAGATGTCGATCTCGACTATGAGATTGGAGGTCGGCATTGTGGTTTTAATGGTCTCTATAGACACTACCAACTACTGACACTTCTCCACCAATTCGACTCCATCTTCAATATTTCATTTTTTTCTTTAGAGAATGGGATAATGGGTTCGCGTCTTTTAAACATTTTATCTTATAAGTATAATTTATTCAATTTATGTTTTTATTGATAAAAAATAAATTTGTTTAAATTAATTTTATCAAATAATATAAAATTATAAATTATAAAGAAGCCAACAATCATAGATATATGTTTCTTTTGTGGGCCCTGCCACAAGAAAGTTGGTGGTCAGGTTGGCTATGAGATCGGAGGTCGGCATTGTGTTTTGGATGGTGCTATGACATTTTGTGACCAATTGGCCTCCTTGTAAACACATCCAACTATATGTACATATTTTTTTGTGGTCCCTACTGAAAGCAAGTGGAAAGACGGGCCCGACTATGAGGTCAGAAGTCCGATTTTTCGTTTGAATGGTATCTCTAGACACTCCCAATTATTGACAATCCCTGTGCAAATCGGCTCCATATACAATACTACATGGAAGCATTCTAAGTCAATTTTGTTTTAAGTATGGAAACTATTTATTTAAAATACAATTTTAGAGAATGGATATATATATACTTACTTAATATTCCAAATACTTAATTTACAAAATATATGAATAAATTTAAATAAAATTTAAATTCACATTCACATTCATGTGACTTTAAAAAAAATCTCCTTTACTTTATAATTAGTCAAAATAATCAAAATACTCACTGAAACTTTAATTCATTTTGCAACCATCCACAATTTTAAGTAAAACTAATAAAGCTTAACAATTAAGTCACTTGCCACAACTAAAAATAATTAAGGGCCAAAAACACAAAATAAATAAATAAATAAATAACAAAGAAGAACATGCTCAACAAACAAAGTAAAAAGGATCTTGATATAAAATGTACTATAAAACAAAATTTGAATACAATGCAAAGTTGCATTTTAAATATAAATTGATAAATAATCAATTTATATTTAAAATGCATTTTATATCAAGATCTTTTTTACTTTGTTTGTTGAGTACGCTCTTCTTTGTTATTTATTTATTTTGTTTTTTTGGCTCTTAATTATTTTTAATTGTGGCAAGTGACTAAATTGTTATGTTTTATTGGTTTTAATTAAAATTGTGGATTGTTGCAAACTGAATTAAAGTTTTAGCGAGTATTTTGATTATTTTGACTAATTATAAAGTAAAAGAGATTTCGTTTAAATTCATGTGAATGTGAATTTAAATTTTATTTAAATTTCTTCATATATTTTGTAAATTAAGTATTTGGAATATTAACTAATTAATTAAATTTAAAATTAACTATATTTATGATAGTTTTAATATATAGATACATATATATATATATATATATATATATATATATATATATATATATATATATTTTTTTTTTTTTTTCCCCTTGGAAAAATTGTAATTTCCATTATGTGAAAGAAAATTACATGTTGTATATGCATAATGCATATGTTGTATGTGAGGCAGAGTGCCTGTCGTATATAGGAAGTGTCCAAAAAAACAATGCCTTGTATCTATGTAGGGAGGCACTGTTCTCTGATGAAGATCAACAAAAAATAAACAAAATAACTCTACATAGAGAGTGCATGTCTGTTATATATACATCTGATAATTTAAAAGCATGTATGAATATTTACAAATGGTAGCAAAAGAAACATAAAACCAGGCTCCCGCTGAGCCATCTAGTCTGTAATGTCCATAAACGGTCGATGGTAAAACTGGTAATGAGTGCCATCCCTCTGTTCTTGAATCAGCCAAGTGCTGAAAGGCCTGACCGCAGCTTCTTTGGATAGTAGATCAGCAACTGTGTTTCGTTCCCTGTAAATATGATGGCATACAAATGAGTCAAAATGTGTAATAAGTCGGTGCGCCTCATCCAAGATATGTCTCAGAGAATATGTAGAGCAGTTTGATGTTTTGTTTATCCAGTTATAGACAATTTTTGAGTCGCCAAACAATTGTAGATTTCTACAATGTTTTTCCAATGCAAATTGTATGAGGTATTTTGTTGTGATTAGCTCAGCGTAATTGTTTGTGCCTCTCCCCAGTCCCATTTGAATATGAAAGTAGTGGGATTCAGATAGGTGCAAAATGGCACCTCCCCCACATCCAACTTCCTGTGTTGATCCATCAAAAAATGCCCAAGGATGATTTATGGATTCGGGGACAATGGTTTTGGGCCGAGGGGTTTCCTCATCATCAGGGATGATGTTGTAGTCAGTTAGTATACGAGCTGAGATGGAGGGCCAATGGGGAGCAATATTATGAAAGATGAGTCTATTGCGAGCTATCCAAATTGCCCAGCAAATAAGGAGGGGTAGGTTCCTAGCTTTTGACGAGTCTGCAATGGTCCACCATGAAGACCAGGCCTCCTTAATTGTCAATCCCTGCCATCTTTTCTGGGAGGAAAAGGTCAATACGATCGAGCTCCAGAGATCCTTTGCAGCTTTGCAATCGAGGAAAAGGTGGTCTGCATTTTCGTTGTTGTTCTTGCACAGGCAACACCAAAAAGGTCCGTGTTGAGCACATTTAAGGAGGTTATCGCTAGTGGGGATCTTATTTTTTAGGATTGTCCACATGAGAAGTCGGGTCCTGGGAGGTGCTTTGAGCTTCCACAGGTGTTTCCACTAGAGCTTGATAGCTTGTGGTCGATGAGTCTTGGATAAAATAAGATAGCCCTCATTGGGGGAG
Organism: Pinus tabuliformis; assembly: GCA_031772625.1. NCBI lineage: Eukaryota > Viridiplantae > Streptophyta > Pinopsida > Pinales > Pinaceae > Pinus > Pinus tabuliformis. The sequence continues at coordinate 539,018,931 of CM062807.1, read as the reverse complement.
TATTTCCCTGATTTTGCAAGTGCCCAGATTATCTCGTCCTCCCCTTCAACAATTCTAATGTGAGATTCAGTTAAGGCCGCAGTGTATTTAGCCCATTGTTGCTCCCATTGCTATGGAATGTGTAGGATGCGGGTGAATTTCCAAGTTTTTTGAAACAAAGTGGTATGATCAGGGTCCGTAATATGACAGATGTGGGTGATGCCTTCAGAGCTAAGATGGTTTTTAAAATCTATAGATAGGTTGTGGGCGCTCCTACAGCCAATCCAGGTATCTTCCCCTATATGCACAGATGTGCCAGATTGTATTCTCCAAGTAAGGCCTGCTCTAATGATGGCCAGTGATTTCAGCACTGCCTTCCATATGACTGATATCCCTGTGTTGCTTCGTTGTGGCTGTCTTAGCCAGTCCATCAGATTGAGAGGTGCAATATATTTTGAGACGGCCACCTTACTCCACAATTTGTTCGTGGTGATTAGTTGCCAACCAAGTTTTGCTGCTAGCGTTGAGGAGAAGTCCTCCAGCTTCTTGATGCCCCATCCTCCCCATTTCTTTGGTAGGGTAAGCGCTTCCCATTTGACCCAGGCAAAGATTCTCCCTAACTGTTTACCCTTCCAAAGAAACCTGCAACATAGGGTTTGTATTCTAGAGAGGATGCCCCTGGGTATCCATGCTAAAGACATCCAGTATACCAGAGTGGCCTCTAGTACTGCTTTTATGAGAACTAATCTGCCTGCCCTGGATAGGTACTTGTGATACCAAATGTTGAGCCTTTTTTCCAATTTGGATATAAGCCATGTCCAGTCTGCTATTTTGTATCCCAGGGGCTTTAGCTTGTATCCCAAATATCTAAGACCATCCTCCATTCGCAGTAGGGTAAAGTGGAATCTTTGGAGAGAAAATTGAATCTCATGGGGAGAGCATCCGGGAGCTATCATTGTGGACTTGTTGCAGTTGACTATCATGCCAGTGGCAGTTTGAAACAAAGAGAAGGTATTCTTCATTATAGTCAGGTCCCCTATGCCTCCATTGAGGAATATCAACACATCATCCACAAATAATAAGTGAGTCAGGATGCATCTATCAGTGATTTTGATTCCTTAGAGCCTTCTGCTGTTATGTTCTTCTTTGATGAGTCTGCTAAGCCCTTCCATGATGAGAAGGAAAAGCAGTGGAGATAGAGGGAATCCTTGTCTGAGACCTCTTTCTGAGTGAAAGAAAGGCGATGCTGCTCCATTTACTAGAACACTGAAGGATATATTAGTAATACAACACATGATCCATTTAATAAACTCATATGGGAAACCAAGGTGAGTTAGGAGCATTCTTATATACAACCAACTTACTTTGTCGAAAGCTTTTGAAAGATCTACCTTTAAGATCATACCTTTCATTTTCTTGGACTGTAGAGAGTGAAATGCCTCTGTCGGTCTTGCAAGAAATCAAATTGCTCTGGTGAGATATGGGTGGCTAGGATGGGGCGAAGGCGATTAGCTATGATTTTGGCAATGATTTTATAGATACAATTGCACATGGATATGGGATGGAAATCATCATAAGAGGCTGGGTTATCGGATTTGGGAATGAGGGTAATGGATGTGGTATTGAAAGCTTCATACATCTTTCCATTGATCTTGCAATCCTCAACGACTTTGCGGAGGTCCACTCCAAGTGTCTCAAAGAAATCCAATAGAACTCCACTAACCATCCATCTGGCCCTGGGCTCTTGTCTCGCTTGAACCATTTAAGAGTGGCTTCAAGTTCACCTAGAGTGATTTCCTTGTTCAGTTCCATGGCAGTCTCTTGATCCATAAATCGAGGAAATAGTTGTGCCACTAGAATGATTTCAGCAAGGGTGGAATTTGGAGGAGCCTTGTATATCTGCTTAAAATGAGATGTGGCTAAGGATGCTAGGTGTGGAAAGGTGTTTACTGGATTCCCTTGCTCATTCATGAGTTGCCATATGGAGTTGATTGCTTTTCGGCCATTTGCAAATTTGTGATAAAATTTCATGTTATCATCTCCCTCTAGCAGCCAGATTGCCCTGCTTCGCAATCTCCAGGATTCCTTGTTGGAAATACTGAGAGGGGGGGTGGAATCAATATTTCTTTTCAATTGTTATTTTTACCAACTAAATCATTTATATTTAGAACACAAAAATGAACAACAGGAATAAATGCTTTTATTAATATAATCTTTACAATAATTCAAATACAATATATATAAGGCTCCAATCTGTTGCCAAGCACCAACTTGGACTTTTTGTGAGGCTCCAACCTCCAGGGCACCAACCCTGTCTTTTCAAGTCACCAACCTTGGATTTAGGAGCACCAACTCTAAGGAAATCAATCCTTCCAATTCTGAGGCACCAACCCCAAGGGATCCGATCCTATCTTGTCGAGATATGTTTGGTGGTAATTCTCTACTCCCAAAATCTTCTTCACTCAATTGTGTCAATCTACAACTTCACTGTAGTCTCCATGCTACATCATCAATGACAACCTGTCTTCATATGAAGGACTCTTCACAACTCGTCATACTATCCACACAGAGTCTGCAAAGTTACCTCATGATGATTTCAAATAGCCATAATGATCTCCAATAATGTCTCCACGATCTATTGGTGCTTTTCAACAAGATATATTTGATAAGTTGCACTAAGCCCTCAATATTTGCACAAAGGCAATTCTCTGTTTTCAACCCTCTATTCTTTACCATTGTGGTAACTATTTCAGGCGTGACTTCTTCTCACTATTCTTGCTATCGCGATCTCTTACTTCCCAAAAACAAATTCACATATGCTTCAATGCTGGTGCTGGCTACTGCTCCCTTCAAACGATGTCAGTTGAAACTTTATTTTTCCCTTCACATAATTGTTCTTTAGGTTGCGTTATGTACTTGATTAATTCATCACTAGTCTGAGCCTTTCAAAGGTTAATCTGATCAACAGAGTTTCTCATCCTTTGGCTTCCTTCGTTCCTGCTAGACCTTCGGCTTCCTTCGTTCCTGCTGGACCTTTGGCTTCCTCCTGCCCTGCTGGACCTTCGGCTTCCTCCTGTCCTGCTGGACCTACCCCTTGCTCTGTTTCTTCCAATTCACCACTTGTGAACTTTCCTTGTTCTCTGTTATAGATGCTTGATACGCCTGACCTTTGGCTTCCTTTTTTGCTAGACCTTTTAGCTTCTCGACCTTCGGCTTCCTCTACCATTCACTTGACCTTTTGGCTTACTCTGTTCCTTCAAGTTCATGAACTGTTACCTCTTCTCTAGGATGGATGCTAGAGATACGTTACCCATACAGAGATCCCACATGCCACGTCCTTCCTTTAATCGCAATCACATCTTCCAGAGGTCTTTTACAAGTCGTTCTCATAACATACTCTGTCCTCCGATATCAGCATCATCGATACTCACATATCAACATAGTTAAGACCATATAATGGGTGTTCCCACCTTCCACATCATCACCTTAATCGCAATCACAACTTCGGAGGTCTTCTCATAACATAGTCGATCCCCCCGATGCCGACAGAGCAGATGCGATACAAGCTTAAGCAATTGTTAATAAACCCATCGGGTCCACAACATTATCACAATTGGTTGCTTACCATCGTTACATTTCTTCAAGACTTGTGATATGCGATAGATGTGATATTCCAATAAGCTTCTTTTGATAACTCAATTAGGTCCAAAACTTTATCACAACCAACGGTTTTAACATGTCATCCCTTTTGAACTTTGCGATTCAGCGTATGCGATATTACATTAAGTTATGTCATAGTGGTGCAGTCGGGTCCATAATAATATCGCAATCACAGTTTTAATGTGACATTCCTTTAAGACTTGTAATGTAAAGGTTCCGATACACATGGATGCGATATTACAATAGGGTGGTTTATAATGGAGCGATCGGGTCCGCACCTTATATCGCAGTCGGGGGATTCAATGTGAAAAGCCTTCATAACTTGCGATGTGATATTAAATAGGGCGTATTGTAATGCTCCTCCAATATTGTTGTTTCTCCTCTGGCTTATCTTCTTGTGGCCTCCGATGACTCTGTTTATGCTCCTCTACTGTTAACTCCTCTAATACTCTGTAATAATCCTCTGATATGTTACCTCCTCTGATATTTCTTCGATATTTCATGTTAACTCCTCCATTAACACTATTTATGCACCTCTGCTGATGCGTTCCTCTTTGCTTCTCGTGGCTTCCAATGACCTCTTCCTCTTACGCTTTGGCTTCATGATGGCTTCCGATAAACTGCTTCCAATGAACTCTTTCGATAGCTCTTCTTTGACTGCTCCTGTTCTTGACTTCCAATGGCTTCCAATGTCTTTCTAATGGCTTCTATGATGTCTTTGCTCCTTGGCTTCTTTCTCCTATTTCTTCACGGATCTGCTCTGCTTCTCTTTGGCTTCATATCATCATTTAGTATCCTAGAATATTGCCATATTGACATCAAGGACAGTCTAGATCAACATTCTTCTCTATCCTTTAGTATTTTTCATCTCTTAGAATATAAGAATGTGATCTTTTCCTTTTGTTTGATCAAGGTGAAGACCCCTCCCTGATTGTTTTCGAAGTCATCAATCTCTGCTTCGGTATCCCTTAGGGTTTGGTCATCCTGTACTCTCTTGTTGTGAGCCCATATTTTAGAGAGTATCTTCAGCTCTTTTAGGTTATGTGCAAAGCCTTCAGCTATATTCCCTCTAGAATCAGGGGGTGGGCCTTCCAGAAATTAGTAACCATGCAGGCATAAGATGCATCCTTTAACCAGGAAGAGCTGAATTTGAAAGGGCCTTTAGGCTTATCAAACCCCCCTCTTATTTCTAAGTATATTGGCAGATGATCTGAGATACCTCCCGATCCCACCCATTGTCTATAATTAAGACCCATGTTTAGAAGGCGCTCCTTGATAAGAAAATGGTTAAGTCTTTTGGAGAGGCTGTCTTCACCAATTCTGTTGTTCCTCTAGGTGGGCTGCAATTTTGCTGATGGGATGTCCATAAGAATGTCAAATTTCAGGATGTTCTCAAAGTATGTTGTTAGGGGATCAATCTGGGCATGATGTCCCCAAGATTTAGAGAGGCCTATGGAGAAGTTTAGATCCCCTCAAAGGATTAAGAAATCCCTTTGTAAGATATCAGAGCTCAGAAGATGATCCCAGAATTCTGGTCGGTGATGGCATGGCCCGTACACATTAATTAGCCTAATATTAATGCCCAGGTCACATGTGAAAATGTCTGCCCCAATGTGCCCATTGCCTTCCCAACTATTGAAAATATTGATGGATTGAGTGTTATACCCCAGTGCTATGCCACCTGAGCGTCCATTTGCATCAAGAGCTAGAAAGGACCAGCCCAGGAGCATCGATTCAAGCAGGTGGGAGATGGTTTCAGCAGTGCCCAAGGTTTCTTGAAGGAAGATAATATCCACTGATTCAGATATGATTAGTATTCGAAGAGCTAGTTTTTTGTCAGGCCTAGCTAGCCCTCGGCAATTGAATGAGAAAAGCTTCATGGAGGGTAGTCGGCCAGGGTGTTCATAGCTCTAAGTGCCCTGTCGATGGTGTTTTGTTTCCCAGATGCAATCTCTTCTCTGTCTTGCAACTTTGATTTGGAAAGGGAGGAAGGACATCCTCGGGGAGGCTTCAGAGGGATGGGAGTAGCATCCAGGCTGATGCCAATATAATCGGGGGCCTATATTTTCACCCTGGATCAAATCGGGTATCTGGGGGATGGAGGCCCGAGATCAGAGGCAGGGTTTATGTTAAGGGCTATGTCTGGGAGGGAAGGTGGAATACTAGAGAATGTGGGAGAGGGGTTATGATGGGGGCATGCCAGAGAAATAGGGGGCTGAGAGGTGAAGACTGAGGCTTAATTAATTACTGAAGAAGAATGTGTTATACTTTCAGAAGGAGAAAAATTAAGAACATAGCAGGGTATAGAAGTATTCATACCCGAAGATAACGCAGCCTTGACAGCCGCCCTTGCCCTAGTGAGAGGATGAGAGGGAGGCCAATGTGGTGCCTTTCCACGCTTCTTCTGGGCCTCCTTAGCTAGTGTCTAGTTTTCCGCTTCAAGGTCAGTATGAATCTCTGCATATTCAGGGGGGGTGCTCCCCTTGAGCTTGTGTTTCCTTGGTCGGTATAGCCTTGCCGGAATCCCCTGCTCTTGCTTTTCTGTTGAGGGGGCAATCCCGAAAGAGATGGACCACCTTATGGAACTTCCTACACCTGGAAGGCATCCATTCATAGTCAAGAATCTGTTGCCGTGAGAAGTGTTAGCGCTTGGAATTCACCTAGGCTGAGATAGACAAACTCTTAAGGCTACATCAAACCATTTCACCTCATAGCTAGCCCTACGAGGTATGAGAAGGCTCTCTCGGGTCAGATTTGATAGATCTTTCAATAGAATTAGGCTGACCAATTAAGAATAAAGATTTTAGGCTAGTAAATTGATAAGGGGTTTGATTTGATGATTTGTGGGGGTTTTGGTGGCAATTGGTGGAAGTGCAATTCAAAGTGCGGGGATTGAGCACAGTTTTCACAGGGGGATCTAAGGGGCAAGGTAGGAATGAGTGCTGATGTCTTAATCTGAGATGGATGATCAGAGATGATAAGCTAAAGAGGGCAAACACACAATTCGAATCCTCTCTAGACAGTAGAAAACATTAAAATTGAACAAACTAAAAAGCTGAGCATGTCAAAACATGAGTTCAAACTTTACCACTTCATCTGTCCAATTTAGAAGCATAAGAGAGATGTGAAACACATAAACAAACTTACAAGAACATGTAGAGAACACACCATCAACAATCAGATCCACAAGAATCCTCAAAGATGTCTGTAAAACCCTGGCTTTCCTTGCCTTCAATTGCAGAAATAGATGCACAATATACAATAAAGCTTCCTTACACAAGAGTCCAACCATGAAAATGAGAAGGAGAGAGCATAATATAGACCATCTAGACCATCTAACTCCTTTCCCCACCTCTAGGGGTCGAGCTCAGCTTCCTAGGAGCAGTTTGAACTAATTATAAACTAAGAACTAGAAAATAGGCAACCCAACAACTTGCCTCTATTACTTAGCTAACTCATCCATGCATTAATTTTTCACTTTTTACATCATGGAAGCTTCTAGAAGGGTAAAGAAAGATAAAATCTACCAAAGTGCCATGAAAATATTACATTTATCCATCATCTACAAGTAAAATAGTCAACCATAGTCAAAACAGTGTTTTTTGACCAAAAATGTGAATTCTGGCAAATCTGGAAGTTCTGGTCGCGCCCCTTCACAGCTGTTTTTGAGTGGGTTCCACTTGTCCAAATCAGGTGCAAGATGGCTCATTGGAAAGCTTGGCCTGTCTAATTTCCATCCCAAGTGGAATTTCTGAATTTGGTGTTGATTTAACCCCTCAAAAACCATTTCTCCCAAGGTCACTTTCTGCAACTCAAAAAGTGGGCAGAAAGTCATTTTTTTGATGTATTTTGAGCTTTTGGAGGCTCAAAACTCAAAATCAGGCTTCTCCCAAGCATTGGTAATTTTTCTTTTTGCAAGCCCTTTCCAAAAATGCCAAGTTTTCAAAATTCCGAGCAGTCCTCCAAAATGGTCTCACCCGGGGTGAGACCAAACCGTGGGCAAAACCTGTAATTTTACCAAAAATTTCCAAAATGCTCCAAAATTCTCAAAATTTTCACATTTTGATGCTAGATCAAGGCTGATCAGTACCATGATGAGTGAGAGATGCCTCAGCCAAGATGCGGAGTGGATTTGTCCTTTTCTTCTTCTTCCGGGCCTCTGACAGCTTTCGTTGGAGAATTTTCATTTTTGCCTTGCGAACATGTAACCTCTATGATGAACACCTTTGCCACCCTTACGAGGCCTCTGCTGTGTCTCAACCTCTGTAGAAGAAGACCGGTCATCACCTTGCTCATTAGTCTCAGTGGTTGACATGGTGTTATTGAGCAAGGTGGAATAAACAAGTCAAATTGACCACTGCCCTGCCTGCAAAATGCTGTGAAGTATGCTGTTTTCAAGGGGAAAAATCATGAGGGACATGTTAAGGGGGGGAATTTACATAAGGAAAGGGAAAAAATATATATAAACAACAGGGAATTTTGAAGGAAACAATCACACAATGTTAAACATGTCATTCTATCTTTCATCATTTGCAAATCAATACTTTATTAGGGAAAATGTGTTATGATCACCAAGGGAAAGGACAATGAAAATCATCATGATGGAGGGGAGGATGTCATAAGCATAGGGGGATAAGGCAGCATCATCTATATACAAGTAACAGGCAACTCATTTCAATTTGTTTTGAATGTCATTGAGGAGTATACTCTGTTTTTCATAATTTCAAAATGACCATTGATACTAAATGGGAAACAGGATTTTGTTATTTTGATTACAAGGGGAAGAGAAGGGTTTTTATGACAATTTGAAAAGGAAATGGGAAAGGGACTGTATCAAGGGAATTAGGGAGATGGAGGGATATGGGAATTAGGGTTAGGGAGTAGGAACCCATCAACAATGCTGCCAACCATATTTCATAACAGCAGTCCTTTACAATGCTGGCAGCTTTCATACTTTTGTCATATGTGAATTAGGGTCTTCAATTACATACTTTGTCAAAAGGGAAGGGTATCAATTACATAGGGATTTTAGGGGATTAATGAGCAATTGAATCAAGGTTTTTATGAGGGGAAAGGTAAGGGAAAACAGAGTTTAGGGATAGGGAGATAAATACCATGTCACTTTGCAAACCCTAGCACAACAAAACTGCTCTTTTGATAACTATGCAGCTGTATATTTAATGAATTTTTGTCATGAGCACCATACAGCTACTAATCTTTGACATTTACACAGCAAGAGGTCATTTTTCTTTTGTTTTTATAAGGCTATGCAAGTTACATTTTTCACTGTTTTTTGTGTGATATTCATAAGCATGCCTTGCTATCATTTTTTCTTTTTGTTTTTATATTGTTTCTTTTCATTCTGCTGTGTATTTACATATGTAAATTTGCTGTATATACTAGTGTAGGGTTTGAACATGACACATGGGGGGAAACTAGGGTTTTGAAATGGTTTAGAAGGGGTTAGGGTTTCATAGGATTGGGGGTAGGGTTTGTATAATTGACTTGCAAATGAGATCAATAAGTTTGACATGTTAACACATGTAATTTGTATGGGAAAATAAATGGAGGGATAAAGGAAAAATTGCCTTGAAAAATAACAAACTGTCACACATATTGCTTGCAAAAAACAACTATCATTTAACCTATCTTTTTATGGATTTCTTGCATATAACCATGGCCATAATCTTCTTTTGCAACCCTAACACCATCACCAAACATGCGAAATAGGCATACCTTAACAATTTGAGAGAATTTGAGGGTGATTTTGGCGTTTGAGTGAGTTTTACGGCAGACAGAGTTTTTGGTCGCGCACGCTCTGAGAATGGTCGCGCTCCTCCGTTTGGTCGCGCCCGTGTTATTTAACACTGTGCGTTGGCCTCCGTTTGGTCGCGCCCACCCAGGTGGTCGCGCACACCTGTGGTTTGGTCGCGCACCAGTTTAACCCTTGTAATTTGCAGAAACTTGCCCGAATTGCCTCCTCTTGCCTCTAACACGAATTTTTGACTTTCATTTGCACAATAAGAGTGACTAGAGAGGGAAAATAGCTTTTATAGGTTCATTTAAAAAAAAAAAATTAACTTTAGAACCCACTTTCTAATGTTTTGAACTTGCTTTTCTCTTTAACACTGTTTAGAGTCTTTTTGTCCTGAAATAAGCTCTTTGGATGCGTTTGACTCCGTTCTTTTTGCAGGTTGACCGCCTGATGGACTGTAGTGAAGGAACCAGGGTTGTTGCTGGCACTTTTACAAATTTTTGAAAATTTCTTTATTTTTACAAATTCCTCATGACCTTGGATTTAAAAACAGGGTTTTTTTTTTTAAATCCAAGGCATAAAATGAACTGTAGATGATAAAAATAATAATGAAACATCTGTACATACCTCCTTCTGGCTTGCTGGGCACTCACTGAACTTGACTCATGACCTTGCAGTGATTTTGACTCAAAACCCTAGACCTAAGACCATGGGACCTCAAGACAAAAAACAAAAACAAGTATGACTCAATTACATTGTGGTATGACCTGATCCAGCAAAGCCAAGAAGGGAACAAAGACCAGCTCCTCCATTCAGTGTTATGGCATGCCTAGTGGGATGCAAAACTGACACTGATGAGACACCTATAAATGCATATGCAGAGAGTTATTGATCACTGATGGAGGGCTCAAGACCGACACTAACAAGAAGTTCCTTCATTGGAGGGTAATGTGTTCCTGTAAGCCCTCCCTGGTATCTAAGTGTACTAGTATCCTTGCGTATGCCATTATGTCGGTGGAAAGGAATGATTTGTCATGTTCCAGGTATGTGCCTAAGGAGTTCCTGATGTGTCGAAAGATGTCTTCGGACCAGAATTGCAGGGGAAGTCCTGGTAGGCGGACCCAAAGGGGGCCAGCCCCAAGTTGCTCTCTCTCTGGATCAAAAAGGGGATTCCACTGGTGTAGGAGGATGAGGGCCTGTTCAATATGCCAAAATGAAGATAGGACCCAGTTTTTATGCTCGGCTCTTGCGAACCTCAACGCGAACCAATCTCTGATGAAGGTTTGGACGAAAGGAAGCTCGACCAGGTGTTGTCCCCAAACTTCAGCCGTCCATTGTTTCAGCCGAGCCACAATATAATTTTGTCCTCGAACTCTTCCAACCAGAACTTTGTCCGTAGTGTCCATGGTGTCTCCCCACTGAATATCTTCGCCCAAGCTAAGGATGGCATCCTGTGCTTTGGATTTTACACACCTCTATTTCTTACTTGGCCTGTGCCCTACAATAGAGGGGGTTTGCTGAATGCCACTCGAATAAGGGTTTGAATGAGTGTTAGCAGGGTTTAAAAACGGCCCAGAGGGGAAGGTGCTTGAGATGGGAGGGACTCGGTGAAACTGCCTGATCGGGGGGCCAAAGTATTCACCACCAGAGGAAACCCACCACCGGAGGAAACCCAAGTGAAGTGGCCAAGGGTTCACTGGAGGGAGCAACAGAGGGATTGTGAGAACCGACAGATGGAGGGAAAGATGTGTAGCCCGTGGAGCAGACAGCTAGATTAGGGCCTATGGAATGGGCCACAAAGTTTAGGGTGGATGGCGATGGGGGCGGAGTTGAAAAAGCTGGCTAGGAGGGGGTGACCTTTGGGAGTGTAACGACCGAGCACGAGGGTCTGAGATCAAGGGCAACGACACTATAATGTTAGTCAGTTCAGAGCTGTAAGGGAATAGGCTTACCGAGATTGCACGAGGAGATGTCCAGATGGGGGTGCCCTCTAGTGGGTCTTCCGAATAGTCCACAAGGTCCTCCATAACTGCTTCAAAAGACCCGCGCCAGCTGCCGCTGTAAAATTTTTGAAGCCCATCGCTGTTGAGACTGAGAGCAGGTAGGGGAGGTTGAAGTGAAAACAGTGAAAAAACAGAGATGTAAAACCCAAACTGCAATGGGAAGACGGCTGAGGTGAAACGACGTCAGGAAAGTACGGTTCAGTTGGCCATAATGGAACAGGCACAGGAGGGAACCACTTCAGTCTTTAGTACACGAGCCCAAACCCTAACCCTTGTCGGCCCTCCACTTCAGATAAACCGCGAGCCTCATCTTCCCCCTTGATCTATTGTTCACTCAAAGGAGCTTGATATATATATATATATATATATATATATATATATATAAATTTCAATAATATTGTATTCTTTTAATGATTTACATAATGTTAACATGCTTTAATATCAAACATTTTTGTTTTTATATACAAATAAATAGAGTATTAAGTTATTATATTAAGTTGTTTTATATTTGCTTATTTTAAATTCCATGGATGTTAAAATTGCTTATTTAGCTAGTATTCTTGAACATCAATGTGATGTCGTGTCATTTATTAACGACATGTAAATAAACATGAAAATTGCAATAATTTAATCGTTAATAAATGCATGGTCTTGTATTATATTATATATATTATTATTAAGCGATGTATAGTTAGAAACATGTTATTATTTTTATTAGTGATTTTTGTAAGTCATGATGCATTACTTGATATTCAATGAACAAATGTTATTGGTAAAAATAATAAAAATAAAAATAAAATTAAAGATAAAGATTGATTTGAGCAATAAAATTATGGAGTCATGGATACAAATTGATAATATAGATTATTCTTTCTAGGTGTTTTATGTATATAGATCATAATGTTTATGATGGGCCTTTGAAATATGCATTTTTAGGATTTGATAAAATAATTGTCATTTTAGTTGAGAAATATTTGTTTCTGTATGTGCTTTTTATTTTTATAGGTATGTGATTGTAGTGTTTAGGATGTTCTAGACATTTGTGCAATTTTGAATTTGCTCTAAATTTTAAAGTGTTGAATACTTTTATTTAGATGGAGTAATAGGTAAAACTTGATAGATTTTTTAGAAATATTAAATGAACTTTATTGTTGTCCATTATTTTGGGATTAAATTATATGTTACTTGTGGCTAGATTGCAAGTTAAGATTTTAAAAGTTGTTTTTGAATTATGGAATAATATTATTGTTTTATGTAGAAATTATGTGTTTTTTTCTTTTCTTTTTCAAAACAAATGGAAACTAGGAGGAATTAAAGAACGTTACAACCTTTGTTATTTGTAATTGTGGTGTTTAATAGTATTTAATGTCTAAACACTTAAAGACAACTAGAAGGATTTTCAAATACTTTTAGATACTTAGATTTTTCTTTTTTGACCAATTGACATTTGGTATGATTTGAAGTACAATGTTAATCTGCTTACAATTAAACATCTTTGACTAATGAAACTAGTTTTTGGAATACTTTTTCTTGATATTATTTATTGTAGTTGATACTAACAAGCCTTTAAAGAGTAGTATTATTTACATTGTAGAATCATTATTTGACTTGGTGATATACTGGATTCAGGTGATGTCCGCTAGTTTGGGTGGAATCTGTTATAGAACAGTGCTATGTAATTGTGGATGATTTTGAGCCATGGAATCTGTAGCTATGGAATTGTCAAAGTCATTTCAAGAACTTATAAAAGAGGAGGAGTCTGATAATCAGAATTCCATACTGCAAATAAATTAGAGAAAAGGAAAAACAATGAGCGGTTTGAATGCAATTTCAGTGGCAGGTGGATTAGTTGCAGTTTTAATTGGTGTATATGTATATGTTTTTGCATGCAATACCTTAGTTCAAATCCAGAGAACAATGAATGACTATAAAATGGCAACATGCAAGATTTTTGTGTGTGATTTAGATGTTAGATTTGTTGATTCACTATGTCTCAAGTGAGAAAGAATTTCTACATATTGTAATGCTAAAATCAAGAGATATTAAATGCACCTGTAAATGTCATAGTCATTTTTGTTGTGCATGTCTACTTGGAATTTGTATTCCAAGATGAGTGGCTATGGAAGCTTTAATTATTGCATTTCTAGACAATTTTGGTGCAATATGTTTGTTCAATTTGACACATTTACTAAAGTATATATCCAATTTAATGTTGTTATAGAACTATGATTAATATTGAGTGATGGTTTTTATTTACAATTACTCTAGCCATGTGTGGCTAGAATGTTATTTGTTATTTATGGCATAGTAGATAACGGTTTCAATGTCTAGTGAACAATATGGTACAAAGTTAGCCTGCCCACCTTGGTTTGCAATTTAATGTAGTTATAGTTCTATGATTGCAATTGAGCAATGGTTTCTTATTTGTTATCTTAAATTAGAGTTGTTTATTATAGAAAGCTATATTGTAATTTGTTTTTCAAGCTAATAATTGGATTTATACATTTTGAAACAAATTTACAATTGTTCTAAAAAATTCTTTACGAAATTTTGGAAATTAAATATTGTGTTTTGAAATTTGTTAAAATGGTAATAATGATTTTGTTGCTATTATTTTAAATTTCATAAATGTCTTTAGTTTTAAATTATGTTTCAATTGCAAAAAAATGCAATCTTCAAGATTCCTTATGGCATTTTCATCCACTCTTTTGTCATAGTGCTAGGTACTCATTTTCGTAGTATTGTGAAACAAAAAAATAGGGAGAGAAGATAATCACAAAGACAATGTAGACTAGATAATACATGAGGTCTAAAAATTTCATAGTATCATATGTGTTGATTGGACATTCAATGCAATCCATGCTCTTAATGTTATAAATCATTGTCACATTTGGGCAAATTGTCAGTTTGTCTCAATATACTTTATGGCAAAAAATAATAGTTTTGCATTGAAAAGGATCAAAATTGCAAGAAATTGATCACAAGTTATCTAGATTCAATCTACATATATTAGAGCATTTCTTCTATTATCATGGTGACTATTTATTTGACTCATTTGTTGTTTTTCTTCACTTTCGCTATAGTTCAGTTGAAATACGACATGAAATTGTAAACCACTTTCGACTTTGCTTATCTCATGGACATGATGCTGCTTTGCATTCATTGCATATAGAATTGACTCTTGGATACGTTCATGGTCTTCATCATGTTTGATCTTGAAATGTACTTGAAAGGATTGTGTACACTTTCTTATATTTGTGCTCGAACTATAATTAGCTTATGGGGGGGGGGGGGGTGCATTTTGTATCAAATGGTCCTTCAAGTCGTTGTCAATTCCATTCAATGTTTGGTTATTTACAAATGGACAAGCATATCTACTATTCAATTCAGAAATTCATGGCTATCAATACAATATTTTTCTACGTAATCAACATCCTGCATGTGGATATTTTGCACCATTGATGCTACATAGCATAGTAGATAATGTAGCTTTAGTAAGTAGAATGATTGGACCATGCATTTTCCCATACTAATTATCACATGGACAGTTTGATACTTTGTCAATTGAGCAAATCTTATTTGAACAAGGTTTCATGACCTATTGACAAAATTTCAATGGTTGTGATGACTCTTTGTTTGAGTCTATTTGCACATTTGCACGATGGTTTGATATATCTAATATCAAAAAAAAATCAGACAAACTTTTTACAATTGTTTCATTTGCAATGATGATAAAGTTATCAATTTCTTACAACAACACCTGAGTGCTAAAAACATTGAACAAGAGCAATTTATCAATGATTGGAAAACTTATATTATAAATCTATCAATGCCATATGCATATGGACATATAGAGGGAAAAGGTTTTGCAATACAATGGATATGTGAACTCCATGAGGTTAATATATATATATATATATATATATATATATATATATATATATATATATATATATATATATAGAGAGAGAGAGAGAGAGAGAGAGAGAGAGAGAGAGAGAGACAAAAGAAATTTCCTTGAGATTATATTCATCAAAAATTTTCTCCAAAGTCATGTGCCTTATGCATATACCAATATCTACAACAAATGCACATTTCCATGCAATTCTGGAAATTCAGAATGTTTAGAATATTATTGACATTGAAAATTCAACACACATGTTCCAAGGAAACTCAGAAAGAGATAACTGCCAGTCGACTTCAAGTGTACCTTGTAGATATCATGTTAGCAAAGAATCTAGGTTCATTAAATGTTCTACTCAATTGAAACACTTGTTAATTGACAATAATAGTATAGAAAAAAGAAAAAATAAAATTGTTGTAGTATCAAAGGATTCCACATCATCAAATGATGACAATAATCCTTTTTCAATGGAGACACAAAATAACAAAGAAGTCTCCACTTGTTTTTCGAATGCATATAGTTAGTGATACACTTACTTACATTAATTGTAATCTTCAATACAAGCATAAGGTGCTATAATACAAGAAGCACAAAAGCAATATGTAAAGTCAAATATAGCAATTGCGACATATTTGTTATCAATCCAAGACATGCCTAGATATGCATTTTGCATTTGTGATATATTGTCCTTTGGAAATGACATGCAATCTATTAGCAAAGACATATTATCTACTATTTTCTATTTGACGCTTGCTTCATAGTTCAAAACCATTAAACTCAATGAAAAAATATGCAAATCTTGTAACCATGCAATAATCAATGGAAAAGTCATTACATTTGCATCATCTCTTTATATTCGACGAAATGAAAAATTGATGTCTATTGCACAATTCACATATTTGGAAGAGAGGTTAGTGGCATCAAAGATGGATTTTGAACAAATAAGACAACTTGGCTACAAAAGATCACAAATTGGATTAACGAGAAAAATCATAAATGTTCCTTCTTGTTTAGACGGAATTAAGAGAGCATTGCCTAGAGAAAATGATGACACTATGACAGTGTAAATTATGATAAAAAGAAAAGTGGAATACAAGAGTGCCTATTTGTCTCAAAATATTTGACCCAAGAAAGTGATGTGCTCATTACTTGACTTGTGCAACACATCTCTATACAAAAGAAAACAAATAGAAATCAACTATGTATGGAAAGAACATTCTCATCAAAGTAGACAAGATCATTAGAATGATAGTCCAAAAATGAAGGAACTAGACTCACCTTGTACGTTCAGAGGCCCACCTTATCTATGATCTTGATACAAGAATAATACAGATTGCATCTTCTAAAAGGGTTTGTGCCCTAAACATTTTTAAAGACAAATTCTCTGAAGAACTAAACTTTGTGACATTGTTCTTTAGATCAAGTTTCCCTATTGATGTTATCAAATGCTTTGAAAAAAAGGTCTAATAATTGTAGCTATTGAAAAAGTTGCATATATTGCACATGGTGTTATATTCCATTCAGCTTTGCATTTTCCACTTTCACTGTGTCACATGGTGCTATTGGATTCTAATACACTCAATGTATTGGGAAACGAATATGAACAACTTAAATTTTTATTGATAGACGAGTCTTCATTAATTGGGTCTCGATTGCTTTATAGCATTAACAAGTGACTCAATGAAATTCTGCATACTCTAGCTTTCCCATTTGGGAACTTTGGCATAATATTTTGTGGTAAGCTATGTCAAGAACAACTTGTACATGATTGTTGGATATTTGAACAACCAAATCTTAAAGGAACCAATGCTCTTTGCAATTTTTGGAAAGAAATTGTGCAAACTTATGCACTAAAACATGTAATGCGACAAGACAATAGAGAATTTGTATCCATCTTAAACAAAATCAAGACATGTTCACATATTGATGTTGATCTTGCATTCTTGAATAAGCATTTTTATAGATCAGCACCAAATGATCCAAATTTTCCATACTTATTTTATTTAAATAAGAATGTAAATTAACATAATGAAATAATGTTGTCTCTCATCAACAAAGAATCAATTATATTAAATGCATTTGATAGAAAAATTGACTCAACAAATATAAATCAAAATAAAGATATGAAATTGCAATTGTCATCTTATATTGTGTTCAAAGAAAATATGGTTGTTGAACTAATTGATGGAAATTACAATATTCAGTATAGCTTGGTCAATGGTGTTGAAGGAATTTTCAGAGCATCCACAACATTTGAAAATGGTACAATTTGGATCGAATTTGTTGATCCAGTTGTTGGCACTATTTGATGGGAAAAATGGTGCATCTGTACAAATATGGAATAATGTTTACGTGGACACTTGTTACTAGAGTTTGTAGGAATAATGAATGAAACAACAAAATTAGTTTTACAAAAGAACAATTTCCTGTCCAACTGGCATGTGCACAAACTATACATTGACCATAAGGGTTAACAATTGACAAATTGGCTTTTGACCCAAAAGGTGTTAGGCAACATGGACTTGTGTATACTGCACTTTCTTGTGTCAAAGATATTAAGTGTTGTATTTATTAAACAAATTGGAGCATAGTAACTTTTCTCTCAATGACAAAATTTCTATTGGGCCAAATAGACTTAGACAAAATGCCTGATATGAGCTTGAATATAACATATACCAAAATAAATCAATTGACGATTTGATAATATGTTCATTGGACACTCGTAATTTGTCCTTGCATTTCAAAGATACCATTGTTGGCTATGATCTAATGATCGCTGGCATCTTTTTCCAAGAAACAAAAGTAAAATCATCTCCATCGAATCTATTTTTGTCTAGAAAATATGACTACATACATTTATATCATTTACATGGAATTCTCACATACTATATAAAAAATATTGTGGTTGAGAATCATATCACTTATACAAAAGATGAATTTAAATCAACAATTGCAACATTCCATGTTGAAAAAAAACCCAATATAGTTGCAAATGTATATTTTGCACCAAATGCAAAAATTGAAGACATGATTAATTTCATCAAACTCATTTTAGAGCACACATCCAACAACTAGACAATTGTGCTTGTTGGTGAGTTCAATTTGGACATGTTGCAAACTAGCCATAAAAGAAAGAAAAAAAAAATCAGAATAATGACTTCAATCTTGATACAAAAAATCGACAATTGGCTATAGTTCAATGCTAGATCACTTTTGGACAAACTTTTTAGCGACTACTGTTTCTTTCCATGTCTTTGATGCTTATTGGACAAATCATCATACAATTTGTCTCACCATATATTTGTTGTCACCTTGAGTCATTTTTCCAATGTTTGTACTCTAGAATTTCATTGTTGACTTGTCACAGTACTTGTTACATTTGCAAATATGCACCTTTGACATATGCCTTGATTTGCAAACATTGAAAAACAAAGAAATTATGCACAACAAAAAACAACAAAACAAAAAAAACATGCAAATATCAAATTCTAGCAAGTCTTTAAACCATAAATTTGTTCTATTTCTCTTGTATAACTATAAATTTTATGCAATGCTTGGTATGCAATTCAACCATTTTTGTTTTCACTTTGTTGCAATTTTCTCCATATACTGAATAGAAAAAAAAATTTCCCATGGTAATTATTAATAACACATTTCCAAAAGTGAACTATATGTATATTTTCCGATGAAATCTATAAAATGTTTTGTTTATTGTGACTTATGCACATTTACCACATAGCCATGAACCAATGGCTAATAGTACTATAAAACCATAATTCATGTATATATAATTTATTATTGTAGAGTATACATTGTTTTAAATGTTCTTTGTACACTTGTCCCTTACTTGATGACTTGGATTTTCATTTTCTGGCAACGATTGATCCAGTCATTTGGAACAATACCATGGAAACAACTAGCTCTAGAAAACAAATATTGGAAGAACAAATGGTGAAAAATGAGAATCCAAAACATTTAAGTTTGTGTTGTACTAAATGTTTGTATAGTAAAATGACATATTTGCATTAAATCAATGTAAATGTTTTTTGAAGCAGGTTGTTTTGATTTTTCATATAGAAGAGAAAAAACAATGAAAACAATATCCTCGTCAATGATCATTGAAATATGCTCAAGAGCATGTGAAAAAACTTTTGAAGGCAATATATTGGTTATTTATGGGTTTGTACAAACAAAAAGTCCCAAATTTCCTGCAAAGGCGAGGCTGCTCCACGTTGATTTGGTTGATATCCACGACCAACTCACTATCATAGTGAACATGGGCAATAATCTTGTAGAGCATTTTGAAAACATGTTTACTTTGGAAATAGTGTTCGAATTACAAATTTTGCAATAAGAAACAAGGGTATTTATGAACTAGGAGATGCAACATGCTGCATAGTGTTACAGGGCAAAACCATACTTGAATCAATTTCACATGTTTGTAAAAAACAATGACTGGCTCCAGATACAATAATACCCAATTTCGTTGTTTCAACTGATGAATATGCAATTGGGTCAATAGGAGAATTAGTAATAGGTCGCCACCAAAATAACAAGCAACTAGAACTCAATATAAAATATGGTGAAGCTACAAAGGACAATGCAATTGTAAGTTTGTTGCTAAAATAACTATACTTTCATTTTGAAAAAAAAAACTAGTAGTTTCTTTGAAATTTCTTTTGCATTGTTATCAAGGTAGCAATTATCTAATTATTCTTTTTGCATAAAATGTTTAACCATAAATATGTTTCTTGGTTTACTGCAACTGCTATTGAAAGATAGTCATAGAGAGCATATTTTCAAAATACAGTATGAATTGGCCTCAAAGATGACTCTGCTTTATTTTTTCAAAAACATTGTCAGAAATGATGTGAAAGGGAGTCAACAGTTACACTCTCAATCAACAACTTTTCTTGAGCCATTGAATGATGAATATGCAACAACGCATTTATTGTCTTTTGTAACGTCAAGAACACAAGTATATTTACTAATAGATTCTTTGTACAAGTAACAATAGTTTTAGTTTGATGTGAAAAATCTTGGATTTTGATAATACATATTGGTTCTAACTATTCAATTTTCGTTGGGGCAAAAAAAAGAAGAAGAAAAAAAAACTCAGATCTAGGGAGTGCTGAAAGCTAGAAATGTTTTTTCTCCTCCTTTTCAGCCTATTTGCAATAAATGCAAGTAAATTATCCATTCCACTACAAATAAATGCACAATTTGTAAAGACGACACAACATTTACCTATGAGCACATTGTTGAATGCACGTTGGAAACAGAGAATTGAAAAATTGATTGTATGTTGCAGATGCCACAACTAAAAGAACATTTCCTAGTTATTGCTAAGTTAGATTTTCAGGAATATATGCAAATCATATCATCTAAAGTTTTTAATTTAAGAAAAAATTGTATTCGAGGTCTTTTTACTCTAACAGTTAACAACATTATTGCTGAGATAAAAGAGTTGTGACCAACAGACTAAACTCTTCTTTGGTACATCAAGTTCATACATTTTGTCAGTTAACTTATTATTGCTGTTTTCATTTTTTCTTTTCTGTATGACACAAATTCATAATTGAAAAATACTTGAAGAAATACTAATAAATGCTTTTGGTTTTATTGCAGGTTGCAGAATTACAAAACAAAACAAAAAAAAACATTTTATCACGTGCTTTCTGGATATATGCTGAAATATCTCAAACAAGAATACTTTCTTTTGCTTTTTTTTTTTGATAACTAGTTGTTGTTTCTCTTTTTCCAGTAAGTTTTCCTGCTCCACATGAAAACAGAGAGCAAAATGTACACTATGCAATATGATATTTCACTTATATCAAATTTTATATAAGACTATGGTCTGGTTGTTTGGTTAATAAGAACATGAGATCTTAGCTCCACATTAACATAATATAATTCTAGAATAGTTAGTATGCCAAATTATATATTTGTCAATGTTTTTCTCTCCACTGTTAAAATACTGGCTTGTTTTCTCATTTGCTGTAAATTCAGGGATTGTGTTCTGTTAGGGAAAAAAACAAGAAAACAAAAAAGAGTGAAACAAAACAATTGCATGTGTATCAATGTGTTCATTTTTGCATATGCACAATTTAATGCTCTGTGTTAAAAGAAGGCAGTACAGGAGAATTGAGGTAGCTATATTTTCAAATTATTTTGCCATAGATCGATTTATCCTTATTTTTATATTTGCACAATTGTTTTTCGCAGATTGTGTGCTTTTGTTGATTGGATTTCTTACAAGGGCATTTTATTTCCTAAGCTATATGGTGTTGCATTACAGTTATATATAATTGTGAGTTTATTATCTAATGAATTAAGAAAATGTCGGATAATTTTTTTGGCTCTTTGTCATCAGTGATGCATAGTCACATGTATGCATCATTTATGTAGCCACTTGTTTTTCAATTTCAAGCTAATAGTTTATTGTTTACCATAGCGCATGTTCATAATTTCAAATGTTTGGTATGTGATAATGGTTCTTTGATGGATGGTGAACGATATATGTACTATTTGAAATCAATGATCATTTTTTTCTAGCACACTGTCATTGGTATGAATAATAAATATATTAATTATTTTGAACTTTGAGCTTTTATGATAAATTTTTCATGGGCCTACGTAATCAATCTTACTTGTAAATTATGACATATTTTACTTTCGCTCTACCATAGTGTTTTTTGTAACAATATTGCCTTAGGTATTTTATGTATTTATTATTTAACATATTCAATTTAACGATCTAGATATATTGTAAACAAGAGATTGAGAAATGTGTAAAATAATTTCTCAACCATTGGTACCTTGATTTCTTATTTTTGATTTCTCATGTCACTCTTGAGTTTGTGCTTTCACTGTAACAATATGGAACTCATTATGATTGATAAAAATATCATTTAGCTTGTATATTTGGACGCACCTACTTCTGAAATGTTGAAATTTGTTTAATCGTTGAATCAAGTGCTTTTATCCTTGTATTCATTAAGCATACTAGAACTATGTTCAATGTTAATTCAGTTTAATTTAGCCCTGAATTGGAGGCAAAAACTACTATTTGCATCAATACACATGTTAAAACAAAGTTACAGAGTATAACAAAAAATGTGTCTATAATTGATCTCCAACCAAGTGTGCTTATTGTACCAATATTATTAGTGAATCAATGAACTGAGGTCAATGACGATCCAAAACACATGCCACACACTTCAAACAACGATCCAAAACACATGCCACACACTTCAAACAACGGAATGACTGAGAGAGCATGAAAGCATAAATTTATGGATAAAGAGTATGTGTTTTTTAAGCACTTATAACCTATTGTTTAATATTGTTGGGAAGTGCTATGAAATAATCTTTGAGTACACTCTTCTGCCATTTGATATACTCAATATAACATTATTTTATATCCACATAATCATGATATGGTTAATAATGCACTCATTTATGACTGAAACTAGTCTACATGTATTGCACATTTTAATATTTGAATGTTAATATGATAATTAATCTCACAATGCATAGTTTTCCCTATAATTTTGTGATTTTCAATATTAGTGTTTGTTTGATCATGTACCTTTGCAAATAATTCATTTTGTTGCCTTTCTTATGGGATCTATATTATATTGTTCTTTTGTTTGTAGGGTGCTACAAGTTTCTACACTAGGTCACTAAATCTAGAAACAAGGAAAACAACAATGATGTTAAACTCATTTCAAGATAAACGAGGAAGTCATAAATGGTATTTTCACTCGTGTTTTTTGAACTTTTTTGCTTTACATTGATACTAAGGCCTTTTTTTCACAAGATTAATTATGATATATTGATTTTTGTACTAGGCCTCTACAAGGTCTCCCTATGTGCTTCGACTCAACATTGATATCCAATGAATTCTAATTATTGTTATTGTAATGTAACAATAAGAAAAGAAGACATGCTTTCATGTAGAAGGGAATAAATGCTCTTTGTCACATATTAAGCAATATATACATGATTAACATGCTTTCATGTAGAAGGGAATAAATGCTCTTTGTCACATATTAAGCAATATATACATGATTATGTTTGACCTGTGCTTATATTGTCTTAGTTTCCAACCTTGCAGAAAATTTAATGGTTCTTGAATACTAGAACCACCATGTGTCTTGGATACTCTTCTATTGTTGTTAACATAACAAAAGTTGTAGGTTTGCCTTGTTTTTCATTTCTCTCTTTGTATTTTCTCATGCAATTTAACTAGAGGTATAGAAATGTTATTTCATGAGTGAGTTATGAATTAAAAAAAACATTGATTAACATTAAGTCAATCTAAGGATCCTTGGACATACAAAGAATCTCTATGCAACCCTAATCATAGTGCTTATTAATAGATTTTTGTTCAAAAAAAACACAAAGTATATCTTCCAATCATTAAGCAATATTCCATTTTCCTACTCCTCTTTCAGGATTTTGATTGAAATAAAGACAAATGTTATCATTGCTATTTCCTTTCATGTACTTGGTCAATGCTCATAAATTTCATCTTGCTGATTTTGCAGTTATGCATTGTGTAGGATAGTTGGAAATTTGTGCCACCGGAGAGGAAATAAGTGAGAAATATGATAGCTACAATATACATGGTGATCTTAGGTATACTTTCCTTTGTTCAAAGGTTCTGAATCTATAAAGTTCGTTACTCATTTGTCCCTGCTATTTTTATATGGTTCTTATTCATTTCTATCACCACTACAGATGGCACAAGTGTCTTCAAAGAATTTTTGTTGAAAAAATATCTTTGATTGCTTTGGAAAAAAAATCAAAACAATTTTGTATTTTAGCTGGAGGAATAGTTCTATGTATAGCAAGTCTATAATATGCTTTCAGTTGCCTGAACAATTTACTTGGTGGTTATCAAACACAATCTACATTAGTAAATTTAATTATGACACATGTAGACAATTATTTAGCTAGTTTCAAGTAACTAGAATCTAAAAATTTATTTAGACGTTTAGTAATCAAGTCTTCATTGCTAATATTAAGTAAATAACACACAAGAGCTAAAGGTAGAATTTCATATCTCAGTCATTTTTTATTAGTAATTGTAGTTAAAATATGAGCATAAATTAATTATACACAAGAGGAATAAAAAGCCTCTGTGTTACTAACTGTTCTTTGTGATTCAAAATAAAAAGAAAACAACACTCACTCATTCCATGATCCATGTTTTGTAATTTTTTGATAAGTAAGATATAATTTAAAAATCCAGGCTATAATTTGCATTCCTGCTATCAACTTTACAATGAGCCTTTTTTCTTTTGTGCATCACAAAAAAAAATAAAAAATTGTCAAACAAATTAATCTTTGGACTATGCGACCTTCCGACCATGTGACTAGAAAGTCAGGATGACTAGGAATTTTATTATAAATAATCAGAGTGACCTATGGGCTCTAACATTTCCCGAACTTTGAACTAACATGCCTGATCAAACCACTCGACTATGGTATAGCTAGGGTTGGGATACAATAAGTGAATCACAAAACAAAGAAAACTACCGACCTCCTGATTGTATGATCGACGCAATAAAGAGAATAGATGACTATGGTATAATCAGTTTCAAGATATAACAAATTAATCATAAAATAAAAAATGCTCGATTGCTCGATCGCTCAACCTTCGAGCCATCTAATCATGCGAATAAAATACTATTTTTTGTTGGTTTGTGTGCAGTGTGATTTTTAATAAAGATTTTTATAATTTCTCATTTCATGTTCAATTATTATTTGTTAGATCAGTAATAAAAATTTTAATTCTTTTTTGATTCCCGAAAACAAAAATAGTTGGCCTGTTTACATCGAACTAATGTACATGTCCATTTGCGATTTTCGTGTTTTTCTAAATAGGATTTTAATATTTTAGGCTATTGTGCTTGCATGCTCTTTTCTGGAGTATTGATTGAAGAAAAATTGAAGTAAGTATACTAAGTACCAATTTCAAAAGCATCTATGTAAGCATAATTTCATTTTTTTCGACTTTCCCGAGTGCAATTTAAAATTTTAAATTAGCAGAACTTATGTATGTTGTATTCGTATTTACAAGTTATAAAATAGAGAAAAAAAGGAAACTCTTTAGTGTCAAATTTAAGACTTTAAATTTTTTTTCCTACATGTTGTTCTTTTAAATCTTGTTCAAGAAGAACTTAATTGAGGCAACACAGTACCAGTTTCAACAAATTATGTGTAAGCATAATGTTATTTTTTTTGCAAATTCTTGAATTCAATTCCAAATTTTTAGTTGTCAAAACTTATATATGCTTTCTTAATGTTTACAACTCTTAAAATGAAAAAAAAAAAAACACAAAATCTCCAATTACACACTTAATATTTTAGGGTGTTCTGGTTGCATGCTCGTTTCTTAAGTCATGTAACAAATACCACTGAATTAAGGAAACACAATAGCATTTTCAAAAAAAATTGTGTAAGCATAATGATATTTGTTTTAGAAATTATTGAATTCAATTTCAAATTTCAAATAAACAAAAGTTATATATCCTCTTTTACTGTTTATAGGTAATACAATGGGAAAAAAGGGAAAATCTACGACGACAAATTAACAAATGGAGTAGGTTAAAGAAAAGATTAGGAGCATGGATGTTTGACTAGCATAACAAGTGAACTTCGGTGCATTACTCATGTCAAATACAACCTACAAGACGCAAAAAGAAAGTACGATGACCTAACAGGAGATATTTGAATACTTTGAGAAAAGGGAATGGTTAAAAATTTCAAGAGCTACTGAAACAAAGAAAAAACTATTTGAAAGAATGAGAGTAACAAAATTACATAAAGTAGCAACTATGGCCATAATTTTTTCTATTATGACATGATTTCGTCGATATTCTCTTGTGCTGATATTAAAACCCGAACAATATTAACAATCAAGAACTAGTGATAGCCTCTTGGAAATTTGAAGTGTTATCGGCCATATATAAGCTCAGTGTTCCACAAATCTCACTTAATTATGAGTTTTTCATAAATTTCAAAGTATTTTCTTGAAGGAGTCTCATGAGAATTATGATATAGTAATTGAAGAATGGTTGAGAGAAGAACTAGAAGGTTCCAAGCTCAGAGGAAAAAAGGACTATCTAATAACTATTTTTAAGAAGCCTGTTAGATTAGTTGCAATTTTAATTGGTGCAAATGTATATGTTGTTGCAGGCAATATCTTTGTTCAAATCCAGAGAACAATGAATGACTGTCAAATGGAAACATGTAATATTTTTTTTGTGTGATTTAGATGTTAGATTTGTTGATTCACTATGTCTCAAGTGAGAAAGAATTTCTACAGATTGTAATGCTAAAATCAAGAGATATTAAATGCACCTCTAAATGTCATAGTCATTTTTGTTGTGTATGTCTACTTGGAATCTGTATTCCAAGATGAGTGGCTATGGAAGCTTTAATTATTGCATTTCTAGGCAATTTTGGTGCAATATGTTTTGTTCAATTTGACACAATTACTAAAGTATATATCCAATTTAATGTTGTTATAGAACTATGATTAATATTGAGTGATGGTTTTTATTTGCAATTACTCTAGCCATGTGTGGCTAGAATGTTATTTTTTATTTATGGCATAGTAGATAACGGTTTCAATGTCTAGCGAACAATATGGTACAAAGTTAGCCTACCCACCTGGGTTTGCAATTTAATATAGTTATAGCTCTATGATTGCAATTGAGCAGTGCTTTCTTATTTGTTACCTTAAATTACAGTTGTTTATTATAGAAATCTATATTTAATTTGTTTTTCAAGCTAATAATTGGATTCTATTTGATTTATACATTTTGAAACAAATTTACAGTTGTTCTAAAAAATTCTTTACGAAATTTTGGAAATTAAATATTGTGTTTTGAAATTTGTTAAAATGGTAATAATGATTTTGTTGCTATTATTTTAAATTTCATAAATATCTTTAGTTTTAAATTATGTTTCAATTGCAAAAAAATGCAATCTTCAAGATTCCTAAAGGCATTTTCATCCACTCTTTTGTCATAGTGCTAGGTACTCATTTCGTAGTATTGTGAAACAAAAAAAGAGAGAAGACAATCACAAAGACAATGTAGACTAGATAATACATGAGGTCTAAAAATTTCATAGTATCATATGTGTTGATTGGACATTCAATGCAACCCATGCTCTTAATGTTATAAATCATTGTCACATTTGGGCAAATTGTCAGTTTGTCTCAATATACTTTATGGCAACAAATAATAAATTTGCATTGAAAAAGGATCAAAATTGCAAGAAATTGATCACAAGTTATCTAGATTAAATCTACATAGATTAGATCATTTCTTCTATTATCATGGTGACTGTTTATTTGATTCATTTGTTGTTTTTCTTCAGTTTCACTACAATTTAGTTGAAATACGACATGAAATTGTAAACCACTTAGCTTATCCCATGGACATGATGCTGCTTTGCATTCATTTCATACATAATTGACTCTTGGATACGTTCATGGTCTTTATCATGTTAATGATCTTGAAATGTACTTGAAAGGATTGTGTACACCTTCTTATATTTGTGCTCAAACTACAATGGACAAGCATATCTATGATTTAATTCAGACATTCATGGCTATCAATACAATATTTTTCTACGTAAACAACATCTTGCATGTGGACATTTTGAACGGTTGATGCTACATAGCATAATAGATAGTGTAGCTTTAGTAAGTAGAATGATTGGACCATGCATTTTCCAATACTAATTCTCACATGGACAGTTTAACACATTGTTAATTGAGAAAATCTTATTTGAACAAGGTTTCATGATCTATTGACAAAATTTCAATGGTTGTGATGACTCTTTGTTTGAGTATATTTGCACATTCACACATTGGTTTGATATATCTAATATCATAAAAACAATCTGACAAACTTTTGATAATTGTTTCATTTGCAATGATGATAAAGTTATCAATTTCTTACAACAACACCCGAGTGGAATCTAATTCGTAGACCATCTAGTTGAATGCCTGGTCCCTCTAGTTTTACATTCTGATTGAGCCTGCGCTTCAGTGGGTTGATCCTTAGAAAGGTTGACGATTTCTAAACAACTTCATTATTCTCCTCCGGCGGTTGTCCATCCCTGCGGAAACAGTCCAAGTGAATCTGCTGGTTATGTCGCTCCTTTCCAGCCAGACTCGGTCGAAAACCCTTTGATGTCCTTTATCCCTGGTCTTCAACCTTCAGTTTTGTTTGTTGTTGAATGGTCTCCCTCTCTCAGATCCGACCTTGGTCCATGCGACGGGTCCTGTCCTCCATCCCCTAAGTATTCCGACGATATTCGTTCGTCTAACGGGTATTCTGGTAAGCTCTCGTTGCCGAGCCCTAAGATTCATTATAATGATTTTGATAACATAAATTTCTATTTGAATTGGAATAATAAAATGTCCGATTATAATTTTAATAACAATATTACAGATTAACAGATGATGATAATAATAATAATAATAATTTTTTGTTGTGTTTGGATAATTTGGAAATCAGAAATAATAATAATAATGATCTGAAATGAATTAGTAATGGTAAATATATTATTGATAATAATTTTAATGATTATTATATTAATAATAATGAAAAATGTAACTATAATATCAATAATAATAATAATAATTTGTTGAATTTGGATGATATGAAAATTGGTAATAATAATAATATCGATTTAAAATACACTAGTAATATTATAAGTAATGGTAAATATAGTTTTGATAAGAATTTTAATGATTTTAATATTAATAATAATGAAAAGTGCAGTAATAATAATAATAATAATCATCACCACCATTTTTCTCATAAAAATAAGGTAGTCAATCTTTCTAAATTGTCCTTTCCCCCTTCCCTCTATATTTTTCTTGAAAAGGGATTGTATTTTGCCCTCAATCCTAGAAAAACCCCCGTGGAAGATATTATGTGTGACGTAGAGTTTGGGATTAGGGGCTTGCCTGATAATATCAAAGACACTATAAGGCAAGACTGTGTTGTCTTCCTAAGAAAAACAAAGCCCCCTAGAACCAATATTAGCAAGGATGAATTTTATGCCTTGAAATCCTTGAACCAAAACAAGGACATCGTGGTTCTTAAAGCTGACAAAGGTGGGGCTGTTGTTATCCTTGACAAGGAGGAGTATCGCAAGAAGATGTTAGATCATCTTTGTAATAGTGGAAGCTATAAAAAGCTTAGTAAGAATCCCCTAAAAAGGATCTCCAGAAAAGCTTCTCTAGCTATTAAGTCTAGTAACATTGTGGGTTCCTTTTGCCATAAGCTTATTGAGAGTAGCCCCATCACTCCGAGGATCTATGGGCTTCCAAAGATCCACAAAGACGAGGCCCCCCTTAGACCCATTGTCAACACCATAGGAGGGCCAACCTACCTCCTAGCCAAATACCTTGCCTCAAAGCTTAAACCCCTTGTTGGCCTCACAGAGTCATTCGTCAAAGACTCTTCTTCGTTTGTAAATGAGTTAAAGGGCATAAAGTTTGACCCTGGGGACATTCTTGTGAGTTTTTATGTGGTTTCCCTTTACACTTGCATCCCTATTAAGGAGGCCATTGAGGTCATCAACCGCCTCACCGACCTTGATACCGCTCGATTGGTTGAGATTTGTCTTACTTCCACCTTTTTCTACTTTGAAGGGGAATTCTATGAGCAGACTTGTGGAGTTGCCATGGGCTCCCCCTGTCCCCAGTCGTCGCTAATATTTTTATGGAAGACTTTGAGTCCAAGGCTTTGGCCTCAACCCATCTCCTTCCCAAGCTATGGAAGAGATTTGTGGATGACACTAGTGTCATATGGTCTCATGGCCAAGAAGAGTTAGACCTTTTTTTCTAGCATCTCAACAATCAATCCTCCTCCATAAATTTTACTATGGAGAAAGAAATTGATGGGTGCTTTCCTTTCCTTGATGTTCTCATTTCGAAGAATGATGATGGTTCTTTCTCCCACCAAGTGTTTCGGAAGAAAACTCATACTGAGCAGTATCTTCATGCCAACTCACATTATTTATCTGCTCAAAATTTGGGTGTTCTCAACACGCTATCTACTCGTGCATTAAGAATCTATGATAAAAAGAACCTTGATAAAGAGAAATCTCATCTCCTTAATGTTTTTGTTAATAATGGTTATAGTAGGCACCAAGGTTTGAAAGCTTTCCTTAAAGCTAGCAGAGGTCCCAAGATTAAGAAAGACCCTAAAGATCGAATCTTAGGGGTTCATATCCCTTTCATCCAGGGGTCTACTAACAAGATTGCGAGAATCCTTAGGAAGCCTAATGTTCCCCCAACCTTTAGACCCCTTAAAACCATTCGTAGCTCCCTAAGATTTGTAAAATATTTGGTTGACCCCAAGGACATGAAATGTGTTTTTGTTATTCCATGTTCGTGTGGGACCCCCCATGTTAGTGAAACTGGGTGCTCTATTAATCAGAGGATTCATGAGCACTCAGCCGACATCAAACATGGGAGGACCCGGTCTTTAGCCCTGACAGAACACGCGGAGAAGAATAAGCATCATATTTGTATTGAGGAGGCCCGGGTAATTGCTAAAATTGCACCTTTTCATCACCAGAAGTTTAGGGAGGCCATAGAAATTGAAAGGAGGCCAAGCAATCTCAATAGGGATGACAGATGGAAGATTAGCAACTGTTGGATTTCTGTCCTTTCCTCCTAGCCCACCCCCCCTGTTTCGCTCTTTTTATTGGTTTCTTCTTTGGTTTTTTCCCTCGTCTTATGGATTGTTGTTTTCCCCTTTGCTTCTAATATATATATATATATATATATATATATATATATATATATATTTTAGTAATATTATTAATATTAGTTATCTTATATTTTATTGAAAATAAGATGTTTCTTGTTATCAGGTTATAATAAATAAATAATATTTTATACATAAACATAGCTGAAATAATTATAAACATATAAACTAATTATTTGATTGATTAATAAACAATTAGGTTTAATCCCTATCTATCCCATTATACCTTTATTAAATTAAAATATATAAATTTCATAATCGAATTATCTATTCAATTATAAATAGTTACATTTTTATCCCTGTCTTTTCCCATATTTCTTCATATAATAGAATTAACATAATTTCATTTAATTTTATTTAGTTTTAAGTTAGAAGAATATACTACATATTTAGTTACATATATAGTTAAATAAATAAACTTATTTAATTAGTCAAATATTTAACTAAGTTATCTAATTAATAAACATTTATTTTCTTAATATATCCTATAATAATTCCTATAGTTTATGTAGTTTTAAAATAATAAAGAGTATATTAATTTATTAGGTTTTAGTCTTAGTTTAAGTTCAAGGAAATAAATAGATCTAACAAACTAACAAACTAATTAATTAATTAATTAACCAATTAATTTTCCTTTACCTATCTCTTGGTCAAGTCAAATATAGCTGTTGTCCAGTCCATTGTAGCCATTTCCTTGGTCAATAGTAGTTGTTTTTTCTAGCCGTTGAATGATCTGTTCTCTCTATTTAACTTGTAGCCATGATTTGGTTCTTCATCTTGTACTGACAATGAACCACACTTGCTGGTTCGGAACATGTCGACAAATAAATTTTGATGTGATTTTCACTAAAACACTTCTTAATAAACTTGATATGGATCACAGAAGCCTAAATTCAATAATAACACCTAAGTGCTGAAAACATTGAACAAGAACGATTTATCAATGATTGGCAAACTTATATTATAAATCTATCAATGCCATATGCATGTGGACATATGAAGGGAAAAGTTTTTGCAATACAATGGATATGTGAACTCCGTGAGGTTAATATATATCTGGAATATAGAAATAAAAGATATTTCCTTGAGATTATATTCATTAAAAAATATTTTTCCAAAGTCACGTGCCTTATGCATATACCAATAGCTACAACACATGCACATTTCCTTGCAATTTTGGAAATTTAGAATGTTTAGAATATTAGTGACATTGACAATTCAACACACATGTTCCAAGGAATCTCAGAAAGAGATAAATTCCAGCCGAGTTCAAGTGTACCTTGTAGATATCATGTTAGAAAAGAATCCAGGTTTACTAGATGTTCTACTCAATTGAAACATTTGTCAATTGACAATAATAGTATACAAAAAAGGAAAAGAAAAGTGTTGTAGTATCAAAGGATTCCACATCATCAAATTAGGACAATGATCCTTTTTCAATGGAGACATAAAATAACAAAGAACTCTCCACTTCTTTTTCCAATGCCTAAAGTTAGTGATACACTCACTTACATTAATTGTAATATGCTGTTGGGTCCCTATAATACTAGTGATTACCCCATTAATATTGTAGTTATACCCCTTATTTATATTGTTGTGCCCCTATTACCCACATATTGTTATTTCTGTGCCCCATAGAATCCCTCTATTATTATTTTTGTGGCTTTATATTATTATTGTTAGGTCGGCTGGATTATATTGTGACTCCTTAGACTCCTATATATAGAAAGGAGGTTTTGTCATTTGTATCATCCAAGAATTGTTCATTTATGTAATGCAAAGGAGGTTGCCCCCTCGAAGAGGCTGAATTCTAAGGCGTTGATCTTTCTTTTCTATCTTTTCTTGAGCTGGTTTCATAACATTTGGTATCAGAGCTTTGGATTCTAGGGTTTCGCTGCTCCAAACAGGTCATCGTGGCATTTTCGCTATAACTTTTTTTCTGTGACGTTTCAGAAGTCGCAAAAAAAACCCATTTGAGAAGAAATCGCGCTGAACCTTGGGTCCAAATTTCAGAGTTTTTCGAGTGATATTTTCGAAGATATTATCTGAGGAAGTTGGTCTTTTTGCAGACTCCTGAATTACACTCAAAACAGGTGACCTGGGGAAAATCGTCATAACTTTCTTTCTGAGCATCGGATTGAAATTTCGTAAGAAGGTACAGAAAGAGGACGGACTGTAGTTTTATTTTATATATTTTTCAGAGTCAAAGGTGGAAACGGTGACACGTGGCACGTCGTACAAGTTCGCTCTACTGAACTAGTCTATAATCAAGTCACTGTGGGAGATTTCACATAACTCTTCCTTGGAGAATCCAATTTGGGTCAGACTTGTGGCATTGGAAAGAGGACATAGAGGGCTACTATAGGTCACAAATTCAGAACTAGATAATCAAAAAGTACAGAGATACATCAGAGGCAATATCGAGCTCCTACAAAGTGAAAAAAGGTGTGTAGATTTTCTTTAATTTTTGCTTAAGCTTGGTTTGAAAATTTATTTTGAAGGAATTCAAAGGGCATATTAGAGAATTATTATCGGTAACTGATGCCCCGAGGAAAGAAAATGCAAACACCTAGTAAGGAACCTGAAAGCTCTAGCATGACTCATGAAGAAGAAGAAGAAATGCTACATGATATATCAAAATTACAAGAACAAGTGCAACGAGTGTCACTTGCACAAAAAACAACAGAATCTAAAATGGATGGTTTAAGGAAAGATGTAGGACGGTTTAAAGAAATGTGTAGAAGCTAAGATGGATGGCATGGAAGCTAAGGTGAATGGCATGAACGCTAAAATTGATGGCATGGGTGATAAGATGGATAAGTTGCTACAAGAAATGGTCACTAAGGGTGAAAGAGTACTAAAGGAAACTCATGATGAGAACAAAAGAAATGTTAATCATGATTCCATAGACTCTAATGTTGGATCGAAGACTCACCATGTTCCAAAAATCGATATGAGGAAGTTTGATGGCAAGGATCTCGCCACATGGATATTACAGATGGAGCAATTCTTCGATCTCAATAATGTGCAAAACACACAAAAGGTACGTATGGCAACTTTATATTTGGAACCAAATCAGTTTGTATGGTATCAATGGCTTTGTTCTCGTAAACAATTTATCACTTGGGCAATTTTTACGGAAGAATTGATAGCACATTATGAGGATACAAAAAGCAACACTTTTTTTAGCCAATTGATAAGTCTCAAACAAAAGGGTTCAATAATGGAGCACATTGAGGAGTTCCAAAAATTGAACATAAGGGTAAAAGATATTCCAGAGGAGCATAGGATTGATGTGTTCATAGGGTCTTTAAAGGATAATATCCAACATGATGTGCGCCTTTGGGAACCTGATTCATTAGAGAAGGCATTCAGGTTAGCAAGAAAAATGGAAAGCAAAATTATGGCAACTAGGAAGCATACCATTCACAACTATAAAGACGGAAGTGTTGTTGCCCATAGTCTTCCACAACCTACAAGGTTGACACCACAACAATTGGAAGAAAAAAGAGCAAAAGGGCTTTGTTACAATTGTGATAGCAAATACACAAAAGGTCATAAGTGTGCTGAGAAGAAATTATTCTACATAGATTGTGAAGAGGAAGAAGAAAAGGAGCAAGAAAGGTCAAAAGAAGAGGATATATTCCAGGAACAAAGCCTAGATGAAGAACAAATAAATCCGACCATATCTTGTAATGCATTGGCGGGAATTACCACTCCTCAAACCATCAAGATAGAAGGACAAATCAAGAAGAAAAAGGTAATAGTGTTGATTGATTCAGGAAGCACCCACAATTTTATTCATTGTAGGGTAGCAAAAGAATTGAATTGCTTCCTATATCCAGCACCAGAGTGTCAAGTGATGATTGCAAATGGAGGAACAATAAATTGTTCTGGAAAGTGCCATAATATCAAGCTATCCATGGGAGAATATGTATTGACTAGCCCAATGCTTTCCATTCCAATGGGAGGTGCTGATGTTGTACTAGGAGTCCAATGGCTACAATCCTTGGGTACAATAGCTTTTAATTTTCAAGAACTTTTCATGAAATTTTCTGTGGAAGGAAAGGAAGTTGAATTAAGGGGTATTGCAGGGAAACCAGGAAAGATAATCAGCTCTAATGGCATGACAAAGCTTCTAAAAAAGGAGCAAAGAGGTGTAATTGCACAATTATGTTCGCTAGATGTTTCCACATTGGAATCATCTATTTCTCCAGATCTCCAAAAAGTCCTGGACAATCATTCCAAGGTATTTGAGACTCCCAAAGGTCTCCCACCTATGCGTGATCATGATCATGCTATTCATCTGATTCCAGGAAGTGTTCCTCCAAACATCAGGCCGTACAGATATCCATATGTCCAAAAAAGTGAAATTGAACGTATGGTTGCAGAAATGCTAGAGGCTGGTATAATTCAACCGAGTCAAAGTTCTTTCTCAGCTCCAGTAGTATTGGTGCACAAGAAGGATGGATCATGGCGCATGTGTCCAGATTATAGGGAGCTCAACAAGCTCACTATTAAAGATAAGTTCCCCATTCCTGTCATTGATGAATTACTGGATGAATTGCATGGATCAATTTACTTCACCAAGTTGGATCTTCGTTCGGGATATCATCAAATCAGAATGAAGATTGAAGACATTCCGAAAACGGC
Organism: Pinus tabuliformis; assembly: GCA_031772625.1. Taxonomy (NCBI): domain Eukaryota; kingdom Viridiplantae; phylum Streptophyta; class Pinopsida; order Pinales; family Pinaceae; genus Pinus; species Pinus tabuliformis. Next base: position 538,983,162 of record CM062807.1, on the reverse strand, counting down.
ATTTAGAACTCATGAGGGTCATTATGAATTTTTGGTCATGCCTTTTGGCCTTACCAATGCACCTTCAACATTTCAAGGTTTGATGAATTCAATTTTCAAACCATTCCTTAGAAAATTTGTGTTAGTATTTTTTGATGATATACTAATCTACAGCAAGTCTTGGAAGGATCATGTTGAACATGTTGACAAGGTGCTACAACTATTGGAGGAGAAACAATTATATGCAAAAAGATCCAAATGTTTCTTTGGAGTCCAGGAGGTGGAATATTTGGGTCATATTGTATCTCATGAAGGAGTTAAGGTAGACCCTAGCAAAATTAAAGCCATTAAGGAATGGAAAATCCCCACATCCATAAAGCATCTGCGAGGATTTCTTGGGTTGACAGGGTATTATCGCAAGTTTGTTAAGAATTATGGGAGAATAGCAGCACCTCTAACAACATTATTGAAGAAAGATTCATTTTCATGGACTCCGGAAGCAACAAAGGCCTTTGAACATCTTAAAGAGGCAATGTGCCAAGCACCGGTCTTAGCTACACCGGACTTCACAAAAACCTTTATTGTGGAATGTGATGCTTCAGGAAATGGAATTGGTGCTGTTCTAATGCAAGATGAAAGACCCATTGCTTTTGAAAGTCGTCCAATCAAGGGAAAGTTTTTAAGCAAAGCTATTTATGAGAAGGAAATGTTGGCAATACTCCATGCACTTAAGAAATGGCGACCCTACCTAATGGGAAGACACTTCAAGGTAAAAACGGATCATGATAGCCTTAAATACTTTTTAGAACAAAGATTATCCTCTGAAGAGCAACAAAAGTGGGTCACAAAGATGTTGGGTTATGACTTTGAAATCATCTACAAAAAAGGGAAGCAAAATGTGGTGGCAGATGCACTCTCAAGAAAGGATGAGGATGTGGAAGCATTGTTGTGTGCCATTTCTATTATCCAACCAGATTGGATAAACGAAGCAAAGGAGGAATGGAAGAATGACGAAGAAGTGTGGGCACTTATTCGAAAGCTACAACAAGATTCCAGTACTTCTGATACATTTAGCTGGCAAAATGATTCGTTATGGTACAAAGATCGCTTATACCTCTGTAAGAATTCCCAGCTAAAACAAAAGATTCTTATGGAATTGCACACTTCTCCCTTAGGAGGGCACTCAGGATTTTTAAAAACTTACCACAGGGTTAAGAAGGAATTTTTTTGGGATGGCCTTAAATCAGATATTCAAAAGTTTGTGGCGGAATGTTTGGTTTGCCAACAAAATAAAGTTGAAACAATTAAGACACCGGGTCTATTACAACCTTTATCCATTCCAAGCCAACGTTGGGAGGAGGTTTCAATGGATTTTATCACAGGTTTACCCAAGTCTGAGGGAAAGAGTGTCATCATGGTGGTAGTTGACAGACTTACCAAGTATGCACACTTTTGTGCATTATCACATCCATTTAAAGCCAGTACAGTTTCTACTGCATTTATGGAAACAATTCAAAAGCTACATGGAAACCCAAAGATTATTGTAAGTGACAGAGATCCCATTTTCACTGGAAATTTTTGGACAAAATTATTTTCTTGTCTTGGTACTCAGTTAGCTCATAGCTCATCTTATCATCCTCAATCTGATGGGCAAACTGAGATAGTAAACAAATGTTTGGAAGGATATCTTCGTTGCTTTGTATCTGATAAACAGACACAATGGGTCAAATGGTTGCCTCTGGCTGAATGGTGGTATAACACTTCCTTCCATACAGCAACAAAAATGACCCCATTTATGGCACTTTATGGGTATCAACCACCATCAATCACATCATATTTAAGAGAAAATTCTAAGGTTCAGGCAGTGGAACATCACATCGAACATCAACAACAAGTCCTCCAACTCTTAAAGGATAACCTCGTGTTGGCACAAAATAGAATGAAACAACAGGCAGATCAACATCGCAGTGAAAGAAGTTTTGATGTAGGTGATTGGGTATTCCTACGGCTACAACCATATAAGCAAATGTCCCTAAAGCAAGCTAAGAAGGATAATAAATTATCACCAAAGTATTATGGTCCGTACAAGGTGTTGGAAAAGATTGGTACTATGGCATACAAATTGGAGCTTCCTGCAGCTTCTCGATTGCACCCAGTTTTCCATGTTTCATGTTTAAAGAAGGTTATAGGCGACAAGCTCCCAGTTCAAACAATATTGCCAGAACTTGACGAGGAAGGAAAAATTATATTGGAACCGGAAGCAGTCACAGAAACAAGAACTCGACAGCTACGAAATCGATCAATTTCAGAGTATCTTATCAAGTGGAAGAACTTATCCGCTGAAGATTCCACATGGGAGGATGAGAATTTTATGCAGAAGTATCCAGAACTGCTCAAGCGTTGAGGACAACACTTTTTTGAAGGAGAGGGGCATGTTGGGTCCCTATAATACTAGTGATTACCCCATTACTATTGTAGTTATACCCCTTATTTATATTGTTGTGCCCCTATTACCCACATATTGTTATTTCTGTGCCCCATAGAATCCCTCTATTATTATTTTTGTGGCTTTATATTATTATTGTTAGGTCGGCTGGATTATATTGTGACTCCTTAGACTCCTATATATAGAAAGGAGGTTTTGTCATTTGTATCATCCAAGAATTGTTCATTTATGTAATGCAAAGGAGGTTGCCCCCTCGAAGAGGCTGAATTCTAAGGCGTTGATCTTTCTTTTCTATCTTTTCTTGAGCTGGTTTCATAACATATGCAATACGAGCATAAGGTGCTATAATACAAGAAGCACAAAAGCAATATGTAAAGTCATGTAAAGCAATTGCGGCATATTTGTAATCAATCCAAGACACACCTGCATATGCATTTTATTGTCCTTTGGAAATGGCATGCAATCTATTAACAAAGACATATTATCTACTATTTTTCTATTTGATGCTTACTTCATAGTTCAAAACCATTAAAATCAATGAACAAATATGCAAATCTTGTAACCATGCAATACTTAATGGAAAAGTCACTACATTTGTATCACCTCTTTATATTCGACAAAATGAAAAACTGATGTCCATTGCACAATTCACGTATTTGGAAGAGACGTTAGTGGCATCAAAGATGGATTTTGAACAAATAAGACAACTTGGCTACAAAAGATCACAAATTGGATTAACAGGAACAATCATAAATGTTCCTTCTTTTCTAGATGGAATTAAGAGAGAATGGTCTAGAGAAAATGATGACACTGTGACAGTGGAAATTATGCTAAAAAGAAAAGTGGAATACAAGAGTGCCTATTTGTCTCAAAATATTTGACCCAACAAACTGACATGTTTATTACATGACTTGTGCAACACATCTCTATACAAAAGAAAACAAATATAAATCAACTATGTATGGAAAGAACATTCTGATCAAACTAGACAAGATCATTAGAATTATAGTCCAAAATGAAGGAACTAGACTCACCTTGTACCTTTAGAGGCCCACCTTATCCATGATCTTGATACAAGAATAATACAGATTGCATCTTCTAAAAGGGTTTGTCCCATAAGCATTTTTCAAGACAAATTCTCTGAAGAACTGAACTTCCTGACATTGTTCTTTGGATCAAGTTTCCCTATTGATGTTATCAAATGCTTTGAAAAAAAAGGTCTAATAATTGTATTTGTTGGAAAAGCTGCATATATTTCACATGGTGTTATATTCCATTTAGATTTTCATTTTCCACTTTCACCGTGTCACATGGTGCTATTGGCTTCTAACACACTTGAGCTATTGAGAAATGAATATGAACAACTTAAATTTTTATTGATAGACGAGTCTTCATTAATTGGCTCTCGATTGCTTTATAGCATTGACAAGTGACTCAACGAAATTATGCATACTCCAACTTGCTCATTTGGGAACCTTGACATAATATTTTGCGGTAAGCTATGTCAAGCACAACTTGTACATGATTGTTGGATATTTGAACAACCACATCTTAAAGGAACCAATGCTCCTTACAATTTTTGGAAAGAAAATGTGAAAACTTATGAACTAAAACATGTAATGCGACAAGACAATAGAGAATTTGTATCCATCTTAAACAAAATCAGGACATGTTCACATACTGATGTTGATCTTGCATTCTTGAATAAGCATTGTTATAGATCAACACCAAATGATCCAACTTTTCCATACCTATTTTATTTAAACAAGAATGTAAATGAACATAATGAAAGAAATGTTATCTCTCATCAACAAAGAAGCAATTATATTAAATGCATATGATAGAAAAATTGACTCAACAAATATAAATCACAATAAAGATATCAAATTGCAATTGCCATCTTGTATTGTGTTGAAAGAAAATATGGTTGTTGAACTAATTGATGGAAATTACAATATTCAATATAGCTTGGTCAATGGTGTTATTGGAATTTTTGGAGCATCCACAACATTTGAAAATGGTGAAATTTGGATTGAATTTGTTGATCCAATTGTTGGCACTATTTGATGGGAAAAATGGTGCATCTGTACAAAGATGGAATGATGTCTACGTGGAAACTTGTTACTAGAGTTTGTAGGAATAATGAATGAAACAACAAAATTAGTTTTACAAGAGAACAATTTCCTGTCCAACTGGTATGTGCACAAGCTATACATTGATCACAAGGGTTAACAATTAACAAATTGGCTTTTGACCCAAAAGGTGTTAGGCAACATGGACTTTTGTATACTGCACTTTCTCGTGTCAAAGATATTAAGTGTTGTATTTATTAAACAAATTGGAGCATAGTAACTTTTCTCTCAATGACAAAATTGCTAGTGCGCTAAATAGACTTAGACAAAATGCCTAGTATGAGCTTGAATATAACATATACCAAAATGACAATTTGAAAATATGTTCATTGGACACTCGTAATTTGTCCTTGCATTTCAAATATATCATTGTTGGCTATGATCTAATGACCGATGGCATTTTTTTTTCCAAGAAACAAAAGTAAAATCATCTCCATCAAATCAATTTTTGTCTAGCAAATATGACTACATACATTTATACCATTTACATGGAATTCTCACATATTATATAAAAAATATTGTGGTTGAGAATCATATCACTTATACAAAAGATGAATTTGAATCAATAATTGCAACATTCCATGTTGAAAAAAACCAAATATAGTTGGAAATGTATATTTTGCACCAAATGCAAAAATTTAAGAGATAATTAATTTCATCAAACTCATTTTAGAGCACACATCCAACAACTAGACAATTGTGCTTGTTGGTGATTTCAATTTGGACATGTTGCAAACTAACCATAAAAAAGCTACTTTCATTTATTCAAAATAATGACTTCAACCTTGATACAAAAAAATTGACAATTGATTATAGTTCAAAGCTAGATCACTTTTGGACAAACTTTTCAGCGACTACTGTTTCTTTCCATGTCTTTGATGCTTATTGGACAGATTATCATGCAATTTGTCTCACCATATCTTTGTTGTCACCTTGAATCATTTTTCCAATGTTTGTACTCTAGAATTTCATTGTTGACTTGTCACAATACTTGTTACCTTTGAAAATACGCACCTTTGACATATGACTTGATTTGCAAACATTGAGAAACAAAGAAATTATGCACAACAAAAAACAACAAAACAAAAAAAACATGCAAATATCAAATTCTAGCAAGTCTTTAAACCATGAACATAAATTTGTTCTATTTCTCTTGTATAACTATAAATTTTATGCAATGCTTGGTATGCAATTTACACATTTTTGTTTTCACTTTGTTGTAGTTTTCTCCATATACTGAATAGAAAAAAATAATTCCCATGGTAATTATTAATAACACATTTCCAAAAGTAAACTATATGTATATTTTCCGATGAAATCTATAAAATATTTTGTTTATTATGACTTATGCACATTTACTACATAGCCACGAACCAATGGCTAAGAGTACTATAAAAACATAATTCATGCATATATAATTTATTATTGTAGAGTATACATTGTTTTAAATGTTCTTTTTACACTTGTCCCTTACTTGATGACTTGGGATTTTCGTTTTCTGGCAACGATTAATCCAGTCATTTGGAACAATACCATGGAAACAACAAGCTCTAGAAAACAAATATTGGAAGAGAAAATGGTGGAAAATGAGAATCCAAAAAGGTCAAGTTTGTGTTGCACTAAATGTTTGTATAGTCAAATGGAATATTTGCATTAAATTAATGTCAGTGTTTTTTGAAGCATGTTGTTTTGATTTTGCATTTAGCAGAGCAAAAAAAATGGAAACAATATTCTTGTCAATCATTGAAATATGCTCAGGAGCATGTGAAAAACTTTTGAAGGTGATATATTGGTTATTTATGGGCCAGTACAAACTAAAAGTCTCGGCAATAATCTTATAAAGCATTTTGAAAACATGTTTACTTGGGAAATAGTGTTCGAATTACAGATTTTGAAATAAGAAACAAGGGTATTTATGAACTAGGAGTTGCTACATGTTGCATAATGTTATAGGGAAAAACCAAAGTTGAATCAATTGCATAGGTTTGTAAAAAACACAAACTGGCTCCAGATACAACAATAAACAGTTTCGTTGTTTCAACTGATGCATATGCAATTGGGTAAATAGGAGAAGTAGTAATAGGTCGCCACCAAAATAACAAGCAACTAGAACTCAATATAAAAGATAGTGAAGCTGCAAAGGACAATGTAATTGTAAGTTTGTTGCTAGAATAACTATACCTGCATTTTGAACAAAAAAACTAATAGTTTCTTTGAAACTGTGTTATTGTATCTTTGTTTTGCATTGTTATCAAGGTAGAAATTATCTGATTATTATTTTTGAATAGATTGTTTAACCATAAATATGTTTCTTGGTTGACTGCAACTGCTATTAAATGATAGTCATAGAGAGAATATTTTCAAAATATAGTATGAATTGGCATCAAATATGCTCTGCTTTATTTGTTCAAAAACATTGTCAGAAATGATTTGAAAGGGACTCAATATTTACACTCTAACAATTTTTCTTGAGCTTAAATGATGAATGTGCAAGAGCACATTTATTTTCTTTTGTAATGTTAGGAACACATGCATATTTACTAATATATTCTTTGTACAAGTAACAATAGTTTTAGTTTGATGTGAAAATTCTTGGATTTTGATAATACATATTGGTTCTAACAATTCAATTTTCCTTGGGGAAAAAAAGAAAAAAAAGAAAAAAAGAAAAAGAAAAAAAAAAGAAAAAAGAAAAAACTCAGATATAGGGAGTGCTGAAAGCCATAAATGTTTTCTCTCCTCCTTTTCAGTGTATTTGCGATAAATGAAAATAACTTATCCATTCCACTACAAATAAATGCACAATTTGTAAAGACGACACAACATTTAGCTATGAGCATAGTGTTGAATGCACGTTGGAAACTGAGAATTGCAAAATTGATTGTATGTTGCAAATGCCACAACTAAAAGAACATTGCCCAGTTATTGTTGAGACAAGTTTTCAGGAATACATGCAAAGCACATCATCTATAGTTTTCAATTTAAGAAAAATATGTCTTCGAGGTCTTTTTACTCTAATAATTAACAACATTATTGCTGAGATAAAAGAGCTATGACCAGCAGACAAGACTCTTCTTTTGTACATCAAGTTCATACATTTTGACAATTAATTTATTGTTGCTCTTTTCATTTTTTCTTTTTTTGTATGGCACGAATTCATAATTGACAAATACTTGTAGAAATACAAATAAATAAATTTTCTTTTATTGCAAGTTGCAGAATTACAAAACAAACAAAAAAACATTCTATCAAGTGCTTTATGGATCTATGCTGAAATATCTCAAACAATAATACTTTCTTTTGTTTCTTTTTTTCGATAACTAGTTGTTGTTTCTCTTTTTCCTCTAAGTTTTCCTGCTCCACATGAAGACAGAGAGAAAAATACACACTATGCAATATGATATTTCACTTATATCAAATTTTCTATAAGACAATGGTCTCGTTGTTTGGTTAATAAGAACATTAGATCTTAGCTCCACATTAACATAACATAACTCCAGAACAGTTAGTATGCCAAATTATATATTTGACGATGTTTTTCTCTCCACTGTTAAAATACTAGCTTGGTTTCTCATTTGCTATAAATTCTGGAATTGTGTTCTGTTAGGGAAAAAAAAAGAAAATAAAAAAGAAGGAAAAAAACAATTTCATGTGTATCAATGTGTTCATTTTTTCATATGCACAATTTAATGCTCTGTGTTAAAAGAAGGCAGTACAAGATAATTAAGGTAGTTGTGTTTTCAATTTACTTTTCCATAGATAAAATTATCCTTATTTTTATATTTGCACGTGTTTTTCCACAGACTATGTGCTTCTGTTGATTGGATTTCTTGCACATGGCATTTTATTTCCTAAGCTATATAGTGTTGCATTGCAGTTATATATAACTGCAAGTTTATTATCCAATGAATTAACAAAATGTCGGATAATTTTTTTGTCTCTTTGTCATCAATGATGCACAATCACGTGTATGCATCGTTTATGTAGCCACTTGTTTTTCAATTTCAAGCTAATAGTTTATTGTTTACCATAGCACATGTTAATAGTTTCAAATGTTTAGTTTGTGATAATGGTTCTTTGATGGATGGTGAATGATATATGTACTATTTGAAATCAGTGATCGTTTTTTGTAGCACATTGTCATTGCTATGAATAATAAATATATTAGTTATTTTGAACTATGAGCTCTTATGATAAATTTTTCATTGGCCTATGTAATCAATCTTACTTGGAAATTATGAAAAATTTTAGTTTCTCTCTACCATAGTGTTTTTTGTAACAATATTGCCTTAGGTATTTTATGTATTTATTATTTAACATATTCAATTTAGTGCTCTAGATATATTGTAAACAAGAGATTGAGAAATGTGTAAAATAATCTCTCAATCATTGGTACCTTGATTTCTTATTTTCGATTTCTCATGTCACTCTGGAGTTTGTGCTTTCACTGTAACAATATGGAACTCATTATGATTGATAAAAATATCATTAAACTTGTATATTTGGATGCACCTACTTTTGAAATGTTGAAATTTGTTCAATCGTTGAATAAAATGCTTTTATCCTTGTATTCATTAAGCATACTAGAACTATGTTCAATGTTAATTTAGTTTCATTTAGCCCTGAATTGGAAGCAAAACTGCTATTTGCATCAATACACATGTTAAAACAAAGTTATGGAGTATAATATAAAATGTGTCTACAATTTCTCTCCAGCCACCTGTTCTTATTGTACCAATATTATCAATGAATCAATGAACTGAGGTCAATGATGATCCAAAACACATGCCACACACTTCAAATAGTGGAATGACTGAGAGAGCACGAAAGCATAAAATTATGGATAAAGAGGTATGTGTTTTTTAAGCACTTATAACCTATTGTTTAATATTGTTGGGAAGTGCTATGAAATAGTCTTTGAGTACACTCTTCTACCATTTGATATACTTAGTATAACAGTATTGTACATCCACATAATCATGATACGGTTAATAATGCACTTATTTATGACTAAAACTAGTCTACATGTATTGCACATTTTAATATTTTAATGTTAATATGATAATTAATCTCACAATGCACAATTTTCCCTATAATTTTGTGATTTTCAATCTTAGTGTTTGTTTCATCATGTACCTTTGCAAATACTTCATTTTGTTGCCTTTCTTATGGGATCTATATTATATTGTTCTTTTGTTTGTAGAGTGCTACAAGTTGCTACACTAGGTCACTGAATCGAGAAATTAGGAAAACAACAATGATGTTAAACTCATTTCTAGGTAAATCAGAAAGTCATAAATGGTATTTTTACTATTGTGTTTTTTGAACTTTTTTTCTTTACATTAATACTAAGGCCTTTTTTTTACAAGTTGAATTATGATATCTTGATTTTTGTACTAGACCTCTACAAGGTCTCCCTATGTGCTTCGAATAAATATTGATATCCAATGAATTATAATTTTATTATTGTAATGTAACAATAAGAAAAGAAGACATGCTTTCATGTACAAGGGAATAAATGCTCTTTGTCACATATTAAGAAATATATACATGGTTATGTTTGACCTGTGCTTATATTGTCTCAGTTGCCAACCTTGCAGAAAATTTCATGATTCTCAAATACTAGAACCACCATGTGTCCTGGATACTCTTCTATTGCCCTCGTTATTAGCATAAGAAAAGTTGCAGGTTTGCCTTGTTTTTCATTTCTCTCTTTGTATTTTCTCATGCAATTTAACTATAGGTATATAAATGTTATTTCATGAGTAAGCTATGAATAAAAAAAAAACATTGATTAACATTAAGTCAATCTAAGGATCCTTGGACATACAAATCATCTCTATGAAACTCTAATCATAGTGCTTATTAATAGATTTTTGTTCACAAAGAACACAATATATATCTTCCAATCATTGAGCAATATTCGATTTTCCTACTCCTCTTTCAAGATTATGATTGAAATAAATACAAATGTTATCACGGCTATTTCCTTTCATGTACTTGGTCAATGCTCATAGATTTCATCTTGCTGATTTTGCAGTTATGCATTGTGCAGGATAGTCAGAAATTTGTGCCACTAGAGAGGAAAGTATATTAGGTATACTCTCCTTTGTTCAAAGATTCCGAATCTATAAAGTTTGTTACTCATTTGTCCCTGCTATTTTGATATGGTTCTTATTCATTTATTTCACTGCAATATCACTACAGATGATACAAGTGTCTTCAAAGCATTTTTGTTACAAAAATATCTTTGATTGCTTTGGAAAAAAAATCAAACAATTTTGTATTTTAGTTGGAGGAATAGTTCTATGAATAGAAATTCTATAATATGTTTTCAGTTGCCTGAACAATTTACTTTGTGGTTATCAAACACAGTCTACATTAGTAAATTTAATTGTGACACATGTAAACAATTATTTAGAAATTACTGAATCTAGCGTCGATAGCTAGTTTCAAGTAATTAGAATCCAAAAAATTATTTAGACATTTAGTAATCGAGTCTTCATTTCTAATATTAAGTAAATAGCACACAAGAGCTAAAGGTAGAATTTCATATCTCAGTCATTTTTTATTAGAAATTGTAGTTAAAATGTGAGCATAAATTAATTGTACACAAGAGGAATAAAAAGCTTCTGTGTTACTGCTGCTACTGTTCTTTGTGATTCAAAAAATAAAAACAATATTCACTCATTCCATGGTCCATGTTCTATAATTTTTTGATACATAAGATATACTTTAAAAATCTAGGCAAGAATTTGCATTCCTATTGTCAACTTTACAAGGAGCCTTTTTTCTTTTGTGCATCACAAAAAAAAAACAAAAACAAAAGTTGTTAAAAAAATTAATCTCTAGACTATGCGACCTTCCGACCATGCGACTAGAAAGTCAATATGACTAGGAATTTTATTATAAATAATCAGAGCAACCTCTTGTGGTGAAGTAAAATTATAAGTGCGGACACGAATGAATTCCTATAGCCCGATAATGGGTCTAGCCACAATAGTTACATTCTCTGGAAGATTTCCTTAGGGTAGAATCAATCAAGAGGGCCTACCTCTTGGTCGCTTATCCTGCTTGATGACGTCCTCGCTTGCTCACTCCAACAATCTCTCGCTTCCTTCTTCAAGCTCTTGAAACAAGTAAACAACAACAACACACAAACATAATAATAGACAAATTGCAATTCAACCTACTTAATGAGTTAAGAAGCATTAAGACACGAATATGTAATATTACAAAACATGTAGGAAATCAATCGATAGTTGCATATATTAATAGTAAAGAGAGATTACAATCATTCGTCTTGACGTCACAATCTTCCTCTGACAAGACCAGGTTCCCACACACTTCTGCTAGCACTTCATGATGGCTTCAAACAACAATAATTTAAAGACTCTTCCCTTTAGGCTTCACTCCAAACCAAACACACTTCTCCCTCACACAACTAGATGACTACAACTAGTAATAGCTTCTTGTCTAATTTTTTATTTTCACATTAATCACTCTCTAAGTGGCTTGTGCTTGGGAAGAAGGGAGGTTTATATAGGAAATATGTATGGGAGATGGATCCTCTTCTCATGGGAGAAGGACTTATCCCTTGAGGTAGTTCCATCATTATAGTGGAAAGGAGCCCAAACTGTCATCCTCGACCCCATCTAGCCAAACCATTTACCAAACTTCTGTTACGGAGCTTCTAGAGATGAAAGCTTCAGCTCTAATTTAAAAGACTTTCCATAACAAGATTGGCGTGACTGGAAAATAACTCAGTCACTCTGATCGACGCTAGGAATAATGCTAATCTCTACACATCGATGAGGGGAGACAAAGGCCATTAGCGCCGGTCTTGTAAATTGGGAAAAATAGAAGTTTCAGGGGAAATGGTGCAAAAGGGAAATTATTTGCTCATGAAGAGGGACATAATGGGAGTTTCTTCATGAAGGCAAAGCATGCGGGGTTCAATGTAGAGGTCCTCTAGGATCAAGGAACGGGGAGTATAGGGGTAGTGACAAAATGTTGTGTAACATATGCCCCCTAAAGTGTGAAGGCCGAACTGGAGTGAGGGGTGAAATGATTTATAAATCAGTGCAGGGAATCGGTCTGCCGTTGGAAAACCTGTAAGTAAGTACAAATACATATACAAAAATATAGATCTCTGTCAAATGATACATGAATCATGGCATGGATGCAACCATCTAGAGACTAATCATGTAAATGGATCTAGGTATGGGCACAACCATCCATCAAAGAGGATCATAAGGAAACCAAGGTATGGTCGTAGCCATCCAATAATGACAAGGATCACATATGATAACTCATGGTCTGGTCACAACCAACCATCTAATAGAGACATGCATATCATCATAACCATGTCACACCACTTCGCAACTTGGACTTTCGTGATTTGAGTCCAGGGTCTTTCATTCCAACACGAACCAATTAAAGTACAGATCCTAGCATGCAAATAGATGTGTTGACATCGAACATGCTAGAAAGTCACTTGATTACCAATCAATGATGTAAGCTATTAATAAAAGTGAGAGAAACCACCAATAATGAAAATGGACATCAAGGTACTATCAACACAATTCACGGAATGTGAATATAGGAACTGAAGTCGAACACCCATGAAACCACTTGATCGAAAGCCAATGATGTGAACTTGTTGTTGAGTGCAATGAACTTTCCATTAAGGCATGCAAGCTCTAAGGTATTGGAAGGGAGTCTCTTTGTCAACTTCTCGGATAATGAGTTGAAGTCGATGGAAAGTGACCGTGTCAAAGGAGGGCCATAATGAATCCCACATCATCGACGCAAGACGAGAGGATGCAAAATGATTTTGGATGATAAAGAGAAATAGAGGTAAGTGTAACTACAGAAGGATAACTCTTTAACATATCAACGACACAACGGGAAGTTTGGTAGCTTTTGGATCCATAGGATCGGTGGTCATGGCGACATAGCAGAGATCAGATGGAAGGCAAAAATGAATGGCCCAAACCCAGGAAGGTCAATGATGTAAAGGAGGATGTCCCAACTCGACACGAAGCAAAGAGTGTTATGCCCAAGAGTGAGCTGCTGAAACGACTCAATAGATTTCCAAATTTCCCCCCACCATTTCTGGCGAGTACCCCAATTATTTTTTATCGCAAGCTTGAAGGGGATAGCATGTGCTTGCACTGTAAGTTCATCCTTCGGATGAATCCAACCTAGTAAGTTTAACAAGCCCTAGGAAGGAGAAGCTCGTGTTCGTCATGGTGATGAATCCGATGTCGTTTAATAGTTTAACGAGTCTGAAAAAGGTGTAACTCGATGTCTTTTTCATGTTTAGAGAGTTTTAAAAAGACACATAAAAGAAAACTCCACATGGTCCCTTTTCGTACGTTTGTGTCTCTCAAGCCTGAAAAGGTAGAAAACAATACTTGAGAGAACTGCTTTCAGACTATTTCAGTCAAGGAGTACCTTTTTCATAAATAATGCCTCCCAGCCCGAAAAGGGGTAAACTTATACTAGGCGCATGACATTTTTCATCCATTAACAAGTTTGAAATGACAAGGGCTCGACCATATTTTCATTTTTAAAGAGTCGGAAAAGAGCTGAAAGCGGACCCCCCATTTTTATTCTCTTTAACTAGTCAAAAAGGGAAAAAATACTCGACAATCTTTTCATCTTTTACGAGTCAAAAAAGAGCTTAAATGTGACTCATCCTGGAGGAACAAGTGGTATAAAGGGTATCAACTGGTTCTGGCAATGAAGGAACTGCTCAAAACATGTAATGGTTAAGAGGTTGGCTAACAAAACCACTCATCCCTGTGGTCCCTCAGGAAAGGAAAAACAACCAAGTGAAAGCATATGATCGACCAAAGAGATGGTGGCGATGGAATGAAACAACCAAGGCTAATCTAGTAGAAATTAGTTGATCATAAAAACGACAATCACGAGATGTAAATTGGGCATGGGTTCATTTTTATACAAGCTTGAACCATGGAGAACTTTGCTTGGATTAGGTTTCATGTTTACACAAGCTTGAAATGAAAAACTACACTTTCTATAAGTGTACATGCCCCCAACACAATGTTTCAATCGAGGTACATGCCCCCCAAGCTTCATTTCAGTCAACCATAATGTTATGAAACCGGCTCACAAAAATATAGAAAATATAGTTGAACGCCTTAGAATTCAGCCTCTTCGAGGGGGAAACCTCCTTTACATTACACAAATGAACAATTCTTGGATGATTCAAATGACAAAACCTCCTTTCTATATAGGAGTCTAAGGGGTCACAATATAACCAACCCGACCTAACAATAATAATATAAAGGCACAAAAATAACAATAGAGGGATTCTATGGGGCACATTAATAACAATACGGGGACAATAGGGGCACAACAATATTAATAAGGAATACAACTAAAATAGTAATGGGGGCATCACTAGTATTATAGGGACCTAACATGCCCCTCTCCTTCACAAAAGTCTTGTCCTCAACGCTTGAGTAGTTCTAGATGCTTCTGTATAAAATTCTCATCCTCCCATGTGGAATCTTCAGTGGATAAGTTCTTCCACTTGATGAGATACTCTGAAATGGATCGATTTCATAGCTGTCGAGTTCTTGTTTCTGTGATTGCTTCTGGTTCCAATATAATTTTTCCTTCCTTGTCAAGTTCTGGCAATATTGTTTGAACTGGGAGCTTGTCGCCTATAACCTTCTTTAAACATGAAACATGGAAAACTGGGTGCACTTGAGAAGATGCAAGAAGCTCCAATTTGTATGTCATAGTACCAATCTTTTGCAACACCTTGTACGGACCATAATACTTTGGTGATAATTTATTATCCTTCTTAGCTTGCTTGAGGGACATTTGTTTATATGGTTGTAGCCATAGGAATACCCAGTCACCTACATCAAAACTTCTTTCGCTGCGATGTTGATCTGCCTGTTGTTTCATTCTATTCTGCGCCAACATGAGGTTATCCTTTGCGAGTTGGAGAACTTGTTGTTGATGCTCAATGTGATGTTCCACTACTTGAACCTTAGAATTTTCTCTTAAATATGATGTGATGGATGGTGGCTAATATCCATAAAGTGCCATAAATGGGGTCATTTTTGTTGTAGTATGGAAGGAAGTGTTATACCACCATTCAGCCAAAGGCATCCATTTGACCCATTGTGTTTGTTTATCAGATACAAAGCAACGAAGATATCCTTCCAAACATTTGTTTACTATCTCAGTTTTCCCATCAGATTGAGGATGATAAGATGAGCTATGAGCTAACTGAGTACCAAGATAAGAAAATAATTCTGTCCAAAAAATTCCAGTAAAAATGGGATCTCTGTCACTTACAATAATCTTTGGGTTTCCATGTAGCTTTTGAATTGTTTCCATAAATGCAGTAGAAATTGTATTGGCTTTAAATGGATGTGATAATGCACAAAAGTTTACATACTTGGTAAGTCTGTCAACTACCACCATGATGACACTCTTTCCCTCAGACTTGGGTAAATCTGTGATAAAATCCATTGAAACCTCCTCCCATCGTTGGATTGGAATGGATAAAGGTTGTAATAGACCTGGTGTCTTAATTGTTTCAACTTTATTTTGTTGGCAAACCAAACATTCCGCCACAAACTTTTGAATATCCGATTTAAGGCCATCCCAAAAAAATTCCTTGTTAACCCTATGGTTAGTTTTTAAAAATCCTTAGTGCCCTCCTAAGAGAGAAGCGTGCAATTCCAAAAGAATCTTTTGTTTGAGTTGGGAATTCTTATAGAGGTATAAGCGATATTTGTACCATAACGAATCATTTTTCCAGCTAAATGTATCAGATGTACTGGAATATTTTTGTAACTTTCGAATAAGTGCCCACACTTATTCATCATTCTTCCATTCCTCCCTTGCTTCGTTTATCCAATCTGGTTGGATAATAGAAATGGCGCACAACAATGCTTTCACATCCTCATCCTTTCTTGAGAGTGCATCTGCCACAAAATTTTGCTTCCCTTTTTTGTAGATGATTTCAAAGTCATAACCCAACATCTTTGTGACCCATTTTGTTGTTCTTCAAAGGATAATATTTGTTCTAAAAAGTATTTAAGGCTATCATGATATGTTTTTAACTTGAAGTGTCTTTCCATTAGGTAGGGTCGCCATTTCTTAAGTGCATATAGTATTGCCAACATTTCCTTCTCAAAAATGGATTTACACAAATACTTTCCCTTGATTGGACGACTTTCGAAAGCAATGGATCTTTCATCTTGCATTAAAACAACACCAATTCCATTCCCTGGAGCATCACATTCCACAATAAAGGTTTTTTTGAAGTCCGGTGTAGCTAAGACCGGTGCTTGGCACATTGCCTCTTTAAGATGTTTGAAGGCCTTTGTTGCTTCTGGAGTCCATGAAAATGCATCTTTCTTCAATAATGTTGTTAGAGGTGCTGCGATTTTCCCATAATTCTTAACAAATTTGCGATAATACCTTGTCAACCCGAGAAATCCTCGCAGATGCTTTATGGATGTGGGGATTTTCCATTCCTTAATGGCTTTAATTTTGCTAGGGTCTACCTTAACTCCTTCATGAGATACAATATGACCTAGATATTCCACCTCTTGTACTCCAAAGAAACATTTGGATCTTTTTTCATATAATTGTTTCTCCTCCAATAGTTGTAGCACCCTGTCAACATGTTCAACATGATCCTTCCAAGACTTGCTGTAGATTAGTATATCATCAAAAAATACTAACACAAATTTTCTAAGGAAGGGCTTGAAAGTGGAATTCATCAAACCTTGAAATGTAGAAGGTGCATTGGTAAGACCAAAAGGCATGACCAAAAATTCAAGTGACCCTCATGAGTTCTAAATGCTGTTTTCGGAATGTCTTCAGTCTTCATTCTGATTTGATGATATCCTGAACGAAGATCCAACTTGGTGAAGTAAATTGATCCATGCAATTCATGAAATAATTCATTAATGACAGGAATGGGAAACTTATCTTTAATAGTGAGCTTGTTGAGCTCCCTATAATTCAGACACATGCGCCATGATCCATCCTTTTTGTGCACCAATACTACTAGAGTAGAGAAAGAACTTTGGCTAGGTTGAATTATACCAGCCTCTAGCATTTCTGCAACCATACGTTCAATTTCACTCTTTTGGGCATAGGGATATCTGTATAGCCTGATGTTTGGAGGAACACTTCCTGGAATCAAATGAATAGCATGATCATGATCACGAATAGGTGGAAGACCTTTGGGAGTCTCAAATACCTTGCAATGATTATCCAAGACTTTTTGGAGATCTGGAGAAATAGATGATTTCGATGTGGAAACATCTATCGAACATAATTGTGCAATTACACCTCATTGTCCCTTTTTTATAAGCTTTGTCATACCGTTACAGCTGATTATCTTTCCCGGTTTCCATACAATACCCCTTAATTCAACTTCCTTTCCTTCCACAGAAAATTTCATGAAAAGTTCTTGAAAGTTAAAAGCTATTGTACCCAAGGATTGTAGCCATTGGACTTCTAGTACAACATCAACACCTCCCATTGGAATGGAAAGCATTGGGATATTCAATACATATTCTCCCATGTATAGCTTGATATTATGGCACTTTCCAGAGAAATTTATCGTTCCTCCACTTGCAACCATCACTTGACACTCTGGTGCTGGATATAGGAAGAAATTCAATTCTTTTGCTATCTTACAATGAATAAAATTGTGGGTACTTCCTGAATCAATCGACACTAGTACCTTTTTCTTCTTGATATGTCCTTCTATCTTGATGGTTTGAGGAGTGGTAATTCCAGCCAATTCATTACAAGATATGGTCGGATTCATTTCTTCTTTATCTAGGCTTTGTTCCTGGAGTATATCCTCTTCTTTTGACCTTTCTTGTTCCTTTTCTTCTTCCTCTTCACAATCTATGTAGAATAATTTCTTCTCAGCACACTTATGACCTTTAGTGTATTTTTTATCACAACTATAACAAAGCCCTTTCACTCTTGTTTCTTCCAATTGTTGTGGTGTCAACCTTATAGGTTGTGGAAGGCTAGGGGTAACAACACTTCCATCTTTATAGTTGTGAGTGGTAGGATTCCTGGTTGCCATAATTTTGCTTTCCATTTTTCTTGCTAACCTGAATGCCTTCTCTAATGAATCAAGTTCCCAAAGGCGAACCTCATGTTGGATATTATCCTTTAAAGTCCCTATGAACACATCAATCCTATGCTCCTCTGGAATATCTTTTACCCTTATGTTCAATTTTTGGAACTCCTCAATGTGCTCCATCATTGAACCCTTTTGTTTGAGACTTATCAATTGGCTAAAAAAGGTGTTGCTTTTTGTATCCTCACAATGTGCTGTCATTTCTTCCGTAAAAATTGCCCAAGTGACAATTTGTTTACAAGAGCAAAGCCATCGATACCAAACAAACTGATTTGGTTCCAAATATAAAGTTGCAATACGTACCTTTTGTGTGTTTTGCACATTATGTAGATCGAAAAATTGCTCCATCTGTAGTATCCATGTTGCGGGATCCTTGCCATCAAACTTCCTCATATCGGTTTTTGGAATATGATGGGTCTTCAATCCAACATTAGAGTCTATGAAATCATAATTAACATTTCTTTTGTTCTCATCATGAGTTTCCTTTACTATCCTTTCACCATTAGTGACCATTTGTTGTAGCAACTTATTCAAATTTATCTTCAATTCTTCCATCTTATCATCCATGCCATCCATCTTAGCATCCATGACATTCATCTTAGCTTCCATGCCATCCATCTTAGCTTCCACATCATTCATCTTAGCTTCTACGCCTTTCTTTAAACCATCCATCTTAGCTTCCATGCCATACATCTTAGCCTCTACATATTTTTTTAAACCATCCATCTTAGATTCTGTTACTTTTTGTGCAAGTGACATTTGTTGCACTTGGTCTCGTAATTTTGATATATCACCTTGCATTTCATCCTCTTCTTCATGAGTCATGCTAGAGCTTTCAGGTTGCTTACTAGGTGTTTGAATTTTCTTTCCTCGAGGCATCAATTACCGATAATAATGCTTTACTATGCCCTTTGAATTCCTTCAAACTTTTCAAACCAAGCTTATGCAAAATTAAAAAAAAAACTACACACCTTTTTTCACTTTGTAGGAGCTTGATATTGAATCTGATGTATCTTTGTAATTTTGGGTCATCCAATTCTAAAATTGCGACCTGCAGTGTGTCCTCTTTCCAATGCCACTAGTCTGATCGAATTTAGATTCTCCAAGGCAGAGTTATGCATAATCTCCCAAGATGACTTGATTATAGACCTTTCCAGAAGAGAGAACTTGTATGAAGTACCACGTGTCACCGTTTTGACCTTAGTATCTGAAAAATATATACAAGAAACTACAATCTGTCCTCTTTCTGTAACTTCTTACGAAATTTGAATCTGATGCTCAAAACAAAAGTTATGACAATTTTCCCCATGTCACCTGTTTGGAATGAAATTCGGGAGTCTGAGAAAAGGCCAACTTCCTCAGATCATATCTCTGTAAATATAGTGTGAAAAGCTCTGAAATTTGTACTCGAGGTTCGTAATGATTTCGGCACAAATGGGTTTTTTTTTTTAGCGTCTGAAATGTTGCAGAAAAAAAGTTATAGTGCAAATGCCACGATGACTTGTTTGGAGCAGCGACACCCTAGAATTCAAAGCTCTGATACCAAATGTTATGAAATCAGCTCACAAAAAGATAGAAAAGATAGTTGAATGCCTTTGAATTTAGCCTCTTTGAGGGGGCAACCTCCTTTACATTACACAAATGAACAATTATTGGATGATTCAAATGACAAAACCTCCTTTCTATATATAGGAGTCTAAGGGGTCACAATATAACCAAGCCGACCTAACAATAATAAAATAAAGGCACAAAAATAACAATAGAGGGACTATATGGGGCACAATAATAACAATATGGGGACAATAGGGGCACAACAATATTAATAAGGGATACAACTACAATAGTAATGGGGGCATCACTAGTATTATAGGGACCTAACACTCGTGTTCGTCATGGTGATGAATCCGATGTCGTTTAATAGTTTATCGAGTCCGACAAAGGTGTAACTTGGTATATTTTTCATGTTTAGAGAGTTTGAAAAAGACACGTAAAAGAAAACTCCACATGGTCCCTTTTCGTACATTTGTGTCTCTCAAGCTTGAAAAGGTAGAAAACAATACTTGAGAGAACTGCTTGACTATTTCAGTCAAGGAGTACCTTTTTCATAAATAGTGCCTCCTAGCTCGAAAAAGGGGTAAACTTATATTGGGCACATGACGTTTTTCATCCATTAATGAGTTCAAAACGACAAGGGCTCAACCATATTTTTGTTTTTAAAGGGTCGAAAAAGAGCTGAAAGTGGACCCCCCATTTTTATTCTCTTTAACGAGTCAAAAAGGGAAAAAATACTCGGCAATATTTTCATCTTTTACGAGTCAGAAAAGAGATTAAAGGTGACTCATCCTGGAGGAACGAGTGGTATAAAGGGTATCAACTGGTTCCAGCAATGAAGAAATTGGTTAAAACATGTAATGGTTAAGAGGTTGGCTAACAAAACCACTCATCGCTGCGGTCCCTCAGGAAAGGAAAAACAACCAAGTGAAAGCATATGATCAACCAAAGAGATGGTGGCGATGGAATGAAACAACCAAGGCTCATCTAGTAAAAATTAGCTAATCATAAAAATGACAATCACGAGATGTAAATTGGGCATGGGTTCATTTTTATATAAGCTTGAACCATGGAGAACTTTGCTTGGATTCAGTTTCATATTTACACAAGCTTGAAACGAAAAACTATGCTTTCTATAAGTGTGCATGCCCCCAACATAATGTTTCAATCGAGGTACATTCCCCCCAAGCTTCATTTCAGTCAACGAGGTGGATGGAATGAAGGTTCACTTTTGAGATCTTGGAATGATTCAAATGGGATTTTACGAGATCTTAATCAAAGACTCGATTTGGAAAAGGGAGTTGCTTCATTTTCTAACGAGGTTGACACAATAAAAGAACTATCCTCATTGCTCCTTATTTCAATTTTTAACGAGCTTGACACAAGACCAGGAACTATGCTCATGACTCCTATTTCATTTTTTAATGAGGTTGACATAGTAAAAGAACTTTCCTCATGACCCTTTGTTTCATTTTTTAATGAGGTTGAAACAAGACCAGGAACTATCCTCACGATCTGATCATGGACCATATGAGAACATGGCTCCCAAGAGGTCTTCATTGGACAGAAGAACCACACTCTGGGAGGAATTCATGTCATTTGGTAGATCAGGTTCCAATGCCCCCAGTACATAACGTACTATACCATCTGCGTGATCATTAGCAGACGCAGAGAAGGAACGGATAGCCACATAATTGACCTGTGGGGGGGGAAGGTACTGCTTGCAAACAAGATCCGATAGGGGAGGATGGTTGCAAAGGAGGCGCTTGGTGACTAATGAACGACAATTGATCAAGAGGCACAATTATCCCTTCGTGCGGAAAACAAACCACACAGAAAAGCGAAGAAACAAGAGCTCCCATGATATAAACATAGTCGTGTCCAAGGAGAAGATTGAAATCTAAAGGACCTTGGACTACCACCACGTCTATATAGATGGTCTTCCCTTCCAAAGTAATAGGGAACTTTAGAAGGACCCCTAATGGTTGTCTGGTTCCTTTGTTGAAAGCCAACAAATTCTGAGTGATAGGCACAAGCTGTTAGGAGCCTAAATCTTGCCAAGTAGTAGAAGACATGATTCTAACAGACGCACCTTCATCTAATATAGTGCCAGGTGCTACCATATTATAGGCTTGTACTGTGATTTGGAAAGGCACGTAAGATGGGAGGCAGAAAGCAGTCAATGGACCCCAATCGAAAGAGACGACAAAACTACTTGATGGGGGCATCATATGATTGCCCCCATGCTGTATAGGAATAGGAGAAGGACTCTCTTGAACAACTGGGACGGGAGGGTCACTCTTCAATTCATGAGAATCTAAGGAGACGAGAAGAACATGAGCAATATGATCACCTTTCTCTTCCAGAACAAAGTGAACAACTGAAGGTGAAGCCAAGTCGACACTCTTTGCAACCAATGGTTGGTTGGGAATAGACATAAGAAAGTCATGCTTAGGAAGAGTAGGATGGGTAAGAGATGAATCCAAGTCAGTCTCTTTACCAACTGGGAGAGGGTTAGAAGAAAGCCTATGATAACCAACAGGAAGTTGGGGTTGAGGAGCTGCAAGATTTTCCAAGAGCTTGGAAGCTTTATCCATAAGAGGATAAAGGTGAATAAGATGCTCTCCTTCACATAACTTATAGGGGAATCTAATCTTCCCTTTCTTCTTACCATCGCTAAGTGAGGGTGCAACATCGACATGATCTCCAGAGGTTGATGTGGATGGTTGATCCAGATTTTGAGACCATACCTCTAGGACTCTAGGAATGCCAGGACAATCTTGAAGGAGATGGTCACCCTTACATAGCTTGCAAGGGAATTTTACCTTCTGCAAAGGGTCAAGATTTGTCTACATGAGGTGCATTTGGTGTAATAGCCGCACGGTTGGCCTCTTGCTTATCTGACTTTTTCTTATTCTTAGCCTCCTAATTACTAGATTTCAAACTTTAACCAGGTGAAGTAGAAGAGGATGATGAAGAAATGGGGGAAGAAGGCGAGGGGTCAACCTTAGAATCATCATGACATGATTCAAATGAAGGAGACATTTGGACAGGAGTCGGGACACTCGGGACCATCGAGGTCGAAAATAACTAGACAGGTAAACCAATGGTTAACCCAGGGAGGGACAACGTTGCCATATAAGGAGTATCAACATTTCCAAAAGAAGGAAAAGGACCAAGATTCCCATCCGAGGGGAACCCTTGACTGGTAGACTCTAGAAATGTTTCCATTAGAATCGACCCTAAAGAATTACCAAAGAAGATAACTTTTACCAGGAATATTTCGTGGGCAGTTAATTTTAAGACGCTGAAACAAAACTTTTCCTTTTCATATTTTAAGAGTCGAGAAAAAGAACAAACGGTGACTCTATCACTTTCGATTTGAAACAAGCTCAAAAGGACAAGCGCTCGAACGACCTTTTTATTTTAATGAGTCAAAAAGATAAAATGACTGCTTTGGATGATCTAGCTAAATGGGATTACCAGGCAACTGTGAACTGCAGAATACCTCTCAGTGAACCGAGAAGTACGAGCAGGCAATCTCCCCGAATGCTGTGTTCGATGTATCACATTTGCAAGGCGGCTGACTTGGCTTCCTATGGATAAAGGATTGCAACCTAGAGGGGTCTCCTGTTATATACTTGATGGTACAAGGAGCACAAATCCATACTAGCGTTTTCTAGTGCCGAAGTGAACGACAACTGCTAGGTTTAAAGATGCCAGAACACATCTCTAGCTTAGACCACTAAATGTGAGTGTTAAGTTTCAATGCTTCCTTAGGTTAATTCGATAAATTTTAATGGTTGATCTTGAATTAGGTTTCAATTACAAGGCCCTACCACTGTCATCTGAGAACTCCTATATGCAGCTATATGAAAAAAGAGATATTTGTCTTCAATGAAAGTTAACACTAATTCAAAGATAGGGAACACAAAATCAATGCAACAATCAAAGAATGAGATATTTCTCTAATAAATAATCTAAATGCACTTAATCTTCCCATAACAACATAAGAAGTTTCATTTCATTTCTAGTGCTTATGATGATGCAAATCTAGCTTCTCAATAACGCTACTAATGCAATATTTTACTTAAGTAAACTAGAATGATGTTCTCCTTTTCATAAAATGCAAAATGAATCTTTCACATAAAGCACTTTAAATGAAAGTTTTTCACAATTCCGAACAGACAAGCATCAATCAAATCCAAAGCATTATAAATGAAACTAAAAGCAACTTCTTCCCTGAATCGAACAGACCAAACACATAAGTGCTTCAATCGACAAACCAAGCAATGTAATCTATGTTTGGAAAGAGAAAAGAGACACTCAAAATAAGAGAACAAATGAGACTCTTTCACTCATTAGTTTGAAAACAAAGCATCCTAGTGACTTCTGGGAGGAAGAAGAGAGTCTGAGGGTCAAGACACATTGGCACAAGAATGGGAGAAATTTTGATTTTTTCTTACCCCTAAGACTGGTGCGACTACCTAATTGACAAGTAGCGCTGATAGGCATGACCGGCACTACTCACCAGTACTAAAACTAGCGTTGATGGCCTGATTGACGTGACTGCATAACTGAAAACTAGCGCTGATCGAAGGATTCAAAGAAAAAATAAAAAAGAACTTCACATAAGGCCATACTTAACACATTAGAGGGTGGGCTAAACCAAGCAAGCACACAAAGCAGGCTAAATGCAACTTTCTAGTCAGGGAGAAAATAGTAAAAAAGGCTCACGGGGTCAAAAAAACAAGAGCAGAACACACTGGCCAAGATTGGGGTCTAGCCCTAATCTTCACTTACAAGGATCGATGCGACTGCCTACTAAAAACAAGTGCCAGAGGCGGGTCGGCGTGACTATTCCTTTACAATTCGCGCTGATTGGCATGATTTTCAGCTAATTAAACGTGCTATCCGAGGAAACTAAGAAAAAATAAATTAAAACAGGGACCAAATCTGCTACTATGGATTTCATACTTAGGCTAGTAAGCAAGAGAAAAGCAATAGAACCAAAGGGAAAATGCGAAACTAGCAAAGTTCTCACGAAATCATGAAATCCAAAACAAACAAAAGGATGGGATCTCCCCAATGGAGTCGCCAATTTGTGGTGATGTAAAATTATAAGTGCGGACACGAACGAATTCCTATAGCCCGATAATGGGTCTAGCCACAACAGATACATTCCATGGAAGATTTCCTTAGGTTAGAATCAATTAAGAGAGCCTACATCTTGGCTGCTTATCCTGCTTGATGATGTACTCACTTGCTCACTCCAATAATCTCTCGCTTCCTTCTTCAAGCTCCTGAAACAAGTAAACAACAACAACACACAAACATAATAATAGAAAAATTGCAATTCAACCTACTTAACAAGTCAAGAAGCATTAAGACACGAATATGTAATATTACAAAACATGTAGGAAATCAATCGATAGTTGCATATATTAATATCAAAGAGAGATTACAACCATTCGTCTTGACGTCGCAGTCTTCCTCTGACAAGACCAGGTTCCCACACACTTCTGCTAGCACTTCATGATGGCTTCAAACAACAATAGTTTAAAGATTCTTCCCTTTAGGCTTCACTCCAAACCAAACACACTTCTCCCTCACATAACTAGATGGCTACAACTAGTAATAGCTTGCTTGTTTGATTATGATTTTCACACTAATCACTCTCTAAGTGGCTTGTGCTTGGGAAGAAGGGAGGTTTACATAGGAAACATGGATGGGAGATGGATCCTCTTCTCATGGGAGAAGGACTTATCCCTTGAGGTAGTTCCATCATTATAGCGGAAAGGAGCCCAAACTGTCATCCTCAACTCCATCCGGCCAAACCATTTACCAGACTTCAATTATGAAGCTTCTAGAGATGGAAACTTCAACTCTAATTTAAAAAAATTTCCATAACAGGACCGACGTTACTGGAACACATCTTAGTCACACCGATCGTTGTGGGGAATAGTGCTAACTTCTGCACATCAGCGTGGGGAGACAAAGGCCATTAGCGCTGGTCTTGTAAATTGGGCAAAACAGAAGTTTCAGGGGAAATGGTGCAAAAGGGAAATGATCTGCTCATGAAGAGGGACATAATGGGAGTTTCTTCATGATGGCAAAGCATGCAGGGTTCACTGTAGAGGTCCTCCAGGATCAAGGAATGGGGAGTACAGGGACAGTGTCAAAATGCCGTGTAACACCTCTGGACCCCATCATTTCCAGAACTTCGAACTAACCTGCTTGATCAAACCACTCGACTATGGTATAGCTAGGGTTAGGACATAATAAGTGTATCACAAAACAAAGAAAACTATCTACCTCTCGAAGGTATGATCGGCACAATAAAGAGAATATATGACCATGGTATAACCCGTCTCGAGATATAACAAATTAATCATAAAATAAAAATACTCGACTAGTCGAAAGCTCAACCTCCGAGCCGTCTGATCATGTGAATAAAATACTATTTTTTGTTGGTTTGTGTGCAGTGCGCTTTTTAATAAAAATTTTCAAAATTTCCCATTTCACGTTCAATTATTATTTGTTAGATCAATAATAATTTTTTTAATGATTTTTTGATTCTCGAATACAAAAACGCTTGGCTTGTTTACAGGGAATTAAGGCACACATTCGTTTGCGATTTTCATGTTTTTCTAAACAAGATTTTAATATTTTAGGCTATTGTGATTGCATGCTCTTTTCTGGAGTATTGATCAAAGAAAAATTGAAGTAAGTATACTGAGTACCAGTTTCAAAAGCGTCTTTGTAAGCATAATTTAATTTTTTTTTAGATGTTCTTGAGTGTAATTTGAAATTTTAAATTAGCAGAACTTATGTATGTTGTATTCGTATTTACAAGTTATAAAATACAAAAAAAAGGAAGCTCTTTAATGCCACATTTAAGACTTTAAAATATTTTTCCTGCCTGCTGTTCTTTTAACTCTTGTTCAAGAAGAACTGAAATGAGGCAATGCAGTTCTAGTTTCAACAAATTCTGTGTAAGCATAATGCTATTTTTTTTGCAAATTCTTGAATTCAATTCCAAATTTTGAGTTTTCAAAACTTATATATGATTTCTTAATGTTTATAACTCTTAAAATGCCAAAAAACACAAAATTTCCAATTACAAACTTAATATTTTAGGGTGTTATGGTTGCATGCTCGTTTCTTAAGTCATGTTAAAAGAACCATTGAATTAAGGAAACACAGTAGCAGTTTCAAAAAATTCTGTGTAAGCATAACGATATTTGTTTTAGAAATTCTTGAATTCAATTTCAAATTTTAAATAAACAAAAGTTATATATCCTCTGTTACTATTTACAGGGAATACAATAGGAAAAAATGGAAAATCTACGATGACAAAATAACAAATGAAGTAGGTTAAAGAAAAGATTAGGACCATGGAGTTGGACCAGCACAACAAGTGAACTTCGGTGCATTACTCATGTCAAATACAACCTACAGGATGCGAAAGAACGTATGATGACCTGGCAGATGATATTTGAATATTTTGAGCAGAGGGAATGGTTAAAAAGCCCAAAAGCTACTAAAACAAAGAAAAAATTGTTTGAAATAATGAGAGTAACAGAGTTACATAAATTAGCAACTATGGCCATAATTTTTCCCTATTATGACATGATTTCGCGAATTCTCTCTTGTGCTAATATTAAAAATCGAACAATATCTAACAATCAAGAACTAGTGATAGCCTCCTGGAAATTTGAAGTGTTATCGACCATATATAAGCTTAGTGCTCCACAAATATCACTTAATTATGAAAATTTTCATAAATTTAAAAGTATTGTCTTGAAAGAATCTCGTGAGAATTATGATATATTAATTAAAGAATGGTTTAGAGAAGAAGCAAAAGGTTTCAAGCTCAAAGGAAAAAAAGGACTATCTAATAGGTATTTTTAAGAAGCATGTTAGATTTCTTATTAAAATGCTAAGCAAATTATCTGGGGAACAAGATCATGAGCATTGTCAAACTAAATGGATCCCAATAATCCATAGCATTTTGAATGATGGGAAACACCTTAATTGGGTTGAGTTGTTGTCACAGAATATCATAGATTCAGTGAAGTTTTCAGTGGCATCTCCCTTCGGTTCATTTATATTTTTTGTATGTCTGCCTATTTGTTAGATGTTGTTATTGCCTCGGTCCCATTTCCCCTCATGAAATGGAATTACCCATCTGACCAACAACTACCATTTCAAAATTATGCTCCTATTCTATGGGAATCTAATTTATATACATTTTTATGATATTTTCCACTATGTTTTGATTCATTTGCATCAAGTCCTATTTGGAACAGTACCTCCCAAAATAAGTGATAATCTGAAAGAAGGCCTAGAATCAATAGGTCACTAGTTTGTTGAAGAATTATTTTCCTACATTAGGGTTTTTGGTAGAGAAGTTGGACACCATCTTCTGCACCAATATATTCTATAAAGACTTGCTTTGAGAGAAGTGGCTAATCAAGTTGTTTTGTATGGGCAAGCCAAAAAGTTGACTAAGCTGCAAAAGAAACTCTAGCCTAATTTCCCAATAAAGTTTGGTGATATTAATATCGATACAAAGGACATGAAATCAAAGAAGACGAAGAGCTTGAGGAAATTTGGTTATTTACTTTGCCCCGTTATGACTATGATTCTCAATATTTCATTGCCAATCATTATATAGTAGTCAGTTATATTAAAATTTTTATTCATTAGGAACCACCTTTCGATGTGGTTTTTACTTGCATTGATGCTTTTCAGCGAGCTGTCCAAAGAGGCACACTCCTACATAGTGAATCAAGATGACAATTGCAAGAATTTAGAGAGGAAATGTATAAAAGTTTTCTAAAGGAAAAGGCTCTACACCTCAACATTTCATTCAAAGAGTTAAAGTCTATTGATTTTTTGCAATTTAATTTCAATGAACTCACTTTAGAGGCTTCTATTGTTTCTCAAAAGGGAAAAGAAGTAGAAATTGAAAAATTAGAAGGTTTTGTTGTCATAGGTGAAGAAGCTGAATCCACATCAATACAAAATATGAAAGAGGAACATGAAACTATAGGAAGATAAAAGATTCCAGAAAAAGAAGAAACAGGTGAACATGCGATTATTGTCATTAATTCTCTTGAGAAAACATAGCAAGAGAAACCAAAAAGTGTAGAAGTTAAAAAAATGGAAGTACCTGTTTAGTCAATTTAGTGTCCTAAATTGCTTGCATAAATTATTAACTGAGGTTTGTAGATTGATGAAGTGTGATGCACTATATGTGCTTAGTTAACTTTTCTCTTACTTCGTTGTTTTGTATTTTATGTTTGTTTTGGGGGGTTTCTGTTCTTTGATGTCTAAGAATATACAACCTATGAGAAAATTTAAATGGATCTTAACACATATTTCATTATATTTAGAATTAAATAGTGGATCTAGAATTTCAAAATAACCAAAATACTCAATTCTACTGATGTCCTTGTAATAAAATAATTCCAAATTTAATGAAATATATGTTTAATGAATTTTAAAGGAAAGGAAATGTTCCTAAATTATTCTAATCTCCTAAAAATGGACCAAGAACTGTTGACTAGTTTGAACCTAATAAGAAAACAGAGCATCTATCTTATTTTATCATTTAGTCCTAATCCATGGATCTAATTCTTAAAACTAAAATGATATTGATGTAGAAGGTAACTCAGTTATTGCATTCATTTAAACATTCAACCATTCAATTTTGGAATATGATGAAATCAATCTCCTTGAAATGATTTTTTGGAATGTCAAGTGATGCAACTAAGTACGGACTTGAAAGTAGAAAATAAAAGGTAAAAGCATGTAAAAGTAACAATATACTGAGTAAATTCAATCACTGTATGAATTAGATATTTAACCATTTAAGTTAGGATCATCATCATTTTGAAATGGTTTTTGAGAACATCTATTAACACAGTTAATTGATAGTTCTATTCTAAGAAAACAAATAACAAAATAGTAATAAAACTAAGCAACTGTGTATTCTTATTACTTCAATCTTCATTCGGTTTTGGAAACAGTCATTTTTCCATAAAATACCTCAGAAGAACAAGGCTGCACAGTTGTGATTTTATCCTTACACTATTGGTTAAAAATTGAAATGAAACATCATTCTAAATTAGAAAACAAACTTGTTGAAAACGGAGTAATAGAAATTAAATTGAAAATAACAATTGAAAAACCTCCTTCAGTGTAAGGGCCCTCGACAACTAATGTGGTTGGAATGCTAGCTAGTTAAAGATGCACTTTAAACCATCATTGACAAAACGAAATTTGTATTATGAGAAAAACGAAGTCTGAATACAGAGTATCAACAAAAACCCTGTAATTCCTTCTAACTTCTAACTACTTCTCGGTTCCATGCAACCAATATTTATAGGAAAATAACATAACTATTTAGGAGAAAAACTTGCTACATGTGGATAATCCAAATTAAATCTAACATGACTATTTATGAGAAAAACTTGCTACAAGTGGCTTAATTCGAATTAAATATTCAACAAAACTGTTAGAGTCTTGATTAGCTACGAAAGAGAAAATCAAGAGTCCTACTGCTTCTAGATAATTTATTTGACTCCATCTTTAACCATGAATTTAGGCATGCTTTTTTGTCGATCTGGATCGAGTGAATAGGATAGAATCCATGTGGATATGATTCTAGAAATGCCCATGTGGCCTAGTTCTTCATTTGACACCTGTGACTTGCCAAACCATGAGAGTAGCTACAGAATCCTTAATTAGCTGCAGAATAGGCTGTGTTTTGTAGCTAATTTGCTAAAATCTATTAAAATAGCAAGAACATGAAAATATAATATGGTGATCATTTTAATGCTTTCCTAAGACAAAACTTAGCATTTATCATTGATTAGGTATGTAGTCTTATGAGAAAATGAGAGAAAAGGGTGAGAACAAATGTCAAGGAGAAGGTAATTATGAGTTTCAACATACCCCCACTACAAAATCATTGCATGTCCTCATGCAATTTGCCAAAAATGTGAGTTATTCTTCTCTAATGTATTTTCTCAGATACCTCTGCTAGTACATCCAATTTTATTATTTTTCTCTTCTTTGAAGTGACTGTCATTCCGGTTTTCTCATAAGAAGCCTGTACTTGAAGTTAATAGCTGTTCTGTTCAAAATCTTATTCTTTCTTTTCAACTTACTGTTTTTATTATACCACAGTCCTAGATGCAGAATGGTATTATCACAAATTGCTTTGTCCAATTTATTTGTTCCTTCAAGGTTTCATTCTCCTGTTTGATATGTCTGTTCAATATCTCTAATTCATAAATTTCCTGTTTGAGAGTGTCAATTAGAGGTTCTTGTGGATTGACAGAAGGTTCTGGGTTCATTGAGGCACTTCTCTTCTCCATTGATTCTATATAATCATATACTTATTGCTACACTGGGTCTATGCTTGGAGATCTTTTGCATTGGCTACCTTCAAAATGATGATCAGGAGAATTTTGAGGATTGTGTGCAGAAGGGATGTTAATAGGAGATGTTTCTGGGGTTTCCTCGTCTAAGTTTATAAACTATGTCCCTTTTGATGATGTTTTCTTTACCAAACCTTGGAGTCTAGAGCTTCTTCTAGGTTGTGGATGACTTACATTCTCCTCACCTGTGACCGTTTTTCTCCTTTCTTATTTTTCCTCTTGCCCTAATTTGCTTCCTGGTTTTTTTAGTTCTTCAGAGATTAATTTTTCATCATCTTTCTGTAATGAAGACTCAAGTCTGTCTTTAATAGTTATACCAGTCTTCTTTCTTCTGCTTCTTCTAACATTATCTTCTTTAGGTGACTCTGGTGCTTCTTGGAAATGGTTTCTAATGAGGAAATTCTCCCAGGTATCTCATATGATTTTTAAATGAAACTCAATCAATACCTTTATCAACCCATGATGATACATGGTTGTATCTATGAACTCTATTTTCTTTTGCACATTTGAGGCCATCCTTCTTAAACTATTTAGCAGGAAGAAAGGAAGATTGATTTCTCCATTTTCTAGGAAATTCATCAATAAACGGATATGGTAGACATACATGCAACCAAATATCCCATCATAGTTGATAATTTCTATAATATCAAGAGCATGTTCCTCCACTTACTTTTAAGAGCTGAAATGGGAATTCCTTTTCTAAAAATAGAGACATCCATACCTGGGTTTTTGAGTATTACTTTCCGTGATTCACTGTGGAACTCCTTGTTTTTGAACCATCTTTCACCATGCCTTGGAAATTTTGTATCCTCGGTTATGAATGACTCAGTTACCTCAAACTTAATATCTCCAATTTCTACCTTTGCGCCATAAAAACATTGAGCAAAGGATTTTGTAATCTCCTTATGAAAACCATAAAATTTCTCGATGAATTTGAGCCATCCAGCTTTCTGCAACATTTATTTGAGTTGTGGGTATCCTTCCATGTATTTTGCTCCTAGCAGTTCTGATCTGAAAATTAGCTCCATGCCTTCTACTACACAGAGTTCTCAACCTTTAGAATTACCCTTCTTGGTTTTATGAAATGGATTGATTGCAGGTTTGTATGAAATAAGTAGATGGTAGGGGTTTTGGAGAAACGTGGACAAGTATGTCACGTCGTAGTCATGACCATTAAAAATAACGAGGGATTTAATTATGGACCATTATGTGACAAAATATGGAGGATGTGGCAGATATGCAGTACGATGGAGATTGCAATCAAATCAAATGATGATTCGTCAAGGAAACATATGAATACCCATATTATACATGCTTTATGTTTTAACCTTGCTATTTTAAAATAATTTTTGCATTTTACCTTTTAGAACTTAACCTTTTCGTTTGTTGTTTCCTTTGATGTTGATCTGCAGATACCCTTTTAGCATATCAGTCTTAAAAAAAACAAGGTTTTTCAATTCCCTTCAATCATCATTTGTTTGGAACAGAGCTGCTGAATGAGATATAGCTGCAGAATCAAATTAGCTGCAGAACATGATAAAAATGAGGTATGGTTCCGGAATATGAATGTGAAATGAAATGGAAATGGATGAAAGTGAAGTGGAATGAAAATGATATGAAATGAATTTGCAGATTGGGAACTACAAATGAATGTAGCTTTATGTCACTACTTATTACAGAAAGGAAATGGGAAATATAGGATGTCAGAAATCTCTAATTTTAACCCTGTATTTCCTATATAAGTATGCCAATGAATAATTGGTTTTCATACTTATACATTTTATTATTATTATTATTATTACTACTTTTTTTTTCCTAGATATATATACAGGAAAAAGCTAAGTTAGTGGAGAAGAAGAATTCTTCTTCACCAACCTCATTTCAGTGTTATCTTGGAATTTTTTTACAAAATCCTCTCTTGAAATTGGCTTATGATATATCTTCAACTGATGACCATTCAAAAGAATGTTAGAAAATTATATATTACAGAGCAATGGAACACATAAAATATTGCAGAAATAAAAACACAGAAAACGCATAAAACAAGAGAGACATAGATATACGTGGTTCACCCAGTTTGGGCTACGTCCACGGAGAAACAACCAGTCCTTCTTGTTGGAAATAATAATGAGAGGGGGGTGAATCAGTATTATCAGATCAATAATTTTATTTCCCAAACAGATTTGTATACGCTACTTCAGTGAAGTGAACTAGCGTGTACACACAACTGTGCTTAAAGAAACCAACGTATACGTATATAACTTGTGATTTAGACAATTTATCATGTGTTGAGCTTAAACGAGTATATCAGAGATTTATTAGACAGTGCAATAAAAGGAGAATAAAGCATCACACGTAAGCAACACACGTGAACACCAAGATTTAAGGTGGAAACCTAATGTGGGTAGAAACCATCTGCTGATGTCGTCTCTGTCTTCTTTTAATAATAAGAAAATTTGTTTACAATCTTGTACTAGTGCAAACTCATACCAGTACGCAGGCTTCTACTTGCAGAAGGTTACAACCTTCTCTCATTTTCTAGCTTCTATTGGAAGGGATCTACAACCCCCTAGCTCTTGTACTAGCTGATTTGTTTACTAGTACGTAGGCACCGACCTATAGAAGGCTACGACTTTCTTTCTTCCTCCAGGGACCACGTTTCATAAATTTTTAGACTAGATACTCCTGGATCACAACACCACAAGCTGAAGGCCACGTTTCATCAAATTTTCACATTGGACCCATCAAAGATTTTTAAACTTAAACTGCATCAACCAATATTCAGTTAATCTGAACGATCAGATCATTGACACCAAAACTCTGTGCTGAACCCAGAACCCTGCATCATCATCCAGAACCAGCTGTAACCTCAAAAACCATGCAATAGAGTGTATACGCTACTTGGTTGAACCCACCCTACTTGTATATGTGACTTCCTTTAACCTAACCTGCATATATCTCTAAAGATACTGAATCATACACTTCTGAACCACAGACTGTACCAATCAGTGACATTATGAAGATCCACTATTATATTACAGAGTTCAAAACATATAGCAACAAGGATCACCCTTCCTTCTTAATCAATCAATCAATCAAATTCAATTTCCTTATACAACATTTCTACGTTCAGATCTAAGAGGACTTCATTGACAAACAACAGTAAAACAATAGAATTTGATAAGATAGATCAGTCATATCTAAACATAAGCTTTTCTTTTTGTATACGCTACTTGGAAGAGTCGAACCTGTGTGTACATGCACTTTGGCCGAGATGAACCTGCGTACAGATCTACAAATTTTGACTCAGAACTTTGCTGCAATTCCAAACTTTAGACAAACCCAGATCATGATAGATAACAAATAGAACAGGTGCAAAACATCAGATCTGGTCACAACCAATATCAGATCATTCAAGAATAAGTCATTTCAAGTCTCATGATTCCTGATCCAATGTTGAACTCAAGGTGCACATGAATATTTCAGATCCAGTCCCAAACATAACCCTGCAACATAATATATACTTCAGATAGAAGTATTCCTTAGAATCTCATTGCTTGCACACATTGGCCTAATGATCTTCTCCTCCTTATATACTCTTAGGCCTTTCTCAATACCTTGGACTAAAACCACTTAGGACCAATACCTTGGACCCAATACCTAGGGTCAATACCTTGGACCAAATGCCTCGGACCAATTACCTTGGACCAAAATACCTTGGATCAAATACCTTGGACCAAAAACTTGGTTTTCCAACATGTACGTGCTTTTCCTCCTGTGAAAGTGCATGTATACATTATACGCTACTTTTGTTCTATTAAACTGCGTGTATACGCGCCTTGGACAAAGTGAACCAGCATATACCTCTCTTTCTTCATTCTTTGGAGTCTGATCTATAATCCTTTGCTATTGACCTGCTGCAATGTGAACTTTCATCTGAGTGAGTTGCCATCAAGGACAATACCTATATCATAATTCCAACAATCTCCCCCTTTGGACTTGATGGCAACAACAACACCAAGACACTCTCCCCCTTTGAAATCAAGGGCAAAGGGCGGACCAAGATATTCTCTCCCCTATGCTGTTTATGCTCCCCCTGAGTACATGCTGAATTCTCTGATTAAGCTCCCCTTTGTACATGCTGAGATGCACTGAACCCGTCCATGCTCCCCTTGAGCACAAGCAAAGTCTGCAAAAATATTCTCCAAAAGAATAACATGACTCTATAACTCAATTATGTGAGTATGACCTTCCTATCACCAATGACACATACACACATTCATCTCCTAACCAAGTGGGGATATACCAAATTTGACTCATCCACCCAACCAAGTGGGGATATAGCAATTGTTTATACATGATAGAAATATAATTACATCATCCATCGCATGCAAAGTGGGGATACAAAGTACATCATTTGTCCAATAGGACTCATTCAAATGTATGAGAAGACATATCACACCCAAGACTTTTACATGACTTAAGTAACAAAAAGTATAAATATCTGAAGCCATAGCTGAACTCAGCAACCATAATGCCAACAATGCAGAATGCGAGTGAAGGCTAATGCTCCCCCTGAACGTATGCTACCTGTGCATTGTTAACAAGTCAATGATCAAGGCATCTTTGTCAGTTAGATAAAAATTAATGAATAGAGCATATCAATAGATTGTAATCATCAACATCAGACAGAGAACCCATATCAGAGCCTACCCCACTATTTTTCTTTTCTGAAAAACATATACACTCCTTGACCCATAGAAACCCGCATGTGTACGTGACTATACTTCATGAAACACACGTATAATAACCTTTCTCTGAAAAATTAGATTTAACAGTAGGATGATGTAGCAACTACTCCCAGCTTTTGTCTGAGATATTCAAATGTTTCTCTGGGCAATGGTTTAGTGAATATATCAACAACCTATTCTTTGGAGGGAACATACTCCAATTTGACCTTTTGTTCAAGCACTTGTTCACGTAGAAAATGGTATTTGATGGGTATGTGCTTGGTCTTGGAGTGCATGACTCGATTCTTTGAAATACTGATGGCACCTATATTATCACATAGAATGGAGATGGGTGGAGTATATGTGATCTGAATGTCTTGCAAGGTTTGCATCATCCAAAGTAGTTGTGTGCAGCAAGATGCAGCAGCCACATATTCTGATTCAACTGTGGATAAAGAAATTGAACTTTGTTTCTTGCTGAACCAAGATAGTAACCTGGAACCCATATAGAATGCACCACCACTAGTGCTTTTTCTGTCATCAACACTTCCTACCCAATGTGCATCTGTATATGCATGAAGAGTAAGAACTGCATCTCTAGGATACCATAAACCAAAGTCCTGAGTTCCTTGAAGGTATTTGAAAATTCTTTTGACTACTTGAAGGTGTGATTCCTTTGGATTTGCTTGGAATCTTCCAACCATTCCTACTGCATGCATGATGTCAGGTCGGGTACCTGTTATATAAAGTAGACTGCTAATCATGGATCTGTAAGTTGGTTGATGTACTGCTGCTGATTCATCATTTGAGCTGAGACTGCATCTTGTTACCATTGGGGTACATACAGGTTTAGAATCTTCCATTCCATACCTTTTCAAGATCTGTTTGAGATATTTGGTTTGTGAAAGAAAAATAACATCTTTATTTTGTTGAACTTGTAGACCAGGAAAATAGGTAAGTTCACCAAGCAAGGACATTTCAAATTCTTGCTGCATTACTGAAGCAAAATTCTGACCCATGGATTCTTCATTGCTACCAAAAATGGTATCATAAACATAAAACAATAATAATTAGCAATTTATCAGTTTCAATCTTTGTATATAGATTGTTATCTGTTGAACCTTTTGTAAAACCTTGTTGGTGTAGATATTTGTCAAGACGGTAATACCAAATCCTTGGAGCCTGTTTTAGACCATAGAGGGCCTTTTTGAGTTTGCATACAAGTTTTCAATCGTTTCCAAGAATGAATACTTCTGGATGTTTAATATAAACTTCTTCTTCTAAATCTCCATTTAGGAAGGTTGATTTTACATCAATTTGGTATACTTTGAATTTTTGAAAGCTAGAAAGAGCAAGAAACATCCTTATGGCTTCAAGTCTGGCAACAAGTGCAAAAGTTTCTTCAAAATCTATACCTTCTTGTTGAGCATACCCTTTACAAACAAGTCTGGCCTTGTTTCTAATGATTTGTCCATTTTCATTCAGCTTGTTTTTGAATATCCATTTAGTTCCTATAATATTTTTATCATGAAGTCTAGGAACTAATTCCCAAGTATCATTTTTTTCAATTTTCTCAAGTTCTTCATCCATGGCCTTGACCCAAGATTCATCTTTGCATGCTTCTTTTACATTTTGAGCTTCAGTGGAGGATAGTAATGCTAGATAGCTTGAGGTCCCTGTAATATTTCTTCTTGTCTGTACATCTGCCTCTTTTTCCCCTAAAATTTGAATTTCTGGATGATTTTTTTGAACATACTTGGATGGAGTCTTTTCTTCTACCATTATTTCCTCTTCTGGTGCTTCATTGGTTTCTTCTTCAATATGATTTTGATTTGATGTGGGAAAATAATTCCATTCTTCTTCATTGTCATAATCTTCTATTGATTCTATCTGTTTTGGATTTTTGCATGCTTCATCAACTACAACATCAATGCTTTCAACAATTTTTCCAAGTCTTTTATTATAACATTTATATCCTTTACTTATGGAAGAATAACCAAGAAGAATACCTTCATCTTCTCCAGGTTCAAACTTACCAAGTTTTTCATCAGTCCTTTTGATATAACATTTGCTTCCAAAAACTTTAAAGTATTTTACAGTAGGAGTCTTACCATACCAAAGTTCATGTGGAGTTTGAGTGTTGTTTACCTAAACATTTGCTTGGTTGAGAATAGTTACAACAACGAATGCAACTTCACCCCAAAAGGTTGCAGGAGTTCCAGATTCATCTAGCATAGCTTGAGCCATTTGTTGAACTATTATGTTCATTCTTTCTACCACACCATTTTGCTGGGGAGTCCTTGCGGTGGAGAATTTCCTTTTTATTCCATGTTGTTCACAAAAGTCAAAGAATTCATCCGAGGTAAATTCCCCTCCTCGATCAGATCTGAGGCATTTGATTTTTCGATCTGATTCATTTTCAACCAAAGCTTTGAAGGCTTGGAACTTTTCAAAAGCTTCATCTTTATGTTTTAGAAGACCTATCCAACACATTTTGGAAAAATCATCAATGAACAAGATAAAGTATTCTTCTCCATGAGGTGACTTTTTCCTTGATGGTCCACATAAATCAGTATGGACAAGTTCAAGAGGCTTACTAGCTGACCCTTATTTTTCCATGAAGTGAACTCTGGTTTTCTTGTCGATTTGACATGGTTTGCATATTGTATTTTCTGGGATGCTGATATCTGGAAGATCACGAACAACCTTGAATCTGCATGCTTTTCTTATTTGAGAAAATCTTAGATGTCGCAATCTTCTATGCCACAACTAGTTTTGATCATTTTTGCTTAGATATCATTGTTTTTTTCCTCCCTTGAGTATGTATAAGTTGTTTGGAGTTCTTGTACCTTTGATCACGGTCTCTCCTGTATCAAGCTCACAAACAACACATCCGTTTGATCGAAACATCACTTCATTTCCTTGATCACAGATTTGACTAACACTCAACATGTTATGCTTAAAACAGTCTACATACATAACATTTCCAACTTTAACCTTTTCTTTCAAGAAAATAGAGCCTTTATCTTTTATGACAACAGGAGTGTCATTTCCAAATGAGACATTCTTTTCCTTTTTGAAGGCATTATATGGGTGAAGTTTTTCTTTGTCACTTGTCATGTGTTTTGAGCATCCACTGTTGATGTACCATTGATTTTCTTGTCCTTCTGCATACAAGGCTATACCACATCTTTCTGTTTGAGATTCTTTCCTTCTCCATATCTTGGGATTTAATGGAGTTTGCTCCTTTTGAGATGTTTGCCGAAATTTGCTCCTACATTTAGATTCTTCATGACCAAAGTTGTTACAGACTGAGCATTCTATTTCATTTTCAAGAAGAGAAAAGTTATTATAGGAACTTTTCTTGATCCTTGTTACATTCCTTTGGTTTCATGCTTCTCTAGTCATGTTGGTTTTGTAAGCAACACGTTGAGCAACTTTATGTCCAAAATTATGACATGAAAAACATTGCCCATTAAAGAAGTTCCTACGTCTATCGAATCTATTGACCTGCTGATTGTAGTTTCTATTGATATTCATCTTTGGAGAAAATTGAGTATGATTTATCTGAGGTTGGTTGTGGCTTCTATTCATCCTTGGAGTAAATTGAATCTAATTTACCTGGTGATCTGCTTTATGCTTTTGCTGACGATTGTCATACTGTTCACTAGTCTTTGTTGCATCAAGATAAATTTTGGTGGAGATTGACGACTTTTGTGATTGAGATTCTTCTTCAGTATATCCAAGACCTGTCATTATCAGAGGAGAATGTTGAACATTGATAATTTCATTTAAATTTTATGATCCTTTAGAAAATCTAAGATTGAGAGATTTCATTTTCTCAAGATCCTTTCTTAGACCCACAATTTCACATTCAAGTTTTTCATTGTGTTTTTCTTTTTCAGCAAGTTGGTATGTCAAGGTATCTATAATCATGTTCTTTTCTTCTAAATATACTTTGAGTTTAGATATTTCTTCATGAAGGTCTTCTTCTTCTAAAGCATCCAAAAAACTATCATCGTCATAAGCCATGAGAAGTCTGTAATCTTGTCCAGTTTCATCTTCATCACTATTAGATAAACCATCGCTATCTTCATGAGTATAGTAACTCCTTTTATTCACAACTTATTTTCTATTCCCTTTTGCATATTCTTTTCCTTTTTCAAATTTATCTTTATGAGGACATCTGGCAGCATAATGACCGACTCTACCACAAGAAAAGCATTTGAAGGGTAACTTACCTCTAAACCTTCCAGAACCTCGTTGAAGCTTTTTGACAAAGTTTACCTCATCTTCTTCTTCTGAAATATGTCCTGATTCATTGTGTTCTTCCTTTCCTTTTGCTAAAGCTTTGAATGCGGCTTCTCTCATATCTGATGGTCCTCCTTTTCTCATCTCAAAGGCAGTTAAGATTCCATGAAGCTACGTCATAGTGATATTCTGCAGATCCTGTTTTTCTTCTATGGCAGAGGATTCAAATTTAGCAGGCAAGGATCTCAAAAATTTCTCAACTAAGGTAAATTCCTTAATTTCTTCACCCAAATTCTTCATACAATTGACAACCTCATCTATATGTAGGAAGTAACTAGCTATGCTTTCATCACTATACATCTTAAGAG
Organism: Pinus tabuliformis; assembly: GCA_031772625.1. Taxonomy (NCBI): domain Eukaryota; kingdom Viridiplantae; phylum Streptophyta; class Pinopsida; order Pinales; family Pinaceae; genus Pinus; species Pinus tabuliformis. The sequence goes on along the minus strand of CM062807.1, from coordinate 538,942,082 downwards.
TTTCATACTGAATTCTGAGAGTTTGAAGCTTAGCACGTTTTACCTGAGAGTCTCCTTTGTAGCTTAGAATGATTTTGTCCCATATTTCTTTCACTGATTTGAGCTGCATGACTTTGAAAAACTCTGATTGTGACAGACTTCCCAATAAAGTATTGACAGCTTTGGCATTGGTTTCATATTGCTTTTTACCTACCGTATTTGTAGGAATTGCGATTGGAAATGTATATCCTCCTTCCACATTTTCCCAGACATCTGTTCTAAGCGATTGTAGATAGGTTGTGGTTCTTATTTTCCAATAAAAAAAGTTTCTTCCATCGAAGATTGGCGGTCTGATGGATCCCATGCTTTATTGATTATTCATGTTAATGGATCTCCCTTCAAGCGATCAAGCTTCTTCTGAAGGACCTGCTCTGATACCAATTGTTGGAAATAATACTGAGAGGGGGGTGAATCCGTATTATCAGATTGATAATTTTATTTCCCAAATAGATTTATATACGCTACTTCAATGAAGTGAACTAGCATGTACACATGACTATGCTTAGAGAAACCAGCGTATATGCATAGAACTTGTGATTTAGACAGTTTATCACGTGTTGAGCTTAAACCAGTATATCATAGATTTATTAGATATTGCAGTAAAAGCAGAATAAATCATCACACATAAGCAACACACATGAACACCAAGATTTAAGGTGGAAACCCAATGTGGGTAAAAACCACCTGCTACTGTCGTCTCTATCTTCTTTTAATAATAAGAAAATCTATTTACAATCTTGTACTAGTGCAGACCCATACCAGTACGCAAGCTTCTACCTGCAGAAGGTTACAACCTTCTCTCATTTTCTAGCTTCTACTGGAAGGGAGCTACAACCCCCTAGCTCTTGTAGGCGCCAACCTACAGAAGGATACGACCTTCTTTCTTCCTCCAGGGACCATGTTTCATAAATTTTCAGACTGGATACTCCTGGATCACAACACCACAAGCTGAAGGCCATGTTTCATCAAATTTTCACAGTGGACCCATCAAAGCCTTTTAAACTTAAACTACATCAACCAATATTTAGTTAATCTGAATGATCAGATCACTGACACCAGAACTCTGTGCTGAACCCAGAACCCTGCATCATCATCCAGAACCAACTGTAACCTCAAAAACCATGCGTTAGAGTGTATACGCTACTTGGTTGAACCCAACATGTGTGTATACGCGACTTCCTTTAATCCAACCTGTGTATATCTCTAAAAATACTGAATCATACACTTTTGAACCACAGACTATACCAATCAGTGACATTATGAAGATCTACTGTCATATTACAAAGTTTAAAGCAGATAGCAACAAGGATCACCCTTCCTTCTTAATCAATCAATCAATCGGATTCAATTTCCTTATACAATAGTTCTATGTTCAGATCTAAGAGGACTTCATTGACATACAATAGTAATACATTAGAATTTGATTGGATAGATCAGTCAGATTTGAACATAAGATTTTCTTTTGGTATACGCTACTTGGAAGAGTCGAACATGCATGTACACACGGTTTGGCCGAGAGAAACCTACGTACAGATCTGTAAATTTCGACTCAGATCTTTGTTGCAATTCCAGACTTCAGACAAACCCAGATCATGATAGATAACAAATAGAATAGGCGCAAAACATCAGATCTAGTCACAACCAATATCAGATCATTCAAGAATAAGTCATTTCAAGTCTCATGATTCCTGATCCAATGTTGAACTCAAGGTGCACATGAATATTTCAGATCCAGTCCCAAACATAACCCTACAACATAATATATACTTTAGATAGAAGTATTCCTTAGAATCTCATTGCTTGCACACACTGGCCTAATGATCTTCTCCTCCTTATATACTCTTAGGCCTTTCTCAATACCTTGGACCAAAACCACTTAGGACCAATACCTAGGGTCAATACCTCGGACCAATTACCTTGGACCAAAATACCTTGGATCAAATACCTTGGACCAAAAACTTGGTTTTCCAACATGTATGCACTTTTCCTCCTGTGAAAGTGCGTGTATACGTTATACGCTACTTTTGTTTTGTTAAACCGCGTGTATACATGCCTTGGACAAAGTGAACCAGCGTATACCTCTCTTTCTTCATTCTTTGGAGTCTGATCTGTAATCCTTTGCTGTTGACCTGCTGCACTATGAACTTTCATATGAGTGAGTTGCCATCAAGGACAATAGCTGTATCATAATGTCAACACTTCTTTTTATATTATCCAGCAAACTAAAGAGATACAACCTACAACAAATCCGTTGTAATTCCCTCGTCGCTCTCAATATCCTCTCTCTTCCTCACTTAGAATACAGATATACATAGACACAATACAATTCCCTCATATATAGCGTGGGGTTTCCTTCTATGGAAAAAGCCATAAATTAAACATAGCTTATACCGTCAGATCTCCGCCTAATGAACGACCCATATTGAATACGAAATTACAACATTTTACAAGGCAATTTTACATCTATTTTTAGCTTCGAGGGTGCTGCCCCTGATCCCCCTGCTAAGGGGGGGCTCCCAAAGGTTGTAGCCCCCCCCCCCCTAGACCCCCCCTACAGTGAATATTTTACCAGCAGCATTGCCGCCCCATTACGAACTAGGGTCCAATATGGCGATACCTTTGAATACAAAAGATAATCAGGCTCCACACCCAACAATCGCCCACTTGGAGACTGATTATAGCAACTCCACCACTGCTTCATTTGTTGGACAATGAATCCTCTTTGGACCTGGCTGTTTCTCATCTTCTTCATCATACTTGAAGACCAACTGAAACTAAGCAGATTCTCAGTTTCTGACTGGTTACAACTTTTGTTAACATATCTGCAGGATTCTGGCTAGTGTGTATCTTTTCCAGCTTCAACTGTCCATCTTCCAATGCTGACCGTATGAAATGGTACTTGACCTATATATGTTTAGTCTTGGAATGAAATGCAGAGTTCTTTGCAAGATGTATGGCACTTTGGTTATCACTATATAACTTGCCCAACTCCTGCTTCTTACCCAATTCATTTAGAAACCTTTGTGACCAAATCATTTCTTTACTAGCCTCTATAGCAACAACATACTCTGCTTTTTTTGTTGAGAGTGCAACAACACTTTGTAGTTTTGAGACCCAACTGACAGCTATTCCACCTACAGTAAACACATACCCCGTTGTGCTCCTCCTGTTATCTCTATCACCTGCCATATCTGCATCAACATATCCCTGTAGAGCAATGTTTGAACCACCAAAGCATAATGCTTGATTTGTGGTACCTCTCAAATACCTGAGAATCCACTTCACTACCATCCAATGTTCTTTTCTTGGATTGTTCATGTACCTAGTTACAACTCCCACTGCATGTGCAATATCAGGCCTTGTGCAGACCATTGCATACATTAAGCTTCCAACTGCTGATGCATATGGAACTTTAGACATATGAGCCATTTCTTCCTAAGCCTTGGGACACTTCTCCTTACTTAATTTGAAATGGCTAGCCAAAGGTATACTAACTGGTTTTGCATTCTGCATATTAAACCTTTTCAACACCTTTTCTATGTACTCACTTTGAGACAATGTTAATTTGTGATTCTTCCTATCTCTAGTTATTGTCATACCTAGCACCCAAATCCTTCATTGCAAATGAGTTCGCCAATTTTCTTTTGAGCACATTTATTTCCTACATGTTAGAACCTACAACAAGCATGTCATCTACATACAATAACAATATAATATAGCTACCATCATTTTGCCTTTTGAGATAAACACAATGATCATAGTGACATCTAGTATAACCTTGTTCATGCATAAACCTGTTAAATTTTAGATACCACTACCTTGGAGCCTATTTTAAACCATACAAGCTCTTCTTCAACCTACACACTAGTTTCTCCTTTCCTTCTGCCTCATATCCTTGTGGCTGCTGCATATATATCTCTTCCTCCAAATCCCCATGGTGAAAGGTTGTCTTTACATCTAACTGCTCAAAATGCAAATCTTCAGCTGCTATTAGACTTAAAATAATTATGATTGAAGTCATTTTCACAATAGGAGAAAATATCTCATCAAAGTATATACCCTTTTTCTGTGCAAACCCTTTCACCACAAGTCTAGCTTTATACCTTTTTCTACCTCCATCTTCTTCCTTCAACTTGTAAATCCATTTATTCTACAATGTTGTTTTCTCTGCAGGCAACTTGACTAATTCCCAAGTATGGTTATGTGCTAAGGATTCCATCTCTTCGTTCATGGCTTGCTCCCACTTCTTCTTGGTTTCTACCTGTACTTCTTCTTCATAACATTCTGGTTCAATAGAATCAGTCAATAATACATAATATAATGAAGGAGAGTATCGTTCAGGGGGTCTACTTATCCTGGTAGATCTTCTAACACCACTTTCAGGTGTTTGAGGTGCTTGTTTCTGTTGTGGTAGTTGTTCTGGATGTTGATCATTATGATTTTTAGGCACCTCCACTTTTTTTGTGATCTCGTCAAGCACTGTGTATTCTCTGTTTTCTTTTTCCTATTTCTTTTCCTGCAGCTGATCCTTATACAGAACCTTTTCATTGAATATGACATCTCTGCTCCTAATGATTTTGTGTTTTTCATAATCATAAAAGCGAAAACCAAAATTATTAACACCATATCCAATAAAAGTACATTTCTTTGATTTTGCCTCAAGCTTTGTTCTATTTTCTTTATTAATGTGGACAAAGGCTTCACAACCAAAAGTTTTTAAAAATGAGTAGTTTACCTTTTTACCTGTCCATGCCTCCTTTGGAATACCACCATCCAAGGAACTTGAAGGCCCTCTATTTATTAGATAAACAACAATATCTACAACATCTACCCAAAATTGTAAAGACAATCCTGCATGCAATCTCATGCACCTTTCACGCTCCATGATTGTCCTGTTCATCCTTTCTGACACACCATTTTCTTGTGGTGTTCCTGGAACTGTCTTCTCTCTGTGAATTCCATTCTCTGAAGAGTACCTATTAAACTCTTTGTTGCAATATTCACCTCCATTGTCTGATCTGAAACACTTCAACCCTTTTCCTGTCTCATTTTCAACCAAAGATTTCCATTTCTTGAAAGTATCAAATACATTAGATTTATTTCAAATACAATAAATCCAGGTTTTTCTGGTTGCATCATCAATAAAAGTAACATAATAATGAGAGCCGCCAAGAGATGATACCTGAGCAAGTCCCCATACATATGTATGCACAAGCTCTATTTTTTTGCTCTTCTTTTCTTTCCCAACTCTAAGGAATTTGACTCTCTTATGTTTTCCATAACACAATTCTTATAGAATTTTAAATCAACATGCTTCATACCTGGTAACAAATTTCTTGAGTGAAGAATCTCCACCCCCTTCTCACTCATGTTCCCGAGCCTATGATGCCACAATGCCGTATCTTCTCCTGTAGAGGTTAAACCATTAACAGAATTAGAAATACCATTGCATAAATACAATGTACCAACCTTTTCTCCTTTTTCTATTACCAGGGATCCTTTAGTGACCTTCCAGGTTTTATCTGTAAAAGTAGTCACACAACCTTCACCTCCCAACTACCTTGTTGAAATAAGATTTTTCTTTAGATCTGGAACATGCCTTACCTCCTTCAATAGCCATTGATTCCCATTCTGCTGTTTTATGAAAACTGTACCCATTCCAATGATTTTACAGGGTTTATCATCACCCAATCGAACCTGTTCAAAATATCCTTGAACATAATCATGAAAATGTTTCCTATCAGGTGTGGCATGGAATGAGGCCCCTGAATCTACCACCCAGGCATCAATAATATTTTCTAAAGAAATAATCAAATCATATTGCAACACATCACCTGTTACATTCGCTTCATGATTATTTTCTTGTTGTGCATCTCCTTCTTTTCCCTTCCAAGACTTGCAGTCTTTCTTCAGGTGTCCCTTCTTCCCGCATTTCTAGCACACTATCCCCGATCTAGACTTGGATCTGCCTTTTCTTGACTTACTGCGATATCTAGGGCTCTTTCCTCTTTCCATTTTTCTTCCCCTAGTCTCTGCAGTCAAAGCATTACCTGATGTCTCACCAGATCTTTTTCATCGCATTTCCTCGCTAAGGATTGCACCGACAACATCATCAAAATTTAAAGTACCGATAGAGTTACTAATGGCCATAACTAAACCATTCCAACTTTCTGGTAATGAGCATAGAAATAACAGAGCCCTAACTTCATCATCAAAAGTTACCCCTACAGAACTTAACTGACCGGTAACTGTATTAAATTCATTTAAATGATCAGTAATAGATCCACCTTCTAATATTTTCATATTAAATAAACGCTTCATAAGAAATACCTTATTTGAGGCCTAGGGTTTTTCATATAGTTTGGCCAATGTCAACATTAAACCCTCTGTTGTCATTTCCTTTGAAATATTAAATGCTACTAACGCCGCTAGGCATAGCTGTATTGTTCCAAGTGCCTTTCAGTTGAGAATATCCCATTCTGTGTATGTCATACTCGTTGGCTTCTTTTCATTTCCGCTCAATGGTTTGTACAGATCTATCCGATATAGATAATTTTCCATCTGAATCTTCCACGGCTGGTAGTTTTGGCCATTAAATTTTTCTACCCTAAACCTACCATCTTCCACCATTGCTCCCACTCGAACCAGGAACCCTTCTCTCCTGTGAGTTTATCAGCCAAATAGACCTTTGGATCTAATACCATTTGTTAGAAAATTATATATTATAGAGCAATGGAACACATAAAATATTACAGAAATAAAAACACATAAAACAAGAGAGACATAGATATACGTGGTTCACCCATTTTGGGCTATGTCCACAGAGAAATAGTTAGTACTTCCTTTTATATTATCCAGCAAACTAAAGAGATACAACCTACAACAGATCCGCTGTAATTCCCTTGTCACTCTCAATCTCCTCTCTCTTCCTCACTCAGAATACAGATCTACATAGACGCAATACAATTCCCTCATATATAGCGAGGGGTTTCCTTCTAGGGAAAAAAACCCTAAATTAAACATAACTTCTACCGTCAGATCTTTGCTTAATGAACAACCCAGATTGACTACGAAATTACAACATTTTACAAGGCAATTTTACATCTATTTTTAGCTTCGAGGGCACTACCCCCAATCCCCCTGCCAGGGGGGGCTCCCAAAGGTCACATTCGCCCCCCGTCTGGACCCCCCTGTAGCGAATATTTTATGGGTGGCGTTGCCACCCCATTATGAACTGGTGTCCAATGCGGCGATACCTTTGAATAAAGAAGATAATTAGGCTCCACACCCAACAAAGAAGAGGTACCTTTCTTTCATCTATTGTCCTTATTCTCACTGCTCTATTATTAAAGACTTCTTCAATTTCATATGGCCCAAGCCAATGAGTTTGAAACTTTCCTTGAAAATCTTTGAATTTTGAATCGAACAAAAATGCCCAATCCCCTTCTTGGAACTTCTTCTCCTTGATATACTTATCATGCCATTTAGCCCTTTGCTACTGGACTAAACTGGTTCTTTGAACTACATCTTGTCTGATTTCATCAATCTCATTGAGTTTCTCCAATCTATGTTTTTGTGCTTCTGATAAATCCAGTCCCAATTGGATTGCCATCTTGAAGGTTCTGATTTGAAACTCTATAGGTAACAAGATTCGCTTCCCATAAACAAGCTCATAGGGAGTATGTCCTGTTGTGTTCCTCCATGTAGTTTTGTAGGCCCATAAGGCTTCAGGAAGCCTTTATGCCCAATCTCTTCTATGTAGATGTACAATATTAGAGAGAATTCCTTCAATCATCTTATTGGTAGATTCAACTTGATCGTTTGCTTATGGATGGTAAGGAGTAGACTTTCTATGTTTTATCTTGTATTCTTTCACAAGTCTTTCCACCATTTTAGATGTAAATTAAGATCCTTGATTTTTCACAATTTCTCTTGGAACACCAAAACGAGTGAAGATGTCCTCAAAAAGAAAATTAACTACAGATTTTTCATTAGCAAAAGGTAATTCTTTAGCCTCTACCCATTTGGTGACATAATCAGTGCATACCAAAATATACTTCTTTTGTTTAGATGGGGAATTAATTGGTCCAACAAAATCCAAGGCCCATTTTTTAAAAGGTTCAATGAGTACCTGGGTTTGTAGTGGCATTTCATCTAAAGGAGTAGGTTTCCATACCCTTTGGAAACTATCACACCTTTTGACATATTATTTGGCATCTTCGAAGATGGAGGGCCAATAATATCCTAAATGAAGGATTTTATAGGCTATCCTCTTGTCAACAAAGTTTCCACCACAAGGTTCATCAGGACATGCCTTAAGAATTTCAGAAATTTCATCTTCTCAAACACATCTTCTGATCATGGGATCTGCACCTGTTTTATACAATTCATTAGTGATCCATGAGTAACTTTCACTTGTTTGAATGATTTTTCTTTTCTCCTTAGAAAACAAATGTGAAGGTAATTGTCCTGTGACTAAGTAATTGACAATATCTGCAAATCAAGGGGTTTGAGTAGTTACTGCAAAAAGATATTCATCGGGAAATTTATCTTCAACTGGAGTGTTATCTTTGATATTTTGAATTCTAGACAAGAAATCAACGACTGCGTTTTGTTTTCCGGGTCTATCTAGAACAATGATGTTGAATTCTTGTAGGAGTAATAACCATCTTGTAACTCTGCAATCACTAATAGGTTTATTCATTAAGTACCTAATTGTAGAGTGATCTGTATGAACAAAGGTTTCATAGCCTGTTATGTAATGTCTGAACTTTTTGATAGCATGAACAAAAACTAAGAATTCCTTTTCAGTTACAATATAATTTAACTCAGTGGGAGTCAAATTCTTGTTTGTGTAATAGATGGCATAGGGGATCAAACCTTTTTGTCCTAATACAACTCCCAGAGTTGTATCTGAAGCATCTGTTGAAATGTGAAAAGGTAGTTTCCAATTTGGACCTCTTAAGATGGGTGCCTCAGAAATTTTTGCTTTTAAAGTCTCAAATGCCAACTGGCAATAAGGATTCCAATTGAATTCACAATCTTTGGTGAGTAATTTGAAGAGTGGGGATGCTAGTTTAGTGAAATTTTCTGTAAACCTTCTATAGTATCTTGTGAATCCTAGAAAACTTTTAACATCCTTTTGAAAACTTGGAATTGATAATTTAGAGATGACTTCAACTTTAGATTTATCAACCTTAATTCCATCTCCTGAAATGTGATGTCCTAAAACAATCCCTTCTGTAAACATCATAAAACATTTTTCATGGCTTAGTGAAAGGTTTGCTTCCTTACATATTTTAAGAAATTTTTCCAAATTTTCTAAAGCTTCTTCAAATGTATTCCCATAAACTATAAAGTCATCCATATACACCTCTACACAATCATGTATTAGATCAGAAAAAATTCCTAGTACTGCTCTTTGGAATGTTGCAGGTGCATTGCACAATCCAAAAGGGAGTACTTGGTAGGCATAAGTTCCCCATGGGTAGGTGAATGTGGTTTTATCTTGATCTTTAGGTGCTATCTGAATTTGAATGTAACCACTAAAACCATCCAAAAATGAGAAATACTTCGTACCTGCTAATGTATCTAACACCTGATCTATAAAGGCAAAGGAAAATGATCTTTCAAGGTAGCTTTATTCAATTCTCGATAATCAATACATGCCCTCCATTTACCATTCTTTTTAGGAACAATCACTAGAGGATAAACCCATTGGATGTCTGAAATTGGGTAAATAAAGTTTACATTCAACAATTTTTGCAACTCCTCTTTCACAATTTCCCTAAGATTTGGATTCATCCTTCTTTGAGGTTGTCTATAGGTTTACAATTTTCCTCAATGTAGATTTGATGTATACAAGTCTTAGGACTAATTCCTTTCATATCAGTGTATTCCCATGCATATGCAAAATAATGTTGTTGTAATGTTTTGATTAGCTTTTCTTCTTGTAATTTTTCCAAGTTATTGTTTCTGTTCAATGTTTTTCCTAGAAAGATTTCAATTGTAGAGCTACCAAATTCTTCCATAGAATAAAGAGACATTTGCCTAGATGACAAATATTCAATATTGGATTTTTCTTGAAATTGATCATGTTCATATTCTGGAGATGATTCAAAATTTTCCATTATATTTAAGATTTGACTATCTTCACTAATGGTTGAAATAGTAAAGAGAGGCTGAATATCATTTTCATCATCAATCCATTCTTTTTCATCTATCTCTGTGATTGTTCTTGCTGGAGGATATAGAGTGAATTTCTTAGTTGAATTACCATCAGAGATATACATATCACCATATCTACAGCTAATGAAAGCATCAGCTGTAGCCAGCCAAGGTCTTCCTAATATAAGTGGATGTCCTCCTAGATTGTTCTTTGGGGTTAAGATCATAAAATCAACAGGGTACTCCCAAGAGTCTAAGGACACTAAAATATCTTCTAACACACCATCTGGTTTGATTACAGATCTATCTGCCAATTGCAGTAATGTAGGTGTATAAAGAAGATTAGGAAGTTTGAGTTGTTCCATGGTTTGTTTGCTCATGATGTTTATTGTTGCTCCTAAATCAATCAATGTATTTGGAATTTCAACTCCATTGATATGTGTTTTTACAATTGGACTTCCTGGATCTACATATTTTTGTATGACAATTTTTCCCATCATTATGTCTGCTATTTTTCTTGCTAGCTGAATTCTTTTTACTTCTTTTGTTTTTCTTCTTGGTTTCTTCATGCTCAATTCCTTTATTGTTTTAGCTAGAATTGGAATCTCCTTAATGGCTTGTAACAAAGGGATTTTGATATAGACATTTTTCAATTCATCTAGAAAATCATAATTCGGCAACATAATATGCTTTTCTACCCCTCTATCAACTTGTAATATTTCAGGAAAAGGAGGTGTAGAAGTAGATATTGATGGTTGCTCTATGATAAGAGTTGAGTTTAATGGTTCTTTCTGTTTTTCATTTTCAGTTTTCTGGTTTTGAAGAGATGTGACTTCAAAACTTTTATTTGGCTTTAGAGAATCTTCCTCAGAATTGTCTTGTTCTTGAATAACTACAGAAGGCTTTTTCTTTTCTAATATCCTACCAGATCTCAGTTGGACATCATTGAGATCTAAGGGAGTGATCATATAAGTTGGAAATTGTTGTCCTTCCACCATATAGGTATTTTGAGGATTTTTATTGTTGGGGTTTGGTAATGGTTGGGTAGGTAACTGATTTGGTCTCTGTGGGAATGGTAGAGAATGTTGAGGGTTTTGGTTTTGAAGTTGGGGCTGTCGATTTTGTTGAGGAATTTGTTAGGGAGGATAGTTTGGATATGATGGAGGATATTGATGGTATGGAGAGAATATTCCATAAGGATTTTGCATTCCTTGAGCCCAAGGTTGAGTTTGAGAATGAGATTGAGGCCAAGGTTGCTACCAAGAATTCCAATTTGGTGGGAACTGCATATACATTTGGTTGTTAAAACCCTGGTTTTGTTGCCCCTGCCAAGGTCTTCTAGAGACAAAGAAAAGAGATTCTGTTGGATTTGAAATTGTTTCCTCTTGAAAAACAACCTTAAGACCAAGAATTGAAGGACAACTTTTAGTCTCATGGTTTTCTGAACAAATCGCACAAGTCTCTATGATTTTTGCATCTAAAGGGCATTCTCTTAAAGTGTGCTTCTTTCTGCATTTGGGACAGAAAATAGCTAAAGCATTAGTCTCAGCTTTCTGCTTGTTTTGTAACTTAAGGGTGTCTATCTGTTCACTAAGGCTCCCTAGAATATTTGTTTTAAATTCATCAAGCATGTTTCCAATTTCTTCCCTACTTACTGATCCAGTTGTAGATTTATTCACTCTAACAAGAGAAGGATCTCTTGGACCTTTCCTAGTTTTGGACTTTCTTCTTGAGAGATGAATGCATAATTCTCCAATGTCACTTTATGGGATTTGAGAGATATCTCCCTTCCCCATCATGTTAAGGATGTGTATCCACTCATCTCTAATGGCTTTTAATAAAAGAGCTAAGTTATCCATCTTTTCTCTTTTTAATTTATAGTTGAATCTTTCAATTAAATCCTTCAAATTTTCATCCTCTCTTTGCATCATTTTGAACACTTCATCTTTGTGATTGATAGGCATGCAATAATCAAAATACCTGTCCAAAAACACTTTCTTCATGTCATTCCATGTTCTAATAGACTGAGTGACCAATCCCATGAACCATTTTAAAGCAAATCCTTTCAATGTTGAAGGAAACAATTTGAGTTTTTGAGAGTCTTGTAAATAATCATAAGTTCTGCATAAGACTTCAAATTCAAATAAAAAGGTTTCAGGATCTTCAATTACTAATCCATGAAAATTTGGGAGGACAGAAGGTGAGATATTTTTCATTGTGGCATCTGTTTGTTCATCAACTATAGGGAATCCAAAAGAATTATCAACTTCCCTATTTCCTCTACCTCTTCCATTATTTCCTATACCTTCTCCATTATTTCCTCTACCTCTTCCTCTACCTCCTTCTCCTCCAAATAGTGAAAATTATCCATCCTCTCCTTCTTCTACCATTATAGCTTCTTCAGAGTTAATATAAGATTCAACTTGCAAGGTTAATTGCTCTTCCTCTGGTTCCTCTATCAATGGTATGTGGAAGAAAGGTTCTACTTCTTGTTCTCCACTAGGTATTCTTAATTATTCAACTAAAATATGTTCCCCTATAGAGGTGAAAAAGGCTACTCCTTCTGTTGGAGATCCAAGATTTTCTTCCTCTAGGACTGCCTCAGTAGATGAAGTAGGATATCCTCTTTATTGGATTTCTGACCTTAGAACTTCAGGAGGTCTATTGCTAGGAATATGAGTTTGAGATGGATGTTTATCTCTTCTTAGTCTTGGTGGAGTAAGTTGTGTTATAGGAATTGAACTCTTACCTCTAGCTATGAATCTACCCCTAGAGTCTCTTCCTCGGAAACGACGCCAAAATGTTTAGTCAATTTAGTGTCCTAAATTTCTTGCATAAATTATCAACTGAGGTTTGTAGACTGATGAAGTGTGATGCACTATATGTGCTTAGTTAACTTTTCTCTTACTTCGTTGTTTTGTATTTTATGTTAGTTTTGGGGGTTTCTGTTCTTTGATGTCTAAGAATATACAACCTATGAGAAAATTTAAATGGATTTAATGAATTTTAAAGGAAAGGAAAGGTTCCTAAATTAGTCTAATCTCCTAAAAATGGACCAAGAATTGTTGAATAGTTAAAACCTAATAAGAAAACATAACATCTATCTTATTTTATCATTTAGTCCTAATCCATGGATCTAATTATTAAAACCAAAAGTGATATTGATGCAGAAGGTAACTCAGTGATCACATTAATTTAAACATTCAACCATTCAATTTTGGAATATGATGAAATCAATCTCCTTGAAATGATTTTTTGGAATGTCAAGTGATGCAACTAAGTAAGGATCTGGAAGAAGAAAAGAAAAGGTAAAATCATGTAAAACTAACAATATATTGAGTAAATTCAATCACTGTATGAATTAGATATTTAACCATTTAAGTTAGGATCGTCATCATTTTGAAATGGTTTTTGAGAACATCTATTAACACAGTTAATTGACAATTCTGTTCTAAGAAAATAAATAACAAAACAGTAAGAAAACTAAGCAACTGTGTATTCTTATTACTTCAATCTTCATTCAGTTTTGGAAACAAAGTCATTTTTCCATAAAATACCTCAGAAGAACAAGGCCGCACAGTTGTGATTTTATCCTTACATTATTGGTTAAAAATTGAAATGAAACATCATTCTAAATTAGAAAACAGACCTGTTGAAAACAGAGTAATAGAAATTAAACTAAAAACAACAAGTGAAAAACCTCCTTCAGTGTAGGGCCCTCTGCAACTGATGTGGCTGGAATGCTAGCTAGTTAAAGATGCACTTTAAACCATCATTGACAAAATGAAGTTTGTATTATGAACAAAACGAAGTCTGAATACATAGTATTAGCAAAAAGCCTGTAATTCCTTCTAGCTTCTAACTACTTCTCGGTTCCATGCAATCGATATTTATAGGAAAATAACATAACTATTTAGGAGAAAAGCTTGCTACAGGTTGATAATCCAAATAAAATCTAACATGACTGTTTATGAGAAAAACTTGCTACAAGTGGCTTAATTCGAATTGTAATAGGACTGTTTAACTTCTGATCAGCTATAGGTGGATTAATTCGAATTAAATCTTCAACAGAACTATTAGACTCTTGATTAGCTACGAAAGAGAAAATCAAGAGTCCTACTGCTTCTAGATAATGTATTTGACTCCATCTTTGACCATGACTTTAGGCATGCTTTTCTGTCGATCTGGACCGAGTGAATAGGATAGAATCCATGTGGAGATGATTCTAGAAACGCCCATGTGGCCCAGTTCTTCATTTGAAACCTATAACCTGCCAAACCATGAGAGTACCTACGAAATCCTCAGTTAGTTGCAGAATAGGCTACGTTATGTAGCTAATTTGAAAAAATCTATTAAAATAGCAAGAACATGAAAATATAATATGGTGATCATTTTAATGCTTTCCTAAGACAAAACGTAGCATTTATCGTTGATTGGGTCTGTAGTCTTATGAGAAAATGAGAGAAAAAGGTGAGAACAAATGTCAAGGAGAAGGTAATTATGAGGCTCAACAATACCTAAGGACAAGGAAAAACATGTATCTACCGAAACCAATGTGAAGGAAAATGAGAAAAATGGAATCATATAGCAAAGTGGTTACTATATCAACTGTATCTCATCGGACATCAATAACACTGATTTCTACTAAGATTCCTTGGGAATCATTCTTGTTTAAACCAGTTTCTGAATTAGAGCCAATTGCATATACTATTCCATCTTTGATAGATTATTATTTTAATAGTCCAACAAAATTAGTTGTCTGAAGAACAAAGAAAAGAAAAAATGATACTCTGGACACTGTATTTGAATTCATCTGGCAAGCTCAAGGAGACGTAAAAGAAAAATCTCAGGAATATTCCCAAGCTTTAGGAGCTTTTGTCAATTACAATCACTATCATTTGAATGAGCTTGCAGCTTCCTATGATGACAACTTACGTAAAATTAAAGTTTTGGAAGAAAAATTGAAGAAAAATGATTTTTTTTTTCAGTGAAGAAAACTGGCAGCTGTGTTCTGTTAATTTAATTCAAGGATTTGTAGAAAAAGAAACTTGCAGAATGGTTTTCAAAAATAATTGGAACAAACAAATGCAAAACATGAACAAGAGATTCAACAATTGATAAAATTACATGAAGATCAAATCTACATCTGGAAAGAAGAAGCATAAAACAATTCTGCCATTATTGTCACAACTTTGAAACATGAAATTGAATCTCTTAAATATAAAGTGAATGAGAATCAACAGGAAACACAGAGTCTCAATATTTTCAAAGATCAATATTTACAAATTTCTCTAATTCTAAGGAAGAAACAAGCAAAGTTCTATAAAAAAATGGATAAAATCTCAATAGTTTATCAAGAAATTAAATATTTAAGTGAAAGGATTGATTTGTTGGTAGAAGAAGACAAATCAATTAAAAGGAAGTTTCTCTCTATACTTGACTAATAAAACGAATTTCAATCTACTGAAATTCCAAGAGTTTCTAAGAGAGACAAAAGATTGATGTTTGCTTCGCTAAGTTGTAGGGAGAGAGAGAACAAAGAAATAAGAGCATGTATATAAATGGCATATGAGAAATGATTATTAATTTGGGAAAAAGGAATAGACTTTATAGAATAATTTGACCTATCAGGTAGCAAGTCATTAAAGGAAGCAGTTCTAAGAGAATTAAAACTACCCACAGAAGATCTTGTTGCCAAGGACTAGGTAGAAATAAAAAAAATTACAGTTTGGACACAACAAAGTTTCCAAAAATTTATGAAACCACCTTTTGAAAAAATCAGGTTGATTGCCAAGTTTGAGGTCAAATATTAGAGGAAGAAGAAAGAGGCACAAGGATTAATTGCCAACTATCATATCAACATCAATCAATTTCCTACCATTTATTTCTTTGCACTGTGACGTATATTCACAATGGGCAGCTTATGTCGAAGTACATGCACCTGACCTGCTACTTAGTATCAATTATGAAGACTTTGAAGATGAGGAGAAAATCATTGCTTGCCTACCATATTTCAATTAAACATACAACATTTTAGAATTCAGTCTCTAGCTTCAGAAAAAATGTTGAATTTCATGTTCTAAGACCTGTTTTATTGTATTGTATTTTAGTATTTATAGACCTTTATGCATTGGTGCAAAGGGTCCATAATTAGTGAAGATTGCAGACTTGAATGTTTTAAATCAATTTTGAAATGCCATCTTTTTTCAATACCATTTTTAGTGCTCATGTGTAATGAATTATGGAATTTATGTCAGTGCATGGTTTTAATTACTTAATAAATGTTTCTAATTTTATTCTATGACTTGTGTTGTTTGATTCCCAATGAGTGTTTGATAACTCTATTTAAGATTCCTTATGAAAATTTTGCAATTTACATCTTTTTATAATCAGAAATTAAAAAATTGTAGATTGACTTATTCCTAGTTTATCATTGCAGTACAGTACTCAAATATAGACAAATTTGCTCTCTTCTATGACATAAAATTGTTATTAATTTACTTTAAATTATACATTCGTAGATATTCCAAAAAATACTAAAAAAAATTGGCTAGATAGTATCAAAATCTGAAAATATTTTTGGAGCTTTTATTTAAATGTTCAGCCAAAACTTATCTGTTCAATCTTGTGAATTAAATTCCAATTAGGAATTTATGTTTCATGATATTATGTGTATTGTTATGCTCATTTAAACCCTTTGATTACTGGTATTTAGATTAATTAAATCATTTTTTAGATGAGCATTGTAGTTGATATTGGTACATACATAATGTACAAGAGTTTGGAGCAAGTGTTTGATGAATAGAATCTCAAGAAAATATCTTTTGTTTATGTATTTCAAATATGTATGTTAACATCAAATAGTTCACAAATTCTTTGTATTGCAAAACCTTTTTCCTCTATATGTCAATATACATATGGCAGTAATGAGTTTATAGTACAAGGCTGTGTATCATTGATACATTTCACTTGTTCAATGTTTCTAGTAACCATGTGTTGAAATTGGTAGCAGTATTCTTATTGCAAATGAAACATTTATAAAAATCTTGTGCAACTGGTTTTTTCATATTAGACATATAGAAAAATAGTATAGGTGGGAAAGTAGACTCAAACAAACAGTCATCACAGTCATTGATATTTTTTCCATAGATCTACAAACCTTGTTCAAGTAATATTTTCTCAATTGACAATATGTCAAAGTGTACAAGTGATAACTCGTATGCACATTTTCATGGCCCAGTTATTTAAGTTATTGAAGTTAGGATATCTATTGTGCTATGTAATAGAAGTAGCACAAATTTTCCACATACAGAATTTTGATTATCTTGCAAAATATTATATTCACGGTCATCAATGGTTGGATTGAACTGTAGATCTTAGTTTAATTTTAGTTTTAGATAAACAATAGGACCTTGTTACAAGTGTTATGCAACCATATGAAAAAAAAAATTGGAACTTTGATAGAGCACATACTGACTTGTTCCAAGAGGATTTTTGCCACCTATGAACAATTGCTTTTATAAATTGAATGCAAGCATATTAATTGTTCCAGTCATAATTGTGTCTTGATCTCTTTTCACATTCACAATTCTTATAATATATTAGACTCATCTATTTCTTTTTAAAATGTTTATCACTATATATGGCACATTAAACTTACCATTATTTTGAGCATTGTTATAAAAGTTTCCTCAACAAGATATATTCCACTAGTTCTCGTTGCATTGTTGTTTCTTATTATGTATTTGTGTCAATATGTACATGAAAACCTGTATGTCTATTAACATGAAGTACACCATGACAGTGAATTCCATGTCGAACTTCGGTTGCACACTAGGTATGCCTAGAGTCACAACAAAAGAGTTATTATACAAGAAACTAGCACAAGGAATTGAGATAATACTTACACATTTTGTCAAAAAATTCTCTATCAATTACTATGTTATTGTATTCATCTATGTTTTAAGTATTTGGCTTTGAATACAACCGCAATATAGAAGCCAAAGTTATTAGATTGTTGTTCTAACAAAGTAGGTATTTTTCAGAACATATGTTATTTCTTCAGATCGATCAGGGTTCATGAAAATTGTTCTTCTAACAGCTGAACACAAAGATAAACAAACAATAATATGCATTGCTTGTCCACTTGATATTTGTTATATATATTTAGCAATCTATTTTCAAGTTTGCGAATAGCTTCAACTTTGTTATCTCGACAATACATGATTTTTTGCCATATTCATTTAAATGAATTGCAATGGAGCATTCCATTTTTGTCATATAAGACCTGGAATATGTTACTGTTGTTGGCATTATGATACAAGTGTTGTCCTTGATGGTAACTCACTCACAGGTCACAATTTTGATGAAAGGCAACCCATAGTGTAATAGATCCATTCAGATGTAAGAAGGAATTGGTACAAAAGAACATGAAGATGGAACTAAAGTCTACTAATCAGAATGAAGAAGTTGAAGGTAAAGGATGGTGAAAAGCAGTTTAAGATGTATACGCAGGTCCACTTAGTCAAAAAAACATATACACGCAGGTCCACAGAACAAAAAACACGTATACATATACATGCACTCCCGCAAGAGGAAAAGCACGTACAAGTTGGAAAATCAAGGAATTTCAAGAGTAGAGAATACCAGGGGTCAATACCATGGTATTAGCCCACAATATTGAGCGGAGTAACGACTATTTGATCTCGCCCAAGAATACCATGGGTCCTAAGTGGTTTTGGTTCGAGGTATTGAGAAAAGCCTAAAACTATATAAGGAGGAGAAGATCATATGGCCAAGGTGTGCAAGTGAAAAGGGTTTCTAAGGAATACTTCTATCTGAAGTATATTTTATGTTGCAGGGGCTATCTTGGTGATTTGATATGAAATATTTTGTGCACCTTGAATTCAATGTTGGATCAGGATCATGAGATCTGAAATGACTTATCATTGAATGATCTGATATTGGTTGGGCCAAATCTAATTGTGTACACCTATTTTATTCTTTGAATGTCATGATCTAGGCTTTTCTGAAGTCCAGAATAGCAGCGAAGTTATGAGTTAATATTAGCAGATCTATACACTGGTTCGCTTTGGTGAAGCTGCGTATACATGCTGGTTCGACTCTTCTAAGTAGCGTATGAAAAAGAAAAAGTATGTTGTTCGGAGATGAGTGATCTATTTGATTAGTACTGTTGTTTTACTGTTGTCTGTCAATGATTCCATCTTAGATCTGAATGTAAAACTGAATGCATAATGAGTTTGATATCTGATTGATTGATTGTATAAGTGAGAAGGGTGATCTCTGCTACTGCCTATGTAAGGATCTATAAATTGACAGTAGATGTTCAGTATATTGTTGGTTAATACAAACTTGATTCAAAAGTTTTATGTTTCAGTAGTTTTGAAGGTATACGCAGGTTTGATTAAAGGAAGTAGCATATACACGTAGGTTGGGTTCAGTAAAGTAGCGTATACATTCTAATACATAGTTTTTGAGGTTGCAGCTGGTTTTGAATGATGATGCAGGTTTCTAGGTTCAACACAGTGTTCGGGTGACAATGATCTGATTGTTCAGATTAACTGATTGTTGCTTGATGCAATTTGAGTTTCAAGTTTTCTGATGGGTCCAGTATGAAAATTTGATGAAATAAGGCCATCATGTATATTGTTGTGTATCAGGAGAATCCAGTCTAAAAAATTATGAAACGTGGTCCCTGGAGGAAGAAGGTTGTAGCTTTCTGTAGGCTGACGCCTATGTACTAGTAAACACATTGGTCAGTACAAGAGCTAAGGGGTTGTATCTCCCTTCCAGTAGAAGCTAGAAAATGTGAGAAGGTTGTGGCCTTCTACAGGTGGGTGCCTACATACTGGTATGAGTTTGCACCAGTACAAGATTATAAACATATTTTCTTATTATTAAAAGAAGACAGAGATGATAGTAGCAGGTGGTTTTCACCCACATTGGGTTGCCACCTTAAATATTGGTGTTCATTTGTGTTTCTTATGTGTGATGGTTTATTCTATTTTTACTGCATTGTTTAATAAGTTACTGATGGACTGGTTATAGATCAACACATGATAAATTAACTAAATCACAAGTTCTCTGGGTATACGCTGGTTTCACTAATCACAGTAGCATGTACATGCAAGTTCACTTCACAAAAGTATCATATATAAATATGTTCGGGAAATGAAAAATTATTGATCTGATAATACTGATTCACCCCCCGCCTCTCAGTATTATTTCCAACAATTGGTATCAGAGCAAGTCCTTTAGAAGAAGCTTGATCGCTTGAAGGAAGATCTTGCAAGATGAATAATCATGAAGGCACGGGATCCATCGGACCACCAATCTTCAATGAGAGCAACTTATTATATTGGAAAATAAGAACTAGATCCTATCTACAATCACTTGGAGCCGATGTTTGGGAAATTGTGGAAGGAGGATATCAATTTCGAACAGCAATTCCTACAGACACTGCAGGTAAAAAGTTATACGAAACCAATGCCAAAGCTGTCAATACGTTATTGGGAAGTTTGTCAGAATCAAAATTTGTCAAAGTCATGCAGCTCAAGACAGCCAAAGAGATATGGGACAAAATCATTCAGAGCTACGAAGGAGACTCTCAGGTAAAACATGCTAAGCTTCAAACTCCCAGAATTCAGTATGAAACTCTTAAGATGCATAGTGATGAGAGTGTTTCTAGTTACTTCTTACGTATAGATGAGACTGTTAATTATATGAAGAATCTGGGTGAAGAGATAAAGGAAGCTACTTTAGTTGAGAAAATTTTGAGATCCTTGTCTTCCAAATTTGAGTCAAAAGTGTCTACCATAGAAGAAAAACAGGATCTTCAAACTATTACTGTGACTCAATTCCATGGAATCCTAATTTGCTTTGAAATGAGAAAAGGAGGTCCATTAGATATGAGAGAAGCCTCTTTTAAAGCATCAACAAAGGGAAAGAAAAGGTTTAGTACAATGAATCAGAACACATTTCAGAAGAAGAAGATGAGGTAAATTTTGTCAAGAAGCTTCAACAGGGTTCCGAAGATTCAGAGGTAAGCTACCTTTCAAATGTTTTGCTTGTGGTAGAGTCAGCCATTATGCTACTAAATGTCCTCATAAATATAAATATGAAAAAGGAAAGGAATATGCAAAATGAAATAGAAGATAGGTTATGAATAGAAGGAGTTACTATACACATGAAGATAGTGATGGCTCATCCAATAGTGATGAAGATGAAACTGACCAAGATTATAGACTACTCATGGCTTATGACAATGATGATTTCTTGGATACCTTAGAAGAGGAAGATTTTCTTAAAGAAATTACTAAACTCAAAATCTACTTAGAAGAAAAGAATACGATCATCGATATGTTGACACACCAACTCATTGAAAGAGAAAAACACAATGAAAATCTAGAATGTGAAATTTTGGGTCTAAGAAAAGAACTTGGGAAGGCAAAATCTCTTAATCTTAGATATGCTGAAGGATCTGAAACTTTAAATGAAATCATCAAGGTTAAGCGTTCTCCTCTGATAAAGACAGGTCTTGGATATACTGAAGAATCATCTCAATCACAGAAGTCGTCAGTCTCCACCAGAAGCTATCTTGATGCAGCAAAGACTAGTGATCAGTACGTCAATCGTCAGCAAAGGCATAAAATTACTCATCAGGTAAATCATACCCTATTTACTCCAAGGATGAATATCAACAAAAGCTTCAACCAACAGGTAAACAATGCCAAAAGATTCTATGAACGTATAAACTTCTTTAATGGGCAATGTTTTTCATGTCATAACTTTGGGCATAAGGCTGCTCAATGTGTTGCTTACAAAACCATCATGACTAGAGAAGCACGAAATCAAAGGGGTGTAAAAGGAATCAAGAAAAGTTCCTATAATAACTTTTCTCCTCTTGAAAATGAAGTAGAATGTTTGATTTGTAACAACTTTGGTCATGAATAATTTGAATGCAGGAGCAAATTTCGGCCATCACTTCAAAAGGAGAAAACATTATTAAATCCCAAGATATGGAGAAAGAAGGAATATCAATCAGAAAGATGTAGCATATCTTTATATGCAGAAGGACAAGAAACATGCTCCAAACACATGACAAGTGATAAAGAGAAACTTCATTCATATAATCAGCTTTAGAAAAGGAAAAGAATGTCTCATTTGGAAATGACACTCCAACTGTCATTAAAGGTAAATGTTTCGTCTTCT
Organism: Pinus tabuliformis; assembly: GCA_031772625.1. Lineage (NCBI taxonomy): Eukaryota > Viridiplantae > Streptophyta > Pinopsida > Pinales > Pinaceae > Pinus > Pinus tabuliformis. The sequence goes on along the minus strand of CM062807.1, from coordinate 538,919,645 downwards.
TGAAAGAAAAGGGTAAAGATGGAAATGTCATGTATGTAGATGGTTTAAAACATAACCTATTGAGTGTTAGTCAAATGTGTGATCAAGGAAATGAAGTTGTGTTTCAATCAAATGGATGTGTGGTTTGTGAGCTTGATACAGGAAATACCGTGATTAAAGGAACAAGAACTCCAAACAACTTATACATAGTCAAAGGAGGACAACAACAATGCTATCTAAGCAAAACAGATGAAAACTGGCTATGGCATAGAAGATTGGGACATCTAAGCTTTTCTCAAATAAGAAAAGCATGTAGGCTCAAGGTAGTATGTGATCTTCCAGACATCAGCATCCCAGAAAATACCATATGAAAACCATGTCAAGTTGGTAAGAAAACCAGAGTTCACTTCAATGAAAAGGAAGGATCAACAAGTAAGCCTCTTGAACTCATCCATACTGATTTATGTGGTCCAACAAGGAAAAAGTCACCTCATGGAGAAGAATATTTTATTTTCTTTATTGATTATTTTTCCAGGATGTGTTGGATATGTCTATTAAAGCATAACGATGAAGCATTTGAAAAGTTTAAAGCCTTCAAAGCATTAGTTGAAAATGATTCAGATTGAAAAATAAAATGTCTCATATCTGATCAAGGGGGAGAATTCATATGAGATGAATTCGTTGACTTTTGTGAACAACATGGAATAAAGAGGCAATTCTCCGTCGCAAGAACTCCTCAGCAAAATGGCATGGTGGAAAGAATGAACAGAACAATTCAACAAATGGCTCGAGCAATGCTTGATGAATCTGGAACTCCTGCAACCTTTTGGGGTGAAGCTGCATTTGTTGTTGTGACTATTCTCAACAAAGAAAATGTTCGAATAAATAGAAATCAAACTCCATATGAACTTTGGTATGGTAAGCCACCTACTGGAAAACAATTTAAGTGTTTGGAGGCAAATGTTTCATCAAAAGGATTGATGAAAACTTGGTAAGTTTGAACCCAGAGCAGATGAAGGAATTCTTCTTGGTTATTCATTCAAAAGTAAAGGATACACATGCTATAATAAAAGACTTTGGAAAATTGTTGAAAGCATTGATGTTGTAATTGATGAAGCATGCAAAAATCCAAAACAAATGAAATCAACAAAGGAATATGATAGTGAGGAAGTTGGGGAATTCTTTCCCGCATCAAATCAAAATGATATAGAAGAAGAAACCAATGAAGGACCAGAAAAAGATACAACAGGCAGGGAAAAGACTCCATCCAAGTATGTTAAGAAGAATAATATAGAATCTCAAATTCTAGGAGAAAGGGGGTTTGGTGTACAGACAAGAATAACTCTTACAAGGACCTCAAGCTACCTAGCATTACTATCCTCCACCGAACCTCAGAATGTAAATGAAGCCTGCAAAGATGACTGTTGGGTCAACGCCATGGATGAAGAACTTTACCAAATTGAAAAGAATGATACTTGGGAGTTAGTTCCTAGACCTCATGATAAAAATGTTATAGGAACAAATGGATATTTAAGAACAAGCTGAATGAAAATGGAGAAGTTATTAGAAACAAGGCCAAACTTGCTTGTAAAGGGTATGCTCAACAACAAGGTATATATTTTGAAGAAACTTTTGCACCTGTTGCCAGACTTGAAGCCATAAGGATGTTTCTTGCTCTTTCTAGTTTTCGAAAATTCAAAGTATATCAAATGGATGTAAAATCAGCCTTCCTTAATGGAGACTTAGAAGAAGAGGTTTATATTGAACAACCAGAAGGATTCATTCTTGGAAATGATGCAAAACTCGTATGCAAGCTTAAAAAGGCTCTCTATGGTCTGAAACAGGTTCCAAGGGCTTGGTATTACCGCCTTGACAAGTATCTACAACAACAAGGTTTCACAAAAGGTCCTGTAGATAGCAATTTATACACAAAGGTTGAAAATGATAAACTACTAATTATTGTTGTTTATGTCGATGATATCATCTTTGGTAGGAATGAAGAATCCATGAGTCATAATTTTGCTTTAGTAATGCAACAAGAATTTGAAATGTCCTTGGTGAACTTACCTATTTTCTTGGTCTATAAGTAAAACAAACAAAAGATGTTATATTTCTTTCACAAACCAAATATCTCAAGCAGATCTTGAAGAAGTACAAAATGGAAGATTCTAAACCAGTATGTACTCCAATGGTAACAGGATGCAGTCTCAGTTCTAACGATGAATCACCAGCAATAAACCAACCAACTTATAGATATACGAATGGAAGTTTGCTATATCTAATAGGTACCAGACCTGATATCATGCATGCAGTAGGAATTGTTGGAAGGTTCCAAACAAATCCAAAGGAATCACATCTCGAGGTAGTCAAAAGAATTTTCAAATATCTTCAAGGAACTTAGGACTTTGGACTATGGTATCCTAAAGATACAAACCTTACTCTTCATTCATGTATAGATGCAGATTGGGTAGGAAATGTTGATGATTGAAAGAGCACTAGTGGAGGTGCATTCTATATGGGTTCTCGGTTAGTGTCATGGTTCAACAAGAAACAAAGTTCGATTGCCTTATCTACAGCTGAAGCAAAATATGTGGTTGCTGCATCTTGCTGTTGGCATTATGACACAGGTTTGGCACAGGTTTGGCTCGATGACATAAGTGCTGTCCTTGATGGCAACTCACTCAAATAGCAGATCACAGTTCAAGCTCTCAGAATGGTAGAAAATGAGATACCCACAGGTTCCTTTTCACAAAGCCGCTGACATACGCAGGTGCACCGAACAAAAGGTGCATACATATATGCAGGTGTACTGAACAAAAAGTGTGTACGTACAGTACACGCACTATCATGCATAGAAAAGCGGGCACATGTGGGAAATCTTATGGTTGGTCCATGGTATTTAGTCCGACATTTTTGAACCTATGGTTTTGGTCCGTGGTTTTGTATCTAAAGTATTGAACTGAGGTCTTGGGTCCCTAGTATTGGATCTCTATGGTTTTGGACCATGGTTTGAGTTAGGCCTAGACTATAAAATGGAAAGGAGATCATGTGGCTGGGGTAGACTTTTGAATATCTTGAGAAGAGCAAGATCTGAAATATTGGTGATCGGTTGGTGAGTTATAGCTGGACCTGAATCAAGGAGGAACCTGAGCATTACAAGATGGTTAAGATCTTCTGATGGGTCGAGATATCTTTGGCGCATGATTAGATCTATAAATCTGATAATCTGGGTATAATTGAAGTCTGATTAAGAAAAAGGATAAATTATCTATACCTGCAGGTCCGTCACAGTGGAGGCGTGGATACCCGCAGGATCGACATAGCAGAGGCACGGATATACGAGGGTTTGACACAGCGCATGCACGTATTCCGCATGATCGACACAACAGAGGTGTGGATACTCGTAGGCTCGACACAGCAGAGGCGCGAATACCCACAGGTTCAACACAATAAAGGCACGGATACCCACAGGTTAAGGAAGTGAATACTGCGTATGTACACAGATTTCTATTGGTGAAGTAGCGGACTTTTCTTGAAATATGTTTTAGCTACTTTTGTTTATTACTTCAGTGTTTCGGGTTTTGAATTGGTGTCTGGTTACTGGTACTGTGTTCTGAGAAGTTATTGATTCAGTATTTGTACAAGGAAGTTGGTTGATTGCAGATCTATTTGATGTTTGATTGATATTCTTGGATCCAGTCTGCAAATTTATGAAACGTGGTCCTTGGAAGAAAAGAGAAGTCTTCTATAGGTCAGCACCTATGTACTAGTACAAGAGCTAAGGGGGTTGTAGCTCCCTTCCAGGAGAGTCTAGAGAATGAGAGAAGGTTGTAGCCTTCTGCAGGTTGAAGCCTGCGTGCTGGTATAAGACTGCACCAGTACAGAATCATTGTAAAAAGAAGTTTCTAATTGAAAGAAGATAGAGACATATTGTAGTAGGTGGTTTTCACCCACATTGGGTTTCCACCTTATATCTTGTGTTCTTTTGTGTGACTGTCTGCTCTACTTTTCTATTCCTGCTTACTATTATATGTTTCTGACACACAGATTAATGATAAACATCTGAAGAATAAATTAAATTATAATTTTGGAAGGTATACGCAAGTTTCATTAGTCAGATCTACAAATCTTTGTATAAATTGAAAAAGGATTTGATAACACTGATTCACCCCCCCCCTCAGTATTATTTTCAACAATTGGTATCAGAGCAGGTCCTTCAGGAAAATCTTGATCACTTGAAGGAAGATCTATCATCATGAGCAACTACGAAAAAGAAGCATCAATCAGGCCACCAATTTTCGATGGGAGCAACTTTGTCTATTGGAAGGTAAGAATCACTGCCTATCTTCAATCTCTTGGTACAGAAGTTTGGGATATTGTGGAAACAGGATACACATTTCCTTCAACAACTCCTACAGATACGGCTGATAAAAGGCAGTATGAAACAAATGCAAAGGCTGTCAATACCCTATTAGGGAGTCTATCTCAATCAGAATTCGTCAAGGTTATGTAGCTCAAAACAGTAAAAGAAATATGGGACAAGATCGTTCTGAGCTATGAAGGAGATGATTAGGTAAAACAAGCAAAACTTCAAACTCTCAGAATTCAGTATGAAAATCTTAGAATGTACAATGATGAAAGCATGGCTAACTATTTCCTTCGCATAGATGAGATTGTTAATTGTATGAAAAACTTGGGTGAAGAAATAAAAGAAGTTGTTTTGGTTGAAAAAGTTCTAAGATCGTTGTCTCCTAAGTTTGATTCAAAAGTTTCTGCCATAGAAGAAAAGCAGAATCTACAGAGCCTTACCATGTCACAGCTACACGGAATCCTAACTCCTTACGAAATGAGAAAAGGTGGACCATCAGACAGGAGAGAAGCTGCATTCAAAGCCTCAGGAAAAGGAGATTACAATGACTCAGGACATATGTCGGAAGAAGAGGAAGAGTCAAATTTTGTCAAGAACCTTCAATGGGGTTCTAGAAGATTCATAGGTAAGCTCCCTTTCAAATGTTTTGCTTGTGGAAGAGTCAGTCACTATGCTGCCAAGTGTCCTCATAAAGATAAGCTTGACAAAGGTAAGGAACCAGTTAGATGGAACAGAAAATAGAATGTAAGTAAGAAAAGTTATTACACACATGAAGACAGTGATGGTCTTTCAAATAGCAATGAAGATGAACAAGGTAATGATTATAGAATTTTTATGGCTTTTGAAGATGATTATTTCTTGGATGCTATAGATGAAGAAAGTCTTTATGAAGAAATTTCTAAACTCAAGATTTGCTTAGAAGAGAAAAATATGATTATAGATACTCTTGTTATCACTCAGGTTGTAATAAAGGGATACGGCTGAGGTAACCACAGACCAACTTTGGACTACAGGTTCTAGCCCACCTGCAATCAGAGAGGGCTCTCTCTTTATGATTTAGCTTTATTTGAAAGGATTTTAGGCTAGCTATTGAATTCGGGAGTTTTTGTTTTGATTTTGGTGGGAAGATTGATGTTTTCAGGTAAAGAGGCAGGTATAGTGTGAAAATTTCAAACTATTGGGCATGGAGTCAAAGAGTAGGACTGCTGGTGCGTTTTCTTGGTCACAGGAGAGGTATGGAGCAAGGTAACTGCGCATGAAACAATGTTTTAGGTTTAAAGGATGGAGTGAATGCTAAGTAATGAGAGGCAGTTAAGAATCTCTCAATCAGCTTAACAGAGGGAAACAACGGAGCCCTACCTAGGGGCAGTAAAGAATCCCTAGATAATTGGCAAACACAGGTGAATTAGGGTAAATATGAGCTAGAAGGAATTCATATTCATTACCAATTCATTTAGATGAAAACATAAAGAAACAACAGAAATTGATCATCTTTTTGGACTTAAAGGCAGCGGCATTGTCAGTGATGATTTTCTCAGGGCAGCCAAATCTAGAAAGGATATTGCACTCAAGGAATTGGATAATGATGGTGTCATTGGCTTGCCTACAGGGAATGGCTTCAACCCACTTAGTGAAATAGTCGGTGGCTGTTAGGATCCATTTGTGGTGGCTTGAGGAAGAGGGATGGATTTCTCCAATGAAGTCAAGCCCCCATTGTTGAAAAGGTTTTTCGGTTGAGATGGGTTTAAGGGGCAAAGGTAACAGCTTTCTCTTGCCCTCAAAGATTTGGCACTTGTGACATGACATGTCAAATTTCTTTACATCTACAAAAAGAGAGGGCCAATAGAAACCGGCCCTTAAGATTTTATCAGCAGTGGACTTCCAATATAGATGTCCTCCACAGTCACCTGCATGGAATTCTTTCATGACTTTGTTAGTTTCATTCATGGTTAAACAATTAAGCAATATACCCTCATGATTTCTCCAAAATAATGCACCATCTATTACACAAAACTTTAAAGCCTTCATTTTCAAAAATCTCTTCTTGGTCTTGGACAATCCTGGGGGAGCACACAGGTTTAACAATACAAAGCATATATTAGCGTACCATGGGGATTGCAAAAAGATTTCACTGATCTGTGGAGTCGCCAACTTCGGTTCATTGTCCAACTGGTTAATGTCTAGGGCCTGAAAGTTTGTTTCGGACATCAGTTTGGCTAAACCTTGTCCCTTTATTAGCTTGGTTGGTTTTATTTCTATGTCATACTCAAGGATATTTGCTATCCACTTGCCTCTTTTGCCTTCTAAACCCTCTTGGGTCAGTATGTCTTTTACAGCAACGTGTGGGACATAGGCAATCACATGTGAATATAAAATGTATACTCTGAAATCCTTGATGGCCTTAACGAGTGCATAGGCCTGCTTTTCCATGATTGGGTACTTCAAAGGGGCGTCTCTTAAGGCTCGGCTGAAAAATGCAATCTGCTTTTCAGCTCCTTGTTCATCCTTTTGCAAAAGGACAGCAGCTATAGTATGATCAGATGCAAACGAAAATATGATAAAGTCTTTGTCAAATTGTGGGCTGGTGAGGACAGGGGTTTGGGTTAAGGCCGTTTTGATGCTTTCAAATTCTTGCTTGGTTTCAAGAGACCATTTTACCTTGGCATCCTTTTTTAACATGTTGCTTAACAGTCGTATCAGTTCAGCTAGATTTGGAATAAATCTTCTTAGGAAATTGATCTTTCCAAGGAATGCTTGCAGCTCTTTTATGTTTCTTGGATATGGGATTTGGAGGATGGCTTGGATTCTTTCAGGATCAATTCTAATCCCATATTTTGATATGATGTGGCCAAGTAATTTGCCTTCTTCAAGGCCAAAGAGAGACTTCTTGGGGTTCAAGGAAATTCCATATTTCCTGCATGTCATGAATATTTGCCTAAGATGCTTGAGGTGCTCTTCGTCAGATTTGGAAAATGGGGTAAGATCATCAAGATAGACAACTAGGAAGTCATGTATTTCTTTAGCAAACGCAATATCCATTGCTCGTTGAAAGGTTGCACCAGCGTTTTTAAGTCCGAATGGCATCTTAACATACTTAAATGTTCCCCACGGTGTGGTAAAGGCTGTTTTGTCTTGGTCATCCGGGTGAACAAGTATTTGGTTGAAACCTGAAAAGCCATCCAGCAAAGAGATTCTAGATGACCCCACTACTCTTTGTAGGATGTGGTTCATTTTGGGTAAAGGATAGTGGTCTTTTAGGGAGACTTGGTTTAAATTTCTCAGATCTACACAAAGTCTAATCTCACCTGTCTTCTTTCTTGTGGGAACAAGGTTGGATACCCATTCAGAAAATCTGATGGGTGCTATTATGCCTGCTTCAAACATCCTCTTCACTTCCTTCTCAATCATGGGAAGAAGCATAGGGTTAATTCTTCTAAGTGTCTGTTTGAAGGGTTTTTGGTTTGGTTTCAAGGGAATTGTGTGTTGGATCACCGAGGTGTCATAGGATTTCAAATCCTCATAACTCCAAGCAAATACATCTTGGAACTCTTTAAATAAATCAATATACTTGGGCTTTTGATCAGGTGGCAAATTTTTGGATAGTTTGATCATTTTGGGATTCTCTTTTGTCCCGATGTTGTGTTCTTCTATAGCAAAGTTTAATGGTTGTAATTTTGGCTTTCTAGGAACATCATTGGCATCAAACATTTCTTCTAATGGGGTTAAGCCAGCAGGCAGAAAATTATCCTTGAAGTCAATGATCTCTGCCTCTGTTTTGGCAATTTCTTCCAAATGCATTCGTTTCAGCTGTTCTATGTTTGTTTTGTCAAAAACAGTTGGGTTCAGGATCTGTTTGGCTGTTGCAGCTGTTACATCTTGCTGATTTTCCTGCTAATTTTCAGTTGTTTGTTGTTGGTCATCTGTCATAGTGTCCATGTCAATGTTAATATTTGAAAACTCATGCTCAAGGGTAAGGAAATTATTAATCTGGACATCATTCTCGAACACTTGTCAATCTTTGACATTATTTGGGACAGCAGGCCTATGTTTTATTTCAGCTGTGAAGTGATGGTTTGGCTCAAAGGGAAGCTTGCATGTACTAGCAAAGGTGGCTAGGTTGTGTGCATGAATGTTATGCTCTCTTGAAATCTTGGCCAGGCTGAATTCAGTGAATGCAATGAGTATATTAGTGGCAGCAGTCCTATAGGCCATCATTCTATTGTCATTGGTTACAAAGTTACCTTTCATCTGTTGTATGATTAAATCAGAGTCACCTAAAATGGACACCTTTGTAGCTCCTAGAGCTTTGAGCAGTTTAAGGCCTAAAAGCAGAGCCTCATACTCTACCATATTGTTTGTGCATTTGAAATTCAGTCTGTAGGCATGACCTTCTGCATGATTGTTATGTGTATTGTGAATACATACACCTGCCCCTGCTCCTAACTTGTTGATAGAGCCATCAAACTCCAAATACCATGTGATTTCTTGGCTGTGGTTAACACTAAGAGTTTCAGCTATGTTAGGATTGGGCAGACTTGAAATTTCTATTTGGGGAGCTTCTTCTAGCATGCTGGTTGCATTAATTGTTGTGACAATCTCATGGGTATGTGCAACCGATTCTTCATTGATGTGTGCTTGTTGTTATAGAGCCAAAGGCTCATCATCAGTTGGAGAATTTGTATCATCATTAAACAAAATAAAGGAATCCATATCAGAATGGATTGAGTAAATGGGAAAATTTTCAGGCTTGCTCTCACTACTTACCACATATTTCATAAGTGTTTCTCTGTATAGTCTCTTTGGTTGCCCAAAGACTGAAATCGTAGCATAGGAGAGGTCTAGTTGAAGGGATCCTTGGAGCTTTGCTCCCCATGATCTTGACAGGAGCATACCATATTTTGGTGGGATGTCAGCCACCACCACATCCATGAGGATGGTCTTGATGGGATATTGGACTAGGGATACACACAAGTCTTTGATGAGGCCTAAACACTTGACCTAGCTTGAGTCAAAGGAAAACAGATCTTTGTAGGGTTTGGTAATATCAAGGTTCAACTTTTCCATAACTGTCTTGGGCATCAGATTATGTGATGCTCCTGAATCAAACATAGCGTTGTGCAAAACTTTGTCATGTATACGCAAACTGACATAAAAGGGTGGAATAGGTCCATATGTTGATTTTCCATTAACTTTTGGGCCAAACAGCAGTTCAGGAGTATCATCCAAAACATTTACATCGTCCTTATTCTCTGGTATTTGAAGTGATCTTTGAATTTGTTGCCTATATACATCGTGCTTGGCAAGTTCTGAGAGGGGGATGGATATCTTCAACCTAGCTATTTCTGCCTCTACATTAAATGGCTTTTCCAATGGAGTCTTGGTGTTGATAATGGCAGTTTTTTCTGTTTCATTTGAATTATCTGGTATTTGCTCTTGTTTATCGGCGTTATGGGAAGTGATCGCCTGCGGTTTTTCGTCTTCGGGAGAGTTTTTTGGAACACTGTTCAAGTTTTTCTCAGAGGAAGAAGGTGGCAAAAGCTGATCTATAGAAGGCTGCGCTTCTGTAATGTCTTCTACAGTCACTTGATGCGGGTTTGGGGCAGTTGTATCAGCTGGTTCTGTTATGACAGCCTTGCTCTTAATCTTGTTGGGCTGTTTGCCATCCTTTGTTTTGCTAGGTTCAGAAATGTCAATGGTCCTAGCTCTCAGCTTATATTGTTTGTGTACTTCATACACAGCAATATCATAACCTTGTTTAAAATCAAAAGACTCACCAGACTTAGTGTGAAACTGATTATAGTTATGGTCATCTTGGTCTTCTTGGCTCAGAAAAGTTTGCTGTTCACCCTTTAGATCCATCAGGTTCATATGAGTATCTTCTAAGGGTTCACTAGAAGTAGATCCTTCAACATAGTTATCTTGAAAAGGAGGTCTTATGTCATGGTTGGGGCTAGACCTGCTAGCATTTGTGTTCTGCGTTTTCCTAAAATTTGGGTTCCTTATGGTATTGGGCTGTTGTCATTCCCATGATGATCTTCTCTCAATGCTTTCTACTCTTTCTCCCAGCGTTTGCAGGCCATTGATAATAGCATCAAGCTTTTGATCAAAGGCTGAGGGTTCTTCCTTAAAGGTGGTTCTTCTTTCCATTCTAGCTCTGTTCCTTTTGGCAATTAGGTTGGCTTCTACGCTAACAGCAACATTTTGCATGTCTGCAAGGGTCTGAGGAGCTCTTTCTTTTAACTGGTATGCCATGTCTGGGTCGAATCCATCAGGGAATTTATACAAGGCAAGGTCAGGTGGGGGTCTTAAGTTCTGTGGTATTGCATTATAGACATTATTGAATCTTGCACAGTACTCCAAAACAGTCTCCTGAGGACCTCTTTTAATTGTATCATATTCAGCTAGTATGTGCAAGGGGTCTTTCTTTTTCTCCCACCTATTGGTAAAGGATTGGTAAAGCTCATCTGGGGTGATTATGGAGTTTGCAGCAAGTGATCTAAACCAAGTTCTTATATCACTGGTTAAACTTTGAACAAAAATTCTCATTCTCACACTATCATCGTCTATCTCGTAGTTTTCAAAATAGTCTTGCATCTTTTTGGTATGCTGAAGGGCTGTGAAAGGACCAGTACTGTCAAAATAGGTAATTTTGGATTGATACTCCTGAGGTAAGGCCCCAGGATTAGCAGACAATTGCAAGGGTGCATATCTATTAGCCATATTTGCTGGGATAAGTGGAACAACTGGGACAACAGGGATAACAGGGGTAACTGGAACGACAGTAGCGGTAGTTGTAGTATGTGCAGTGAATGGAGGTGTGGAAGGAGTGCTATGAGATGTGGATGATGAACCAGGGGAAGCAGAAGTTGAACGAAATAAAACCTTGATTGGGGTTGGAACACAGCTTGGGTGAGCTGTTTCAGGACTCAAATAAGCAAAAGCTTCCTGTCTTTCTTGCTTCCTGAGGATCTTTGGGATTAAGTTCGGATTTTCAAAAGCAGCTGGTGGGTTTGGATCTGGATTTGACCTTGTATATCATGGATTCTTCTTGGGAGCCAGCTTCCGAACTGTTTTGGTGTTTTTCTGGGAATGTTTTTATAATTAACAAGGGACTGATCAGATTTTGGAATAGTTGTGTATAGTTTAAAACTAGCATGAAGATTGACTGAAGCAGCTTTTATCTACTCCTGTAAATGTAGAACAAGAACAGTTTCAAAGGCTTCCTGGCTGACATTCAGGCTTCATCTGTAGCTTTAAGGGATATACAACAATTAGAAAAATCAACTTTTCCAGTGGATTTTCACAACCTTCTTCGTAAAATTAACTGAGGAGGGTCCCTAGTGGAGTCGCCATTATTTTATCACTCAGGTTGTCCCTCAGGTTGTAATAAAGGGATACGGCTGAGGTAACCACAGACCAACTTTGGACTACAGGTTCTAGCCCACCTGTAATCAGAGAGGGCTCTCTCTTTATGATTTAGCTTTATTTGAAAGGATTTTAGGCTAGCTATTGAATTCGGGAGTTTTTGTTTTGATTTTGGTGGGAAGATTGATGTTTTCAGGTAAAGAGGCAGGTATAGTGTGAAAATTTCAAACCATTGGGCATGGAGTCAAAGAGTAGGACTGCTGGTGCGTTTTCTTGGTCACAGGAGAGGTATGGAGCAAGGTAACTGCGCATGAAACAATGTTTTAGGTTTAAAGGATGGAGTGAATGCTAAGTAATGAGAGGCAGTTAAGAATCTCTCAATCAGCTTAACAGAGGGAAACAACGGAGCCCTACCTAGGGGCAGTAAAGAATCCCTAGATAATTGGAAAACACATGTGAATTAGGGTAAATATGAGCCAGAAGGAATTCATATTCATTACCAATTCATTCAGATGAAAACATAAAGAAACAACAGAAATTGAGCATAGAGTGTATTTAAAAAAGTTCTAGGCTAATCTTTCTTTCTGCTATTTAGATAGTGGTAAACAATGAACATAGGTAAGATGCACTTATTGTTTCATGCTGCAGCGCAGGAATTCCATCTTTCAGTCTCTAGAAATCATTAACAACACATCAGACAGTGTCTTCTCCAGGCTTTCAACAATCTTTGATTACAGAAACAGTCTCAGGTATACAGTGCGAGTCTCTAGTGAGAATTATCAATCGACCAACCCTTAAAACAGTACAGAGGGTGGTATATATAGGGAAAACTCTCCTAATTGCCTTTATTACAACCTGACCTAAACAGGTCTGAGAAATGATTACTTTTAACCTAATCCTATCCAGAAATAAATGTAAGAAAATATCTTGAGCTGCGCTGAGGGCAGCCGTATCAAAACTGAGTAAATGTGTTGTCCTCGATGGCTTGGTGCAGTGTTTCTGTAATAACTGTGCATGGGCTTCTGTTCCATTGTAGTTCGGTGGCTTTAAATGCTTTAACTGTGATTTGAGAGCTGGGATGGGTTTGCACAAATTGGTTTGACTTTGCTGGCTGCCATTCAATGTAACCTGCTTTGGGAACTGAAGGTTTCCATTAAACAATTTATTTGGTACACTTTGTTGCTTCATCTCTCCTCTGATACTCTTTGACAAATGAATTGGGTTGCGTCTCTCCTTTTGCTGTGGGTCAAATCACAAATTAACGGCCGCTGTTCAGCCCTCTGTTTCTTTTAGAACTGTCTTCTGATCCTTTCTGCATGCTTCGCAGAGAAAAACGGGTCATTCGACACCTTTTGGGCTTGCTGGGGGCTGCGCGATGAGGGGTTTTCCACTTTGGCTCATTTCCCGTAGCCATGCGTGATTAGCGCCAGGCACTAATCGCGCATGAAAAACTGCCTCAGAAACTGATTCCGTGCTTCCTAAGCACGATTTTCGCCTTTCACCTCAAAAATTGATGATGACTCATCATGACATAAGCGGGCGAGACCTGGTACGATGGATGACGTCATCATGATGACAACAGCGAGATGACATCAGCATGTACGGTGGATGACGTGGCAGGGACATGGTGGCAGTGACGCGGCAAGGGTGACTCGGTAGGAGGACGACGTGTGCAGATGATGTGGCAAGGTCCTGGGGCAGTCGTCAAAGGGGGGAATAGGCGGTTTATGGTTTTCGTCGGACCGCCTTTGGTACGGGGGTGGTTTCTGTCAGAGCGGCTCCAACGTAATAGAAAGCGGACGCGCGTCCTCCTGTACGGGGAGAAAACCACTACAATATCGGAGGCTAACGTCCGGACGCAGGGGGCGCTCCGAAATCGGCGAGAGCCGTCGGATGGGGAGGGGGCAGATCAGAGGGCTGTCGGGACGGTTATCTGGCGGGTGGTTAAAGGACGGGGCCCGCCCAAATATTTAATGAAAAATGCGACGCGGCGGGGGGGTTTGAACTTAGGAAAGTGGGTTTTGGGGTTCTTTATATAAGGTTTGGGCGGGGTAAATGCTTTAAATAATGTTTAATAAAACTTTTAAACATTAATTTTTGAGAAATGATTGCGGAGGGGAAAGATAGAAGGTTTTGAGGGGTAAAGGGGTGAATGAGGAAGGTTATTAGCCTAATCAAATGTTAGGCTAATCCCAGGACACAGAAGGCTAATGCTAGGTTCCGGATGAATTCAGCGTTTCCAAGACTTTGATAAATATGGCTATAATGCCAAGGGATGGGAATATATACATAGGGGAGTTATATAGTGCTTTTTAGTAAGGGAAGGGGAAATGATGTAGGGAGTTAAATACTATAGTTAGGAATTAATATGAAATTGTGAGATGAAGTGTGGGGGAGAGCCTAAGTTTGTGAACTGAACTTAGATATGGGGAGTGGATGAAAATGTGAAGAAATGATTTTTACACAAGGAATGTGGCTTCTTTTCATCAAGGAAAGCCCAAAATTGACTTAGTTTTTCTCAAAAATGAAAAGATGACAGGACTGTTGGGCAGATCCCAAGGTCCTCAATGGGATGTTAGTGAGTGACTTGGGGGAATAAAAAGAATAGGGGGTTAGACATGCCTCGCTTGAGCTCCTTCATATAAAATGCTTGATATATGTGACCTGAATAGATGTAACACTTAAAAATAGGAAATGGATCACATGGCTTGATTCTGCAACCACAAAAAGTACCTACCTAGCCTACTTACCTAACATTTTTTGCTTCTTTTGGTTTGGGTGCACTTGAACTTGTAGACCCAGCTTTATAATTTTTCTTTTCTCTGTTCTCCTATCTAAGTCTACACTTATTTTTGCCAAGGGCCCAGATTAAGCAGTTGGGCTCCTTTGATTCTCTACCTATCTACAAATCTGCCAAGATTAAACTGTTTGGACAGATATCATTCTCTATATTCTAAAACAGGAAATTGAAACCTAGGGAGGCCAAGATTAAACTGTTTGGCCTTCCCTTAACTGAAAGAAATTATAAAAAAAGGAATGCAGCAGTGGCACTTAGACTAGCACACTTTCATGGCATCTTGTGGAAATATGGAACACTGCAGCCTGCAAAGTATGACATATTTGGCATGTAAAAATGTCAATCATGAAAAATGAACACCTGTTGCAACAAGAGGCTAACAACTCTGACTTCCCAACTTGCTGAAATGGAGAAACACAATGAAACGTTAGAATGTGAAATTGTGGGTCTTAGAAAGGACATTGAAAAAACGAAAGCTCTTAATCTTAGATTTGCTAAAGGATCTGAAACTTTAGATGAGATTATCAAAGTGCAACGTTCTCCTCTAAGCAAGATAGGTCTTGGGTATACCAAAGAAACATCTCAAGCATAGAAGCCATCTACTTCCAAAAGTTATCTTGAAGGTGCAAGGAGAAGTGAACAGGTTAACAATCCTCAGCAAAAGCATAATGCAGATCACCACGTAAGTCAGGGACAAGTTACCTCAAAAATGAACAAAGACTACCAGGTAAATCGGGGGCAACCTACTTCAAGGATGAACAAAAGCTACAACCAACCACAGGTAAATCATTCTCAAATTGCCTCAAGAATGGATAGAAACTACAATCATTTGGTTGGTAGATTTGATAATCGCATGAGCTTCTTCAATGGCCAACGTTTCTCTTGTCATAACTTTGGTCACAAAGTAGCTCAATGTGTTGCCTACAAGACAATCATGACTAGAGAAGATCAAAAACAAAGGAGTATGACTGGGACCATGAACATGACCCACAATAACTTTGCTGCTCTTGAGAATGAAGTAGAATGTTCTATTTGTAACAATTTCAGTCATGAAGATTATAAATGCAGGAGCAGGTTTCGGCAAACAACTCAGAAAGAGCATGTTTCTTTGGTTCCAAAAACATGGAAAAAGAAAGAATTTCCACTAGAAAGATGTGGGATAGCCTTATATGCAGAAGGACAAGAAAATCAGTGGTACATCGATAGTGGATGCTCAAAAAATATGACAGGTGATAAAGATAAACTTTATTCATATAGTGCCTTAGAAAAAGAAAAGAAAGTCTCATTTGGAAATGACACCCCTACACTCATAAAAGGGAAAGGTTCTGTTCTTTTGAAAGAAAATGTCAAGGCTGGAAATGTTATGTATGTTGATGGCTTGAAGCATAATTTATTAAGTGTCAGTCAAATGTGTGATCAAGGAAATGAAGTAATATTTTGATCAAATGGATGCATTGTTCGTGAGCTTGATACAGGAGAAACAATGATCAAAGGCATAAGAACTCCAAATAATTTATATATACTGAAGGGAGGACAACAACAATGCTATCTAAGCAAGAATGATGAACACTGGCTATGGCACAGAAGATTGGGGCATCTAATCTTCTCACAGATAAGGAAAGCATACAAATATCAGGCAGTTTGTGATCTACCTGACATCAGAATTCCAGACAATACAATATGCAAATCATGTCAATTTGGTAAGCAAACCAAAACTAATTTCCCTGAGAAGGAAGGATCAGCTAGCAGGCCACTTGAACTTGTCCATACTGATGTATGTGATCCATCTAGGAAAAGATCACCTCGATGAGAAGAATGTTTTATATTATTCATTGACGACTTTTCCAGGATGTGTTGGATAGGAATTATGAAGCATAAAGATGAAGCTTTCGAAAAATTCAAATCATTCAAAGCTTTGGTGGAGAACAAATCAGATCGCAGAATCAAATGCCTCAGGTCTGATCGAGGAGGAGAATTTACCTCGAATGAATTTTTTGATTTTTGTGAATAACATGGAATAAGGAGGGAATTCTCTACTGCTAGGGCTCCTCAACAAAATGGATTAGTGGAAAGGATGAATAGAACAGTTCAACAAATGGCTCGTGCTATGCTTGATGAGTCTGGAACACCCGCAACCTTCTGGGGTGAAGCCGCATTCGCTGTAGTTACTATTCTCAACAAGACAAATGTCCGGGTAAACAACACTCAGACTCCTCATGAACTTTGGTATGGTAAGACTCCCACGGTAAAATACTTTAAAATTTTTGGAAGCAAATGCTACATCAAGAAGACTGATGAAAATCTTGGCAAGTTTGAACCTAGAGCAGATGTAGGCATTCTCCTTGGTTACTCTCCCCACAGCAAAGCATACAAGTGTTACAATAAAAGACTTGGAAAAATGGTTAAAAGTATTGATGTAGTGGTTGACGAAGAAGGAAACACTCCTAGGCAAGTAAAATCTGAAGATTTCGAAGATGATGAGGACTATCCATCAACATCAAATAAGATTCATGATGAAGAAGAAACCCATGAGGCACCAGAAGAATAGATAAGGATAGAAGAAAAAACTCCATCCAGGTACGTTCAGAAGAATCATCTAGAATCTCAAATTTTGGGGCAAAAAGAGGCAGGTGTACAAACAAGAAGAACCATTTCAGAAGCTTCAAGATATCTAGCATTGCTCTCCTCCACTGAACCACAAAATGTAAGAGAAGCATGCTAAGATGAATGCTAGGTAAAAGCCATGGAGGAAGAACTTGAGCAGATCGAAAAGAATAACACTTGGGAGTTGGTTCCTAGACCAAAAGATAAGAATGTCATAGGAACAAAATGGATATTCAAAAATAAGCTGAATGAAAATGGATATGTGATTAGAAACAAGGCCAGACTTGTTTGCAAAGGGTATGCTCAACAGGAAGGCATAGAATTTGAAGAAACTTTTGCACCAGTTGCCAGACTAGAGGTCATAAGGATGTTCCTTGCCTTTTCTAGCTCTCATAAGTTCAAAGTATTTCAAATGGACGTGAAGTCTGCTTTCCTGAATGGAGATTTGGATGAAGAAGTATATATTGAACAACCAAATGGGTTTATTCTTGGAAATGATCCAAAACTTGTATGCAAACTCAAAAAGGCTCTCTATGGCCTTAAACAAGCTCCAAGGGTGTGGTATTATTGGTTGGATAAGTACCTCCATCAGCAAGGTTTTATAAAAGGATCAACTGATAGCAATCTATATATAAAAATTGACAATGATAAGTTGCTAATACTTGTTGTGTATGTTGATGATATCATATTTGGTAGCAATGAAGAAGACATGAGTCAAAATTTTGCCTTGGTGATGCAAAAAGAGTTTGAAATGTCCATGCTTGGTGAGCTCACATATTTTATTGGTTTACAAGTCCAAGAAAACAAAGACGAGATTTTTCTATCACAAACCAAGTATCTCAAGCAGATCTTGAAGAAATATGGGATGGAGGATTCGAAACCAGTATGTACCCTAGGGAAAATTTTAAGAACCCCCCCTAAATTTATAAATATAATAAATGGGCGAATCTCCATGGTATATAGGAAAAATGAAAGGCGATTTTATCAATAATGTAATATGAATATATAATTTTTTGGCGAATCTCTCACCAGGCATGGCGAATATTTTACTCAATTATAAAATCTTGTAAGATCTTGGCGAGTCTTTCACTAAATAATAAAACTTTGTAAAGTCCTAGTGAATCTTAGCATAGGCTACATGCTGGTTTAATTCCCCCATTTAAATAGGCTACATTCCAGGTGAATACCATGGGTTAATACCATGTGCCATTTTGGTGAATACCATAGGTCAATACCATGTGCCATTTTTATTTTTATTAATTCTAATATTAAGGTTAATAATGGTTTTTTGCATGGTATTAATAACAATCTAGTCCATGGTATTTGTCCCATAGTATTTTGGCCATAAGTTTCACCTAAATATAACCCATTTTTTGAGTGTTCGTAAATATAAGGTGACTTATGGAGTAAATATAAAAAAATGTTTTATTTGTTTACCATACCTCTCGTTTATTTATATTTTTATTAATTTACCATACCTCTTTTACAAATATGGTATTTGGCCCATAGGATTCACTTAAACAAAACCTCTTTCTTGAGCCTTCATAAATAGAACGAGGGTTATGGACTAAATATAAAAATAGGTTTTATTTATTTACGATACGTCTAGTTTATTTATATTTTTATTTATTTACCATACCTTTTGAGTATTTATATTTTTATTTATTTACAATACCTTTTGAGTAAGTATAAAAAGACGTTTTATTTATTTACCATACCTCCACTTTACTTATATTTTTATTTGTTTACACTCTTACATGTATATAAGGTGACTTATGGAGTAAATATAAAAATGTTTTATTTATTTACCATACCTCTCATTTATTTATATTTTTATTAATTTACCATACCTATTTTATAAATATGGTATTTGGCCCATAGGATTCACTTAAATAAAACCTATTCTTGAAAATGGGCGATTGGATTCACTTAAATAAAACCTATTCTTGAAAATGGGCGAATGGAAGGTTGTACGTCCTAATTTCAAGGGCTAAATTTACCTTTTTTACCCTCTCCCTTAAAATAAGGTGGGCTATTTGAGGTGATTTGTAAAAATGTACTATGATACAAAATATTCGCCCACTAAAAATTTAAAACCCCTTAATTTCGCCAAAGGGCGAACATTCGCCCCTAAAATTATCCTTGATGTACCCCTATGGTGACAGGATGCAGCCTCAGCGCAAATGATGAATCGACAGCAGTACATCAACCAACCTATAGATCCATGATTGGTAGTCTGCTCTATCTAACGGGTACCCAACCAGACATTATGCATGCAATGGGAATAGTTGGAAGGTTTCAGGAAAATCCAAAGGAAACTCATCTTCAGGCAGTTAAGAGAATTTTCAAGTATCTTCAAGGAACTCAAAACTATGGCTTATGGTATCCTAGAGGTACAGATCTCACACTTCATGCATATACAGATGCAGATTGGGCAGGAAGTGTGGATGACAGAAAAAGCACTAGTGGTGGTGCATTCTTCATGGCTCCTAGATTAGTATCTTGGTTCAACAAGAAACAAAGTTCTATTGCATTATCTACAACTGAAGTAGAGTATGTAGCTGTTGCATATTGCTGCACTCAACTCCTTTGGATGATGCAAACAATGCATGATATGCAAATCACTTGCACTCCACCTATCTCCATTTTCTGTGATAATACAAGTGCAATCAATATTTCAAAGAATCCTGTCATGCATTCAAAGACTAAGCACATACTGATCAAGTATCATTTTCTTTGAGAACAAGTGCTTGAACAAAAGGTCAAATTGGAGTATGTTCCCTCTAAGGAACAAGTTGCTGATATTCTCACCAAACCACTGCCCAGGGAGACCTTTGAATACCTCAGACAAAAGCTGGGGGTAGTTGATGCATCATCTTGTTGTTGAATCTTGTCTGTTTCAGAGATTGTTGGTTGTACGCGAGTTTCATATGGGGTATACATGTACATACGCTGGTCTATGTGGGTACAGTCGTGTACATGTTGACTTGAAGAAAAGCAAGGATGAGAAGAGTCCGATATGGGTCTGTCAGAGACCATCTGGCACAGGTTCAGGGGGAGCATATATTCTTCTAATAATGCATTGTTGGCATTATCATAGAAGATCTTGGTTCAATTCTTCAGTTGTTTTGATTTCAGGAGGAGAAAGTGCAGAAGGAGAACATGGATACTGATCTGAATAATGATTGATAGATGTTGCAGATATTTTGTCTCTATATTTCTTTTGTCAAGGTCATGTAACGGCCTATCTTGGTTGCCCCACTATGCCTGGGATGGATAATGTAATGTGCTTATTATATCATGTATCTCCACTTGGTTGGGAGTGGTATGTATGAGTCTTTGGTGATAGGAAGGTCGGTTATGATGTATAAAGTCAGATTTCTTTTGTAGAACATCTTCTTGCAGATCTTGCCTATATGTCAGGGGGAGCTTGGACAACACAGCAGAGCAGAGAATTCAGCATGTACTCGGGGGGAGCATAACCCTTTACCCTTGATTTCAAAGGGGGAGAAAATACTTTGAGTGACTTTGGGTTGCCATCAAGTCCAAAGGGGGAGATTGTTGGCATTATGACACAGGTTTGGCTTGATGACATAAGTGTTGTCTTTGATGGAAACTCACTCAAATAGCATATCACAGTTCATGCTCTTAGAATGGTAGAAAATGAGATACCCGCAGGTTCCTTTTCACACAGTCGCAGATATATGCAGGTGCACTGAACAAAAGGTGCGTACATATACGCAGGTGTACCAAACAAAAAGTGCGTACGTACAGTACACGCACTTTCATGCAGAGAAAAGCAGGCACACATGTGAAATCTTATGGTTGGTCCATGGTATTTAGTCTGACATTTTTGAACCTATGGTTTTGGTCCGTGGTTTTGTATCTAAAGTATTGAACCCAGGTATTGGGTCCCTAGTATTTGATCTCTATGGTTTTGGACCATGGTTTGAGTAAGTCCTAGACTATAAAAAGGAAAGGAGATCATGTGGCTGGGGTAGACTGTTGAATATCTTGAGAAGAGCAAGATCTGAAATACTGGTGATTGGTTGGTGAGTTATAGCTGGACCTGAATCAAGGAGGAACCTGAGCATTACAAGATGGTTAATATCTTCTGATGGGTCGAGATATCTTTGGTGCATGATTAGATCTATAAATCTGATAATCTGGGTATAATTGAAGTCTGATTAAGAAAAAGGATAAATTATCTATACCTGCAGGTCCGTCACAGTGGAGGCGCAGATACCTGCAGGATCGACACAGCAGAGGCGCGGATATACGCGGGTTTGACACATCACAGGCGCGTATTCTGTAGGATCGACACAACAGAGGTGCGGATACCCGCAGGTTCGACACAACGGAGGCGTGGATATCCCTAGGTTCGACACAGCGAAGGCGTGGATACCCGCAGGTTAAGGAAGTGAATACTGCGTATGTACCTAGATTTCTATTGGTGAAGTAGCAGACTTTTCTTGAAATATGTTTTAGCTGCTTTTGTTTATTACTTCAGTGTTCCTGGTTCTGAAATGGTGTCTGGTTACTGGTACTATGTTCTGAGAAGTTATTGATTCAGTATTTGTACAAGGAAGTTGGTTGATTGCAGATCTATTTGATGTTTGATTGATATTCTTGGATCCAGTTTGAAAATTTATGAAACGTGGTCCCTGGAAGAAAAGAGAAGTCTTCTGTAGGTCAACACCTACGTACTAGTACCTTAGCTAGTACAAGAGCTAAGGGGGTTGTAGCTCCCTTCCAGGAGAGTCTAGAGAACGAGAGAAGGTTGTAGCCTTCTGCAGGTTGAAGCCTGCGTGCTGGTATAAGACTACACCAGTACATAATCATTGTAAAAAGAAGTTTCTAATTGAAAGAAGATAGAGACATATTGCAGCAGGTGGCTTTCACCCACATTGAGTTTCCACCTTATATCTTGTGTTCTTTTGTGTGACTGTCTGCTCTACTTTTCTGTTCCTGCTTATTATTATATGGTTATGACACATAGATTAATGATCAACATCTAAAGAATAAATTAAATTATAAGTTTGGAAGGTATACGCAAGTTTCATTAGTCAGATCTGCAAATCTTTGTATGAATTGAAAAAGAATTTGATAATACTGATTCACCCCCCCCTCTCAGTATTATTTTCAACACTTGCTGCACACAATTACTTTGGATGATGCAGACATTGCAATACATTCAGATCACATGTACTCCACCCATCTCCATTCTATGTGATAATACAAGTGCCATCAGTATTCCGAAAAATCTTGTCATGCACTCCAAGACCAAGCACATACCCATTAAGTACCATTTTATATGAGAACAAGTGCTTGAACAAAAGGTTAAATTGGAGTATGGTCCCTCCAAAGAATAGGTTGCTGATATATTCACTAAACCGCTTCCTAGAGAAACATTTAAATATATCAGACAAAAGCTAGGAGTAGTTGCTGCATCATCCTACTTTTAAATCCAATTTTCAGAGGAAGGCTATTATACGCAGGTTTCATGAAGTATAATCGTGTATACACATGGGTTTCTGTGGCTGAAAGAGCATATATGTTTTTTTGACATAAAAATAGTGGTTCAGACTCTGATATGGGTGCTTTGTTTGATATTGATGATTACAGTCTGACGATATGCTTTGTTCATTGATTTTTATCTGACTGACAAAGATGACTTGATGAATGACTTGTTGACAATGCAAAGGTAGCACAGGTTTAGGGGCATCATTAGCATCATGGTTTCTGAGTTCAGCTATGGCTTTAGATACTTATATCATTTGTTGTGTAAAGATCTAGGGTGTGATATGACTTCTTGTGTCATGGTCTATATTTCAATGAGTCCTATTGGAAATATGATGTAATTTGTATCCCCAATTTGCATGGGATGGATGATGTAATCATTATTGTATTTCTATCATGTATAAACAATTGGTATATCCCCACTCGGTTGGGTGGATAAGTCAAATATGGTGTATCCCTAGTTGGTTGGGTGATTGATGTATGTATGAGTCATTGGTCATAAGGAGATCATACTCACTTAGTTTAGTTATAGAGTCATGTTATTATTTTGAAACATATCTTTGCAGCCTTGGCATGTACTCATGGGGAGCATGGACAACATAATGTATATCAAAGGGGGAGAATAACTTGGTCTGCCATTTGCCCTTGATGTCAAAGGGGGAGAGTATTTTGGTGTTGCTTGTTATCTCTAACAATTTCTACAGCTTGCAGTAATCAACACCAGCATGGTTGCCATCAAATCCAAAGGGGGAGATTGTTGGCATTATGATACAAGTGTTGTCCTTGATGGAAAATCACTCACATGTCAGTTTAGTTTTGATGAAATGAAACCCACAGTGTAAAAGATCCATTCAAATGTAACAAGGCATTGGTACATAAGAATAGGAAAATGGAACTAAAGTCTACTAATCAGAATAAATAAGTTGAAGGTAAAGGATGATGAAAAGCAATTTAAGATGTATACGTAGGTCCACTTAGTCAAAACAACGTATACATGTAGGTCCACAGAACAAAAAACGCGTATATGTATACACGCACTCTCGCAAGAGGAAAAGCACGTACAGGTTGGAAAATCAAGGAATTTCAAG
This sequence comes from Pinus tabuliformis, assembly GCA_031772625.1. NCBI lineage: Eukaryota > Viridiplantae > Streptophyta > Pinopsida > Pinales > Pinaceae > Pinus > Pinus tabuliformis. The sequence continues at coordinate 538,895,923 of CM062807.1, read as the reverse complement.
AGTAGAGAATACCAAGGGTCAATACCATGGTATTAGTCCACAATATTGAGTGGAGTAACGATTATTTGATCCTGCCCAAGAATACCATGAGTCCTAAGTGGTTTTGGTCCGAGGTATTCAGAAAAGCCTAAAACTATATAAGGAGGAGAAGATCATAAGGCCAAAGTGTGCAAGTGAAAAGGGTTTCTAAGGAATACTTCTATCTAAAGTATATTTTATGTTGCAGGGGCTATCTTGGTGTTTTGATCTGAAATATTTTGTGCACCTTGAATTCAATGTTGGATCGGGATCATGAGATCTAAAATGACTTATCATTAAATGATCTGATATTGGTTGGGCCAGATCTAATTGTGTACACCTATTTTATTATTTGAATGCCATGATCTGGGTTTGTCTGAAGTCCAGAATAGCAACGAAGTCATGAGTTAATATTTGCAGATCTGTACACTGGTTCGCTTTGGTGAAGTTGCGTATACACGTTGGTTCAACTCTTCCAAGTAACATATGCAAAAGAAAAAGTAATTTTTTTCAGAGATGACCTATCTATTTGATTAATAATGTTGTTTTACTGTTGTTTGTCAATGAAATCTTCTTAGATCTGAATGTAAAACTGAATGCATAACGAGTTTGATATCTGATTTATTGATTGTATAAGTGAGAAGGGTTATCTCTAATACTGCCTGTGTAAGGCTCTGTAAATTGATAGTATATGTTCAGTATATTGCTGGTTGATACAGACTTGATTTTGAAGTTTTATGTTTAAGTAGTTTTGAAGGTATACACAGGTTTGATTAAAGGAAGTAATGTATACATGCAGGTTGGGTTTAGTAAAGTAGCGTATACATTCTGATGCATAATTTTTGAGGTTGGCGCTGGTTTTGAATGATGATGCAGGATTTTCGGTTCAGCACAGTGTTCTGGTCACAGTGATTTGATTGTTCAGATTAACTGATTGTTGGTTGATGCAGTTTGAGTTTTAAAGTTTCTGATGGGTCTAGTATGAAAATTTGATGAAACAAGGCCATCATGTATATTGTTGTGTACCAGGAGCATCCAGTCTGAAAATTTATGAAACGTGGTCCTTGGAGGAAGAGAGACGGTCGTAGCCTTTTGTAGGTGGGCGCATACGTACTAGTAAACACATTGGCTAGTACAAGAGCTAGGGGGTTGTAGCTCCCTTCCAGTAGAAATTGGAAAATGAGAGAAGGCTGTAGCCTTCTGCAGGTGGGTGCCTGTGTACTGGTATGAATCTGCACCCGTGCAAGATTGTAAACATATTTTGTTATTATTAAAAGAGGACAAAGATGACAGCAACAGGTGGTTTTCAACCAAATTGGGTTTCTACCTTAAATCATGTGTGTTTCTTATGTGTGATGGTTTATTCTCTTTTTATTGCACTATTTAATAAGTTACTGATGCATTGGTTATAGATAAACACATGATAAATTAACTAAATCACAAGTTCTTTGGGTATACGTTGGTTTCACTAATCACAGTAGCGTGTACACAGTAGTTCACTTCACAGAAGTAGCATATATAAATCTGTTTGGGAAATGAAAAATTATTGATCTGATAACACTGATTCACCCCCCCCCCCTCAGTATTATTTCCAACAACTACACGATAGAGGTCTAAAATAAATTGAGTGTATCTGTTTCCTTGCTACACTATGTTCTTGTATTCAATTCTCTCAGGTGTTTTACTCTAAATACAATTGTAACTAGATATAAATGTATTACTAGATATAAACGTAAACGCAAACATACAGGGAATATAGGCTTTGAGAACTAGTTACCAAAATTATAAAAAGACTTTATAGTGTCATATACTATATAGACTTATGATATCAATAACTGATTTGAGAGTCAAGAAAAGAATTGCTAGTGTGCACATAGTAATCTCTTTTCACAGTCTGTTAGACAAAGGCAAATCCAATTTTCTATATTTCTTTATTCTGTAATTATTTGGTATGAAAGTTATAATCTAAATATTCACCGAATAATTTGCATTTTTGTTGTCATGTTTAGAAGAGGTTTTTTCCCTTTGTGTGTCACAAAATCAATAAAAAAATCCTTGTATGTATATGTATATATATATGTATATATATGTATATATATATATATATATATATATATATATATATATATATATATATATATATATATATATATATATATATATCTATATCTGTCTATCTATCTATCTATATCTATATATATATATATATATATATATATATATGTATATATATGTATATATATTTTAAACTTAAGTCGCAGGTCACATTCAGGAAAATTTTGTAGAAAAAATACAAACTCTCGAGTACCTGACCACACGACCATGAACTCAAACTGACTATAACTTTTTTTTAAATAATTGGACTGACCTGCTGACATTGGCATTTCCAGACTTCTAGCCAACCTATAGACCTCCGCATTGCTGTATTGTCAAACTACCAGACCTAATGAGTTCACCCAACTATGGTCTACTCCAGGTCAAGATAGAATAAAAGAATCATAAAAAAAAAATGTTCGATTATGTGGCTTCTCAACTGTACATTCGACTCACAAAAAAAAACAAAAACGTGACAATCAAAACAGTGGTCTTATACTTTTCTTGCTTTCAAAGTCAGTTATAAAAACTCTAGTCTCATTTATTTATCTGTTTTGCAATTTTTTCTTTTGTTCATAACAAAATGCATAAAAAATAAGAGCCTTACACAATTTTTTTATTTTTTATTTTTGAAATTTAAGTCACAAGTTAGATCAGAAAAAATTTTGTAAACAAGAAATACGACCTTCCAACCCCCTGACTACCAACACGGACTAGCTAGAATTTTTTTATTATAAATAATTGGCCTAACCTCCGACTTCAACATTGCCAATTGTGAAACTACCGACCTCTTGACTTCAACAATGCCCGATTGTGAAACTACCGAACTAATGAAACTACTCTGCTATCAAATGACCCGACCTTCCTTCCACCCGAATTAGAACACCGATGACTATGATTTTTATAAGTAATCCAAACTAACCCCCGACCTCAGTATTGTCCGATTGTGAAACTACCCGACTATGGTATAGTCTGTTGACGATAGAATAAATGCAATAAAACAAAAAACACCCATCTGTCTGACCTCCCGACTATACAATTGGCCCAAAATTAAGTTAAACATTGAATCCAGAAAAATTTTGACAAAAAAATGTAGCCTCCCAACTACCCGACCTCTGGACCATGCGACTACCAACTCGTAGTGTCTAAAAACGAGTACGATCCGACCTCCCAAGCTTGAAGTAAATTGATTTTCGAACTACTTTTATTATGTTATTATGTAACTATTACTCTGTACTGCCAAATATTCGTTACCCACCACGTCGCTTGAACCCTACAGATAATCCATGTGTGATGACCAATTGTACAACAGTAGAATTGTGTTTCCCCAATCACAAGTTTTCTCGCCCATGATCCTAACTACAAGAGGATAAGCCTTATCCAATTCTCTCTATAAATTCAGTTTTTTTCCCCTTTGCTTGACATTGAACATTCTTTCTTATTTTTCAAGAATGATTGTGTCATTTCCATTTGGCTCTGCACCATGCATACTCTTTAGTCGACATTTCTGTACTGTCCTCAGAGACCAGATGTACTGTTGCATCAACTACCTCCCGCTAATCCTCTTGATTTCAGACTGCTCCTAGGAATTCATTTCGCCTATAGATCTAAATGAGAACCTCGCCACTTTGTTAAAATCACACTAAGATGTTCCGTGACGTTACCCCTTCTGAGCTTGGGTGATAATTACATTAAGGAATTGCTATCTCGTGGCATTTGTTTTCCTTCGGGTGGATAATTCCTCGCATGGTGGCATAGGTGCTCTTGCCTATTCTTATCTAACAGAAGCTTGGAGCTACCTTACATCGGGCTTCCACCTCAACTCCCACATACCAACTATTCTATAATGCTCATAAACTCTCTCAGCAACTCCTCGACACTACTCCCCATGGCGGGAATGGAAGCTCATGCACAATAAATGCTAAATCTTGTAAAATCATTGCAACAAGACATAATCGGCCCAAGTACATTTGTTTAATGTTTCACATATTTTTTTCTTGTCAGAACAATATTTTGCAAACAATCATCTTAATGTATACATTGACCGTCTCTGCCAACAAGAGCATCTATGGTATAGATTTGTACATTAATACAAATGCTCGTAGAACCCAATTGTTCTAATTGATCTTGTTTTGCAATTTGAATAAATCGTTGAGATCCTTAACTTCATTTATTGATTTTTTTATGATATCACTAAGAATTTAGGTAAAACTATTATGGGGCTCTTCTTTAGTCTAAAATTCAGACACTTTGTAATTACTATTGTTTACTATATTAAATTATTTTCCTTTTCATGGAACCATAGGACACATGTGCCCATGCATAATCATAACCACAATCAATATACAAATTAGGAAAATATTGGTTCATAGTTTCATAATAGATATATTAAAAAAAAAACATATTCCCCTTGCTATTTATCCATATCTATTACAATGACAATGCAACATAACCCATTAATTGGAAGTTGTAATCATACAGCATTTATCTTTTTTATCTACGGTAAAAATGAAACCAACACTCTATCCACATCATCTCTTCCAAGTGCCTCTTTTTCTTTTGGGGCAAGTTTTTTGTCCCTCCCTTACTACTACATCCTTGTTCTTGCAATCACTCTATAAATTTTGATCCCTTTTCTCCTTGGATTATTTCAAAAAAACATGGAACTGGATATTTTCCTAATGCCATTTAATTTCATGAACCATCCCCTTTACTTCATGCATCACTAACCATTTAACTCTTATTGTCAAGTTTACGTTTCTTCATTTCCCAATAAACTGTATCATCCCTAACATGAATTCTATATTCCTAGCTCTATAATCCATGTCCTCAAACTAATTCGCCTCTTTGTTTTATTATTCCAAACATTACAACATATGTACATTCTTTTTACAATGCAACACATGAACCATTGGTAAGGCTATGACTAATAACTAGCAAATACCCTTTTGTATTCTCTAGTCTTGTTTGTTGATTTCGTGCAAAGGGAAGAAAATGCCAAATTGCTCTAGTTGTTTACTTGTATGCTTTAGCAAATGGTTATCTATCAAACTAATAACTATAAATATCATGACATAATTAAACAAAAAAAACAACAACACAAATGTCAATTTGTGAAAACATAGGTAAAAGTAATTCTTGTGAAAAAAATAAAAAAATAAATACCAATAAAAATACCAATAAAAATAGAATAAGCTCACAAAAAAAATGATATTATCAAAATCTCATGTTTTTTTCTTCAATTAAGAACAATTTATAAAATTATACTTGGAAATTTAGATTCAATACTTTGAAATTAGAAACTAAAATGGAATAGTTTGGTATTAGTTTCAAAACACTTGGCCTTTTTTTTAAAGCAATTGGTTAGATCTAAACTTTCCTTGTATATATGAACTTGAGCTATAGGTTCATTTTCTTCTTCACACATAACATCATAACTGATTGAATAAAAAACTACATGCATATGAATCATGTATACAAATAAGCAGTGACACGCCACCACGTGGCTCTTGTTAAAGTAGTGCACAATTTATCTTTTAGGTAATATATTTAATATTAAATTTATAATTGTGAGATTGATAAAAGCTAATATTAACTATAATAGTTTCAATTTTAAAGAAATTTATTATGATGATATAAATTTGTTTTTAAAATAGTTTATTTATTATTAAATTTATATATGTGAGTTTGATAAAAAAAAATCTTAATTAAAATAATATATTTTTAAAAATAATTTATTAAAATAGTATATAGTTTTCTTTTTAAATAATTTATTTATTATTAAATTTGTAATTATGAAATATAAAAAAATGATATTAATTATAATGGTTTTTTGTGATAGTGATTGTATACATGTCAATTTAAAATTTATTGATTTCAAATGGTGCAATTAATATAAATTTAGATTTATTTTAATGTTTTTTTCTTTTCTTTTTTAATGTAAGTATTAATTTTATTGTTATTATAATTTATTTAAAGTGACAACAATTTTTTTATATTAATATTTTTTTCTTACCAGTTTGGATCTATGTTATCTTTGGATCTATCTAATGTTAAGAGGGATCAAATCTTTCAAGTCACAAACATATTTTCTAAGTGCAAAACTTGAGGAAAGGTTTACATCTCAAGAGATTTGATCTCTTTTAGCACTTGATAGATCTAGAGTTTAGATGGATCTAGGCTGGTTATATATATATCTATACAAATCTTTCAAGTCACAAACATATTTTCTAAGTGCAAAACTTGAGGAAAGGTTTACATCTCAAGAGATTTGATCTCTTTTAGCACTTGATAGATCTAGAGTTTAGATGGATCTAGGCTGGTTATATATATATATATATATATATATTCTTGTCATTGAAATCATTTTATTTTAGTGATCATTCATGGCCCAAAGGCAAATTACAAAGGATTTTTCACATCTTTAAATAAGATATATTACATAAGAATACGATTGGAAAAACCATGGGTTGTCATAAATTTTTCTTGCCAGCTTAGAGGCATGTTAACTTCAGATCTATCAAGTGCCAAGAGGGATCAAATTTCTAAAGGTGAAAACCTATTTTTTAAGTGCAAAACTTGAGGAAAAGGTGCAAACCTCTTTTTTGAGTGCAAAACTTGAGGAAAGGTTTACACCTCAATAGATTTGATCTCCCTTGGCAATTGATAGATCCAAAGTTCAAATGAATCAAAGTTGGTCACTAAAATTGTTTTCTTTTGGTGATCATTCATGGCCCAAAGATAAATTACAAAGGAGTTTTCACATCTTTTAAATAAGCTATATTACATAAGAATACCATTGGAAAAACCATGGGTTGTCAAAACCTAAAGCCAAAAAATGGCCAACGATAAATTGATTCTATGACCTCAATTTTACTTGAACTACTGTAAGATTATTTATAAGCCTTAATTTCTTATATTTTTTTTTAATTTTAATTTTAATAAGTTTATAGGCTTATATAATTAGAAGCCTATAAGTAATTTGACTGAGTCAAAATGTTTACATAACATTATAACATCTTTTCCATATTGCGTTGGAGAGTGCCTATAATTTTATTATTAGCACATTAGTTATACTTTGATTATAAATATTTACCTATTCACTAATGCATAACATGAGGCAAACAATTTTTTATTTTTGTGGTATATTAAAATTTTATTTTTATATCATTTTCTTGGTAGAAAGAATTTAAATCTTGGTGCGGAGTGAAAGATACTCATTAGAAACAAGGAAAAGGAAAAGGCAAAGGTCAAAAATTTAAAAAATAAAAAATAAAGAAAAATTTATAAGTAATGGAAAAAACATTATAATTGTTGATCCCTTAAAACTTACACGCACACACACACCTTTTACCAGTTGCATAATATTAATAGCTAATGTATTTGAGATGGTATGAATATATTCAATTATTACAATGGCGTCAATAGTTAATTTACAATTGATAATGCTTTTTGATTTGATTCTCTTTTTGTTTTTAAAATAAACCATTCAATTATATTTTGCTTATTTTTATTATCTTTTGCTGAAAAATACTTGTTACTTGTTTACCTAGTTATATTAAGTTTGTCCATTCTTTATGCATTTTCCAATTTCTAGGCAAGGACTAAAGCCTCATGTATTACCATATAACGTCGGACAACATCTCCCCCATAGTAGTATTATTTTCTTACTTTTAATATAACATCAAACAACATCTCCCCCATTGTGTAGTGGCATACAAATAATATAAATTATTATAGCTTTATTTGTAATTGACATAATTTAGTATAATTTAGTTGTTGAGTGATGGCTAGGATAATCTTATTAGTTGTTATTTATAACTGTGCAGTGTCTTATCATCATTATAATCGTTATTTGTGAATGCATGATGACTTATTGTCCTTATTAAGAAAAAAAAAGTGATGCCCCTAGAATGATTATTGGTGATCCATAAGGGGGTGCAACTTTCACTCCAACTGGATAGCTCTAGGTCTTGCATAGTTAATATATTTCCTTATATTTGAAAAAGACAAGCTCTTAGACAATCAAAAGTAATTTTAGGGGTTACTCCATGAACATTTTAGGTCTTACTCTAAGGCCAAAAGGTGGTTTCAATGTAAATAGTATTTAAAAACCTTTTTCATTTTATTTTGTCATTATGAAAATCTAGCTATGCAATCTATTTTAACGCTTCACTCTTTTTTTTTTAGTGATTAAAAAAGAGGACACTATATTTGCAAACTTTTTTGTTTTCTTTTTTCATTATCAGAATATGGTTATGCAATCAATTGCAACCCTTCACTTTTTTTTTTTTGAGCGACCAAAAAAGAAGGGACCCTATATTTTCAAACTTTTTTGTTTTGTTTTTGTCATTGTTGGAATTTGGTTATGCAATCTATTGAAACCCTTTACTTTCTTTTTAAGCAATTGAAAAATAAGGGGCCCGTCACTTTATTTTTTGAGTGATTAAAAAAGAAAGGAAAATTCATAAATTACCCCAAGAAACACAAGCATACCACAGACGATATTTGAACTTTTGTGGAAAGGTTAACAACTTCTCCTCTTAACCACCTAAGCTAAACATCTACACTAAAACTATTATTAATATTATATTTAACATTAAAAATTGGTAAAAAAATTAATTAGATTGATGAAATGTTAGCCTAATTATTAAGTAAACAATGGATATTTAACATGGACTTGGTGGTGTTATTTACAAAGATGGTAAGTCATAGGTGGGATTTCTACTTCAACATGCCCATATTATGGAATTCATTATAGAAGGCCTAATCATTGCTCAATTAAATAAGCAAGGCCAACAATAGTCTTCCATTTTGTGAATAAGGTTAAATGCCCTTGTTTGTTTATCCAGATTCCATAAACTTGAAGAAATACTTGCATTCTCTCAAAATGAACCCTGGTCAATAAGTTTACTAGTTTGTAGGCTAGCACAATGGAAATAGCTAAATTAGTTTCAAAATCTTGGGAGTCTAAGATGCAAGGATAAATATCATTCCTTGTTTACAAGAGAGGTTTTTTCGTATCTTTTGTTGTAGTTGAAGAAGAACGTAATTTGATCTTTTCTGTAGCCCATACTTCATGGGTATGTCAGGATTGTCTCTCAACCATTGTAACTTAGATTTAAATTACTTTTTGAGGTCTAAAATGGGCCTCGTAAGAAAAATAATAAAATAATAGTTAAACTAATAAAATAACTGTTATGAATTTTTAAATGAAATGAAAGGAAACTATTTTTTTATTGTATTTTCGGCTTATCTCCTTATAGGTTTAGTCAAATGTCAAGTGTAAACACTTTTTGTATGTGGTGGAATTATATTTCACATCTAACAAGTACCCACTTTATATACCTCTAATGTAACAACCTTGGTGAAAAGTTCATGTAATAAAAGTTAATAAAGGAAAAATAAGACCATGGGAAAGGGACACATATTCGAAGTTGAATGTTGGGCAAACATATCCTAGTGGGCATCATTGGATGTGTGTTTTAGCTAAGGAAAATTGGAAAAGGGTAAGGCAAAGGAATTAGAAGGCAAAAAGGATTTTTTGGCACATTTATTTATGAAAATAAAGGAAATTAAGAGAAAAGGAAGGTAAAAGGTCACAGGTTGCATGTGAGGAGGAAATTGAAGGAAAATAATGGAAAATGAAGAAAATAGAGGCCTCATTGATAAAAAGGCTTCTGAGGATAAGTTGGCAGGTTGCTCAGTGTTAGGCTTGGTCAGTGTAAGCTCTTGGTCAGTTCAAGTTTGAAGCTCTCTCATTATTCTCTCTCTCTTTCACTGTCTTGGTCACTTAGAATTTTCTTGGAACACTCTAGTTTGGAGAAAAGGAGAGGAAAGGCAAGGAAAGGAAAGGACAAACAAGCAAGGATCAAGGAAAGGAAAGTAGGATCAAGCAATTTCAACAGGAATACTTGCAGGTAAATTTTTGCATGTGTGATTTCCTAGCTGGTTTGGACATGCATGGCTTTGCATGTTGGTGTATGGTTCTCTTGTTGTCGATGACATGGTTTTGTCGGGTTATGACAATGGATTTTAGCCTAGTCAAGTTTTTTTTCGGATGCCATGGTATGTTGGGATGTTTATCTCAGTTTTTGGAACTTTGGGTTGTCGGATGGATTTCAAAATCTGGGGCGGAGGTAGTATTATGGTTCATTCCCAAAAGCCTAGGAATCCCTTGACCGGTTTTGGCAGGATACACAGTAAATATTTAGGGAGTAGTCTCGGTTTATGGCCTAGTGATCTAGGTTTGGATTACGATAAATCCTGAGAGACAAGGAGATGGAAAAATCCTTAAGGAAAGTCATGGATTCTAGATAGAATTCCAAGTTTTGTTCGGTTGTGATCGAAGCACCGGTTTTGGGGTGATCATGGTTTGGTGAGGGTGGAGGTGGTTTAACCTATGGATTCCCTTAGTTGTTCTTGGATTGGTTGTTCTATGAAATCCAACATTCATGCTTGGAATATGGGGGGTGATTGGCTAAAAGAGAGATTTGGTTCAGCCATGTCTATGGTCGGGTGGTACGTAGAAGTCCTGAACCTGGTCGGATTTACCTATGATTAATACAAGCTAAGTTCTATTATTTTTGCACTAATTTATACGTGGATTTAATGGTTGTCATATCTCTGATATTTATATGGTTTTATGCTGGTTATAAGCATGGTTGAATGACTGGTTCATGCCATGGTTGTTTCATATATTTACTTGTAACTTTTAAATGAATGGATGCAAGACCTAATTGATGATGTAGTAGTTCAATGGAATAGGAGGTGATCCTTCTGGTGATGTTTAATAATTTGTTTCAGTCATTTATGCTCTGTCTTGTATCCTAGACCTATAGGTTGCATTGATGCCAAGTGTTTGACAGAATGTCGGTCCCAGTTGGGGATGCTCAAGCCTAGTCCTCAGGTTTATTTTTAATTGATCAACATTGTTATTATGTTTTTAATGAATTTTGGAAGTTACAACAAGTTTTGGGCAGAGGCCAAGATTCTGGGATAGAAAAGTGGCTTAAATCCCGGGGTCATTGGCACAGAACTGAAAATTATGGTCCACAGTCATTGGCAGGCAGGCATGTGAGAGTGAATTTAGGTTGTTGGCCACTCCCTTGCCTATAGCATGAGAGCATCTATGGCCTAAAAGTTGAAGAATAGCAGTGGGACCTAGGGACAAGTTGTCTGAGTGGCTGACTTGTCTCTTGAGGGTTTTTTTGACGATGTTGGATGACTGTATGTGATGTTCTGTCGATTCCACTTCCTTAAGGTTACATAGGAGGTCAAATATGATTTTAGTAGCATCTTGTTGCATGTTTACCCCGACTGGTTAGTTGTTTGGGTAGATCTGGGAGGGGTGTTACATATTGGTATCATAGTGTGATTGTGCTCTCCTTGGGTGAATGTGTTGGTCATGCATGCATGTCAGTTGAATGTGTGTCTCTTACACTTGCATTTCATGTGCTTGTTGCATTGCATAATGATTGATCATGGTTGTAGTAAGGTTGTCATGAGGAACTTGATGTTAATTTTATGGAATGCAGCATCAAGAGTATATGAGTGGTTACATGATTATACGCAACTCAATTACATCCTTATATGTTGGGTTTCATTCTTGGTTATTTGATTACATGCATGAATCTTGTAGGTTGATTACAAGAATTGATTGCTTATGCTCGACTAAATGCGGTTATGTGTATGTGTAGTTGAGTAAGCATTGTTTATGTAGGTTGATAGTTGCATGAGACAATGTGTACAATGGAGTAATGGTTGTGGTCATGCATGTATGGTCTTGGTTATAGTTATGCATGAATAGTAGGTCAAACATTCCTTGTAAATTCATGGTATGCAATTTAGGTCATCAGGGTGATATTGGTATGTTATGATGCTAATGTGTTGGCCGAGATAGAGCAGGAGACATAGAGCAGGAGACATAGAGCATCATAATGAGGTTGCAACATTGGACTTTGGGGCAAGAGCATATACCTGTATTGTATGTTTGGCATGTAGGTATGTACATCAATGATTATTATATGCATTAGGTTTATATACATTAGGGTTAGGTACATGTCTTTTGATGTTATGTTTACATTCATGATAGATGTTAGTTGATTAGTGTAGTTATATGCACATTTGTCGAATGGTCAAGAATGATAGTAATCTATAGTTGTATGCATTCCTATTATTGTTTTATATTAGATAACCTGATGATTATGTTATATGTTGCTGATCAATATGTTATAGATTAACTTGTTGTTGTTTTATGACAGTTAGCTTGATGATTAGGTTATATGTTGTTGATGAGAATGATAGTTAGCTTGATGATTAGGGTTATAGCTTTTATACCTTGATGTTATATGTATCATGCTAAATTGGATTGGCCTATGCAGGTGGTTATGGTTAGGATATTCAAGTATGATCGAACATTGTACTAATCTAGATTGACTTTGCATATGTGTGAATGATAATTATGTGTGAGTTATGATGTAAACATGTTAGCTAGTGACTATTTTTGATATCACAATCTTATTTATGTTTGATTTGATATGTTGTGAAGTTATATGGTGCTAACAAGATTGATTGTGAAAAAATGATAGCCTCCCCTGAGACATAGTAAGGTACGAGTTTTCTTATGTCATATAATTGGTGCTTAACTGTTTGATTATGTTGTCTAGTTGATTTATTTAACATGTTATGTTGCAAGTTGGTTGAATGTTTGATGAATTGCATAATATGAGTATGAGCCTATAAGATTGCATGAATACATGATCTTGTTTTAAGATGATTGTACTAACACATATGGGTTGAGACAATTGATATATGCTTGAATGTAGTTGACAACTGTATCATTATGTCTAATGGCTATGAGTTGTCTATGGATTATGACATGATTTTTAGGTTGATTTCAAATTGATAGACATGATTTTCTTGATATTTGGAACATGTGGTTGACATGTGTGAGCAGTTATAGGAAACATGCTTGGTAGTAGCATGAAAAAGTAATAATTGATGTGTTTATATAACTAACAATTGGACGGCGTGAAAACACATAGTAAGCCTCGGTTGCAACAAGGTAAAAAGGTAAAAGAAATGAATTGGGCAAGAATTTATTTGGCTAGGTTTGGAAACGCTAATTGCAAACAAATGAGTGCTTTGGATATAGGGAGTCTTATTAACCTTGATTTTGTTTACATTATGTGGATATGTGCTAGATTCATGAACATGTGCTTGATAGGTGTATTAGCTAGTCTCTAGTTACATGAAGATATGTCAAAGGAATTGGAGTCCCTTGAGAGATGGCATGGATGTGTTCAGTGGCAAGGCAGCTTGCTTGGCATGGAAAGATAAGGTAATTGATGTATTTTTATGTTTATTTATGCACTGTCATTATGTGTTTATGGAAGTATAATGCATGGAGTTACATGGAAAGATAGATTACCATGAATCTTGAAGAAGGCTAAGGTTGATCTTTCCTTTGGAAGCACTGGGAACCATCAGGATTGAGTGATGGTGTTTGTTCTTAGTCTTGTGCTTTTGGTCTTTTGCAATTGTTGCGATTGATTTGTGATTTTGCGTGTGTCTGGTGCATAGCTATGCCACTTTTCTGTGGTGTCATATTGTTGTTATGGGTTTTCATGATCTTCTTCTTGTTTGCTTCTTGTGTTTCCTTTTATGTTTTGAGTCTTGGGAATTGGTTGGGAAGGAGAAAAGTTAGTGGAGCTCTGGGAGAGTTGTATGGTACCCAACAGGTAATGTAAGACTCAGATGATGCTCTATGCATGAGTAAGTGTAGTGAAAGGTGAGACTATGACAGTGGGTTGGACTGGTTGGTCCATAGCGGTAAATGGATGGTGGCAGTACAAACATGTGAAAGGTAACTAGAAAAGGTAAATTAAATGGATTTGAGGTGTCAGATGCCTTGTCTATGTTGGGAATGATTGTTTTCAATATTGTACATGTTGTACACGGATAAAGGAATTTCTCTTAACCTAGACCTTATGTTATCTAGTAATTACATCATGGTCATGATTATGCCAATGTTTATATATGTATGTATGTCGTTGTCTAACAGGATGATGATTGTTTTATGCTAATGATTATATATGTATGTATGTATGTTGTCACTGTCTGATAGGGTTGTCAGGGATTGTTCTTGTGGAGGAATGATTTCTTATGCAGGTGAATGACATGAAGAGATTCCTAGTTCATGAGGAATCAAGTGGAAAGAGTAGTCACAAAAAATATGTAAGGTTAGTATCATGTGGATATGAATTTATATTGTATACTTGTATTATGCCTATGTTTATGACATGTAATGTGGAAGGATACAACAACGAAATGAAAGTAGTGTGCTCTGCGACATGTTGGGACAAGCATAGATAAGACACTGGGAGCAAGGTTTCTTGGTAGAGATAATGTTCTTTTGGATGTGAGGTACCATTGTTGTGCATACGATATATATGTTGTACATGTTGCACCTATGATTTTGTGCACATACGGTGTTGTGCATACATAGAGTGGGTACATGTTGTTTATGCAATATTATGTATAGGATGGTACATATAATGTTGTGTGAATATTTCATATGCAGTGCTGGGTATAGATGATGCTATGTACATGTTGGATATGCAGTGCTATGTACATATGGTGTTCTATGCATGTTGTACATATGGTGCTATGTACATATGGTGTTGTGAGCACATGGTGTCGTGTACATGTTGTACATGTGGTGTTGTGTACATGTCATGCATGTGATGTTATGTACATGTGGCATCATGAACATGTCGCGCATGTGATGTTGTGTACATTTATTATTGTGTACACATTGTACAATGGTGCAGTGTACATGTGGCATTGTGTACACATTGTGCAGGTGGTGTCGTGTACATGTGATGTTGTGTAGGTGGTACTGTGTACATGTGGTACATATGGTAATGGTGTAGATGCATGTATTGCATGGTGTTGTATGACGTGTGTAGTTGTATGTGTGTGATGCACGCTACATGTATGTGCACATGGCCGAGGAGAAGGAACTAGGTATTTGTCTAGTATGGAAACCGATACGAAGTGTGTACAGAATAAAGACAAAGGTAGAAGCTAAGGGTTGATTAAAGGATAAGTATTAGTATTTTATTTCAGTTTTAGTATGCATGTGATTTATGATTATGGTCTATGATGATTATATGTGATCTATGATTCTGGTTTATGATAGTTACATGTGATTTATGATTTTGATGGTTTTGTTTTGAGCTAACTTGCTGTGATATTTTTATATGTGTTGATTTGGTCAAATATGCTAGTTTGACTTGTTGTGACAAGAAGCGAACAAGATTGCAAATGTACCTTATTGACGAACTACCAATGAGGTGTGATTTGAGGTTATTTAAATTTATTTGAATCTAATGGAAGTTATGTGCTTGGAACAACAATGCATGAACATGCCCAGTTGGGTGGTTGAAATCGACTGCAAGAATTGGCAGCAACAACAAAAGGATTGGAACATTCAACAATATGTTTGTAAAACACTTCAGGAGCAGGGTCATTATGGGACATTGGTACCCAATAGTGTCCATTGATTTCCATGATCATGCTATGACCAGTATGATGGTTTTTAGGCATATATATGCCTTGATTTTGTATCTTATGATGTGAGGAAGCCTTGCAAAGGGATGGATTGCCTAGGATAGGCGATTCTAGAGAACTTGGAAGGTGATTGATTGCATGGAAGGGGGTGACCAGATTTCCTGAGGGATTGTGTAGTAGAGAAGGGAAGGTCACATACATAATTGTTTTGGTCATTTGCATTTTCAGATGCACATTTGGAGTGCACCCTGGAACAATGAGCCAGTAACTATTCATTGAGAGGACAAGTGGCGCAAGATTGTAGTGCTGGACATTGGATGCAACTTGACTGTGGTAGTGGATTCTGGACTTCTTAGGAAGGAGGTGAATCCTGGTATTACTTTGAGGGTGGAGGCATGATCCTCTCGACTCCCTTGTTGATTGAGATGGACATCATATCCTTTATTTGTTGGTTTAGGAAATGTGCATATATGTATATGTGGTTATTGTAAATATCATAATGAGTTATGTTATAAAGCTCCAACATGCGGTATGGTTGTTATCTTGTCATATTGTCATGATGTTTTGATTTTGATCATGTTCTTCAATGTAAATACTGCAACGAGCTAAGTTACAAAGCTCCATGGGCAATATGTTTGCTTTTCAGTAGTTTTGTTGAGGTCTATGTGTGGTTTAACATCGAGGATGGTGTTCCCTAAGGGGGAGGGTTCTGTAACAACCCTGGTGAAAATTTCATGTAATAAAAGTTAATAAAGGAAAAATAAGACCATGGGCAAGGGACATGTATTCCAAGCTGAATGTTGGGCCAACATATCCTAGTGGGCATCACTGGATGTTTGTTTTGGCTAAGGAAAATTGGCAAAGGCTAAGGCAAAGGCGTTAAAAGGAAAAAAGTCATTTTTGGCACATTTATTTATGAAAATAAAGGAAATTAAAAGAAAAGGAAGGTAAAAGGTCATAGGTTGCATGTGAAGAGGAAATTAAAGGAAAATAATGGAAAATGAAGAAAATAGAGGTCTCATTGATAAAAAGGCTTATGAGGATCAATTGGCAGGTTGCTCAGTGTTAGGATTGGTGAGTGTAAGATCTTCGTCAGTTCAAGTTTGGAGCTCTCTCATTATTCTCTCTCTCTCACTCTCTTGGGCACTTAGAGTTTTCTTGGAGCACTCTAGTTTGGAGCAAAGGAAAGGGAAGGCAAGGAAAGGAAAGGAGAAGTAAGCAAGGATCAAGGAAAGGAAAGCAGGTTCAAGAAACTTGAGGAGGAATACTTGCAAGTAACGTTTTGCGTGTGTGATTTCTTGGTTAGCTTGGACATGCATGGATTTTCATGTTGGTGTATGGTTCTCTTGTTGTTGGTGGCATGGTTTTTCCAGGTTCTGACAACGGATTTTAGCCTAGCCTAGCCTTTTTTTGGATGACATGGTATGTTGGGATGTTTATCTCAGTTATTGGAACTTTGGGTTGCCGGATGGATTTCAGAATCCGGGGTGTAGGCGGTCTCAAGGTTCATTCACAAAGGCCTAGGAATCCCTTGACTGGTTTTGGAAAGATAAACGATAAAGCCTGAGGGAGTAGTCTCGGTTTAGGGCCTAGTGATCTGGGTTTGGACTGTGGTAAATACTAAAAGACAAGGAGACGAAAAATTCCTCAAGGATAGTGATGGATTTTGGATGGCATTCAAAGTTTTATTTGGTTGTGATCAAAGCACCAGTTTTGGTGTGATCATGGTTTGGTGAGGGTGGAGGTGGTTTAACCTCTGGATTCCCTTGGTTGTTCTTGGATTGTTTGTTCTATGAGATCCCACATTCATGCTTGGAATATGGCACAAGGGTGACTGGCTAAAAGAGAGGTTTGGTTCAACCATGTCTATGGTTGGGTGATACGTGGAAGTCCCGAACCTGGTCGGATTTGACTATGATTAATAAAAGATAAGTTCTCTTACTTTTTCACTGATTTAAATGTGGATTTAATGGTTGTCATATCTCTAATATTTATATGGTTTTATGCTGGTTATAAGCATGGTTGAATGACTAGTTCATGTCATGGTTATTTCATATATTTACTTGTCACTGTTAAATGAATGTATGTAAGACCTAATTGATGATGTAGTAGTTCAATGGAGAAAGAGGTGATCCTTCTGGTGATGTTTCATAAGTTGTTTTAGTCATTTATGCTTTGTCTTGTATCCTATATGTCTAGGTTGCATTGACACCAAGTGTTTGACAGAATGTCAGTCCCAGCTGGGGATTCTCAAGCCTAGTCATGAGGTTGATTTTTGATTGATCAACATTGTTATTATGTTTTTAATGAATTCTAGAAGTTACAACAAGTCCTGCACAGAGGTCAGGATTCTAGGCTAGAAAAGTGGCTTAAATCCGAGAGTTGCTAGCACAAAATTGGAAATTCCGGTCCACAGTTGCTAGTAAGTAGGCATGTGAGAGCGAATTTAGGTTGTTGGGTGCTCCCTTGCCCATAGCATGAGAGTGACAATGGCACAAAAGTTGTAGAATAGCAGTGGGACCCAGGAATAGGTTGTCTAAGTGGGTGACTTTTCTCCTGAGGGTTTTGTTGATGATGTTGGATGATTGTGTGTGATGTTCCATCAATTCCACTTCCTTAAGCTTACATAGGAGGTCGAATATGATTTTAGTAGCATCTTGTTGTATGTTTACATCGGTTGGTCAGTTGTTTGGGTAGACCTGGGAGGGGGTATTACATCTGAGTAGATCCACATCGAAAAAAATGAAAATACATGAAAAAAGCATGTTCAACATAAGTTTTTTCATGCATTTTCATTTTTTTAAAATTTTTTATGTGGGTATACTTATAAGTATGCAGAGTGGGTACTAGTTGGATGTAGAATTTAATTTCACATCAAATAGGTGTTTAAATTTGACATTGTGAGTAAACCTACAATAAGATAAGCCTAAAGTACAATTTAAAAAAGTAGTTTTCTTCCTTTCCCTCCAGAATATTATCCCTTGGGGATGACATGATCATCTTCAATCCTAATTTTTCTTTTAACGATAATTTTGTTAGTACATTTTTTTATTTGAAGCCCATTTTTAACCTCAAAATTCTCTTAATTGAAATATAACAATATAAATTACGATGGCCCTTTGTTGATATGTCTTCTCCATTTTTATTTGATATTATGGGCTAGATCTACTCTAAGATATATAGGGGGTATCATAGGGAAATTCATTAATGAGGGGTGTCAATATTCTTAGGCACACATATATGTGGAAGTAACCTTGGATAAATACTTCCTAAAGGTCATCCTTCTACAATGTAGGACATTCCACCAATATGCGGGTTATAAGAAATTTCCCTTTAAATGCCATATGTGCCATGCATATGGACACTTTCCAAAGCACTACCAAAAACCACTTTTTCTCCTTCATCATACTATGCACAATAGGGTCTAACTATAGCTCCTTAATATGGAATGGAAGATCAAGCATTACAAACAAACAAAAGAGCCAAAATCAATTCAAACATGTGACTAACATGAAAAGACAATTCATTTGTCTTAGGAGCCAAAAATATTCCAAGGTCACAATTAATTTGAAACTTTAAGACACTTACAACTATTCAAAAGAAACAAGGAAAAAGAGAAAACACTTATTACAATAGTAAAAATGGAATTCACTCATATTGCATGTCGTAATGTAGAGAAAGACCCCAATCCCTATTGAAAGAAAAAACAATAACTCCCCAAATTAAAATATGCCAAAAAAAAAAAAGGAGTGGTGCAAACCATTATACCTATCCATCTAAACCCAAACAACATAAAAAAAGGAAAAAAGAAAATGAAAAAAAGTGAAAAAGAATTAGTCCTCAAAACAAGTGATGTTCCTCAAAATCACTAAAGAAAGGGATTAAATGACAAAATTCAACAAAAATGCAAAGAAATGAAGGTGACTTAAAACAGAGCTTTTGATATCCAAAATCACTCTTTAAAAATATTTTTACGAAACCTCTTTCAAATACGAATATGTTTAGATTCCCAATTCATCTTAGTTTGTATCTGTAATTTCTTGGATTCTCAGAGTTTATGTTGATTATCTCTTTATTCCTTTAAATATAGCTCATTCTCTCCTATCATATATTCACGCTTTTCCAAATTTTAAACTCAAATCATGTGGTCTTCCTTCTTCCCTTGTGATGAGTGAATGGTTCACTCAAAATGCGTTGGGATTTAATTTAAATGCAATAAAAACTAGAAATATTAATAACTACAATGATTAACTATGAAATACTCTATATTAAGATTCATTTGATTTGGCAATTTTTAAAAAACTAATTGATTTGGTATTTTGAAAAAACTAACATTGATTAGATTTTTGACATCACCTTTTTAAGATGGGATTTTTTTTATTGACCATTTTTTGTTGTGGTTTTTAGTGGTTCTTTATAAGTATAATCCATTAACTAAATATTATTACTTCTTAACTATAAGAGAAAAAGTATTAGGACATTTGGAGACCTCAATAATAATCATTTTAAATATTGAAAAATTTGGGAAACTTTAACAACATAATTCAAGCATTGTGACATTGCCTCCTACCCCCTTGTATAACCCATGCTAGATGGGAGGTGTTACCTTCAGTTAACCGGACCTCCATGGTATCATTACGAAAATGGGGTTACAAAATGTCTTTGATTCAAAATCTAGGAGAATTAACTTTGGACTACACTATCACATTCAACTCATCAAGAGCTTTCTGACAATATAAAATTTATTGAAATATGACTTATGTATCAAAGATTATTTCCATTAAAATTTTGGTCAATAAACCCTTGCCACATCAGTAAGGTACTACCACATGGCACCCACGTGGAAACCCCACCTTACCCTTTGGTGGTCCATGTCACTTGTAGTGCTAACATGTACTAATTTGTGTCCATGTGGCACCTTCCACATCACAACTTCACACAAGCCACATTGGACAAGCCTAATAACATGTTTCGTAACGAAATCCCAATATAACGAATTGTTGAGAGTTCAAGCCTATAGAACAAAAGCGCTTGATAACCACCTCGGACCCCTAGATCCCTGATCTAGTCCAAACCTAGGCCCACGTCTGGCTTCGGGCTACTCTACGCATACAAAACTTCATGGACACCTAAAATAGTATGAACCCCCAAATTAATCTAGGCTTGGGCCCACATCCAAGCCCTCGAGCTAAATTTCAACACCATCATGTCTAAACTCCCTAACCCTAGAACTAGTCCAGACCCCCGAAGTAATCCAGTTCTGGGCCCACATGCAGGCCCCTGAGCTAAATTCAACGCCATCACATCTGAACTCCCTAACCCCCGAACTAGATTGAACCCTGGAACTAATCTGTGCCCCTGAGATAAACTTCAATGCCATCACATATGAACTCCGTGACCCCGAACTAATTCGAAACATTGAGCTAGTATGTGCATTGAACTTCTCGGACTCCCAGATTACTCCACACTTGAACCAAAAAAGATTGTTCCAAGTCCATTTTCACCTTTAAATGTAGAAGACTCCTTTAAGCATATGATATTCCTAGAGTTAATGCAATGAAATCACTTCACAAATAAAATAAGACATTTGCAAGAGAAAAACAACAATTTATCTGAATGGAAAATGACATCAACCCATGGTATTCATCCACCCATGGAATTTACCCATGGTATTGTAAGTGGCATCCACCCATGGTATTGTAAGTGACATCCACCCATGGTATTCATTCACCCATGGTATTTTCCCATGGTATTGTGACATCCACCCATGGTATTTATTCACCCGTGGAATTGACCCGTGGTATTGTGAAATCCACCCGTGGTATAGTTATTCTCTTTTTTAATGAAAAAATTCTTTGTGGTGGACACACTGTCCTTTTACAAAATGTGACTTGTTACTTATAATATTTTTCAGTTACAATACCATGGGTTAATTCCATGGGTGAATGAATACCATGGGTGGATGTCACAATACCATGGGTCAATTCCATAGGTGAATGAATACCATGGGTGGATGTCACAATACCACGGGTCAATTCCATGGGTGAATAAATACCATGGGTGGATGTCACAATACCATGGGCAAATACCATGGGTGAATGAATACCATGGGTGGATGAATACCATGGGTTAATGCCATTTTCCATTCAGATCAATAATAAATAAACACATTCATAAATACCTGAATTCAAAATAATGCAGAGTT
The DNA here is from genome assembly GCA_031772625.1 of Pinus tabuliformis. Lineage (NCBI taxonomy): Eukaryota > Viridiplantae > Streptophyta > Pinopsida > Pinales > Pinaceae > Pinus > Pinus tabuliformis. The sequence continues at coordinate 538,874,031 of CM062807.1, read as the reverse complement.
ATTATAACATCCATTCCATGACAAATAACACTTTGTAAACTTAGTAACGAGCACACCAAATTTTGTTGGTTCATCCATGCATAACAAAATCATTTTATAAGTAGGAATTAACATGCCAATAAAACATGTAGAGTCCATAAAATCTATAATGGACATATTCAACATATTGAAGCAACATGCCTCTAACCATAGTAGCTCCATGCTACTTAGAACATGCAGATAATGGGATTCACACACCGCATAAACATGTATGAGAACTTACAACATCCAACTGATACATGAAATTACTATGAATATACTAGTAACACAAAGATGTCCAGACCCCTCATATCATGAGGATGAGCATGCAATAACACACAATCTTTATCAACAACACTGGTGCACGTCCTGAAACCATACACATCAATGAAAATAACTATGTACTGCTAATGAAATCACATGCAACCAAGGTCACGTCAGTAAGCTTCCCATACATTCAAGATAAAAGGTTAGCTATTACATGAGATATTAGGATATTCAAGCAATCCCACAAACACCCTTCTCATACAAGTTAGTTGCCACTCATACTCTCTTATTAACAAAAGTTAGCTCAATGAGTATAAAGTGACAAGAGAACTCTGGTACCACCATGCATTCATACATCAAATCTCTTGCAATGGGTTGACAAGGTTAAATCCACATATATCAGTTAGCCCTTATATACCTTAAACACACTAAATAGATAGTCATCCATGGATTTATGATGAATAAGGCACTCATGCTTGAATGTAAAAGAGATAATCATGGATCATTCATGATGCAAGCATAGTAAACACTTATATGATTTACATAGAGATAATGGAAACTAGAGGAGGGATTGTGACTCTCCTCCCAACCATAGGTTATATGCACTGCAATATTTCTTGCAGATGACCACCCCCAAGCCAGATTCAAAGCCTAAGTAGTGAATTGCTCAAGGGAAATGCATCATCCAGTCAACAAAACCACACAAGAGTCTAAGTACCTCACATTCAATTCCACCTATAACCCAACATGACTTTTTTCCAACCATTGTGACTCCTTCTCCTCAACAACAACACGCTATTCCCTTTCCTTCAGTCATGCATACAACATGCCTTCAAACCAATACCTCTTCTTGTGTATTATTTTTCCCAGTTCTCTTGTCTCATTCTTGATCTTTCCATCTAATCATTCTTTCGGTGTCCCATCTACCTTAACTTTTCCTCTATTTATGTGTGTGATCCACTTCTAGCAAGTCCTCCCCGTCTTACTTTCCTCCACTTTTGGAGAGTACTAACCATCGTCTCTTGCCTTATTTTCACTCCTTTTCTTGTCTCCTATGGTTCCCCCTTATGTCTTGACCATACCAACATGTTTCACAAGAATAAGATAACTTCATCCTAGTGCACAGTGCCCATACCACTCCTTGAATGAACATTCTTTCTTTGATTTGGCTTGCAAAAGTTTGAGGTAGCTCACTGAGATTGGTTCGTACAGGTCTGAAATTGCAAGGTTCGAAGCTCGCACATGTGATTAGGGTTTTTAGTTTCTAGTCGCAGTCATGCTACAATATATTTTTGGTCGCAACTGTAGGCACACAGGCTCATGCATTTGGTTGGATAGTTTCAGTAGCACACACGTACATTATCTCCGTGCGGGTTGGAAACTAGGGTTTGATTTTTATAGTTGAACGCAAAGTTTGACAATTAATCGCAAACTTCTAAATGAAGGTTTTGATTATCACAATTGATAGGTTCATCTCTTGGATGTTGTTTAGTTTATTTTGCTGGATAGTCTTTTGGTTGAATATATGGATCATTGTACTGTCTCTTTGCTGAACATTTTATGATAATATAATAATAAGAAGATTTTGAAAGGGTTTTCCCCGTAGTGTGTTTTGCCCTGGTCTCTGTCCAATCCAGGTGTCTCTATGTGTGAATGCTTTTCTTCTATTGATCCTTTATGTTCCTCTTCATTGATGATGATATTTTTCTTTCTATATAATTGCATATGATGTTGAATAATGTTGTAAAATAGAATATTTTTATGATGTCATGGGGTGAATTATATATGTAAATAATGAAATGCAATTATCTTAAGCAAAGAATAATATAGCCCTAAGAAAACTTAACATGGTATCAAAGCTGGGCTGAAGAAAATTCATTGAGATCACCCCTATAAAGACACCATTGATGGGAGCAAGAGAAAATGGAGGAGACCTAAAAGAATCCTAGGGTTTGAAGGAAACCCTAGGAAATTTGATTATTAGGTTTTGATGGATATCATGAGGGTAGGGTTTGGAAAAAACCCTGGAATATGATAAATGCTTGAATTTTGTAGTCTAGAAACCCTAGCACGATCAATGAGGGGTTGTTCTAGCACTTGTGTCAGATTCAACATAACTCTAGTTGGGTTAGTCTCAATTAGGCTTGAGTTATTGATGAAGTCAATGAATGTATTGAAGTCAACATTGTTATATGGATAATGGATGGTAATGACTCTTGAAGGTTGGTTCAAGAGGAAGATGATCGCTCACCATTCAAGATAAGTATTCTTTATATTTATGTTACTTCTTTGTGACTATATTCTTATTTAGATTTATTGATTTGATTATTTCTCATACCTCATGAATATTTGAGTACGTGAATACTTCTAACCTCTAGATGAGATGTGATAAGTAGATCCTTTTTGAGGATCGTCTAAGGTGTAGGAAAAGGGAGCTAGTGAAGAGAAGAGCTAATGCTGGAAAAAGAAAAAGGCACCTGATGAAAAGTTGATAAAGTGCTTCAACTGCCAATGTCAAATAAAAGCTACGACATTGCAAAGGTATATGAAATCTACAATGACTATGTAAGATGAAATATTGGATGACAAGGTAAGTCCTAAGGTATGACGAGAATATCACATTCATAAATGACTCACATATGCATATGAAAGTGAGTTTGATTTATGGTACATGTGTTGTGTTGTGCACTTGGTATTGCGCAAGTATCTCAAATTTTATTAGACATGGTGGATTTGCTGATTTTATAAATCTTACTAGAAACATTGATTTTTGATATATGATAACTTGATTCTATTTTTAATACTTGTGATACACATGATAACCATGGTGATAAAAGTGTGATAATAAGATTGATATTCAGTCTGACCTTGTTTAGGTTTTGATAAGCTTAGTAAATTTGACAATGTGATAAATTTAGATGCCTTGACTTGATGGTTGAGTAATGTGATAAAGAAGTGATGTTGTGATTATGATCCTTGAAGTATGATGATACACCTGTCACCTATCCTAATTATCTGACACTAACCCTTGATGAATGGTTGATGTCATGTTCAATGTGATGATAATTAACTGATGCTAATATGCTATGAATATGATGCATATATGTTTGAAAAATTGATATAGTTTGATTTCATGATCTAACAATTTTTGCTGATGCATGACAACATTATGATACATAGGTTGATGTGTTAAATGATGATGACTGAAGTAGATTTTTGTTCAAAGGGAGAAACGCTCCATAAGATCCCAACACCTAATATTATTTAAAGAAAATGGAAAGAGTACACTTGATTATTAAAGAAAGGATTATGAACATGAATAACCATCTAATGTTGTTGAAAACATTTTGGCAAGTTCTAATCTGAGCAGAGAAGGTTTCTCCTAGTCCAAGCCCTAATCGTTGGGAGAAAGGCTCGAGGGTACGATTATAAGCCTCCCAACCACATGGAATAAAGCCTATGGGTGCGGTTGAGCTTGTAGGTTACAAAATCTAAATCCTCATGCATGAGATCAAGAGTGCACTAGGTGTATGATAATCCTATAGACATGGAGTAGATGATGGAGAGTTATATGAGTAGGAAATTTTTTGATATATACATAATGTTGGACTTATTATAGATGTCTTGGCTAATCTTGTGTTTGTAGGGGACTGGAATATCTATATGAGTATGTTTTTTGTTGTGACTCGATCATTTGAGCTAGTATACGATAATATTTGGTAACGATTGCAAGAACTTGACAAAATTTGGCTTATTGACTTGACTTAATATAGATTATAAGCAATATTACAATTTTTACATAATGATTAACAACTCATATATAAGTTTTGGCTTATGCATTGATTGAAGTCACAATGATAACAAGTTAGGGTTTTGATCAGATTTGGTACTTGACAATGGTGATTTTCCTTGATGTAACCTCTCAATGATTAATATTGGTATTCAATATTGATTATATGTTGACATCATTGGCATTGACTCATTGGTTGAAGTATAAAAAATTGTGATTTAGTATGCAATGATATTTTTTTTTGCAAAATTCTCACAATAGATGGCAAAAACTTGTAAGACTTGTCCTTAGTTTATGCATTCACATTTAGTGGCAAAAAAGATTCATATTATGATCATAAGGATGACTTAATGAAGTATGGCTTGATGTTATAAAGGACAATTGTTGAAATAGATAAGGTTGCAACCAAGTACTTGGATGTGATCTCTACCTAGGGACTTGGATTGAAAATATTAACAGTGATATTGGAAGAAACTTTCATGGCTTTGATATTAGTTTTTGATTTCACATTTAGGCCTGATAAGAAAGCTTGATTAATTTGAATGCACAATTTTGATTTGTTTGAGGTCCAGTATATTGGTTTTGTCAGTATTGTATGGCTTGAAGAAAGCTTCTCGAACTTGGTATGTCCACATTGGCAATTATCTGGTAAAGCCCGAAAGATGTGTCGATCTGAACCTCTACTTCAAAGCAGGGAAATTTTTAAGGATGGAAAATTATCTATGTATTTGTAAAATTATTCAAATTTATAATGATTTTATTATGCTCTCTATATAATGTTGGCGATTTTTAAGGTAAAATAATTTTATATTGTAAAATTTGGGTGAATCACTATTATAAAAAAAGGAAATTGGCGAAACTTTTTTTTGGAAAAATCATGGAAAATTAGCCAACTTGCAAATATTAGCCCCTAAAATTTTCCATGCTTCAAAGTTGTCCAAGGTATGAATTTTATTTTGGTTTTATATGTTGATGATCTATTCTTGATAGGTAATGAGCCTCTGATGATCAAAGTAAGAGGGAGTTGGCCTCTAAAGTTCGAGATGAAGAATCTTGGCTTGATGAATTACTTTCAGGGATTAGAAGTTTGGAAAAAGAAAAGATGTCATAAATTTATTTGGCATGATGGAATACAAATCCTCAGACACCCCAATGGAATTTAATTTCAAGAGGTTATGCAAATATATTGTTGAATTGGAAATTGTTAGTTGATTAAGCATTGATGTTCCTTGTAACACCCATCTAGACATATGTTGTGCTGAGAACGACCTAAGTTAATTAATGATTAAGTCGTTTCATACACATTAGGTTTTCGTCAAGCACTTTTTGAGATATTTGCATGGGACAATAATTATTGGTCCAAGATATACTACAAGAGATGTGCGATTACATGGATGCACTAATGTTGACTACACTGAAAAGCATTATTGACAGAAAGAGCACATCTCAGTGTTGCTTTAGCTTCGGATATGCCATGACATTTTGATGAGAAGGAAATAGAAGTATGTAACTTTAAGTGTGACCAAGGTTGAATGCATTGTTGCTATCATGGCTCGTTGTGGGGAAGTTTGGAAGAGGAAGCTCTTTAGAGAGTTGTTTAAGTAGGTTATGGATATGACAATGATACATTGTGACAATAAAGGTGGGATCTGATTGGCAAAGAATCTCGTATATTCTTAGGGCTGAGATATCTCCTTGTATGAGACAAGCTTAGGCTTGTGGTTGCTACCTCCTTAAGAGGGAGAAAGGAAGAACAAGGTATCCTTTTTTGACATGTAGTTATTATGACATCATATTTGATGTAATTAGATGGCTACTACTGTTGCTAATGTATGAGGCAATATGATTGAATTATTCAGTGAGTTGTTTAAGAAAGTACCAAATATGAGCACATTGATATGTTTTTACTCTACAAAGAGAGCAAGGCTGATCGAGGACACTAAGCCAACTCTTCCCCCTATCTAAGCTCCTAGGGTAAGGAATTTAGATGTAGGGTTCCTGGGGTTGAGGGATCTTTGGACAATAGGGTATCGTCCATATCTATCACCCATAGGGTAGAATATGTTGCTCCATTATATTGGTCTAACAGAGTATACCCCAGTTTGCATTTGATGGGCCTCTAAATTAGACATAAATTAAGGCCCATGCCTCTAATTTAAAACATAAATGAAGGCCTATGACCATCCTTCAACACATTAAACCTCTCTTTTTGCATTAGATAATTTATTTTTAACTTTAGTTTATTGATTAGGAAGGTTTATGAATAATTGAATATTTGTGCCTAATATTATTTATTTTTGTGGAATATTATGAGAATATTGGGCAGATTATGAAGAGTTGGAGGAGGAGATAATTTAGGGACTTGCTCCCTACCACTAGAGGATCAATAATAAATAATAATTCAACAATATTTTATGGAATTATGGCACAAATTGTGGAACTCCAATGATTGAGAAAATCTAGGAATATGTTCCACTAGTTAAGGGAGCAGATCCACCAATCAAGGGAGCATATCCACTCATCAAGGGATTTCGGTGGGGAAATATTCCTCCATCCATGGGGAATTATCCTTAATTATTTTGTGTAAGTAACAAGTCAAATTTGCCTCTAGGAAATGATTAAGAAAATTTAGGAATGTGTTCCCTGCCATTTAATGCAAATTCCTAGTATTGGGGACGAGATCCACTAATCAAGGGATTTTGGTGGGGAAACCTTCCTCCATTCATGGGGAATGATTCCCAATCATTTTTTATAAGTACCAAGTCTAATTTTCCTCTAGGGGGGGATTTTCATTAGTGTTATTATGGAGAGAGCTTGTATTTCTGCAGCTCCATTGTATTTTCTTGCAGGGATGTAATACTATTGATGAAAATAATGAAGATTGGTGTCATGTTCAGTTCTAAACCTTGTTCTCCTCCATAGGTATCTGAGTTTCCTTTGGCTTGGCCATCCCATGAGCCTTATATCCTTTTTGTATCATTTTCATTCATTCTTTTCACTGCTTATTCACATGCATCTCTAGTTTTTATTTCTTTCTATTTCTGCATTTAGTATTAATGATTTCTTGTTGTAGGATTGAGTTAAATGGTTGATGTAAGTTTTTTTGAAGGATCATAAGCATTATTTCATCCTTGGAAATGCTTTGGAAGTTCATAATAATCATTGAGTTTCTTGGATTAGTCTTCTTATTCCCAAATCTAGATTGTTGGACCTCCTTTTTAGCAAAGAACAATAAATTTCTGCCATTTTTTAGAGCATGTTAACGAGCTTCAATCGAATTGATTCCACTTTCATTAGATCAAAAAAATATTCTAATTCATAACAAAAATTACCCCATTGCATTTGCACTTGATTTGGTTAGGCCTTTTTTAGATTTACTAGCTCACTAGTTCTCAAATTTCTAGATTTTCTACTAGTAATGTTTTTTTATTTTTATTTTTGTTGCATGGGTTAACAGAGGTCTTTTTAAGTAATTCCACTTGGAATTGGGACTTAAGACATCCTAGTTAATACCAAAATTTGTCCCATACAATTTGGATTTGATTTACTTGGTCATTCGATGAATTATAGTAAAAATGTACATCCTGTAGGAAATGAGGGGATCCTGTAGGAAATCACTGTAGCATCCTGTAGGAAATCCTATTTTGAGGCCAAATTGGGGAAAAAGCCTCTAGGAAGCTAGCAAAGGGTCCCTACTTGTCTCCCAAACCTTCTAACAATTCACCATCATCTCCAAGCCACCTGCCACATCACCAAAAGAGATTAGCTTTCACACTCTCACATGAAAAAAAGACAAAAAGAAAATCAAATTTATTTTATTCATATACATGCACAACAGTATAAGGTTTGATGGTTTGAATTTGCATGCTTAGGATAGTAGGATTGCATAATGTTAACTTTGAATTCTTTTGAAGTAAAACCTCTTATCAGTTAGTTAGAAAATGGTGTGTTTTAGCATTTGATTTCATTCTCTTTCCTTGTACTTTCTTTCTTGTAATAGGTTAAGGCTCTATTTCAAACATTTCATTTTCTACAATTAGTTTAGGATTTGACTTCAGTACATGCACTCCATTACATCATGACAGCAAAAGAAGGACACATTGTATGTCGCACATATAGTTCCGACACCTCTTAAGTTTGTACGAGCCTCGGGTTGATAATTAATGTCAGTAGCCTTGGGAGTTGCAATATTCTTGTTGCAATATCGAGGCTCATCACTTTTTGGTACCGTTGCTAGGGAGGTGTCAAAGTATGCATTGTTTTCTTCCCTAGTTGATTCATTTATTTTTAATTTTTTCAAAAATAAAATATTTGCATTAGGCATATTTAATTTAAAAAGTAGAAAACTACATTGCATTATAGTTTTCATTCAATCATAAAAACCAAAAAAAAACTCCAACACCAACCCACCCCCCCCATTTGATCACATGGTGCAGTAAGAGCCATATCATCATTCACTTTTGCAGGTAGAAGAAGAAGATGACAAAGAATGTAGAATAAATGGATGGAGATGATGACAATGAGGAAGATCCTCTTGGATTTCCCATTCAAGATATTGATGGTAGTGTTCACATGAAGAAAATCCCTCCATCTTTTCTTCCAAAATTTTATGGTATAAGGTTAGAGGATCCAGAAACCTTTCTCTTTGAATTTGAAATTGTTTGTAGATCTTATGGTTACTTATTAAAAACTCAAAAACTGAAATTGTTTCCGACAACATTGAAGGATAGAGCTCTTAGATGGTTCATGAGTTTAGGGACTAATTCAATAAGATCATGGAATGATATGAAAAAGATATTTCTAGACAAATATAAAGATCATGATCTTAAAGAAGAAATCTTTAGAATGAATCAAAAATAAGATGAGAGCCTTGAGGATCTAATAGAGAGGTTCATGTATAATGTTAAGAGGGAAAATATACACCATTTAGGATCCCACACACTAAAAACCCTCTTACTTAGAACAATTAGGGATGAATGGATTGATCTCCTTAATCTCATGAGTAGAGGTGATGTATGTCAACTATCATTTGAGGAAATTTGTAAAACATGCAAACACATATCAAGAGGAAAATCAAGGGTAGGTAAATCAACATCAAGATCGGTAAGTCAAGTTAAAATTGGAAATCTGTTTGATGATTTTAAAAAAGAAATTCTTAGTAATCTAATGGAACAAGTAGAAATGTTAAGAATGCAAGATGAAGGAAAAGAAAATTTTGATATTTGTGTTGAATAATCACATGATGTTAAACATTGGCCATCATTACCAAGGTTGAAGAAAGTTCACCAAGAGGACAATGGAGCAAGTAAATTGCCAATGCATCAATGTCATGTAGATCCAAGAGAACCATGACAACCTATTCAGCTGGATATGATGCAAGATCCTAATTCAGAATTTCAAGGTTATGCATATCCACCGCAAAGTAATTGGAACACACCTTTTCCTTGGCAACATTGGCCATCTCAATGCCAAAAATAATCTTGGCAACAAGGTTGGCAAGGAACTTATGGGAGCTAGCCATAATATCCTTGATATTTTCCTCAATATCCTCCATACCCAACTCCATGTTATTCCTACCATTCACCTCCACCACAACCACAACCACAACCACATCCATCTCAAATATCCACTCTTACTCAACTACCTGTACCGCCATTTCCAAACCCACACATTGAAGTAGCTCAACCCACTTACAATGCTGAGGTACAACACTTCCAAACATCTCCTCTTGAGATCAATGGTATTCACCATAGCTCAGGAAGAGTATTGCAAAAAAGAGATTCTCTTGATATCATTGAAGGACTACATCTAGAAGAAGAAGATTTGAAAGAAAAGATCAAAGAATCATGGGTTGCACTTGATGAAGAGCAGACATCAAAATCAGAGATTGAAAAAGCTCCCTCATGGTTACCATCAAATCCTCCTTGCATTCAAGAGATCAATTAGAAAAAAGAGGAAGACTTGAAGGTCATGATAGAATAAGACATCCAAGATGGTCTAAATCAGCAAGTGGACCAGAGGCATCACAACTATATTGAAATATGGTTCCAGACAGTCACTAAGTTTCAACAATACTCTCTTCTTCAATTGTGCTTGATATCATCAAAGTCAAAGCATTTGACCACTCAAATCTAGGTACATGTCAAAGCATAGATTTGAATCCTTCACATCATTTTGTCTGTCATATTGATGTGCAAATGGCTCCATTGGTATTCTTATACTTGAAAGTGATTTTGTTTTTCAAAGTAGGGTAGGGTAGAAAAAAAAGAAAAAGGAAAAAAGAAATGAAAAATAGGAGAAAGAATAAAAATCTAAGGTCAAAACCTCCTTGGAGGCACCTCAGATTGGCTCATTGATTGGAAACCTCCACGAGGCAATCAATGGGTTGAAAAAAATGAAAAAAAGAGAAAAAAAAGAAGAAGATCGTAGGTGAAAACCTCCTTTTAGGCACCTAGGCAGACCTACTAGTTGAAAATCTCATTGTGGTGGCTAGTAGGCCTAAAAAAAAAAAAAAAGAGAAAAAAAAAAAATCCTTGCTCCATGGACGCATGTACTCTCCAACATCTGTAAGCAACAAGAACAAGTTGGTACCAAAAGGAAAATTGGTCAAGCCTAGTCAAAAGTCAAATTTTGACTTTCTCCTACTTCGCTCAAATGCTCCAACAGGGCCAAGGCCATGCCAATCCATCACCCTCATCTATTTTCACCATCCACCCATAATTATCAAGCTTCTACCACTCATTTTCCTTGCTGTCATAAAAAACTACAAGATGCTCTCTTTTACTAGAGGATACAAAAATATATAGAGCAGAAATTTGTTTTTGCCATAACTTAAAAACCATGCATCCATTTGCCAAGCTGTTTCAAGGGGAGATGCATATGGATGATGATAACATGCTCAAGCAATTTCAAAAAATTGCAGTGCACAGTTTCCAAGAACTTGGCCTCCATCACCTTCAACCATTTTTTCATTTTCTCAATATCAGTGCATCCATTTAAAAATTTGTTTCATGAGGAGATGCATATGGATGATGGTAACATGCCCATGCAATTTCAGCAAATTCCAGTGCATGGTTTCCAAGAAATTGGCCTCCATCACCTTAAGACATTTTTAGTTTTTCTCGAAATCCATGCATCCATTTACCAAATCGTTTCTATGGGGAGGTGCATAATGATGATGGAAACATGCTCAAAAAGTTTCAGCTCAATCTAGTCTACTGTTTGGGAGATATGGACAAAACAAGTCACTGTCCTGTAAACCTACAGGATACAGAACAACACCTACAAGATTGGCAGTGAGTAGTTTTAAAGGAGATCCAGAGGTCAAAGAAGCTCCTCCAGAGCTTAGCAACAACATCAGAATCATCAACATCACCATCCAACACCTGCACATCAACATCAACTCAGCAACAACATGCATGTCTCTCCAACAACCATTGGGTAAGTATAGGTATGCAATATTCTGGACCTCTTCTCTTGAGCATATTATAGTTAGAAATTTGTTGTCAATGCATGAGAGATGATGTTTTATAAGCTAAGGATTGGTCAACAGTCAAATTATGAAGGGTGATTTCAAGGAATGAGGACAGGAGTTAAAAGAATAAATTTTTGCAAAGGCCAAGGTCACCACAACACTCCAAGCCCTCCATCTACTTCATATTCACTATCTATTCATCATTCATCCATCCCATTTCATTCTTGAAAAAAAAAAAATTAAAGAACACAAAGAGAGCATCCTCTCCATTTTCATGAAATTTCCATTTGCAAGTCAGTAAGAAGGACGGTCAAAGAGAAAAGGAGGATTGCAAAGAGACCTCTGTCATTCACATTTTTATTTTACCACTCATTACCATTCATTTCTCCACCATTTCTGTCATTTTTTTCCACTCCTTTACTTAAGTTTACAAAGGGACTGTGTTTCTATAAGATCCCTTGTAAACCTACATGATGATCCTGTAGGAATTACAATGACCTAGAAATCCTACAAGAGGCAGTCCTAAGGCAAATAAATGACTTGCTATGCCAATAAGGGTGTGGAAGACCTTGCCAAACTAAAAAAATATTCAAGAACTCATCTTGAATAAGGGCAAGAAAGCAAGCTAATGGTCTCAAGAAATAATGATTTTTCTTTGAACAAATACGTTTTTTGGCTTGTCCTTGCAGAGCTTACAACCAAGATTCTTAATGCACAAGAGAGAGGCCACCAGGGCCATGGATGAGGCACAATGAGGTCACTAAGTTTCTCAGAGGATGAGCAACACTTTCAACAGGGGGGTATGATGGGCCTCTAAATTAGACATAAATTAAGGCCCATGCCTCTAATTTAAAACATAAATTAAGGCCTATGACCATCCTTCAGCACATTAAACCTCTCTTTTTGCATTAGATAATTTATTTTTAACTTTAATATATTCATTAGGAAGGTTTATGAATAATTGAATATTTGTGCCTAATATTATTTATTTTTGTGGAATATTATGAGAATATTGGGCAGATTATGAAGAGATGGAGGAGGAGATAATTTTGGGACTTGTTCCCTACCACTAGAGGATCAACAATAAATAATAATTCAACAAGATATTATGGAATTATGGCACAAATTGTGGAACTCCAATGATTGAGAAAATCTAGGAATGTGTTCCACTAATCAAGGGAGCAGATCCACCAATCAAGGGAGCATATCCACTGATCAAGGGATTTCGGTGGGGAAAGCTTCCTCCATCCATGAGGAATGATTCTTAATTATTTTGTATAAGTACCAAGTCAAATTTGCCTCTAGTAAATGATTAAGAAAATGTAGGAATGTGTTCCCTGCCATTTAATGCAAATTCCTAGTATTAGGGACTAGATCCACTAATTAAGGGATTTTGGTGGGGAAAGCTTCCTCCATTCATGGGGAATGATTCCTAATCATTTTTTATAAGTACAAAGTCGAATTTTCCTCTAGGGAGATATTTTCATTAGTGTTATTGTGGAGAGAGCATGTATTTTTGCAGCTCCATTGTATTTTCTTGCAGGGATGTGATACTATTGATGAAAATAATGAAGATTGGTGTCATGTTCAGTGTCTAAATATTATTCTCCTCCATAGGTCTCTAAATTTCCTTGGGCTTGGACATTTTAGGAGCCTTAGATCCCTTTTGTATCATTTTCATTCATTCTTTTCACTGCTTATTCACATGCATCTCTAGTTTTTATTTCTTTCTATTTCTGCATTTAATATTAATGATTTCTTGTTGTAGGATTGAGTTAAATGGTTGATGTAAGTTTTTTTTGCAGGATCACAAGCATTATTTCATCCTTGGAAAAGATTTAGAAGTTCATAATAATCATTGAGTTTCTTGGATTAGTCTTCTTATTCCCAAATCTAGATTGTTGGACCTCTTTTTTAGCAAAGAATAATAAATTTATTCTATTTTTTAGAGCATGCTAACGAGCTTCAATCGAATTGATTCTACTTTCATTAGATCACAAAATCATTCTAGTTCATAAAAAAAATTACCCCATTGCATTTGCACTTGATTTAGTTAGGAATTTTTTAGATTTATTAGCTCACTAGTTCTCAAATTTCTAGATTTTCGACTAGTAATGTTTTTTTTTTTTGCATGGGTTAACAGAGGTCTTTTTGAGTGATTCCACTTGGAATGGGGACCTAAGACATCCTAATGAATACCAAAATTTTTCCCATCCAATTTGTATTTTATTTTCTTGGTCATTCGATGAATTATAGTAAATTTGTACATCCTATAGGAAATGAGGGGATCTTGTAGGAAATTACTGTAGCAACTTGTAGGAAAGCCTGTTTTGAGGTCGAATTGAGGAAAAAACCTCTAGGAAGCTATAAAATGGTCCCTACTTGTCTCCCAAAACAGGCTTTCCTACAATTCACCATCATCTCCAAGCCACTTGCCACATCACCAAAAGAGATTAGCTTTCACACTCTCACATGAAAAAAAGACAAAAAGAAAAACAAATTTATTTTATTCATTTACATGCACAGCAGTATAAGGTTTTATGGTTTGAATCTGCATGCTTAGAATAGTAAGATTGCATACATGTTAACTTAGAATTCTTTTGACGCAAAGCCTCTTAGCAGTTAGTTAGAAAATGGTGTGTTTTAGCATTTGATTTCATTCTCTTTCTTTGTACTTTCTTTCTTACAATAGGTTAAGGCTCCATTTCGAACATTTCATTTTCTACAATTAGTTTAGGATTTGACTTCAGTACATGCACTCCGTCACATCATGACAACAAAGGAAGGACACATTGTATGCCGCACATATAGCGCTAACACCTCTTAAGTTTGTATGAACCCTAGGTTGATAATTAAAGTCGGTAGCCTTGGGAGTTGCAACATTCTTGTTGCAATATTGAGGCTCATCAGCATCATACCCACAAGCTGGTATTGTTGGAATTGTAGCTCCCTGTCTGGCTAACAGATTGAGAGGGTTTGGGGTGTGTGGTCCTTACCTTTGGTAAGTCGGGTATCTCACCCAAGCTTATTGTTAAAATTGGCAACCAGGGCAAAACTTCATGTGGGTCATCTTATTCATGGTTGATAATATTTTTATTAGATTCCTCTCGTCGAGAGGTGTAGGATTAATATAAAGATCATCCGATTCTGATAAGTATTCATGGAGATATGAATTTATTTTGATTGGAATTATTATCAAGCCGACCTACAACTCATGTAGGCTCAGAAGCCCAACAGCCACATCTATTCACCCACCAACGTTGTGTATAAATATAAGAGGACTTTTCCTCATTTGGACTCACTCATCTCATCACATCTCTCTCTCTCTACTGTGCAGATATGAGTCTCTTCTATACTGCGCTGAAATGGGAACTGCGCTGTAGGTTCATCTGAACCTCCTTTGAAAGCCACAACTTTTGGTGGTGGAATGAAGTCAATCCGACGAATGGTTTGCAAGATATCGACTGCCCTAGTTTGAAGCCGGAAACTGCTGAAACTGAAGCTGCAACTGCAGAAGTAAAGATTGACTTGCGTGGCCTAGAAGATCTCCTCTTTGGAACTGTGCTGTAGGTTCATATGAACCTCCTTTGAAAGCTGCAACTCTTGGTGGTGGAATGAAGTCAATCCGACGAACGGTTTGCAAGATATCGACTGCCCTAGTTTGAAGCCGAAAACTGCTGAAACTGAAGCTGCAACTGCAGAAGTAAAGATTGACTTGCGTGGCCTAGAATATCTCCTTATCTGAACTACGCTATAGGTTCATCTAAACCTCCTCTGGAAGCCAAAACTTTTGGTGGTGGAATGAAGTCAATCCGACGAACAGTTTGCAAGATATCGACTGCCCTATTTTGAAGCCGGAAACTGCTGAAACTGAAGCTGCAATTGCAGAAGTAAAGATTGACTTGCGTGGCCTAGAAGATCTCCTTATCTGAACTACGCTATAGGTTCATCTGAACCTCCTCTGGAAGTTGAAACTTTTGGTGGTGGAATGAAGTCAATCCGACTGTCGGTTTGTGAGATATGGTTTGCCCTAGTTTGATAATGAAACCGCTAATGCTGATGCTACTGATCTAGGGTTTGCTACTACTGATATGAATCAGATTTATTTTACTATTTCTCTCTGCTGAATTATTGAAGATAAAAGAAGATTTGATCAAAGGGTTTCCCCACACATTGTGGGGTTTGTCCCTGGCTAGCCGCCACATCTTGTGTCTCTTGTCTTGGCTTGTTTTCTGTCGATCGTTTAATGTTCTATCTACACTTTACTTTATGTACATGTGATTGCTAATCGGTGGAATATAATAAGAAAAAGAAGTAAATTGTTATAAGCATAGAACATACCATAACTTAACATGGTATCAGAGCTGAGGTGAAGACAAAGCCCGAGCAAGAGCAAGAGCAATCATTGAAGAGAAGATTGGCAAGGCTATCCTAAAAGAACTATGGGGTCCTCAACACCCTTTCCTGCCGAAGACAAGCTCCGTGAGAAAGCTGACTATCATGGATGGAAGATGTCTATCGATCTAACCCTTGAAGATCAAGGAGTGCTGGACCATGTAAGAGGCAATATTGTTGAGCCTTCATCAAATGCATCTGCTGCTGCCTGGAACAAATGGAAAAATGGAGAAGTCAAAACAAAGAAGATCATCCGGGACTCTATCGACAAGCGCTTGGTGGCCTACATCTCTGATCTAGACACCTCCAAGGAATTCTACGATAGACTGGTGAGTTTATTTAAAGTTAATGATGCAAATCAAGTTTTGTTTCTTAGAAATAAGTTGAGGGAAATCAAGAAGGGTAAAGATGAAAGTATGCAAGCATACTTCTTAAGAATCACCGAGATCAAGAACGATCTCCTATCTATTGGGGAAACCATTACTGACAGAGAAATGGCACTCACAACTCTCGGAGGATTACCATTTGAATGGTATGTGTTCAGGACTACTCTTCTGAACAATAATGTAATTCCTAGTTTCGAGGAATTAATGGCTAGATGCATTCAAGAACAAACAAGGGTAGAAGTGCAAGAAATGCCCATGCTTAAAGGTCCTCCTGCTGCCTTTTCTTCTCATGCAAAGAAAAGAAATAATTCCGGTACCAAATCAAAAGGAAAGGCTGGACCTAAGGCTAGAAGAAAATGACGATGTTACATTTGCGATAAAGCAAGTCACTATGTATGAGATCATGAGCATCATGATGAATGAGATCATGGACATAAAGGGCAACATGAGATCATGGACATATAGGATAGCATGATGATGATGCACACTAGTTTGAGTAGCATTATGATGGATAAAATCATGGACATGGGCAGCATGATGATAATCATGATTAGAGAAGCATGGTACAGTATGCAGTGGTGCAACTTGAAATCCCTCTGATGGCAATCAAAGGAATGACAAATTCAACAGCAAAGGTAAGAGGAGAGCTGGGAATCAAGGAAGAGGACAAGCATTCAAGAAGGCTAGAAATTCTAGGATGTATTAAATGCACCTGACCTCAAAAGGAACCTAGTGTCCATCTTGGCAATGGAAGATAGAGGCTACAAGGTAACCTTCAACAATGGCAAGGTATGTATATGGAAAAATAATGTTAAAGATGCCTTTACTCTTGGGTTTAGTGTTGATTCATTATATCAGGTCGATGGAAGTCTACTAGGTGTCATGTCTTGTGACACAACTCTTTAGTTCGAACTTTGGCATCGGAGGTTTGCCCACCTTCATTACAAAGCTCTACCCGATGTAAGACAGATGGTAACAGGGATGCCCGAATTCCAAGTAGAGAAAGAAGGTGTATGTCCGGGATGTGCCAAAGGAAAGCTCAAAAGGGGACCATTCCCCTCAAGCCAAAGCGAGACCTCCGATATATTACAATTGGTTTACTCAGGCATACCTGAGGTTGGCATTAATAGGGAGACTACTACACCACATACTCCTGAGCAGAATGGTGTGGTGGGAAGGAAGAACCACATGATGATGGAAGCTATCCGGGCCATGCTACATGATCAAAGACTTCCAAAGTTTCTATGGGCTGAAACTACAATCACCGCCGTATATGTACAAAATCGATGCCCTCATCAAGCATTGGGTTCCTAAACTCATGAAGAAATGTTCACCATCGGTCAAAGGGAAGTCGTGATTAGTCATGATGTCACCTTTGACAAAGATATGGCTCTCATCAAGGTGGAAAATCTGCTGACTTTGAGTAGCTCTCAAGAAGCCGACACCAGGGAACTGAAAGAAAAGGATGATGAATCAATGCCTGATGTAGAAGAACCCATGGATCTAATTGATCCTCATCCACATGAGCCTTCCTCTTCCAGGAAGAGGCCTTCATGGCTTAGGGGGATACTTGATGATGTTGAAGGACATGCTGCACCCTGAGGAACCTTCCATCAAAGTAAGAAACTTAACAGGTATCAGGGATACCTGACCATCATGAGCACGATCATACAAAATGAACCTTCATCATTCTTAGATGTCATCAAGCATTAACTATGGAAGGATGCTATGACCATAGAATATGAGTCTATTATGGAGAATGATGTCTGGGAAGTAGTTCCTAGACCCTGGACAAGACAATTGTTACTTCAAAATGGCTTTACAAGATAAAGCATGCAGCAAATGGAAGTATGGAAAAGTATAAGGTTCATTTTGTTGCTCGTGGTTTATCCCAGAAGGGAGGTATAGACTATGATATTTGCACCTGTTGCCAGATATATGACCATCCGCTTGATCATAGCCCTTGTGACTTCACAAGGATGGAACCTACATTAGATGGATGTCAAGATTGCGTTCTTGCACGGTTTGATCAAAGAAGAGGTGTACGTGGAGCAACCTGAAGGATTTGAGATTTATGATTAAAAATCTCATGTATGCAGGTTGAAGAAAGCTCTCTATGGGCTGAAGCAAGCACCCCGAGCATGGTATGAGAGGATCGATAGCTACTTGATGAAGCCGGGATTCACTAGGAGTGAAGCCGATCCTAACCTTTACTTTAAGGTTGAAGATGACAAGCCTCTCATACTGGTGTTGTATGTGGATGACCTCTTTCTAACATGTGCAAACCCTCTCATTCACAAATGTAAGAGGGAGATGGCTTTTGAATTTGAAATGAAGGACCAAGGACTTGAAGTGTGGCAGAAGCCAAGGGAAATTTTCCTATCTCAAGGAAAATATGTGGTAAATATATTGGAAAGATTCGGTATGATGGACTGCAAGCCTGTGACTACCTCGAGGATCTTAACTTTTAGAAGTTATATGGTAGTGATGTCGGACCAGACTTGGGAAATGCCTCTGAGTTTCAAAAACTCATTCGCATTGATGTTCTTGGTGAACCTCCGTCCGAACATATGTTTTGCAATTACCATTGTGAGCTCATATTTGGTTGAGCCTCACTGGATTGATGCCAGGAATCTTCTGAGATGTCTTCAGGACACAATCTCTCATGGGTTAAGATACACTGTCGAAGATGTCAGACTACTTGGATATACTGATGCTGATTGGGCAGGCAGTGTGGTGGACCGTAAGAGCACTTCCGAGTGCTGTTTCACCTTGGGATCTGATTCGATATCCTGGATGAGCAGGAAGCAGAAGTCGGTGATTTTGAGCACTGCTGAAGCAAGATATACTGTTGCTAGCATGACCTCATGTGAGGCAGTCTGGTTGCGAAAGCTCTTCAGTGAGCTGTTTGGATTTACATTGGATACCATTGTGATTCTCTATAACAACCATAGGTGGGATTCGATTATTGAGGAATCCCGTATTCGTCGATTGCTCCAGCAGATAGACATCATCTGGGATATGGTAAGTTGATGAGCAAGGAGGCTCCATCGCATTAAGATGATGTACAGGTTGATACACCTTGTCAAAGCCCTGAGGAAATATCTAATTTGTGATTTTCCCAAACGACTTGGAGTCATCAAGAAACCCTTGTACAAGGGTCCTGCATGTTGCATACATTGATCTCTGGGAGCTCTGAGGGCTTGTGGTTCTTACTGGAGCAACATACGACCACAGGGTGACTCACCCTCCCCTGGTGGTGCGCACTGAAACAAGATGATTCGCTCTCTTGTGGAACAAGATGATTCGCTCTCTTGTGGAACAAGATGATTCACTCTCTTGTGGAACAAGATGATTCACTCTCTTGTGGGACAAGATGATTCGCTCTCTTGTGGAACAGGATGATTCGCTCTCCTGTGTAGCAGGATGATTAGTTCTCCTGTGAGGCCTGGATTGATGTGTTCTCCATGGCGATTGTAGCAGGATTGATGTGTTCTCCATGGCGGCCTGGATTGATGTGTTCTCCATGGTGATTGTAGCAGGATTGATGTTTTCTCCTGTGAGGACAGGATTGATTAGTTCTCCTGTCGAGGCATCCTACCCATGTAGTCTGGGACTCATGGGAAGTACCTCTCATCTGATCAATGAGCAGGGAAATGAAGTTAGGGACCATAGTAGTACCGATGGACGCATCGTTGTAACTACCGTACTCGCTATGCTAGGATGACCTCCAATGATCTGGGATCAATGATACTGGTCTGGGACCAGTGGTAGGAGTTGTACCATACTATGACGCTGACTTCGGGTCGGTTGAGACTGGTCTGGGATCAGTGGTACATACTCTGAGACTGACTTTGAGTTAGCGGAGGATGATATTGGTCTGGGACCATTGGAGTTGTACTCACTATGACGCTGACTTTGGGTTGGTTGAGACTGGTTTGGGACCAGTGGTACATACTCTAAGACTGAATTTGAGTCAGTATGATACATCCTCGATCATTTCTTCTTCTTCATAATTCGGACAAAAGCAAAGTAGAACAGAACAATGCAAGAGCAGAGCAGAACAGAACAAAATAGTACAGATCAGTGCAGGGCAGAACAAGACAAAGAAGAACAAGCAAAATAGAGCAGAGCAGGGCAAGGGTCAGGCTGTACAAGGCAGTGCATTTGATGGATGAATAGTAACGACCGATAGAAAGATTGCAGATGAAGTTCTCCATGGTTGAGAGGGAGTGTTAAAATTGGCAACCAGGTCAAAACTTCATGTGGGTCATCTTATTCATGGCTAATAATATTTTTATTAGATTCCTCTCGTCGAGAGGTGTAGGATTGATATAAAGATCATCCGATTCCGATAAGTATTCATGGAGATATGAATTTATTTTGATTATGGAATTATTATCAAGCTGACCTACAACTCATGTAGGCTCAGAAGCCCAACAGTCGCATCTATTCACCCACCAACGTTGTGTATAAATATAAGAGGACTTTTCCTCATTTGGACTCACTCATCTCATCACATCTCTCTCTCTCTATTGCACAGATATGAGTCTCTTCTCTACTGCGCTAAAATGGGAACTGCGCTATAGGTTCATCTAAACCTCCTTTGAAAGCCGCAACTATTGGTGGTGGAATGAAGTCAATCCGACGAACGGTTTACAAGATATCGACTGCCCTAGTTTGAAGCTGGAAATTGTTGAAACTGAAGCTGCAACTACAGAAGTAAAGATTGACTTGCGTGGCCTAGAAGATCTCCTCTTTGGAACTGTGCTATAGGTTCATATGAACCTCCTTTGAAAGTCGCAACTTTTGGTGGTGGAATGAAGTCAATCCGACGAACGGTTTGCAAGATATCGACTACCCTAGTTTGAAGCCGGAAACTGCTGAAACTAAAGCTGCAACTGTAGAAGTAAAGATTGACTTGCGTGGCCTAGAAGATTTCCTTATATGAACTGCGCTATAGGTTCATATGAACCTCCTTTGGAAGCTGAAACTTTTGGTGGTGGAATGAAGTCAATCCGACGAACGGTTTGCAAGATATCGACTGCCCTAGTTTGAAGCCGGAAACTGCTGAAACTGAAGCTGCAACTGCAGAAGTAAAGATTGACTTGCATGGCCTAGAAGATCTCCTTATCTGAACTGCACTGTAGGTTCATCTGAACCTACTCTAGAAGCCGAAACTTTTGTGGTGGAATGAAGTCAATCCGACTGTCGGTTTGTGAGATATGGTCTGCCCTAGTTTGATAATGAAACCACTAATGCTGATGCTACTGATCTAGGGTTTGCTACTGTTGATATGAATCAGATTTATTGTACTATTTCTCTCTGCTGAATTATTGAAGATAAAAGAAGATTTGATCAAAGGGTTTCCCCACACATTGTGGGGTTTGTCCCTGGCTAGCCGCCACATCTTGTGTCTCTTGTCTTGGCTTGTTTTCTGTCGATCGTTTAATGTTCTATCTGCACTTTACTTTATGTAAATGTGATTGCTAATCGGTGGAATATAATAAGAAAAAGAAGTAAACTGTTATAAGAATAGAACATACCATAACTTAACACTTATGATGCAAGGTGTTTTACCACATGAATCTTGAGGGTCATTGTTGGAAAGATCAACAGGAAATAGGATGGATGAGACATTGTATATTGCCTATTTCATGATGTAAGGTGAAAGACGTATTCTCTCCTATGAGATGACTTGAGGTGAGAGTGTCCCATAGGACCTTCCTCACTATCATTTGATTCTAGGTTGATATGTGCTCCCTGATGGATAGAGGGGGGTAGCTTGGACTCCCCTTTGATATCAAATTCTTATTCTTTTAGATTCAAGTGTTCAACATATGAGAAAAGTTACAAATATAATGAATAGAGTAGCATAAGCATATATGAGCAGAAATGAGCACATGAGCAGAGATGAGACCAAATGAGCAGCAATGAGACTAGATGAGCCGAGACATGTAGTGAAAACATTTGATGATGATGAGATATTTTTGATAGAACATTTAATGCAGTCAGTAATTTATCCCTAGCTGAGAGGGAATGTTAATTTTGGTAGCTCAGGGACAAATTCCCTCCTTCGGAAAATATTCCTCATCAAGGAACACCCCTACTAGCCCTTGGAACAATTTAATTTGGTTAAGGAAAAATATATTTTTAATATAGAAACCCTCATGTGCACAAAAGGACATGTCGACCAAAAAGAGAAATTAGACACCCTTAAATGGATATAAATAGAAGTCAAGTGGCCCTCATTTGTAGATCATTAATCATTATTCTTTCTCTTATTTGGCTCGCACAGGTCTGAGGTAGTTCGTGGAGATTGGTTCGTATGATTTGAAATTGTAGGGTTCAAAGCTCACATGTGTGATTAGGGTTTTTGGTTCCCAGCCACAGGCATGCTACAAGATATTTTCGGTCGCAACCACCACGCAAGCTTATGCGTGTGGCTGTAGAGTTTTAGCCACAAGCACATACACTCCCTCCATGCGGTTGGAAACTAGGGTTTGATTTTTACAGTTGACCGCATAGTTCAACATTTGACAATAGAGTTCAACAGTTCACTGCAGAGTTTGACAATTAATTGCAGACTTGTGAGTTAAGGTTTTGATTATCAACATTGTTGGATTCATCTCTTGGATGTTGCTTAGTTGATTTTGCTGGATAATTTTGTGGTTCAAGATATGGATCATTGTACTCTCTTTTTGTTGAACATTTTATGATAATCTAATAATAATAAGAATTTGAAAGGGTTTTCCCTGTAGTGGGATTTGCCTTGGTCTCTGACTAATACTGGTGTCTCTATGCATGAATGCTTTTCTTCTATTGTTATTTTATGTTCTGTTGCATTGATGATGATATTGTTATTTCTATATAATTGCATATGCTGCTGAATAATGTTGTAAAACTGAATATTGCTATGATGTTGTGGGGTGAATTCTATATGTAAATGATGAAATGCAATTATCTTAATCAAAGAACAATATAGACCTAAGAAAACTTAACAAGCACTTGGTGGCTGTTGAGCCTCAAAATTTCTCTTTCCCTAGCAACTCTTCTCAGTCATTTTCTTTGTTTTTCCATAAGAAAGATGCATTCTCATCACCAATAACTAGTATATACTGTCTTGAGGAGGAAATTTAGTGATTTACATGTTATGCTTTTATGTTTTGCTGTTTGAATAAATTTTTGTATATTAGCTATGGAACACAGCCTATTCTGCAGCTAATCGGCTGTTCCATAGCTACCTTCATTCTCTAATAGGTTCCAAGTGTCAGAAGGAGAAACCAACCACATGGGCAGCTTGGAAATCATCATGACATGGACCCTGTCCTATTCATTCAGCCCAGGTCGACAAAGAAGATTGCATAAGACTACGGTCAATGGATAAGTCAAACACAAAGAGACCGAAGGTAATAGGACTATGTTTCATGGTTAATTAATGCGTTTCACAGTGATGGGAAGCATTATCCGGAGTAACCACCTGTACCTACGGACTCCAACTGCCACCATGTCTTGGATTTATGTCTCCAGCAGTCGAGAAAAAAATTTCACATATCTGTCTTCTACGTGTTTGACTGTAGCATGATTTTCTCCACAAACAGTTATATGATTTTTCCTATAAATACCTATGTAAAGGACCGAAGAAGTGAGTAGTAATAGTAATAGTTTTATTGTGAAATCGAAGTTCTAGAATCTGTAATTTCTTGGCATTTCGTGTCCCTGTTTTAATATGAGAAGACCACATGTTTTTATGAACATCTGAAGAAGTTTTCTTGGAGTTGATTGAGCAAGCGTAGCCTAATCAGTTGCAGAGGGCCCTTGCATTGAAGAAGGTTTCATTTCATTTTATTTTTCTTCTTCTTGTTAACTGTAAATTCATCATTTTCTTTCACAGTGTTTATAATCATTTTCTTACTAACAATGTTTATAATGCAATTTCCATCATTTTCTTATTAACAATGTTTATAATTTAGAGCAGTTTCCATTATCTTGATCTCTTTTTAGTTTTTATCAGCAGTTTAGAAGATAGAACTCAATGGTGTAATCTTGTTTCTTCAATTAAAAACTAACCTTGTTTTAGGATGAGAGTAGGATTGAAGAATGATAAGGATATACTGTTGGATAGTTTACTTCATTCACTATTTTACTAGTTTAAATTCTCAATTAAACTGATCAGTGTCATTTACTGTCTTTGCCATTTCATTTTTAGTTTACTCATTCATGGTGTTAACGAATGTTTATGGAAAACCCTTCTAGTTGATAATTCATCCTTAACTAAGTGGTTGAACATTTCATCTATGCAATGAGTTATTTCTGCATCTCTGTATTTGCTTTCTCTTAGATTAATGAAGTACATAATTATTCAAATGTCATTCCAAGGAGACTTTCTCCCAAAATTGAGAGGCAGAGTAACCAAGTATTTCATTTAGTTTTATTTCTGTAATTAGTTAGGCATCAATTGCAAATTTCACTTTCAGTTTTAATTCATGATTTGGAAATAATGGTAAAATAGGAATAGAAACTCTGTTTTCATTTCTTTCTTAGCTTTGTTTCCATATCTTTCTTAGCTATGTTTTTGTTTTTAGATTTTGAGCAGTCTTTAAGAAAGTTAGATTTAGTTTTGATAATTTACATTATAAATCATTAGGAATTAAAGAACCAAAAACCCCCAAAAACAACATAAAACATAAAAACAACGAAGTAAGAAGGGTTAGCTAGCACAAATAGTGCACTATACTTCATCAGTTTATGATACCCAGATTGGTAATTTATGTAGAGCAATTTAGGACACTAAATTGACCAAACATTTTGGCGTCGTTTCCGGGGAAGTGTAACTAGGTAGTCTTATCTCTTACATTCAAAAAAAAATGACATGCATAGAGAAAGAGACTCTAGGGGTAGATTCATAGCTAGGGGCAGTAGTTCAATTCCTACAACACCACATACTCCACCAAGAACAAGGAAAGATACACCTCCATCCCAAACTCATACTCCCAGCCATAGAAAATGAAATTCCAAAGGTAAAATTCAATCAAAAGAATCTCCTACTTCATCTACCAAGTCAGTCCTAGAGGAGAAAAATCTTGAATCTCCAACAACAAGAATAGCCCTTTTCACCTCCATAGGAGAGCACATTTTAGTTGAAGAATTAGGAATACCCGGTGAGGAAGAAGAAGTAGAATCTCTCTCCCATATTCCATTAATAGAAGAACCAAATGAGGAGAAAGTAACCTTGCAGGTTGAAACTTATACTAACTCTAAGGAAACTATAATGGAAGAAGAAGGAGAAAAATGGGAATCAGTCTATTTGGAGGGGGTAGAGGAAGAGGTAGAGGAAACAATGGAGGAGGTAGAGGAAATAATGGAGGAGGCAGAGGAAATAGGTAAATAGATAATTATTTTGGATTCCCTATAGTGGATGAGGAAACAAATTCCACAATGAAAAATATATCACCCTCTGTCCTCCCAAACTTCCATGGGTTAAAAGGTGAGAATCCTGAAACATTCTTATTTGAGTTTGAAGTCTTGTGCAGAACCTATGACTATCTAGAAGACTCTCAAAAACTCAAATTGTTTCCTTCAACACTAAAAGGAGTTGCTTTGAAGTGGTTCATGGGGTTAGTCACTCAGTCCATTAGAACATGGAATGCAATGAAAAAAACGTTTTTGGATAGGTACTTGGATTATTTCATGCCTACCGATCACAAAGATGAAGTGTTAAAAATGATGCAAAGAGAGGATGAAAACTTAGAGGATTTGATTGAGAGATTCAACTATAATTTGAAAAGAGCAAAGATGGACAATTTAGATGAAGATACCTTGAAAGCTCTTTTATTGAAAGCCATTAGAGATGAGTGGATAGATATCCTTAACATGATGGGAAGGGAGATATCTCTCAACTCCCATTAAATGATATAGGAGAATTATGTGTTCATCTCTCAAGAGGGAAATCTAAAACTGGGAAAGGTCCAAGAGATCCTTCTCTTGTTAGAGTAAACAAATCTGCAACTGGATCTGTAAGTAGGGCAGAAATTGGTAATATGCTTGATGAATTTAAAACTGACATTCTAGGGAGTCTTAGTGAGAAAATAGACACCCTTAAATTACAAAAAAAGCAGAAAACCGAGGCTGATGCTTTAGCCATTTTTTGTCCAAAATGCAGAAAAAAACATGCTCTAAGAGAATGCCCTTTAGATGCAAAAGTTGTAGAAACTTGTATGATTTTTTTAGAAAGCTATGAGACCAAAGGTTGTCCTTCAATTCCAGGTCTTAAGGCTGTCTTCCAAGAGGAAACAGTCCCAAATTCTGCAGAACCTGTTTGTTTTGTTCCTAGAAGACCTTGGCATGGGCCACAAAATCAGGGATCTAACAATCAAATGTATCTTCAGCCCCCACCAAATTGGAATTCTTGGCAGCAACCTTGGCCTCAACCTCAACCTCAATCTCAATCTCAACCATGGGCACAAGGAGTACAAAATCCTTATGGGATATTTTATCAATATTATCAATATCCTCCATCATATCCGAATTATCCTCCCCCACACATTCAGCAACAAAATTAGCAGCCACAACTTCAAAATTAGAACCCTCAACTTTCATTACCATTTCCACAACAATCTCCACAACAAAACCAAAATCCTCAACTCTTACTGCCATTTCAGCAAAAACCAAATCAGCTACTTGCCCAACCATTACCAAACCCCAACAATAAAAACCCTCAGAATGCTTACATGGTAGAAGGACAACAATTTTCAACTTATATGATTACTCCTCTAGATCTTAATGATGTTCAACTGAGATCTGGTAGGATATTAGAAAAGGAAAGACCTTTTGTAGTTATTCAGGAACAAGATAGTTCTGACGAAGATTCTCTAAAGGTTAATAAAAGTTTTGAGGGAACATCTCTCCAAAACCAAAACATTGAAAAAGAAAAACAAAAAGAATCAGTGAACACAACTCCTATTAATGAGAAACCAACATCTACTTCTACATCTCCTTTTCCTGAAAGATTACAAATTGATAGAGGAATAGAAAAGCAGATTTTCTTGCCCAATTACGATTTTCTAGACGAATTGAAGAATGTCTGTATCAAAATCCCTTTGCTACAAGCCATTAAATAAATTCCAATTCTAGCCAAAACAATAAAGGAGTTGAGCATAAAGAAACCAGGAATAAAAACAAAGAAAACAAAAATAATTCACTTGGTAGGAAAAATAACAGATATAATGATGGGAAAAATTACCATACAAAAATATGTGGATCCAGGAAGTCCAATTGTGAAAACACATATAAATGGAGTTGAAATTCCAAATACATTGATTGATTTAGGGGCAACAATAAACAACATGAGCAAACAAACTATGGAGTAGCTCAAGCTTCCAAATCTTCTCTACACACCTATCTTACTGCAACTAGCAGATAGATCAATAATCAAACCAAATGGAGTGTTAGAAGATATTTCAGTATCCTTAGATTCTTGGGAATATCTTGTTGATTTCATGATATTAACTCCCAAGAACAATCTAGGAGGACATCCACTCATATTAGGAAGACCTTGGCTAGCCACATGTGATGCTTTTATTAGCTGTAGATCTGGTGACATGTATATTTCTGATGGTAATTCAACAAAAAAATTTACTTTATATCCTCCAGCAAAAGAAATCACACAAATAGATGACAAAGAATGGATTGATGATGAAGATGATATTCAACCTCTCTTTACTATTTCAGATATTAGTGAAGATAGTCAAATTTTAAATACATTGGAACATTTTGAATCATATTCAGAATATGACCATGAGAAATTTCAAGAAAAATCTAATGTTGAATATTTGCCATCTAGGCAGATGTCTCTCTATTTTATGGAAGAGTTTGGTAGCTCTACAATTGAAATTTTTCTAGGTAGGACATTGAACATTAACAAAAACTTGGAGAAACTACAACAAGAAGAGTTAATCAAAACATTACAAAAACATTCTGCTGCATTTGCATGGGAATACACTGACATGAAAGGAATTAACCCTAAGACTTGTATCCATCACATCTACATTGAGGAAAATTGTAGACCTATTAGACAACCTCAGAGAAGGATGAATCCAAATCTTAGGGAGATTGTGAAAGAAGAGCTCCAAAAATGACTGAATGTAAACTTCATTTACCCAATTTCAGATAGCCAATGGGTTTCTCCTTTGGTAATTGTGCCTAAAAGGAATGGTAAATGGAGGGTGTGCATTGACTATCGAGAACTGAATAAAGCAACCCTTAAAGATCATTTCCCTTTGCCTTTTATAGATCAAGTGTTAGATACATTAGCAGGTAAGAAGTATTTCTCATTCTTGGATGGTTTTAGTGGTTATAATCAAATTCAGGTAGCACCTGAAGATCAGGATAAAACCACATTTACTTGTCCATGGGGAACTTATGCCTACCGAGTACTTCCTTTTAGGTTATGTAATGCACCTGCAAAATTCCAAAGAGAAGTACTAGGGATTTTTTCTAATCTAATACATGATTGTGTAGACATATATATGGATGATTTTATAGTCTATGGGAATACATTTGAAGAAGCTTTGGAAAATTTGGAAAATGTTCTTAAAAGATGTAAAGAAACAAACCTTTCACTAAGCTATGAAAAATGTTTTATGATGTTTTACAGAAGGTATTTTTTTTAGGACATCACATTTTAGGAGATGGGATTAAAGTTGACAAATCTAAAGTTGAAGTAATCTCTAAATTATCAATTCCAAATTGCCAAAATGATGTTAAAAGTTTTCTAGGATTTACAAGATACTATAGAAGGTTTATAGAAAATTTCACTAAAATAGCATCCCCACTCTTCAAATTGCTTACCAAATATTGTGAATTCAATTGGAATTCTGATTGCCAATTGGCATTTGAAACCTTAAAAACAAAATTTTTTGAAGCAGCTATTTTAAGAGGTCCAAATTGGAAACTCCCTTTCCATATTTCAACAGATGCTTTAGATACAACTTTGGGAGCTGTATTGGGACAAAAAGATTTGATTCCTTATGCCATTTACTATACAAGTAAGAATTTGACTCCCACTGAGTTAAATTATACCGTGACTGAAAAGGAATTTTTAGCTGTTGTTCATGCAATTAACAAGTTCAGACACTATATAACACGCTATGAAACCTTTATTCATACAGATCACTCTGTAATTAGATATTTAATGAATAAACCTATTACTAATGGCAGAGTTACAAGATGTCTTTTACTTTTGCAATAATTCAACATTACTATGCTAGATAGACCTAGAAAACAAAACACAGTTGTTGATTTCTTGTCCAGGATTCAGAATGTCAAAGAAGATTCTCTCGTTGAAGATAAGTTTCCTGATGAATATATTTTTGCAGTAACTACTCAAACTCCTTGGTTTGCAGATATTGCTAACTATTTGGTCATAGGAAAGTTACCTTCACATTTGTTTCCTAGAGAGAAAAGAAAGATTATTCAGGAAAGTGCAAGATATTCATGGATCACTAACGAATTGTATAAAATAGGCCTAGATCTTATGATCAGAAGGTGTGTTAGGGAAGATGAAATTCTTGAGATTCTTAAGGCATGTCATGATGAGCCATGTGGTGGACACTTCGCTGACAAGAGGACAACCTATAAAATCCTTTCTTTAGGATATTATTGGCCATCCATCTTCAAAGATGCTAAAGAATATGTCAGGAGATGTGATAGTTGCCAAAGGGTAGGAAAACCTACTCCCTCAAATGAAATGCCATTACAAATTCAGGTACTCATCGAACCTTTTGAAAAGTGGGCCTTAGATTTTATTGGGAAATTGATCCTCCATCTAAGTAGAAGAAGTATATATTAGTATGTACTGATTCTGTCACTAAATGGGTAGAAGCCAAAGCATTACCTTTTGCTAATGAAAAATTTGTAGTTAATTTTCTTTTTGAGGACATCTTCACTCGTTTTGGTGTTCCAAGAGAAATTGTGATAGATCAAGGATCTCAATTTACATCTAACATGGTGGAAGGGCTTATGGAAGAATAAAAGATCAAACATAGGAAATCTATCCCTATCATCCACAAGCAAATGGTCAAGTGGAATCTACAAATAAAGTGATTGAAAGAATTCTCTCCAAGACTGTGCATTTACATAGAAGAGATTGGGTAGATAGGCTTCCTGAAGCCTTATGGGCCTACAAAACTACCTGGAGGAACACAATGGGAGAAACACCCTATGAACTTGTTTATGAGAAACAAGTCCCGTTCCCTATAGAGTTCCAAATTAGAACTTTCAAGATGGCAGTCCAACCGGGACTAGATTTATCAGAGGCACAAAAGCATAGGCTGGAGCAATTAAATGAACTTGATGAAATCAAGAAAGAGACAGTTCAAAGGACTAGTATAGTCCACCAACAGAGGGATGAATGGCATGACAAATATATCAAGGACAAGAGGTTTCAAGTGGGAGATTGGGTGCTATTGTTTGATTCAAAGTTTAAAGATTTTCAAGGGATGTTTTAAACTCATTGGCTTGGGCCATATGAGATTGAAAAAGTCTTTAGTAATGGAGTAGTGAGGATAAGAACAATAGATGAAAGTAAAACTCCTCTTCTTGTGAATGGTCATAGATTAAAGATATATCAGAAACCAATTTCAAAAGAGGAGTTCATTAAGATTTTCTGAGACAATTCTGAAATGAAGCTAGTGAAGAAGAATTCTTCTTCTCCACTAACTTAGTCTTTATTTTTCCTAAAAAAAGAAGAAAAAAAACAAATAAAAAAAAGTAATAAATTGTATAAGGTTGAAAACCAATCTTTGATTGGCATACTTATACAAAAAATACAGGGTGAAAATTAGAGATTTCTGACATCCTATATTTTCCATTTTATTTCTGTAATAAGTAGTGACAAAAATCTACAGTCACTCTGCAGTTTAGATTCTGCAAATTCATCATCTCATCTCACCTCACTCCGTTTTATTTTTGCAGTTTCACTTCATCCCATTGTCATATTTCATTAATAAATTTTTCAATTTTTCCTTTTACAGTTTTCATTTCATTTATCGTCTTGTCTTACATCTCATTTCATTTCACTTACATAGCCACTTCCATTTCATTCATGATCCAACCATATTCCACTTTCTGTTTCACGTTCTGCAGCTGATTCTGTTTTGCAGCTAATCTGATTCTGTAGCTACAACTTGTTTATCAGTTCAGGCACAAGTGTACAACTCATAATAAAATCATGTATGCAGGGAATTGAAGAAAAAAATCAATTTTTGAAGACCAACCACGCTCAAGGTACTTGTGGATCAACATAAAAAAAAATTAGCAAGCGAAAGGTAAAGGTTCCAAAGGTAAAGGCAAAAATTTATTTCAAAAAGCAATTTGAAAACATAAGTTTGTATAGTATGTATAATCACATGTCTCCTTAATCAACCATCATTTGATTTGACCACCACTATGACTTTGACATATCTTCGATATTTAATGACAAACAGTCTCAATGATTCTTTCATAACAAATCTCTGCTTCAAACTCCATAACCTATACTCAAACGGTCCTCCACAACTCCACCTATTAACGGTCAAGATGACGATGTGACCTACCTATCTATGACTCTCTAAACCCTTACTGTCTATTTATTACATGCAAACTCTTAAGTTTATCTCTCATATTCACATAGTCTTTTCATATACAAAGTCTTTCCATTTTCATATATACGCAGTCATTCCATTTCCATATACACAGTCATTCCATTTCTTAAATAGCATTTGTTTTATAAAAAGTAAGAGTAATTTTGAAGGTTAACCAAAAATAGGGGATATGGGGCTTATTGTCAGGATAGAGCCCGTAGGGGTAAAGTATATGGAGGGGTATCCACAGCTTAAAGGGATGTTACAGAAGGCCGGATGGTTAAATTTTATTGAGAAATTTGACGGCTACCACAAGGAAATTACCAATTCTTTTGCAAGGTCATTTTATGGCACAGAAGTGGAGATAGGAGATATCAAATTTACAGTCACAAAATCCTTCATAGCAAAAGAAATAGAGCTGTCGAGACAAGGAGAAAGATGGTTTAAAAACAAGGAATTTCATGGTGAATCTTGGAAATTGATCCTTAGAAACCTAGGTATGGATGTTACAGTATTTAGGAAGGGAATTCCTATTTCAACACTCGAAAAAAATGGGGTAATATGTTGTTAATATTGCAAAAATTCATTACATGTCAAGGAAGATTTGGGTTTATACATGTTTACCATATACGCTTATTAATGAATTTTTTAGAAAATGGAACCATCAACCTTCCCTTCTTCCTTCTAAATAGTTTTAGAAGGATGGCTACAAATGTCCAAAAGAAAATTGAATCCATAGAAACAACTATGTATCATCATGGATTAGTGAAAATACTAGTTGAATTCCATTTGAAAAGTGTAGGGGATACATGGGAAGATTTCTTGGTAAGAAATTTTTTCCAGGATGCTCCAGAGTCACCTGAGGAGAGTCATGTTAAGAAAAGTAGGAGGAGAAAGATCAACATTAACATTCAAACCTCCTCACAAAAGAATGATGCAGAGACAACTTCTAAACTAGAGGTTAGAAAGAAGAATAGACAGAAAGGAAAAATGAAAGAGAGAGCTGAAGAAATCAATGAAGACATTCCTGAACCTTCATCACCACAAGAAGATGAACAATTACTCTCCGAAATACTGACCAAGATTAAGGAGCAAATCAAGAAAAAGAAGGAGATAGGGAAGAGGAAGAAGGACATAAGAGAAGAAACCATAAGCTTCCAAAACCTAAGAAGGAGCTCTAGACTCCGAGGTAAGGTGAAGAAGGTAACATCGAAAGAGGCCCAGTTCATAAACTTAGAGGAAGAAACCCCAGTTCAATCTCCTGACAGTGTTCCACCTGAACACAGTCCACAAAACTGTCCTCCACATAATTTTGAAGGTAGCCCAAGCAGAGCTTCTCCTAGCATAGATCTAGTACAACAACAAATATATGACTACATAGAGTCATTAGAGAGAAAGGATACCTCAATGGATCTAGGATCCTCAACCAATCTAAAGCAGCCTATCAATCCACAAGAACCTCTAACTAGCTCTCTCAAACAAGAAATCTTTGAGTTAGAGATTTTGAATAGGCACATTCAAAAATAAAACGAAACCTTGAGGGAATAGAACAAGTTGGACAGAGCCATTCATGACAACACAATGTTGCACCTAGGATTATGGTACAAGAAAAATAGGAAGCTAAAGAAGAAAAATAGGAAGTTGAGTAGAACACTTATCAACCTCAAATACAGACTTCTTATGAAGAAGCCCAAGATGGCAGTTAGTGCAAGGAGAAGTAAGAAAAGGAAGTTGGATGTGATGGCAAAAGTGTCAGAACAGATGCAATAGGAGAAAGAAGTTCACATTTTTGAAAATTGCATGGGGACATGCAATGATTTTGCAGTGGGGGTATGTTGAGCCTCAAAATTACTCTTTCCCTAGCAACTCTTCTCATTCATTTTCTTTGTTTTTCCATAAGAAAGATGCATTCTCATCACAAATAACTGGTATGTATTGTCTTGAGGAGGACATTTAGTGATTTACATGTTATGCTTTTATGTTTTGCTGTTTGAATAAATTTTTGTATATTAGCTACAGAACGTAGCCTATTCTGCAGCTAATCGGCTGTTCTGCAACTACCTTCATGCTCTAACAGGTTCCAAGTGTCAGAAGGAGAAACTAGCCACATGGGCAGCTTGGAAATCATCATGACATGGACCCTGTCCTATTCATTCAGCCCAGGTCGACAAAGAAGATGGCATAATACTACGGTCAATGGATAAGTCAAACATAAAGAGACCGAAGGTAACATGACTCTATTTCGTGGTTAATTAATGTGTTTCACAGTGATGGGAAGAGTTATCCAGAGCAACCACCTATACCTACGAACTCCAATAGCCACCTGTACAAACGAATCCAACAACCACCATGTCTTGGATTTATGTCTCCAGCAGCCGAGGAAGAAATTTCGCATATCTGTCTTCTACGTGTTTGGCTGTAGCATGCTTTTCTCCACAAACAGTTATATGATTTTTCTTATAAATACCTGTGTAAAGGACCGAAGAAGTGAGTAGTAATAGTAATAGTTTTATTGTGAAATCAAAGTTCTAGAATCTGTAATTTCTTGGCATTTCGTGTCCTTGTTTTAATATGAGAAGACCGCATGTTTTTATGAACATCTGAAGGAGTTTTCTTGGAGTTGATTGAGCAAGCGTAGCCTAATCAATTGCAGAGGCCCCTTGCATTGAAGAAGGTTTCATTTCATTTTATTTTTCTTCTTCTTGTTAACTGTAAATTCATCATTTTCTTTCATAGTGTTTATAATCATTTTCTTACTAACAATGTTTATAATGCAATTTCCATCATTTTCTTATTAACAGTGTTTATAATTTAGAGTAGTTTCCATTAGCTTGATATCTTTTTAGTTTTTTTCAGTAGTTTAGAAGATAGAACTCAATGGTGTAATCTTGTTTCTTCAATTAAAAACTAACCCTGTTTTAGGATGAGAGTAGGATTGAAGAATGATAAGCATACACTGTTGGATAGTTTACTTCATTCACTTTTTTGCTAGTTTAAATTCTCAATTAAACTGATTAGTGTCATTTACTGTCTTTTCCATTTCATTTTTAGTTTACTGACTCATGGTGTTAATGAATGTTTATGGAAAACCCTTCAAGTTGATAATTCATCCTTAACTAAGTGGTTGAACATTTCATTTTTGCAATGAGTTATTTCTGCAACTCTGTATTTGCTTTCTCTTAGATTAATGAAGTACAAAATTACTCAAATGTCATCCCAAGGAGACTTTCTCCCAAAATTGAGAGACAGAGTAACCAAGTATTTCATTTAGTTTTTTTTTTGTAATTAGTTAGACACAATTGCAAATTTCACTTTCATTTTTAATTCATGATTTGGAAATAATGGTAAAATAGGAATATAAACTTTGTTTTCATTTCTTGCTTAGCTTTGTTTCCATATATTTCTTAGCTCTGTTTTCATTTTTAGATTTTGAGTAGTCTTTAAGAAAGTTAGATTTAGTTTTGATAATTTACATTATAAATCATTAGGAATTTAAAGACCAAAAACCCCCCAAAACAACATAAAACATAAAAACAACGAAGTAACAAGGGTTAGCTAGCACAAACAATGCACTACACTTCATCAGTTTATGATACCCAGATTGATAATTTATGTAGAGAAATTTAGGACACAAAAATTGACCAAACAGTGGCGTATGTGTCTCATCCTTTGACCAAGGATTCCAGTTGGTAGTTAGTGCACCTGCTAACATAACCTTCATCATTTTCTAGTCATAACATAATATAAACATGGGCACATGAATGTCATAATCACATGATAAGAAAAATAATTAACAACAAGAATTCCCACTTTCTCAATGGATTCATCTCATAATAAGGAATATCATTGGATAACCACATTATGCTATCCCAAACATGCCATTCATATATTCATCAAATTTTAAAAGCATAACCAATCATCCTTCCACAAGTATGATTCCCAACAATATACTATCAAATACAATGACATTGTATACATTCATTTAATCATCGACATGCTCATGAATTATAACATATTCACATAATTTTAAGGTTAGAGAACCTCCTGTATCCATGCAAAGCATTCATAAAATTGAAACAAAAATTTCCAACTCAACCAAAGGAATTATTCACCCAAACTCCTTTTATCTTTTCACCTTGTTGTTGTTACCAACAATATCAACTGGTAATTTATGTTGCTACAATATTCAGTGATTTATTTCAATCAACGTGTTCTCATCCATGTTGTATTAAAGTTTAGGAATTTTTTTTCCTTTTCTTGCCAGTTTCATGGTTGTCTTGTCACTATCAATTTATTCCCATGCACCCAGCCAACCATCCTAGTTTTTCTATCATTATTTATGCCTTCTTATTTCCATTTTGAATAGGGTTTAACAAAGTCTTGAATTTCCAGTGGGATTCTACTTCAACTTATCTTTTCTTTCTTCTTTTCCACACCCCACAAGCCACCAAGACCAAATCCACAAAACACAAGAAGAAGGAAGAAACAAGGAAAAATAAAGCTCACAACATGACATATAACAACAACACTAGTAGCATGGCCATGCTCAAAGCCAACAATCAAAACAACAAGAAAATATGAAGTCAACTATGAAGTACAAAACATGTAAATTATTTATTAATCTGCAACAACTCATCCCCATGAGCTCTGGTGTTCAATGCGTCCTTCACCACCATATATAAATGTATATATAAAATCATACTCAGTCTTTTCCAAGATTTTATGGTAACGTTAAAATTTCATCACCCCTCAAAATAGTTCATGGAGGGACCTTTCAATATATATCAAAGAGCTTTAGGGGGTGCTCCCTTCATGTGTCTAAGACTTGAATGCATTGCTCTTCTTCCCCTTTCACTATTGGTTAGGAAAATGTCTTTTCAAGCACTCCCCTACACAATGCCAAGATGAAATCGATTTCCTTTCCTTTTCATCTTTACGGGGCTTCTTTTTGGCCCTGTATTTATGACATTTGTCCACATCTCGGGATGTTGAAGAGTGTTGCAATAGCCCTTGTATGAATGAAAAGTTGTGCATCAACATGGTGTTTATCATTGCTTGTTCTTTTTGCTTCTTGATGTGTTTTCTGTTCTTTGCCTTGTAGCTCTTCAGCTCAGCCGTCAAGTTCCTGAAGGTCTTTACTCTATCAGGGGAGTTTCTCCTCTCTCATTCATGATGGATGCCATTTTCCATGATTTTCTTCTTACTGCAACTGATTCTTTTGTGTGTTTTCACACACACACTCAACTGTTAGTTATAATATTATAAACAACTAAGTTGTTACCTTGCCATGCTAGTATCAAGCATGTTAAACTACAATTGTTCGCACTGTTGATTTCTGGTGGATAGGATGTGCTCTAAATCTCAAAATTTGCAAGGAGGCTTAGACACATGCATTATCCAATACCCAGAAATTGTTTTAGGAAATTCAACCTGGAGATAGTTTTATTAAAATAATTGTTTATTTTTAATGGGACCCTAAGTCTAAAATCAAGAAATTAAAATAATTAATGGGTATTAATCTAAAATGTGGGTGTAACTTCTAGAAGAATATGAGGATCAAGCCAAAATGATCTAATCCATTGATTAGAAGTTAATATGGGTCATTGATTATCCAACATAAAGATATAAGAAGAGGCTTGAGGGGCACTTGGAGAACACATACAGAGGGGAGATCAAAAGTTCAATTTTTTGAAGTAGAGAAGCTGCCGTAGAGATTTTTGATAGTGATCTTTTGTAGTGAGGGGAAGGGATAGTATCCAAAGGGAAATATTTCCCAATCGGAGAATACTCAATAGAGGAGGAAGAGAGAGATATAGGAGAGGCAATGCAGAGCCAGAAGAGGCTGACACAGGGCCACACAGAGGTAGCGTAGGCTGACGCAGAGGCAACACAAAGCCTTGAGGAAGTCTGAACATTTGATGGGGAGATCGATTTTTGAGCTGGAAGTAGGGATGTGAGATCGGGAGAGCAGAAGTCAGAATCTCAAAGGCAAATCAATCAACTAAAGGGGTGACACTCTCCCAAAAGGGTGTGACGCTTGGCTAACGCAGTGACTGCGCAGAGGCAACTCATTTAGTCGATGTGTCAACTAGGATTTCCAGTGATATTGTGAGGTAACCTCACTTATCTCTCTGTCGGTGATATTATCTGTAATTGGATTACTGGGAAGGCATCCAGAGGTTGTATTCAGAAATTACTACTGCATAATAATAAAACCCTCAGATTTGCTGCACAAATTTTCCCGCATTGGGTTTTTCCGGGAACATTTGTCCAAAAATAACTATGTAGATGTGTTGTG
Organism: Pinus tabuliformis; assembly: GCA_031772625.1. Taxonomy (NCBI): domain Eukaryota; kingdom Viridiplantae; phylum Streptophyta; class Pinopsida; order Pinales; family Pinaceae; genus Pinus; species Pinus tabuliformis. Next base: position 538,835,783 of record CM062807.1, on the reverse strand, counting down.
TATATGTTTCTTGTTTAGTTTCTTGTTTCCATATTTTATTTAAATTGTGAAGGTTGTAGTGTATTTGTTTCAGTGTTTACTATAGGAAACAATAAATAATTTGGTTCAGTAATTAACAAATAGGAGAAACGTAATAACTTGTTGCAGTAGAAATTTTGGGCTTCGAAATTTTCACATGGTATCAGAGCTACAAGTGAAACAAGAGAGAAGTTCCAGAAGAGCCCAACGTTGAAGGGTTGGAAATAATATTGAGAGGGGGGGTGAATCATTATTACCAGATCAATAATTTAATTTTCAAAACTGATTTGTATATGCTACTTCAGCTTAGTTAACTAGCATGTATACACAACTGTACTTAATGCAACTAGTGTATATGCAGAGAACTTTTGGTTTACCCAAATTATCATGCATTGAACTTTAACCACTATATCAGGAATTCATTAGATAGTGCAGTAAAAACAAAATAAAGAATCACACATAAGAAACACACATGAACATCAAGATATAAGGTGGAAACCCAATGTGGGTGAAAACCACCTGCTGCTGTCGTCTCTGTCTTCTTTTAATAATAAGAAAATTATGTTTACAATTTTGTACCGGTGCAGTCTTATACCAGTATGCAGCGTTCTACCTGTAGAATGCTACAACCTTCTCTCGTTCTCCAGCTTCTACTAGAAGGGAGCTACAACCCCCTAGCTCTTGTACTAGTTGATATATTTACTAGTACGTAGTTGCCGGCCTAAAGAAGGCTACAACCTTCTCTTTTCTTCCAGGGACCACGTTTCATAAATTTTCAGATTGGATCCATCAACAACATCATTCAATCATCAAATATATCTGCATCAACCAATCTCTTTTTGAACCAACCACAACCGAATCGATCAACCACTTTGACAACCCTTCAATTTGATCATTCAGAATGCTGTCACCAGAATATAGTAACCAGAACATAATCCAGAACCCTGAACACTACAACAGAAAATAGAAGAAACTAAAACATATTTTATAAGGTATACGCTACTTCCATGTGTCGAACATGCGTGCATACATTCTTTTCTCAAAGTGAACCAACGTACAGATATGCAAATCAAATTTATGATGTATACGCTGCTTTGATATGCAGAACTAGCATGTATATGCTCCTTTTCTAAAGTGAACCTATGTACAGATCTGTGAATGATGACTTAAACATTACAACTATTCCAGACTTTAGCCATACCCAGATCATCATATTTACAAACTACAACATGCGCCAGTTATTCAGATACATGATTAAACCACATAAAGATAATTCACTTCAAGCCTTAAGATCCTGATACATCACGAGACCTTATCCTTCATCATCAGCTAAGGTTCATCCTTGGTTCAGATCCAGCAGTGCACCATAACCCAATAACCTGCATACTAGATCTCACACTTCATCAGATATTCGATACTTGCACTCCTTGGCCTAATGATCTTCTCCTCCTTTTATAGTTTGTAGGCCTTTCTCAATACCATGAACCAAAACCACTTAGGACCAAATACCTAGGGTCAATACCTTAGACCCGATACCTTGGACCAATACCATGGATCAAAATACCATGGACCAAATACTTCGGACCAAAAATTTATTTTTCCAAGGTATACGTGCTTTTCCTTTTGTGAAAGTGCGTGTGTATGTATATGCGACTTGTATACAGTGAACCTGCATGTATACGCAGCTTGGTCAGTGGTGAACCTGCATATACCTTTCTTTCTTCATTCTATGAAGACTGATCTATAATTCTTTTCTGTTTACCTGCTATACTGTGATCTTTCATCTGAGAGATTTGCCTTCTAAATTGATTCCTTGAAGCTACCCTGCATTTCATCACATCTGTAAACACTACTGTCATGCATTTTGTCACGTCTGATATCTCTTCTATAGAATCATCTAGTTCCCATATACACGAGAGTTGTTCTGCTACAAGAGGGTTGCCATCAAGTACAATACATACATCATAATGCCAACAATCTCCCCCTTTGGACTTGATGGCAACATTAACCACACCAAGTCACTCTCCCTCTTTGTCATCAAGGGAAAAGGGTCATGCTCCCCCTGAGTGCATGTTGAATTCTCTGATATGTTGAAGTGTGCTGATTGAGCTCCCATGATCGAGTCCATGCTCCCCCTGAGCATAAGGAAAGTCTACAAAAAGATGTTCTAAAATAAGAACATGACTCTATACATACATCACAAATGACCTTCTTATCACCAATGACTCATACATGCATCTATCTCCCAACCAAGTGAGGATATACCAAATTTGACTCATCCACCCAACCAAGTGTGGATATACCAATTCTTTATACATGACAAAAACAAGAAACATTATATCATCCGTCCCATCCATAGTGGGGTTACAAATTAGGTCTTTTCATGACCTTTACATTAAAATATATACATGACATATATAACAGAGACCAAATATCTTAAACAAGATCATGATAGTCATCAACAACTATCATCAGCAGCATCTGTCAACATCATCCAGACCAGCAACCTGTATATGACCATCATTAGTTCCCAAAATATCACCAAGCATGTTCTCCCCCTGAACCTATTCCACCTGTTCACTGTCAGATCTGATCATTGCATATGTCAGTAAGAGATATCAAAGCATCATCATCAATCAAATATACATCAAGTGATAAACATATCAGCAGATTGAAACCGTCATCAAACAGAACCAATAATTGACAGAACCATAGCAGACCCCTTTTTTGAGTCTGGCCCACTACTTTTCTTCAAACCAACATATACGTGATTGTGCCCATAGAAACTAGCGTATGCACACGAATATGCTTCATGAAACTCGCGTATAACTACCTTTCTCTGAAAAAGAGGATTTAACAACAGGATGATGCAGAAACTACACCCAGATTTTGTCTGAGCTATTCAAATGTCTCTCTGGGTAGTGGTTTAGTGAATATATCAGCAACTTGTTCTTTGGAGGGAACATACTCCAATTTGACCTTTTGTTCAAGCACTTGTTCACGTAAGAAATGATATTTGATGGGTATGTGCTTGGTCTTGGAGTGCATGAATGGATTCTTTGAAATACCGATGGCACTTGTATTATCACATAGAATGGAGATGGGTGGAGTACATGTGATTTGAATGTCTTGCAAGGTTTGCATCATCCAAAGTAGTTGTGTGCAGCAAGATGCAACAGCCACGTATTCTGCTTCAGCCGTAGATAATGCAATTGAACTTTGTTTCTTGTTGAACCAAGACACCAACTTGGAACCCATATAGAATGCACCACCACTAGTGCTTTTTTTGTCATCAACACTTCCTGCCCAATCTGCATCTGTATATGCATGAAGTATAAGTTTTTTATCTCTAGGATACCATAAACCAAAGTTCTGTGTTCTTTGAGATATTTGAAAATCCTTTTGACTGCCTGAAGGTGTGATTCCTTTGAACAATGTAAACTTTGAAACGGGAACTAGAATTAGTGTGATTTGATGTGGGAAAATGATTCTCATCTTCTTCATTGTCATAATCTTCGGTTTTTATTTGTTTTTGGATTTTTTCATGCTTCATCAACCACAAAATCAATACTTTCAATAATTTTCCCAAGTCTTTTATTATAACATTTATATCCTTTACTTCTGGAAGAGTAGCCAAGAAGAATACCTTCATCTGCTCTGGGTTCAAACTTACCAAGTTTTTCATCATTCCTTTTGATGTAACATTTGCTTCCAAAAACTTTGAAGTATTTTACAGTAGGAGTCTTACCATACCAAAGTTCATGTGGAGTTTGAGTGTTGTTTACCCGAACATTTTCTTGGTTGAGAATAGTGATGGCGGCGAATGCAACTTCACCCCAGAAGGTTGTAGGAGTTCTAGATTCATCTAGCATAGCATGAGCCATTTGTTGAACAGTTTTGTTCATCCTTTCTACCCTTTCTACCACTCAATTTTTTTGAGTAGTCCTTGCGGTGGAGAACTACCTTTTTATTCCATGTTGTTCACAAAAGTCAAATAATTCATCCGAGGTAAATTCCCCTCCTCGATCAGATCTGAGGCATTTGATTTTGCGATTTGATTCATTTTCAACCAAAGCTTTGAAGGCTTTGAACTTTTCAAATGCTTCATCTTTATGCTTTAGAAGACCTATCCAACACATTCTGGAAAAATCATCAATGAACAATATAAAGTATTCTTCTCCACGAGGTGACTTTTTCCTTGATGGTCCACATAAATCAGTATGAACAAGTTCAAGAGGCTTACTAGTTGACCCTTCCTTTTCAATGAAGTGAGATCTGGTTTGCTTATTGAATTGACATGATTTGCATATAGTATTTTCAGGAATGTTGATATCTGGAAGATCACGAACAACCTGGAATCTGCATGCTTTTCTTATTTGAGAAAAGATTAGATGTCCTAATCTTCTATGCCATAGCCAGTTTTCATCATTTTTGTTTAGATAGCACTGTTTTTGTCCTTCCTTTAGTATGTATAGGTTGTTTGGAATTCTTGTCCCTTTGATCATGGTTTCTCCTGTATCAAGCTCACGAACAACACACCAATTTGATCGAAACACTACTTCATTTCCTTGATCACACATTTGACTCACACTCAACAGGTTATGCTTTAAGCCATCAACATACATAACATTCACAACTTTAAATTTTTCTTTCAAGAAAACAGAGCCTTTACGTTTTATGACAGCAGGAGTGTCGTTTCCAAATGAGACACTCATTTCCTTTTTTAAGGCATTATATGAGTGTAGTTTTTCTTTGTCACCTGTCATGTGTTTTGAGCATCCACTGTCGATGTACAACTGGTTTTCTTGTCCTTTTGCATACAAGGCTATACCACATATTTATTTTTGCAGTTCCTTCTTTCTCCATATTTTGGGATTTAATGGAGTTTGCTCCTTTTGAGATATTTTTCGAAATTTACTCCTGCATTCAGATTCTTCATGGCCAAGGTTGTTACAGATTGAGCATTCTACTTCATTTTCAAGAAGAGAAAAGTTATTATAGGCACTTTTCTTGATCCTTGTCACATTCCTTTGATTTCGTGCTTCTCTAGTCATGATAGTTTTATAAGCAACACATTGAGCAGCTTTGTGTCCAAAATTATGACATGAGAAACATTGACCATTAAAGAAGTTCTTGCGATTATCGAATCTATTTACCTAGTGATTGTAGTTTCTATTGATATTTATCTTTGAAGCAAATTGAGTACGATTTACCTGAGTTTGATTGTGGCTTCAGTTCATCCTTGAAGTAAATTGAGCCTGATTCACCTGGTGATCTGCTTTATGCCTTTGCTGACGATTGTCAAACTATTCACTGCTCTTTGCTGCATCAATATAGCTTTTAGTGGAGGTTGACAGCTTCTGTGATTGAGATGTTTCTTCAGTGTATCCAAGACCTGTGTTTATCAGAGGAGAGCACTACACTTTGATAATTTCATTTAAGGTTTCCGATCCTTTAGCAAATCCAAGATTGAGAGCTTTTGTTTTCTCAAGATCCTTTCTCAGACCCACAATTTCACATTCTAGCTTTTCATTGTGTTCTTCTCTTTCAGCAAGTTGGTATGTCAAGGTATCTATAATCATATTCTGTTCTTCTAAATAGATTTTGAGTTTAGAGATTTCTTCATAAAGGTCATCTTCATCTAAAGCATCCAAAAAATCATCATCTTCATGAGCCATTAGAAGTCTATAGTCATTACTATTTTCATCTTCATCACTATTTGATAAACCATCTCTATCTTCATGAGTATAGTAGCTCTTTTTACTTAGACTTTGTTTTCTATTCCATTTTGCAGATTCCTTCCCTTTATCATATTTATCTTTATGAGGACATTTGGCAGCATAATGATCGACTTTACCACAGACAAAACATTTGAAAGGTAGTTTACCTCTGAATCTTCTGGAACCCCGTTGAAGCTTCTTGACAAAGTTTGCTTCTTCTTCTTCTTTTGAAATATGTCCCAATTCATTGAGTTCTTCTTTTAATTTTGCTGAAGCTTTAAATGTGGTTTCTCTCATATCTGATGGACCTCCTTTTCTCATCTCAAAGGTAGTTAAGATTCCGTGAAGCTATGTCATAGTAATAGTTTGTAGATCCTGCTTTTCTTCTATGGTAGATACTTTTGATTCAAATTTAGCATATAAGGATCTTAAAACTTTTTCAACCAAGGTAACTTCTTTTATCTCTTCACCTAGATTCTTCACGCAATTAACAATCTCATCTATACGTAAGAAGTAACTAGCTATACTTTCATTATTGTGCATCTTGAGAGTTTCATATTGAATTCTGAGAGTTTGCAGTTTAGCATGTTTTACCTGAGAGTCTCCTTTGTAGCTTAAAACGATTTTGTCCCATATTTCTTTGGCTGATTTGAGCTGCATAACTTTAACCAACTCTGATTGTGACAGACTTCCCAATAATGTATTAATAGCCTTGGCATTGGTTTCATATTGCTTTTTACCTGCTGTATCTGTAGGAATTGTTGATGGAAATGTATATCCTCCTTCCATGATTTCCCAGACATCTGTTCCAAGAGATTGAAGATAGCCTGTGGTTCTTACCTTCCAATAAACAAAGTTGCTCCCATCAAAGATTGGTGGTCTGATGGATCCCCCGCTTTCTTGATTACTCATGATGATGGATCTTCCTTCAAGCGATCAAGATTCTTTTGAAGGACCTGCTCTGATACCAATTGTTGGAATAATACTGAGAGGGGGGGGGGGGGGTGAATCAATATTATTAGATCAATAATTTAATTTTCAAAACTGATTTGTATATGCTACTTCATCTTAGTGAACTAGTGTGTATACACAACTGTACTTAATGCAACCAGTGTATATGCAAAGAACTTTTGATTTACACAAATTATCATGCATTGAACTTTAACTAGTATATCAGGAATTCATTAGACAGTGCAGTAAAAATAGAATAAAGCATCACACATAAGCAACACACATGAACAACAAGATATAAGGTGGAAACCCAATGTGGGTGAAAACCACTTGCTGCTTTCATCTCTGTCTTCTTTTAATAATAAGAAAATTTTGTTTACAATTTTGTACTGGTGCAGTCTTATACCAGTACGCAGGCTTCTACATGCATAAGGCTACAACATTCTCTCTTTCTCTAACTTCTACTAGAAGGGAGATACAACCCCCTAGCTCTTGTATTAGCTGATATGTTTACTAGTGCGTAGGTGCTAGCTTACAAAAGGCTACAACCTTCTCTTTTCTTCCAGGGACCATGTTTCATAAATTTTCAGACTGGATCCATCAACAACATCATTCAATCATCAAATATATCTGCATCGACCAATCTCCTTTTGAACCAACCAAAACCGAATCAATCAACCACTTTGACAACCCATCAATCTGATCATTCAGAATGTTGTCACCAAAATACAGTAACCAAAACCTAAGCCAGAACCCAAAACACAACAACAAAAAACAGAAGCAACTAAAACATATTTTATAAGGTATACGCTACTTCCATGTGTCGAACCTGCATGCATACACGCTTTCCTCAAAGCGAACTAGCGTACAGATTTGCAAATGAAATTTACGATGTATACGCTACTTTGATATGCAGAACCAGTGTGTATATGATCCTTTTCTAAAGTTAACCTGCGTACAGATCTGTAAATGATGATTTAAACATTACAACTATTCCAGACTTCAGTCATACCCAGATCATCATATTTACAGACTACAACATGTGCCAGTTATTCAGATACATGATCAAACCACATAAAGATAATTCACTTCAAGCCTTAAGATCCTGATACATCATTAGACCTTATCCTTCATCATCAGCTAAGGTTCATCCTTGGTTCAGATTTAGCAATGCACCATAATCCAATAACCTGCATATTAGATCTCACACTTCATCAGATATTCGATACTTACACTCCTTGGCCTAATGATCTTCTCCTCCTTTTATAGTTTGTAGGCCTTTCTCAATACCATGGACCAAAACCACTTAGGACTAATACCTTGGACCAAATACCTAGGGTCAATACCTCAGACCCGATACCTTGGACCAATACCATGGATCAAAATACCATGGACCAAATACTTCGAACCAAAAATTTATTTTTCCAAGGTATACGTGCTTTTCCTTTTGTGAAAGTGCATGTGTATGTATACGCGACTTATATATAGTGAACCTGTGTGTATACGCAGCTTGGTCAGTGGTGAACCTGCGTATACATTTCTTTCTTCATTCTGTGAAGATTGATCTATAATTCTTTGCTATTTACCTGCTATACTATGATCTTTCATTTGAGTGAGTTGCCTTGTGAACTGATTCCTTGAAGTTGCCCTGCATTTCATCACATCTGTAAACACTATTGTCATGCATTTTCTCACATCTGATATCTCTTCTGTAGAATCATCTAGTTCCCATATACATGAGAGTTGTTCTGCTACAAGAGGGTTGCCATCAAGTAAAACACATACATCATAATGCCAACATGAAGGAGAAAGGGAGTTCGAAATTCCTGCAAACAAATTGAATCCCTAGAGGGATTGCGCAGTTCAGGCTAGGAGGGAAATATTTTTGTGGTAAATCTCTCTCCGAGTGAGTTGATAGAGAGATAGGATTTCCATATCAAAATATGTCAATGATAGAGGGAGAAGCATAGAAAAAGCTTCAACCAAGAGGGGTTTCTGGTGGGACGTATTTTTCTATAGGCAGTTACCGGGTAGAAAGACGTTAGAAGGAAGAAGAGAGACATGTGAGGGAGTTTCTTCCTTAGATAATTCCTAGCCAGGGAATTTGAATTCTCATTTGTTGAGTAGTAGCAGGAGGGAGGAGGTCATTCAATTTTTTTTATTGGCATAGATGGCAGCCAGTGGGTTGAGAGATCGGGATCGGTTGGATAGTGCATCCAACTATGTGATCTGGAAGGCAAGGATGTCATGCCTTCTGGATGAGCATTTTCTTAAGACCTACGTTGACATCATGGTAGTTTTGCCTGCAAATCTAGATTAGCTCACGAAGTAAAAAGGAGAAATGGTGAAGAAAAAGAGAATGATCCTCGACGAAGTAAAGGATCATATAGTCGATCACATTGTTGGAAGAGACACTACCAAGGAGATTTGGGATGCTTTGTCGATGCTATATCAGGGATCTTCCAAGCAACTGAAGATGTACTTGGAGCAGAAAATGAGATCTATGCAGATGTTGAAGGGGGAACACATTGATCTATTCCTCACTAAGATTTAGGACACCCGATATGAGCTGGAAGTTGTGGGGTCAAAAAATAAAGGTTTCGAGATGGTAAGACAGGCCCTAAATTTAGTATATGAGGAGTGGAAAGTCTTTGCCCAAATCATCCTAGATAGGGTGGGTTTGCCAAACTAGGATGAAATGTGGGCAACTCTTAAGCAAGAGGAGTTGAGGAGAGACTTGGTCAAGTGTAAACTTGATGGAATCAATAGTAGGGGGTCAAAGCCCAAGGAGGAGGAAGAGAATGTAGCCCTCGCATCCAAGGGACATCAGGAGCAACACAAGAAGAAGAAATATGTCTCGAAGATCAAATGCTTCAAGTGTGGTGAATTCAGTCACTATGCAACACAATTTCCTCTCAGGAAGAATGAAAAAGATGAGAAGCATGATCTAAAGGTTGTAGCTATGAAGATTGAGGAGGATGAGTTCACCATGACAACCCATGCATCTCCAGGAGGGAGGTGGGGAGATTTAGAGTTGTAGTTCGAAAGAGCTACAAATGGACAGGATCCTTGAGGAGCCCACCTCTCAGATCAATTCCTTGCTACAGGAGCCCAGATCAATAGTAGCAGGATGGAATGGTGTTAGTTGGTGTAGAGGAGTGCCAGAGTGATAGTTGTAGTGGCTAGTAGCGCCATATACTTAGTAGCGCAAAGCAGAGTTGGCAGTAGTGCAGATGACACAAAGCAAAGGTCAGTAGCGACGTAGAGGCTTCAAAGGGTTAGCGTAGAGACTAGCAATATTTAAACTCCAGTAACAAGATGCATCATACTGAACACCAGTTCAATAATTTGGGATGATTTTCTGTTGCTGATGCAATAGCAACAACAATTGGAGAAAGTTGCAGTATTGGCAGTGGCAGTGCCAACAACAGCACAGATGCATAATTGAGAGGGAGTTGCAGTATGGATGCAATGTTGATAGTGGTAGGGTTAGCAACATTACAGATGCAACATTTGTGTAGTAGTTGGTGGATAGGATGTTAGACATCAACAACATAGAAGGAAATGTTACAGAACAGAGTGATGCTTCAATAGGGTGCATTGCTAGAGAAAATTCCTTGCTAAGAGGGAGTGTTGATTTCTGGTAACATCAGATGTGCTCTAAGTCTCAAAATTTGCAGGGAGGCTTAGACACATGCATTCTCCAATACCTAGAAACTGTTTTGAGAAATTCCACCCGGAGATAGTTTTATTAAAATAATTAATTATTTTTAATGGAACCCTAAGTCTAAACTTAGGAAATTAAAATAATTAATGGGTATTAATCTAAAATGTGGGTGTAACTTCTAGAAGAAGATGAGGATCAAGCCAAAATGATCTAAGCCATTGATTAGAAGTTAATCTGGGTCGTTGGTTGTCCATCACAAAGATATAAGAAGAAGCTTGAGGAGGGCACTTGGAGAACACATACAAAGGGGCGATCACAAGTTTGATTTTCTGAAGCAGAGCAACTGCTAGAGAGATTTTCGATAGTGATCTTTTGTAGTGAGGGGCAGGGATATATCCGAAGGGAAATATTTATCGATCAGAGAATACTTAGTAGAGGAGGCAGAGAGAGATATGGGAGAGGAAATGTAGAGCTAGAAGAGGCTGATGTAGGGCCACCTAGAGGCAGTATAGGCTGACGTAGAGGCATCATAGAGCCTTGAAGAAGTCCAAAAATTTGCTGGGGAGATCGATTTCTAAGCTGGAAGCCAGGGCTTGAGACTGAGAGAGAAGAATTCAGAATCTCAGAGGAAAATCGATCAACTGAAGGGGTGATGCTATCCCCAGAGGGTGTGATGCTTGGCTGACACAGTGACTGTGCAAAGGCAATGTGGAGGCAACAAGGGGCAACTCATTCAGTGGCTGGATCAACTAGGATTTCCAGTGGTAGTGTGAGGTAACCTCACTTATCTCTGTGTCAATGATATTCTTTGTAACTGGATTTTCGGGAAGGCATTCATAGATTGTATTCATAAATTACTTCTGAATAATAATAAAACCCTCAGGGTTGCTACACCCATTTTCTTGCATTGGGTTTTTTTCGGAACATTTGTCCAAAAATAGCTATGTAGATGTGTTGTGTATATATTTCTTGTTCATTTTATTGTTTATGTATTTTATTTAAATGGTGAAGGCTGCAATGTATTTGTTTTAGTGTTTACTATAGGAAACAATGAATAATTTGGCTCAGTAATTAACATATAGGAGAAATGTAATCAATTGTTGTAGTAGAAATTTTGGGCTTCCACATTTTCACACGCACATCTAAAATTTCATGTCATTCACATGTTTCAAAAATCAAGAATACATATCAGCATATTTGTAACCATGGCATCATAATATTTAGAAATCAACCTTTTTACCATGGCTAGCAGCCATGACATCTGCCAACTTAAAACCCAGTTAGAAAATGACCTAACATATCAACATTTATTATCTCTATAATTTCACAATTATAATATCATAATGGGTATTCATGCAACATAGGGTGTGCAACCAACACATAGTCATCAATCACAATTCTATAACCAACACCTACTTGCACACAATAAGATATCCCTAGGAGCACACCACTCTGTAACAGAGTCACAAAATCTCATTACCTCAAAGGTCCAGCATTGAACCCTTGCCTTTTCATTTCATCTGCCATGAGTCCATCTAGTCCATCTAGTCCATTTAATATATTATGATACTACTTTATAGCCCCAACTTTATCTCCAGAGGTCTAATGTTGAAATTCCTTCTTGATACCACTTTGTAACACTCCCTCCCACCACCTTAGATAACGCATGTAAGATGGGAGGTGTTACTTTCAACTAACTTGACCTCCATGGTATCATTATCGAAATGGGGTTATAAAATTTCTTCCTTTCCATAGCTAGAGGAATTAAATTTGGACTATAACATCACATTCAACTCATTGAAAGCGTTTTGACGATATACAAGTTGTTGAAATTTGTCTTATGGATCAAAATTTGTTTCCATTTAATGTTTTGCCAATAAACCCTTGTTGTTAGCAAGGTACTACCACGTGGCACCCACATGTCCCCCATGTGGTGCCATGTGAAAACCCCACCTTACCATTAGGTGGTCCATCTCACTTGTGGTACTAACATGTAATACTTTATGCCCATGTGGCACCTACCATGTCACAACTTCACATGGCCCACACTGGACCGACCCAATAACATCTTTTGTAACAAAATCTCATTATAACGAATAATTGAGAGTTTGGGCCTGTAGAACAAAACTGCTTGCCAACCACCCAAAACCCTTGGTCTAGTTCGCACCTGGGCCCACACTTGGCTCTGGCTACTCTACACACACAAAACTTCCCAAACCCTTGAAAGAGTCCAAACCCTCGAACTAATTTGAGCCTGGGCCCAAATTTAGCCCCCCAAGCTAAAATTCAATGCCATCACATTCAAACTCCCTAACCCTTGAACTAGTCAGAACCCCCAACTAATTCAGGCATGGGACCACATCCAAGCCCCTGAATTACACTTCAATGTCATCACATTTGAACTCCTTGACGCTGAACTAGTTTGAAACCCTGACCTTATCTGCGCATTGAACTTCTTGGAATTAGATCAAAATAGACTGTTCCGAGTCCATTTTCACCCTTAAATGAAACAAGACATTTTGTGCCTTTTGTGACCAATCCAGGGAATTGAACTGGGCTCATATGAGCATATGATCTTCCCAACCATACTTTAACACAAGGAAATCGCTTCAGAATTAAAACAAGATATTTGCAAGAGAAAAACACCAACAAATAAACACATTCATAGAGAGATGAATTCAACCTCATGCATAGTTATTTTAGCAACCATAGCATTATGTAAACTCAATAACGACCACACTAGATCTTGTCGATTTATCCATGCATAACAAAATTATTCTATGAGTAGGAAAGGTAAAGGCCAATAAAGCATGATGTTGGGAAGTGTAGAAAGAAAGTCTCAATTTGACTTTGCCTTGGTCAGAGTGAGAAAATTCGAATTTCCACATCATTAGACTACTTGGAGGTAGTTAACAAGTTTGACATGGCTCTTTTTACTCAATTAGCTCAGTAAGTTAGAGTTAGAAGGCTTAAAGTTCACTTAAGCATGTGTGATTGCTAATTTGTAGCAATCAACGTCAATTGTTTCCATTTGTTTTTAGTTAAACTAGTTCCAACTGTTGAGAGAATTAGTGGAAGGTCAATTGTGCAATGGGACAATAGTCTAACTCAACGATCATCCAGTTAAATAATCAATCAACTCAAAATAGCTAGTGCATGCAAGGAATTTGAGTTCCTAAACTATGGTGGAGATTTCAAGGTAGTGTAACAAGAAGTTGTAAACTAGTTTGAGTCTACAAGTGTTGTATGTAACCATATGATAAATCCTTGGGAATTTCATAATCAGCTGGAGGAAAATTCCTAAAAAATAGGGGCTAATTATTCAAGAATTGTGCAAGGAAATAAGGGCTCAAGAAGATGCATAAATTGACTAAGTCTGGGTCAGAGCTTCTCATTGAGAAGATAGATATTCACTTTTAGGTTGTGCTCAGAGCGGGAAAGAAATTGTAATACATTCTCTATTCATTTGATTAATGTAAAGAGGCTTGAGTTTTTTTTCCTGGTTGGGTTCCCCTAGACAAATATTGTTCATGTGTGGTTTTTCTTATTGCATGTTTGCAAATGTTTTTATAAATTGTGAATTGAATTCCGTAGAGAAATAGAGTAGAATTGTGTCTCTTGATTTTAGATTAAACTTATTGAGTAGCTACAATTCTATCACCATATTTATACATGGTATTAGAGCAGGAGTCACATTAGAACAAGAATTTCAAAGTTGTTTCTCAGGAAGTTCGAATTTGCAGCTTCAGTGTAGTAAGAACTCTTCAGAGTTGGGAGAATGGCCATCAACGGACTGAGATTAAAGTATGCCTTGGAAAGTAGCTTGAATTTCATTGCATGGAAGGATCACATGGAAGCGGTGCTTGATGACAACAAATAGTTGGAATATGTCAAGATAGACATTGCAAAACTAGGATTAACTAATGCCCATAAACTAGGCCAATGGAAGAAAGTTGTAGACAAGGCGAGGATAATAATCTTGGAGGGAGTGTGAGACCACATTGTCTCAAATATCCATGGGAAAGAAACTCCTTTTGCAATGTGGAAGGAATTGACAGATCTATTCGAGAATATCAGTGACCATAGAAAACTTTCCTTCAAAGACAAACTTCGAAATATCAAGATGCAAAAGAATGACACTATTCCGTAGTATCTCACCAAATTTGCACAGGTTGAGGATGACCTTGGAGGGGTTGGTGTGACTATTGCAGAAGATGACCTAGTAAGATTATTTCTTCTAGGCCTTCCCAAAATATGGCATAGCTACCAGGACTCAGTGAATGGAAAGGAAATTTTACCTAAGTGGGAAAATTTGTGGTACAATTTGGTTCAAGAAGACTTCATGAGAAATAACCAGGATGAAACTTCATCCAAAGCAGAGGATGAAGAAAATTTTGCATTGGTTGGAAAGGGAAAGAAGAGAAAAGAGAAGAAGTCTGAAACCAAACCAAAATCTAGCCAAGGGGTCAATAAGAAAGAATTTTCCAAAATGAAATGCTTCAATTGTCATGAATTCGGGAACTATGCCACAAAGTGTCCACACAAAACTTCTAGCAAGAAGAACTCAGGAGGAGTAGCAGGTGAAGCTTTGGCTTCATAGTTCAAGCTAGACTTCACCCTTATCAAATACATGGCAAACACCGTGATGGGGAGTGTGTGGTACTTGGATTCAGGTGCCTCGTTCAACATGACAAGGTGTAGAGAGTTTTTCAGTGACCTAGAGGAGAAAGATATCCAGATGCATATTGAGCTTGGGGACGACATAAGGTATAGTGCTATTGGGATTGATACAGTAACCTTTAAGAGGGATTTAGGATCTCCTCTTCATCTAAAATATGTCATGTTTGTTCTAGGCCTAAAGAATAATCTTATCTCTATAGTAGTTTTGGAAGATCACAATTATAATGTGATCTTCTGCAAAGCGAAAACATTCCTGAGATACATAGCCACTAGAGAGGTGAAGCAGATCACGGTTCATGTGAAGAAAATATATAAAATCGATGTGGAATTCTATGTTATATTAAGCAGTAAGGTAGAGAAAGTGTAGAGTCATGATGATAACGAACTTTGGCATAGGATATTGAGCCATTTGTATCATGGTTCCTTGAAGATTATGCAACAAATAACCACTGGCCTCCCTAAATGATCACTTGAGTAGCAGGACGTATGCAAAGGTTGTACCTTGGGGAAGTACGTAAAATCCACATTCCATGATCGAGACAACAAAGCACATGTAGTCTTGGAAAGAGTCCACTCTGATGTTTATGGACCTTTCTCAAAAATCTCCATTGCCAGACATAAGTGCTATTTTATCTTTATTGATGATTTCTCAAGAAAGTGCTAGATCTTCTTCATGTGGAAGAAGGATGAGAAATTCTCAAAGTTTGTAGAATTCAAGGAATTAGTTGAGAAAGATATTGACAAGAAGGTGAAGGCTCTCAGGAGCGATAATGGAGGTGAGCATGTTTCAAATGAATTCAAATATTTCTATGCGAAAGAAGGCATTCAAAGAGAGATGAAAAGACCCCACAACTTGCAACAGAATGGGGTAGATAAGAGAAATAACCAGACCATTGTTGGAGATGCAAGAGCTATGCTACATGACCAAGGCCTACCATTACATTTATGGGCATATGCATGTAACACAACAGCCTACTTACAGAACCAAAGTCCTCATCGAATTCTTGGTAGGATTTTACTAGAGGAGGATTTCTCGGGAAGAAATTTGGATGTGTCTCACTTTAGAATTTTTGGAGCCTCTATTTACTACCATGACTCCAAATATTTGAGGAAGAAACTTGAGCCTACAACAGAGTTGGGAGTTGTTGTGGGTTACATTGAAACTCCACACAATTACTAGGTGTGCTTACCTTCCCTCAGAATGACAGTTGTGCAAAGGGATGCAAATTTTGATGAGGGGAAAGCAATGTGATGATCTCTTGAGAGGGAGCTTCAGATCCCACCAGAAGAGGATATTTTAGCTCCAAAGGAGGAGCCTTAGGAGGTTGTGGAGTAGCCACAAATGGAGGATCAGAGAGGAGGTAGAGTGGAGACATATACTCGAGCAAAAACATCTAAAGAAGGTATGAAAAGAACCAGGGATGTTGATAGAATGGTTCAGGATGCGAGGGAGAATGTGGGAGCTCCTTCAACTTTGTGCAATTAAAGGAGGTTACCTGATAAGTACACTAGCTACATGGCTCTAATGACTGAGCTTGTAGAGATTGAGCCATCCTCTTTAGAGGAAATAGTTTAGAAACTAGTTTGGGTTGGTGAAATAGTGGAAGAATACAAATCCATCATGAAGAACAATGTTTGGGAAGTGGTCCTAAGACCAACAGATAAATCAATTGTGGGTTTGAGATGGATGTTTAAGGTTAAGCATGTAGTAGAAAAAGGCATAGATAAGTATAAAGAAAAAATTGTGGCTAAAGGATTCTCTCAAGTTAAGGGAATTGGCTATGAGGAAACCTTTTCTCTCGTAGAAAGGTATTCATCTATTACATCAATTCTTGCACTGACTGCACAGATGGGGTGGAAGATCCACCAAATGGATGTAAAAACAAAATTTATCAATGGTGTTATTGAGGAGGAAGTGTACATAGAGCAACCAAAAGGTTTTTATACATTTGATTGGTAGTCTTATGTGTGCAAACTCAAGCGAGCATTATACAGTCTCGAACATGCACCTTGAGCTTGGTACACTAGGATTGACAGTTGTCTCATTGGATCGGGCTTCACCAAAAGTGAAGCAGATGAAAATATCTATCTATTTTGGTAGAAGGTAAATTAATTATCATTATTTTATATGTTAAAGATTTAATATTAACAGGTGATGAGTAGCTGATCAACGCTTCCAAGGAAGACCTTACAAGGGAATTTGAGATGAAAGATATGGGTCTCATGCACTACTTCCTCAGGCTGGAAGTATGGAAAGGTGATGGGTAATTGGTTGTGTCTCAAGGTAAGTATGCCACCTAGATACTATAGATATTTCACATGGAGAGTTGTAAGCCCATGGAGAAATCTCTAGTGACCAACTAAAGGAAGGAGAATGCCACTTTAGGTGAAGAGGTGGATGCTACCATTTACCAGAAGCTAGTGCGTTCACTGATGTATCTTGTGAACACACGACTAGATATGTGATATATATTAAACCAACTGAGACAAACTATGGTTAGGCTGGCCAAATTGTATTGGAAGGTAGCGAAGCATGTTTTATGGTACCTCAGAGGCACTACCCAGTATCGATTATGGTGCAAACGAACAGAGGGAGTGAAGTTGTGTAACTTTACAGATGCAGATTGGGCAGGGAGTCCATCCAAATGAAAAAGTACATCAGGTGGAATTTTGTAGTTTTGGGTCCACAACTATTTCTTAGGACAACAATAAGAAATGATTTATGTGCTCAACTCGGCAGAAGTAGAATACATGGTCGCAAGTCAAGCAACATGTGAGGTGATCTGGGTGAGAAAGATAC
This sequence comes from Pinus tabuliformis, assembly GCA_031772625.1. Lineage (NCBI taxonomy): Eukaryota > Viridiplantae > Streptophyta > Pinopsida > Pinales > Pinaceae > Pinus > Pinus tabuliformis. Next base: position 538,817,947 of record CM062807.1, on the reverse strand, counting down.
TTGTGGGACTATTTGGTTAGATGATGGATCCAACAGTGATATATTGTGATAATCAAAGTTGCATTAAGCTCTCTGAGAATCTCGTATTTCACAATTGATCCAAGAATATAGATATTCAGTATGAACATTTATGGGACTATGTGAAGAGGTGGATAATGTCGCTACAATAGATTCCAATAGAGGAACAAGATGCTGACATCTTGAAAAAGGATTTATCAAGAGGGAAGTTTGAATTCCATAGGTGCAGGATAGGGGTGGTTGAAAATCCATTTCTTGCTAAGAGGGAGTGTTGAGAAGTGTAGCAAGAAAGTCTCAATTTGACTTTGCCTTGGTCAAATTGAGAAAATTTGAATTTCCACATCAACAAACAACTTGGAGGCAGTTAACTTGTGTGACATGGCTCTTGTCACTTAGTTAGCTCAGTAAATTCGAGTTAGAGGGATTGGAGTTTAGTTAAGCATGTGTGATTGCTAATTTGTAAAAATAAAGGTTAGTTATTTCCAATTTTTTTAAACTAGTTCCAACTATTGATAGAACTAGTGGAAGGTCAATTGTGTAGTGGGACAACAATCTAACTCAGTGATCATCTAGTTAACTGATTAATAAGCTCAAAATAGTTAGTGCATGCAAGGAATTTGAGTTCCTCAACTGTGGTGGAGATTCCAAGGTAGTGTAACAAGCAGTTGTAAACTAGTTTGAGTGTTAAAGTGTTGCATGCATTCAAATGATAAATCCTTGGTAATTGTACAATCAATTGGAGGAAAATTCCTAAAACTAAAGGGATAAATCTTCAGGAATTGCACAAGGAAATAGGGGCTCAAGCAGAGGCAAAAATTGACTAATTTTGTGTTAGATATTTTCACTGAGAAGAGAGATACGTTATTCACTTGCAGGTTGTGCTCAAAGCGGGCAAGAAATTGTAATACATTCTCTATTCATTTGATTAATGAAAAGAGGCTTTAGGGGTTTTTCCTAGTTGGGTTCCCCTAGAAAAATACTGTGCATGTGTGGTTTTTATTATTGCATGTTTTTTAATGTTGTTCTAAATTGTGAATAGAATTTTGTAGAGCAGTAGAGTAGAATTGCGTCTCTTGATTTTAGATTAAAATTCCTAAGCAGTTCAATTATATCACCATATTTCTACACATGCAGAGTCCATAAAATTGATAATGGACATATAGAACATATTGAAGAAACCTATCTCTAACCACAACAACTCTATGCTACTTATAACATGCAGATCATGGGATTCACACACCACATCAGCATATATGAGAACATACAACATCCAACAGAGACACATAATTACTATGAATATACTAGTAGCACATAGATGTATAGACCCCTCATATCACGAGGATGAGCATGCAAGAACACACAATATTTATCAACAACATTGATTCACATCATGCAACCACACATATCCATGAAAATGACTCTGTACTACTAATGAAATCATATGCAATCAATGCCCCAGTAGTAAGCTGCCCAAACCTTCAAGATACAAAGATAGCTAATACATGAGATATTAGGATATTCGAGGAAACCCACAAATACCCTGTTGATGCATGTTAGCTACCATTAGTACTCTTATTAAAAAAATATAAATAAATGAGCATAAAGTGACAAGAGAATGGTTAGTTATTGTAGACCACCAAGCATGCATACATCAACTCTCCTGTAATGGGTTGACAAGGTTAAATCCACATATATTAGTTAGTTCTTATTTACCATAAACACATTAAATAGATAGTCATCCATGGCTTTATGATAAATTAGGAACTCATGCTTGAATGTACAATAGATAATCATGGATCATTCATGATACAATAATTAATATGAGTAAACACTTATCTTATTTACATAGACATACTAGAAACTAGAGGAGGGACTTTGACTCTCCTCACAACCATATGTTAATCTATATTATAATATTTCTTGTAGATAAATTCCCTCAAGCTAGATTCAAAGCATGAGTAGTGAAGTGATTAAGGGAATATGCATTGTTCAGTCAATAAAACCACACGAAAGTCCAAGGACCTCATAGTGAATTTAACCTACAACCCCAACAAGACATTTCCAACCACTATGACTCCTCCTCAACAACAACACATTGTTCCTTTTCCTTCGGTCATGCATACCATCATGCCTTCAAACCACTGCCTCTACCTATGCATTCTTTTTCCCAACTCTCTTGTCTCATTCTTGATATTTCTCTCCAATCATTGTCTCGCTATCCCCTCCACCTTCTCTTTTTGTCTATTTGTGTGTGTGCTCCCCTTCTAGCAAGACCTCCTCACCTAAATTTCCTCAACTCATGGAGAGAAATAACCATCATATCTTACCTTATTTTCACTCCTTTCCTTATCTATTTTGCTTCCCCCTTGTGTGCTAACCATGCTAGCACTTTTCACAAGAACGAGACAACCTCGTCCTAGTGTGCAGGTGCCCCATACCACGTTCTCAAATGCTTGTACAAACTTGCCTTCGATTCCTATAGGAATATAGGTGACTTATTCAATGCACCTCTAAGTTTTTTCATTTCCCCAAGCTATTCCCCTAACAAATTCTCTGCTCAAGCTTTGAATCTGTGTCTTCTCCTCATCTAGTCATTGTATTACATTTCCATATTATTTACATGAATATAATTCACAATACAATTATAAGAGGTATTAGAAAAAATGGGTTGTCACAAGCATAACATGCCCAAAGGATTAGATCCAATGGTGTAAAGAAAGGAGTTTTTCACTACTGATAAAGGTTCAATTCTAGTGAAGGCCTAGCCTTCATGTGAAACTTTTAATATATTGCAGCAATTGGAAATTGTTCATCTAACTAATTAAAAATTAAGTGCACTATATTTGCTACAACAAATAATGAATACAATCACAACTGCAATTTTCACCATAAAAACGTTGTAAAAAAAATGTTGGAAAGTGAGAAAATGTTAGCACACACAAAATAAAATTTCCACAAATATTTTTGGGTAAAAGTCCTTGGAAAAACCCAATGTGGGAAAATCGGTGCAACAAATGAGGGTTTTATTATGGTGCAACAATGAAATAATGTAAGTATAATATATGGATGCCCAATTGGTGTTGAGATTGCAACAAGATGATGGAGCTTAGTGAAAAGAGTCACCTTCACTAAGTGGGCCCGCAGGCAAATTATGGCGCAAGTTCTATTTTTGGATCCCAGCAGGGATGATCACAGCAGGAGTGACCACAGCAGGGATGATCACAGCAAGAGTGACCACAACAGGAGTGATCATAGTGGGAGTGACCATAGCAGGAGTGATCATAGCAGGAGTGATCAAAGTCTATTTTTAGACTGGCTGTCCAAAATAGAAAAGTCAAATATTGTTGTCTCATAATAATATTTGGACTATAAACTTGATCTTATTCTCTTGGAGCACTTCAATTTGAGCTACAGATGTGGCCCATGCAGCTGTCAGAAGGAAGTACACTTTTCTTATGAGTCAGTTCAGTTGTTGCATGCATGACTTCAGTTAGAACTCAATCAGTTGAGTTTGGTGGAGTTGATTGTAGAGTTGATGGAGTTGTGTTCAGTTTGACTTGGTTAAACTAGTTGTAATTAGTCTAACTGCAAATAGACTAATGATGAGTTGTTAAACTAATTATTAACTCATAATGCAACTATAGAATACATCAGTTAACTCAGTTTCATGTCAGTGCATGTTCAGTTCAACAAGGACAGGTGTTAGAGGATCATATTGCTATCAGTTGTGACTATAGTTGTGCATGAGGATTTGCACAATCAAGGGATTGAGTATGCCAATGAGTTTGCTCATGTATTTGCCCAATATTATAGCCTCTTCTCACATATTACACAGTGTGAGTGATTCTTTGGAGGTGAAATACGAGTTTGGTAAACCATTCTCATTCATTCTTGAGCAGGTATTGAGCAGTGGAGGAAGGCAAGCAGTGGAATAGATTTGGAGATCAGATCTTAGCTATATTGTGTGTAACAGGTGGAGATGGTACTGGATTGCTTGTGATAAGAATTGTACTTTGTAATGTTACATGGTCTTAATCATTAATATATAGATAGTTGGGGTTTTTAGCGAGATGCTTTCCCCGGGTTACATACTGTGTTAATGTGTGAATGCTCTTGATGTTTTATTATTATTGATGCTGCTAAATTGATGACCAATGTAGAGGAGCTTATGTATTGTGTATGTATTCCACAATAGTACATGATCAGGATAATCTCCATTGAATATGTGTTAAATTATTCAAAATTTCGACAATTGGCTATCCAATCAACAAATATCTGGAAAATATATTAGAGAGAAAATTCTCTCTCTGCACAAGCAATCCTAGCACTGCTCTGCTAATAAAATCTAGCTATCCAAGCCCCTGTGTAGGCTCTCTATGCAGTAACTGTGCTATGCCTCACACGTGTGGCTTTGTTCATCCTCTCACCAAGTCATCCCTCCTGTATCTACTATTGGAAGTGACTATCTGACCCTATGAAAAGTTATCTTGGCCTCTGGAAGCTAGATTGAGCTCCCTCTAAGCTAAATCGAACTGCTCACTACAACACATGCACAACTTCTCTGTGGAATAACTTTTCCAATTGTTTTTGTCTCTCCATAACTAGAAAAATTCCACTCGACTCACTGTCTCTATTTCCGCTCTAGCTTGAACTCTCTCTACTCAACTGCTATATGTTTGATTTCTGATCAAGGAACTCGATCTCAAGTATATTTTTCTCCAACCCCATTGACCTCCTCTTCTAATATCTCATTGGAAAACCAACAACCATGATTAGATCCCCGTCAACAACCAAGATAATCTCTGAGTCGATCCATGTGAGTTTTTAGAGAAATCTCACCTTTCTCAATTAATTCCTGTTAATTAATCACTTTTCCTAAGTTAGACTTAGGAAATATTTAATTATTTATTACTTAACTTAATTAAGCCATCTCTAGGTGTTTTCTCTTGAAAATTTTTCTGGGTTCTAGAGCTCATGTGTGTCTCAGCCTCTTTGACCAAGGTCAATACTAGAAACCTTGTATGATGCTACAAAAACTAACACTTGGAACCATAGGGATACCTTGAGGTAGTGGTCGAATGTGTGTTTGCACCCAACAAGACTATCTTAAAATGATCTCATGACCCATGCACACCTAATGGATCAATTCCCAACCCCACTTTATTATTTGAAAAAAAACGTTAAACCCCACTATTCGGATCATATTTCAAGGGTTTCATTATGTAAGGAAACCATGGTTTAAAACTCATGGTTGTTAGGAGGAGATACCAAAATCATATAGCCATGTTAAGGGTTGGTATGACCTATGCAAGATGTGATCCCTAAGTGATTTTTATGGCTTATATTCCCCTTGGTCACAGCCTCTTGGACCATAAACTAGTCTCACAAGTCATGAACATACTTGAAAAACAACATTAACATCTAGGAATGTGTGATCCCCGGGTTATTTTTATGGCTTAGATTCCCCTAGGTCATTGTCTCTTAGACCATAAGCTAGTCTCACAAGTCACAGACATGCTAAGAAAAAAAAATCAAGCTTAACATAATGGATATAAATAGTTTAGAAAAGTCTCAAATGTTGGTCCAAAACAAAATCTTTCCACTGCTTGGCCTATCAAGGCCACAAAAATTGTTGAAACATTGGAGATGGATTAAAGGAAAAGCTTAATGAAGTGCACACTAGAAGATGAATATAAATGAATTTCATGTAGTCCCTAGGTTGATTTTAAGCTCAATAAAATCTTAGAATTGACTCTACATATAACACCTAGCTTATCAAATGAAATCCATATGGATAATCCATCTAGAACACAAAAGAGTTTGTTTTTCTTAGCCCTTGGTTCATGGAGGCATGCTTATAGGATGCAAATTGAAATATTTAGGTATAATACAACCCAAATGTGGTTGTGTAGCCAAAATGAAAATTAGGAAAAAATCTTATTTTGTTGTAATTACACTTGATTTACTTAAGAATGGGCATATAAGATATGTCATTCCCTTTTCTCATTCACTATTATCAGGCAGGTCATCGTGTTATAATTTTTTCTCCCCTAGGATATGGATGCAATTGCATTGGAGTTAATATTTTATATAATCTTTGGAAAATGAAAAATCAATGTATATTCACCAATAAAAAATGTATCACAAATTTTTCCTAGCAAGACATGTCACTAATTTATGCCCATGTGCATCTATAGTTAGGTGCATGCATGGAAGGTGGAGATGTATGTAATATACATGCACGATCTAATGAACAAATAGATCAATACACATGTAACATGCATATAGTGTCGTTTAAAGGAAACTTTCATGTTTATTTTGCACACTCTAGGGCTCCAAGCTATCATTGACACTAACACGTAGTTAGTCAAGATGTTAGAGAGCATGTTGAGAGGTAGAGGATGTGGTGTAAAGGTTCCACAATTTGACAAATTTCTTATTGTTTCTATGGCCATCTCATAGCTAGAGCATATTAAAGAAATAAGGAAAGACAATGATGGGTGTGAACCATAGTGGTTGATATCGACCCATTAGTTGAATGATGGGGACCTCTCCCTGTGGATAAAGGTCCTCCTCTTGATGAATATTTTATTTCTACAATGTCTTGAATTTTCTTCTCTCAACCCAAGTTCCCAATTTATTATGTCTTTATTTTTTTTTTCCTTATGTGGTATGGTGCTTTATGAAATTTTACTTTTGATGACTTGTTTGATCTGATATAATTTTTTCTTTCAATTATAGCTTGTGGTGGTTGTTTTTGCAATTTTTTTTTGGGAAAATGCAATTAATAGTTTATATATTAATATAAATACGTCAAATTTTATTCTTAGTTTTAATGATAAAGGATTTGTATTATACTTAGATACACTCCCTAGGACTATTCCCAGATAGACGAGCAAAAAAAGGGATTTCCAAATCAATATGCATATGGGACATGTAATCCATAAATTTGAAGAATTTGATGGATAAGTGAAGGGAGTTTAGTTTGTTGTAGTTGAATTAGGTTGTAATTTAATGGCTTCAAGAGTAACCTAGAAAATGAGTTATATAAGCTTAATTTGCATACACTAGCCCCCCATCTGAACTGATTGTTGTGGAGATAGGATAAACCCATAATAAACCCATAGTTTATTGGTCTGATAGCAAAGGTGAGTAATTTAGTCCCCATTTCTCTATTTAGGAGAAATAAAAAGAATGTTGGAATTTGTTAGATGTGGAGCATAAATGGTTGAATCCTCTGGAAATTCAATTATTGATACCATTCAACTTTAAAGGAGTTGGAGGTGTGTTGGAGTTATTGATTTATACGTTTTATGAAAACTACAATGTGAGACTATCTTATACTACATTCAATTTTATTGCTTTCTAGGGAAAATTTTATATGATCTGAATTACATACTAAATTATTTAATACACTTGTCTTGCATGATGTGCACATTTACTCAAACATTTCAAAAGTTATTTTATTCACCTTACATGTAGCTTATACTATATTATTTTACATTGTTTTTTTCTTTAATATAAGTACCATTTCAAAAATTTTTTTTTTACCTATCTTAAAGATATATTATCCACCATTTACATAAAACAATATTGTGTAAGGATCAAGTAATTTTTTATATTAAATTTAACATATATGAGGTAGAATGGATTTTTAAACACTTTTATTTTATTTTATGTATTTATTTATTGAATTATTTTTGCAAGAAAAAATATCACATTAACTTTTATTTTAAGGATAAAATTTTATTGATACATTTGTTAGTGTCTAAAAAGGAATGATATATTGATATGCCTCATAGATATATATCTACAATATATATTACAATTATAAAAAAAGAAGAAAAAAAACTATTTGCTCATAGGCATATCCATTCAAAAGAGGGTAAATTCAACAAAAACCAAAAAAATCTCAAAATTTGCTAAAGAAATACAATTGTTGATCTTCAAAAAAGAATTCAAGCCCTAGAAAGAAGGAATATACATAACACTTCCACCATGTTCGAGAGCTACTAATTAAAAAACCATCTTGATGCCACTCCAATTCTAGTAGACCCATTTGAATATTTATTGATTGATCGGAAAGAAGATCGACATTTTTCCTCACTTCTTGGAATCATGATGAAATGAGATAGATGAGAATATGTCTACTTGTTCTCTTGCACTTTGGATGATGTTTTATAGTAGGAATTTCTCACTAGAGAACCTTCCTTGTATCCAATAGATGGAAAATTTATTCCTAAAAACTTGAAGAGATTGGGTATTCCACTCTCTTGTCATCTTAGGAGAAAATGAAAAGTGTGATATTTTTCACTTATGTTTGTTCCATTCCCTAAACACCCCTTTAAGAAAAATCAATGATCCTCTTTTAAGAAGAATGTTTCACATGCCTCATACTATCCCAAGCCTTTATAGGCACCATAAAAAACCATAGGCATTTGACTTGTTAATAAGAGGATCTTCCACCACTTTTAACTCAATAGGCCCTAGAGGGAAATTTATCTCCTCGATTGAGAATTTAATTATGTAAAACAATTTGGAAGGGTGGATAAATTCATCTCGGAATATGGCTATGTTCCTAGCTTTTAGGGCTTTCCAAAAAATAATTGTTTGAGGGTGTGGATGGTCCTTTGTTTTAGGGCATTCCATCCACATTTTAACTATTGCATCTAAATACTATTCAACCCAAGAAGACCCAACATTAGTAAAAAATAAGATAACAACCCATAGTTCTTGAGTAAATTTACATGACACAAGCAAATAGTGTACATTATCTGAATTGGTCTTACATAAAAGGAATATGCATAGACCTTAGCATGGTCTTCTTTTAAGGTTATCCCATCTGATAATTTTTTTCAATAATGTTAGCAACATAAGGGTCTTGATATTCAAAGGGATTTTCGACTTCCATACCACAATCCACCACCATCTCTTATCATCATAATTATGAGGGAAATTCTATACATAGTCCTTCTTTATATTGTAATTAATAGATTTTTTTTAACCATATTGGCTAGTTAAGTTCATCCCTTAGCTTTATAAAGGCTACTTCAAAGTTCTCTTAAACTTGGCCATGCTTGAACATACTTTCCTTTAAATTCCTAGATCCAAATTGGTTAGTGACCTAGATGTCCACATGTTTCCTTTGTGCATGTCATACATGTTAGCAATATGACTACACCCTCTTTGAGAGAGAAAGACATTTATCTCATATAATACATATAGACGTCCTTACCTCTAATTTATGGGCAAATTCCTAGTTTGAGACTCTTTCCATCACCTATATTGTAGGCGAGGTTGTTTCCAATTAGAGAGAAAGAAAGGAAGAGGTATTTCTAGAATAGATATTCATCTGAAAACTTCTTTGAAGGATACATAATCCATTCTCCAAATATAGATGCTTGATATGCTTATTCATGATTATCAATTTCTAGAGATTTCCAAACTCTATCAATATCCAAATGTTTTCCATATCTAGTTCTCTCCCAAAGACATGGATATGTTTTAGACCTTAGTCTTATGAATATTTTACTAGAGCTAGGGTGGTACACTTAAGAAGTGATAAACCTTCATTATCCTTCTTACCCTTCCAAAATGATCTAAAGAACTTCTTGTGAATATTATTAAACATTATTTTTGGTATGTAGGCTAGGAAATTCTAGTGCATTGGGATGGCCTACAATACCGACTTGACCCATACCAACCTATTAGTTAAGGAGAGCCACCCATTGCACCAAGTGGCTACCCTATTTTCTATCCTCTCATACATACAAGGGAAATCATTTATCCCATAACTATTTGGCTTCATCTCAAATCCAAGTTATTTCATGATAGCATCAAAAGGCATTATTTTGTTGGGGAGGATCATTCTAATCACTTAATTGTGTCAAGGGAGGAGTTTATTACAGTAAAGGGTAGATTTCATTAGGTTTAGATTCATCTATGTGTCCTTGTAATAGAGAGATAAAACATGATTATATGTTGTTTCCTCCATATAGGTGTCATTCCCAAAGATAATGACATCACATATAAAGAGGAAATGAGTGAATGAGATATATGCCTACTTGATCCTTTTTATGGCCTATGTATCCTTATGATGGTTTATGAATCTACTTAAAATATTTATAAATGTTAGAAACTTAATCCTCTTGGGTTATGAAAACTTTCCTTATTCACTTCAGAGTATGAGGAAAAGCCTTGAGTGAAGGCCAATAGTCATGGAAGTCCAAAAGACTTCTTGGAAGATCAAAACCAAGGGCCACATGGAATGTATTTATATGTACATTTTGTGAATAATATGGATGCTTATTCAAATATCTTGTATATTTTTATTAATTTGACATGGTATTAGAGCTTAATTGGTTATGCTCGTAAATATGACTCTCCTTAGTGCATCAGATCTATCCTCCTTAAATATGGCATTCTTCAACCCTTATCTGCTCTACCATTCTGGGAACTCTCTCCACATGTATATTATCCAGTCCTACCATCCCTATCATTCAATGTTGAAACCATGTTTATCGTCCCTAAGCTGCAATGAATTCTCAACCTATAACACCCCTAACCCACTCGCCATAATGCCCAAATTTTTTAGCATCCTTATCAGGTAAAAATTGACCCTCTATCCTTGTGTTAGTGCCTTTGAAAACCTAACAGACTTGAAAACCCTATCCTTGTCATTTAGGAGTTGAAAGTTGTGCCCATTTCCTGTTCACGCTCCTCGTGAAAGGCCATTCTCTTTTTATCACGAGCTTAACCCCGCTTTTGGTTTAGTTGTCTTACAAGGTCATGCACCCTTATTTTTTTGCAAATTAAATTGAAGGGATAAATAATGCAAAAATTGTCCCTTGACTCATACCAATGTAGAATATGAGGACGATTTGCGCAAAGCCACATATTTAAATTGAAATGATGGTTCAAAACTAACACTTCATTTGTGTGTTCCCACAACATTTAACCCCTCTAGGGTGAAGTGAAATTTGAAGCCTAGTCCCCGCCATTTAACAGGTCAATTTTAAGGGTTGTTCACCATTGTGTTGGATCAGACTTGCAGAATATTAGGAGCTCTCGCCTTTTCTCTGAGTTATTAGTGTAGGATTCTAAAGTTTAAGTGACATGCATAATATTTATAACTGAAAAAATCCCTTTTCATGTTCTATAACATCCCTTTTCTATGAAGGAATTACTATTGTGAGTATACAAAATGTTGCACATTGTCAAGGATATTATGTTTAAGAAAAGTAGTTTTGCATTCATCGAGTCCCATGCTATCATCAATCAACATTTTTGTGTAATTGAGCTACATTTTCTTTTACTGAAAAGCACTATTAGACACTTCATGTGTATTAAAAACTATTGTGGCAATAGTTCATTCATATTTTCTTGGCTCCACTAATAACTGCCTTAAATTGGTATTTTTTGACAAATGTACCTTTTTCTTGGCTTGCAAGTATATTTTAGTGGTTTATAGTTTTCTTGGTTTCAAGTTCCAAAAATATCAAGTTGAAAGCAAAGGAGTCAAGGAGCTAATTTGGTCTTTTTTTCTCTCAGGACAATACACCCTAAAGCTTGGTTACCTTCATATTAGCGTAGGGGCCAACTAGTTGAACAAGAACGGTGGTGGAAAATCATATGGCAGATGAAGTGGCCATTTAATTCTAGGATCTTTATGTGGTGTCTCCTCACAGGGAAAATACTCATGTGGGATGTGATGCAAAAACGCTCCAATATTGGGCCCAAGTGGTTCATAATTTTTCACTTCTCGAGGGAAGTTTGGGCTATTCTCAATTCCTCTTTTGGCACAACGTGTGTATGGGAGGGTTAGAGCGTAACATATTTTTGGAGGGATTGGTTCCATAGTTCGACTACTGAAACTTTAAATCTCTGCCTCTCATAGCCGCTTGGGACATATGGTTGAACCATAATAAATGCATTTTTTAGGACTCTTGCCCATTGCCAGAGATGACAGTAGCTGAGGGAATGACAATTCTCTCTCACTTTCCTCAACCCTTAGCCACACCCAAAGTGCATCAAATCAAAGTTGAGAACCCTGAACAAGCTAACTAGAGTAGCGGGTGGGGGGGTTGTCCTTTTTCTTAGTAAGGATCATAGCGTCCATGTCAAGATGGGTTTTGGGAGGGGAACCAACAACTTAGTTGAGCTTGTTTCCCTCAAGGCTCACTTGTTTTTTTGCTTTGGTTAAGGGATGTGACCGGATTCAAGTATATGGTGACTCTCTACTTACTGTCAATTGGGTTAAAAACCTTCATCATTGTAAATTTTTTTTTCCCATGCCTATGCTTTAATATATTCTGAGAATGAAGAGATATTTTACTTCTTTTTTATGTGCTCAAATATATAGGGAAAGGAATCAGACAACTGATTGCCTTTCTAAATAGGTTTTGCTCATGGATTGGGGTCCTTAACACATCATAGGATACATAGGACTTGATCACTATGATTTTTTCCACAGGCCTTTCATGAACGAGACATAATAGGGTCCCACAGCTGAAGGATAATAAACACCACTGGATATGCTCCACTTTTCAATTTTTGCATAAATTTTGTCCATATCAGAATCTTTATGTTTTGCTATTGTTAGAACTGATTTTGAGGAATTTCTAAAATTCATGAACTGTTGCATGAATTTTTGTTAGTTTATTTTGGTAGACTCAGAGATCTAGATTCTCACTAGTTTCAAAATCATGATTTAGCAAATGGTTTTGAGGCACTTTAGAGACTATGCTAGGTATTTGTAGGTATTTTTAGAAGTCTCAAGAATATGGTCTTGAAGTGTATAAAAAAATGTAATTTGATCCTAAGGATTGAAATTACGACTTTTTTTTATGGGAAGAAAAAAATGAGTCAAGGAAAAAGGAGAGTTATATATCAAAGATGGAGCAGTTGATAGGTAGGGCAGACCAACTACCAAATACAAGAGTGGTAGTTAGAATATTGTAGCTTTAATAACATGTCATGAAGTTTTTCTTTCAGATACACCCTCATATTCAATGAAAAATGTTTTCAAAATTTGTTTTTTGAGCATTGGAGGAAGGGTGTCCTAGGAGCATTAAAGTTCAAAAGATCACAATTAGTGTGCCCTCAACAATAATAACAATGACACAACAGTGTTGGAGGAAACACATGTATGCTACATAACAATTATGGAGCACGTAAGTGATGTGACATGGACTCACTCACATATGATTACTACCAACTTGTGTTGAATGGTAATGTTTGGAGCATTTCATTCTCAATCTCTTGTGAAAAAGAGATTTTTTTTTCTTGGTTTGAGGAAATTATTTTTTGATCTCTAGTGGAGGTAAGCTCACCTGGGTTTTTGGTTGGGGTTATTGTGTTAATAACTCTTTCCAATGTATTGTATCAAAGTATTGATATTTCATTTATAGATAAAGCTAGTTTGAATTGTATAAGGACTAGAGAAGTTATACCCTTAATATAAGTTTGTATATGCTTCACAAAATCACTTAAACAGAAATGTAAGTGACATGTTTTTCATGGCCAAAATGAAATGATTTGTAGCTTCATGGTGGCTTCATAATCATTGATTCCTAAATTGGGCAGTGGACTATTCCATGTTTTGGGATCCAAGGCTTCTTTATTCAAATATTTTGTTTGTTAAACTTGGCTACAATTTTTTAATGTACTTATAGTGGGAGATTGGAACTCTGTTATTTGGCATTGGGAGTTATCTGTCTATTTTTTAGTTTACTTGTACTTTTTCATTTTAAACAGGTGCATTTTCAGTTGAAGTTGACACCCTTTATTTACCGATTCTAAGAAAACAACCAAACTTGATGGATTATTAGAGTTATTGAATACTCTAATACTCTCTATTGTTAATAACATAGTCAAAATCAACAAGGCCACTCACAATGATATTCAAACCTGTTTACAAAATGCACAAGTGAAAATTTTGAGTTTCTTTAGCTTGAATATCAACTCTAGTGAGATGAATTACAACAAAAGACTCAACATTTTGAACCAATTCTTGTCCTTGCTCAAAAAAATCCCTTTATGATTTTGCGAAAGACTCCTATCAATGGTTAGCACATGATTAGAATAATGATGTCATTTTAGGAGCAAACTTACATGAAGATGCAGAGGTTCCCCTTGCACTTCCCAAACCCATCATCAGACCTTCAGAAGAGGTCATCAACCACAAACATAGAGCTAGTCTTGAAAAATAAAAAGGGTGTGACCTTTCACATTCTAGACCACTACAAACCAATCCAGTTTTAGAGTGTTGGGTTTGTTTAGGAGAGTTTGTCTTCACCTACTCTACCTTCACATTAGATTATCAAATTCCAATATTCTAATCGAGTTGACCACTTGAAAGATCAGTGTTTTAATCTTCACCCTTGTGAACATTGCAAAACAAATACTCATCATTTAGACAAATGTTTCGGACACAAGACTCTTGCAAGAGTACAAATTCACCTTGGATGAATCACTTCTTGGCAATGGTCTTCAAAACCTGAGAAAATATATCGTTCATAATACGAAGTTCATTCTCTAGTATTGGCACGTCTTGTAGTGGATATATCTTCATATTCTTACCTTGTATATGATGGGGGGAATTGATAGTTAGCTACTAGATTCGAAGTCATATCAAGTGATCATGAGCCACAATTTGAGCCAGAGCCTAGAGCTAGAGTCATCTAATGCTAGAGTCAAAGTTGTAGACAAAGAAAGGCTCATGTTCCATGAGCATGATTTGGTTGGTGGCTAGCCTTAAACCACCATCGAAAAAATAATTCAGCTCTTTCTACCCATTTCATTAGTTTGTGGTCATCTTTTAACCATCATCAAGGAGCACTTCCACTTCACAGAAGACTTCAACTTCTAGCCATATTTTAAATTATTCCAGGAATTACTTTGAGTTAAGTTCCAAAATTGATGGTCAAACTTAAACCACCACTGGTAGAAGAGTTTGGCTTCTGCTACCTAATTTGGTTTGTGGCCTTCCTTAAACAACTATTTCAGAGAGAACATCCAACCATTGGTTGCTATCCACGTTTGTATTTCATCTATCTTATTAGACTCATATACACCCCTTTGAATTAAGGGGTAGAATGTTGGAAACATAATCCTCTTGGATTATGAAAACTTGTCTTATTCACTTGAGAGGAAAGAAAAATCCTTAAATGAAGGCCATTAATCATGAGAAGTCTAAGGGACCTATTGAAAGATGAAAACAAAAAGTCACAAAAAATGTATTTATATGTATATTTTTTGAATAATATACATCTCACACCTTATTCAAATCTCTTGTCTATTTTCATGATTTTGACAGTAAATAACAAGAAAAAAATGGGGGATATGGGATATCCTTGTATAAGCCCTTTATTGGGCTTGAAAAAAATGGAGACTAATCTATTCATTAAGAAAACAAAAGAGATGTCAGAGTAGCATGCTTCTATCTAGGTAGATATTCTTTAGTTGAAATCTATGTGAATAAAAATCAACCTAAGAAAAAGCTAGCTTATTTTGTCATAAGCCTCCATATCCAATTTTGTAATGAATGCTAGTAGCTTCCTTATATGGATTGTATGTAAGGTTTTCTATGCAACTCCAACAATATTATGGATCAATATTCCTTCTAAAAAACCAAATTACTTTGTTTCTCCTACAATGAAATAGGTCTTAGCCTAAGAGAAATCACTTATGTGATTATTTTGTAAATAATTAAGAATAAAAAGATAAACATATACTCTTCAAAAGAATGGGAGAATCTTTTCTAGAAATGGCGGATAGAATATATATTTTAAAACTCTCAAGACTCTTCCTTTCTTTCTTTATCCCTTCACTATCTATTGAGTTGTAAATGGCTCTCTTTAATTTTTTGCAAAAATAAAGGGGGGCTCCCATTAAATTTTGAAATTATTGCATTTTTCATGCCACTCGAAGTTGTATTTCTTAATTTGAAGGGGTAATTTTATGGTTTTTTCCTTTTCAAAATTTTCATTTTTGTTAAGTTTTGAAGTGCTTTATGAGTGATTTTGGTTCATGGAGTGATGACTTGTTTCCGTTGAATATAAACTTAAAAAAATGATTGGTACAATATGCCTTATTTGTAATTTTAAAAATTACGCCTTATTTGTAATTTCACATTCTTTGGAAAATTAAAACAATTCTATTAAGACTTAAAATATTCAACTCATTATATGTCTTAAAAGAATATATCTATAAGATTACAACCAAGTTAGTGTTATTCAATTTGAGCAAAGCATAAGTTTTGTCTTAAAAGAATATATCTATGAGATTACAACCAAGTTAGTGTTATTCAATATGATCAAAGCATAAGTTTTTACAAAACTCTTACTTTTGTTCAAAAATGATTTGTTGCAGTATTTTGTTTTTGATGGATTTGACTTTTTTTCCCTCTTGAAATACTTTTCTTTTGGTTTTTGATATTGATGAATTCATTTCAATTGAAAAAAGTTTCATAAAGTGTGAATTATACTTACCTCATGGATGAAAACTATTTAAATTCCTAACATACTTTACTTTCTTGAATAACTTTTAATGGTTAAATATTTTCAAATTGTGTAAATAAACTATTTAAATGCAGGAGACTTTGTGTTTCAATCATCATGCTCATTATTTTTCATAGTTTTATTTGTCATTTTTATTAGTTTGATACTTTGTTAATAACTTATTCTCTTTTCATTAACTTTTTGTTTTTATAATGTGCATATAATAATAAAGATATTAGGATTTTGACCATCTTTTAAATAGAAAAAAAGAAATAAAATATATTGAAAATATTTTAAATATATTTTGGTTGTTATAATATATATTTTTCTAATTATTTTTAGAAAATAGAATTAAAATTCTAAAGAAAAAGAATTAAAAATATACTAAAATATTCGTCCTTTTTTTTGTTTGCTAGGTTATTTGAGTCCTAAGATGACTAGCACATGTAACCTGTGGCTTTAATAGTCGTGCCCCACAGGAATCTAAGTTTTCAAAATCACCCGGGGATCACAGTTGGCCCAGGCCACACCAACCCTTATCATGGTTGGATTTTTTCCCACAGAGTTTCGAGTCGGTGACCTTTACACCACATAGTGCCTTAACAAAACAACATGTCACTGTCTACTCTACGCTTCGTGGGATTAATACATTAGTCCATTATTTTCTTCTTTTACATTTTATTTTATATTAAATATTGATTTCTTAACTATAATATTATATTGTTATTTATTTGTGCCTATAAACTATAATTTTTTTTTTACTTTGAAATAGATTTCAAGTATCAATGAGTTAATGTGAAAGATCTTTATAAACTAGAAGATATTTAATTAAGATTAAAATCTTGAATTGGAATATAAACAATTGGTGGATAATACAATGATTTAAAATTGTATTCATTTTTGATAAGTAGTTCTCTCAAATTAATTTAATGACCATCTAATTCATTGTCAAGGGAAAAGAAGAAGTTTGAGAAAAACATTTTATTTTATTATAAAAAGAGCCAATACTTTAGAGTTTAGGGGTTTGAGATTTTGAAATTCATTCTTGTGCACTATTGTGGAAAATAAATGAAGACCTGAAGGAGACTGAACCAAGAGAAGGAGATGTTTGCACTATTGTGGGATTTTCTTTTGAAACTACATTGAAGGTTGCAATCTAGAATTGAGACTTGTGCACTAATGTCAAGGATAGAGGAAGGATTTATTACCTAGAAAGAAAGGGAAAGCAAAAGAACTCATACTTGTATAATATTATCATTCTATTTCAAATTCTATTATTTCCATTGGTTGAAGATTCTAATATTGAATTTTGTATACTATTATTTAAATATAATAAAGGATTCGAAAGCCTACAATTAGTGAAAATATATTCCTGATAATGGTGTGTGGACTATTCTCTCATTTGATTATAAACGTGTTTAAATATTCGTTTCTAAGATTATAAACTATTTTCAATTTTTGAATTGAATTATCCTTTTTCTTTTTTTCTAATTATATTTAGATGTTGAAATGTTAATATAATCTTCTATAAATTATGTTATACATTTTACCTAACAAATTGTTGAAGTAGTGAACTATTTATTGTCTAAAGTAGTTTATCTTCCTCTCAACATCTTTAGTTAAAGTGTTTTCACTCCTAGTTGAGAGGCTATGAACTACTTATTTATCCCAATTGGGATATTTGGATTTAGAATAGGGGGTAGATTTAGATATTTGTTAGTTTTATTTATGTTTTTCTATTATATTGCATTTAGGTTTAGGAAATCATATTTGAACATCTCCTTTTGAGGAGTAGTTCATTCAGTGGCAACTAGGCCCACATACTGGCAGACATCACTACAACAAACAAGTATAGGCCTAATTGGGGCCTTTATTAGGTGATGTACCATATTGTGGAAGGAATATGTTCACCTAGATCAATGCTACGATTGGAAATTAATCCTCTAGAAGATCTTAGAAACATAAATAGAAGTCTAAAGGGAGGCCATTATGTTAATTGATTTTGTCACGTTGGAAGGTACTTACCGCATATTTGAACTTCTTTTTACTAACCTCTCTCTCCCTATCTCCTTTTTACAAAGATAATAATTCTGAAATCACTTCAAGATTGTTGAGTTACGAAATGGGTATGTATTTACTCTTAATTCCATCACCTTTTTCCTCTTTTCTTATCCCTTTAATATCTCAATATGCTAACATATTGATGGATTATGATAAGAAATGGATGAACTACCCTCAGTTGAGATTTAGCCATCGTAACTAACTTTTACTCCTTTTTATACAGAGAAATGATGAAAGGAATAGTTGTTGTTCCCTAGCGATGGAACAGCATAAACCAACAAAGGCAAAATGGGGTGCATCAGTTGTGGACAGATCGGAGGACGAATCAGGAGGATCAACGCCAAATATGATGGGTGTCTGAAGATAGCATTCAGTTGTGAATCCCTCAAGATCGGGAGATCCTGAGGGATCACATTTATCTTTTACCTCTTTCTAACTGTAAAAGCAAAAGATTGTAGGAATAAAGGGGATCGATCTCTGTTATTTCAAATTGTAGTATTAATTTATAGACTCGTGCTATTGGAGAACACGACCATATTGTAATGCTGCTTGAGTTCAATGATTAATATATAGTTGAAGTTGTTGTTCATTCGTATTATTTGAAGTAGCTCAGCAGTATTCGCTAGTGGCTAAGGGCCCAACCTATGGTGGATTCAATTGCTTGTGTTATATATTTCTGATTCTCGCAAGTTTGATTGGTTTGATAGTTTTACCATTTTCTGTGAGTTTATCTAATTTACTATTTACCGCTTTCCTATATTGAAGACAATACATTTTCTTTACATGTTTTACCGCACTATCATTTGATTCTATTTACGCTTATTGTAGATTAAATTATTTAGCCGTTAAGACAGTGAATCGTATTGATTTAATCAGCTGTAAGAGTTTGGTTATCACTATTGAGCTCTCGGTTGACACCAGTTCCATTTGGATTGCTTCGTAGAGATTGAGTGTGATTTAGATTGAATCAGCTAAGAAGAGATTGGTTATTGCTACTATGCTCTCGGTTGATGCTATTGTTAATTGAATTGCTTGTGTGAGATTTGATTACGATTTTAGTAGAGGATTAAGTCTTGATGTTTAGATGCAATATTTCCTTTAACAGTTGCAATTTGAGTTTTATAAATGCATTCGTTTACTCTTGTATCAAAGGTTTGTACTTCATTTTAAGAAACATTACTCTCTGGATTCATAGCATGCACATATTGTGTACACTCTTGAAATAAGAGGACTTGCCCGGGTTGATGATTAATGTGGGGTAATTAGGAGTTTTAAAAGACACCTTTTATCAGCCAACATTTTGGCATCGTTGTTAGGGAGAGTGTCGCCATTTTACAAAGAGTGATGTATATCTGATAATTATTGTTGGGAAATCATTGGGTATTGAAAACAGAAGGTAAGAACCTACGTAACGAGAAAGTAAATTGCTTGCTCCTTCGCCCACTTTTCAGCACAATTACAGAAAAGTGAAGTAGGTGTTTGATGTTTGTCTATTGAGAGAGAATTGGGTATTAAAAATGCAAGATAAGAACCTCTGTACGGAGCAAGTAAAATGCCTGCTCCCTTGCCTGCTTTCCAGTAGAATTTCTAGGAATTTAAGGTAGAAATAAACATTTAAATTTTTAATGAATGACTAAGAAGAAAAGACCAGAAAACAATACAATCCCACACCCTAAACCTGAAAAATCTAAGGGACCGGTGACCCTTGGAAGATCAAATTTTATCGACGACATATTAAGAAACATTGAATCTCAGCCATCAGTAGGTCCCCGAACTGTTGCTTCTAGACAACCTACTGTCTCCCTTCGGGCCACATGCTCACCATCTGTAGCCTATGCTAAGGTCCACAGTAAAACTGAAGGGACTGAGCAGAGTTTTCAAGATATTAAAAATTCGTGACCAATTCCCACACAAGAAGGGAATTCTTGCAACATCCCTGAAGGAGAAGGAGAAACAGGGGAATTCGAGGAACCAAGATCCCCTGAGGTAGTAATTGAGCAGAGGACACTCAGTGTCCCAAATAAAGGGAGTGATGTTATGATCATTCCTGCCTCTTCTGGACATCCTAGGGATAACTCTCTAGCTCCAGAGATCCTGGAAGGGTACTGGCATATCTTTGATCAAATGGCCAATAATAAACAAACACCCCAGACCTCTACATTACAGTATCCTATTGTTGACACAGTGGTCAACACCCCCATGAAATCTATCCCTCTACAAAATATTCACACCTTTCATGGACTCACTTCAAAAGATCCGGATGCGTTCTTGTTTGAATTAGACGTCCTATGTCGAGGTTATGATTACACCACCGACCCCCAGAAACTGAAGCTGTTTCCCTCCACTTTAAAGGGAGCAGCCTGCGTTGGTTTATGGGACTGGGTGGGGGCACCATAAATGATTGGGACCAAATGAAAATTGCTTTCCTTAAAAAATATCAAGATTATTGCAGATCTAGAGAACTAAAAGACAAGATATTTCAAATGGTAGCAAGGCCTAGTGAAGCTTTGGAAGAGTATGTGGAGCATTTCCAATATAACCTTCAAAGATATCCCTACGGAAATCTGCTTAATAATGTGCTGAAAACCACGATGATTAAGGGGATGAAAGACCAGTGGATAGAGACATTAATTACTATGGGTAAAGGTGATATCTATCAAGAAGACTATGCTAACATTATTGATTTGTGTATCAAGTGCTTGAGGGGTAGTACAATATTGAAACCAGCTGATCGCGATATGATCATGAGGGACAACAAAATATCTGGCGGAAGCATTGCTCGTACTGAAATCGGAAACCTACTGGAAGATTTCAAAATGGATATCCTGGAAACCTTGACAACACAATTAGACATCATGCAAGCCAAGCAGAAGCAGGCCAAAGTAGAACAGAACTTGGTTATTTTTTTCCCTCGATGCAGGAAGAAACATAGTCATAAAGAATGCCCACTGGATATAGTACAGACCTGTGCCATATGCACTAAAGAACATGCCACAGAAAATTGTCCATCACTCCTAGGATTAAAAGTAGTCTTCAAAGAGGTAGAAGAAGAAGAAGAACTAGACTACCTATTAAATCAGCATTGCTAATGGAAAGCACGACAAACAGGTATGCCTACCGATCCATCTTCATTCTTTCAGCCTTCACAATATAATTCTCAGCAATACACGGGGGCTACATTGCAAAACCAACCACCTTTTCCTAAGTGGTCACCACAGGCATTTTTTATGCCACCTTGGTCTAATCAGTCAAATCCAAACAATAGTTGGCCAAATTCCTCTTACTTTCTGCCATTCTGGCAGAACAATCCATATCCATCTCAATGGTCCCCCTCCACTTCAGTGGCAAAGACCTACAAACCAGCCAGCAGGAACAATCCCCTTACCTCAACCTACACTACCAGCACCTTGTACATTGCAGCAGAATCCTCAACCCAATCTACGACCACAACTCCCAACCCAGCCCAACCCAAATCCTAACAACAGACCAGTCCAATCGGTACAAATTATTGAAGGTCTGGATCTGGAAACTGAGTTGAGAGAGTGTAATGAACTCAAATTGAGGTCTGGACAAATAATCGAGTCAGAGGATGATAAAAATATACAATTGGAAGAATCACTACCTGTAGAACAAACACCTCAAAGGGAGAATATAGTCAAAT
The DNA here is from genome assembly GCA_031772625.1 of Pinus tabuliformis. Taxonomy (NCBI): domain Eukaryota; kingdom Viridiplantae; phylum Streptophyta; class Pinopsida; order Pinales; family Pinaceae; genus Pinus; species Pinus tabuliformis. Next base: position 538,795,708 of record CM062807.1, on the reverse strand, counting down.
AGAAAAGCCACGAACAAACTATTACCTCTTCTCCACCATTCCCAGAAAGATTGATTATACCCTGCCCAATCGAATATCCCGATTTTGATCTCCTGGGAGAATTAAAAAATCTTTGTGTAAAAATACCCCTCCTCCAGGCTATTCAGGACATTCCAATCTATGCAAAAACCATTAAGGAATTGTGTACCAAAAAGCCTATGAGGAAAATAAAAGTAACACCAACTGTCCACATAGTTGGAACTTTGTCTAATTTATTATTAGGTAAAGAAATACCAGTGAAATATGAGGACCCAGGAAACCCTATTGTCACAGTACAAATAAATGGATGTTCCTTTCCCAATGCGTTAGTCGATCTAGGGGCAGCCATTAATATTCTCACAACAACAACCTGTCAGAGACTTGGCATCACAGCCTTAGATCCAACTATGACCTTGCTGGAGCTTGCTGATCGATCAGTTATCAAACCAGAAGGGACATTACAGGATGCAATGGTGTCTGTAGATTCTTGGGAGTACCCAACAGATTTCTTGATTATTAATCTTAGAAATCGGGTAGATGGACATCCTCTAATATTAGGAAGACCTTGGCTAGCGACCGCAGGTGCTTATATAAGCTGTCGAATAGGCATTATGACTATAGCCAGAGGAAATAATGTGAATAACCTAGCTTTATATCCTCCAGCTCAACTAAACCTAACTATAATAAAAACTAGGAAGAAACTTGTAACATATTTAACCGAAAATATTCAATCACCACTAACTGTAGTAGATGCTCTTGAATTTAAGAATCAAACAGAAGATGACATTATTAACACTTACATTAACCACCCCGCTGCCGTATCTAATCTAAAATGTCACATGATTGAAGTAGCCCTGGATAACGAAATTGAAGAAGATCCTTTAAAATATATCAATGACCAAACAATACCAACAACAATTGTTTATAACAGCAAACCCATTGAAATTGACCTAGGGAAAGTCCTAAACATTAACAAAAATCTGACTGATGACCAACAGTAGAGGCTTATCCAACTCCCTAGGAAATATAAAGGGGCTTTCGCTTGGGATTACCCAGATATGAAAGGGATTGACCCCCAATTATGTATGCACCATATCTACACCAAAAAAGATGTGAGACCCATTCGACAACCTCAACGAATATTAAACCCTCACCTAAAGGATGTTATTAAAGACGAACTACAGAAACTGTTAGATGTAAATTTCATCTATCCTATATCTGATAGCAAATCGGTTTCTCCATTAATTGTGGTTCCTAAAAAGAATGGGAAATGGCGTATATGTGTCGATTACAAAGAGCTTAATAAAGCAATGCAAAAAGATCATTTTCCCCTTCCATTTATCGACCAGGTTCTAGACACACTGGTAGGTAAAAAATTCTTCTCTTTCTTGGATGGCTTCAGTGGCTACAACCAAATCCAAATTTCCCCTGAAGACCAAGATAAGACTACCTTCACCTGCCCCTGGGGGATGTTTGCTTATAGGGTATTACCTTTCAGATTGTGCAATGCACCTGCTACATTCCAGAGAGCCATACTCAGTATTTTCGCAGACTTGATAAATGAAGGATTAGAGGTGTACATGGACAATTTTACACCCTATGGAGATGACTTCGAGCCGACATTACAAACACTGGAGAAAGTCCTGGAAAGATGCATTGCTACTAAGCTCTACTTAAGCCACGAGAAATGCCACATGATGATGACCAAAGGTCTGATCCTAGGCCATTACATCTCAATAGCTAGAATTCAGATAGATCCAACAAAAATTCAGTTAATCCTCTTACTACCTATCCCCTGCACTCAAACTAAGGTATGTAGTTTTTTGGGATTTTTTGGATATTATCGAAGATTTATTAAAAAATTCTCCCAAATTATTGCACCATTATATGCTTTGACAGGAAATATCGATTTTATATGGACTGACAAATGTGACATTGCCTTTGTAGAATTAAAACGGCTAGTATCAACAACCCTAGTACTATGGGGCTCAAACTGGGATTTAACATTCCAAATTTCATCCGATGCATCAGATACGGCCATTGGAGTAGTTCTCGGCCAAGAGGAAAACAAGAAACCATTGTTGGCATTATGATACAAGTGTTGTCCTTGATGGCAAGATGACAGATTATAGTGCAGCAGGTCAGTAGCAAAGAATTGATGATCAGACTACAAAAATGAAGAAAGAAGCGTATATACATACCAAGTCGTGTACATATGCATGTTATACGCACGTTCACTATGTACCAAGTCGCGTATATACACAGGTTCGCTATATACCAAGTAGGGTATACATGCAGGTTATACACGTAGGTTCACTATATACAAAGGCGGGTATACACGCAGGATTGCTGATCAAAAGTTGCGTATGCGTATGCACTCACTTTCATGCACAGAAAAGAGCGTACATGTGGGAAAGCTTATTTTTGGGTCTGTGGTATTTAGAACTATGGTTTTGGTCCTTGGTATTGCGTTCGAAGTGTTGAACCCAGGTATTGGGTCCCTAGTATTGGTTCTAAATGGTTTTGGACCATGGTATTGAGTAAGGCCTAAGACTATAAAAGGAGAAGAAGATCATTAGGCAAAGGCAATTTTGAGAAGTGATGAATATCTGATGAAGTGTGAGATCTAGTATGCTGGTTATGGATTTGTGATGCTGTGATTGATCTGAACTAAGGATGCACCCATGTGAATGATGATGAACGATGGATCAAGATCTTAAGGTTTGGAATGTTTTATCATTATATGGTTTGATTATGGATAGAATAGATCTAAATTATTGACGCATGTTTTACTGTATGAATGTTATGATCTGGGTATGATTGATGTCTAGAACAGCTGCAAAGTTATGAGTAAATATTTGCAGATCTATACGCGGGTTGGCTTTGGTGAAAGTGCGTATGTACGCTGGTTTGATTCATCATAGTAGCGTATACATTATGAGACATGATATTTGAAGTTGCAGTTGGATCTAGTTATTGTTGCAGAGTTCTGTTGTCTGTTCTGTGTTTTAGTGATTATGTTGTTGACAGGGTTTCAGTGTTTCAGTATTGGGTGATTCAGAGATTGATGATGCAGGTGTAGTTGATGAGTGTTTTGCACTGGTGATTGATTTTATGCTTCAATGTTGTTGATGGGTCCAGTATGAAAATTGGATGAAACATGGACTTCAGATTATGGTGTTGTGCTTCAGGAGTATCCAATTTGAAAATTTATGAAACGTGGTACCTGGAGGAAGAAAGAGAAGGTTGTAGCCTTCTATAGGTCGGCACCTACGTACTAGTACATCAGCTAGTACAAGAGCTAAGGGGGAGCAGCTCCCTTCCAGTAGCAGCTGGAAAACGAGTGAAGGTTGGAGCATTCAGTAGGATGGCACCTACATACTAGTAAATGGATCGGCTAGTACAAGAGCTAAGGGGGTTGTAGCTCCCTTCCAGGAGAGTCTGGAGAACGAGAGAAGGTTGTAGCCTTCTGCAGGTAGAAGCCGGTGTACTGGTATAAGACTACATCAGTATAGAACTATTGTATAAAGAAGTTTCTTATTAAAAAGAAGATTGAGACGACTTGCAGCAGGTGGTTTTCACCCACATTGGGTTTCCACCTTACATCATGGTGTTCATGTGTGCTTCTTGTGTGTGTGATCTGTTCTATTTTACTGCTCTTGTTTACTGTTCATATGGTTGATAATGTTATGATGCACACATTAAGGATCAACTAACTGAATCATAAGTTTACTGGATATACGCTTGTTGCATTACACACAGTTGTGTATACACGTGGTTTGCCTTAATTGAAGTAGCGTATATGAATCTTAATATGGAAATGAAAAGGTTTTATTGATTTAATAATACTAATTCACCAACCCTCTCAGTATTATTTCCAACAATTGGTATCAGAGTAGGTCCTTTGGTAGAAGCTTGATTGCTTGAAGGACATCCGTAGATCAATGGGAAAGAAGCTTAAGAAGAAAACACCTAAGAAGAAGAAGACATCTCAGAAGAGCTATGACAGTGGGAGAATCGATTGGGGAATATGTGGAAGAAGCACTTCAGATTCAGAATCACTTTAGAATGAAGATGAACAAGCAAAAGAACTAGCAGGTATGAATTTGTTATACTCTGGTGATACATTTATCCATCCTTTTGAAGATGATGAAAGTGTTAGTGAAACAACTGAATTTTCTCTTATGGGTGAGAAAGAAAGATATCAAATAGAGGCATAATTTAAAAGGCTTACAGACAAAATGAAAGGTCAACAAGATGTATTGAACAAAAGGGAATGTGCATTCAAATAAGAAGCTACCAAACTAAAAGCTCAACTAGAGTAAGGAAACAAGGTAAGGAAGTTATTCAAGGACAAGGAAGATCAATGTCAAAAGTTGCAGGATGAAGTGACATCATTAAGAAATGAAGTCAATGAAAGGAGCACAACAATCAAGAAACTCAGAGACAGATCCAATTACTATGAAAGTCTTGAAGCTACGATCCTCTCGCTAAAAGAAGATCTTGAAGAATAAAAAAGGCATAATAAAGAACTACTCCAAGCTCTTGAAAAACAAGAAAACGAAGTTCTTGAACTAAGACATCAGTTGGAAGAAGGAAGAAAAGCTGAAGAAAACATGAAGAAGTAGTATCATGAAAAGGAGGAGCAACATCAGGTTGAGGTAAATATTCTTAAAGATAACTTAGAAGAAAAGGATAAGCTCTTACGATTTCAAGATAGTACTAAGATCTTGGATGATATTCTTAGTAGTCAAAGGTCTCCTGCTATCAAAACGGGTCTTGGTTTTCATGAATCTATTGAAGGAGAATCTAGTTCACAAAGTAAGACAAGGGACTCTAATGTAAAATCTAAAATGCTCAACAAGGAGATGAGAGGTCAATCCCATCAACAACCAAGGAAAGAAATTCTTCAAATAAAATCTTTTATTCCTAACTATGGAAATAATAGTCGGTCAATTCCTCAAATGAATAATGTTGAATGTTATGTATGTCATAATCTTGGACATGTTGCAGCCAGATGCAGAAGAAGAATGGTTCAAGACTATCACTCAGAAAGATCATCACGTTCCAGGTACTTTAAGGGATATTGCTTTGCTTGCAATATGTTTGGTCACAGAGTTGTTGATTGCTATAGAAGGAATATGAAACATGTAAGATGTTATGCATGTAACAAGCTTGGACATATAGCAAAGGAATGCAGGAACAAAGTACGGGCACCATACCAAAAGGAGAAAACATCATCACACTTGAAGATATGGAAGAAGAAGGAAGTACAGTCAGAAAGATGTGGCACAACACAATATACAGACATAACAGACTCAGAGGGACCTGAAAGTGCAAAACTTCAGTGTCCTAAATCTCATACGCAAGTTTCATAAAGGGAAGTCACGTATATATGCGAGTTGGTTACTGCACAGTCGTGTATATGTTAGTTTGAGGAAAAGCACTGGGATAGGCTCAGGAAAAGGGGTCTGATATGATTCAATCCATTATTTTCTCTGTTTCATAATGGTTACAATTTGTTGATGTTGTGTGGAAATGTCTTGATACTTGTAAGATGTTTAGGAATGATTTGATCTTAACTTGTGGATGATGATACTTCTTGCTGATATATGCATGATCAGATCTGACAGTAAGCAAGATGGCACAGGTTCAGGGGGAGCATATGCTTTTGATAATACATTGTTGGAATTATGGTTAGTAGTCCTTAGTGATGATGCTTATATACATCTTGCTATGATATGGTTATGAGTTTTCGATGCCAAAATCTCATATGATTCTTGGGTTTACATAGTTGGTGTTCTGATCAGATTTGTGGATGCAGATATGGTGCTTACATGGTGACCTTCACAAGGATAAGGAGAAGTACAAAGCTTGAATACACTTGATGATGAGTCAATCATATGCTGTTGTCGTAATATGCATAAAGATCATATAATGCAATTATGATGCAGGATTCATATAGTTCTTGGTGCTCATGTGGATGAGGATTGTTGCTGTTGATGATATCAAGAAGTCTTGACAAATGATCTTGAGCTCAAGATACATAGTGCTGGATACATGAATGTTTACTCAAAGTTGCATTGTTGGAGACATGATGATGATAAGTTCTTACCTATATGATGATATGTTGATACTTACATATGTTGATTGATACAAATGTTCCCATGTGATGATACTTGGATCATGCAGATCTTGATGAGATGGCTATGGTGTTTTTCACATATGATATAATGTGAATGATTCTATATGTCATATGCAAAATTCTGTTAAAAAGGATGAGTTGATGCAGACATACCTTGTTGTTGGTCTAGATGCTGTTGTTAGATGATTATGGAGCAGATCATACATTGTGTATGATAGTTGCTGATGACTATCATGATCTTATTTAGATGTTTGGTCTCTGTTATAAATGCCATGTAAAGGTCATATCAAGACTCATGATGTAATAGTTTGTCTCTATCTATTGTAGTCATTTGATGAATCCCTTTTGGTCATATGATGTAATTTGTATCCCCACTATGCATGGGAAGGAAGATGTAATAGTTCAGTTATGTATAAACATTTGGTATCTAGCATATCCCCACTTGGTTGGGTGGATGAGTCAATATTGGTATATCCCCATTGGGTTGGGAGATGGATGTATGTATGAGTCCTTGGTGATAGGAAGGTCATTTATGATAGATTCATGTTCTTCTTGTAGAACATCTTTTTGCAGACCTTTCTTACACATAGGGGGAGTATGGACAGTGGAATGTTTATCAAGGAAAGAGAATATCTTGGTCTGCCTTTTGCCCTTGATGTCAAAAGGGGAGAGTGATTTGGTGTTGTTGCCATCAAGTCCAAAGGGGGAGATTGTTGGCATTATGATGCATCTGCTGTACTTGATGGCAACCCACTCGTAGAAGAACAACTCACTTATATATATCTAGATGAATCTACATAAGAGATATCAGATGTGACAGAATACATGGGATGCAGGACAACTCAAAGGAATCAGATGACAGTTCTCAGTATGACAAGTTAGCTTTGCCATCAAGTCCAAAGGGGGAGATTGTTGGCATTATGTTGCATGTGTTGTACTTGATGGAAACCCACTCGTAGAAGAACAACTCACTTATATATATCTAGATGAATCTACAGAAGAGATATCAAATGTGACAGAATACATGGGATGTAGGACGGCTCAAAGGAATCAGATGACAGTTCTCAATATGACAAGTTAGCTTTGCCATCAAGTCCAAAGGGGGAGATTGTTGGCATTATGATACAAGTGTTGTCCTTGATGGCAAGATGACAGATTATAGTGCAGCAGGTTAGTAGCAAAGAATTGATGATCAGACTACAAAAATGAAGAAAGAAGAGTATATACATACCAAGTCGCGTACATATGCATGTTATACGCACGTTCACTATGTACCAAGTCACGTATATACGTAGGTTTGCTATATACCAAGTAGGGTATACACGCAGGTTCACTATATACAAAGGCGTGTATACACACGGGATTGTTGATCAAAAGTCGTGTATGCATATGCATGCACTTTCATGCACAGAAAAGCACGTACATGTGGGAAAGCTTATTTTTGGGTCCGTGGTATTTAAACCTATGGTTTTGGTCCTTGGTATTGCGTCCAAAGTGTTGAACCCAGGTATTGGGTCCCTAGTATTAGTTCTAAATGGTTTTGGACCATGGTATTGAGTAAGGCCTAAGACTATAAAAGGAGAAGAAGATCATTAGGCAAAGGCAATTTTGAGAAGTGATGAATATCTGATGAAGTGTGAGATCTATTATGCTGGTTTTGGATTTGTGATGCTATGATTGATTTGAACCAAGGATGCACCCATGTGAATGATGATGAACGATGGATCGAGATCTTAAGGCTTGGAATGTTTTATCATTATATGGTTTGATTATGGATAGACTAGATCTGAATTATTGACGCATGTTTTATTGTATGAATGTTATGATCTGGGTATGACTGATGTCTAGAACAGCTGCAAAGTTATGAGTAAATATTTGCAGATCTGTACGCGGGTTGGCTTTGGTGAAAGTGCGTATGTATGCTGGTTTGATTCATCATAGTAGCGTATACATTATGAGACATGATATTTGAAGTTGCAGTTGGATCTGGTTATTGTTGCAGAGTTTTGTTGTCTGTTCTGTGTTCTGGTGATTGTGTTGTTGACAGGGTTTCAGTGTTTCAGTATTGGGTGATTCAGAGATTGATGATGCAGGTGTAGTTGATGAGTGTTTTGCAGTGGTGATTGATTTTGTGCTTCAATGTTGTTGATGGGTCCAGTATGAAAATTGGATGAAACGTGGCCTTCAGATTATGGTGTTGTGCTTCAGGAGTATCTAGTCTAAAAATTTATGAAACGTGGTACCTGGAGGAAGAAAGAGAAGGTTGTAGCCTTCTGTAGGTCAGCACCTACATACTAGTACATCGGCTAGTACAAGAGCTAAGGGGGTAGCAGCTACCTTCCAGTAGCAGCTGGAAAACGAGTGAAGGTTGGAGCATTCAGTAGGCCAACACCTACGTACTAGTAAATGGATCGGCTAGTACAAGAGCTAAGGGGGTTGTAGCTCCCTTCCAGGAGAGTCTGGAGAACGAGAGAAGGTTGTAGCCTTCTACAGGTAGAAGCCTGTGTAGTGGTATAAGACTACACCAGTATAGAACTATTGTATAAAGAAGTTTCTTATTAAAAATAAGATTGAGACGACTTGCAGCAGGTGGTTTTCACCCACATTGGGTTTCCACCTTACATCATGGTGTTCATGTGTGCTTCTTGTGTGTGATGATCTGTTCTATTTTACTGCTCCTATTTACTATTCATATGGTTAATAATGTTCTGATGCACACATTAAGGATCAACTAACTGAATCATAAGTTTACTGGATATACGCTTGTTGCATTACACACAGTTGCATATACACGTGGTTTGCCTTAACTGAAGTAGCGTATATGAATATTAATATGGAAATGAAAAAGTTTTATTGATTTAATAATACTGATTCACCCCCCCTCTCAGTATTATTTCCAACAACCCTATGCAATATACTATATCAACAAAAATTTAACTCTTGCTGAGTTGAATTACACGGTGACTGAGAAAGAGTTTCTAGCTGTAATCTATGCTATTAACAAATTTAGACACTATATAACAGGATACCCTATGGTTTTCTATACTGATCACTTTGCTATCAAATATTTAGCTAATAAACCTATTACGAATGGAAGAGTGACACGATGGTTAATCCTTTTGTAGGAATTTGACATAACGATCAAGGATCGACTAAGAAAGGAAAATTTGGTGGCAGACTTCCTCTCACGTGTGCCAAGAATAGATGATGCAGTAGTAGTAGAAGACTAGTTCCTCGATGAGCACCTATTTGCTGTGACAATGAAAACACCATGGTATGTAGATGTCGCGAATTACCTAGCAGTGGGAAAACTACCCAAACAACTGACGCCTAGAGAAAGAAAATTAATAGTCCAACGTAGCACTCGGTTCTCCTGGATTAGAGGATACCTCTTTCACACAGGAGCTGATATGCATATCTGTAGGTGTGTCTGGGAAGACAAAATCTACGATAACCTAAAAGCCTGTCACGATGGACCTTGCAGTGGACAATTTGTAGACCGCAAGATTGGGCATAAAGTCTTACAGATGGGCTATTATTGGCCCACCATTTTTAAAGACGGCAAGGAATTTGTCTAGGCATGCGACAACTAACAAAGAATGGGTCGCCTCGACTAGTCTGACGAGATGCCCCTACATCCACAGTTAGTCATCGAACCTTTTGAACGCTGGGTGTTAGATTTCATTGGCCCAATAAACCCATCATCTAATCAAAAGTCATATATACTGGTTGCAATGGAATATGTGACTAAATGGGTGGAGGCAAAAGCATTACCAAGGGAAACAGAGGACATAGTAATCCACTTTCTTTTCCAAATTTTCGTACGGTATGGCTTTCCTAGAGAAATAATTACGGATGGAGGGCCACAATTTGTAGGCCATAAGATTGCTTCTACATTAAAAAATCATCACATTTTGCATAGGATCACATCTCCATACCACCCACAGGCAAATAGCTAGGTAGAAAGTACCAACAAAGTAATTGAGGCCATTCTAACAAAGACAGTCGCCTCGCATAGACATGACTGGGCTACCCGATTACCAGAAGCTCTATGGGCATATCGCACGACTTGGAGGAATACCACAGGATACTCCCCATATTAGCTAGTGTTTGGAAAGGAACCTATCTTCCCCATAGAGTTTGAAATTCAGACATTGAGGATAGCCCAAGAAGTAGGGCTGGATTTGAATGAAGCACAGGTTAATAGACTACATTAAATCAATGAATTGGATGAAATCCAACTATCAGCTCTTCAACATACTGCACTGATTCAACAATAAAGAGAAAAATGGCATGATGCCCTCATCAAGAAAAAGATATTCCATGAAGGTGACTAAGCACTTCTATACAATTCTAGGTTCCAAGATTTCCCGGGCAAACTCCAGACCAGATGGTCAGGTCCCTATGAGATAAAGGAGGTGCACGATAATGGCAACCTTACATTAGTCACCATTGATGGGTATGGCTACTCTTTTAAAGCAAATGGGCATCGAGTACGCCTCTACCATAAACCGCTTACAAGGGAATCCTTTTGCCAACAAATACGTGAAGATTCCGCGATACAAATTCTCACAGAAGAGGGAAACTCTTCGACAGCACCAGTCCAGTGAAGAATTTATTTTTGAAACTTGTACATAAAATCACTTTTTTGTTTTCTTTCTATTTGATTGTATTTGCTTAGAACAGTAGAGATGATTGTTTGTCAGTTTTTTTTCCTATTTTCCTTTGTTGTTCTCTACAGGGAACAACTGTTGTTCCCTATAGGGAACAGCTATTGTTCCCAATAGGGAACAACAATTTTTGTGTGCATTTTTCTTTGTTGTTCCCTGTAGGGAATAGTTGTTGTTCCCTATAGGGAATGACACTCTTTTGCGTGCATTTTTTTTTGTTGTTGTTCCCTCTAGGGAACAACACTTTTTCATGTGTATTTTATTTGTCGTTCCCTATAGGGAACAACACTTTTTGTGTGCATTTTTTTACTATTCCCTACAGGAAATAGCTGCTGTTCCCTATAGGGAACAACACTTTTTTCTTGTATTTTCTCTTTGCTGTTCCCTACAGGGAATAGCTACTGTTCCCTATAGGGAACATCACTTTTTGTGTGTATTTTCTTTGTTGTTCCCTACAGGGAACAACTGCTGTTCCCCATAGGGAACATCACTTTTTGTTTGTATTTTTTGTTGTTCCCTATAGGGAACAACTACTGTTCCCTATAGGGAACATCACTTTTTTGCATGTATTTTTTGTTATTCCCTACAGGGAACAACACTTTTTCGTATTTTTTTGCTGTTCCCTACAGGGAACAACTATTGTTCCCTACAGGGAACAGCTATTGTTCCCTATAGGGAACAACACTTTTCATGCGTGTTTTCTTTGTTGTTCCATACAGAGAACAACTGCTGTTCCCTATAGGGAACATCACTTTTTTTGTGTGTTTTCTTTTGCTGTTCCCTTCAGGGAACATCACCTTGTGAGTATTATTGAGAACATCCTTTTTCCCCCTCGCATGATCATTCCTAGGCCATCCCTGTTCACCCTTTATGATTCTCTTTATGGCACAAAAGTACAATACATATTTAAGGACAACAAGTATGGAGTCTACTGAAGCAGGAAAAAATCTTGAATATTATAATCTTTAACAAGATTTCTTTGTGATGATCTAAAAGAAAGAACACAATTATCTATATCACTTCACTGTCCTTATTTCCACTATAAATCAAACTGATTGATTATCTGTACCATGCTGGTTTTCCGCTATCTCGTATAACTCTCTCTGTTTATTATTAGCAAGATTATGGGTATATTTTTTTCTATTGATATGCTCAAACTTCTTCCGCCATCCCTACTCTTAAGGAGTACTAAGCCACCTTCTATATATAAAATGGGGAGTGTTTAAAAAAAATTAATATATATATATTCACTAACAATTTTATGATTTTTCCACATATGGAGGATAGGGGGTCTCATCATGAGCCAGCCTACCATGATCATAAGGAAGCAGCGAAGTGGCATTCCCACTATGGCCACCACACTAGGGATATGATCCAATGGATACAACAAGAAACAAAGTCCTTGGAACAGGAGGTCTCATCACGAGCCGGCCTGACCACTTTCGCTACTTCCTAGTGAATGGAAATGTGTTCATCTGGTTACCATGCCAGCACATTGGTCTCTACTATGGACATCATAATGCACTTCCCCAATTATACATAGAGGGCCATGGTTCCCAAGGGTTAGAAAGCAACTCTGTCGAGGCTATCGATGCTTGCAAGCAACATAAGCTTTGCTTATGGTATTGAAGTTTTATTTTCTACATAAATAATTATTATAATACCATCTTCTTATGTTTCTATTTGTTCTACGAAGAGATTATGTCCCTAACTTACCTTGAACCTTTATGCATGAGTCAATCTTCTAAAATCAATCACAACAGTTTTAAGTGGAATAATGGAGGTAAAGTATTATTTCCTTCATATGATGTCCTTTTTCTTTATCGCATCACCTCACGACATCTTATCACTTATTGATAATTCTTGTTACACGCCTTGTTTTCATTACTCCAATATCCTTTATGATCCCTTCATTAATATACATACCTTGCCACTTTCATTACCCAATCCATCACCCCTATACTTCACTGCCAATGCATCATCCTTTCATTCATTCGGTCGTAGGCGACCTATCATTTCCAAAGGGGGCAAGGACCTCCAGTATACTTATGCATGCACTATCATCTTTTCATTTGATTTTGTAGAACAATACGACATCCCATGATCACAGAGCGTGTGGCATTATAACAATCCTCGATAATGGTATTTATGTTATAAAGCATCACTTGATAGATCCATTACAACCATTTGCTGTTCCATCTCTCGGCTCTGTTCGTTGCTGTTCTTTCTCCACTACACTAATCGTTTGTAGAAATCAAGAATCATGGGAGGAAGAACAGTGTGCCGAGAACCTTTAACATTGGCTATCTCCGATGAAGCTAGGGAAATTCTAGCTCGTGTAGGATGGACAACATATTTTACAAGATTTCAACCCCCCAATGAGGAAATCACCATCGAATTTTTACGGCATCTACAGAATGGAAAATCCTTGGTAAGAGGCAGACAAATCATTGTAATTGATGCTGTGATAGCAGAAGTGTCTGGGTTGTCGGTAGAAGGACCAGTATGGGCTAGCAAGCAATTAAAGTTGCATGATGCTATGGAAGATTTTAGGGACAAAGGATAGGAGCTAATCAAGAAGGGTCAAGGCATTCGACCATCTTCTCTCGGAGAGCCATGGAGAGAATTGGCATGAATTATCTAGAACTATATTACCTGCGATGGGTGTAAAGATGTGGTAAGGCAGCGACAGCTCAAACTTTTAGCAGTTTTAAAACAAAAATGCTCTATTAATTTGCCTGCACTATTGAATTCATTATTGCATGACATTGCCAAGAGGCTGAGAGAGTCTCAACACACAGAAAAAGTAGTTAGCCACCATTGTCTGATTAGGTTAATAGTTAGTCATAACCTTGCCCAGCAACAATCAACCTAGGATGATCTAATATTGGCCCTCGAAAGAGGTGAAAACCTACCAGCACCTACCCTTGTTCCAAAAAGAAAGAGGACCGCCCTTTCAGGAAGCATACCTCACAAACACAGACGATCAACAAGGTTGAAGTCAAAGCAGGGAGCATCTGAAAATCCTCAAGGCAGTGCTAGTCAACCCATAGAATTATCCAGCCCAGTAAGTGAACAAGACTTGCAACTAGAGTCAGAAGGACAAGATAACCCTGAACCAAAACCTGAGGAAGGAGCAGGGCATTCTGACGATGAACGAAGAAATGAATTGGGACCTCCTTCAACACCAAATATGAGTTCTCAAGATGATTTGTTGCACGATTTCAAGACAAGGATGGCCCAGGTCCTGGCCAACATGAATGTCTACATGCAGCCTGAAGGACTGCTCAATCTTAACTTAGGAGAAACCCAATCTCCTAAGAATTCTAGCTATACCAAAATTCTATCTCCCTCAAAAGATACAAACTGCAAAGCAGAAACAGATACAGAGGCTATTCAGGAATTAGAAAACCAATATGGTGACATGCTTCTAGTAGAAAACAACCATGAAGGCCTAGACCCAGAAAACATAGGCCAAGAAGAAGAAGCAGAGACAAAGATTATTCGGGAATTTGATAATCAATCGGGAGACACAGTCTTATTGGAACAAAGCCAGGGTGAACAACCACGCTCTTTAGAGATAGAAGCTATTAGCGAGACTATCAGCAGACCAGTTACTTCTTCGAAAAGATATGGAGCCAAAACAAATTTGAGGAAGCTAAGGAAACAACACCAGAAGCTTTGCAAGATAGTCAAGAGGCTCCAAAGAAAAATAAAATAAATCACAACGGGAAAGGTTCCGAACAACACCCCTGAGGTAGTAAATGTGGCCGTGCAAACAAAATTGTATGAAGATAGGGCTACAGGAACTCAAAATGAGCCCATACCCACTCAAACAGTCATCACTCAAGAGGAAAAACATGCAGATTTAGTATATGTAGCTATTTGAATTTTTGACCGGAGAATCCACAGTAAGAGAATTTTTACACCAACGTTCCAAATCCCAAATGGGATCCATCATCAGGGTTAAGAGAAAGATGATAAAAGAAGAGCAAGATGGAAGAAATAAATACTCATGAGGGAATGAATATTAACGGACCAACACATGTCGGCCAGAAAGATTTATCATGAAGCTTATATTTAATTATAATTTTTATTTATAATTTTAATATAAATATTATTTAATTTTAATTTTTATATTAATTTTTATTAATTTTTATTAATATCTTTTGATGAAACTTATATCTAATTTTAATTTTTTATATTAATATCATTTGATTAATATCTATAACACATAATCTTTATATAACCTAAAATCTAAAATAAATATCTAAAAACCTAATATATATATTAATATTAAAAACATAAAACCTATAATCTATAAAACAATCATATTTATATAACCTAATGTTTATAATACTTAATATTTATAAAACTTGATCTTAATATTAATATCAATTTAATGAAACATACATTTAATTTTAATTTTTATTAAAATCATTTAATTAAGATCCATAAAGCTAAAAACTTTATATAACCTAAAAACTTAGTTAATATTAATATCTATAAAAACTTAATATATATAATAGTAATAATAATCTAAAAACTTTATTAATATTTATATAACCTAAGAACTTTATTAATATTAATATCTATAAAACTTAATATATATAATAGTAATAATATCTATAAAACCTAAACTCTTTACTAATATCTATATCAATATCTATATAATTTTTTTTTTTTTTTTTTTTAAATTTTATTTTAATATAACCTAAATTCTAAATAAAATTCTATATTAAAATCTAAACTATATTAAAACGAACATTAATGTCTAAATTATATTAAAAACATGATTGTAATTATGTTAATAACTAGAGCTTTAATAGAATATATATAACCTGTTTTGAATTAAAGTCAAAACTATGCTAATACCTATAAAGATATTTATATTAGAATGAAAACTTATATTAATATCACTAATACTAATTGTCTTAATGTCTAGGTTAAATAATATCAAAATTAATGTCTATATAAATAAGATTAGTATAGTTTAATATAATGCTTTATTATTCTATAATTAATATTTATAAATAATTAATCTAATAATTTTTATATTAATGGATCAATATGAAGAAAATTAATATACTAAAGGGATTTGATGGAAATAATGCTACTAAGAAACAAAATATTGACTAATCATAATAGAAAAGGGGGAAGGGGGAAAAAACTGACCTGTTAGACAACTTACCTGGAGCTGGGCTGACGCTTCTTGATATCATTGATCAGGGGAAGCCAACTTCCACTAATCTCCAAACCGTTGTCTCTGTTCAGATTACAAGGATGCTTCAAGATTTCGAGGGCTTCTCTTATTTTCCGTCTCTGATGCTGCTCTTCTCTTGCGATAATTGATGCGCTTTCTAAGCAGATGTGGTGATTAGTCTTCGAGGAGTGCTCTGCCAAGGCTGAGGTACGAGATCTTCCATTCTTGATGTCAGCGCCATGTTCTTTCAGTCTTGTCTGGAGGGAGCGACCAGTTTCACCTATGTAGCTTTTTCCACACGAACAGTCTATTTTATAGACTCCTTTAAGTTGCTGCTTGTCGATATCATCCTTAACAGATTTTAAGCTTTGCCTGATGGTACCGGGAGCTGAGAATTGAGTTATAATGTTTTTCTTTCTTAGGATTCTTGCCATTTTATCTGTGACTCCATGGATATAAGGAAGAAAAACTTTACCACCTTGAGGTTGATCCTGCTCTTTAGGTTTGGGAGATGACAACCTCCTTTCAGCTTTCTTTATAGCTTTTCTTATCTCATGATCCTTGTAGCCTATATTTTTGAAGGTTGAGATCCAAACCTCCGTTTGAGTAGCTACTCAAACGGAGGTTTGGACCTCTCATAACAAAGAAGTATAGACATAAGCTGTACCCTCTTATAGCATGGGCACTCAGATGGAGGTTTGGAACTCCCACAATAAAGAAATACAGACAGAAGATATCCCTTCTCATAGCATAAGCACTCAGACGGGCATACAAGCCAAAGACATCATGACACACCATGACCCCATTACACTAAATCTTCAGTAATAATTGGCACAAGATCAACTCGTGTTGGAATGACTTGAACAAGAAACCATTTCCCGACAGAAATATCAAGAGCTGCAGAAAAAGATTCGGGAAATGAATGTAACAGAGAGCGATACTTTTGATAGATGTAGAAAGGTGGAAGAAAAATTGGAGAAGATCAAGCTCAAACTAGACAAAGTCATAAGTCAGACAAAAACCATTTGCTCACTGTATACAAATGTCCTAGCATGCAGGTCTCCCACCACCAATTATGCCCTATTTTTGTTAGAACGGTACCTATTATTGAAAATTAAGGCCGTGAGGGTTGGTAAACCAATTGAACTAAGAACAATTGAAGATTTTATAAATTGCTGCAAGCATCATGGTGTGAAGGTCCAAAGGCTTCTTTGTGAGTTTTATCTACACAATTTTATATTAGAGAACGAAGTGGAAAAGAACCCTAACCCTTTTGTAGGAGATGTTCGATTCCAGGCTTTTGTTTCTTTTGTAGTTAACCAACTCAAATGGTTTAAAGCTTATAATTCATTTCAAATATAGGAGCATGGGTTGGATCTTTGGGTGAGAAGTGAACCTAAGCACCCCTTACAAATGTTTGCCAACCATAAGAGTCTGATTGCACGAAAAGGGGTGATCAAAACCTTAAGGCCCATCAGAAAGGAGTATCATATTTCCTCTCCATTCAAGAAAGTTCTCTAATTGCATCTATGCTCAGATGGATGACCTCCACTAGGAGTGTGCAAGATAGGGAACCATTTAATTACAGAAATTTTAAAGCAGTTGCAGCCCGTTTGGTCACATATAGCAATCTTATTTTGAAAGAAGGGCCTTATTGGTTAGGTTGTCAGTTTCGGAGCCCCATTATTTGGTATCCCCCTGAAGGTTATCAGGCTAACTATGAATTTCCTGAAGGTAAGGAAGGGCTCACCTTTGCACTCCTGGCTCAACATCATGGTTTTAGACCAAATTTTTACGCTTTCTCTCCTTCCTACTCTTTAACTGCACAGCATAAGAACTACTTAATTTTCATGAGGACATGAAACAGGGGTAAGCAAGGGAGTATGTTGAGTTACGAAATGGGTATGTATTTACTCCTAATTCCATCACCTTTTTCCTCTTTTCTTATCTCTTTCATATCTCGATACACTAACATATTGATGGATTATGATAAGAAATGGATGAACTACCCTCAGTTGAGATTAAGCCATCGTAACTAAATTTTACTCCTTTTTATACAAAGAAACGATGAAAGGAACAGTTGTTGTTCCCTAGTGACGGAACAACATAAACCAACAAAGGAATAATGGGGCGCATTAGATGGGTGTCTGAATTAACATTCAGTTATGGATCTCTCAGGATCGGGAGATCCTGAGGGCTCACATTTATCTTTTACCTCTTTCTGACTATAAAAGAAAAAGATTGTAGGAAGAAAGGGGATCGATCTCTATTATTTCAAATTGTAATTTTAATTTATAGACTCATGCTATTGGAGAACATGACCGTATTGTAATGCTACTTGAGTTAAATGATTAATATATAATTGATGTTGCTGTTCATTCATATTATTTGAAGTAGCTCAGCAGTATTTGCTGGTGGCTAAGGGCCCGACCTCTGGTGGATTCAACTACTCCCTTGTGTTATATATTTCTGATTCTCGCAAGTTTGATTGGTTTGATAGTTTTACCATTTTCTGTGAGTTTATCTGATTTGCTATTTACTGCTTTCCTATATTGAAGACAATACATTTTATTTACATGTTTTACGGCATTGTCATTTGATTCTATTTACACTTATTGTAGATTAAATTATTTAGCCATTAAGACAATGAATCGTATTGATTTAATCAGCTTTAAGAGTTTGGTTATTACTATTGAGCTCTTGGTTGACACCAGTTCCATTTGGATTGCTTCGTAAAGATTGAGTGTGACTTAGATTGAATCAGCTAAGAAGAGATTGGTTATTGCTACTATGCTCTTGGTTGATGCTATTGTTAATTGAATTTCTTGTGTGATATTTGATTATGATTTCAGCAGAGGATTAAGTCTTGATGTTTAGATGAAATATTTCCTTTAGCAGTTGCAATTTGAGTTTTATAAATGCATCTATTTACTCTTGTATCAAAGGTTTGTACTTCGTTTTAAGAAACATTATTCTCTGGATTCATAGCATGCACATATTGTGTACACTCTTGAAATAAGAGGACTTGCCCAGGTTGACGATTAATGTGGGGTAATTAGGAGTTTTAAAAGACATCTTTTATCAACCAACAAAGATGTTGTAAATTATTGCACACACACACACATACACACACATGCAATGAAAATTATTGGCTGATTGAAAAATCAGATTGCAGGCAAGGTGTTGAATGGGTCAGGGGATCAAAATCACCATGATAAATAACGCTAATTTCAAAAGAGCCCAATAACATGACTAAAAGTATCATATTTATGAGATCAAGCTTCTAGATGAAGCAAGGATTGGGCAATTAATTTTTCTGGTTTGAAATTTTGAGTATATCTCATGAAACAAATTAAATGTTGTGACATAGGTGGCTTGATAGAGTTGGGAGCTCAAGAAGAATATTGTCATGAAGGAATTGTGACATGTGGCACTTTGTTTATCTCATGGGAGAAAATCATAACTGGTACCTTGACTATAAGACTCCATGAGTAATGTAGTGGAGCACACCATATGGGTAATTTTCCATAAAAATCCATGCACACATCATTAGATTGTGCCATATGGCTATTGGGTTGTAAGACTAATGACTACCCCATGCCAGAAAGCTTCGAATAGGTAGACTACCCAGATTGGTGGTTACCTAGGTCTAGATAGGTGAGTAGCTTATGGGGGCCCATACAGGAAAGCCTTGGGACAAGTGGATTTCTTGAAATGAGGGGTTACTTGTTTGGAGAAGAATTATGCCCATGCTCACTGGGATTTGAGCACTAGGAACCCACTTTGGGAGTTGTATGAAAATATTGCGTGGAGTGGTATATTTGTGGGTGTAAATGTGATCTGGATTCCTGTCATGCTTAACAGGTAGAGACATGCTCTGGATTCCTCTGTGTTGGATTTAAAGACAAAAATGGTTAGAGATTGTGTAGAGAATTTGACTCATTAGTATGCAACATGTGGACAAGTGCTTTGGAATCTCATAGTGTGCAATAGGTGGAGATGTGATCTGGATTCATGTAATTATTAATAATGGATTACGTAGAACTCGTTCAATAAAGACAGAGCTGAATGCCAAATGAAGCTATAGAGCATACACACCACTGAGAGATTTCCAAGTTTGAAAAGCTACTCAGTGCTTGCAAGGTTAAGGAAGCAAAGAGTAACCATAGATAAATATTAATTACTAGTTTGACAATTTTCATTATTAAAGTTATGATTTGAATTGATTTAAAAAAAATTGATTAATCTCATAAATAAATCGCATATTTTAAATCGATTCAAAAATTATTATGACGAAACTCATAAAAATCATATGCTTATGATGTATGAAAACTAATGAACTATCCAACACAAGTATATAAGGCTGAATGCAAGGAAAATAACATCATCTTAATGATATTAGAGTGCACAACATCATAATGGAGCTGGATACTTGAGGAACTAGGCCATTGCAGTGATACTGGAACCTTGTGATATGCACTGAGTGCCATGAGGTATGCCATGACTTACATGTTGTGTTATTAAAACAAGACAGAGGAATTCCTTGGCTAAGAAAAATATTCATGTGCAAGGAAGCCTTGCCAAAGGATGGATCACCCAAGGGACTGATGGCATAGAGAAGGGGATGATTGAATGTGGAAGGTGCATGAATGAAAGGAAGAGGAAATAAATCACCTGAGTGAATGATGAATTAGACAAGGGGATGTTAAAACTTGGAAAGAGAAATTGTTTTCAAAGAGTCATGTGCATACTCATTGGGATCAGAGATGCATTGGTTGTGTCATAGGAAAAATGGGTTGAATAGTTCCCTAAAGGGAACTGATCATAATGGATGACAAGGATGGAAATCAGAGGCAGATCAAACTTGAGAATCAAGTGACTGAATATGTCAAAGTGTACTGGAGGCACTTTGGACCAAATGTAGTTACTTGGGAAATGACTGATCAAATAATGGTATCATACCCATTTTTGTTTGTTGTGTAAGAAAATGTAAATGTAAAAGAGACATGTATATAAATCTCGTTGTTTAAATTTTGTGTTCTATGTATAAAACATCGAGGGAAGTGTTCCTTTAAAGGGGCGGGGTCTGTAATAGCCCTTTTGGTTTCCCCCTCATGCAAATGTTATTTTGTACAATTGTCATTGAAAATAATGAAAAATATAAAAATGACTAAGTAGAGGAAGGACATGGATTTAGAGCTGTGAGGAGGAGAAGTTACTTGGTACAAGTATCAAGCTTGCCTATGGGAACCTGAGAAAAAAGACGGGCCAATCCTGCTCTCGTGGAACGTGTTGGCTCTGGCCAACACACAACCGAAAATAATTTCGAAAAGGAAAAATGCACGATAGTGTGGTATAGGAGGACAATGGGAAGATAATGAATATAGGTTATGTGAATAGGCATTTGGGAGAATTCATAGAAAAGGAAATGTGAAGAGAAAGCACAAACTTCAAAGGTGGAATCTCACAATAGCAAAATGGAACAAGTGGAGCACTAAATAGTTCTCTAGATTCTTGTGTGGTTTGACTAGTGGAGATGTAGTGCTCTAGATTCTTGAAAGTTTTTGTTTAGGTGGAGAAACTTGTGCTCAGAGCCTTGCCAGATTACAGGTGGAGGCATTGTGTGATTTGGATTACCATGTGAATTGGTGAAGACTAGTGTGATTTTCCCTTGAGCACTTCACTCCTTAGGCTCTAAATTTGGATCGGGGGTGGTCAACTGCAAGAAGAATAACAATGCATTTCGCCTATGGTTGGGAGGAGAGTTGAAGTCACTCCTTAGTTTCCAACCATCCTTAAGATATTCAGATACATATCTCTTGGTTATGCATGACAAATTGCAGACTATATGATCCCTATAATGCTTATGATAAGGATTAAACTTGTGTTGTTCACGAAATAATGCTTGATTCACTATTTATTCTTGGGTGACTAGCTAACTAGCTTATATATGGTGATCTTGAGCTAATGTATTATGTGGTTGCAACCTTCTTAGTAATTTGTAGGTTATCAGATATGTCCCTGAATGGTGTTCTGGAATCATCTAGGGCTAAATATGATTTCATAAGTTTCAACCATTTATTTATATGTATATTTATAAGTTTTGGAAATTTATTGCCATAACCATGATGGTAGGTTATCTTATTAGGAATTAAATATATGTGTTGTGTGTGTGAATTGGTCCTACCTTAGGAAGGTTGCTGAGATCTCTATGGGATCAAGAGATGATCAAATTAATATGCATTGGTGTTTAATATGCTACAACTAACCTCTTATGCAATTTTGATGAGGGTATATGTATTCCTGTGTTTTCCAATGAGATGGTGGTATGATAGCTATCATGGTGTGAGGGACTAGGAGATCCCTGTAGATGATGATATATTTCTTGATTTGCAAGGTTATTTACAAAGTTGTGCATGATTTCTTAATATGTTTTGTTGACTATCACTTTAGGTGAGTTTCATTGTTTTGTATATGGTAAATATTATGGACTCTTTGTGTGCTTGAAGACTACTTAAAATTGAGAGTTGGTGTTTTTTTTTTAACATGAAATATATAACTATATATTTACACATATATTCCTAGAACTATGGTGCCAGGATGAGGTGTTCCTTTTGGTTAGGGATAATGTTTTGAGAGATACTTGACACCAAGCGATGATTGACAAGGTCATTGCAAATCCCTAGAACCTGTTGTCCTTTTTTATAACACCTCTAGGACAAGTGCTTCAGGGGATATGAAAGCTTCCTAGAGACAACCTCTGGGTTGCTTGTAGAACAGTGCCTAGGACATCTTAAAGAGTGCTTGACATATTTATATAAATATTTGTAGCACTTCGGTTGGTCACAAATAATGTAAATTGGTTTTATTGAGAACCATTCGTAAAGGCACAATATATGAAGTAGATTGTACACAAGAGCACTCAGGAAATAATCTTCAACTCACAGGTGGCCAAATCAGATTAGGAATGTGTAGCAATTTAATTGTTGAAGCATAGGTAATGGGAGAAGACAGTAGAAGAGGAGTCCATCATATAGAGCATAAGGTCTAATAATTCTATATATCAAGACTCAGAGAGAAATGAGTGGGAGGGAGTGTTGTGAAGTGCTAAGATGCATGGAGCCCTTTTTAAAGACTTCATTTCCACCATGAAATAGGAATTATCCATCAATGTTTTGATTTAAATGAATCAACATCTGAAGGGAAATACAGCTAGCTGCTACTTGACATGCAATATGTGAAGAATTTTAAACATATATGAAGAAACAAAGAGCGAAGAACATACTGCAAATCTAATAAGTTGGAATCTCCTAGAACTTTGTATTAATCTCTTGAGAAAAACCAGCATACGTCAAGTTCAATACATGTATTTATAAAACCAGGAACAAGTCTCTTAAGAATGAAGTATTTCCCAAAAATTCTGAACCTTTCTTAATTATTTCTTCCCTCCTTTTATAAGGAGAGGGAGAGCTTGAAAATCAGTTACAAAAATATCTCAGGCCTAAGCCTCCAGCTGTCTGCTTGACTAGTTGTCTCATCGTGCAAGCTCTGCCACCTCAAATTATTACAACAAAAAGATGCCTTTCTTCAAACAGAATAACAAAAACAATCAAAATTAAGAAAACAAAATTAACATATGAAACTGAAATGATGGTCCTATAAAAATATCTCCATGCCACTTACTTTGGTGGCCTCTGGTCTAGCCACATCTCTGCGACATTACTCTTCATACTCTCTTGGCCAGTTCCCTACCGCTTTCAGTCTCAACAACTTTAATTATTTACTTACAGGAATTGGGAGTGATCACTAATGATAGCCATAACATATTATGAGAATAGTGGCCAACTCATCCATCGCCTTAACTTATTTAACATTCTACCAAAACTAACCATTCCCTGCGAAACAATCGCACAAGTGTATTAGAGCTCACGACGTTCGGGGACTTTAAACTGAACAAGGTTCATAAAGCTACGATCATCGATCTCCTTTGGCCCCTTTTGCCTTACCCCTAGGGGCTTAGGTGAAAACTGCATGGTAGAATCTAGGGACTCAAGGCCTAAGCCTTCAAGAGCTAAAATCCCTTTAGCTGGGACGGGGGTCGATTCTTTGATATATTGAATTGTAATCGGTCTCAATGCATAATACATAGGACCATACTACATATGTGCTTCGACCCTTTTTTCAATATTGGAGCTCAGAGACCGGGGATTTCTAATCCTTGCCTTTAGTTGCACCCTCCCAAAACTTGCAATTGCGACTCATGACATGGCCCGATCCACGTGTAGAGGGAATGAGGGAGGGCCCGTGCCAAAGCTTGAAAAAACCTTTAATAACCTCTCTCCGCTTTATAAAATATTAGATTAAATTTTTCACCCAACCATTGGTTTTGATACATAAGGCACATATATTCATGCGACCCGCCTCATGCCACCTATCTACCTTGATTTGGGCCCACGATATCGGGAGTTCCTTCGATATGCATATCAGAAGAAACCCTGATACGCTCCTCTGTGAAATGCCAATATCACACTGATTGCAATCATCGATCACCAATTTTCTGGTGCCTCTGATATTGCGATCAATTATTAACGACCTGACATCATCCTTTGCCATGTGTCACCTCATGAGTGGTGACATGTGTAACCCTGTTTTGGCCCCTTATGACCCCTCAAAGCGCCAAATCTGCATGCAACGTGTCAAACATATTGCTAGATCATGGTGACATCAACCGCCATGTGTAATATAGGTATTTTCCTCAAATAAATATTTCTAACAAGGTATTATGTGCGTCAAACAAAGATTGTATGCCAAAGTTACGACCCCAGGAAGTTGATGTACCAATTTACTCAAATGGGTCCCATAGTTTGGCGCTTCATCTCCTAGGGTTAGGTTTTTGGTTGTTTAGGGTTTTCCATTGTTTCTCAATAATAAATAGGCCTTTAAGCCTCATTGTAACATAGTTCAGAGGTATGTAGTTTCCACATCTCTTCTCAGAGATAAGCTACCATCGCCCGAGCTATCTTATTTCTAGTCAGTTTGTAAGCATTTTTCAATATTTGATATTAATGAAATGAAGTGTTATTTCTGCTACATCTCTGTATTTATAGTTATATGTGTAATTTGTTGTGTTCTTGTTTAAATCCAGATCAGTGGTATGAAAGCAGAGGTGAAATCAAATTCCAAGTACAAAGTAGCGACATGATCAACATCAGGTGCCACACAAGTTTCAGGTGGGCGACAAAGTCTGGTTGCATTTGCAAAAGGAATGCCTTACCGGAGCCTATCAAAAACTCAGACCACTCTGATATGGTCCTTACACCATTACCAAGGCTATGGGAGGCAATTCATTTGAGCTCAACATTCCCCCATTCCTTGGCCTGCACCTAATGTTCAATGTGGATCGCCTTCGACCATACTTCCCACCATTGTTGGACACATCAGACATTGCAAAACAACTCACACCTATAGAGTTAAATCCAGACTACATGGAACAAGCCACAACTGATCGTATCATGGAAAGGTAGATCAAGGACACCTGAAAGCGAAGGATACAACTATATTGAGTTGTCAAATAAGGCCAACTCCTTCACCAGGTTAAGTGGCTCACCAGGGACCAAGTTCAGCAGAAGTTTCTTCATCTCATGGAGGAACTAAATGCAATGGGGACCATTTCTTCCTAGGGGGGAGGAATGATCTAGGTGGATATTGGTGGCCATCCACTTATTCCAATTGGACCCCCACCATTGTTTCTTTCAGTTTTTTAGTTTCCTTATTTGTAGCACAATTTACTATTTTGGGTAGTTTTTCGGTTCATAAACTTCTGGAGCTGTTTTGAGGCCCTAAATGATGTTTTTTGGGAAAACTAGGGTTAACATAGGTTGTTGTTTAGTTTTGACCACTCAAGAGTTGTAGTCCTTGGATAGAAATTTCTAACGAGTTATTGTGCACGTCAAATGGAGATCGTATGCCAAAGTTACAACCTTGGGAAGTTGATGTACCAATTTACCCAAACGAGGTCCATAGTTTGGCGCTTCATCTCCTAGGGTTAGGTTTTAGGATGTTTAGGGTTTTCCATTTGTTACACAAAATATTGTCACCATGACTTTCTGCAGTCAGTGTGAGTCTATCACCACTCATACTGTCCTCCTTTGCAAGTCTTAAACCTCAGCTCTTCATGTCAAGCTTTAAAAATGAGAGAAAGTACTTGAAAATCTCTAAAACTCTAGTTCCACACTTTCTCTTAGCATTACCTGTGGTCCCACACTCCTTGGTCATGTTCCCTATGGACCTGCCTACCCTGTCACTAAAGGAAAGGGTGCGGACCCCTGCAAAAGTCAAAAAGGCGCAAGTGTATTATTAAAACTCACTTTGGATTAATTCTGGACGCTTCTAGAAGGAATCTTGAGGTGGCAAGTTCGCTCCTAGGTGGTTCATGCATCCTATAACTAAAGGAGCTAACCCCTTGATGAGAGGAGCTTATCCCTTTGAAGAAGGACTCTATCCCTTTGAAGGTGGACCTGGTAACTTCCTTCCTCTACACTATAAAATGAGGCATTGGGTTGGTTGCTAGGGAGGTTGAAAGCTGAATATTTTTTAGGGTAAATGCTGTTGGAATTTAGACTTCCTAATTGAGCTTGAGAGGAGAGATTACATACCTTTTGATCTCTTTGGGAAGAGAGTGAAACTTGTCAAAGTAGAGGAGATTCTTGCTAGACCCTGGGAGGAGCTTGTACAACATCAAGGCACCAAGGTTGTAAAGTTCTTCTTTGTTTAAAGTTAATACAATCAGGTTCATTTTTCTCAATAAATTGTCTTCTATGATTTATTTCATGAATTCCTTGATCATCATGATAAATATGGTTTATTATATTGGCTCTGCAGGTGTTATTTGATGTGTGCCTATTTGTGTTTGCAGATTCTTTAAAAAGGAGCTCATTTGGACGAACGGAGCGTGGCTTCCACAAACTAGCACTGGACTTGAGGTAGGCTCTGAAACATCTCTGGGCTTTTATTTATAAATCACATATTTAGAAAAAGATATAATTTGTTTGGTTTGCTTGTAGCTAGATATCCTTAGATACTAGGGAGATCGGTCTTGTCCGCAAGAACGATTTATCTGCCCGACAAAATGGCGACTCCACTGGGGACTTGAATTTTGGTTTTTGCCTTTGCTTTTGCTTTGACTTGAGAAACTTTTTCTCTGTTTCTGGTTTTTGCTTGATGTGTGTGGAATTGGGTAGCTTCATTAGATTTTGAATTATTTTTGTTTTTCACGCTTTTGGAAGAGGACCGCACGTTCTGGTTGTAACACAGTGCGGACATCCCCGCACTGTTGTTTTACTACACAGAGTGGTACCGCACCT
Organism: Pinus tabuliformis; assembly: GCA_031772625.1. Classification (NCBI taxonomy): domain Eukaryota; kingdom Viridiplantae; phylum Streptophyta; class Pinopsida; order Pinales; family Pinaceae; genus Pinus; species Pinus tabuliformis. Next base: position 538,768,309 of record CM062807.1, on the reverse strand, counting down.
GGTCATACTGGGGGCCTGTAGACCCTGTCAAATTTTTGAAAACCTTAAAATCTTTTCACTCAGTCAAGCTTAGGATTTGTTTATGTGTTTTAGCCTCTGCCCAGATCTGCACGTGTCTTGTCAAAAACTTTTTGTTGGTGAATTCCATTGGCATTTAGGTTTTAGGTGAATTTCTAGAAGTTTTGTGTGCCTGGCTTGATTTTCGTTTGGTCTTTGTAGTAACTCAGAGCTTAGAAGCCTTAGAAACCTCAGATCACCCTGGTTTTTGCTGGTCTTCTTGATGAGTTTAACCGATTTGTAAAATTTACCTTTGGTGAGGAATACATCTTGTTTTTATCTTTGCAAAGCTTCGAAAGAACTTGTTTTGAAAGTTTTGGATTTCATTTAGAAAAAAAGAAAACATAAGCTGGTTGTTTTTTGATTAATTTGTTATTCTGAACAAATTAGTCCTTAGTTTGTTCATAACTAAGTAAAACATCCTCGAAAAGAAATTTTGTAAGCTTTTGCTTCAATTAGATTTTTAGAATTTATAGATCTCAAGATTAGATATTTCATAGTTTTGAGTGCTTTCTAGAAAATTAAAAAAAAAATCTCTTTTGAAAAGGTTTGTTTTTGTAGTTTTTGATTGTTGAAAAAGAAAAAGGATTTTTTCGTGAGCATAATTAGTAGTCTTGTTTTTGAGTTTATTGAAAAAGACAAAAAAGTTTTTCTTTTCATTTGTTTGTTAAGGAAAGATTTGTTTTTCAAGCATTTGCATTCTCAACTCTTTCTTTAGCTAGAAATTCATTGAAGAAAAAGGATTGTTTATCATCTTAGGTGCATTTTTAGTGTTTTGGAGTTGAGTCTTCACACCATAAAGTTTCATCTCCGCACCTTTTGACTTAAGAAAAAACCAATAAAAATAACGCTTAAAGTAAAATTTATCTAGCAATCTTTTTATTTCTAGGGCTCTTTATCACCAACATAGCTTAGGCTAGTATCTTGGAGTAGGGAGTAATTAACTCTCCAAGATAGTAAAAACAAACAAGTAGCTGTATCTTGCGGTAGGATATAAATTACAATTGTTACATCTATGCTTTGGGAAGCTCCTCTTAAAGGAGTCAAGCACGAGATCATATCCGAACCAGTGGGGTAATCAATCCTTCCTCATTGGGAACGATAGAAGATATACACGTATTAAAAACAGTAAACCTCGGATTAACCATTGTCGAGGAGCCTAGGGTCACTTGTTGGTAAACCTTGGATTATGTCAAGGAGCCTTCAAGGGGATTGAGCTTGCTACTCTGCCCTTGCGTGTGTATCAGATCATAGACTGTTCCCCTAGGTATATTTGTTTATGTTGGTAACCATAGTGACCATAATCTATAGGATTGTTTCCTAAGGTGATGGTGGAGGGAAGATCCCATTGTACCTGGAGTAGATGTCAACTAGACTCACTTGGATTTTCTGGGGGGTTCTCTTCACTCGAGACAGTTTAGTGGAGAAACTTGTGCCAGTCTATTCATTAAGCAAGTTGTCAGGGTAACTGTTCCAACCGCCATTTCTGTATTGAATTCTGCGACATTGGATTTCATCACCAAATAGTGTTTTCGGTACGGAAAGTTACTGTTTGTGTGTGTTTTTACCTCCTAGATTCTTTAGGCGTGTGATTCAAAATTGTTTTGGTTCTTTAGAGAATTTAGGTGGCTTTCATTGAGATTTTTCTTTGTTTGCGTGTGAAGTAATTAAAATATTTAATCGTGGCTGAATTACCGAGGCAGTCTCGTAGACTTCGGGGCCAACTTGAAGGGCTACGAGCTCTTGTAACTCCTAGTGACAGTAGAGTTGGGTCACCCGAAGAAGGAGAATCTTCTTTAGTTGTGCATCTTGATTATCAAGTTCAAGGACGAGAGTATATTATTGAACCTGTTTCATTTTCCGAAGTTACTAGTAGTTTTTCTTCTACTAGTGAGTTAGCTGAGGAACCTAAAATTTCTGAACTTGAAACTGAACCTGCTGCTACTCCATCATCAGGATTTGCTTCTCCAACTTCTAGTGGTGCTGGTTCACCCAGGGTAGAAAGAGTCATTACCCAAAATCTTCCTTCTAGACTTATTGCTATTTAAGAACTTGTTACTCTGGAAGAAGGTATATCTATCCCTGAAAATCAACCAACTATAGAACTTAGGGAGCGTGAATCGATCTTTTACAATCCACCTAGGAGGGACACTTGGTATATTTCATTGACTAATTTTTTGGAAAACCCGGGACTAAGTTTTTCACCACCTCAGCCTTTTCATCTAACACCTAGAGGTCATTATCCTCCTTTGAATATGTCGAGACAGTCATCCATGTTTTCTCAATCTCCAGAAACATTTTTATATGGCGGTCCTTCTGTTCCCTCTGGGTATCAGTCACTTACTGGTACTTTTTCGGGAGCATCTCCTCAACTTGTTGAACAAGGGTTATTAACTGGTAATAATAGAACTAAGCCGTTGAGTGTAGAAGATATTCTTATGATGTCAGGTACCATTCCAAATCCGTAACCTCAAGGTCCTCAATTATCGCCTGGGGGGCAACCTCAAGGTCCTCAATTATCGCCTGGGGGGCAACCTCAAGGTACCCAATTACTGCCTGGGGGGAAACCTCAAGGATAGTACATACCTTCGGGATAGTACATTCCTCAAGGTCAACCCCAGACTCAGTATGTACCTCAAGGTCAACCCCAGTATCAATATGTACCTCAAGGTCAACCCTAGTATCAATATGTACCTCAAGGTCAACCCCAGTATCAGTACGTGCCTCAAGGTTATCAACCTCAAGGTCAGTACCCAACCCAAGGTTTCCAACCACCTTCAGGTCAATCATTTGTCCAAGGAATTGGAAATGTACCTTTGAATTATCAACCCTACCCTCAACCCGGTTATGGTCCTCAATATGCTCAACCTTCTATGGGTCCATACCCCGGAATGAACATGGTGTGGGATCCATCTCAATCTAAACAGATCTTGCAACCGAATGTGCAGTTGTCATCTCAATCTAGACAACCCTTGGTTTCTGGTTCAACCCAACAACCTATCCAGCCTACTATTCAAACTTCTGCCCCTGGTGTAGTTTCTCAGCCTGGGCCTAGTTCGCCTCGAACTCCGCCTCGAACGACTGTTGCAACTGCTGCAACATCTATTCCATCTACTCCACTTACTTCTGGAGTATCGACAGCTTCAGTTTCTACTATTCCTGCATCAACTCCTTAAGCATATTTACCTCAGTCTAGACCCACAATTCAAACTTCGGTTCAAATGCTTGTAGGACAACCTGGTCGAAGTACGGTTGTCACAAGTCAACCTCAATTTACTTATCAACCCTACTAGGGACAGTACCAATTCGGTCCTGTTGTGCAGAACCCAGTCTATCAGTATCAACTGTACCCTTGATATACTTATCAGCAACCTCAACAACCCCAGTACGGTCTGGTTAATCCTGGTTTTCCGGGAGGATATAATATCCCGAATGCAATTCCAATTCCAAGTTATCCTGGATATCCTCCTCCTGGGGCTGGTCTCATGACCTAGGGTTTTCAAGACCTTAATCGTCAGTTACCATTCATTGCAACTTTGGACTTGCCTGATTTTTCGCGCCTTACAAACGATCCGATTAATTATCTTCCGTTTTGGCCGCCAATGCCGAATATGTTGCCCAGTGACATCCCAAAGTTTGAAGGTAAATCAGGAGAGGATCCGTCAAACCATGTGATGACTTATCACCTATGGTGTGCATCTAACTCCATTTCAGATGATTCAATTTGTTTACGTCTTTTTCAATGCACTCTAATTGTTCTTGCGGCCAAGTGGTACATTGAGTTACCGCGAGCCAATTTTTATAATTTTAGTCAGCTAGCTACTTCATTCTTAACTCATTTTCAGTTGCCTATTATATATGACAATGACATGGAATTTTTAACTTCATTAAAACAGTCAACATCTACTTATATTTCAGATCACATTCATGAATGGATATGTCGACAGTGTTTAGTGAAAGTTTTTATTCTGGATCAAATCTTAGCAGAATGGTTTGTTAAATCATTATTACCTAAAATCTCTGAGGATGTAGCTAAGGCAGGAGTCGTTACTGAAGAGTAAGTAATTTCTCAAGCTCAATACCTTGACCTCACTTATACACAGTCAGGTACCTTACACAAGAAAATCCCCGACCTTCCTAAATAAAATCAAATAACTGCAGCTCCTTCAGGGTCTCATGCCGCTGATGGTATGATTGGTTCAGTTAATACCAAAAGTAAGAAGAAATATTCCAAGAATTCTTCTCCTATCATAACTTTACCAGATTCCTTGACAGGAGACTCTTCTGCGGAAATTTCTGCCGATATTCATGTCGTAGAGTCATCTACGGCCAAATCAAAATCCGGCGGTAAGAAGAAGGGGAAGAAGAAAAATAAAACAGATAAAAATTTGAAAGAGAAACCAGATAAAATGGAATCTACTGATGACAAACGTAAACCTTGTTATCCTTGTCTCATTTGTGATGAAGAGCATTTTACAAGAGACTACCCTCATCGCGCTGAGGTTGCGAAAATTGTCAAAGGTTCTCAAGCGCTTGCTGTTTTGAAGGATCCTTTTCCTAGTCAAGACAATAAGATGATAGGTTCTTCCTCAAATGCCTCAGAAGAACCCATAATGATGATGTCCCATGTTAGGATTGCGACACGATCGCAAGATTATGGAAGTAAAAGTCCTGTTGGTGGTAAGGAAGCAGAATCTTCTAATTCGAACCCATCAACTTCAACTCCCGGTTCTGATTCACTACAGATCAAGAAACCTAACCCAGACTTAGTAATCAAACCGCCTGCCAAGGGTTTACTTCGAAAGTCAGCTTTCAATCCACATGCGAGAGCTACTCAGAACTATAACATTGTTGAAGATCTAGCTATTTCACCTTCAGCAATGCCGGCTTTGGAGGTGCTATAATCATGTCCAGCACAGCGTAAATTGCTATTGTCAGCTATATGAGCTGTTGATATTCAGGACTCGAGCCTTATAATCTTCGATTTAGAAAATAGTACACCTCGCTTACCTCATCAAATGGCTTTCCAGATTCCAATGTTAGTAAAAAACAGACCTTGTTATAGGACTGTGATTGATGAGGGAGCTTCAACGTGTATTATGTCGATCCAGTGTTGGAGATCGCTTGGTTCTCCTACACTTAATCAATCCCCGATGATTCTAAAGGCTTTTGATGGCTGTGGGTTCCATCCTTTTGGAATTCTACAGGATTTACCTATAGGGGTTGAAGGCAAAACTGTTAATTTAGATGTGGAAGTGGTTGATGCCCCTCTAGATTACAACCTTCTCTTGGGTCGTAGTTGGTCTTACGCTATGACTGCTATTGTTTCATCAGTATTTCGGCTTATAAAGTTTCCTCATAATGGAAATATCATAACTATAGACCAGCTAACTTACTTTTCATCTGACCCAGCCTCTTTTGAAAGTATCCAACATGTCGGAAAAACAACTATCCCTTATAAGGATGTTGGAGTAGGATTAGTTAAAGATTTTGGTTTACTAGGAACTTTTTCCTTTCCTCCTCCTAATGTATCACCTTCTACAGAAACCATTCATATGATTTCATCAGACACTATTGTTTATGATGATCCTTGGATCGTACCTTCTGAATCTGAGATGGATTCATTTGGTGATGCTATGCTTTTGAGTCCCTATGAAATTGCGTATCAGGCTGTATAGTCGTTTTCCGACCCTTCTTCAACCGAAATTGACTTAATTAATGTAGTCCATGAAGAATCACTTTCAACATCAAACTCAGATTCAACGACATTTTCTGAACTTGTTCATACTGATGAATAGATTCGTGAAATCTTGTCTGTTGATGATTTACCATGGGAAGATCTTCATCACAGATCTTCGTTTTTACCTGAGATTGCATTTTGAAAATGATTTTTCATCTATTTTTACGACTGATTATGTCAAAGAACCTCAGAATCCATTGCAAAATCCTGATTCTGAGTTATATTTGGGAAATATTTCTCGAACTGTTCCTATTGACAATTCGGTTAAGCTTGAAATTGTTGAAAACATTCATATAGGTGCCTCTTGTACGGAAAATGAACTTCAAATGTATAATGCCCTATTTCAATAATTCCGCATCATGTTTGCCTGGTCATATGAAGAAATGCTAGGAATTGACCCAGCAATTGTTGTTCATGAAATCAAAACTTACCCGGATGCTAAACCTGTCCAGCAATGTTTGCGTCAGATCCACCCGCGAAAAGCTACTACTATTAAAGAAGAAGTTGAAAAATTACTAAAAGCAGGTTTCATTTATCCAATTCCCTTAACGGATTGGGGTATCGAATATTGTTCTGGTTAACAAAAAGAAGGGAACAATAAGAATATGTATCGATTATAGGGATATTAATCGAGCCTATCCAAAAGACAATTTTTCGACTCCCTATATCGATCAAATCATTGATGATTGTGCCGACAGTGAAATATTCTCCTTTATGGACAGTTTTTCTGGTTACAATCAAATCAATATTCTACCTGCTGATCAACCAAAAACGGCTTTCATTTGTCCATGGAGGACGTTTGCTTATTGCAAATTACCTTTTGGGCTCAAGAATGCCGGAGCAACTTTTCAAAGGGCCATGTCTTACGTGTTGCATGACATCAAGCACATTGTGCAACCTTATCTCGATGATTTACCTGCTCATTCATTACGTAGAGCCGATCATCTCATTCATTTACGAGCAATCTTTATGAGATGTAGGCATTATCGAATTAGGTTGAATCCACACGTGTGTTTTCTGTATAGAAACATGTCGTTTATTGGGATTTGTTGTTTCAAAAGCCGACATTCGTGTCGATCCCTCGAAGGTTGAAGCTATTGTCAAATTGCCTCCTCCTTTGAATCTTCGCCAACTCCAAAGTTTGCAAGGGAAAGCAAACTTTTTACGTCGATTCATTCCTAACTACGCCGAGATAACAAAGGGTTTTACCAGGTTGTTGAAATAGAATACTCCATTCTTTTGGGATGAGATAGTTGACAAATCTCTTGATGCACTAAAACACGCGTTGACCCATGCACCGTTATTGCATCCTCCCAACTACATTCAGGACTACTTCTTATATCTCGCCGCCTCTCATTCCACCATCAGAATGGTGTTAGTTCAGGAAGATGAATTCGGTAGTGAACATGTGATTTATTACCTTAGTCGAACTTTAAATCCAACTGAGCTAAAATATTCACATGTGGAGAAATTGGCCTTGGCAGCTGTTCAAGCTATGCAACGTTTTCGTCATTACATTTTACTATGCAAAACTACAGTAATTTCTGACTACAACCCTATGATCTATATTTTGACCAAACAATTGCTAGGGGGCAAGTATTCCAAATGGATTGTAATCCTGCAGGAATTTGACTTGGAGTTTGAAAAATCTAAGTCAAAGAAATCTTTAGTTTTCACGGAATTGATGTGTGACTCCCCGCATGCTGATACTGAAACTCTAGCGGAAGAGCCCATTACGGACGAATCCTTGTTTCTTATCAGCACTCTTGATCCATGGTATGGAGATATCATAGTTTATCTCAAAACCCAATCCTTTCGGCCTGAAATTTCAAGATCTTAGCGTCAGAAAATACGATTCCAATCCCAACAATACAAAATTATTGGAGATACACTTTATCATCGTGGGGCGGACTCTGTTTTCTGACGTTGTTTAACTCATGAGGAAGCTGAAAGGGTTCTAAATGACTGTCACTCTAGAGCGTGTGGCGGTCATATGTCTGGGTTTGACACAACCCAAAAGATATTGTGCACTGGCTATTTCTAGCCGTCTTTGTTTAAAGATTGTATTGACGCGGTTCGAAAATGCCACAACTGCCAAATTTTTGATCGAAAGATGCGCGCTCCACTTGCTCCTCTCCACCCTATAATTGCCATCGGTCCTTTTGCGAAATGGGGTATTGATTTTATTACATGTAACCCTCACTTGGCCAGGGGGCATGCGTATATCATCCTTGCGGTAGATTATTTTACCAAGTGGGCCGAGGCGATGACTACATTTTTGGCAGATGGCAAAACTGCTGCAATTTTCGTTTTCAATCATATAATTTCTAGGTTCGGTGTTCCATAAGCGATTATCACTGATCATGGGCGTCATTTTCGAAACATCATGATGACTCAATTAATAGATCAACTTGGCCTGCGTCACGATAGTTCAACTCCATATTACCCATAGGCTAATGGTCTGGTTGAAGCCATCAACAAAGTTCTATTCATTATGATCCGATGAATCATTGGGATTCATAGGTTGAATTGGCATAACATGTTATTTTTAGTGCTTTGGGCGTATCGAAGCTTAGTAAAAACATCAACTGGTTTCACTCCTTTCCAACTAGTTTATGGTTTGGAAGCTGTGTTACTCATTGAATTCGGAATCCTGTCATTGCAAATGGCCATAGAATTACTTCCAACTACTTCCGAAGAGGAGAAACATTTGTTGTACTTGGCTCAGCTAGATGAGAATCGACATGATGCTGCACTAGCAATCAAAACTCATGCCAAATGTATTAAAGCTCAGTACGATCAAAATGTTACACCTCGTAATTTTTCAGAAGGAGACCTAGTCTTACTATACGATCAAAAAAATGATAAGTTAGGCGCTGGAAAATTCGTACCCATGTGGCATGGTCCTTATGTTGTTAAGTGAAAGCTGGCAAAAGGGGCCTATGAATTGGTAGATTTTGACGGTGTCTCTTTAGGTAAGCCCAGAAATGGTCTTTACCTAAAGAGATATTATGCTTAAATATGGGTGTGGAGATTTTAGTTAGGTTAGTTTTCTTTCTAGCTGGTGTATTTTAGATTAGAAAAGTGTGCTTAGTTTAGAGAGTGTTTTTGTCATTATTCCTGCTTATCTTGATTTTACTCTTGATATTGCAGATGTCGAAGTCTCTTCAAACATACATTGGTTTCGCTGATGGTGCTTGTCATAATACACGGAACATTTCTTCCGCAACTTGGGTTATCTATTCGCCCTCTGATGAGTTGGTATCTATGCATGGGGTAAGCCCCGGTCAAACAACGAACAACATTGCAGAGTACAGTGCAGTGATTGAGTTATTATCTGAATCCATCTCATTTGGAATTCGGAGTTTGATTATGAGGTTAGATTCTGAACTCGTTGTATTGTAGCTTAATAGAGTTTATGCCATTAGAAATCCAGTGTTATTGAGATTATTTTTGAGAGTTCGTCTCTTGGAACGTGAATTTGACTATATTGAATATCAGCATATTCCAAGATATTTAAATACATTAGAAGATGCAATTGCTTCTTGAATGTTAAGTATACTTTTTCAATAATCATACAGTAAATTTAAAAACATTCCATAACATGTTTTACAAGATAGCCAGTAATAGTGATATAGCATAGCATAGAAGTGTGTCAAATATACATCGTCTTCGATCATAGGTTGCAAAACACCTTATGATCGGCAAAAATGATAGTACAAAAAGAAAAAAAGTCATATGAGTCTACAAAAGGCAATCATCCTATCATTGGTGATGATAATGATAAGAAACCACTGTACAGGCCACCCTACAAAGGAACCTCTTGAAAGGTCATGGGACCCCAATCACATAGCGTTGTAGCCTAAGAGGAATGTCATCTATGCTAGTCTTTGGAATGTCTGTTGTCAAACACTCTAGATGGTTTTCCAATTCGGCCAGGGTCTCTGTAGATTCATCCCGTGGGGTTGGTGCTACTGCAGCTGGCTGTTTCCTCTCATAGGGCCGGATAGTGGCTGGTTGCCATGGACCTACATCTGCATTTGAAACTTTTACTATCAATTTTGGGATGATCTAAAAACAAAAAAAAATTAAATTATAAAATGTTGAAAATGATTTTACCTGAGTCATCACATTGCTCTCCTGGTGGAAAAGCCATGTCTGGGTCACCACGATAATCCATCCCAGCATAAGGAAAGTCCTGAATCACGAAAACTTGGTTCTCCAACGAAGGAAAATACTCAGGAGGAAATCGAACAACCTTTGAACCCTCCTCAGGATGACGGGCCATAATTGCAACCCAACACATCAGCTTGGGCTCTCGGGGAAGTCCAGCTTCAACGGAAAGATGTTGTGGGACCAACATTGGGACCCTCTCTAGATCAAAGTTCACAACTAAGAAACCATATCCAAAGTTTTTCAGTTGTCCGTTCTTTACTCTAGTCAGTTGGCCTTTTACATTAGCCAACACAGCTTCGCACCAATTGAAGACGGTGCCTCGAAAACAGTCTACTGCCATCCGCATTTGGGATCCAGTGGCCATATGTAGTGTTGTGCTTCCACAGAGTATGGTGACAGTAAATGCAATCACTTTGAGTTCAGGACGGGAGATGGTTTTTATATCAATCCCTTTGTCCTTGGTTTGGTCATTACAAAACTCTAGCCAGAGGCTATCGACAGACTGGCCACCTGGCCTAGTCCTGAATAGAGTCAATTTTTCACCTCTCTTGGGCAAACCAGTCAAAAAGTAAATGTCCTCTGGCTCCATTTCGAGCTAGTGGCCACCAATAATGAAACACTGGTCCTGCACATTCCACCTGTCCACTAGCCACTGCAGAAAGTCTACTTGGGCCCTCATGCCAGGTATGGCCCAGAATTTAAATAACCCGCATGCCTTTAATGCATCAATTGAAGGTTGATGATTGATTGCAGTGAGGTCCACATCCTCATGCTCCCGTTCCCACCAACTAAGCATGATGTATACCCTACATTAAAAGAAAAGGCGGATTAGAATTTTTTAAATCAAAGTTTTTGGGCAAAATTTGAAGCATTTTCAATTTTAGAACCTATGCCGCAGGGACCGCACTCTCTAGTTAGAGACAATGCATAGGTCCGCACTCTACCTAAACAACGAGTGCGAGCCCCTGGCTTTTTCTTGCATATGAAGAAGTCGAGGTCCATAGGTTTCGCATGCTGCGCCTGCGGACCCCTGTGAGCGGACTTTTAAACAAATTTCTTCCTAAAAAATCAAAATATAAACCTAAAAACAAATTTCAAACGGTTGAAATGCAAGAGTAAAGTGATGTGGATTACCTGGAGGTGACGGGGTTTGATTCCAACAGATGGATTTTCTGTAGTCTTCACAGGAAGTTTCTTACCCAAAAGCTCTCTTTCTCACTCTGAAGTTAAACGGTAAAAATGAATTTACAAAAGCCCTTTTTATAAGATTTTTTGAATAAATGAATTTTTAATTTGTTTATTTTTCACTTTAAAGAGGTAACTTTTGAAGCATTTTTATTTATTTTAAACAGGTATGGGTAATGTTTGAGTTTTTGTGCAGAATATCAGATTTTTCAGGAAAAATTGATCATTTTCGACAAAAACATTAGATTCATCTTTAAGCTCTTTTCTAACTCCTAAAATATTAAAAGATTGCCAAGTTTTTCTTTTGAATCTTGTTAAAACGGAATTAAAAGGACGGTCCACTTATAGCTCTTTTCTGACCGTATAAACATGAAAAGATTGCCGGATTTTTATCGTTTGAAATTCGATATTGGTTATAAAACGACGTGTCTTCGGTCGCTTTTTTACTTTTTTTGGATCAGAGACACTAATTATGAAAAGTACTCCTTGATCGTAATGGTCAAGCAGTTCTCTCAAGTATTATTTTATACTTTTTCGGGCTTGGGAGACACAAATTTATGAAAAAGGACAACCATGGAGTTTTCTTAAGTTTTTCCGACTCCCTAAAATTGAAAAACACCGAGTTTCTCCTATATTGGACTCGTTAAAATTTAACAGGAATGGACCACTCCTTCTTAGGGTTCAAATTTAAACTAAGTTGGACTCATCCGAAGGATGAGCTTATAATCAAGAAAATGTTATCCTCCTCAAGCTTGTCAAAAATAAAGCGGTACTTGCCAGAAATGGTGGGGGAAAGAGAGAAAAATGAACCTGTTTGTCATCTTCGTGTCCTAGAAAAGCATTCAACCACTCTTGAACATGACACTTTTTGTTCACCTGGGTTGGGAAATCCTTTGCCTAATAGCTAATCAAATCATATTGAAAGTCTTCAGCTGGTTTCTGGGTATTAGCTTTGGGTCAATTGTCACCAAACCATCTGCAGTGTCGTTATGTGTTCAAGAGGTCAGTGAAAATAAACCATTCATCTACGAATATTTGTCATCCATCTTGACCATCCCTGAGTCAGTCCTTGCAAACATATTTTTTCAAGCTTGATCTATGATTTTGTGTTGTGGGCTTGCCTACGACGGATCACTTTCTATCGACTTCAGCTCATTATCTAGAAAGATGATCTAGAAATGGTCAGTACCTTGGAATCTTCATGCCTCAATGGCAGGTTTCTCGCCTTCAACGATAGGTTGCATCATTGAACTTCAATAAAAGGATTCCGTGACATATTCGACATCAACACATCTATTCACATTTCATGGATTGTACTGAGTACTTTGAGAGCCATTGACATTACTGGTGGTTTCTCTCACATTTTTTAACAGCTTACATCATTGATTAGTAATCAAGTGGTTTCTACCATGTTCGACTTTGACACATTCATTCACATGGATAGAATCGTACTATTTTGGGAAGTAGAAATCAAGACCCTAGATCTAGTTTCCACCATCCAGGCTGCGAGGAATTTTGTATTCATTATACAATAGACTATTCATAAGTAGATGGCTACACCCATATTGTGTCTACATGTGTTTATAATTGTGATGTATTACAAGATCATTCCTATATCAGAGCAGTTTAGTTAGTTTTCTAGTCAGTTTTGATTTGAGTATGGGAATGCCTACCTCAGCGATGATATGATCTCATATATATATTTTGTATTGAATGTTTTTACAGGTTCCAACCAGGCTCTCCACAAGATGATCCTCGAAATGATAAAGTACTTCACTCTTCTTAGATGACAAATATTATCTATTACAGACTTCGCACTTTAGGGGGCAATCTGTTACACAAAATATTGTCACCATGGCTTTCTGTAGTCAGTGTGAGTCTATCACCACTCATACTGTCCTCCTTTTCAAGTCTTAAACCTCAGCTCTTCATGTCAAGCCTTAAAAATGAGATAAATTCCTTGAAAATCTCTAAAACTCTGGTTCCGCACTTTCTCTTAGCATTACCTGCAGTCCCGCACTCCTTGGTCATGTTCCCTGTGGACCTGCCCGCTCTGTCTCTAAAGGAAAGGGTGCGGACCCCTGTAAAAGTAAAAAATGCGCAAGTTTATTATTAAAAACTCACTTTGGATTAATTTTGGACGCTTCTAGAAGGAATCTTGAGGTGGCAAGTTCGCTCCTAGGTGGTTCATGCATTCCATAACTAAAGGAGCTAACCCCTTGATGAGAGGAGCTTATCCCTTTGAAGAAGGACTCTATCCCTTTGAAGGTGGACCTGGTAACTTCTTTCCTCTACACTATAAAATGAGGCATTGGGTTGGTTGCTAGGGAGGTTGAAAGCTGAATATTTTTGAGGGTAAATTCTGTTGGAATTTAGACTTCCTAATTGAGCTTGAGAGGAGAGATTACATACCTTTTGATCTCTTTGGGAAGAGAGTGAAACTTGTCAAAGTAGAGGAGATTCTTGCTGGACCCTGGGAGGAGCTTGTACAGCATCAAGGCACCAAGGTTGTAAAGTTCTTCTTTGTTTAAAGGTAATACAATCAGGTTCATTTTTCTCAATAAATTGTCTTCTATGATTTATTTCATGAATTCCTTGATCATCATGATAAATATGGTTTATTATATTGGCTATGCAGGTGTTATTTGATGTGTGCCTGTTTGTGTTTGCAGGTTCTTTAAAAAGGAGCTCATTTGGATGAACGGAGTGTGGCTTCCACAAACTAGCACTGGACTTGAGGTAGGGTCTAAAACATCTCTTGGCTTTTATTTATAAATCACATATTTAGAGAAAGATAGAATTCGTTTGGTTTGCTTGTCGCTAGATATCCTTAGATACTAGGGAGATCGGTCTTGTCCGCAAGAACGATTTATCTGCCCGACACCATTGTTTCTCAATAATAAATAGGCCTTTTATCCTCTTTGTAACATAGTTCAGAGGCATGTAGTCGCCACATATCTTCTCAGAGATAAGCTACCATCGCCCAAGCTAGTCTTATTTCTAGTCTATTTGTAAGCATATTTGAATATTTGATATTAATGAAATGAAATGTTATTTCTATTGCATTTCTGTATTTATGGTTATATCTGTAATTTTTTTTGCGTTCCTGTTTAAATCCATATCAACATGGATTTATCGAGACCAATGATATTCATCCACATGGCCCTCTAGAGGAGAGAGAAAAGGCTTGCTACCCTCTTTTGGTTTTGTGACTAATTCCTTTGTTAAAATTTTCAAGGAATTCCCCCGACAGTTTATACTATCAATGTTTTTTCCCATAATTTATTAATAGAGGTCACTTGAAGATCATTGATTTCCGACTTGCGACATGCCTATATGCATTGGATTGCCGATATGTTCTTTGTGCCACTGATGTGCAATCATCAATGTGCGATTTGCGATATCGGTTTGTTACATGAAGCGCCAAATTCCATTGTGTCTGATCCTCTAATTTGTGATTTGTGACATGCCCAATGTTGTTGCAATTGGCGATCACCAATTTCACCCCAAACCTCTAGTTTGCCTCATCGATGCCAGGGACCTTCGATCTGTGATGTACCATATGACTGATCCTCTGATTTTTTATCGCCGATTGGACACGTGGTAGAATGACACAACCTCAAACTTAGAATTTTTCAAGTTTTCCCTTTGTCTTTTGGTTTTGAGAGGCATAACTTCAACTTGATCTAACTTTTGATCCAGAATTCCATTCTGGGACTTCCACATACCATTCGAAAGATTGTTCAGAGAACTATCCTTTGGAGAGGGTCTAATTTGGGATTTATGTGATTCTATGGCTTAGGATATGGCTACAAACCTATATGATCCTTTGCACTGTTTTTTTTTTTACAGCTGGAATGCTTTTTACAGAAGGTGAAAACATTGGCTCCAACTGGGGATAGTGCCTTGCTAGCAAGGTGATGAGAGCCTATAGAATAACAACCTTCTATCTATTGGACATGGAGTCATTTTATTCATGTATATAAAAACAAAAATAGAAATATAAATAACTAAAAACATTGCTGATATTTTACAATGGCTCAATGATATGTAAAATGGGTGAGAACCAAACCTCTTAATGCTAGAAATAAAGCTTGAGGAATTTCCCATTTACAGGCAGCTCAAGCATTTCACCCTCCAATTTCTCCAGCATAAAAGTATTGTTTCCTTTAGTCTCAACAACCTTGAAGGGTCCAAACCATAAGGGATCAAATTTACCATGTTTCCCTTTGTCTTCTCTTCTCACATCCCACCTCAGAACTAGATCTCCTAGTTGGAGAGGCATGTCTTTAGATTTCTTATCAAACAAGGATTTCATTCTTTGCTGGTAGTTGTCTAATCTGTGATTTACCCATTCTCTACTCTCCTGAAGCTCCACTAATTGATTTATCCTTCTAGTTAGTGAGTTTATTTCTTCTTTCACATCTTGTAGCATCTTAGCAACCAACATAGAAAGCTGTATAGGGAATACAACTGCCTTTCCATAGACTAGCTCGAAAGGCGATTTATCTGTAGATGTTTTTTGGAGTGACCCTGCTTGCCCATAGTACAATTTTTAGGTGAGAATCCCAGTTCTTATGACTTTCTGCAATTGTCTTCTTCAGGATTCTCACCACCGTTTTGTTGGAAGACTCAACCAGCCCATTTCCTTAAGGATAGTAGATAGTAGAGTGGCCAATTGTGATGTTAAATTTCTGGCAAAAGGTGATAAATTTTGAAAATTTAAAATCCCAGGTGTTATTAGTGACAATCTTCGTAGGACACCCAAACTTGGCCAAGATAGTCTCCTCCAAAAATTTTATTGCCACAGTGTCAGTTGCATTTTTGACTGGGATTGCTTCTACCCACTCGGTGAAATAGTCTATGCCTCTAAGGATCCACTTGTGCTGGCCTCTGGAAGGAGGTTGTATCTCTCTGATAAAGTCTAGTCCCCATTTCCTGAAGGGTTCCTTTATACAAACATGGATCAAGGAGAGTGGAACTGATGTTTTCTTTTCAACAAACACTTAACATTGCTGACAAGACCTAACATAAGAGTGAACATATCTGAATAGTTTAGGCCAATAGAACCCTACTTTAAATATCTTATTCGCAGTGATATTCCAGTTTTAATGCCCCCCCACAAACACTACTATGGAACTCATCCATCACTCTTTGAGTTTATGTCTCAACCAAACACAATAGTAGAATTCACATCGGGTATTTCCAGTACAGTTTCCCATTGGATATAACGAACTTATGGGCTTGAGCCCTCAATGCTTTATACTTGGATTTTTCCATCTTTGTTGGACACCTCAAAAATAGGAGATAGTGGATGACATTCTGATACTAGGTAGAGGTTTCATATTTGATACGAATCTTTTGGATTGAAGTCTTGATCATGGGTTGTGTCCCCTCTTCATCTTATTTTGTTAAAATGTTGATCCCCATGGCTTGACAGTTAGAATCCGATAGGATTTTTCTCAACCCTTGTCCTTTAACACGTTTAGTGGGATTTACATCCATGTCATACTCTTGAATTTTTTCAATCCACTTACCCTTTTTACCATCATTGTCCCCTTTCACCAAGATGTCCTTAACAGTTTCTATCGAGACGTAATCCATGATGTTTGACTGTAAAACATAAACTTTGAAAGCCTTCAGATCTTTGACTATAGAAGATGCCTATTTTTCCAATATATTATATTTTAGTTCAACGTCCCGCAACACTTGAATGAAGAAAGCTATAGGCTTCTCATGACCTTCCTTATTTTTCTGTAGTAACACCACGACTACAGTATGGGGGGAGGCAAAGGAAAATATGTAAAATGGCCCTGAATAGTCTGAATTTACTAACACTGGAGCCTCTGCAAAATATCTCTTGATTATAGAGAAGTATTCTCGTGAATCTGGGCCCCACTTTACTTCGTTCTCCTTATTCAACATCTCCATAATTCCTTTCACTATTTCTGCATAGTTAGGCACAAATCGCCTCAAGAAATTAATCCTCCACCAGAAGACTTGGACCTCCTTTTTATTTCTTGGTAGGGAAATATGACTGATGGCCTCCACTTGCTTAGGATCGATCTTCACCCCTTCTATTGGGTCCCTATAATACTAGTGATTACCCCATTACTATTGTAGTTATACCCCTTATTTATATTGTTCTGCCCCTATTACCCCCATATTGTTATTTCTGTGCCCCATAGAATCCCTCTATTGTTATTTTTGTGGCTTTATATTATTATTGTTAGGTCGGCTGGATTATATTGTGACTCCCTAGACTCCTATATATAGAAAGGAGGTTTTGTCATTTGTATCATCCAAGAATTGATCATTTATGTAATGTAAAGGAGGTTGCCCCCTCGAAGAGGTTGAATTCTAAGGCGTGGATCTCTCTTTTCTATCTTTTTGTGAGCTGGTTTCATAACATTTGGTATCAGAGCTTTGGATTCTAGGGTTTCGCTGCTCCAAACAGGTCATCGTGGAATTTTCGCTATAACTTTTTTTCTGTGACGTTTCAGAAGTCAAAAAAAAAACCCATTTGAGAAGAATTGGCGCTGAACCTTGGGTCCGAATTTCAGAGCCTTTCTCACGATATTTTCGGAGATATGATCTGAGGAAGTTGGTCTTTTTGCAGACTCCTGAATTACATTCAAAACATGTGACCTGGGGAAAATCATCATAACTCTCTCTCTGAGGATCGGATTGAAATTTTGTAAAAAGGTACAGAAAGAGGACGGACTGTAGTTTCTTTTATGTGTGTTTCAGATTCAAAGGTTGAAACAATGACTCGTGGCACGTCGTACAAGTTCGCTCTACTGAACCAGTCTAAAAGCAAGTCACGGTGGGAGATTTCACATAACCCTTCCTTGGAGAATCCAATTTGGCTCAGACTTGTGGCATTGGAAAGAGGACGTAGAAAGCTACTACAGGTAGCAATTTCAGAATTGGAGGATCCGAAATTACAGAGATACATCAGATTCAATATCAGGCTTCTATAAAGTGAAAAAAGGTGTGTAGTTTTTTTTTAATTTTTGTGTAAGCTTGGTTTAACGGAATTCAAAGGGCATAGTAAAACTTTATTATCGGTAACTGATGCCCTGAGGAAAGAAAATGCAAACACCTAGTAAGGAACCTGAAAGCTCTAGCATGACTCATGAAGAAGAGGAAGAAATGCTACATGATATATCAAAATTACAAGAACAAGTGCAACAAATGTCACGCTCACAAAAGCTAACAGAAGCTAAGATAAGTGGCGTGGAATCTAAGGTAAATGGCGTGGAATCTAAGATAAAGGGAATGGAAGCTAAGATGGATGGCATGGAAGTTAAGATTGACGCTAAAATTGATGGCATGGACGCTAAAATTGATGGCATGGATGATAAGATGGATGAATTGAAGAAGTTGCTACAAGAAAGGGTCACTAATGGTGAAAAGGTAGTAAAGGAAACTCATGATGAGAATAAAAGAAATGTTAATCATGATTCCATAGACTCTAATGTTGGATCAAAGACTCACCATGTTCCAAAAATCGATGTGAGGAAGTTTGATGGCAAGGATCCCGCCACATGGATATTACAGATGGAGCAATTCTTCGATCTCAATAATGTGCAAAACACACAAAAGGTACGTATGGCAACTTTATATTTGGAACCAAATCAGTTTGTATGGTATCAATGGCTTTGTTCTCGTAAACAATTTATCACTTGGGCAATTTTTACGGAAGAATTGATAGCACATTATGAGGATACAAAAAGCAACACTTTTTTTAGCCAATTGATAAGTCTCAAACAAAAGGGTTCAATAATGGAGCACATTGAGGAGTTCCAAAAATTGAACATAAGGGTAAAAGATATTCCAGAGGAGCATAGGATTGATGTGTTCATAGGGTCTTTAAAGGATAATATCCAACATGATGTGCGCCTTTGGGAACCTGATTCATTAGAGAAGGCATTCAGGTTAGCAAGAAAAATGGAAAGCAAAATTATGGCAACTAGGAAGCATACCGTTCACAACTATAAAGACGGAAGTGTTGTTGCCCATAGTCTTCCACAACCTACAAGGTTGACACCACAACAATTGGAAGAAAAAAGAGCAAAAGGGCTTTGTTACAATTGTGATAGCAAATACACAAAAGGTCATAAGTGTGCTGAGAAGAAATTATTCTACATAGATTGTGAAGAGGAAGAAGAAAAGGAGCAAGAAAGGTCAAAAGAAGAGGATATATTCCAGGAACAAAGCCTAGATGAAGAACAAATAAATCCGACCATATCTTGTAATGCATTGGCAGGAATTACCACTCCTCAAACCATCAAGATAGAAGGACAAATCAAGAAGAAAAAGGTAATAGTGTTGATTGATTCAGGAAGCACCCACAATTTTATTCATTGTAGGGTAGCAAAAGAATTGAATTGCTTCCTATATCCAGCACCAGAGTGTCAAGTGATGATTGCAAATGGAGGAACAATAAATTGTTCTGGAAAGTGCCATAATATCAAGCTATCCATGGGAGAATATGTATTGACTAGCCCAATGCTTTCCATTCCAATGGGAGGTGCTGATGTTGTACTAGGAGTCCAATGGCTACAATCCTTGGGTACAATAGCTTTTAATTTTCAAGAACTTTTCATGAAATTTTCTGTGGAAGGAAAGGAAGTTGAATTAAGGGGTATTGCAGGGAAACCAGGAAAGATAATCAGCTCTAATGGCATGACAAAGCTTCTAAAAAAGGAGCAAAGAGGTGTAATTGCACAATTATGTTCGCTAGATGTTTCCACATTGGAATCATCTATTTCTCCAGATCTCCAAAAAGTCCTGGACAATCATTCCAAGGTATTTGAGACTCCCAAAGGTCTCCCACCTATGCGTGATCATGATCATGCTATTCATCTGATTCCAGGAAGTGTTCCTCCAAACATCAGGCCGTACAGATATCCCTATGTCCAAAAAAGTGAAATTGAACGTATGGTTGCAGAAATGCTAGAGGCTGGTATAATTCAACCGAGTCAAAGTTCTTTCTCAGCTCCAGTAGTATTGGTGCACAAGAAGGATGGATCATGGCGCATGTGTCCGGATTATAGGGAGCTCAACAAGCTCACTATTAAAGATAAGTTCCCCATTCCTGTTATTGATGAATTACTGGATGAATTGCATGGATCAATTTACTTCACCAAGTTGGATCTTCGTTCGGGATATCATCAAATCAGAATGAAGATTGAAGACATTCCGAAAACGGCATTTAGAACTCATGAGGGTCATTATGAATTTTTGGTCATGCCTTTTGGCCTTACCAATGCACCTTCAACATTTCAAGGTTTGATGAATTCAATTTTCAAACCATTCCTTAGAAAATTTGTGTTAGTATTTTTTGATGATATACTAATCTACAACAAGTCTTGGAAGGATCATGTTGAACATGTTGACAGGGTGCTACAACTATTGGAGGAGAAACAATTATATGCAAAAAGATCCAAATGTTTCTTTGGAGTCCAGGAGGTGGAATATTTGGGTCATATTGTATCTCATGAAGGAGTTAAGGTAGACCCTAGCAAAATTAAAGCCATTAAGGAATGGAAAATCCCCACATCCATAAAGCATCTGCGAGGATTTCTTGGGTTGACAGGGTATTATCGCAAGTTTGTTAAGAATTATGGGAGAATAGCAGCACCTCTAACAACATTATTGAAGAAAGATTCATTTTCATGGACTCCGGAAGCAACAAAGGCCTTTGAACATCTTAAAGAGGCAATGTGCCAAGCACCGGTCTTAGCTACACCGGACTTCACAAAAACCTTTATTGTGGAATGTGATGCTTCAGGAAATGGAATTGGTGCTGTTCTAATGCAAGATGAAAGACCCATTGCTTTTGAAAGTCGTCCAATCAAGGGAAAGTTTTTAAGCAAAGCTATTTATGAGAAGGAAATGTTGGCAATACTCCATGCACTTAAGAAATGGCGACCCTACCTAATGGGAAGACACTTCAAGGTAAAAACGGATCATGATAGCCTTAAATACTTTTTAGAACAAAGATTATCCTCTGAAGAGCAACAAAAGTGGGTCACAAAGATGTTGGGTTATGACTTTGAAATCATCTACAAAAAAGGGAAGCAAAATGTGGTGGCAGATGCACTCTCAAGAAAGGATGAGGATGTGGAAGCATTGTTGTGTGCCATTTCTATTATCCAACCAGATTGGATAAATGAAGCAAGGGAGGAATGGAAGAATGACGAAGAAGTGTGGGCACTTATTCGAAAGTTACAACAAGATTCCAGTACTTCTGATACATTTAGCTGGAAAAATGATTCGTTATGGTACAAAGATCGCTTATACCTCTGTAAGAATTCCCAGCTAAAACAAAAGATTCTTATGGAATTGCACACTTCTCCCTTAGGAGGGCACTCAGGATTTTTAAAAACTTACCACAGGGTTAAGAAGGAATTTTTTTGGGATGGCCTTAAATCAGATATTCAAAAGTTTGTGGCAGAATGTTTGGTTTGCCAGCAAAATAAAGTTGAAACAATTAAGACACCGGGTCTATTACAACCTTTATCCATTCCAAGCCAACGTTGGGAGGAGGTTTCAATGGATTTTATCACAGGTTTACCCAAGTCTGAGGGAAAGAGTGTCATCATGGTGGTAGTTGACAGACTTACCAAGTATGCACACTTTTGTGCATTATCACATCCATTTAAAGCCAGTACAGTTTCTACTGCATTTATGGAAACAGTTCAAAAGCTACATGGAAACCCAAAGATTATTGTAAGTGACAGAGATCCCATTTTCACTGGAAATTTTTGGACAGAATTATTTTCTTGTCTTGGTACTCAGTTAGCTCATAGCTCATCTTATCATCCTCAATCTGATGGGCAAACTGAGATAGTAAACAAATGTTTGGAAGGATATCTTCGTTGCTTTGTATCTGATAAACAGACACAATGGGTCAAATGGTTGCCTCTGGCTGAATGGTGGTATAACACTTCCTTCCATACAGCAACAAAAATGACCCCATTTATGGCACTTTATGGGTATCAACCACCATCCATCACATCATATTTAAGAGAAAATTCTAAGGTTCAGGCAGTGGAACATCACATCGAACATCAACAACAAGTCCTCCAACTCTTAAAGGATAACCTCGTGTTGGCACAAAATAGAATGAAACAACAGGCAGATCAACATCGCAGTGAAAGAAGTTTTGATGTAGGTGATTGGGTATTCCTACGGCTACAACCATATAAGCAAATGTCCCTAAAGCAAGCTAAGAAGGATAATAAATTATCACCAAAGTATTATGGTCCGTACAAGGTGTTGCAAAAGATTGGTACTATGGCATACAAATTGGAGCTTCCTGCAGCTTCTCGATTGCACCCAGTTTTCCATGTTTCATGTTTAAAGAAGGTTATAGGTGACAAGCTCCCAATTCAAACAATATTGCCAGAACTTGATGAGGAAGGAAAAATTATATTGGAACCGGAAGCAGTCATAGAAACAAGAACTCGACAGCTACGAAATCGATCAATTTCAGAGTATCTTATCAAGTGGAAGAACTTATCCGCTGAAGATTCCACATGGGAGGATGAGAATTTTATGCAGAAGTATCCAGAACTACTCAAGCGTTGAGGACAACACTTTTTTGAAGGAGAGGGGCATGTTGGGTCCCTATAATACTAGTGATTACCCCATTACTATTGTAGTTATACCCCTTATTTATATTGTTGTGCCCCTATTACCCCCATATTGTTATTTCTGTGCCCCATAGAATCCCTCTATTGTTATTTTTGTGGCTTTATATTATTATTGTTAGGTCGGCTGGATTATATTGTGACTCCCTAGACTCCTATATATAGAAAGGAGGTTTTGTCATTTGTATCATCCAAGAATTGATCATTTATGTAATGTAAAGGAGGTTGCCCCCTCGAAGAGGCTGAATTCTAAGGCGTGGATCTCTCTTTTCTATCTTTTTGTGAGCTGGTTTCATAACACCTTCCTATGCTATGATGTGCCCCAATAAGTTTCCTTCACTTAAAGCGAACTGGGATTTCTTGGGATTTAGAGACAACCCATACTTCTTGCGTTTCTCAAAGGTGAGTTTCAGAAGTTCAATATGATACTCATCTATTTTGGAGAAAACAATGATATCATCCAAATAAACCACCATGAATTTCGCTTGCTCTGCCACGAATGACATGTCCATTGCTCTCTAGAAATTTTCTCCTACATTTATAAGGACGAATGACATCCTTGCATACATGAAAGTCCCCCAAGGTGTAGTGAAAGTGGTTTTCTTCTGATCATTAGGATGCACTGCTACCTAATTATACCCTGAAAAACCATCCATCATAGATATCCAAGAAGAGCCAACTACCTTATGTAAAATATGGTCCATTTTAGGAAATGGGTATTTTTGTTTCAAAGAAGCTCTATTGAGGTTCCTGAAATCCATGCATAATCTTATTTCTCCATTCTTCTTCCTAATAGAAACTAGATTTGCAACCCATTCTGAGTACCTCAGTGGTACAATGATCTTAGCCTAAAGTAACTTCTTCACTTCCTTCTCAATGGATGGGAGTAGAAGGGGATTGATTTGTCTGAGTTTCTACTTACAAGGCTTCATCCCACTCTTTAAAGGAATCTTATGTTGAATGAAATTTATATCAAAAGTATTTAAATCATCATAAGACCAAGCAAAAACATATTTATAATCTCTTAATAGATTTAAGTACCTTTTTTTGTATTTCCGAGGGATCCATTTTGACAACTTGATCATCGGGGGTTCATCCTCTGAGCCTATGTTGCAACCCTCCACTTGTTCATCAACTTCATTTTTAGTAGGTTTAGAAGCCACGCCATTGGATTTGAATATCCTCTCCAAAGGAACTAGACCCTATGGAATGGAATTTCCTTTCAGTTGCAAAAATCTATGTCCTGCGATATTTTCCTCCCATGCGGTTGGTTATTCTTTTGTCACTTCCTCTTCTTCTTGATCAATCATAGAGTTTGAGAATTCCCTAATGACTTCCATGAAGCGCTTGATTTTCTCATCATCCTCAAACACTTTCCAGTGTTTCACATTGTCAAGCACTAAGGGTCTGTACCTAAATTCAATTTCATACCTGAGCAGTGGATTTTGTGGTGGCTTGAAATCACTGGCAACTATAGCTAACGAATCAACCATTCGATTTCCTTCCCTCGGTAAGAACTGAACATTAAAATCTGAGAATAAGTTGTCGATTAAGTCTCAAACCTCATTTATGTAGGCTATTAATGAGGGTGCTTTGTTAGAAATTGATCCTTGATTTTGCTTCACTACTAGTTCCGAGTCTCCAAATACAGTCAGGCAGTCAATGTTTAGATTCTTTGCTACTTTCAGGCCCAGTAGAAATGCCTCATACTCTGCCACATTGTTGGTGGATTCAAATTCCAATTTTAAGGAAAGGGGAATCAAGCTACCCTTTGGAGAGATCAACAATACCACCACTCCATTTCCTTCTTAGAATTGACACCATCAAAATACAACTTCCATACTTTGCTACAAACTTTGAGCCATTGGTCTGATTTGACTGCACGTTGTACCTGTGTTTCTTCTAGAATAAAGTAATCTTCTTCTCTCATGAAGTAGGAGATATCCCTTTTTGTCCCATACACAGGAGTATTATTTGGGCAATCCACTCTTGTGACTATTTTAACGAATCTGGATTCTTTGTACAATCTCCTTTCCTCTCCACCAAAGATAGGAATGGTAGCATAAGTAAGATCTATCTTGGTGGAACCTTCAATATTTAATCCCCAAGACCTGGACAAAAGCATACCAAACCTTGCAGGGATATCAACAACTACAATTTCCATCACCATGTTTTTCACTAGGATCTGGGCCAAATTCACCGCCAAGTCCTTGATCATCCCCAAGCACTTAACCCTCTTAGATTTAAAAGAATAGATATCTTTATATGGTCTAGTTATCTCTAGACCCAATTTCTCCATTACTGACAATGACATCAAATTATGAGAAGCTCTCAAGTCCAACATGCAATTATGGAGCAGGAGGTCATGTACTACCAGAGTAACATAAAAAGGTGGAGTCGAGGGATCTTATTCTTCAACATGAGGTCCAAATAATACCATTGGCCTTTCCTCTTGCAGGTTTATGCTATCAAGTGGTTGGACTGAAGTGGATGGAAACATAAACTAAGAGAATTGGGCCTTGTAGGTGGGATGTTTCAAGGGATCAGACAATGGGACTGAGATCTTGACTCTCCCAAGCTCTTTCTAAAGGTTAAATATGGTAGGGCCTTTTTCTACAGTGCTAATTTCTATAGGCTCATTTTATTTCTCATGGATGGGTCTAGAAGGGGAGGTGATTTACCTTCTTTGATGACTTCAGAATTATAGTAGTTCAGATCCGAGGACTCTTTCTTTCTTGGAATAATTGGATCTATAGGTCCCTTCCCCTTGTCAGTAAGCTTAGGAGGCTCCTGAGAGGAAGTACCTTCATTTTGATCTTGTACTCTTGGTCTCTTTCTAGATGATTGCAGATTGTATTTCTTGTGCAAATGATCCTACTGAAATCAATGAACTGTTTGCAGTAGTCATCGATATATTCATCATCTAGTGTTGCATCAAGATCCTCCTCCTCTTCTTCATATATTTTGAGTTCTTGTCCTTCATAAGAGAAAGAGGAATACAAGTTCCCCTGAACATCACTTGTATCTGGTATCAATTCCTTCATATCATCTTCTATATACAACAGAGGATGAATGTGGTCTTGTTGCTATTTACTCTCCCTTTGCATTATCTGTAGGTGAGGCATTCTATATTGGGGATTAAAACCCTGATTAGCAGCTGTGAAGTTATGTCTTTGAAGGCTTTTATTCTCTAGCTCCAATCAGTTTTCTTGATAAGTTATTTATCAACTCATCCATCTCCTCTATCCTCAGTTCTTAGGATTCTCTCTCACTAGAGGAAGTTGCCTCCTCTTTTCCATTTTTCTTCTCTCTGGGATTAGATCTGTGTCTTGACTTCCTGGTTGAGGTAAAATTTGCTTCTACCTTGAGACCATAAGTTTGAATTTGGTCAAAGGAATGAGACTTCCTCTCTCTGAGTGTGAAGCCAAATTCTAAATCAAAGGCCCCAACAAAGACAACTTGGGTAGTGGTATGTGGAGGTGTGATTTCAGCATGTAGATTGTTGTACAATTTATTAAATCTTTTAATAAAATTTGAGATATCCTCACTATATTTCTTCTTGATAACATTAAACTTAGTGGGAATTTATCCATGGTCTCTCTTCTAACCCCATTTTTGTATAAAATATTTCTCAATTTATTCCCAAGTGTTAATGGTATAATTTGACAAGGATTTAAACCATATCTTGACTTCCCCATCCAAAGATTAGACGAAAAGCCTCAACACTATGTCTTGGTGCTCAACATTCAAATTTTCCACAAGACACAAAAAATTCTATGTGTCTCTATGTTGTTATATCAACTTCTTCATTATACTCGGACAGGAGCTTGAGATAGTCTCATGGCATAGCATTTAAAAGTTGAGGTAGGTTTAAGGGAGCATATTTGTTTAACAAGAAGCCTGAGACAACCATTTGGATCAAAGGTGGTGGTACTTGAATTATTAGAGGAGCCTGAGGTATGAATAATGGTAAGACAACTGATCGTCAGTGGAATGAAAAAATTTTCACACTGTGGTTAGGGTTGCTTTGTACTTTATCTTTTGTCTCCTCAACTTCTTCTTTGATCTCTAGAGACATGATACTGAGAAGATGACCACTTTTTGGAGGATATACCAGAACTTTGGGAGAAAGTTTAGAATAATGAATTACATCCTTCTGTGAACTGGATGAAGATGTTTCGGGGAATGAAGAGACAATACCATCAATATTTGGAGTCCTTTCTTTCCAAATCCTTCCGAATATTATTCTTTCTGGGTGAGATACAGATGGTGCTTTTTGCTGAGAGGTATCTGAGCGGGTATGGGCATATTATAAGCCAGAATGATCAAATAAAAATACATATAGTGGAGTCGCCAAGGTGTTTATAAATAAATTTAGATAGTGGAGTCGCCAAGGTGAGGGATCTTCAACCCACACTTCCCTTGCTAAATTGACAGAGGGTATGCGGAGATTTGTTGTACCCAGGGAAAAGTATTTCACATTCATTCCCCATCAACAATGCAAAAAATATTTTGTTGCTTTTTCTAGCACCTGTAGAACAAGTGATTTAGGAAATATGAAATCTTCTTAGAGACAACCTTTGGGTTGATTGTAGAATAGTGCCTAGGACATCTTAAAGAGTGCTTGACAAATTTATATAAAGACTTGCAACACTTTAGTTGGTCACAAATGATGTAAATGGGTTTGATTTAGAACCATTCATAAAGGTATAATATATGAAGTAGCTTGTACAAAAGATTACTCAACAAATAATCTTCAACTCACAGGTGGCTAAATCAGATTAGGAATGTGTATTGATTTAATTGTTGAAACATAGGTAATGGGAGAAGACAATAGAAGAGGATTCCATCATATAAAGATTAAGGTATAAGAATTTTATATATCAAGACTCAGAGAGAAAAAAGTGGGAGAGAGCGTTGTGAAGTGCTAAGATGCATGGAGTGCTTTTTAAAGAATCAATTTCCACCATGAAACAAACATTATCCATCAATGTTTTGATTTAAATAAATCTTCATTTGAAGGGAAAGACAACTAGCTTCTACTTGAGATGCAATCTGTGAAGAATTTTAAACATATATGAAGAAACAAATAGAGAAGAACATACTACAAATATAATAAGTTGGAATCACCTAGAACTTTGTATTAATCTCTTGAGAAAAACCAACATACATCAAGTTCAATACATGTCTTTATGAAACCAAGAACAAGTCTCTTAAAAGAGAAGTCATTCCAAAAAATTATGAACCTTTCTTAAGTGTTTCTTCCCTCTTTTTATAAGGAGATGGAGAACTTGAAAATAAGTTACAAAAATATCTCAGGCATGAGTCTCCAACTGTCTACTTGACTAGCTATCTCAACGTGCAAGCTCTGTCACCTCAAATTATTACAACAGAGAGATGCATTTCTTTAAAACAGAATAAAAAAAATAAAAATTAATAAAACATATAACATATGAAACTAAAATGATGGTCCTATAAAAATATCTCCACACCACTTCCTTTGCTGGCCTTTGGTCTAGCCACATCTCTGTCACATTACTCTTCATACTCTCTCGGCCTCAACAAATTTAATTATTTACTTACAAGAACCGGGAGTGATTACTCATGATGGCCATAACATATTCTAAGCATAATGGCCAACTCATCCATCCCCTTAACTTATTTAACCGGAACCAACCCTACCCTGTGAAACAATCACACAAGTGTATCAGAGCTTAGTTTATTCGGGGACTTTAAACTGAACATGATTCATAAAGGTGCGATCACCAATCTCCTTTGGCCCCTTCTGCCTTAGCCCCTGTCATGGCGGAAAAAGTCGTTTGCGCGGACACAACTGACCTCCCTAGGAGTCTAAACTCTCTAGCGACAAACAAGACAAAATGGAGCGATCTTTCTCTAAATACATCTTTTAAAACATGAAAACTACAAGTGTTTAGGCTTACCTTATTCCAAAACGCTGTTGTTGTAGTCCGTCCTTGCCGATCCGGATGAGCTCCTCCTTCACATCAATTCCTGCAACCACAAACAATCAAACAATTACCAAGCACTTGCATCTCATATAATAAAACATATATTCAACATGCAGACCAAGGAACACATGAAATAACTCATTAACACAAGCTATTGAGAAAAATGAACCAGTTTGTATTAATAACGAAACAAAGAAACTCTTACAACCTGGCCTTGGTGTTGTGCAAGTTCCTCCCAGGGTCCATCAAGGGTTTTCCTCTACTTTGACAAAGCTCACCCACTTCCAAGTAGAATCAAGCAAAGACAATCTCTCCTCACAAGGTTCTAAATGGGAGTCCTAATTCCTGCAGCATTTACCCAAAGAAAATGTATAGCTTCAACCTCTCCTCCCTCTGGCTCAATGCCTTTATTTATAGTGCTGTAAAGAGGTTATTCAGGTCCACCATCAATGGGATAATCCCCCTCTTTGGGTGGGATAGCTCCCTTATTGATGGGATAAGTTCCTCCTTAATAGGGATACATGAACCAACTGGAGGCGCATCCATTTCATCAAACCGACCTCTAGAAAGTTCTAGAAGTAACCACAAGTAACTTTTTTAAGATGAAACTTGCGCATTTTGCCTTTTACAGAAGGACGCACCTGTCCCTTAACATACAGAGCGTCCAAGGACGCAGCCTTTGTGAACATTGTGAGCGTCCCCGCAGGTAAGGCTTGAGAGAACCTGCGTCCCCAGAGATAAACACATTTTTTACAAGACTTTCTCTCTTCTTTGAGTTTGAGATGGATAGCAGAGGCATAAGACTTGCCTAAGAGGGTAGCATGACTGTTGATTGAGCCATACTAACTGTAAATAGTCATGGTGACATTTTTTAGTGTAACAGATTGCCCCCTAAAGTGCGAAGCCTGGAATAGATTAGGGTTTTGTAATTCTAGGAAGGGTGAAGCGCTTTATCATTTCAAGGATTGTCTTGTGGATGACCTGGTTGGAACCTGCAATTTTCAACACAAAATACATGTATAAGATTATATCATCACTGAGGTAGGCATTCCCATACTCAGATTCAAAACTTTAACTAATGGACTAACTACTCTGATACAGGAATGATCTTGCAGTACATCATTTTTATAGACTTTTGTAGACACAGTATGGACGCAACCATCTGTTTATGATTAGTCTACATAGATAATGAATACAAAACTCCTCGCAGCGTGGATGGTAGAAACTAGATCCAGGGTCTTCACTTCTACTTCCCGAATTGGTACGATTCTAGCCATGTGATTAAATGATTTGATGTCGAACATGTTAGAAACCACTTGATTACCAGTCGATGATGTAAACTGTTAACAAGCGTGAGAGAGACCACTAGTAATGTCAATGGTTCTCAAAGTACCAAGCACAACCCGTGAAATGTGAATAGATGTTTTGATGTCGAACACTTCACAGAATCCTTTGATCGAAAGTCAATGATGTAAACTGACGTCAAAGGCGAGAAACCTGCCATTGATGCATGCAGACTTCAAGGTACTGTCGATTCCTAAGTCATCTTTCTAGATAATGTGTCGATGTCGATAGAAAGCGACCCGTTGCAGGCAAGCCCGCAACACGAAATCATTGTTCAAGTTGAAGAAATGTTGCTGTAAGGACTGACTCAGGGATGGTCAAATGGATGACAAGTATTTTGCAGGTGAAAGTTTTGCTTGCAGACCTCTTGAACACATAACGACACGACAGATGGCTTGGTGACGAATAACTCAAAGTTAATCCCCGGAACCCGGTTAAAGACTTTCAAAGTGGTTTGATCAACTGTGAGGTAAAAGATTTCCCAACCCAGGTGAATGAAAAAGTGTCGTGTTCAAGAGTGGTAATAAAGTTTCTTTTGAGACAAAAGGTAACAAACAGGTTCATTCTTCTCTCTTTTCCCCCACCATTTCTGGCAAGTACCTCTTTATTTTTAACAAGCTTGAGGAGGATAACATATGCTTGATTATAAGCTCATCCTTCGGACGAGTCCAACCTAGTTTAAATTCGAACCCTAGGAAGGAGTGGTTCGTTCCTGTTTGTAATTGAACAGGTCCTCTACTGTAAAAGTTTAACGAGCCCAGTATAGGAGAAACTCGGCGTTTTTCAATTTTAGAGAGTCTGAAAAAACTAAAGGAGACTCCACGTTGAACTTTTTCGTACATTTGTGTCCCTCAAGCCCGAAAAAGTATAAAATAATACCTGGGGGAACCGCTTGATCTTGCGACCAAGGAGTACTTTCATAATAGTGTCGTTGACCTGAAAAGTAAAAAGCGATCAAGGACACGTCGTTTTATTTCCTTATCGAGTTTGAAACAACAAAAACCCGGCAATCTTTTGCTGATTTTGCGGTCAGAAAAGAGCTAAAAGGGGACCGTCTTTTAATTCCGTTTTAACGAGTGTAAAAGAAACGCTCGGCAATCTTTTCATGTTTTAGGAGTCAGAAAAGGGCTTAAAAGATGACTCTGATATTTTTGTTTGTGAAAAATGACAATTTCCCTCGAAATCCCTTTGTCCTGCACAAAAGCAACACATTACTCATACCTATTTAAAATAGGCAAAAATACATCGGAAAACATCTTTTCATGGTAAAAAATGAACTAATTCATCCAAAAAACCTATAAAAATACCTTTTACCATGTCATTTTTACCGTTTGACTGTTGAGGTTGAAAAAGGAGCTTTTGACAAGAAACTTCCCGTGGTCGCTGCGGAAAATCCGACCGTTGGAATCGAACGCCGTCTTATCCAGGTATTTTACACATCCTACTCTGCATTTCTATCCGTTTAGAATTAATTTTTAGGTCTTAGTTTCATTTTTTGGGGGGGGTTTTGGTTTTGGAATGCGCCTCTTGGCGGACGCGGGTGCCCTTCGGGTGACCTGCGTCCCTCGACTTTTTCCTATACAGGAAAACGGTCGGAAGACGCAGTCCGCCTTCAGGCCAGCCGCGTCCGGGCGCCCTGTACTGTAAAGGCGGGGTGCGTCTTCCGTGAAACGCGCATTTCAAAACCCCAACCCCCTCAAATAACTATCTAAAAATTCCCAAATCAATTTCTAATGACTATTTCTGGTGTGCAGGGCATTAACCATGTTAGATTGGAGAGAAAGAGAGCATGTAGAGGATGATGAAGCAGCAATAAATCATCAACCTTCCCTGGATGCCCTAAGAGCATGCGGGTTATACAAATACTGGACCATACCGGGCATGAGGGGCCAGGTAAGATTCTTGGAATGGCTGGTTGAGCGATGGAACGTTCAAGAACAATGCTTTTACATAGGAGGGCACCAGCTCGAGATAGAGCCCTCGGATGTATACTTTCTTACTGGCTTGTCGAATAGAGGCGAGCAACTCAGTCTTGCGGGGACTAGGCCGGGTGGCCAATCCCTTAATAGTCTCCGCGACGAGTGGTGCACCCCTGGGGCTCACCATTCGAAAGGCATAGAGATAAAACACATCACTTTGCGTGAACTCAAAGTCATAGCGTTCACGGTTACCAGAATTTGCGGCGCGGCCGCTTTACACATTGTTTCCGGATCCCAAATGCGGATGGCAATTGACTGTTACCAAGGCACCATTTTCAACTGGTGTGAAGCTGTGTCGGCTCATATGAAGAGCCAACTGACCAAGGCAAAGAACGGACGACTAAAGACTTTTGGATATGGGCCTCTAGTCGTGAGCTTTGCCTTGGAGAGAGTTCCAATGCTGATCCCTCAGCAACTCACTGTTGATATCTTGGGTCCTCGGGAGCCAAAGCTGATACGATGGGTTGCGGTGATGGCCCGGCATCCTGACGAGGGCACGGCGGTGGTTCGATTCTCAGATAGTTACTTTCACTGGTTAGAGGACCAGGTTTTTTCGATACAGGACTTTCCATATGCCGGAGTGGATTTTAGAGGTGATCCGGACATGGTTCTTCCACAGGGAGAACAATGGGATGACAGAGGTACTTTATTTTCCACAAGTTTTTAAATTATGTATTTTTTTTGTTTTTATATATATCGTCACAAAACTGATAGTAAAAATTTTCAAAATGCAGATGTTGGTCCACAGCGCCCAGCCAACCTCCGGCCTTTTGAGAGGAGACACCCAGTTGCACCGGTACCGGCCCCACAGGACGCGACTGCAGAAGTACTAGCTGAGTTGGAGCATGATCTAGAGCGTCTGACGGCAGATGTGCCTGAGACTACTATGGATGACATTCCTATCAGGCTTCAGCGCTTTGTAGTTGCAGTCCCTGGACCGTTTAGGAGATTTTTGCGTAAGGTAGCCCGTGCAGTGGTGTCGTATAGGGAGCACCACCAGTGATTGACTAGTCACTTTTGTGGACACATGTGACATTTTTGGCTTTTTGTACTTATCATTTTTGCCGATCATAAGGTGTTTTTCAACCTATGATCGAAGACGATGTATATTTTTTGACACACTCCTATCTATATATATATCACTATTACCGGCTTATCTTGTTTCACATATGTGATGAAATGTTTTTAAATTTACTTGCATGATTATCGTAAATGTCTGTCCAACATTCGAGAAGCAATTGCATCTGCTAATGTATTTAAAGACCTTGGAATATGCTGATATTCAATGTAATCAAATTCACGTTCCAAGAGACGCACTCTCAAAAACAATCTTAATAACACAGGATTTCTAATGGCATAAACTCTATTAAGCTGTAATACAACAAGTTCAGAATCTAACCTCACTATCAAACGTCGAATTCCAAATGAAATAGATTCGGATAATAATTCAACCACTGCACTGTATTCTGCAATGTTGTTCGTTGTTTGACTGAGGCTTACCCCATGCATAGAAACTAACTCGTCAGAGGGCGAATAGATAACCCAAGCTGCGGAAGAGATATTCCGTGTACTACGACAAGCACCATCAGCAAATCCAATGTATGTTTGGAGAGGCGTCGACATCTGCAATATCAAGAGTAAAACCAAGATAAGCTAGAATAACGACGAAAAACACACTCTCTAAGCTAAGCACACTGACTAAACTACCAAACACGCTAGCTAGAAAGAAAATCTATCCTATCTAAAAATTTCTCCATACCCACCATTTAAGCATAATACCTTTTTAGGTAAAGTCCATTTCTGGGTTTACCCAAAGAGTCCCCATCAAAATCAACCAGCTCATAAGCCCCTTTTGCTAGCTTTCACTTTACAATGTAGGGTCCATGCCACATAGGAACGAATTTTCCAGCACCTAGCTTATCGTTAGCTTGATCATATAATAGCACTAGGTCTCCCTCCGAAAAACTTCGAGGGGTTACATTTCTATCATACTGAGCTTTCATTCGTTTCGCGTGAGTCTCGATTGCCAATGTAGCATCACGTCGAGTCTCATCTAATTTAGCTAAGTACAATAAACGTTTCTCCTCTTCGGAAGTAGCTGGAAGTAATTCGACAGCCATTTGAAGTGATGGGATTTCGCATTCAATGGGTAACACAGCTTCCAAGCCATAAACTAGCTGGAAAGGAGTGAACCCTGTTGAATTTTTCACTGAGGTTCGGTATGCCCATAGCGCTGAAAATAACATGTTGTGCCAATTCGACCGATGAACACCAATGGTTCGTCGGATCATGATAACTAGAACTTTGTTGATAGACTCAACCAAACCGTTGGCTTGCGGATAATAAGGAGTAGAGCTATCGTGGCGCAAACCAAGCTGGCTTGTAAGCTCAGTCATCATGATGTTTCGAAAATGGCTCCCATGGTCAGTAATGATTGCTTGTGGGACACCAAACCTAGTTATGATATGATTGAATACGAAAACTGCAGCTGTTTTGCCGCTTGCGTCGAATGTAGGCATCGCCTCGGCCCATTTAGTAAAATAATCAACCGCGAGGATGATATACGCATGCCCCCCGGCCGAGTGAGGGTTACAAGTAATAAAGTCGATACCCCATTTGGCGAATGGACCAACGACAATTATAGGGTGGAGAGGAGCAGGTGGAGCGCGCATCTTGCGATCAAACACTTGACAGTTGTGGCACTTCCTGATGGCAATGATACAATCTTTAAACATAGATGGCCAGAAATAGCCAGCGCGCAACACCTTCTGAGCGTGGCATACCCAGACATATGACCGCCACATGCTCCAGAGTGACAATCATTCAAAACCTTCTCAGCCTCTTCGTGAGTTAAACAACGTCGAAAAACTAAGTCTGCCCCCGGCAATAAAGTGTATCTCCAATAATTTTGTATGGCTGGGATTGAAACCGAATTTTTCGACGTTCTGCTTTGGAAGCTTCCGGCCGAAAGGTTTGGGTCTAGAGATAGATGATTATATCCCCGTACCACGGATCTACAGTACTGATAAGAAACAAAGATTCGTCCGGAATGGACTCTTCTGCCACAGTCTCTGTGTTAGCACTCGGGAAATCACACATCAATTCCGCAAAGACTAAGGATTTCTTGGACTTGGACTTTTCGAACTCCAAGTCAAACTCTTGCAGGATAACAATCCATTTAGAGTACTTGCCCCCTAGCAGTTGTTTTGTCAAAATATAAATCATAGGGTTGCAATCCGAAATAACTGTAGTTTTACGGAGAAGAATGTAGTGACGGAAACGCTGGACAGCTTGAACGGCTGCCAGGGCCAATTTCTCCACATGCGAATATTTTAACTCAGTGGGATTTAAGGTCCTACTAAGATAATATATCACATGTTCCGCTCCGAATTCATCTTCTTGAACTAACACCATTCCAATGGTGGAATGCGAAGCTGCGAGGTATAAGAAGTAATCCTGGTTGTAGTTGGGAGGATGCAACAATGGTGCATGGGTCAACGCGTGTTTAAGTGCATCAAAAGATTGTTGAGCAATCTCGTCCCAAAAGAATTGTGCGTTCTGTTTCAACAACCGTGTAAAACCTTTAGTGACCTCGGCGTAGTTTGGGATGAATCGGCGTAAAAAGTTCGCTTTCCCTTGCAAACTTTGGAGTTGGCGCAAACTCGAAGGAGGAGGCAAGTTGATGATAGCCTCGACTTTCGAGGGATCGACGCGAATGCCGGCTTTTGAAACAACAAATCCCAGCAATCGACCTGTTTCTATACAGAAAACACACTTGTGGGGATTCAACCGAATTCGATAATGCCTACACCTCATGAAGATTGCTCGTAAATGGACAAGGTGATCAGCTCGATGTAAAGAATGAGCAGGCAAATCATCGAGATACAGTTGCACAATGTGCTTGATGTCATGAAATGCATAAGACATCGCCCGTTGAAAAGTGGCCCCGGCATTCTTAAGCCCAAAAGGTAACTTGCAATAAGCAAATGTCCCCCATGGACAAATGAATGCCGTTTTTGGTTGGTCGGCAGGTAGAATATTGATTTGATTATAGCCCGAAAAACCATCCATAAAGGAAAACAGTTCACTTCCGGCACAATCATCAATAATTTGATCGATATAAGGCGTAGGATAGTTGTCTTTTGGACAAGCTCGATTTATATCCCTATAGTCGATACAGATTCTTATTGTTCCTTGTTTCTTGTTAACCGGAACAATATTCGATACCCAATCCGTTAACGGGATCGGATAAATGAAACCTGCTTTCAACAGCTTTTCGACTTCTGCTTTAATCGTAGCCGCTTTTCGAGGGTGAATCTGACGCATCCGTTGCCGGACGGGTTTAGCATCCGGGTAGGTCTTTATTTCATGAACAACAATGGCAGGATCGATTCCCGGCATTTCCTCGTAAGACCAGGCAAACACATCGCGGAATTCTTGGAATAGGGCCTTGTAAGTTTGGATTTCTTCTTCTGTACAAGCGGCACCTATATGAATGTTTTCCTCAATTCCGGGCTTCACTGAAATATCAATGGGAATAGTACGAGAAATATTCCCTAAATTCAACTCTGAATCAGAATGTTTCGTTGGATCCTGAGCGTCTTTGACATATTCAGCGGTAAAGATAGATGAAAAATCATTTTCAAAAGCATCACTCTTAGGTAAAAACGAAGATCTGTGATGGAGATCCTCCCATGGTAGATCGTCTACACTTAGGATTTCGCGAAGTTGTTCGTCAGATGACACGACTTCGGGAAACGCTATTCGTTCTAAGGGTGAGGTGAAAAGTGACTCTTCACTGACCACATTCATTTGGTCAACCTCGGTTGAATGAAAGTTGGTAAAAGACATGAGAGCTTCATAAGCAATTTCATACGGACTCAAAGGCATAGCATTACCGAGTGAGTCTATCTCAGAGTCAGATGGGACGAACCAAGGATCATCATAAATAATGTTTTCTGATGTAATCATATGAATTGTTGCAAACGAAGGATCTGCGTTGAGTGGAGGGAGAGGAAAAGTTCCCAGTAAACCGGAATCCTTAACTAAACCTACACCAACGTCCC
Organism: Pinus tabuliformis; assembly: GCA_031772625.1. Taxonomy (NCBI): domain Eukaryota; kingdom Viridiplantae; phylum Streptophyta; class Pinopsida; order Pinales; family Pinaceae; genus Pinus; species Pinus tabuliformis. Next base: position 538,731,130 of record CM062807.1, on the reverse strand, counting down.
TATAAGGGATTGTCGTCTTACCGACATGCTGGATACTCTCTGAAGAGGCTGGGTCGGATGAAAAGTATGTCAGCTGATCAATAGTCACGATCTTACCGTTATGTGGAAACTTGATTATTCTGAAGACCGATGAAACGACCGCTGTCATAGCATATGACCAACTTCGACCCAAAAGAAGGTTGTAGTCTAGAGGGGCATCAACCACTTCCACATCCAGACTAACGGTTTTACCTTCTACCCCTATAGGCAATTCTTGTAGAATACCAAACGGACGGAACCCACGGCCATCAAAGGCCTTAAGGATGGTGGGGGATTGGTTCAACGAAGGAGAACCAAGAGATCTCCAACATTGAATCGACATAATACACGTAGAAGCTCCCTCATCAATCACAGTCCGATGAATAGGCCTGTTTTTGACTATCACTGGAATTTGGAAAGCCATTTGATGGGGGAGACGCGGTGTACTATTTTCTAGATCGAAGATCATTAGATTCGGATCCTGAACATCAACAGCTCCGATAGCCGACAAAAGCAATTTTCGTTGTGCTGGGCATGATTGCAGCACTTCTAACGTCGACATTGCTGAGGGTGAAACAGCTAAGTCCTCAACAATGTTGTAATTCTGGGCCGCTCTCGCATGTGGATTGAAAGCAGACCTTCGAAATACACCCTTGGCGGGCGGTTTAATTACTAAGTCCGGGTTAGGTTTTTCGATCTGTAGTGGATCGGAACCAGGAGCTGAGGTTGATGGGTTAGAGTGAGAAGATTCTGCTTCCTTACCATCAACAGGAGCCTTACTACCATAATCTTGCGATCGAGTCGCAATCCTCACATGAGACATCATCAAAATGGGTTCTTCACTGGCATTCGAAGAAGAACCTATCATCTTATTCTCCTGCTCTGGAAATGGATTCTTTAACACAGCAGGAGTGGAAGAACCTTTGACTATTTTCACAACCTCGGCCCGATGAGGGAAATCTCTCGTAAAATGATCCTCTTCACAAATAAGACAAGGATATCGAGGTTTGCGTTTTTCGTCATTGGTTTCCGACTTTTCAGTTTTCTCCTTTGGAGCCTTGTCTGCTTTAGCCTTCTTCTTTCCTTTCTTCTTTCCACCGTTTTTTGATTTGGCCGTAGATGACTCTACAGCGTGAATGTCGGCGGTAAGTTCAGGAGGAGAAGACTCTCCTTTCGGAGAATCAGGCAAAGTGATAATTGGAGTAGTTGAAGCCTTGGAAGACTTCTTCTTGCTCTTTGTAGTCACGATACCAATCATACCATCAGCGGCATGAGATCCCGAAGGAGCAGCAGCGATTTGATTCGACTTTGGAAGATCCGGAATCTTCTCGTGTAATGTACCCGACTGAGTGTAAACTAAGTCAAGGTATTGTGCCTGAGCAATGACTTGCTCCTCAGTAACTACTCCGGCCTTAGCTACATCTTCAGTAATCTTCGGTAATAATGATTTGACAAACCATTCAGCTAAGATTTGGTCCGGGATAAAAACTTTCACTAGCCTTCTTCGACGTCTCCACTCATGAATGTGATCAGAAATATACGTGGACGTCGATTGTTTTAGTGAAGTTAATAACTCCGTGCCGTTATCGTATCTGACCGGCAATTGAAAGTGAGTTAAGAACGAGGTAGCTAACTGGCTAAAGTTGTAAAAAGAGGCCCGTGGTAACTCAATGTACCACTTGGCCGCGAGACCAATGAGTGTACGCTGGAAAAGACGTAAGCGGATCGAATCATCCGAGATAGAATTTGAGGCACACCAGAGGTGGTAAGTCATCACGTGATTGGACGGATCCTCTCCAGACTTACCTTCGAACTTGGGTATATCACTGGGCAACTTATTTGGCATTGGCGGCCAGAACTGAAGATATTGAATTGGATCGTTCGTTAGGCGCGTCAAGTCTGGTAAATCCAAAGTTGCGATAAACGGTAACTGCCGGTTAGGATCTCTAAAACTCTGGGTCACAATACCAGCCCCAGGAGGAGGATATCCAGGATAACTAGGAACAGGAGTCGCATTTGGGATATTATGTCCTCCTGGAAAACCAGGATTAACCGGACCGTACTGGGGTTGTTGAGGTTGTTGATAAGTGTACCCAAGATACGGTTGATACTGGTAAACCGGTTGTTGGACAGCTTGCCCATGTTGGTACTGTCCCTGGTACGGAGGTTGAACAAATTGAGGTTGAGTAGTGACAACCGTACTTATACCAGGCTGACCTACAGGCATCTGGACCGTGGTTTGAATCGTAGATCCAGACAACGGTAAAGATGTCTGAGGTGTGGTAACAGGGACAGTAGAAACTGGAGCCGTCGATACTCCAGAAGTAAGTATGGTAGATGTAGCGGTAGTTGCAGCAGCCGTTTGAGATGGAGTACTAGGTGCAATTGACGGCTGAGTAACTACCGAAGTTACAGAAGTTTGAACATTTGGCTGGACAGGTTGCGGTTGCTGGGTTGGACCAGAAACTACGGGTTGTCCAGCTTGAGGAACCATCTGTGCACTTGGCTGCAACACCTGTTGACCCTGTGATGGATCCCACACTAACATTCCAGGGTATTGACCCGTAACAGGTTGAGGATACTGAGATCCATAACCGGATTGAGGGTAGGATTGATAATTGTAAGGTGCAGTTCCCATACTTGGAACATATGACTGACCTTGAGGCGGTTGATAACCTTGACTCGAGTATTGACCTTGAGGTTGATAACCTTGAGGTAAATACTGATACTGGGGTTGACCTTGACCTTGAGGTTGGTACCCTTGAGGTTGATAACCTTGGGGTTGATACCCTTGAGGTTGCCATCCTTGAGGTTGCCATCCTTGAGGTTGATATTGATACTGAGGTTGACCCTGGGGTACATATTGAGGCTGGGGTTGACCTTGAGGCGCGTATTGCACCATAGGTGCGTACTGACTTTGAGGTTGCCCCCCAGACACGATTTGTGTACCTTGAGGTTGCCCCCCAGGCGTTAACTGCGGTTGCCCCCCAGGCGGTAATTGGCCACCTTGAGGTTGCGAAACGGGAACTGAACCTGACATCATGTAAATGTCTCCTACACCCAATGGTACATTACCACTGTTTCCAATTAATAACCCACGATCAACGGGTTGAGGAGATGCTCCCGCAAAGGTACCAGAAAGAGATTGATACCCAGTGGGGACAGAAGGACCGCCGTGTAAGAAAGATTCAGGACTTTGAGTAAACACGGACGACTGACCAGACATATTTACAGGAGTATAAATACCTCCAGGTGGAAAAGGAGTACGAGGTGGAGAAAAACCTACCCCTGAGTTGTCTAAATAATTGGTTAACGAAAGGTACCAAGTAGTACTTCTAGGAGGACTGTAAAAGATGGATTCACGCTCCCTTAGATCAATAGTAAGTTGACCTTCAAGGTGAGAGACACCTATATCCTCTTCTGGAGCAAGTTCTTCTATAGCAATCAAACCAGAAGGTAGATTTTCGGTGATAATTCTTTCTATTCTTGGTGAATCTGGAACACTAGAAGTTGGAGTAACAGGTTCAGATATTTCTGGTTCTTCGCCTGTATCACTAGCAGACGAAAAACTACCAACAAGCTCAGAAACTGAAACAGCTTCGGGATTATAACCTGTCTCTAAACTTTGGTAATCTGGATGGACTACCAAGGAAGATTCTCCTTCTTCAGGTGAACCTACTCTACTGTCACTAGGAGGAGTTACAAGGACCTTTAACCCTTCGTACTGACCCGGAATATCTTCAGGAGGTTCACCCCGCGATTTACGGAGTTTTCTTAACAAATCTATTCCGGTAACAATCTCAGGAGACTTGCCCCGAAGTCTACGGGACTGTCTCGGTAATTCCGCCACAACTAAAACTTTTAACTACTACACACGAAAACAAAATAAAATTTCAAATCAAACCACCTAAAGCCTCTAAAGAACCAAACAAATTTGAATCACACGCCTAAAGAATCTAGAGCGTCAAACCAAACACAAACAGTAGTCTTCCGGACCAAAAGCGCTAGTTGGTGATGAAGCCCAACCTCGCTGGATTCAGTACAGAAATGGCGGGTGGAACAGTTACCCCGGCAACCTGCTTAATGAATAGACCGGCACAAGTTCCTCCACTTTAACTGTCTCGAAGTGAAGTGAACCCCCCGGAAAATCCAAGTGAGTATAACCGACGTCTGCTCCAGGTACAGTGGGACCTTCCCTCCACCGTCACCTCGGTAGAACCCTAAAGATTATGGTCACTAAAGTTACCAATCACAACAATTACACCTGGGGGAACAGTCTAAACTCCGACAGCACGCAAGGGCAGAGTAACAAGCTCAATCCCCTTATCGGCTCCTTGACAGTAATCCAAGGTTTACCGATAAGTGACCCCTGGCTCCTCGACAATGGTTAATCCGAGGTTTACCGTTTGTAATACGTACTGTCTGGCGTCGTTCCCAACGAGGGGGGAATGATCCCCTCACTGGTTCGGACACGAGCTCGTGCTTCTCCTTTAAGAGGAGCTTTCCCAGAATGCAATTGAAACAATTGGATTTATTCTACTCAAGATAAACTATCTGTTTGGTTTTGTAGTCTTGGAGAGTTAAGTACTCACCTACTCCAAGACCCTAGCCTAAGCTATGTTGGTGTTTCAGAGCCCTAGAAAAATAAAAATTACTAGATTGATTTTAAATTAAGCGTTACTTTTAAGGTTGTTTCTTAAGTCAAAAGGTGATGGAAGTGAAACCAGTGGTGTGTTGACTCGACTCGAAACCACTACAAAATGCACCTAGGATGATTTACCCACTACTTTACTTTTTCGATGAATTGCTTAACTAAAAAGTTGAGAGAATGCAATTTTTATAAAAGCAACTTCTTAATTAAAGACAATCAAAGAAACAATTTGTTTGTCTTTTCCAAGCATAAAAACATGACCGCTCTTTACTTGCATGAAAAAAACTCTTTTTCTTCCAAAAACTTTAAATGCTACTTGAAACAAAACTTTTAAAAGGAGATGTTTTTGTATTTTTCTTATTTAACGAAAAACATAAATCTATTTTAATAAAAATCAATTGCAAACTATGCAATCTATGAAAATTCACTCAAAAAAATAAAAACAAACAAATCAAAAGGAAATTACCCTAATTAAACCTAATGAGGCAAAGCCAACAATGATTATTCTAAGGTGTTTTACTTGATCACAATCAAATCAAGGACTAGCTTATTGCAGAACCAAAAACTAGTCAAAACAAAACTCTAATCTTTTTGTTCTTTTGTAAAATGGAAATCAACACTTTATAAACAAGTAATTCGAAATTTGACCCAAAAGACAACTTAAATGGCAAGCTGCTCACACAAGGAGACTTTACGACAGGCCCGACTTCTAAGAAGGCTGACAAACCAGAGAGATCTAAGGCTGGACAACTTTCTACCGTCAAAGTCACTACAGGACCTATTCAAAAATCAAACCCTAGGCCTAAACTTCGTTGAAATCCACTAAAACACTCAAAGCTCACAAAACAGGTTCAGGTGAAAATTTTTGATAGGGTACTAAAGGATCTGGGCAGAAAACATTAAGAAAAAACAAAATCTAAAAGCAATTAAAGCAAAAATGGAGTTTTCCTAAATTTTTACAGGAAGACGCAGGCAACCCGTTAGAACAGGCGCGGGCCCGCTCTGTGCAAACGGCAACAGCGCGTCCAAAGACGCACTGTGCAGTACTCAGAGAGTGCGTCCTTCTGGAAAAGTTAAGAAAAACCAAATCTGACTAAATCTAAAGCTAAGCCACCCAAATACTAATTCTCACAGTCAAAAACCAGAAAATAAAAATGATTTTCTCAGAGCAAAGTTCACACAAAGGAAAAGACTTTCACATTAATGGCCTCCCCAGCGGAGTCGCCAATTTGTCGTGGCGGAAAAAGTCGTTTGCGCGGACACAACTAACCTCCCTAGGAGTCTAAACTCTCTAGCGACAAACAAGACAAAATGGAGCGATCTTTCTCTAAATACATCTTTTAAAACATGAAAACTACAAGTGTTTAGGCTTACCTTATTCCAAAACGCTGTTGTTGTAGTCCGTCCTTGCCGATCCGGATGAGCTCCTCCTTCACATCAATTCCTGCAACCACAAACAATCAAACAATTACCAAGCACTTGCATCTCATATAATAAAACATATATTCAACATGCAGACCAAGGAACACATGAAATAACTCATTAACACAAGCTATTGAGAAAAATGAACCAGTTTGTATTAATAACGAAACAAAGAAACTCTTACAACCTGGCCTTGGTGTTGTGCAAGTTCCTCCCAGGGTCCATCAAGGGTTTTCCTCTACTTTGACAAAGCTCACCCACTTCCAAGTAGAATCAAGCAAAGACAATCTCTCCTCACAAGGTTCTAAATGGGAGTCCTAATTCCTGCAGCATTTACCCAAAGAAAATGTATAGCTTCAACCTCTCCTCCCTCTGGCTCAATGCCTTTATTTATAGTGCTGTAAAGAGGTTATTCAGGTCCACCATCAATGGGATAATCCCCCTCTTTGGGTGGGATAGCTCCCTTATTGATGGGATAAGTTCCTCCTTAATAGGGATACATGAACCAACTGGAGGCGCATCCATTTCATCAAACCGACCTCTAGAAAGTTCTAGAAGTAACCACAAGTAACTTTTTTAAGATGAAACTTGCGCATTTTGCCTTTTACAGAAGGACGCACCTGTCCCTTAACATACAGAGCGTCCAAGGACGCAGCCTTTGTGAACATTGTGAGCGTCCCCGCAGGTAAGGCTTGAGAGAACCTGCGTCCCCAGAGATAAACACATTTTTTACAAGATTTTCTCTCTTCTTTGAGTTTGAGATGGATAGCAGAGGCATAAGACTTGCCTAAGAGGGTAGCATGACTGTTGATTGAGCCATACTAACTGTAAATAGTCATGGTGACATTTTTTAGTGTAACAGCCCCAGGGGCTTAGGTGAAAACTGCGTGGTAGAGACTTGGGGACTCAAGGCCTAAGCCTTCAGGAGCTAAAATCCCTTTAGCTGGGATGGGGGCAGATTCTTTGATATATTGAATTGTAACTAGACCCAATGAATAATACATAGGAACATAATACATATGAACCTGGGCTGTTTTTTCAATATCAGAGCTTCGAGATTAGGGATTTATAATCCTTGCCTATAGTTTCACCCTCCTAAAACTTGTGATTGCGATGCGTGACATAGCCCGATCCACCTATAGAGGGAATGAGGTAGGGCCTGTGCCAAAGCTTGAAAAAACCTTTAATAACCTCTCTCTTCTTTATAAAAGCTTTGATTAACTTTTATGCCCAACCATTAGTTTTGATACATAAGGCACATGTATTCATGCAACCCGCCTGCCACATGTCTACCTTGCTTTGGGTCCATGATATCGAGATTTTCTCCGATATGCATATCAGAAGAAACCCCAATACACTCCTCTGTGAAATGCTGATATCACAATGCTTATGATCATCAATTTGTCGGGACCTCTGGTATTGCTATTACCAATTTGCGACCTAATGTCATCCTCTACCATGTGTTACCTCATTTGTGGTGACATGTGTCACCCTATTTTGGCTCCTTATGACCCCTCAAAGCACTGAATCTACATGCCACATGTTCGCCGCACTGACACATCTTGATTATGTCATACACCATGTGGCTTTATCGGGACCAATGATATTCTGCCATGTGGCCCTATAGGGGAGAGAGAAAAGGCCCACCCTCTTCTAGTTTTGCAAGTGATTCCTTTGTTAAAAATTTTAAGGCATTCCCCCAACAATTTATACTATCCCTTCATTTTAAATCATCCTCAAATTGGAATAAATCCCTCCTCTTGATGTCTTTACAGTCCCAAACGTTAGGTTGTGGTGAAAAGACAGAGGAAAAGCAGAAGAACAAAACCATCATCAACATTCATTCATGGCAATGAACCTATGGATATAGTATGGAAGGATACTCCTATAGATCCTTCAGAGAATTTGAAAAAATTGACGCAGTTTCCAAGTGCTTATGCATCTGCTACGATTAACAAGGAAACCGAAGTTAGACAACTAGTCAATGAGAAAGAAGAGATAATTCAACAGTTGGAAGAAGAGAGACAAAGTATTGACCATCGAATGAAAATATAAATGTCCCAATTACAATAGAGCTTTGATCAATAAAAACTAAAATATCAGGTAGAGACAAGTGCTAAGGATATTCAAATACAACAGCTCCAGTTTTCACTTGATCATTTGAAGGATAATCTTATAGTGGAGGATTTTATAAAAGAAGCATTAGATATCAACACTTTGTTATCAAGGCAACAAGAAACATTTTGTCAAAAGTTATCTATCATCAGTATAATGTGTATTACAAGTGATTTACTGATGAATCAATCATCTGATATGAGGGTGAATTTTAATGATATTGATGATAAAATCTCGGGATACATAACATGGCAGGATACTCCAAAGGGTAGAGTAGAAGATCTTCCCAGAATAGAGGAATCACACAAGGAAATCCTCTTTACTGATTGGGACATTCAATTGAAGCACGTAGAAAGAGAAATTTCCAGAGTGACTGATGCTGCAAATAATATCATTGAAACTATCAATTATAATCTACACAATGCTAACTTGATACAAGAATTCCCACCTGGGAGTCTTCTTGATATCAAAGTCCTGGAAATAAAATGGCAAGAAACTTCAAAGCGAAGGAAGAGGCAATTAAACAGCTAACCAAACTCGACTAGGAAGTATATTGGAAATATCTGGTGAAGCCACACAGACAGTGGCTAATGATATGCTACCTTGCTGACTCATCCACCCATAAGCTTCCTACTCTTTTAGATGCAGTGTATACATGACAACTACACATGAGGACATGTCAGCCTCCTAAAGTTAAGCCAATGATGGATATTTACGAGCTAAGAGAATGAATGAAAGAATAGATACAATTTCATTCTTGAGCTCGTCATTTCAACAATTTCAATTTCTGTGTGTTTTGTCACTTATTTTAAGGAGAGTTGTTTTAAACTCCTCAGAACTTTCATGTAATGTCTATTTTTATACTTTATTTTTATTATATAAACCTTTCATGTCTACAAATAAAGGGTCCCCAAATTTTATAAAGAAAAGATTTGAAAGCTTGCACTTTTGTATTTTTGAAGTTTGTCTTAGTAGAATGATTGGATTAGAGTCCTGAAGTTTTGTGAAGAAGGCTTCGGAAACTTGCACTTTTGTACTTTTGAAACCATCTTAATGAAAAACACTCGACTGGAGCTATTTATTTCATGAACATATTCATATACATCGGGCACTTATATCATTGCATAGTTATTTTGTTTATGAATTGAAATGTATTGTTTGTTATATGTATCTCTTTTAATGCAGTTATGTATTAATTCACTTTTGAATATGCTAGAATTGTCATCCTTAATACATATATAAGCAATTTTTGAACGTTATTTAATGCGATATATGTTTCATCAATTATTTTAATTAGCTATTTAATCAAAATAATTATTTTAAAATCTTTTCATTTTTGTAAGTGTTTGATCAATCTTAATTATCATACACTAAGGATAATTATTCTAGATCGCATAAACATAAGTAAACCTTGGGTAATAGATAGATTAAATATACATGTATTCTAGTTGAAAACCACCCCATCTATCACTTAGTTTTTGGTCATCAACACTTTATCCATCCTATAACATTTTTATTGGGAAACTAGTCCCATTATATCCATTTAGAGCCACTATTCCAAATGGATAAGGGACGATATTCAAGTCCTTAACCAAGTGGTTTTACCCCATGTTGTTGCAATTATTTTCAAGGCTTCAACGTTTTGGTGCTAGAAGGAGGGCCACCAACTATGAATGGAAAAGAGAACTCAATCTAAATTAACAAGCCATTCCAAGAGTCACTCCCCCTCAATATCACCTCCAACTTCTTGATCTTGATCCAAAAATCCTATTTCTAGATTGAAAGCTGAGGAATCACCTTTGAAATCTCCTAGTACATTTCTTGAAGCAGCCTTTTCAGATTATAATCCTGAATCACCTGAGGTCCAAACGTTAATAAAGAAATTAGAAGAAATATATATTTCAACAGAAAAGCCTGTGTCATCTAACGCTTCTGAAAGAAGTGTAACTTCTATTTTTCAACCTACTTGGATTCTAAATTTTTCTCAAAGAGAGAAGCTTGGGGTTCCTCCATTTTATTTTCCTCTTCCTTCTTTCCAAAAGAAGAATAAGAAATTTGAGTCACATACATCAACTAGTGAGGTTTTGTTAAATTCTCCTCCACAAACACCTTCATTCCCTCCATTAATTCTTGTTAATACCCCTTCTTCTCAAGGTACTGGTGCTAGTTCATCCAACCCTCCTACACAACCCAGCTCTTCTTCCACAGAATCACCCTCAATATCCACCTCTTCCAAAACTCCAATAATGGCAGGAATACAACAACAACAACAACCACCACCACCACAAGTTAGACCATGGGAAAATCCTAGAGTTGTGCAAATGGAAACACCTCTCCATGATCTACCTAAGAACCCTAAAATATGGCTACCAAAATTTAATCTTGATCATGGATTACCTGCTGAAGAGCATCTCCATAATTATATGTTATCCATTAATCTGAATGGAGTAGTTGAATAAGATTGTATAGTAAGATTATTTCCCTACACCCTCTAAGGATCAACAGGTTCATGGTATTTTTCATTACCACCAGGGTCTATTACTAATTAGGAAATGTTTGAAGAAAAATTATTAGCTAAATTTGGTGATGGTCACAATTCCATCCCTTATTAATGATATTTCTAATTTAAATGCTAAGTTAGGTGAAAAGATCAAATATTTCAACTCCAGATTCAATAAATTGCTAAACAAAATCCTAGCCACATCAAGCTTTGGTGTTGATGTTCAGATCGAGTGGTATATTTCTTCTCTTCCTTCCAATATAATGATTTTTGTGGATAGAGGGAATAAGGCTACTTTAGTAGAAAACATGAAAGAATACCTGTCTGTAGAAAAGAGAATAGTCGCACTAGAAAAGAAGACAACTTGGGAATAAACAAAGACAAAAAAGGTCACATTAAGGATGAATAAAAGGAAAAAGCCCCTAAGGATCCTATTGATCTTGAAGGCCTGCAAAAATTCCTTAAAACCATGTCAAATGAGATGGTAGAAATTAAGAAATAGGTAGTTGAATCATCTTCTAAGAAACATTTTAGATCCTTCAAGAGGAATCAAACATCTAATCCTCAACCTCCAAATACAATATCCAATGTTGAGTTTGATTTAGATGAAGATGGTGAAGAAACTGCATTATTTGATGATGAGATTAAAGATGAAGAATTGATTGAAGTACATGGGATGGGGGATCTTATCCTATCTACTTTTGACGATGAAGATGAATAAGAAGCTTTACCTGTTAGTAGTAGGAGTAAAGGCCCTGCTGATTCAACACAATCAACCCAAAATAAAAAGACCTCAACCTCTGCTATCAAGGATAAAGTGGTAAGTAAAAAGTCTTCTACTACATCTTCTCAACCAATCCCATCCTCATCTAATCCTCCATCTTCATCCAAAACCTTGGTAGTTTCCAATACCATGGAATATAACATAGCGGAGGACACGAAGAAAGCCAGAGAAAATATATCTCTTCATGAGCTCAGTAAGATTAAACATCAATAGAAGCTATTGTTAAAGAATTAAATGCAGTCCTTGCTTCTCCTCTTCCTGTCCCTGTTTTATCCAAGGCTTCTAGAGGAATGGGTAAGCCGCCCAATGATTCATCAAATAAGGTTGATCCTACCGATGCTATCTTAATTGGAGATAGATCTAACTTACATACTCCCCCTTTCCTCTTGACTTATGAGATCTTCAATAAAAATATACACAACTACTTTATAGAATCAGGGGCCTCTTTAAACATAATGCCAAGATCATTCTGCACCAAATTAAAATTTTCACCCCAAAAGTATTCAGTTCACATTGTTCAACTTGATAGAACAAAATTCGAAGTCTTAGGGGAAATGAATTCAGTCAGCATTAGACTCTCTTCTAATCCAAAATTTTTTCATGTAATTGACATACTAGTTGCTGATATTCCTGAATTTTATGGTTTAATTCTTAGTAGAGACTGGTTTGAGAAACTTCATGGCTATTTTGCAACAAACTAGTCTCACGTGTGGCTCAAATCAAATTAGAATTGACTTAGAAAAACATTTGAAGCATAAAGCGACTGATTTTGAAGATGAAAATGAACTAGTAGATTTTAACAATAATATCATTAAAAACTCCTCTTCTGAGTCATTTTTAGGAAATTTCAATGTACAAAAGTCACCTTTTTTGGATAACTCTATTACTTCCTAGATTGAGAACTTTTCTCAAATAGATTCTTCTAGATGTATAAATTTTGTAGATAAACCATTAGTTAAAACTTTGTTTTGGACATTATATTTTGATGGATCTAAATCCAATGATGGTGTAGGAGTTGGTTGTATATTAATTAGTCCAGAAGGAGAAAAAAAATGCTAGCATGTAGGTTGGAATTTGAATGCACAAATAATACTACTGAATATGAGGCACTGATCCAAGGTTTGTATAAAGTAACAAGTCTTGATATCAAATATCTTCAAGTTTTTGGAGATTCTGAAATTGTTATCAAAAAAGTAAGAAACACCATTCTTTGTCTCTTTGGGCACTTAAAACATTACCAATCATTAGTCCAGGACCTTACTTCACATTTTTTAGCATTCAACATCTCTCGTATTCCTAGAAATCAAAATGCAAGTGCTGATCTTCTGGATAACATAACATCCAAGCTTATACCATTAGAGGATTACAGTCTATATAGGTTTTCCATAGAATTAATTTTTCGGCCATCCATTCCCGTAATGTCACGAATTTGTGAGCATTTAATGACGACGAAGGTATCCTAAGATTTATAACATCTGAAGGATCATATGATGATCCGATAATTGATGAAAGTGAACATAATAATCAATTGAAACATAAATCCAATGAGAATCCCATACTTAAATCCGTGGGTAAACTTTAAGATCTTTATGATCTAAAAGACAAATTTAAGAAGGTTACTAATTCAAAACTCCAAAGTTCAACCTTAAGATTTGAACTAGTAAACCTTGGAACTGATATCAAACCACAAAAATCAATCCAGGATTTGGTCTCTCACTTGATTAGAGATCAACCTTTATTCATTTGTTAAAGAAGTATAAAGGTATCTTTTCTTGGAGCTATGATGATCTTAAAACATATGATACCTCCATCATACAACACACTATTCCCATGATATCCAATGACAAACTAGTACAACAGAAATTAAGGAAAATTCACCCCAATCTAGAAATCCAAATCAAGTCCGAGATGAATAAACCCCTTAAAGCCAAGATTATCTTTCCTCTTAGGCATTCAAAATGGGTTTCAAACTTAGTACTTGTCAGGAAGAAGAATAGTGACATTCACATCTGTATAGACTTTAGAAATCTCAACAAAGCTAGTAAGAAGGACAATTTCCCATTATCTATGGAGAAAATATTGCAATCAATAGCTGGTTCAAAACTAATGTCTTTTCTTGATAGATTTACAGGATATAGCCAAATTCTGGTCCACCCAGATGATAGGTTAAAGACTATGTTCAGAACTAAATGGGGGACCTATGCATACCAGAAATTGCCTTTTGGTTTAATAAACGCAAGGGCAATCTTCCAAATAGCCATGGATATAGCTTTCAAGGGTCTAATAAAGAAAATTGTTTTCATTTACTTGGATGCCATAACTGTTTATTCCAAAAAGAGAAAGACCATTTACATGACTTCAAGAAGATCTTTGGATGTTGTAAGAAGTATGGAATTTTATTAAATCTAAAGAAATCTTATTTTTCTCTAAATGAAGGTAAGCTATTAGGGTTTATTGTATCCAAAAAAGGCATATGTATCGATCCAGATAGAATAAAAGAAATTGCTGAAATTCTTTGCCCCATAATAAAAAATCTATGTAGTCCTTTCTAGGTCAGATAAGAGATTTGTCCCTGACTTTTCTCAAATTATTTTACCATTACAAACCATGCTTAAGAAAAATTCAATTTTTAAGTGGGGACATAATGAAAGGGAAGATTTTGATTTAATAAAAAAAGTCATTATGAATAATTCCTTTTTAACAACAATTTTTCCTAATCATTTCATCTTGTATACATTTGCTTCTCAAACATCTTATACCGCTTTTCTAACACAACTTAATGATCAACAAATTGAAGAACCCATCTCTTTCTTTAGTTCTAATTTTCAAGGTGCTGAACTAAATTGTTCCGAGGTGGAGAAGCAATCGTTTGCTACTTTAAAATTTGTAAAGCACTTTAGGCCTTTTCTCCTAAAAATGCACACTAAAATAATAGTACCATTCTCAGCAGTGATACAATTGCTTATGCAAAGGGAAGTAGGGGAAAAAAGGGAAAATTGGGTAACAGCTCTGCAATGATATTGACATTAAACCAACCAAAATTGTCAAAGGAAAAGGTTTTTGCAGGTTACTACAAGAGATTCCAACCTACCAACAGATGAGGACTCAAGTAGTACTGTACACATATCAAAGGTAAGCCTAAACAATTTGGAGTCCAATATGCTAACCTCATTTTCTATTTAAAAAATGGATATCTCCCCATGAACTCAATCACAAAAGGAAAAGGGATTTAAGATTAAATGAAAATAAATATGAAATCATTGATGATGTGATATTCAGGAGAAATTATGATTCTGTATTACTAAGATGCCTTGAAAAGTATGAAGGACAGAAGGTTTTGTAGGAACTCCATGATGGACTAGCTGGTGGACATTTTGGAGGAGATACTACTGCACATAAGATCCTACATGTTGGATACTATTGGCCAACTTTGTTCAAGGATAGCCATGAATATGTGAGGAAATGCAAAATATTCGAAAATGCTACTGGAAGACAACGGAAACTAGCCTTACCTCTACAATTGGTCAACATTGAAACCGACCTCAATTTAAATTAATTGGTGGATTTTCTAATTAGAAACTTCCATCTTCTTTCTCAGTATTTTTAGTTAAGAAATTGCCCCTTTTTTATTTTGTTAGACCCATTTTTTTCCATTAATTATATAAAGTTAATTTATGACTTGGTTAATTATTGGTATAGTGTAATAGTTAATATAATAAGTTTCCCTTATTGAAGGAAGATTTAATATTAATTTATATGGCTTTAGCATTAATAGTAATTATATTAATTTATTCTCATTAATTATATTTGGGTATAATGTAATAATTAATGTAAAGAAAAATTTAAAGAATGAAGAAAAGTTTAATACTAATTTTTATTTATAAGGATTTAGCATTAATAATAAATCTATTACACTCATTGATTATATAAAGATTAAGACCTAGTGAGTTATTAATATAATGTAATAGTTAGTATAATAAGTCTCACCTCAATGAAGAAGAATTTAAAGAATGATGTTTCCTTTATAACTTTAATAAGAATGAATAAGAACTAATAACTTTAGAATAATTTTACTCTAACTAAGTAGGTGAGCCTTTAATTAGCAATTTTAATTTATTTAATAAATATTAGTTTGTATTCTTATATATAGCTTTAATAATAAATCCATTATTAGTTTATTCTCATTAAATATAAATAGTTAAATTAATCAAATATAGTAATAAATTTAATAAAACTAACTTTTGAATTAATTAAATCTCCCTATCCCTATCCCACGGTCCAGTTCAGTTTCCTGGTCAAATATAGTCATTTCCTGGTCAAATATAGTCGTTGGATGATCTGCTCTCTCTATTTAAACTGCTGCCATGGTCTGGTTCTTCAACTTGTCCTAACGATGAACCACACTTGTTGGTTCAAAACGCGTTGACAAATGAATTATGATGTGATGTTCACCGAAAATTTCTTCTCAATACTGATATGGATCACAGAAGCCTCAACTCTACAATTGAACAACCTTTTGAACAATGGGGATTGGATATCACAGGTGAGATTGTTCCTCATTCTTCGAAGCAACATAAGTATATCCTTACAACTACACACTATTTTACTAAGTGGGTGGAAGAAATTCCACTAAAGGTAGCCAATTCTAATGCTATCATTGAATTCATTAATTATTTCATTATTACTAGATTTGGCTTACCGACTGCACTTATGTTTGATAATGCATCTTACTTTTCAGGAAATAATATGATTGAATTTTCTCTTAAGAGGGTTTTAAACTTAAGTACTCTACTAACTACTACCCCCAAGGAAATGGTTTAGTAGAATCAAACAATAAGAACCTCATAAGAATTATTAAAAAAACTGTTGATCAGAGCCAAAAGATTTGGCAGAAGTCTTTGACGTTTGCTCTATGGGAAGATCGAATAACTCAAAAGGCCTCAATAGGAACTTCTCCCTTCAATATAGTATATGGGAAAGAGACTATCATCCCTTCAAATCTAGCTCTTCCCTCATTATCCCTAGTCCAATTTATCTAAGAAACACCTTCTTCTTCTTTACAATGAAGACAGTGTAAAATTCTTAAACTAGAAGAAGAAAGAGAGAAAGCCAAGCTTACACATGCTCGCCATCAACAACTAGTCAAATATTCTTTTGATGCAAGTTCCATTTCCACAAAATATTTTCAAATTGGAGATCTCATCCTTAAATGGGACAAGGCACATGAGGAAAAAGGAAAGCATACTAAATTCTAGAAAATGTGGCTTGGACCATTTCAAATTGCTGAACAAATAGGCCCATCAACATTCATATTGCAAGATTTATCAGGAAAGAGAGATTCTCTTCCTATCAATGGGCTTATTTTGAAAAAAATATTTTCTTAGAAGATAATATCTTCTACTGTAACATTATTGCATTTACTTTTTTAGTTCTATTAGAAAATAATGTTAAATAGCATTACTTTTGGCTTTACAATAAAATATCTTAAAACATTTTATGATCTTTCACTTTGAAAGTAGGAATTCTTAAGGAAATGATCACAACATTGAAAATTAGATAAGTATCATAAAACTCTGAAATTTTCTTTTTCCATTGAAGTTGTAAATTCTTTGAAAACCTATAAAATCATTTTATTCTATTATTAGTCAAGAAAGGTTATCTTTAACCAAGTAAATACTGTTTACAACTAAGCATATCCAGCTCTAAAAATTGTCATCCAAAACTCTTAAGGAGTCAATGATTCTCCCCATCCATTAACTTTACTTTTTTTAGAGTGTAATTCAAAAATATATTAACCTTAAAAGATAAGAGGTCTCATCATGAGCCTACTTACCATGTTCATAGGGAAATAATAGATTGACATTACCAACACTGAATACCAAACCAAGGTAATGACTTATGATTATTTTAATCTTAAGGCAAGGGGTGTCATCACGAGGCAACATTTTCCATTCAATTACAACTAGTGAATGGCATTGTCACTTTTTGGTCACTGAACCAGGACAATGGATTTTTAGGTAATGCAAAAAATTGTCAAAAGAAAACTTAATAAAAAAAGAAAAAATGAAATATAAATATACTTTTGAAATTATCTCTAAAGACTGCACTCTTAAATGGATGGGATTTTGAATCATTGATGGTTAAAAGGTAACCCTGTCGAGGCTATGAACGCTTGTTGGTAGCAATGGCTCTACCTATGACAAATGAGTATATTAAAATGCTAAGTTGTGAAAAGCCCCCTACTTTATCTTTACAACCAATTAAAGACTGATATAGACAAAAAGTATTTTCATCTATAAGAGGGTATAAAATGAATTATGATTAAGCGAGTTTTTATATTCAGAGTAATGTTACTTATCTAAATATTTCGAAAATACTCTTCATTTCCTGACTTATTTTTACTTAGAAAAGTTTTATAAATTTCATTGTTTTTCAGAGATAACTGGTTCTTCCAGTGAATTGCCAATTGTTGTGCTATGTAACAACACCCCCCCCACCCCCACCCCCCCGCCCCCTAATTTATTTATATATAAATCTCTCAAGAAATTATTATATAAATAAATGATAACCCTTTAAAATTTAAAAAATTATAGGAAAATAACATAGTTTAGGGTTTTAAAAGGAAAAATTTGAATGTTTGAGTAAACAAATCCAAATTCATTATGCTCGAACAACTTGAATAAGTGTAACCTAAAGAAAATCTCGACATATCACATTTCGCAAGTCTCAATGAACAATGCCTTTTTTTATCCTTTTGAAACTTGCCATGCGATAAAGAATAGCCCCTGGGAACCAAACATGTTCAAAACTCTAAAGGCTTAAGTATTGATGAAATCTACTTCATGTCGAAACTTGCCCACATCACAATCTTATAACAAACACAATATATGAAAAGGTCGAGTAACATTCTGATTGCGATATGTGATAAAACTAACTGGACCGGATAAAGAAATTAACGCAGTTTATAAGTATCCTGCATCTGGTTAAATCGAAAACTAGCAAAAGGTTCACCGCTCCTTTCATCTTTGATCCTTTGATTGTAATAAAGTTATTTCTTAAAAGGCATGCTTTGATAAAATCATAAGATTGAACAACTAAAAGGAAAAGCTGTGCTTGTTAATAATCCATCAAGCCCGCTATAACACCATGTCATTTCTCACGATTTCACAATCACAAAAAGCCTTTGGCTACATATCCATTATCCTCTACTCCAAAAACTTTGATTGCGATATTGCGATCATCACATCGCACATCTCCCATACCCAATGAACCGATACAGTGATATCGCTATTGCATATCAGCATAGAACATGTAAATAGGTTTTATATACCGTTTGAAAGTTTTTTGCGATGCGATGTATTAATGGATAATAAATAACCACGCGGAGCCATGATTTCAATTTTTAAAGAATTCTAATGGTATTTATGATTTAAAATCCCAAGGTGATTTGATGGCTTGTATATATTGATTCACATTTAACCTATGCTGTCATTTCAAGCCTTGTATGTTCAAACGATTCCGCATTTCACACCTATTTCTCTTCATTCCTCTGTGTTTCCAATTTGCAGGTTTAGCCTAAGAAAGAGTTGTGTAATAGGATGACTAAGTCAAAGAAAAGAAAGAAAACCATGGAGACTTCCCAATCTTCTACTCCTGTTGCAACCAAAATTCCCCCGCTCTTCTCAGATACTTCATGCACAATCGAGAATGGAACCTCATCATGGGAATCCATGTACCAATTTCTAGAAAGCAAGGGTCCTAAGATAATTGAAAGAGTGGTGACAATAGCCACTACTCCCTCTTCTAAAGCCTCCCACTATGAAGCTGTAAGCTCTTTTCTTCATAGACTTGTTGCTAGAACCAAGATTCTACCTTATACTGATATGGTTAAATGGATAATTCAGAATATTAACATTGCCAATTTGACATTCCAGACTTCAAGGAAAACAATTATCAGATCCTTTATAACTTAAGACTTGAAGAAAATGTATCATATACTTGAACCACAAAAGGTGTATAACAAAGCCTTCCTCGAGCACTTTTCAAGCAAGAATGATGTGCCATCAGACCTAATCAAACAATCGAGATCCTACCCAAACAAACACAATCATGAGAAATCAGGTATGTATTCTATATCTTCTCTCACCGCTCCCTATTCTTATATCGCAACTATGATGTGTAGGCTGTTTGGGCACGCCAATATAACTAAGTTCTCAGTTGAATGGGTTCCTCTAATTGATGCAACAATTAATTCTTTTATAATGGATTGGGGCACTATCCTATCTAATAATATTGCCTTCCAAATCCAAGAGTTTAGACAACACCAGTATGTCTCTATCAGAGTTGTTCTGCCATTTTTCATGAGTGCATATAGTATGGATGCGGTTTGTTTCACTACCAGTTTCCCAACCATGGGGTGGAAATGGACCATTCAAGATCCCACTCCCATCCATATATACCATAAAATTATGTGGGAATCTAATTTCCACACCATTTCTATAAACTTTTCTAAGGAGTTATGCTACCCATCCACCAAGCCGTTTTTGACAAAAAGGCCCCAAGATTGTCTGTTGTCTAGGAAAATCCTCTCTGTGGACAGAGATGATCAATCTAGCCCAATGAGCTTGACTAGCAACCTACGTGACAATCTACAAGACACTTTCCTAAATTACAATCGAAATGAGAGAATAGAAAGATGCCCTACCTCATTCTGATGCTATAATGTCCTCCTTTGTTGAAGACCTCGAATCACTTATGCCTCGGGCTCAATCCTACTACTCACAACATTTTCATGCCTTCACAAGAGATCAAAGACAAAATAAAGCATATGAATACAAATAACATAATCAAAAGTAATCCACTTAACAGATCAAGGAGCTTTAAGGTAAATGATGTATTATCACACACATTTATGGAAAGTGAACCAACATTTGTATATATTAATAGAATAAAAGAGGAAGCATACAACCAAGCCTTGATGTCAATAAGATCTCCTTGAGTGAATTCCCAAGTCCAAGCGCAATCTCTCCAAGCATTTCTTCTCCAAGCCAAATTAATAGCATGCAGGCACTATTTCAGCATAAGGGTGCAAATAGATCAAGACCAACCATTTGGGAATGGGAAAAAATGAATATATAGGTAGGGAAAGGGAGTTATGATCTCTCCAAAGATATTAGAAGGATCTCATCTCAAGGAGGTAGCTCATAGGGATAAGACCAAAGGGCCAAGTTGAGATAACTCGACCTCATCCATGCCTAACAAGCTCCAAGTCATTGTGCTGGAAGCCTCTAAATCACGAAGCTTCTTGTCCTCTTTGGGTAAAAATGCCTTTTAGGGATCATCGTGGGTATCCAAGCCAAAAGAGCGATGGAAGCACGAGACTAGTGAAGTGTAGCTAGCGACCAGCACGAGTTGCCAATGTCAGGGGAGTGATGATCCTCAGATTAGGGTTTTAGAGCCCTTTTCTTCAGGGGAAGCTCAAGGCATTTTTCAATCAGTGTTTTACAGAGGATCTAAGCTACATATTAGGATGAGTACACTGCATGATTTCCAAGTTTTGGGCACTTCAGGGTATGTCACGGGGAAGTGTGGGAGCTGTGACAAAATATTGTGTAACAAATGCCCCCTAAAGCATGAAGGCAGAACATTGAGTGCTGGTTGAGATGTTTTACGAGATTTTGCAAGGATGAGAATAAACACTATTAGGAGACCTACAAATCAAGGATGCATATACATATACATAGCTGATATCAAAACATGAATCCATGGAATGGATGTAGCCATCCGAATAGGAAGGACTATATGAAAAGATCCATGGTATGGGCAAAACCATCCAAATGAAAAGGATCATCTATAAATCTAAGATCCAAGGCATGGATGCAGCCATCCGATGAAGAAGGACCATAATCATAAATATAAAGTCTCACGGTATGGTCACAACCATCCGTATAGAAGAAACATGTGTACATTAATGAACAATACATAACTCCACGCATCCTAAGTTATATCAGATAAAACTCAGGGTCTTGTTCTCCATCCCAACCCGATCAAAGTACAAATTCTAACATGTGAATGAATGTGTCGAAGTCGAACATGCTAGAAAACCACTTGATTACTGGCCAATGATGTGTACCGTCAATAGGTATGAGAGAAACCACCAATAATGACAATGGTTCTCAATGTACTATAGTACAATCCGGGAATGTGAAAATAAAGTTGAAGTTGAACACTCATGGAATCATTCGATCGACGGCAAATGATGAAGACTTGTCATCGGATGCAAAGAACCTACCATTAAGGCATGCAATCTCTAAGGTACTAAAAGGGGGTCTCTAAGTTATCTTCCAAGACAATGAGCTGAAGTCGATAGGAAGTGACCTGTCAAAGGAGGCCATGATGATTCCCCATTCATCGAAACGAAATGAGGAATAAAATGAATAGGATCCAAGACTGTAGCAAAGAGTCAGACAATGTATAGGTAATAGACTGCATATAGGACTTCTATTGAACATCGATGATACGACTCCGGAGTGTGGAAACATTTGAATCAATATAAGACTAAAGGTCATGATGACATAATGGAATAGTAAGATGAGAGGAAAAATGGATCACCAAAACCCAGAAGGACAAGTGACTAAGTGAGGATATCCCAAACTCGACATGAGAAACAAATGAGTTCAAGAGAGACATGCTACCTATACAAGGGATGTTTCACTTTCATTTCCCCCCACTATTTCTAGCAAGTACCCCAATTATTTTAATCACAATCTTGAAGGGGATAGCATATGCTTGTCATATAAGTTCATTCTTCGAATGAATCCATCCTAGTAAATTTTACGAGTCCTAGGAAGGAGAAACTCGATCTTGTCATGGTGACAAGTCTTTAGTCGTAAATATTTTTAATGGGCCCGATGGAAGGATAACTCAGTATATTTTTCATATTTAGAGAGTTTGAAAAAGAGACGAAAAATAAAACTCCATTATGTCCCTTTTTGTAATTTGTCCCTCGAACCCAAAAAGGTAGAAAACAATATTTGAAAGAATCTCTTGACCATGTCAACCAAGGTGTGCCTTTTTGTAAATAGTTAATCTCAGCTCGAAAAGGGGCTAAACATATACTGAGATGTTGCCAATTCATTTAATTTAACGAGTTTAAAAAGAAAAGTACTTAACAATCTTTTCATATTTCAAGAGTCAGAAAAGAGTTGAAAGATGACTCCTCCTAGAGGAACGAGTGGTATAAAAGGATAGAAACTGGTTTCGGTCAATGATGGAATTTCTCAAAACATGTAAAGGTCAAGAGGCTGGCTAATAATACCACTCATCACAGATGTTCCTTAGGCAAGGGTAAAACAACCAAGTGAATGCATATGATTGGCCAAAGAGATGGTGATGATAGTGTTAGGGCCTAGATCTACCTCAAGTTGAGAAAGGCAGGTCTAGGGTAACATCAAACCACGCTTAAGCTGGTAGCTAGCCCTACCAGGTCAGGAGAGGGCTCTCTCCTTGTCAATCTCAGAAAATATGGCCAATAAAACTTGATTTGACTGATATAAAGACTAATTTTAGGCTAGGTATGTGCTCAGAGGAGTTTGATTGAGTTCTATGGTGTTTCGCTAGATCAAATGTGAAAGGCAGTTTTGGGTCCAGGGAATGAGCTCAGTTTTGCAGAGGTTTCTGTGGGCCGAGGTAGGCAAGTGCTTTAGTACCTTGAATTAAGTGAAATAGAGAGTATTAAGACTGGTGAGGAGTTGGAGATGGCATGGAAGTGTGATGAGTCCTTGTCAAGCAGTTGAAAACATCTAAAACCAAATAAACCCTAAGGTAGAGCACTGCAACATCAATGCTTTCCACCTTTATACTTGATCCATTTAGTTAAGCAGAAAAGAAAGAGATAATGGCACACATAAACACATGATAACTTGAATCACAGAAGGAAAAATAATACTAAGTCACCTTGCCACAAGAATCCCACAAATGTTGCAAACCCTAGTCTATTTCCTTGCCAAACTGCAGAGATGAATGTACAATAATGCTCAAAGCATTCACAAGAGTCCAACCTTGACAAATGAATAAGAAAGTACAAGATATAGGCATCAAACCACCTGTGCTAGCCATCAGGGGTTGAATCCATGAGTCAAGGAGCTGTTTCAACAAGATATAAACTAGGAACTAAAAAATAGGCAGTGGAACAACTTGCCTCTAAAACTATGGAAACTGATTCATTCATCCTCCAACCAATTCTAACTGATGTATCTACCCCCTCAAGTCATTTTTCATCATATTTACATCATAGTACATCATATCACATCATATTACATCATTAATTTACCAAAGAGAGAAGAAAAATTCAACTGATAGCTAAACTGGGTGAAATTCTGAACAAACAGGCAAAACTGGCAAAATTTCTCCTATGCGTAGCGCCACTGATCCTATGCATAGCGCTTTTTCCAAGCCACTTTTGGAAGGCTTCCTGAAGTCCAAATCAGGTGCAGGATAGCTCGTTGGAAATCTTGGTGAGTCTACTTTCTGGAAAAACTTGAATTTTTGGATTTGGAGTTCATTTTCCCCTCCAAAAATGGAATCTCCCAAGACTGCTTCCTGTGTGGCAAAAAAGTGGCAGAGAGGGCAC
Source organism: Pinus tabuliformis (assembly GCA_031772625.1). Lineage (NCBI taxonomy): Eukaryota > Viridiplantae > Streptophyta > Pinopsida > Pinales > Pinaceae > Pinus > Pinus tabuliformis. Next base: position 538,707,009 of record CM062807.1, on the reverse strand, counting down.
TTTTTGGGTGTTTTTTGCCCTTTTGGAGACCTAAAACTTGTCCAAAATTCTTAGCCATTTTTGAGCATGCATATTTTTTCATGCTAATTCCAAATATGTAATCCATTTTTCAAGAATATTCCTCCATCAAAAGCATAGCGCTAGTGGCACTATGCACCTGTTGGAAAACCTTGTGTTAAAAATTTCTATGCGTAGCGCCACTGATTATGTGCGTAGCACCGTTTTCAGATCAAGTTTTGGAGGCCTTCCTGGTGTCCAAATTGGGGCATGATAGCTTTTTGGAAATCTTAATGAGTCAAATTTCCAACGCAACTTTAATTTTTAAATTTGGAGTTCATTTGCCCTATCAAAGGTCAAATCTCCTAAGACTGGTCAAAATGTGCAAAATGATGTTGCCTAAAAGTATAGTGTTGTTGCAGTCAACGTTTTAAGGTCTTTCTCAACTAAAAATTGAGCTCATGATAGCTCATTGGAAAGCTCTTTGCGTCTAGTTAGCATTTGACTCATCACGAAAGTCATTTGGCCAACCAAGCTAGGAAAAATCTTGATTTTCCCAAGGTCACTTTAGAGGTGCATCAATTCTCTTGAGGCAAATGTATTTTTAACATTTCTCTAAAACCATGAAACTTGTGTAAAAATTGAAGGAGGCTTTTCTTCCTTGGCCTATTATGGACATAAACCTCTCTCATTTTTTCCAAATTCATTTTTCATTGCTCAGAAAAATCATTTGAGTAAAACCTATCCCGATGTGTGGAATAGGGGATTTGTCGAAATGAAGTGAAATGAAAAGGATAAGGGGATTTTAAATTCTTGAGAAAATTTTGGGAAGTAGGTGGGGATGTTAGGAAGCAGGGGAAAGTGTAATTTCAAATATTGAGTGAAGGGAAGGGGTCCAAAAGGGCAAAACACAAGCCTAGCCTATAAAATTGTCAAATTATAGCAAGAAACTAGGGTTTGTGTGAAAATGAGGAATTTGAGGGATACCAGTGATGGGAAGTGTTTAGTAAGGTACATTAAGGATAGGGGAAGGTGTATGAACATCAGGATATAAGTTTTGTTGATGATTTGACCATCCAAGATAAATTACCTTCAAAACCCTAGGAGAGGGAAATGAACCTTACCTAGGCACAACTGAAGCATGAACAAGGTGTAAAATGACCATTGGAACCTGACATGATGATGAAAAACCTCTAAATGATGGTACACTCAGCTAAATGGTGACATGGACTGACATTTAGACAACCTTGAAAGGAGTGAAAAGAAACCCTAGACCTAATACCTAGTGACCAAATTTTACTTGAAGACTCACTGAAATGACAGAATTTGACCTTTACACCTTAAAATCACTTTGTAAGAGCATGTTTGATCACTGGAGGAAGGCTTCAAAGACTGACACTAACAGATAAAATGAAAAAACCAAGGTTCATCTAGCAAAAATAGGCCGATAAAAATGGAAATCATGAGAGGTAAAGTGGGAATGGTTTCATTTTTACACAAGATTGAAACATCAGAAACTATGCTTGAGTATACTTGAAGATGGTTTCATTTTTCACAAGATTGAAACATGGGAAAAAACTATGCCTGCATTTGGTTTCATTTTTACACAAGCTTGAAACAGAGATAAACTATGCTTGAGATAAGTTTGCATGCCCCCAGTATAATGACTCAATTCAAGGTACATGCCTCCTAAGATTCATTTCATTCCCCTAAGTAGACTACTGGTTACTAACATGTGGATGGAATGAAGGTTCACTTATGAGATCAAGTGAAAGACTCAATTGGGATTTTACGAGATCTAATCAAAGACTCAAATTGGAAGGGGACTTGTTTCATTTTTTAATGATCTTGACACAGGAAAAGAACCATGCTCATGACACCTTGTTTCATTTTTTACCAAGCTTGACACAAGTAAAAGAACTATGCTCATAGGCTATTTCATTTTTTAATGAGTTTTACATAGTAAAAGAATTATCCTCATGGGACCTATTTCACTTTTTAACAAGGTTGACATAGTAAAAGAACTATCCTCATGGCCCTTGTTTCATTTTTAACGAGATTGACACAATACAAGGAACTCTGCTCCAAGGTCTTGATCACAAAACAAAATAGGGCAAGGCTTCCAAGAGGTGTTCATCAGATGGGAGACCAACACTTTGAAAGGCATACATGTCTAGGATCCAATGGAAAAATCGGGCTCCAATGCCCCCAGTATATGGCATACTACATCACCTACTAGATCATCAGTAGATGTGGGCATGGAATAGGTGGCCATGTAATTAATCTATGGTGGGGGTGATATCGCTTGCATATAAGAACCATTTAGGGATGATGGTTGATTAGGAGTTGATTCAGGACCAATGAACGTAAGTTGATCAATGATCACAATGCTTCCGTCATGCAGGAAACACATCACTTGAAAGAGGGAAGAGACAAGAGATCCCATGACATAAACAGAGTCATGACCAAGGAGTAGATTAAAATATAAAGGGCCTTGGACAACCATCACGCCTATATAGACAACCTTTCCTCCCAAAGTAATATGAAACTTAGGAAGGATCCTTAATGGTTGACTGGTTCCTCTGTTAAAAGCTAACAGATTTTGGGTGATGGGAAAATGTTGAGGATAACCTAAAGCTTGCCAAATAGTTGAGGACAAAATTCTAATAGATACGCCCTCATCTATGACTGTGCTAGGTACGACTATATGGTAAGCATGTACTATAATCTAGAAAGGCACATAAGATGGAAGGCGATATCTTTCCAGTCGACTCTAATCAAAAGAAGTGACCAAACAACTTGGAGGGGGTGTCGTAGGAACGAGAGAGCTTCTCTCTTGCTCTATGGGCACATGAGAAATTCTCTCATGCAGCTTGGGAATGGGAGGATTTCCATCCAATTCATTTGAAGCTGAAGAAACAAGAAGAACTTGAGCAGTATGAGGTTCACTCTCTATTAGAAAGTTACGGTTAATTGAAGGTAGAGCCAAGGCTACCATTTTCTCAACCAATGGATGGTCGAGAACAGACTCATGAGACTCACTTTCAGAAAAAGCGGGGTTGACCAAAGATGGTTTGGGTCAATCACTTGATCAACTAGCGAAGGATCAAGGGAAAGCTTTTGATAACCAACCGGAAGACAAGCTTGAGAAACTGTAAGGTTTTCCAACTCTTTGGAAGCTTCATCCATAAGAGGAAAAAGGTGGATGAGATGATTACCTTCACACAACTTACAAGGAAATTTGACATTTCCATTTTTCCCATGAGCTTTACTGTTACTAGTTGAAGGATTATCACCAACATGATCTCCAGAGGCATATGAAAAAGGTTGATGTGAACCTATGGACCACACTTCTAAGACCTTGGGAATACCAGGACAATTCTGAAGAAGGTGGTCACCCTTACATAACATGCACGGGAATTTTAGTTTATGGGTCTGGTTGGAATATTTTTCTGCATGAATTGCATCTGTAGCAATGGCTGCTTGGTTTCCCCCATGGGGGCTTCATTGGGGGAGAAATACCATACCACATGGGTTCATATTGGGGGATATATATTGAGGAAAAAATGGCATAATATATTGGGGGATATATAGGGGGTAAAGGGTTTTTATATTGGTAGGTATAAAAAATGGAGCTCAAAGTCAATGAAAAAATATAAAGGGGTATAAAAAATGTTAATGAAAAAATGGATACCCACAATATCTAGTGGAAGTAGGGGTTTTTTAAATTGGGAAGGCGTATTGGGTTTGTATTGGTAGGGGGTTAAATAATGTGATTTTTAGGGGTATTTTCCAATATGTAGTCAAATTAGGGGTATTGTTTAATATGCCATGAATGCACGTGATAGGTTAGAGGTTCATTGAGTGAAGCCCCTGTGGTTGTCCCCTTCCTTATTTTGCTTCTTCTTCTTCATCCTCTTCTTTTTCTTCTTAGCTTTGTGGTTAGTAGAATCCAGACTTTCACTAGGAGAAGAGGAAGAATAGGGTGAAGAAATAGGTGAAGAAGGTGAGGGGTCAACTTCAGGATCAACATGACATTGATGTTGCTCAGGTGGAGGAGAAATCGATTGAAAAGCAGTTTGGACACTTGGAACCACCAAGGTTGAAAACAACCAAACTAGAAGACCAATGGTCAATCTAGGAAGGGACAACATTGCCATATAAGGAGCACCAGTATTTCCAAAAGAAGGAAAAGGACTAGGATTCCCATCAGGGGGGTTTCCTTGGTTGGTAGACTTGGGAAATATTGCCATTGGTATCAAACTAAGATCTACTAAGGAGTATTTCCACAGGGAGGATGTATTTCTGCAGTTAATTAATTGATTTTAGAACTTTAACAAAAATAAATAAAAAAGGGGGTAATCTAGGCAAAAGGGTTTACCAAGTATCCGTGAACCGTTATATACACCTTAGCTGAAACCAAGGACTTAACCTATGAATACCAATCTCTCCAAATGTTGTGTTCAATGTATCACATTTACAAGGCGACAGACTCATTGACCTATGGCTAAAGGATAGCAACCTAGTGGGGTCTCCCAATATATACTCGATGGTACGGAGAGCACAAGTCTGTGTTAGCATTGTACAATGCATAACCATTCAGTGAGGGAATTACCATATACTTGCCATACTAGAGTGCCTCCAATATATCCAAGAGTGATATACTTCTGTACTGGAACAAGATTTTGCCCCTAGGATATAATGCAGGCAATTAACGACAACTTCTAGGTTTATAGATGTTGGAACACATCTCTAGCCCATACCTCTAAATGTTTGTGTTAAGTTCCAAATTCTCCTTAGGTTAATTGAGGTTAATTTTAAGTTCATCTTCAATTAAGTTTCAGTTTGATGGCTCAACGATGTCACCTGAATTCCTATGAATGCAATTAAATGATAAAAATGAAATCTTTTCATTTCAATGAAATGTAGACTAATCAAGGGAAGAAATTTCAATCAATAATGCATCAAACAAAATGCATCATGAAAAATTCCTTCCACTAAATTTCACTTTCGTCTTCCAAATGCAATGGTAAAAGTAAAAAATATTTTCACTTTTCACTCCTAAATGAAACTTTTTGAAAGAAAAATAATCTTGACTTTAATACGACGCACTTATATGAATTATGCTTTTCTTTTTGTTTTGAATTATTTGATGCACCTAATACAATTTTTAGCTTTCAATCATTGAAAAAATGTGATTTATTTTCAATGATGAATCTCAAAAATAACTTTTCAATGCAACTAATCTAATGCATGTTCATGAAAAGTAAATTTTGAAAGGCAAGCTAAAACCAATGCACAATGATGTTTTTAAAGATTTCCACCGAAAACAACACTCAATCAATTAGCAAAACCAACATCTCAATGACACCAACAAGCAACAAGTGATGACCAATTGACTAGAAACCCTAGAACTCAATCAGACTTCACTTCAAAGGTAATGAGACAAATATTACAAACCAATCAAGATAGTAATTTAAAGAACTGTCAAATCCAAGCATATAGGAGGGGAAAATACCTTAGGGGCCAAGACACACTGGATTCTAAGGCAGAAACCTTAAAAATTCTCACATTCAAGGATCAGCGCTACTTTAGATAGCAAAACCTGTGCTGATTACATTATCAACACTACTTTTCATAGCCAAACCCCCGCTGATCGGGGTCATCAACACTACTTTATATAGCAAACATAGTGATGATTTTCAGCGTGGGTAAACAATGAAGAAGGTTGTTTTCAACGCAACTGTAAAGGTAAAAATAAGTGTTTCTAGCAGGAATATCACTGATAAAACTCACGCTGGGCGAGGAATATGGAAAAAAAAATATTTCAAGAATCACTCTAGACTTAGCGCTCTAAGGCAGCAATCAGTGACTATATAAACCTAGAATGATGCACAAAAGTCGAGAAATCAATGGTTGGTCAAACTAATAAAAAAATCAGATCGAAGGAATGGATAGAAAGATTATAGCTTATCCCAGTGGAGTCACCATTTTGTTTTCTAGGAAAATCATCTCTGTGGACAGAGATGATTCCTCTAGCCCAATGAGTGGGACTAGCAACATATGTGACAATCTACAAGGCAATTTCCTAAATTACAATCGAAATGAGAGAAGAGGAAGATGGCCTACCTTGTTCTGATGCTATAACGTCCCCCTTTGTTGAATACCTTGAATCAATTGTGCCTCGGGCTCAGTCCTACTCCTCACAACATTTGAATGCCTACAAAAGATATCAAAGACAAAACAAAGCATACAAATACAAATAGCATAATCGAAAGTAATCCACTTAACAGATCAAGGAGAATTAAGATAAATGATGCATTAACACACACATTTATGGAAAGTGAACCAGTAGTTGTATATATTAATGGAATAAAGGAGGAAGCATACAACCAAACCTTAATGTCAATAAGCTCTCCTTGAGTGAATTTCCAAGTCCAAGCTCAAGCTCTCCAAGCACTCCTCCAAGCCAAATGAGTAGCATGTAGGCACTATCTCATCATAAGGGTGAAAATAGCCAAAGAACAACCATTTGGGAATGGGAAATATGAATATATAGGTAGGGAAAGGGATTTAGGAACTCTCCAAATATAGGAGAAGGCCCTCATCTCAAGGACATAGCTCATAGGGATAAGAAACCAAAGGGCCAATTTGAGAGAACTCAACCTCATCCATGCCGAACAACCTCCAACTTGTCGCTTTGGAAGCCTCTAGATCACAAAGCTTCTTGTCCTCTTTGGGAAAAATTGCCATTTAGGGATCATTGCGGATATCCAATCCAAAAGCACATTGGTAGTGTGAGACTAGTGAAGCGCAACTATCAACCAACACAGGTTTCCAATTTCAGGGGAGCGATGATCCTCCAATTAGGGTTTTAGAGCCCTTTTCTTCAGGGGAAGCTCAAGGCATTTTTTAATCAGTGTTTTAGGGAGGATTTGAGCTACATATTAGCATGAGTACACTGCATGATTTTCAGGTTTTGGGCACTTCAGGGTATGTCACAGGGAAGTGCGGGATGTGTGAAAAAATACCGTGTAACAGTTTTTGATGAGGCCAAAATTGATTTCATACCAATAGGAAGGTGGTTTGGAGAAGATATTTTTACCTATGTCCGAGTCTATGGAAGCCTAGCACCTCCCCATGTCCTCCCATTGTATGTCTTGGATAAACTACTTGCTAGGGAGATTTCCTATCAAACTGTAGGGGATGGGCTAACCAAGACCCTAAAGGAATCCAAGAAGTCTCTTTGGACTTCATTCCCCCTCCAATGCGGTGTTTATGCACTACATGATTTCAAGCATGCTGCACTTGAAATCGATCATATTACATGCTTGAAACTTGCCACCATTCCTGGCAGACAGTTCGACCCTAACAAAGTTTCACAAAATTTCACTGCCCAAGTGAAAATTAGATAGTTCAGTCATGAAGATGATGACTATGATGACCTATTTGAGTCTGCTGAACTATTTTCACAAGTGCAACATTTGGCCACTTTAAAACTAGATCCACAAAGGCTAGCTCAATTCCACCAATACAAAAGGAAAAGACTACAAAATGTCCCTTTGGATCTATTGAGAATCCCTCAACTGATTATCCAAGAGGAGAAAGGCTCAGACCAAGAGTCAGAAAAGGGCTTGGAATAAGGTTCTGAGCATAATTCAGAGTAGAAATCGAAACAGGCTTCAGAACAGAATTCACGGCACAAATCATAAAAAGGCTCATAGAATAATTCAGAGCAAGGCTCAGACCAAGAGTCAGAAAAGGGATCGGAACAAGGTTCCAAGCATAATTCAGAGCAGAAATCAGAACAAGATTCAAAATAGAATTTAGGGAACAAATTAGAACAAGGCTCGGAACAAGGTTCATAGCATAATTTAGAACAGGGTTCATAATAGAACTCAGAGCAGAAATCAGAAAATATTTCAAAAAAGGATTCTGAACAGAAATCAGAAAAAGTTTCCAAGGATATTGAAGTGGAGGATAAATCCACAAAAATACATACGGGTTAATCTCCCTTCGAGAATCAGCTGGATGAAGCATGTAAACAATTTGATCAGAAACTTAGAGGACAACAAGGGGTAGAAAATGTTGAAATGGAGAAAACATTCAGAACACCCGAGAACACTAGACATAACACGTTCAATGATAGGGCTACTGATAAATATTTCACTATAGAATAAATTGAGATCATCCCAAACTTCCCTTCATCTGAAATTAACCTCAAAGAGGAAGAAATTCCTCCTCTTTATGTCTTTTACAGTCCCAAACATCGGGCTGTGGTGAAAATATAGAGGAAAATGAGAAGAAAAAAACCATCATCAGCAGTCATTCATGGCGATGAACCTATGGATATAGTATGGAAGGATACTCCCATACATCCTTCAGAGAATTTGACAAAATTTTCATAGTTTGGAGGTGCTAATGCATCTGCTACGATTGACAATGCAGCCCAGTTAGTCAACTGGTTAGAGAGAAAGAAGAGATAATTCAACAGTTGGAGTAGTAGCTTGCAGAAGAGAGACAAAGTATTGACCATCAAACGAAAACGTAAATGTCCCAATTACAACAAATATTTGATCAATAAAAGCTCCAATATCAGGCAGAGACAAGTTTTAAGGATATCCAAATACAACAACTCCAGATTTCACTTGATCAATTGAAGGATAATCCTAAAGTGGAGGATTTTATAAAAGAAGAATTAGAGCTGAACACTTTTTTATCAAGGCAACAAGAAACATTCTATCAAAAGTTGTCTATCATCAATATAATGTGTATTACAAGTGATTCACTGATGAATCAATCATCCGATTTGAGGGTGACTTTCAATGATATTGATGATAATATCTCTTGATACATAACATGGTAGGATACTCCAGAGGGAAGAGCAACAGATCTTCCTAGAGTAGAGGAATCACACAAGGAAATCCTCTTTACTGATCAGGACATTTAATTGAAGCAGGTAGAAAGAGCAATTTCCAGAGTGACCGATGCTGCAAATAATAGCATTGAAACTATCAACTATAATCTGCACAATGCTAACTTGATACAAGAATTCCCACTTGGGAGTCTTCCTAATATCAAATTCTTGGAAAGAAAATGGAAAGAAACTTCAAAAGTTAAGGAAGAGGCAATTAAACGACTAATCAAAGTCGAATGGGAAGTTTATTGGAAATATTTGGTGAAGCCACACAGTTAGTGGCTAATGCTACACTGCCTTGCTGACTCATCCACCCATGTGCTTTCTACTCTTTCAGATGCAGTGTATACATAATAGCTACACATGAGGACATGTCAGACTGATGAAGTTAAGCTAATGATGCATATTTACAAGCTAAGACAATGAGTGAAAGAATAGACGCAATTGCATTCTTGAGCTCCTCATTTCAACAATTTCTATTTCTGTGTGTTTTGTCATTTATTTTAAGGAGAGTTCTTTAAACCTCTTTAGAAATTTCATGTAATGTCTATTTTTATACTTTATTTTTATTATATAAACCCTTTCATGTCTACAAAGAAAGGGTACCCAAATTTTATAAAGAAAATATTTGAAAGCTTGCACTTTTGTACTTTTGAAGTTTGTCTTAGTAGAATGACTGGATCAGAGTCCTGAAGTTTTGTGAAGAAGGCTTTGGAAGCTTGCACTTTTGTACTTTTGAAACCATCTTAATTAAAAAGACTAGATTGGAGCTATTTATTTCATGAGCAGATTCATATACATCGGTACTTATATCATTGTATATTTGTTTTGCTTATGAATTGATAGTCATTTATATTTGTATTGTTTGTTATATGTATCTCTTTTAATGCAATTATGTATTAATTCACTTCTAAATATGCTAGAACTGTCATCCTTAATACATATATGAGAAATGTTTGAACGTTATTTAATGTGATAGATATATGTTTCATCAATTATTTTGATTAACTATTTAATCAAAATAATTATTTTAAAATATTTTCATTTCTGTAAGTGTTTGATTAATCTTCATTATCATAGACTAAGGATAATTATTCTAAATTGCATAAACATAAGTAAACCTCGAGTAATAGATAGATTAAATATACATTTATTCTAGTTGAAATCCACCCCATCTATCACTTATTTTTTGGTCATCAACACTTTATCCATCCTATCACATTTTTATTGGGAAATTGTTCCCATTATATCCAGTCGGAGCCACTATTCCAAATGAATAAGGGACATATTCAAGTCCTCGACTGGGTGGTTTTCCCCCATTTTGTTGCAGCAATTTTTGAGGCTTCAACAGGTCTAAGAACCACCACATTACAAATATAGATATGAGGAAGTTTGATGTCAAGGATTTGGTAACTTGGATACTACAGATGGAGCAATATTTTGATCTACATGATGTGCCACCCTCACGAAAGGTGCATATTGCATCTTTATGTTTAGAACCTAATCAGTTTGTATGGTATAGATGGATTTGTTCTCATAAAATACTTGTCAGTTGGTCAATTTTTATGGAGGAAATAATAGCACATTATGAAAATACAAAGATAAACACATTCTTCAGTCAATTGATAAATCTCAAACAAAAGGATTCAATGGAGGAGCACATTGAAGACTTCCCAAAATTAAATATTAGGGTAATCAATATTCCAGAGGAGCATATGATTGATGTCTTCATAGGGACTTTAAAAGATAACATCCAACATGACATTCACCTTTGGGAACCTGATTCATTGGAGAAGGCATTCAGGGTGGAAAGAAATGTTGAAAGCAAAATTATGGAAACAAGGAAGTCTACCACTGACAACTATAAATATGGAAGTCTTGCTGGTCCTCGTCTTCCACAACCTACAAGGTTGACACCGCAAAAATTGGAGGAAAACAGAAAAAAGGGCTTTGTTACAGTTTTGATAGAAAATACACTAAAGGTCATAAGTGCAGTGAGAAGAAAATATTCTACATATATTTTGAAGAGGAGGAAGAAAAGGAACAAGAAACATCAAAAGAGGAGAATATACACCAGGAACCAACCCCAGAGAAATAAGAAATGAATCTGACCATATCTTGTAATGCACTGGCAAGAATTACCACTCCTCAAACTCTCAAGATAGAAGTACATATCAAGAATAAAAAGTTAATAGTGTTGATTGATTCGGCCAGTACCCATAATTTTATTCATTGTAAGATAGCCAAGGAATTGAATCGCTTCCTATATCCAACATTAGAGTGTCAAGTGATGGTTGCAAATGGAGGAACCATAAATTGCTTTGGAAAGTGCCATAATATCAAGTTATCCATGGGAGAATATGTATTTAATAGTCCAATGCTTTCCATTCCAATGGGTGGTGTTGATGCTGTACTAGGTTCAAATAGTGAAATCATCTATTTCTCCAAAACTATGTTCACTATAGGTTCAAATAGTGAAATCATCTATTTCTCCAAAACTCCAAAAGGTTTTGGACAATACTTCCAAGGTATTTGAGACTCCCAAAGGCCTCCCACCTATTCGTTCTCATGATCATGCTATTCATTTGATTCTAGGAAGTGTTACTCCAAACATCAGGCTTTATAGACGTCCCTATGCCCAAAAGAGTGAAATTGAACGTTTGTTGTAGAAATGCTAGAGGCTGGAATAACTCAACCTAGTCAAAGTTCTTTCTCTACTCCAATAGTATTGATGCACAAGAAGGATGGATCATGGTGCATGTGTCTGAATTATAGGGAGCTCAACAAGATCACTATTAAAGATAAATTTCCCATTCCTTTCATTGATGGATTATTGATTCAATTACATCGAGCAATTTACTTCACCAAGTTGGATATTTGTTCTGGATATCATCAAATAAGAATGAAAACTGAAGACATTTTGAAAGCAACATTTAGAACTCATGAAGGTCATTATGAATTTTTGTTCACGCCTTTTGGCCTTACCAATTCACCTTCTACATTTCAAGGTTTGATGAATTCCATTTTCAAACCCTTCCTTAAAAAATTTGTGTTAGTATTTTTTGATGATATACTAATCTACAACAAGTCTTGGTAGGATCATGTTCAACATGTTGACATGGTGCTCAAACTATTGGAGGAGAAACAATTATATGAAAAAACCTTGAAATGTTTCTTTGGAGTACAAGAGGTGGAATATCTGGGTCATATTGTATCTCATGAGGGTGTTAAGGTAGATACCAACAAAATTAAAGCCATTAAGGAATGGAAAATCCCCACATCCATAAAACATCTGTGAGGATTTCTTGGGTTGAAAGGGTATTATCACAAGTTTGTTAAGAATTATGGGATAATAACTGCACCTCTAACAACATTACTAAAGAAATATGCATTTTTTTGGACTCCAAAAGCAACTAAGGCCTTTGAACACCTTAAACAGGCAATATGCCAAGAACCGGTCTTAACTATGCCAGACTTCACAAAAACATTTATTATGGAATGTGATGCTTCATGAAATGGAATTGGTGTTGTTTTAATGCAAGAAGGAAGACCCATTGCTTCTGAAAGTCATCCAATCAAAGGAAAGTATTTACACAAAGCTATTTATGAGAGGGAAATGTTGGCAATACTACATGCACTTAAGAAATGGCGACCTTACCTAATGGGAAGACACTTCAAGGTAAAAACGGATCATGATAGTCTAAAATACTTTTTAGAACAAAGATTATCTTCAGAAGAGCAAGAAAAATGGGTCACAAAGATGTTGGGTTATGACTTTTAAATCATCTACAAGAAAGGGAAGAAAAATGTTGTTGTGGATGCACTCTCAAGAAAGGATGAGGATGTGGAAGCATTATTTTGTGCCATTTCTATTATCCAACCAGATTGGATAATTGAAGCAAGGGATGAATGGAAGAATGATGAAGAAGTGTGGGCACTCTTTCAAAAGTTGCAGAAGATCCTAGTTCATATGATACATTTAGCTAGAAAAATGATTCATTGTGGTACAAAGATCTCTTATACCTTTGTAAGAATTCTCAACTCAAATAAAAGATTCTTCTAGAATTGCACACCTCTCCCTTAGGAGGGATTTCAATATTTTTAAAAACTTACCACAAGGTTAAGTAGGAATTTTTTTAGGATGGCCTTAAATCTAATATTCAAAAGTTTGTGGCGAAATGTTTAGTTTTCCAACAAAATAAAGTTGAGACAATTAAGACCCCAGTCCTGTTACAACCTTTATCCATTCCAAGTCAATGTTGGGAAGAGATTTCAATGGATTTTATCATAGGTTTACCCAAGTCCAACGGAAAGAGCATCATCATGGTGGTAGTTAATAGAATTACCAAGCATGCACACTTTTGTGCATTATCTCATCCATTTAAAGCCAGTACAGTTGCTACTGCATTTATGGAAACAATTCAAAAGCTACATGGAAGCCCAAAGATTATTGTAAGTCACTGGAAATTTTTGGACAAAATTATTTTCTTTTATGGGTACTCAATTAGATCATAACTCATCTTATCATCCTCAATCTGATGGGAAAACTGAGATAATGAACAAATGTTTGGAAGGATATCTTTGTTTCTTTGTATCTGATAAACAAACATAATGGGTCAAGTGGTTACCTCTGGTTGAATGGTTGTATAACACTTCCTTCCATACTACAACAAAAATGACCCCATTTATGGAACTTTGTGGATATCATCCACTGTCCATCACATCATCTTTAAGAGAAAATTATAAGGTTCAAACAATGGAAGATCACATTAAGAATCAAAAAAAGTTCTCCAACTCTTAAAGGATAACCTCACTTTGGTGCATAATAGAATGAAACAACAGGCATATCAACATTGCAACGAAAGAAGTTTTAGTGTAGGCGACTGGGTATTTTTACGGATAAAACCATACAAAAAAAATGTCCCTCAAGCAAGCTAAGAAGGATAATAAATTATCACCAAAGTATTATGGTCCTTACAAGGTGTTGCAAAAGATTGGTACTATTGCATAAAAATTGGAGCTTCCTGCATCTTCCCGAGTGCACCCAGTTTTCCATGTTTCATGCTTAAAGAAGGTTATAGGTGACAGGCTCTCAGTTCAAACAATATTGCCAGAACTTGACAAGGAAGGAAAAATCATATTGGAACCGGAAGAAGTCATGGAAAGAAGAACTCGACAGCTACGAAATCGATCAATTTCAGAGTATCTCATCAAGTGGAAGAACTTACCCATTGAAGATTCGACATGGAAGGATGAGAATTTTAAAGAGAAGCATGTAGAACTACTCAAGTATTGAGGACAACACTTTTTTGAAGGAGAGGGGTATGTTAGGTCCCTATAATACTAGTCTATTCCCTCATTGTTATTGTCAGTGTAACCCCCTTATTTTTATTATTGTGCCCATGTAGTACCCATATTCTTATTATTGTGCCCCATAAAAGCCCACAATTGTTATTGTTGTGCCCTTACATTATTATTGTTATGTCGGTTCTGATTATATTGTGACCCCTTAGACTCCTATATATAGAAATGAGGTTTTTTCATTTGAATCATCCAAGAATTGTTCATTTGTGTAATTTAAAGGAGGCTTCCCCCTCAAAGAGGCTAATTTTGAAGTTGTTGATCTATCTCTTCTTCCATTTTGTGAGATGTTTTCATAACACAACTTGGTTGAAAGTAACTCAGATGTGGATGAAAAGATCATCTGTACATTAGTTTAGAAGGAGGTGAATATTAGTAGCCTTCAATAATAAGAAGAGAACAAAAGACCAAGCTCTTCCATATATAAATATAAGTTGGAAAGACCAAGATTAATGCTTTATTTGACTCAAGATCATATGCAAATCTCATTGTAGCACAACTGTTCAACAAATTGGGATTGGAAGTTCGTGAACATCCAAGCCCATATCCATTGGGATGGGTAAAAAATGATGTATAGATAAAGGTAACAAAGTAATGAAAAATTAGATTTGCTATCAAAACTGATTTTATTGATGGAGTAGTACTAGATGTAGTCCCCTTGATGTATGTGGAGTGATGTTTGGAAATCCCTACGTGTATATGAGGGATGCAACCTTCATGCAAAGATCAAACCAATACCAACTCGTCAAGGTTGGAAAATCGTTCACCATCAACATGCACAAAGACAAGTACAAAATTTCACTAGTAACTGTCAACCAAACTAAGAAACTGATTTCTTGCATGAAGTATGTTTTTCTATTTTTAAGAGAAAATAAGTTTGCAAAAGAGTTAGTAAGAGCAAATGAAAGATTGGAGTGGTGTACTAAGAAAAAAACAACAATTAGAAGATTTCTTACATGCATATGGGGATGTGTTCTAAGAGCTTAAAGGGTTACCACCAAAGAGTGAAGTGGAGCACAATATCTATAAGGTCACACCTTACCAATCATCAATACTATAGAGAAATATTGAACACTAAGACTGAAAACATGATATATATATATATATATATATATATATATATATATATATATATATATATATATATATATATATATATATGTTTCCAAATCCCAAGACATGCCGAAGGCCAACGTCTCACTCAAACCCCAAAGCCAAACTACCAAACAACAACCATCACTTGATCCTAAAGCTCAAAAATCATATTTCAAAGAAAGATTCTTTAGTGGGATGTGTTATCACCCCAAGAAACTCTCCTAGGTTGTAGCTCGGAGATGCTCGGGACATCACAAACTCAACTTGATGTTGGAAATGGATGAATGGAAGGAATGATGCATATTCAAGCTAGATAACCACTCCTACTTTGCTTGACCCCATACATGCGTGAACACCCCCAGACTACAAGGCTTTAGACCACAAATTACTCACAGTTTAAGGATTGGGTGAATATGGAGAATACTGACCACATCATCAGATGCACAGGACCCTATGATGGCCGGCTGCAACTAGTAAAGAGGTCTGCAAATCTAATTCCCTAGTGAATAGATAGGATGACAGTTCTCTATCACTAAGTGAAAAAAAACCTAATTAATACATTCAATGATACATGCAAGATTATAACACAGAGGTGGGATGACAACCCCTCTAATGCTACACATCAAGAGTTCAAGAAAAAATGCAAATCAAGCATAGCCTATAACAGAAAATAGGTGGAAAGTGAGCAATTAACAACAAAAGAAGCTAGTTGTATTTGCTAAAAATGTCGATGAGACGCTTGAAGTATCAAAGCAGTTATAGTCTCCAGAAGTTGAACCTTACATCAAAACAACAACCATCAACCCTAATTACATCTGTTTTTTTGGTATATATAGAGTTTGATTACAAAAATGTTCTGCTATTCTATGCATGGAGGGGTCATAATGGACCACCAACCGCTTTAACTGTCTAATAGATTTCTTGATGCAATCTACCCGCTTTTATGAAAAAAATGGATCTTCTTGGAGGCTCTATTGTACTTGTTGAGCAGGTGGAGTGTCGTATGGAAGAAGTTCCATAACTGTTAAATGCGTTATTCTGCCGAGGCATGTCCTTTTTTCCTCAGCCATACTATTCGTGGAGTGAAGTTGTTGAGGAGTAAATGCACCTAGTACCAGAAATTGACTACCTTCGTCCTTTCGGGAGCGTAGAATGGTTACAGTACATGGATTGCACAGTGGGCGGAGTGATCAGATGGTGGAGCAATATCGGCTGTTGGATCAGACGGATAGATGGTGGAGATGAGTCAACCGAGAGATCAGAGGAGGCGAGATGATCACAGGCCATTGGATCTTAGGCAGGCAGATCTAATGGTCGTCGGGCGTAGAAGCTGCACAGAGTTTATTGGGCGGGAGAGCGGGTTTGAATGGTAAGCGATATTCCCTGCACAACTATCGGGGGTCAGGAAGTAATCGTACGAGGGCTTGCAATCACAATCATCATGCGATGCGTGGTAGCAGAAATTGCTTTGATCACGAGTTAAAGTGCGGGTAGTTCGTGGGTGCGGGAGGAGCGAATGCCATTAGATCGCGCGTTAGGCAATCAGACGGCGGGGTTTGGCTGCACATGTTTTCATCAGATGTGACGGGACAGAACACGTGAAGGCGAGTGGTCATGTGGTTACGATTATATGGGGCTTTAGGTCTTAGTGCGCATGCTCAAGAGTCAAGGTTTTTATATGATTTTTTAAACTGAAAGGCATATGTAAAGAAGATAAGAGGGAAATGGATGAGGAAATGGAGAAGGGTGAGGACATCTGGTGCAGGCCTTCTTTGAATAGAATCAAGGTCTGAGCTTATTTCTGCTCCTTGAACATCAGCAACCTGTAGCAGAGCTAGCACTGGCTCCTTCTGGGGAAGAGATCCTCCCTGTGAGGTCTCAAGAACTCGCAGACCAATGCCTTCCCTGTGAAAACAAAATAGCAAAATTTCCTAGTGTTCCATTAGGCATGGAATCTAACTGAGCCTATACTAAAACTGATAAATCAACATTTTTACAACTTTAAGGCCCAAAGACCTTAAATCACATAAATTTTCAGAAAACACCCATTAACTGGGCTGTCAAAAACTGTCTCCCCTCACATGCTTTTTAGCATGAAGGTATTGTTCCCTTGAATCTGAGAAATAATAAAAGGCTCTATCCAGAAGGCATCAAATTTGCCATGGTTCCCTTTCTTTTCTTTCAATGCATCCCACTTTAGAACCAAATCTCCAACCTGAAAATTATTTGAGTCTTTTTTTTTTTGTCAAAGACTTCCTTGATCTTCTTCTGATGTGCTGCTGACTTCTCAACCAACTGTTCTCTAATTTGGTGTACCTCTGCTAAATCAATGATTATTTTTGCCATATTTTCTTCTTCATTTTGTTCTTCTTGCAGGAATTTTTCCACGGGGAAAGTTAATTGAATTGGGAACACAACCTCAATGCCATATACCAGCTTAAATGGAGAATTCCCTATGGATTTCTTGATAGTCACTCTGTCAGCCCACATTGCATATTTGAGCTTAGAATCCCAGTTCTTTTTGTTGTCTTCTAGAAACTTTTTAATTATCCTTATCAGGCTTTTATTTGAAGATTCTGATAGACCATTGCCTTGAGGATAATATGAGGTGGAATGAAGTAGCTTAATGCCCATTGAGTCACACAAATCCACCAACTCTTTTTGCCCTAAAGGTTATTGTGTTTTCTATGACTATTTGATGTGGGTAACCAAATCTGGTGAAGATATTCTCTGTTAAAAGCTTGATGACCACATTATGATCATCCTTTCTGGTAGGGATTGCTTCAATCCACTTAGTGAAATAATCAGTGGCAACTAGTATCCACCTGTGCTAGCCACTGGAATGTGGATCGATTTCCCCAATGAAATCCAAGCCCCACTGTTGAAAAGGACCATTTGCATGTATTGGTTTTAGGGGCAGGGACTTTAATTGTTTCTTTCCTGCAAATCTTTGGCATCTTTCACAAGATTTAACAAATGAAAAGATATTAGAAAACAAGGTGGGCCAATAGTACCCAGCTCTGAGAATTTTGTGGGCTGTAGTCTTCCAATAATGATGTCCCCCACACATGCTGGAATGAAAGTGCTACATGACTTCAGTGGATCGTTCTTTGTCCAGACACCTCAAAAGCATTCCAGATGGGTCCCTCCAATATAGTAGGTTTTCATGAATGTAATATTTTGCTGCCCTGAGCTTAACAGTTCTGGCTTGACTTGAACTAAGGCCTAGAGGGATTTCTAGCTTTAGCAAGAATTTAGCTATTACAGAGTACCAATCACAAGAAGCTAGATTTTTTGCCAATGACTATCCTTTCCTTGGTTCAACTGCTTCTTCTTCTTCTTCTGTTTGACCATTTTCTGCAATTGTGCCTATGAAGTCTATGTCCAACAATCTGCAATTTTCTTCAGCCAATAACTTGGAAAGGCCCTGACCTCTAACCAGCTTGGTGGGCTTCAATTCTATATTAAATGCAATTAACTTTGCAATCAATTTAGCCCTTCTTCCATCAGCATCAGGCTGTGTCAAGACATCTTTTATTGAAGCAGAGGGTACATATGCAATTATCTTGGAATGTAGGATATAAACTTTGAAAGCTTTCAAAGACTTGAAAAGAGCATATGCATGTTTCTCAATGATATCGTACGTTAGCTCAACATTCCTTAAGGTTTTGCTAAAAAAAGCCATTGGATGCTCTGAGCCTTCTTCATCTGCTTGTAATAAAACTGTTGCAAGGGTGTCTTCAGAGGCAAATGAAAATATATGGAACTCCTTGTTGTAATTTGGACTTATTAAAGTGGGAGCCTCCATAATAGCTTTCTTAATGGAATCAAAGGATCTTCTTGCTATATCAGTCCATTTGATCTCCGACCCCTTTTTCAACATGGAGGTAATATGCTTCACCAATTCTGAAAAATTTGGGATAAACCTCCTCACAAAATTTATTTTGCCTAGAAAGGACTGGATGTCTTTCTTTGATCTCAGGACATACAAGGTCTGTATTGCTCTTACTATTTCTGGGTCAATTTGGACACCTACAATAGAAACAACATGTCCTAACATCTTGCCCTCTTCTAAAGAAAACTGTGATTTTTTAGGATTGACTGAAATCCCAAACCTCCTGCACTTCAGAAACACTTTCTTCAAATGCTGCAAATGGTCTTGATGGCTGCTAGAGTATACTGTTATATCATCAAGATAAATAAGGACAAATTTGTCCTTCTCTCCTACAAATACTATATCCATAGCCCTCTGAAAGGTGGCTCCAGCATTCATCAACCCAAAAGGCATCTTGGAATACATAAAAGTGCCCCAAGGAATGGTGAATGCAGTCTTCTCTTGGTCATCTGGATGTACAGCAACCTGATTATACCCTAAAAATCCATCCAGGAAATACATCACTTTGGCTTCTGATACCTTCTACAACAAATGCTCCATCTTGGCCAGGGGATAGTTGTCTTTTTTAGAGCATCTGTTCATATTTCTGAAATCAACACAGAGCCTGATTTCTCCACTTTTTTTCCTCACTACCACTAAGTTGGCTACCCATTTGGAATATCTGAGAGGGACCATGATTTTGGTAGCTAGTAGCTTCTTTATATCTTTTTCAACCAAAGGGAGGAGCAAAAGATTTATTGGTCTCAGCTTCTACTTGAAAGGGATGGTGTCTTTCTCTAAATGGATTTTATGCTGTATAATCTTCTTGTCATACGTTTTCAGGTCACTGTATTCCCAGGCAAAGACATCAACGAATTGCTTCATTAAATTGTAGTATTCAACACTTTGATCAGTGGATAGGCTGGTGGATAGGTTTATGTATCTTGGCTGACCTGGACTCCCTATATTGTGCTTAGAGACTGCAGATTGATCTTATTTTTGGGCAGCCTTATAAGGCACATCATTTTGGTCAAACAACTTTTCTAATGGAACTAGGCCCTTAGGTATATGATTACTGGGTAGTTGGACAATGCTATCTTTGCCAATTTTGTTTCTAAGCTGGGACTGGCGACTTTGTTCCAAGGCTTCATTTTCTTGGTCAATTTTCATTTTGGAAAACTCATCAATGACTTGCATGAATCTATTTACTTCAGCATCATCCTCAAAAACTTTCGAATGTTGGACATTATCATGCAAGGATGGTCTGTATTTCATTTGAACTTCATAGACTAGTCTGGGAGGCATGGGAGGGATAAACATGCTAGCAGACACAACAAGGGAATCAACAAGCTAATTTTTGGCTCTAGGGATATATGAGATACAAAAATTATCAAAATAATCTCTTAGTCTCCATACCTCATCTCTGTATGCTTTCAGCCTTGGGTGCTTTGCTTGAAATGTTCTGTTCACTTGCTGAATGATAAGATCAACATCTCCAAACACCTTTATATTCCTAATTCCTTTGTCTTTAGCTACATTAAGGCCCAATCGCATAGCCTCATACTTTTCTATATTGTTTGTGACTTGGAAAGCCAGCTTAAAGGACAGATGTGTACTTTCTTGTTTTCGAAATATCAGCACCACCCCTACTCCTGCAGTCTCCCTGGAACATGCTCCATCAAAGAACATCTCCCAAACTTGACTTCCTTGCTCTCCCTCGGCTTGAACTATTTGTCTCCTAAGTTGCATTGAGGCCTTCTGAGATTCTTCTATTTGGAGAATACAAGCTCCAAAATTAGTGTCCACGGCATATATGGGATGATTGGAAGGATTCTTCTCATCACTGATGATGTAGGTCAGTTGTGCTTCTCTGTACAATTTCCTTCTTTCTCCTCCAAAAACTGAGACAGTGGCATAAGATAAGTCATTTTGTAATGTCCCACCTAATCTCTTAATCCACCCTCTAGACAGCAGCATGCCAAACTTGGGAGGTACATCTGCTACCACAATATCGATCATCATACTCTTCATGGGCAGCTGAGTTAGGGTAATGGCTAGATCTTTGATCAACCCTAGACATTTCACTTTTCTTGAATCAAATGAGAATAAATCATGATACGGTCTAGTGATGTCAAGGCCTAACTCTTCCATGATAGCTTTAGGCATCGGATTGTGGCTGGCCCCTGTGTGGCTTTCAGCTCATTCAGTGGAGGTTTGTGTGGCTTTTAGCTCAAGAGCCTCAAGGACAAGCTTTTTAAAAACTTCACTCTTTACCAGTTCTAACAGAAGCACATATATTTTTAACTTCTGGACTTCTGACGCAAAACTAAAAGAGGAAGGGGACTTATCAAGACCTCTTACCTCTTGGTCTAGTGCTTTTAGGATGACTGGATCAGCTGCTGGCTTCTTCTGTCTGATATTCTGTGGCTCTGTCCGGACAACAGCTTTTTGGGCAGGACTCTTCTTGACATTGTTTGCTTTTTACCTCAGATTTTATCTTTGTTGTTCACCAGTCTGTAGAACATCTTCTCTGTCCCACTCTGGAGTGGTTTGGTCCTACAGTAATGATTATTCATATGCAGCCAATGTCAAGAAAGTAGCACTACCTTTATCTTCCATGCAACGGATTTCATCCTCCTCTTCAAACTGCTCCTCCTCCAAGACTACATTCTGGAAAGGAGCCTTAACTTTTTGTTCTTCACTTGCTTCTTTGCCCCTTTGAATGATTTGTAACTCCTCATTTGCTCTTCTGAATGGATTTGGATTTTTTGGGGCAAATGTGTTTTGAAACCTTGTTTTCCTAGAACTCTGCTCAACTTTCAGCTTAGATATCTCAGCAGCCAATGATTCTATCATTTTAGTCATTTGATATAATTTAGGTTCTAAAGATGAAGCAGAGGAAGAAGAAGCCTCACCTCTCTGCCTTCTTCTGTCAGCATGAATTTTAAGCTTTTCTGTAGCCATGATATTTGATTCCACCTCTAGTGCAGCATGCTGCATATCAGCTAGAGTGGCACATCTTCTTTCTCTCAAAAGCAAGCAGAAATCAGAGTCAAAAGCATTGGCATAAGTGAGTTTGGCAGAGGTGGGGGTAGGATTTATTTCGGCTGGTATCTTACTATACATACGGTTAAATCTTTTATTAAAATCAGGCAAAGACTCCCCATTCTCCCTCTTCAGGTTTCCAAACTCTGTATGGTAGTAGAGCAGGTATTTTTTATCTCCCCATTGCTTCAGTAATGCATCATCCAATGCCTTAATGTTTTTTATGGACCTATGGGGCAATTATCTAAACCATTTTCTAGCCTCTCCATCAAGGCTCTAGACAAATACTCTCATCCACACATCATCCTCACTGATATCTAAGTTATCAGCATAACTGTAAAAAGACTCATGGTGTTCTTCAACTGTTACTCCTTCTGTACCAGTGAATTTGGGCATATATTTATGATATTCTCCTGTAGGCATAGAATTCAAAGGAACAGGCAAGACCAGAGGTCCATACCTAGTAGCTATAATTCTTTCCATCTTCGTGGGAGCTTGCTGACCTGCCATGACTGGGATAAGCAGAAGGACACTGGTAGATTGAATGGTAGGAAGTAATGAAATAGATGATAGAAATGAGGGAAACTGATGGACTGTATGGGAGGCTCTCTTTGGACTGAGATCCAAAGGGGAACTGACTGAACAAGGAGCTGTATGAATCTATGAAGGTATTCCTTGACTAACAATGCTAGGCTTTAAATCTTCAAATTGTATATCCTCAGCTATAACTTTCTCTTTCAGAGATGCATAGGATTTCTTAGGCTTACCTAATCTTGATGCTCCTTTCAGTGAAGTTTTCTTCTGCTTAGCAATCTTCTCAGGGTTGGGCACTGGGTCAGCTAGTGATTTCTGAGGATTTCTCTGGGTATGCCTCACAAACTGAGCCAAAACTGAACTGTGGAGTCGGCACTAGGTAGTATCTCCAGTAGAGTTTCTAGATAGATGATTACAACCAGAAATGTGTCCAGACCTTGTCTACCATCAAAACATGGAACTGTGTCGTTCTCCCAGGGAAGCTAAGCTTCAATCTCCTCTCCCCCGCAATGGCGCCAATTGATGTTATCACCCAAAGAAACTCTCCTAGGTTGTAGCTTGGAGATGCTCGGGACATCACAAACTCAACTTGATGTTGGAAATGGATGAATGGAAGGAATGATGCATATTCAAGCCAAATAACCACTCCTACTTTGCTTGACCCCAAACATGCGTGAACACCTCCAGATTACAAGGCTTTAGACCACCAATTACTCACAATTTAAGGATTTGGTGAATATGGAGAATACTGACCACACTAGCAGATGCATAGGACCCTGTGATGGCCGGCTGCAACCAATAAAGAGGTATGCAAATCTAATTCCCTAGTGAATAGACAGGATGACAACTCATTGTCACTAAGTGAAAAGAAACCTAATTAATACATTCACTGATACATGCAAGATTATAACACAGAGGTGGGATGACAACCCCTCTAATGCTACACATCAAGAGTTCAAGAAAAAATGCAAATCAAGCACAGCCTAGAATAGAAAAGAGGTGGAAAGTGAGCAATTAACAGCAAAAGAAGCTTGTATTAGCTGAAAATGCTGACGAGACGCTACAAGTATCAAAGCAGTTACAGTCTCCAGAAGTTGAACCTTACATCAAAACAACAACCATCAACCCTGATTACATCTGTTTTTTGGGTATATATAGATTTTGATTACAAAAATGTTCTGCTATTCTATGCGTCGAGGGGTCATAATGGACCACCAACTGCTTTAACTGTCTGATAGATTTCTTGATGCAATCTTCTTGCTTTTAGGAAACGAAATGGATCTTCTTGGAGGCTCTGTTGTACTTCTCAAGCAGGTGGAGTGTCGTATGGAAGAAGTTCCATAACTGTTAAATGCGTTGATCTGCTCGAGGCATGTCCTTTTTTCCTCGGCCATATTGTTCGTGGAGCGAAGTTGTTGAGGAGGAAATGCACCTGGTATTGGAAATTGACTACCTTCATCCTTTCAGGAGCGTAGAATGGTTACAGTACATGGATTGTACAATGGAAGAAGTGGTCGGATGGCAGAGCAATATCGACTGTTGGATCAGACGAATAGACGACAAAGACGAGTCAACCAGGAGATCGGAGGAGGAGGGATGATCATAGGTCGTTGGATCTTAGGCAGGTAGATCCAACAGTCATCGGGCGCAGAAGCTGCACAGAGTTTATCGGGCGGGAGAGTAGGTTTGGTAAGTGGTATTCCTCGCACAACTATCAGGGGTTGGGAAGTAATCGTACGAGGGCTTGCGATCACAATCATCATGCGACACGTGGCAGTGGAAACCGCTTTGATCGCAAGTTAAAGTGCAGGCAGTTCGCGGGTGCGGGAGGAGCGAATGCCGTTGGATCGCGTGGTAGGCAATCAGACGGCGGGGTTTGGCTGCACATGTTTTCATCGGATGTGACGGGGACAATATGTGTGAAGGTGTGTGGTCATGTGGTTACGGTTGTATGGGGCTTTAGGTCTTAGCGTGTGGGCTCAAGAGTAAAGGTTTTTATATGATTTTTTAAACCGAAAGGCATATGTAAAGAAGATAAGAGGGAAATCGACGGGGAAATGGAAAAGGGTGAGGACATCCGGTGTAGGCCTTATTTGAATAGAACCAAGGTCTGAGCTTATTTTTGCTCCTTGAACATCAGCAACTTGTAGCAGAGCTAACAGGATGAATAAATATCAAACTTTACGGGCCACAATTTCCAACAAGCTAATCATTTACTTATGTTGCAATTAAATGTGTTCAAGAGTGACTAATTTGATTTTATTTTAAAGAACATGCTTATGAATTCTTTACTTAAAAGGAGAATTCAAATTCTATAGGAGTGGTATCCAATAATTATGAATTCATATGTAAGCTGACATTACAACAAATCACTTACCCAAATTTGACTTTATCAACATAAATTTTAACTCAATGGGCTTATCATGCATATTCATTGAGACATTCTAGAAACATCTTGGTTACAAATCCTAATTTTACTTAAGATTCTTTTACATAAAATTCATAAATGTAAACATCTACAACCATTGAAGCATTTGACAAACAATTTGCAAGCATACAATGTACAACCATTGAGGCATTTTGTCAAACACTTGGCCATCATCTCTTAAGACACTTGGCCATCATCTCTTAAGATTCTTACTGAACCTACTTAACTCATAAAATTCATAAATTAAAACTTCAAATATTGGCATATTTAAACAGAAACTAAATCATCTTAATCCTTCACCCAAAACACGAGAACAAACACATACAATTGGAAATAGTGATCTGCAAAATCACCCAAATTTACGACCTAGGTTCTGAAAAGTGATTTTTTGGAATCAAATGGGGAGTTACAAGACCTTTAGGCATGAATACCCCCTAATGTTGGGATGAATCGCATCCAAAACACCCAGGGATGCGATTATTTAAAACCACAAAAAATTAGATCATTTACGACTTTTGTCAAACACATGGATTGAAAACTTTCATATACAACTCTACATGAGGAAAGACAACCCAGATTTATGATACTAAGATATGTTCATTGAATTCACACATTTCTAAATCCACCATATGAGTTCTTGAAACATTTTACAACCCACAAGCTAATTCCTTTGACATAATTTGACAAGCTTATTAAAACTATTGCTACAATTTGACAAACACATGGAAGCCCTAAATGCTACAACCATTAAGGCTTTCTGTCAAAATTATAATAGTATTATAACAAAAACTTGAATAACAAAACATTGAATTATTGATAAGAATATGAAACATAAGCCATAACTAAAATTTACCTCAAACTTACCTCAAGCCTATGATCTTCCAAACCATATTTTAGCTGGTGTTATTTCTACATGTTCTTTTAAGGGTTGATTATGTAATTCCTCTAAGTATATTTTGGGTACATGTCCATTTTCTCACTTCTCTTGTAAGTTGTAATTTATCACGTATTCATGCATAAATAAATTGATAACATTACTCATTCACAGATTTTGTCAAACAACTTGCAAACAGACCCTAGAATCCTTTCTAAAATGCATCTACTTACCTATTTCAATTTAAAAAAACACAAAGCCATAAGTCATGAAACTCTTACTTGACCTCTTTCGCAATTCTTCATTATAATTACAATTAACAATATTTGGATTTTCTTCCTTAGTTTACTACAATACCAAGGTTAGTACAATAAATTATACCAATAATATTTCCAACTTGAATGATAAACATCCATACATATAGACTACTCTTAGTCTTCATTCTCAATTTATAAAATAAGCTTCTAGATAACATAAGATTAAACCAAAGTTACATGCTCACACAAATTAAAATTTCTACAATTCCTTATGCTAATGTTATGCTAAAATTTCAAGGAAATTAAATATATACATGATGCGATATTCAATTCCAAAAACTGAAATCATACTCCATCCCTAATTCCTTAACCAACTTAATTGAACCATCCGGTTTTCCACCCAACCATATCCAGGGAGAACTTCTCCCCCTAGAACCCTTGAGTTTTAAGGGCTCACAAGAAGTATCAAAATATAGAAGTAGAGAGATATACAAGGCAAGCCGAGGAAGATAAATTTTACTTCCTCTCAATACCAATCATGTTCAACTCCATTGTATAGAGCTCATTAGTTATTTAGATTAGCATTGGCTACTCTCCAAATCTCTCCCTCTCACAAGCTTCTTCAAATCTCTCAAACTCTTGGTATCACCATGAACCTCCTCCAAGTGAGAATACATGAGACACATATATAGGAGGAGCAACAAATTATTGTCATAAAGGAGGAGTAATATGCATGCCTTGTATTCCATTTAGAGGAGTGTAACGCATGCCATTAAGGAGATGTATGCATTCCTTAGTTAAGGAGAGTGTAACATATGCATTAAAGAGAGTGTAATAGGAATCTTTTATGACATGTCTTTAATGAGTGTAAGAGGAACATGCCATTCTTTTACGAGTGCATAAAAGAAAGTGTAATGTATTATTAAAAGAGAGAGGAAGAGTTACATAGAGCCATGAAAATCATCGAGAGGGGTGTGAAGTGATTGAGGAGATGAAGGTGACTTATAATTCCCTTTTTAATAATAATATCATAGTCTCATAAAAGACAATAATAATATTAATAATTTTAATAATATTTAGGATTAAGTCAATATTGAACTATTAGGATTGATTAATAATAAGTCAAGTGATTTTCCTTCAACTATGCTTTATTACCAATTTATGCAAGTTCATTTACTATTTTTGGAAAGTGATACTTGAGATGCTAGACATGACTTTATATTTTTAGAAAGACACTCCAAAATTGTTAGAAATGAGATTTTATTAAGGAAATTCATCCCCAAGCTGCCCATGAGTGGTATTTTTCTTCCGAAGAACATGAATTCCATATCTCTATTGCACACATCTCCGTGCCTTAGTAGATTAATGACTTCGTGCCCTGATCTACTTTAAGGATCCAAGATTACACACCTTGATCTTTTAAATATTTAGGAATCTGTGTCCCAATCCTTTTATTACAGATCCAAGACTCCACGTATTTATCTTTCATGGATTTAGGACTCCTTTCCCTAATCATTTTATTATATATCCAAGATTCCACATCTTTATCTTTCATGGATTTAGGACTTCACAGCCTAATTTCCATGGCTTACATCTACTCTACTTTGAAACTCCATGCTTCACCTTAAGGTACTAATTGTGAGTTGATAACCATCTGATGGTTCATTAGTAAGGCCTTTTTCCAAGGCCTACACACATCACAATCTCATAGATCAAAGAAATTAATGAATTTCATAATTAACTTATTCACATTTTACCAAAGATTGTGCATGAATTCCACAATTATTTTGGTTCTAGAGAAATGACTTTTGCAACCATCTATAATTTTAACATCCTTGTTTTCAAATAACCACATCCCCTATCACACATTGTTCAATACAAGATTAAGCATATATAATCATAAAAATCATGTATCATGACTTCCACAGTCATTTATAATTTGAAAATCTTTGTTTGCAAATAACCATGTTCCTTGCCACATCTTGATCAATACAAGATTAAGCATATATAATCAGACAAATCATGTATCATGACCTCCACAGTCATTTATAATTTGAGCATCCTTGTTTGCAAATAACCAGATCCCTTGCCACATCGTTCTTATTACAAGATTATGCATATATAATCATACAAATCATATATCATCTATAAATCACAATTAACCATATGTTCCACATAACCATGATCATCCATGGATCTATGTATCTCAATCTTGAATCACCATCCATGTCATACACCTATATACAAACTAGGATACCAAAAGAGAAAACATTGATAATATGTTCTTAACCAAAATCAATTCTTATACACACAACCATAGATATTATCATAAGCACATAGCAACCAAGTGACCCAAACTAGTGTTGGAAATAATACTGAGAGGGGGGGTGAATCAGTATTATCAGATCAATCAAACTTTTTCAATGCTCAGAAACATATACGCTACTTCAGTTAGGTGAACCAGCGTGTACACGCTACTATGACTAAACAAAACAACGTATAAGAAGAAAACTCATAATTTAGTTAGCTTATTCTTCAGTTAAGTTCATCAGGACATTATTCACCACATTAATAGTAAACAGGTGCAGTATAACAGAATAGATCAAAAGCCACACACATGAACACCAAGATGTAAGGTGGAAACCCAATGTGGGTGAAAACCACCTGCTGCAAGTTGTCTCTATCTTTCTTTAATATGAAACTTCAGTTTACAATCTTTTGTACTGGTGCAGCCTTATACCAGTACGCAGGCTACAACCTGCAGAAGGCTACAACCTTCTCTCGTTCTCCAAACTTCCTTGGAAGGGAGCTCCAACCCCCTTTGCTCTTGTACTAGCCAAGATACTAGTACGTAGGTGCTGACCTACAATCTTCTTTCCTTCAGGTACCACCTTTCATACATTTTCAGACTGGATATTCCTGAAGCACAACATTACAATCTGTAGACCCCAATTCATTCAATTTTCACAACAGATCATTGAAGCATAAAACAACCAAACTTTGAATCACTGAACCACTGAACCCTGTCAATCACCAGTTACCAGAACACAGAGCAGACTACAGAACTCTGTAATAACAGTCAGACCCCACTGTAAACCCAAAATCAAGCTTCAAAAGATATACGCTACTTCAATGAGCAAAACCCGCGTATACACGCGCTTTTGCCGAAGCCAACCTGCGTACAGATCTAAAAATAAATTTTCTCAATTTGCAGCTGTACCAGACATCAGTTAGACCCAGAACATAACATTGCGACAATATGCAGATCTAGAAATACGCATAATCACCCATATCATGATAGTGCATTTCAAACCATTAGATCCCGATCCATCCTTAGATCTAGTCTTCCATCAACCGATGTGATCTCTCCTTGGCTTAGATCAAGCAACCCAGCACCTGCATATCAGATCTCTTTCTCTCTTAGATATTCAAGCCTTGTCGAAAGATGTGTTTGCCTAATGATCTTCTTCTCCTTATATAGCCTTAGGCCTTGCTCAATACCAAGAGCCAAAACCATAGTAACACAATACCATCAACTTCAAAACTAGGGATCGACACGCCCGTCGAGACACAATGGTCCGAAATCATAGGCACAACTTCCAAGGACTAACCACCATGGACCAAAAGGTACTTTTCCACATACACGCGCTTTTTCTGAATCCAACTAGCGTGTACACGCGACTTGAGCTTAACGAACCTGCGTATATGAACTTCCTTGGCATGCTGTACTAAGATCTGTCTTCTGATTAAGTTGCCATCACCTGTACCAACCTCTGAACACCTGTACCAACCTCTGAGTGAGTTGCCATCAAGGACAACACTTGAATCATAATGCCAACAATCTCCCCCTTTGGACTTGATGGCAACCACCACACCAAGTCACTCTCCCCCTTTGACATCAAGGGCAAAGGGCTGTGCTCCCCCTGAGGACATGCTGATACCTCTGCTTGGCTGACTCATGCTCCCCCTGAAAGTAGGCCAGATCTGCAAAAGATGTTCTTCAACAAGAACCAAGACTTATACACCATAAGGGACCTTCCTATCACCAAAAGACTCAATACATACATCCAGACTCCCTACCAAGAGGGGACATAACAGAAACAACCAATTATATTACAGCATTCATCCCAGGCATAGTGGGGAAACCAACATAGGCCGTTACATGACCTTGACACCATAAAAGAGACATCGCAAGAGAGATACATGACATAGAGACAACAGATCTAGACCAAGACTTATGAAAGTCACCAGCAGCATATGATAAACATCTTTTTAGATCAGCAACCGGGATTTCTTTCTGAGCTCCTTTTCCTGAAATCAACAACCAAAACATCTGAATGCCAACAATGCTTTATGAGACTTTTAAGCTGCTCCCCCTGAACCTGTGCCTGCTGCACCCCCTGAAACCGTGCCTGAAGAATTCTGACATACCCATTGCTGTTCAGAACTCCAGAGTTTGCCCTTGCTGTTCAGAACTTCATATACGCGATTTCTCCTGCATGAAACAGCGTATGTACGCGGATATAATCCTGCAACAAGCGTACACCTTACACGCGACTTTCCCATCATAAAACCGCGTGTATACGCGTATATACCTTACGTAACTTGCGTATACCAACTTTTCTGTAGAACAGACAAGCTTCAACAGCAGGATGAAGCATCAACTACTCCCAGCTTTTGTCTGAGATGTTCAAAAGTTTCCCTGGGCAGTGGTTTTGTGAGAATATCAGCAACTTGTTCCTTAGAAGGAACATACTCCAACTTGACCTTCTGCTCAAGCACTTGTTCCCGGAGAAAATGGTACTTGATTGGTATGTGCTTGGTCTTTGAGTGCATGACTGGATTCTTTGAAATGCTGATTGCACTAGTATTATCACATAAGATAGAAACTGGTGGAGTGCAAGTGATTTGAAAGTCCTGCAAGGTCTGCATCATCCAAAGAAGTTGTGTGCAACAAGATGCCGCAGCCACATATTCTGCTTCAGCTGTAGATAAGGCAATCGAACTCTGTTTCTTGCTGAACCAAGATACTAATCTGGAACCCATGAAGAAAGCACCACCACTTGTGCTTTTCCTATCATCCACACTTCCAGCCCAATCTGCATCTGTGTAAGCATGAAGAGTGAGATCTGTATTTCTAGGATACCATAAGCCATAGTTTTGGGTCCCTTGAAGATATTTGAAGATTCTTTTGACTGCCTGAAGATGAGTTTCCTTTGGGTTGGCTTGAAATCTTCCAACCATTCCTACAGCATGTGTAATATCTGGTCGAGTACCTGTCAAATAAAGCAAACTCCCAATCATGGATCTATAAGTGGGTTGGTGAACAGCTGCTGATTCATCATTAGCACTGAGGCTGCATCCTGTAACCATGGGTGTACAAACTGGCTTTGACTCTTCCATGCCATACTTCTTCAAGATCTGTTTGAGGTATTTGGTTTGAGACAAGAAGATACCTCCTTCATTTTGTTGGATTTGCAATCCAAGAAAATATGTCAATTCTCCAAGAAGTGACATTTCGAATTCTTTCTGCATAACCAAGGCAAAGTTTTGACTCATAGTCTCTTCATTGCTGCCAAAAATAATATCATCTACATAAACAACAAGAATTAGCAATTTGTTATTTTCAACTTTTATATAGAGATTGCTATCTGCTGATCCTTTTGAAAAGCCTTGTTGGTGAAGATATTTGTCCAACCGATAATACCAAGCCCTTGGAGCTTGTTTGAGTCCATAGAGTGCCTTTTTCAATCTGCATACAAGGTTTGGATCATTCCCAAGAATGAAGCCATCTGGCTGCTCAATATATACTTCTTCTTCTAAGTCTCCATTCAGGAAGGCTGATTTCACGTCCATTTGAAATACCTTGAAGTTTTGAAAGCTTGAGAGAGCAAGGAACATTCGGATGGCCTCTAGTCTTGCCACAGGAGAAAGGTCTCTTCAAAATCTATTCCTTCTTGCTGTGCATACCCTTTACAAACAAGTCTGGCCTTGTTTCTAATTACTTCTCCATTTTCATTTAATTTATTCTTGAAGACCCATTTTGTTCCTATTACATTCTTATCTTTTGGTCTAGGAACTAATTCCCAAGTGTTGTTCTTTTCGATTTGCTCAAGTTCTTCATCCATTGCTTTGACCCAACATTCATCTTTGCATGCCTCTTTCACATTTTGTGGTTCAGTGGAGGAGAGTAGTGCCAAGTAGCTTGAAGCTTCTGCAAGTGTCCTTCTTGTTTGTACTCCTGCTTCTTTTTGCCCCACAATCTGAGTTTCTGGATGATTCTTTTGGACATATCTGGATGGAGTCTTCTCTTCTATTCTTGTCTGCTCCTCTGGTTCTTCTTGAGATTCTTCTTCTTCTTGAGGTTCTTCTTCTACATCATTTCGCCTTTGAGAGTAACCTTCATCTTCTTCAATGTCTTCATGATGAACTTGCCTAGGAATATATCCCTTCTCATCAACCACTATATCAATACTGTCAACAATTCTGCCAAGTCTTTTATTGTAGCACTTGTATGCTTTGCTATGTGGAGAATAACCAAGAAGAATGCCCTCATCTGCTCTAGGTTCAAGTTTGCCAAGTTGCTCATCAGTATTCTTAATATAACATTTGCTCCCAAAGATTTTGAAATGCTTCACGGAAGGAGTTTTACCACTCCAAAGCTCATGAGGTGTTTGAGTGCTGTTTACTCGGACATTTGTTTTGTTAAGAATAATAACAGCAGCATGTGCAGCTTCACCCCAGAAGGTTGCAGGAGTACCTGATTCATCGAGCATAGCACGAGCCATTTGTTGGATAGTTCTGTTCATTCTTTCCACAACCCCATTTTGCTGAGGAGTTCTAGCTGTAGAGAATTCTCTTCTTATCCCATGTTCATCGCAGAAATCGAAAAATTCATTTGATGTGAACTCCCCACCTCTGTCAGATCTGAGGCACTTAATTTTGTGTCCTGATTCATTTTCAGCCAATGCTTTGAAGGATTTGAATTTTTCGAATGCTTCATCTTTGTGCTTCATAAGCCCTAACCAAACAAACCTTGAGAAATCATCAATGAATAATATCAGATATTCTTCTCCTCGAGGTGTCCTTTTCCTAAATGGACCACATACATCTGTATGGACTAGCTCAAGAGGCAAGCTAGCTGATCCTTCCTTCTCTGGAAAGTTAGTTCTGGTTTGCTTTCCAAACTGACAAGATTTGCATATGGTGTTGTCTGGAATTTTGATATCTGGAAGATCGCGAACTGCCTGATATTTGCATGCTTTCCTTATTTGTGAGAAGCTTAGATGTCCCAACCTTCGATGCCATAACCAGTGCTCTTCATCCTTGCTAAGATAGCATTGTTGTTGTCCTTCTTCAAATATGTACAGATTATTTGGAGTTCTTTTGCCTTTGAGAACTGTTTTACCTGTATCAAGATCACGAACAAGACATCCATTCGATCTGAAAATAACCTCGGTTTTTTGATCACACATCTGGCTGACACTTAGTAGATTATGCTTCAATCCATCAACATACAAAACATTTCCAGCCTTGACCTTTTCTTTCAAAGGAGCAATACCTTTTCCTTTTATAGTTGCAGGAGTATCATTTCCAAAAGATACTTTCTTTCCCTTTTCTAAAGTAGAATAAGATTCAAGTTTTTCTTTATCACCTGTCATATGTTTTGAACATCCACTGTCAATGTACCATAGATTTTCCTGTCCTTCTGCATAAAAAGCTATCCCACATCTTTCTGTCTGAGGTTCCTTTATTCTCCATTTTTTGGTGCTCGTGGCTTGTTCCTTTTTCTCCTGAAACCTGCTCCTGCATTCAGAGTCTTTATGACCAAAATTATTGCAAATAGAACATTCAACTTCATTTTCAAGAACCGAAAAGTTGTTATAGGTCCTCTTTGTAATCCCTGTCATACTTCTTTGTTTTTGAGCTTCCCTAGTCATGATTGTTTTATATGCAACACACTGAGCTGCTTTGTGACCAAAGTTATGGCAAGAAAAGCATTGTCCATTGAAGAAGCTTCTGCGGTTATTGAATCTACCAGCCAACTGATTGTAATTTCTATTTTCATCTATTCTTGAGCCAAACTGAGAGGATTTTACCTGTGGTTGGTTGTAGCTTTTGTTCACCCTTAAGAAGGATTGTCCCTGATAGTTTCTGTTTGTAATTCGTCCCTGCTTTACCTGATTATCTTCATTGTTCTTCTGCTCATTTCTTCTTGCTGCATCAAGATAACTTTTTGAGGTGGATGCTTGAGAGGTTTCTCCATTATAGCCCAAACCTGTCTTGTTTAGAGGAGACCGCTGCACATTGATAATCTCATCCAAAGTTTCAGATCCTTTGACAAACTTAAGATTAATAGTTTTAGTTTTCTCAATTTCTTTTCTGAGACCAACAATTTCACCTTCTAGTTTTTCAAGATGTTTTTCCTTTTCATCAATTTGAAATTGCAAAGTATCAATGATCACACTCTTTTCTTCTATGCATCTCTTGAGTCTAGTAATTTCATTATAGAGATTATCCACATCTACAGCATCCTCATAATCATCATCTTCAAATGCCATTAACAGCTTATATTTATTACCTTGTTCATCTTCATCACTGTTTGATAAGCCATCACTATCTTCATGGGTGTAGTAGCTTTTCTTATTTGCACTTTGTTTCTTGTTCCATCTAGCAGGTTCTTTTCCTTTATCCTTATAAGGACATTTTGCAGCATAATGACCTACTCTTCCACAAGCAAAGCATTTGAAAGGTAGCTTACCTCTGAACCTTCCAGAACCCCTTTGAAGATTTCTGACAAAATTTGATTCTTCTTCCTCTTCTTCTGGAACATGGCTTGCTTCATAGTAATCTTCTTTTCCTGATGCCTTAAAAGCAGCTTCCCTTCTGTCAGATGGACCTCCCTTTCTCATTTCATAAGCAGTTAGAATTCCATGTAGCTGAGACATAGTGAGAACACGGAGATTTTCTTTTTCTTCTATTGCAGATACTTTAGATTCAAACTTGGGGGATAATGATCTTAGAATCTTTTGAACTACTATAGTCTCTTTTATTTCTTCACCCAAATTTTTCATGCAATTAACAATCTCATCTACCCGAAGAAAATAATTAGCCACACTTTCATCATTATACATCTTGAGAGTCTCATATTGAATCCTGAGAGTTTGAAGTTTAGCTTGCTTTACCTGTTCATCTCCTTCATAGCTAGTGATCATTTTGTCCCATATCTCTTTTGCTGATTTGAAGTGCATGACCTTCATGAATTCTGTTTGGGATATACTTCCTAATAGAGTACTGACTGCTTTTGCATTTGTTTCATACTGCTTTTTCTCAGCTGGATCTGTAGGAGTAGCTGAAGGAAAAGCATAGCCTGTTTCTACAATATTCCAAACTTCTGTACCAAGAGATTGAAGATATGCAGTAACTCTTACCTTCCAATAATTGAAATTTGTCCCATCAAAAATCGGTGGCCTGATTGATGCTTCTTTCTCGTAGTTGCTCATGATGAATGATCTACCTTCAAGCGATCAAGCTTCTCTGAAGGACCTGCTCTGATACCAATTGTTGGAAATAATACTGAGAGGGGGGGTGAATCAGTATTATCAGATCAATCA
Organism: Pinus tabuliformis; assembly: GCA_031772625.1. Lineage (NCBI taxonomy): Eukaryota > Viridiplantae > Streptophyta > Pinopsida > Pinales > Pinaceae > Pinus > Pinus tabuliformis. The sequence goes on along the minus strand of CM062807.1, from coordinate 538,671,013 downwards.
AACTTTTTCAATGCTCAGAAACATATACGCTACTTCAGTTAGGTGAACCAGCGTGTACACGCTACTATGACTAAACAAAACAGCGTATAAGAAGAAAACTCATAATTTAGTTAGCTTATTCTTCAGTTAAGTTCATCAGGACATTATTCACCACATTAATAGTAAACAGGTGCAGTATAACAGAATAGATCAAAAGCCACACACATGAACACCAAGATGTAAGGTGGAAACCCAATGTGGGTGAAAACCACCTGCTGCAAGTTGTCTCTATCTTTCTTTAATATGAAACTTCAGTTTACAATCTTTTGTACTGGTGCAGCCTTATACCAGTACGCAGGCTACAACCTGCAGAAGGCTACAACCTTCTCTCGTTCTCCAAACTTCCTTGGAAGGGAGCTCCAACCCCCTTTGCTCTTGTACTAGCCAAGATACTAGTACGTAGGTGCTGACCTACAATCTTCTTTCCTTCAGGTACCACCTTTCATACATTTTCAGACTGGATATTCCTGAAGCACAACATTACAATCTGTAGACCCCAATTCATTCAATTTTCACAACAGATCATTGAAGCATAAAACAACCAAACTTTGAATCACTGAACCACTGAACCCTGTCAATCACCAGTTACCAGAACACAGAGCAGACTACAGAACTCTGTAATAACAGTCAGACCCCACTGTAAACCCAAAATCAAGCTTCAAAAGATATACGCTACTTCAATGAGCAAAACCCGCGTATACACGCGCTTTTGCCGAAGCCAACCTGCGTACAGATCTAAAAATAAATTTTCTCAATTTGCAGCTGTACCAGACATCAGTTAGACCCAGAACATAACATTGCGACAATATGCAGATCTAGAAATACGCATAATCACCCATATCATGATAGTGCATTTCAAACCATTAGATCCCGATCCATCCTTAGATCTAGTCTTCCATCAACCGATGTGATCTCTCCTTGGCTTAGATCAAGCAACCCAGCACCTGCATATCAGATCTCTTTCTCTCTTAGATATTCAAGCCTTGTCGAAAGATGTGTTTGCCTAATGATCTTCTTCTCCTTATATAGCCTTAGGCCTTGCTCAATACCAAGAGCCAAAACCATAGTAACACAATACCATCAACTTCAAAACTAGGGATCGACACGCCCGTCGAGACACAATGGTCCGAAATCATAGGCACAACTTCCAAGGACTAACCACCATGGACCAAAAGGTACTTTTCCACATACACGCGCTTTTTCTGAATCCAACTAGCGTGTACACGCGACTTGAGCTTAACGAACCTGCGTATATGAACTTCCTTGGCATGCTGTACTAAGATCTGTCTTCTGATTAAGTTGCCATCACCTGTACCAACCTCTGAACACCTGTACCAACCTCTGAGTGAGTTGCCATCAAGGACAACACTTGAATCATAATGCCAACAACTAGGTCTATAGCATATAAGCATGTACATAAGTCTTTCATGCATAATATTATATCATTACATCAAAATCACCCTCTCTAGGTGTCATAAAACTAACCTTTCCAAGGTGGGACACTACATATCCAACTATTTCTAAACTCCCTGTTGCCAAACATTGGATTTTACAAGTTGTTTGTTATAGAAGTAGGTGGGGTGAATAAAAATTTGTGACGACTAAAGGAACAGGGTGTCATTTGATTGAGTACATCACCATGTGGGTCACCCATCATTGTTGTACCAAAGAAGGATGGGACTTGGAAAATGTGTATAGATTATAGGGCATTGATAGAAATCATGCTCAAGAATAGGTGCTCCCTACCAAGAATAGATGATCTATTGGATCCGTAGTAGCAAGTGAAATACTTCACCAATTTGGATTTAAATTTTGGATATCACCAGGTTTGATTCAGAGAAGAAGATAACTAGCAAACCACCTTCAAAATAAGGAAAGGTTTGTATGAGTGGTTATTCATGCCATTTGGCCTATGCAATGCACCAACTATATTTATAAGGTTAATGAATGATATATTGTACCATTTTATAGATTCATTTGTTATTATCTATTTGCATTATATATTGGTACATAGTTCTATATGGGAATATCACATCTCACATTTGATGTAGGTGTTGGATACATTAAAGGAGCACCAATTGCTAGCAAATATCAAGAAGTGTGAGTTTCCACAATAGTCTTTATTGTATCTAGGGTACGTGATAGATGGAAAAGAGTTTAAAATGGATCCTGCCAAGATGAAGGCCATCATGAAATGTTTAGTTCTTGCTAACTTTTTTGAGGTTAGGAGTTTTGTAGGGGCAACATAGTACCTAAGGAAATTAATAACCTCATTATTAGTAGTAGTAGCACCACTCCACGCCACAATATAGAATGGTAAGGGTTTCTAGTGGGGAAAATGTCAATATAGGGCCTTTGAGGACCTAAAGAAGAATATTAGTTAAGCACCAATTCTGGCATTACTGAACTTGTAGAAGCCCTTCGAAGTGGATACATATGTGAGTGGGTATGCTATGGGAGAGGTCTTGATGTAGGGAGGAAGGCATGCATGTGGAAATCCTTAACTATCTTACATACCACAAGGAGCTCTATGCCTAGGTCTAAGTTGTAAAGAAGTGAAAACACTATCTAATAGGAAAGGAGGCACTAATCCACACATATAACTATCCACTACAGTACCTACATGCCTATAGTAAGGTAGAATAGAGTAGACATTACAAACATATGGGGTTTCTGCAAAATTTTTATTTATAGATCAATTGGAATAAAGGTAGCACAAACAAGTTGGATGACATGCTTTCAAACTCACCCACAAAAATGATCATAGCTTTGGGAAATTTGATGTGCATTGAGCCATTCACTTTTGATGCATTCATAGAGGCATATTCAAAGGATGAGGTCTTTAAGGAGGTGTTTCAACAGTTGCAGAGCTAAAGTCATGTGCATGATTGTGACAACACAGTTGATTACCATCTCTAGCAAAAGTTACTTTACATGCTAGATAATTTATGTGGTCCTAAAGGTGGGTGATTGCAACTAATTAAAAAGGCTCACATCTCCAAGGTTGTAAGGAACTTTGTGTAGGGAAGATAGTGGCCAACTTGCAGAGGTATGCGTATTCACCCAAGATGCATGAACATGTAGTTAGTTTCATAATAGGATGCATGATTTGTGATGGAAATAATACTGGGGGGGGGGGGGTGAATCAGTATTAGTCAAATCAATAATCTTTTTCCTTTCATACTCAAATTTATATACGCTACTTTAATGAAGGTAACTCGCGTGTACACGCAATTGTATTTAAGGCAACCAACGTATATCCAACAAACTTATGATTCAGTTAATTCATCATATGTTGATATTTAATCAGTGCATCAGTACTTCATTAACCATATAAACAGTAACCATGTGCAGTAATATCAGAACAAACCATCACACATAAGAAACACACATGAACACCAAGATTTAAGGTGGAAACCCAATGCGGGACAAAAACCACCTACTGTTGTTTTCTTTTAATATAAGAAAAACTTGTTTATAATCTTGTATTGGTGCAGACTCATACCAGTACACAGGCACCCACCTGTAGAAGGCTATAACCTTCTCTCCTTCTCCAGCTTCTTTTGGAAGGGAGCTACAACCCCCTAGCTCTTGTACTAGCCGATATTTTTACTAGTACAGAGGCGCCGAACTACAGAAGGCTACGACCTTCTTTCTTTCTCCAGGGACCATGTTTCATGAATTTTTAGACTGGATACACCTGGAACACAACACCACAATCTGAAGGCCACGTTTCATCCAATTTTCATACTGGACCCATCAACAACATTGAAGCTCAAAATCAATCACCATTGCAATACAACCATCAAATACATCTGCATTAACCAATAATTGAAACTAAATCATCAATATTTGAATCACCCACAACTAAATCACTGAAGGCCCATCATCACTGAAGTAAATCACAATCAACCAATCTGAACATTCAAAATACCGTCATCAAAACATAGTCACCAGAACACATAGCAGAACCCTGAACTTTGTAACAGCCACTAGAACCAACTACAAATTCAAATATCATATTTCATAATGTATACGCTACTCTGATGAGCCAAACTAGCATGTATTTGTGCTTTTAGCAAAGCGAACCAGTGTACAAATCTGCAAATATTAACTCATAACTTTGCAGCTATTCTAGACATCAATCATACCCAGATCATAACATTTATAGAATAAGACATGCATCAGTAATTCAGATCTAGATTATACATGGTCAAACCACATAATGATAATTCATTTCAGGCCTTAAGATCTCGATCCATCATTAGATCTTATCCCTCATTAACCGCTAAGGTTCATCCTGGTTCAGATCAAGCAAAGCACCTTAAGCCCATAACCTGCATACTTAATAAGATATTCAACTTGCACACCTGGCCTAATGATCTTCTCCTCCTTATATACTCTTAGGCCTTTCCCAATACCTTGGACCAAAACTACTTAGGACAAATGCCTTGGACCAAATACCTAGGGTCAATACCTTGGACCAAATACCTCGGACCAAATACCTTGGACCAAATACCTCAGACCAAAAACTTGGTTTTCCAACATGTACACACTTTTCCTCTTGTGAAAGTGCGTGTATACGTTATACACTCCTTTTGTTCTGTTAACTCGCGTGTATATGCTTCTTGGACAAAGTGAACCTGTGCATACCTCTCTTTCTTCATTCTTTGGAGTCTGAATTGCAATCCTTTGTTGTTGCACTGTGAACTGTCATCTGAGTGAGTTGCCATCAAGGACAACACCTGTATCATAATGCCAACAATTTGTTCTACTAGAAAGCCTAATAATAGGAAATATGGTATATATCTTCCTTTACTTGTACTCACTTGTCCCTAAGAAATAATTTATATAGACTTTGTGGGAGGTTACCAACAACTAGGAAGGGACATGACTACTTTTTCATGGTAGTTGACAGGTTCAAGAAGATGTGTGTTCTAATGCCTTGTAAAAAGACTATTAGCAAGAAAGAAGCAACAAAATTGTTCTTTGGACAAGTCTAGGTGCACTTTGGGATACCAAAGAGCATTTTTTTATATAGGGACACAATATTTCTTAGTACATTTTAGACTACATTGTGGGAGAAGAAGGACATGAAGTTGAAGAGGTCTATAAGAACCGTTTATAGACAGATGGGAAGATAGAAGTAGTCAATAGAAAGTTGGTGCATATTTTGAGGGGTTACAATCAGAAGCATCCAAAGACCTAGGATGAAAATATGGTATATATACAACACTCTTATAATAGAGTAGTCCACACTTCTACTAGTAAGTCCCTATTTGAAACTTGTTTTGGATATTTTCCACCTTCACCTTTGGATATTTCATATGGGAAACAAGTATGAGTGAGGGAGGATCTCATGGGAGATGCCTTAAAGGTAGATATATTTGTAGAAAAGATAACGAAAATCAGTAAATACATATAAGGGACACTACATAAGTCACAAGAAAAATATAAGGCTAAGCATGATCGACAAAGAATAGACAAGTTGATCAAGGTGGGAGACAAAGTGTGGTTACAGTTAAACAAGGAGAGGCTACAATATCCTGCTAATAAAATCAAGGCTTTGTGGTATAGTACCTTTGAGATACTAGAAAAGGTGGGAGATAATGCATATAGACTTAGTCTACCCCATACATGCACATTTACTCAATTGTGAATGCAGAGAATTTGGAACTCTATGAGCTTTCCATGCTAGATTAGGAAAATGAAAATATCCTACCTTTTGTAGAGGATTTGGCACTAGGTGAAGAAGAGGTCCATAACTACAAGATAGGGAAAATGTGAACTTTGGAAAATTGGGTTGAAAGGAGAGCTTCCAAGCAAAGTCTAAATGGTACACTTGAGAGAAGGTGGAGGAAAAATTTTCTCACCTCATTCAATAGAAGCTTTTGGGGACCAAAATTCTCCCAAAATGGGGAGGTGTGATCCATATTGGATCATTATATTGTTTTTCATCCATGTTGATGCTCTTAGAGTGGAAAAAGAGGAGGAATTATCTCACAAGACCATTTTTACTAGTAGATCCAATGTGGAAAATTGGGGCCTAAAACCTTCCAAGAGAATTTTGAGGCATCAAACATAATTTTTTTGGGGTAAAAATTTGCAGCTTTAGCGTTGCACCTTCTTTTCATATTTTATACATAAATACATTTCCAACAATGCAAGAATCACCTCAATCAAAGTTTATATGCAAAAGTTATGCCACTTAGAAGTTGACCTTCCTGTTTTCACCACGATAATTTGAGAGGATGCCATATCAACTCCCATTACTCAAGGAAAAGAGGATAACCACGTGATCATGAAGAATAAGAATCTATAATATTTCATATTGTAACTTTGGTTAAGAGTTGAATGAGTCAAAAGAAACCACTAATAGGCTATTGTGTTATATTATAACTAGGCCACTAGGAGGAAAATGGGTCAATCTTTTTCAAGTGCATTTGTTCCATAGATGAGAAGAGTCACTGAGAGAGATAGGGAGAGAGCAAACAAAGAGGATTTTTTCATTGTAGTAGCCTATAGGCCATAGGACTTACCTCTTAATACTCACAACCATTTCCTATTCAAAGAAAGAGAAAAAAGTTTTCCAGTATATATTTCGTGTCAATTATGGTTTGTGAGTTCTTATTTAATTGTTCACCATTTTGTACATAATTATAATTTTCATGCATAAAAAATAAACAATAATTTACAGATCCATAAATATAAAGAGAAATAAACCCTCATAATATATATTTTTAGATTTTTAAGTATAATTTTATTAGATCTATTGTGACATACTATTGAGTGGAATATCCAAAGCAGTTTACGAATCAACCACCCCTTTAATATCAAATTCTATGGGAACCACCATGAAACAATAATCAAGAAATGATAATCATATCACATTAAGAAGGCATAAATCACATAGTGAGATCAAGTTAGTACACAAATTCTAAATTCACAAAATTTGAAGCCAAACTTACCACAAATAAAATAAGAAGAAATCTTAAACATAATTAAAACATTCTTCAAATCCTCCAACTTGTAGAATTAAGATAAAATTAGTTAAAGGAAATAAACTATGATAAAATTCCTATGGCGAATAAGATTCCTCTAAACTTAGAGGAACTATGAATCAACCTAGATTAAAAAACAAAGAATAAATCAATTCCATTTTGATAGAATAACACTACGATAATCTATATTAAATAACATCATATCAACTCATTTTGAAAAGTTTTAGCAATTATCAGTGGACATTAAGATATATTCTAGTGAAGAACACTGAATAGAATCTCCTAACAATTACGTAATGCATACTTTAATGGTATATTCAAGTGAAGAATACTAAATAAAATCTCTTAACTATCAAGTAATGCATAATTTAATTGTATGGTTAATAATGTTACAAACTCTCTCTCTATTTTCAAAAGTTATCATGAGACCATGTTGTAGTTGACTAGGCTTTTAAATTTGACTTTGATAGAAATCTTCCACAATTTATGTTTAACTGTGATAGGCACATACCATGAACAAATGTAATCTCAATATACTAATTAAATACTTTAGTCATATCACTACTACTACACCATTTATGTTGGGTGTGGAGCCTGATTATCTTCTATATTCAAAGGTATCACCACATAGGACCCCAGTTAGAAATGGGGGCGGCAACGCCGCCCGTAAAATATTCGCTGCAGGGGGGTCCAGGGGGGGCGGCTAGTAATTTCTAGTCAATCTGGGCCGTTCATTAGGTGGATGATCTGACGGTAGAACTTATGTTTAGTTTAGGGTTTTTTTCCCTAGAAGGCAACCCCTCTCTTTGTATGAGGGTATTGTATTTGAGGCTGTGTGATATATGTGTATTCTGTGAGTGAGAAATAGAGAGGTGAGACTGTGAGAGAAAACAGAGGATATTACAACGGATTTGCTGTAGGTTGTGTCTCTTCATTTTGCTGGATAATAGAAGGGAAGGACTGGCTGTTCGGGGTGGACGTAGCCCAAACTGGGTGAACCACGTATATCTATGTCTCTCTTGTTTTGTGCATTTTCTATGTTTATATTTCTGCAATATTTTATGCATTCCATTGCTCCGTAATATATAATTTTCTAACAATTTAGTCATTGTAATGTAAATACTTAGAAATAGAAGACACAAAATGCTATCGAGTGGAGGCGTGGCAATAGAAAATATCTATGGGTCTTCTTAGGTGGCAGATAGAATTATTTATCATGGAAAATGTTTAATGAATTTAATTAAATTAGTAAATAAAGTTAATTTTAAGCAGGGGTTCTGTCACAAGCTTGTTACTTGCCGCGTCTCTTCGATTATCCTTGATAGCCAACTGCTGGTGAACCAGTGGTGTACCAGTTGTGAACCTACTCAGAACTTTCACGCTCTCACGGTCTCAACAATGGCTTCCTCGCCTAACAATGGCCTTGGCTTCCCTTCATTCCTTTGGTGAACTTTGGATGAAAGCTCAAAGATAACTACTACCACAGCAGGCAATATAAGTGCGCAAGGTATTTAGATGCGGAATGGTGTACTCATTTTATTTCAGAATGGATAAAGCTTTTTACATAAATATTCTTTACAGAGATTGATTATGTTTGCATTTATCGGGCTTTACGCTGTCGGTAAGGAACAAGCAATACTGAAGGCTACCTGGCGAAAGATAGGCTCTGCCTCAGAATGTGACTTTGACTCATATACAAACTGGATGACTCTCTAAAATGATTCGGCCACTTTAGGTTCTCATCAGTGTCAAGCACTGATGCGCAGGCTCCCAAATCACCTAAGGACTTGAGTTATACTCGTGATGCAAGAAAATCAGACTGAACGTCCGCAGATGCAGAGCAGGAGAGGCACTCGACACAAAGACTCACTCCAACTCAGACTGACTCTGAATGCCTCAACAATGAGCCTTACCCTCATTATATAGGAAATGAGAGGGGACAAGCATTACTGTAGGCCATCAGTATACTGAATGAAAAGTGGATGGAATCATTATTTTCAAATAATGTTAAGGCAACGTCCGCACAAAGATTCCAATCCGGAAAGGTGGATGGAATTATTGCTTTTGGGTAATGCCAGAGCGGTATCTGTACAAAGATTCATGTCTGGAAAAGTAAATCTTACGAAAGATAATCTTGACAGAACAAAGTGGATACTTTTTATCAAAGTCCATGAGAAAATAATATCGACAAAACAAAGTGGATGCTTTTCGTAAAATCCCACGGGAAAATATGGTGCATGAATTATTTACATAATGGAGGCTTAGTACAGAAAAGCCCATGAGAAATCTGGTCACAATTTAGCCCTTGTGACTGGTACTCATTATTAAAGCCCATGTGAACTATCAGAATACTGTTAGTCCAGGGAATCTATCTCTTTTATACAACATTTCGTCCCAAGCTTTAGTGTATATCCTACGGACAATCATTGGTTTCCCTAGAACAATTTGATATTGTACTTTAGTTAATACAAGCCACTCCAAATGTTCTCTCATGTATTCTTCAAGTGAATTGTTATAAGGAGATGACTTATAAGTTGACCATTCACCTTTTGTCATATCTTTAACAGTTCGGTAAATAGGGTGAATGCATTCTTCAAGGTGTTGTTCAATACATAAATTACAATGATTTCTGCAATATTGTTCATGCCATACTAGGTCCATGGCAGTTCTGCTAAAACCGTAATCAGTCCACCAATCTTTGAACCATTTGCATTGCTGATACGCTTGATAATGGCCAATAGTGCTGAACTTTAATTTTGTGTAGTGAGTTCCTACCTTTTCGTCGATGTTGAGGAAGTCCCACCAGAGCTGTTTATATTCTGCAAAATTGTACACCGTATCGGGAAAAATGATCTTTGGGTCATTTCTTGGCCATCTAGCAGCAGGTTGGGTCCGAACATGTCCTGGCTCGTTCCAGAGATCTCTTGTCCTGTAGATGCAGACATATCTTTCATGTATGCCTGTGTTGGGTCCACCATGATACCAAATAGTGGCAATATCATGAAAATTCTGTTCTAAAGCTCTCTATGCAATGTCGGCATCTCTCCTTGCTTTATCATATATCATGTCATGAATCCACTTGCCTCCTTTAGGGTACACTTTTCTTTCTGAGACAAAGTGTTGGATGTTAGTGTGGGGTTGCAAATTGGCATCCAATACTTTCATATTTCTTAACTACCAAGTGGGTCTCCAATTTCTCTTGTATTCTTCCCAGTCTTGATCATCTGGGATAGTCCTTAGTACTTCTTGTTTCTGGTGCTGGTCCCACTCAGTGATGATCATCATGACATGATCTCTTGCTTCAATATATTCCCTGCTAAGAAAGTTAGGGAGAATGTTTTCTTCACCTTTAATGTGTTCCACTTGAAAATCAAAGTTTGCAAAAAGAGCTTGCCATCTGGCAAACTTGGCTTCTCCGGCCTTCTTGATGTCCTTTGTTAATACCTTCTGCAAAGCAAATGCATCAGTTCTAAGCAGAAAAGATTTGTTAATGAGATAAACTTCAAACTTACTGATGCAATTCCATGCTGCCTTGACTTCTTTTTCTATTGTGGAGTAGTTCATCTCGGCTGGGCTCCACACTCCAGATGCAAATTGAACAACTTGTTCATCCTTTCCAACCTTTTGCTTTAGAATTCCACCCCATCCAATATTACTTGCATCTAATTCTACAATTTTATATGCAATATCATCAGCGACATACAAAATAGGAAAATACTTTACCTTGGCCTTAATGTTCTGGACTGCTTTTGTATGGACCTCTGTCCACTCTAGAGGATTCTTCTTCAGTATTTTATTCAATATTCTTCTGTCACTGGCACAGTTCTGAGAGAAGTTGCTGACATAGTTGAGGCAGCCTAAGAACCTTTGCAATTGGTTCTTGTCCGTTATGACATTTCGAAATTTGTCTGCAAACTCTAATGCATATTTTTGTAGAGAAATCTGCCCATTGCAATTGTATGTCCCAAAAAATTGATAGTGGTTTGGAAAACCTCTATCTTCTTTTTACTAAGCACTAAGCCATTGTTCTTAACTAAGGTCTTAAATATATTTACATGCTTAACATGCTCCTGAATTTTTCTGGACAATACCAATACATCATCTATATATACAATAAGCCAGTCAAAATATGGCTTAAAAATACTGTCCATTACCTTTTGGAATTTTGATGGCACATTATTGAGACCAAAAGGCATGACATTCCACTCGTAATGTCCTGCTGGTATGCTGAAGGTAGTTTTGAATTTATCTTTTTCAGAAATGGCTACTTGCCAAAATCCTGCTTTCAGATCAAACTTAGAGAAGATCTTAGCTCCCACTATCCTTCTGATTAAATATCCTTTATGGGGTATTGGATAGGTATCATCAGCTAAGACTGAGTTTAGAGGCTTATAATTGATGACTAACCTTGGAATGCCTCTGATCTGTTCAGCTCTCTTGTTTACGTAGAACCCATAACAGTTCCAAGGACTGTTTGATTCTCTAATCAATCTTCTACTAAGGAGCTACTGAATTTCTTGCTCGCAAATATCTCTGTATTCTTTGCTCATGGGTATTGCTCGGCTCTTACAAGGCTTACGAGCATATCCCTCCTTGTAAGGGAGCTCAACTGTGTGCTACTTCCTATGCCAAAATGCATTGGGTTCTTCCGAGCAGCATTCTTCTTCGATCTGTCTCTTCAAATCTCCAATATTGCTCCTTATTTGGGGCAGTTTAAGCTATTCTTCTATTCTAAGAGTAGATTTCAGATCTTTTAGATCTGATAATCTAGCTTTAGCTTTGTCCAAATTCTGCACAGTTTGGACCATTGTGGAGATTCTTGGATTAGAAATATACGGAAGCTCAATTTTATTCATGGTCCCTTTAGATGTGGGAACCGATATAAAATATCCAGCTTTTCCTCCTTTGAGTCTGAGCGACCCATGAGGTTCTACTGCTGCCAGAAAGACATTGCCAAGTATGCAGTCTACTGGAATGTCAGCTACTGCAAAGTTCAAATAGACACAGTGATTATCAAAATAGAGAGAGGCTTTGGGTACCTCATATTGAAGCTTTTTGTTACCCAAGCCTACTACCTTCTTTTCTGCAGCAACCCAATATTTTGCTGGAATGTTCTTCATATTGAGGATATTTATGTTTGCTCCAGAATCTATAAGAGAAACCATTTCAAACATTTGGCCTCTTATGAAGACATTTACTTTGACATGATGTTGTTAATATGAGATGGTTAATAATCTCATATCTCTGAATCCAAAATTTGGATCCTTCATTCCGTTAGCAACTTGAACTTCTTGATTACTGTTGTATAGAGCAGTATCCCATCGCTGATCATTATCTTCTTCTTCCTTTGCCATCTGTTTACCTTTCTTCAGTTCTCCAATCTGAGCTTTCATTGCAGAAATTTCTGCCTTGAGATTGTGAATCTCACAGCTTACTTCGCCTAGAGTAAGTGATCTTACTCTTTCAGGTTTCTATTGATGCCTTTGATATGATTTTGTGTTTCTTTCATATGAAGCATCAATAAATAAAGGCTTCTTACCTGAACTGTTTGAAGCTTTTGATTTGATTTGATCCATAAAGGCTTCAGTCATGCGATTTTTCATTTCTTCATCCTCCATGGCTCGTATTTGAGATAGGATATTCAGCTCTTCTTCTTCAGTAGCGGCCATGAGTACTTTTTCCTTCCGGGGCTTAGAATTTTCCTTTTCTTCACTAGAGTCACTATAAAATTCTGAGTCAGAATCATAGTGAACTTGACAAGCGCATTCTTTAGATTTAGAACATAAACATTCTGAGGAATCAGAATCTGAATACTGATATATATGTGCATGGATTTCTTCTGCAGAAGAAGAACTGAAAGAATCATAGGAAGATTCTTCTATCTGATGCTGTTGAGCTATATGTATGATTACAACATTTAGGCAGTGTTCTGTTTTGTGTGTATGAGAACCACATTTCATGCATATTATTGGTCCTCTTCCTTCTTGCTTAACTTGTTTGCCTTTTTGAATAAAGGCCTTAGAATTCTTTCCTTTGTTTCATTTTGATTCTTCGCCTTCTGGACATCTAGATGAAGTATGTCCATTTTGTCCACATAGACAACAAGTAAGCTTGTTCCGTTTTTCTTGTTTTGCAGAATGCAGATGTATATTTGAAGGATTATAATAATGTGTTCTTGGAATATATTTATAATATCCCTTTTTCTTTTTGGAGGTTTGGCCTCAGTTTTGCTTGGGACATTTCCTTTTATCCTTTGGATAATTTTTCCAGTTCTTGTAGAAAGTTTCCTTAAACTCTCTTTTTTCTCTTTTATTAGCTTTTCTTCTTTTCACCAAAGGATCATCTGCTGTTAGTCCATACTTGCTGCAGATGGACTTCTTGTCTGGAAATCTGGAAAGTTTTTCCAGAGATTTATTTACCTTTGAGCTGGTACAAATACTTACCAGTGTCTTTGTAATGTGAGCATATATCTCTCCCCATGTATATGACTCAAAAGGTAGCTGGAAGACTTCTTGCAATCTGATGTAATGTACAAATCTGGATGGCAGGGCTACAAGATATACCTATTTCCATAGTAGGTTCTTCTTGACTTCATAGATCCTTTGCATCCAATCTCTATGGAAGTCTTCAAATTGGGACATCTTGTAGCACTCTAGATTCATCAGGATAACTTCATTTTTGTCAGCAATTTCTGTTTTGCTGCCACACCAATGTTATAAAATCATTGATGTCAATGCTCCTATCATATTGTTGGTGATGGTGCCATCATGATTGTGTATCACATCCCCTTTTTCATCTTTAAGAACTTATGCTTCCATTGTTTCAATGAGCTTTGGGGAAGATTCTGTCTCCCACCACCTGAGGAGTGTTCCTGTAAAACACTGAATAATGGTTCTACAAGCATCAATTTCACTTTTCCCTATAAGACACATGAGTTTATATTCTGTATACATCATGTCAATCATTTGCCTGATTTGGCCTACACTCATGTTATCTATGTTCCACTCTTTGTGGGAATCTGGGAAAAAGGTATGTGCTTCAGGAAGCTTTCCTTTTCCTTCAATATCAGGTGTTGGATACTTGGTGAACCTATGCTCAAGAGGTTCATATACGGGAAAGATTTGTGTATCATGATATTTTTGTTCTTGCCCTTTTCTTTCTTCTTCATCCTTGAATAAGGATGCAATAGTTATTTTTGTTGTAGCCTCAGATTCTGAAGATGTGGCTACTTCTTTGGGAAATAAAGCTGGAAAACTGTTGATAGTTTTAACAGGATCCTAAATATTTATACTTCTTTTGACAAGAAAGGAGTTAGGAACTAGTTTTTCTACCTTTGACAGATTCATCTTTTCAACTTTATCTGTTAAACCAGTTATGAGATTCTTAGTTGCATCTAAATGATCAACTAATTTTTCTTGTACTCCTTCGATCTTGGATAAAGAATCTCTTGCATAAGAACGAATAAGACTAGAATCAAACTGTACATTATTCAGAGATTTATTTACATCATTAATTGATACTTGAATAGTATCAATCTGTTCCTTGACTTCTGCTAATTTTGCTACATTCATTTCTAGACCTTTTAATGCAGTATTTGTCCAATTTAGCTATTCACTTGCTTTCTGTATTCTTCCATCAATGCCTAAGGCATTTTCATCCTTTTATACCAGTGGGATGGATTTGACTGCATTTTGATTTTCTCCGATAACAATTCCTTTGTAGGGAGGAAATGTTGAAGGAATTTCAACCTTTGTTCCATCTAATGTAGTCCAAGCATGCATATTTGTGGAAGTGCTTGTGGAACCAGTAAAAACATTTAATGGAGAAATATTATATTTCCAAGAGTAGAAAGATATCCATGTGTTATTCATTTCCATAAAATGTTTCCAATATTCAGCTAATTCTTTCTTCTGTTTGGGTGTATAAGTTTTATCAAATTCATCTCCCTGGGGATTAGTGTATAAGTCCCAATTTAAAATTGCTTTCATCCATTGGGCACTAATTTCAGATTTCAAGTATACATCCATGAGAGAGAAGAATTTGTGCATTTCCATTACTGCAGGCTTTTGCAATCATCAGGAACTGGGCAAAATCTGCAATCTGGTATCAAGCAATTTGCCTGCTCAATATATCCTAGACCATATCTAGGCTTAGCTGGTCTCATTAAACACATCATCTCAGATAGCCTTGGTTCTTCTCCTTCCAATGTAACAATTTCATGCATCATGAGTACATGATCAGCATCTTGTTCATGAGGGAAAGGGATGTCTGAGCATTTGGGATTTGGGCATGGATTAATAGATGTTGAAGGAGGAGCTATGCCAAATCTAGGATTATGGTTGGCATGGATTGTAGTTTCCACAAGTGTAAGCAGATTGATGCTATCCTGGCATTCTGGACATTTTACTTCTAAAGTGGAAAAATTTACAAGTTGTGCTAACTCTTACAGAGAATTATGTCTATAGGAAGACAAGCTGGAAGAAGCAGTATCTACAGTGGAAGGGTCTCTGTAATATTTGGATTGTTTACAGGCCATATCAATACCTCGGCAGTCAGTTGTAGATCTTCTGGGAAAAGAGATAATTGCAGAAGATAAATTTTCTATGATATCAGCTGAGGTGATTTTCTTTAGCAAGAGAGGCTTAGGATTATTTATCACCCAATGTTCTGGAAATGTCAAATCTTCCTAGTGGATTGTTTGATGCTCAATTTTTTGATTTTTCGCATCAGCCAGGACAACCACACTTGACTTTGAGTCGCGGTTGGGTGTATGGTGGATGGTTGGCCACAATGTATTGGTGTGACGAAAATAGCCTTTAGCTTGAATGGCTATGTTATTTCTCTTTTTTTTCATGTCGAAACCAGTAGTTTAGACCTAGAGCTGTAAACTATGGTCTATGGTTTCATCAAATGTATAGATAGAGAAATTTGGATAACAGTCAAAATAGACTGGGCCATTAGATAGAGGAGCAACAATTCCACCTATTAAGGAATCAGTGTACTTATTGTGCGTCAAGTCTCGGACAATAGCTAACACAAAAGTATGTAATCCTTTATGAATAAAAGGATTGATTCCTATTCTTATACATCTTAAATGCAGATAGTGTGTTTTCAGTCTTTTGGGCTCTGCCTATAACTTCTTTGGATTTAACAGAGAAATGGTCTGGATATTATCTCAGTTTTCTTAGCTTTGACTCACAAAATTTTTAATATTAATCCTAGTAGCGACTTTTAAATGGAAAACAAAAAGATTACTATATACTTCTGAGGGAGCTATAGCAGGTAGTTCCCAATGGGCAAAACGCTGGGGTTCTTCATATTCAAGTTCAGCAGAATTCAAGACACGAATCAAAATTGATGCAAACATATCCCTTAAAGGATTTTCTTCAGCCTTAGAATCTTTCTCTTCTAATTCACGGAAAGAAAATGATTTCCGGAATGAATCCATTCATTATGAGTATAAGATTTAGAATACTGACCTTCTGAACCAGATGTTACTGGCTCTAATACCAATTTTAAGCAGGGGCTTCTGTCACAAGATTGCTACTCTGGAGGATTCTTCTTCAGTCTTTTATTCAATATTCTTCTGTCACTAACACAGTCCTGATAGAAGTTGCTGACATAGTCGAGGTAGCCTAAGCACCTTTGCAGTTGGTTCATGTCTATTATGACATCTGGAAATTTGTTTGCAAACTCTAATGCATGTTTTTGTAAAGAAATCTGCCCATTGCAGATTGTATGTCCCAAAAACTTGATAGTGGTTTGGAAAACCTCTATCTTCTTTTTACTAAGCACTAAGCCATTGTGATTAACTAAGTTCTTAAATATATTTACATGCTTAAAATGGTCCTGAATGTTTCTGGAAAATAACAATACATCATCTATATATACAATAATCCAGTCAAAATATGGCTTAAAAATATTGTCCATTACCTTTTGGAATTTTGATGGTGCATTCTTGAGACCAAAAGGCATGACATTCCACTCATAATGTCCCGTTGGTATGCTGATGTTGGAAACATTGAGGCGGGGGGGTGAATCAATATTTCTTATTTATTGTTTTAATTGTTCTAGTGATTGCCAAAAGCATATATAGATATGTATATGCATACACAGAACACAGAGATCGACAGCTGGAATAAATGCTTTTATTAAAAATCAAGACAATGCAATGAAATAAATACAATATAAGTATATATATGACTGTGAATAGTTGCCAAGCTCCAACTTGGACTTCAGTGAGGCTCCAACCTCTAGAGCACCAACTCTGTTTAGTAGTGGTTCTGCACTTAGGAGCACCTACCCCTAATGACTTTAGTCCTGTTCAGTTCTGAGGCTCCAACCTCTTGGGCTCCAACCCAACCTTGGTATACACTGGTATGCTGCTGCACTCTATTCAGTTGAGGTTCTCTCACTCCTACTCTCCTGCCTCTGCTACTTCTACAACCTCCGTTGCTTCTGCTGCCTCTTCTACCTTTGCTGCTTTTGCTATCTCACACTCTGGTTCTTCACCATCACAATAGCACCAACAGTTCTCTATTTTTACTGTTTTATACATTCTCATGCCTTTGTCCATTCATTTCTGCTTACTCGCTAGCTCTTTGGCTTCCTTCTCCCTCGCTTGAGCTTCAGCTTCCTCAACACTCGCTTGACCTTCTGGCTTCCCTCCTCCATTCTCTTTAGCTTCCTCTGCGCTCGAATTAACCAATGCTTCATGGGACATGTTCAAGAGGAAGAGGGGCTGAATTACAATAGGAATGATGCTTATTAAAAAGAAAAAAAAATATGAGATAGGTCCCCCTTTTTTTCTTTTCAAGTTCATGAGTCGTGAACTGTTATTTGTTCGTAATATAGATGCCTGAGATCAATTCCAATAATGAAGCATTTCAACATATGTGTATATATATGTATGTATATATATATATATATATATATATATATATATATATATATATATATATATATATATATATATATATATATATATACTTCTTCCTATAACCAAGGGACATGTTCATATGGAGGAGAGGCCGACTTGTATATGAAAAATATATATATGTAGGAGAATCTTTTATTCACAGACTTATTACTTCACGGAAACCATATAAATGAGGCTATGGCCATATTGAGGTCCCACATGCCACGTCATATCAGTAAAAAAAAAACACATGAAGTTAAACCTGCCGTCCGATCATTCATCAGGCGATCCGACGATGTTTGCTCCTCCTGATCCCTCGAATTGCCCGCGCATTAACTCACGATAAGGCAGTTTTCAACTGTTCCCTATCACCATGCATCACAGTTCTAATGGAATCGTGAGCTGGTGTACAAATACCACTTGACTCCCAAGGGCGATGCGAGCATTACTGCTTACTGCTTAAGCCTGCTCTCCCTGCCCGATAAACCTTATGCATCTTCCATGCCATCCCTTTAGGACTTGCGATTGCTAAGGATGCGATATGATATTAAGCAGTAGTTGATACACTCGTCGGGTCCCTGACAGTTCATCGCAATCGGGAGTTGCCCTTGGCGGAGGTCTGATGCGATATTGCTATCGGCGATCGCAAAGGGGCCGCTTACCACTGTATGACTTCTGCTCAGAATTCCTGACGCGATAATCACTATCGGCGATCACAATGGTCCACTTGATGTATTTTAGTGCTTGCTCCCAAGGTGCCGATGCGATATAGTGTGCCAGACCTGATAGAACTCAACGCTCTTGTTCATTAAAAATTCAGGTCCGCTTTTTGCCTCCGATAGTGTATTTTCCTATGTAGATGCCTTGGCCTCTGTTTGTGCCTCCGATAGTGTTAAACACATATATGCATGGTTTTTTCCACCGATAGTGTTATGGACTCCTGATAGTGTTATATGTGGCATATTTGCTCCTCTTGTCTCCATCTGCTCCGATGGCTCTATTCTGTTGTTCCTCTTGGCTCCGTCTGCTCCTCTTGGCTCCATTTGCTCCTCTAATATTGCCATATTGACATCAATGACAATCTGTGTCCAACAATCTCCCCCTTTGTTATTGATGGAAATATTCTTCTGCTCTCTCCCCCTTTGACATCAATGGCAAAGGAATGCATATGGACTCCCCTTGTCAAACTGCTCCCCCTGTCCTGCTACATCTCTATGAATGAACTTGAGTGATGATAAAGAAATAACCCCCATCTTTTGACGCAGATGTTTGAATGCTTCTTGAGGAAGAGGTTTCGTGAAAATATCAGCTATCTGCTCCTTAGTACTGATATATTTCAGGACGATGTTTTGTTCAGCTACTTGCTCACGGAGGAAATGATACTTGATTGGTATGTGTTTGGTTCTTGAGTGCATCACAGGATTTTTTCTGAGATTGATGGCACTTGTGTTGTCACAATAGACTGTAATCGGTTGATCTGTACATATGTCGACATCTTTTAGAGCATCCTTCATCCATAGTATCTAAGTACAATAGTTTGTTGTAGCAATATACTCGGCTTCGGTTATGGACAATGATATGGATGACTATTTTTTGCTGAGCCAGGATACCAAACAGTCTCCTAGGAAGAATGCATTTCCACTCGTACTTTTCTGATCATCTATACTTCCAGCCCAATCAACATCAGTGTATGTAGTTATAGTCAGTTTTGAGTTCTTTGGGTACCAAAGACCAAAATCAGAAGTTCCCTTCAGATATCTGAGAATTCTTTTTATAGCTAATAAATGGGATTGTTTGGGAGTAGATTGAAATCTTCCTACCATTCCTACTACTTGCATTATGTCTGGTCATGTAGCTATTAATTATAGAAGGGATCCAATCATTGACCTGTAATGAATTGCATCTACTAGAGGGGAGCCATCATCTTTTCTCAATTTGCAGTTTGTGGCCATAGGTGTGCTCACGGGTGCACAATCCTTCATTCCATATTTTTTGAGCATGTCTTTTAGATATTTGGTTTGAGATATACACAATCCTACTCTGGTTTGAGATACTTGAAGTCCAAGGAAGTGGGACAACTCTCCTATCATTGACATCTCAAACTCTTTTGACATGCTTTGAGAAAATTCATGGCTCATTTCATCATTATTACTAGCAAAAATCAAATCATTGACATAAACAAGAGCAACTAGTAACTTACCTTGATCTGTCTTTATGTATAGATTACTTCAAGCCACTACCTTTTTGAAGCCTTGTTGTTGTAGATAGTGATACAATCTTGCATACCAAGCTCTAGGAGCTTGTTTCAACCCATATAAAGCCTTTTTCAACTTACAAACTAAGTCCTTTCCTGCTGTTAGATCAAAACCTTCTGGCTGCTCCATGTAGACTTCTTCCTTGAGTTCCCCATTTAGAAATGCTGATTTCACATCTATTTGATAGATTTTGAATCCTTTTGAACAAGAAAATTCCAAGAACATCCTGATAGCTTCCATATGGGCCACTGGTGCAAATGTCTCTTCAAAGTCAATTCCTTCAATTTGTGAATAGCCTTTGCAGACAAGTCTTGCCTTGTATCTGATAACCTGTCCTTCCTCATTCATTTTATTTTTGAACACCCATTTGGTTCCTATTATGTTTTTGTCATTTGGATGAGGTACCAGCTCCCATGTCTTGTTCTTCTCAATTTGGGACATTTCTTCTTCCATGGATTTTACCCAATGAGGATCCTTACTTGCTTCTGCAAATGTTTCTGGATCTATCATAGATAGAAGGGCAATGACTTTTATCTTGTGTGTGATTGTTATCCTTCTTCGGGTCTGCACACCTTCATCTTTATCACCAATGATCTACTCTTCTGGATGATGTCTTTGGACATATTTCATATTTGAAGGGGTATTAGGTGGTTCTCTTTCCTCTTCTTCTTCTTCTTCTTCCTCATCTATTACTTCTTCTTTAGGTTCTTCTTCTTCAATGAGAGAGTCATCTTCATGTTCTTCAATTTCCCTTTTTGGAAGATCTTCATCAACCTTTACATCAATCCTTTCCACTATTTTCTTCAGTCGATAATTGTAGCACTTGTAAGCCTTGCTCTGTGTAGAGTATCCAAGAAATATCCCTTCATCAACCTGAGAATCAAACTTTCTGGGTGAGCCATCATTTATTTTTATGAAGCACTTGCTTCCAAAGATCTTGAAGTACTTCACCGAAGCAGGTCTTCCGTTCCATGGCTCATAAGGAGTTTTTTCACAATTTGGTTTTAATTGAGTTCGATTCAGTGTATAGACAGTTGTCCCTACTACTTCTCTCCAGAATTTAGGTGGTAAGTTTGCTGCTAATAGCATAGTTCTTGCCATTTCTTGGAATGTTTGGTTTCTTCTTTCAACTACCCCATTTTGCTAAGGTGTTCTGGCAGCCGAGAATTCCCTTTTAATTCCATGAATATTACATAACTCACTAAAATCGTTTGATGTGAATTTTCCTCCTCTGTCTGTTCTGAGGCACTTAATTTTTGAATCTTTTTCATTTTCTACAAGGGCTTTTAGATTCTTAAAACACTCAAAAGTTTCAGATTTATACTTTATGAAATATATCCACATCATTCTAGTATAATCATCAAGAAATAACACAAAGTACCTTTCTCCTTGGAGTGCTTGAATTCTAGTTGGCCCACACACATCAGCATGGATGATCTCCAAGGGCTTCGATGTAGAGAGATCCTTTGTCTTGTGGCTGATTCTGGTCTGCTTTCCATGTTGACATGGACCACATACTACTTGATTTGGTTTGAACAGCCTTGGGATGTCTCGTATAGCTTTGATCTTGCTGATATTGATCAGATTTTCGAAGCTTGTATGTCCAAGTCGCTTGTTCCATAGCCAACTCTTATCTGTCTAACTCAAGTAGTATTTATTTTCTTGAATCTTGTTCAGGATGTAAATGTTGTCTGGTGTTCTCACCCCTTTTGCCACAATTTTCCCTAAGGCAGAGTTCCTTATTTCATAGTCTTTGGTGCTGAAAACAACCTTATGTCCTTGATCATAGATTTGGCTGACACTCAGGAGGTTGTGTTTGAGTCCATCAACCAGTAGAGCATCTTGAGCTTTTCCTTTTCCATTGATTAGAGTAACTGTTCCTTTTCCTGCAATTCTGCCAGATCCGCTTCCAAAGGACACATTTCCTTCCTTTTTTCTCAATGAGACAAACTACCTTCTGTCTCCTATCATGTGTCTGGAGCACCCACTATCTACAAACCACTGGTTTTCATTATTTTGAACATATAGAGCCAAACCATACTTGTCCATGCTGGAGTTCTTGCTACTCGTCTTTCTTCCTTTGAGTTGGCAGTCTTGTTCATAGTGTCCATTATTGTAGCAGAAAGAGCAAATCAGATCAAATTGGTCAAGGGATCAAATGAATTTAAGGTTTTGATTTGTCCCTGCCTTTTGGGGGCATATGAGTTGATTATTCTATCCTTTAGCTTTGTCTTTTCATTTCTGCGAGCCATATAATGTCTGGCTTGATGACCAAAGTTTTTGTAGTGAAAGCAGTGTCCAAGAAAGATGGTTTTGTACTTGTTGAAGCAACCATGGTTTGAGTCGATTTCCTCATTGGGAATTACTCCTCCCTCGTTCTTTGGATTTGTGTTGGGACCTTGGTGGAGTATAGGTTTGTATTTGCTGTAGTGTCCATGATTCGACTCCACATTCTTCTTTGGAGTAATTCTCTCTTCACTCTTGGGATCTGGGATGCACTTTTGATAACATTCTTTTTCATCCTTTGGATTGTAGGAAAGTGCATCGGCATAGCTTTTCGCACTATTCTTAGTGCTTGAGGATTCTCCTTTGAAACCTATTCCAGACTTGTCATGTTGAGGTTTTTGATTTTTCAGAATAGTTTCAAGTATTTGAGAGCTTTTACAGCCCTTTTTAATTTGCTCGAACTCCTTTCTCAGAGACACTATTTCGGCCTCACGTTCTTCACAAGTCTCTTCTTTTTCTTTAAGCTTTTCTTCCAAGAAATCTTCTCTCCTTCTTATTTCATCATTTTCCACTTTGAGAGAAATGAGTTTGTTCCGTAGTTTTTCATTTTCTTCAATGGCGCTAATTAACAGTTCATCTACATTTCCTTCTAGCGCCGAGTCATCATCATCTGCGAGTGCCATGAATAATGTTTATTGGCTTTCATCATGATCACTTTCCTCATCTGATTTCCTTTTGATGACCATAAACTCATCCTCATCAGACTCATCTTGCTTGGAGAAGAATTTTTTCTTATTGAACCCTTTCTTTTTGTGTGCCATTCTTTTAGAATTTCCTTCATCATCACTGTCATGTTTAGGAGGACATTTTGCTGCATAATGACCTATTTGACCACATTTAAAACAAATAAGAGGATACTTGCCTTTAAGCTTAGATCCTCTCTTCAGATTTCGTACAAATTGAGCCAATTCAAATTCCACATCTGACTCATCACTACAGTCATTCCTTTCTTTCCCCTTCTTTGACTTTGAGGCCTTGAATGCTGCATCTTTGGAGCTTGGGCCACCTTTCCTCATTTCATAGGCAGTGAGAATTCCATGGAGTTCATCCATTTTGATGGTATCTAGATCTTTTGCTTCTTCTATAGCTGTTATTTTGGAGTCAAATATGTCTGGAAGAGACCTTAATACCTTGTGAACAACGGTAATTTCTTCAACTTTTTTCGTCCAATCCTTTCAGGGAATTTACCACTTCAGCTACTCGGAGGAGGTATGCTGCAATATCTTCTTCATCTTCCATCCTCAAACTTTCAAATTGTCTTCTGTGAGTTTGAAGCTTTGCCTTTTTAACTTTTGAGTCTCCATCATACAAGCCAACTAGCTTCTCCCACATTTCTTTGGCAGAGATACAGTGCATGATTTTTGTAAACTCGGAATCAGTGATTCCACTAGTGATGGAGTTCATGGCCTTTTCATTTGCGATGTAGACTTTCCTCTAGTCTGGGTCTATTGGAAGAGTGGAAGTTGTTCAGTATTCATTTTGAACGAAAAGCCAGACTTCAGGTCCAAGGTACATTAAGTAGTAGGTCATTCTTTTCTTCAAGAAACCAAAGTTAGTGCCATCGAACAAAGGAGGTCTTCCTGATGCTTCGTGATTTCTCATCATGGCTGCGGATCCTTCTTCAAGCTGTTAGGCTAGTATGAAGAAGCCTACTCTGATACCAATTGTTGGAAATACTGAGAGAGGGGGTGAATCAGTATTTCTTATTTATATTTTAAATTGTTCTAGTGATTTCCAAAAGCATATATAGATATGTATATGCATACACAAAACACAGAGATCAACAGCTGGAATAAGTGCTTTTATTAAAACTCAAGACAGTGCAAAGAAATAAATACAATATAAGTATATATCTGACTGTGAATAGTTGCCAAGCTCCAACTTGGACTTTAGTGAGGCTCCAACCTCCAAAGCACCAACTCTGTTTAGCAGTGGTTCTGCACTTAGGAGCACCTACCCCTAATGACTTTAGTCCTGTTCAGTTCTGAGGCTCCAACCTCTTGGGCTCCAACCCAACCTTGGTATACACTGGTATGTTGTTGCACTCTATTCAGCTGAGGTTCTCTCACTCCTACTCTCCTGCCTTTGCTACTTCTACAGCCTCCGCTGCTTCTACTACCTCTTCTGCCTCTGT
The DNA here is from genome assembly GCA_031772625.1 of Pinus tabuliformis. Classification (NCBI taxonomy): domain Eukaryota; kingdom Viridiplantae; phylum Streptophyta; class Pinopsida; order Pinales; family Pinaceae; genus Pinus; species Pinus tabuliformis. The sequence continues at coordinate 538,646,380 of CM062807.1, read as the reverse complement.
TGCTTCTGCTACCTCACACTCTGGTTCTTCACCATCACAACAGCACCAACAGTTCTCTGTTTTTACTGTTTTATACATTCTCATGCCTTTGTCCATTCATTTCTGCTTACTTGTTGGCTCTTTGGCTTCCTTCTCCCTCGCTTGAGCTTCGACTTCCTCAACACTCGCTCGACCTTCTGGCTTCCCTCCACCATTCGCTTTAGCTTCCTCTGCGCTCAAATTAACCAATTCTTCACGGGACATGTTCAAGAGGAAGAGGGGCTGAATTACAATAGGAATGATGCTTATTAAAAAGAAAAAAAATATCAGAGAGGTCCCCCTTTTTTTCTTTTCAAGTTCACGAGTCGTGAACTGTTATTTGTTCGTAATATAGATGCCTGAGATCAATTCCATAAATGAAGCGTTTCAACATATGTATATATATATAGATATAGATATAGATATATATGACTTCTTCCTATCACCAAGGGACATGTTCATAGGGAGGAGAGGCCGACTTGTATATGAAAAGTATATATATGTCAGATAATCTTTTATTCACAGACTTATTACTTCATGGAAACCATATAAATGAGGCTATATCCACATAGAGGTCCCACATGCCATGTCATATCAATAAAGAAAAAACACGTGAAGTTAAACCCATCATCTGATCATTCATCAGGCGATCCGACGACGTTCGCTCCTCCTGATCCCGCAAACCGCCCGCGAGTTAACTCGCAATAAAGAGGTTTTCAACTGTTCCCTGCCACCACGTGTCACAGTTCTAATGGAATCGCAAGCCCATGTACGAATACCACTTGACTCCCAAGGGATGTGCGAGCATTATCGCTTACCGCTTAAGCCTGCTCTCCCCGCCCGATAAACCTTATGCATCTTCCGCGCCATCCCTTTAGTACTTGTGATCGCTGCGGATGCGATATGATATTAAGTAGTAGTTGATATACTCGTCGAGTCCGCAACAGTTCATCACAATCGGGGGTTGCCCTTGGCGTAGGTCCAGTGCGATATCGCTATCGGCGATCGCAAAGGGGTCGCTTACCACTGTATTACTTCTACTCCAAATTCCCGATGCGATAATCGCTATCGGTGATCACAATGGTCGACTTGATGTATTGTAGCGCCTGCTCCTGAGGTGCTGATGCGATATAGTGTGTCGGACTCGATAGGACTCAATGCTCCCATTCATAAAAAAAAATTGATCCACTTTCTGCCTCCAATAGTGTATTTTCCTATGTATATGCCTTGGCCTCCATTTGTGCCTCCGATAGTGTTAAACACATATATGCATGGTTTTAGCCACCGATAGTGTTATGGATTCCCGATAGTGTTATCTATGGCATATTTTCTCCTCTCATCTCCATTTGCTCCGATGGCTCTATTCTGTTGTTCTTCTTGGCTCCGTCTGCTCCTCTTGGCTCCTCTTGGCTCCGTCTGCTCCTCTAATATTGCCATATTGACATCAATGACAATTTATGTCCAACAATCTCCCCCTTTGTTATTGATGGAAATATTCTTCTGCTCTCTCCCCCTTTGACATCAATGGCAAAGGAATTCATAAGGACTCCCCCTGTCAAACTGCTCCCCCTGTCTTGCTACATCTCTATGAATGAACTTGAGTGATGATAAAGAAATAAGCCCCATCTTTTGATGCAGATGTTCGAATGCTTCTCGAGGAAGACGTTTCGTGAAAATATCAGCTATTTGCTCCTTAGTACTGATATATTTCAGGACGATGTTTTGTTCAACTACTTGCTCATGGAGGAAATGATACTTGATTGGTATGTGTTTGGTTCTTGAGTGCATCACAGGATTTTTGCTAAGACTGATGGCACTTGTGTTGTCACAATAAACGGTAATCAGTTGATCTGTACATATGTCGACATCTTTTAGAGCTTCCTTCATCCATAGTATCTGACTACAAAAGTCTTCTGCATCAATATAATCGGTTTTGGCTATGGATAATGATATGGATGACTATTTTTTGCTGAGCCAGGATACCAAACAGTCTCCTAGGAAGAATGCATTTCCACTCATACTTTTCCGATCATCTATACTTCTAGCCCAATCAGCATCAATGTATGCAGTTACAGTCAGTGTTGAGTTCTTTGGGTACCAAAGACCAAAATCAGAAGTTCCCTTCAGATATCTGAGAATTCTTTTTACAACTAATAAATGGGATTGTTTGGGAGCAGATTGAAATCTTCCCACAATTCCTACTGCTTGCATTATGTTTGGTCATGTAGTTGTTAAGTATAGAAGGGCTCCAATCATTGACCTGTAATGAGTTGCATCTACTAGAGGGGAGTAATCATCTTTGCTCAATTTGTAGTTTGTGGTCATAGGTGTGCTCACAGGTGCACAGTCCTCCATTCCATATTTTTTGAGAATGTATTTTAGATATTTGGTTTGAGATATACACAATCCTGCTCTGGTTTGAGATACTTGAAGTCCAAGGAAGTGGGACAACTCTCCTATCATTGACACCTCAAACTCTTTTGACATACTTTGAGAAAATTCATGGCTCATTTCATCATTATTACTAGCAAAAATCAGATCATCGACATAAACAAGAGCAACTAGTAACTTACCTTGATCTGTCTTTATGTATAGATTTCTTCTAGCCACTCCCTTTTTGAAGCCTTGTTGTTGTAGATAGTGATCCAGTCTTGCATACCAAGCTCTAGGAGCTTGTTTCAACCCATATAATGCCTTTTTCAACTTACAAACTAAGTCCTTTCCTGTTGTTAGATCAAAACCTTCTGGCTGCTCCATGGAGACTTCCTCCTTGAGTCCCCCATTTAGAAATGCTGATTTCACGTCCATTTGATAGATTTTGAATCCTTTTGAACAAGAAAATGCCAAGAACATCCTGATAGCTTCCATATGGGCCACTGGTGCAAATGTCTCTTCAAAGTCAATTCCTTCAATTTGTGAATAGCCTTTGCAGACAAGTCTTGCCTTGTTTCTGATAACCTATCCTTCCTCATTCATTTTATTTTTGAACACCCATTTGGTTTCTATTATGTTTTTGTCCTTTGGATGAGGTACCAGCTCCCATGTCTTGTTCTTCTCAATTTGGGACATTTCTTCTTCCATGGCTTTTACCCAATGAGGATCCTTACTTGCTTCTACAAATGGTTCTGGTTCTATCATAGATAGGAGGGCAATGAATTTTATCTTGGGTGTGATTGTTATCCTTCTTTGGGTCTGCACACCTTCATCTTTATCGCCAATGATCTGCTCTTCTAGATGATGTCTTTGGAAATACTTCATCTTTGAAGGGGTATTAGGTGGTTCTCTTTCCTCTTCTTCTTGTTCTTCTTCCTCATCTATTACTTCTTCTTTAGGTTCTTCTTCTTCAATGAGAGAGTCATCTTCATGTTCTTCAATTTCCCTTTCTAGAAGATTTTCATCAACCTTTACATCAATACTTTCCACTATTTTCTTCAGTCGATAATTGTAGCACTTGTAAGCCTTGCTCCGTGTAGAGTATCCAAGAAATATCCCTTCATCAACCTGAGAATCAAACTTTCCGGGTGAGCCATCATTTATTTTTATGAAGCACTTGCTTCCAATGATCTTGAAGTATTTCACCGAAGTAGGTCTTCCTTTCCATAGCTCATAAGGAGTGTTTTCACAATTTGGTTTTAATTGAGTTCGACTCAGTGTATAAACAGTTGTCCCTGCTACTTCTGTCCAGAATCTAGGTGGTAAGTTTGCTGCTAATAGCATAGTTCTTGCCATTTCTTGGACTGTTTGGTTTCTTCTTTCAACTACCCCATTTTGCTGTGGTGTTCTGGTAGCCGAGAATTCCATTTTAATTCCATGAATATTACAGAACTCGCTAAACTCGTTTGATGTGAATTCTCCTCCTCTGTCTGTTCTGAGGCACTTAATTTTTGAATCTGTTTCATTTTCTACAAGGGCTTTTAGATTCTTAAAACACTCAAAAGTTTCAGATTTATACTTTATGAAATATATCCACATCATTCTAGTATAATCATCAACAAATAACACAAAGTACCTTTCTCATTGGAGTGTTTGATTTCTAGTTGTCCCACACACATCAGCATAGATGATCTTTAAGGGCTTCGATGTAGAGAGCTCCTTTGTCTTGTGGTTGATTCTGGTCTGCTTTCCATGTTGACATGGACCACATACTGCTTGATTTGGTTTAAACAGCCTTGGGATGTCTGGTACAGCTTTGATCTTGCTGATATTGATCAGATTTTCGAAGCTTGTATGTCCAAGCTGCTTGTGCCACAACCAACTCTCAACTGTTTGACTCAAGTAGCATTTTTTTTCTTGAATCTTGTTCAGGATGTAAATGTTGTCTGGTGTTCTCACCCCTTTTTCCACAAGTTTCCCTGAGGCAGAGTTCCTTATTTCACAGTATTTGGTGCTGAAAACAACCTTATGTACTTGATCACAAATTTGGCTAACACTCAAGAGGTTGTGTTTGAGTCCGTCAACTAGTGGAGCATCTTGAGCTTTTCCTTTTCCATTGATCAGAGTAACTGTTCCTTTTCCTGCAATTCTACCAGATCCGCTTCCAAAGGACACATTTCCTTCCTTTTTTCTCAATGAGACAAACTTCCTTCTGTCTCTTGTCATGTGTCTAGAGCACCCACTATCTACAAACCACTGGTTTTCATTATTTTGAGCATATAGAGCCAGGCCACACTTGTCCATGCTGGAGTTCTTGCTACTTGTCTTTCTTCCTTTGAGTGGGCAGTCTTGTTCATAGTGTCCATTATTGTAGCAGAAAGAGCAAATCAGATCAAATTTGGTCAAGGGATCAAATGAATTGAAGGTTTTGATTTGTCCTTGCCTTTTGGGGGCATATGAGTTGATTATTCGGTCCTTTAGCTTTGTCTTTTCGTTTCTGCGAGCCATACAATGTCTGGCTTGATGACCAAAGTTTTTACAGTGAAAGTAGTGCCCAAGAAAGATGGTTTTGTACTTGTTGAAGCAACCACGGTTTGAGTCAATTTCCTTCCTGGGAATTACTCCTCCCTCGTTCTTTGGATTTTCGATTGGCCCTTGGTGGAGTATAGGTTTGTATTTGCTGTAGTGTCCATGATTCGACTCCACATTCTTCTTTGTAGTAATTCTCTCTTCATTCTTGGGATCTGGGATGCACTTTTGATAACATACTTTTTCATCTTTTGGATTGTAGGAAAGTGCATTGGCATAGCTTTTCGCACTATTAGCTCTGCTATGTACTTGTGCGTTTGGAGGATCAAAATACTAGCATGACCGTGTGTTTTTAGCAAGCAGAGAGCCTGCAACAATCCGTTTCCTCTTCATCATTCATTTTTCCTATACTCCCATAACCCCCGTTATCCCTGTTTTACTCCAAAATTCGGCATAAACCCATTTTTTGTTTAACTCCTGGGCGTCGATGTTAAAACTTTCATATAATCACGTCCATATAACTGTGCGCATCCAAAAAAACGCTATCCGCCAATCCGGATCTTCCCCTGTCACATCAATCAAAAGACACGTGCTTTTAACCCCCGTCGTCCGATCATTTGCAACGTGATCCGACGGTGATCACTCCTCCCGCGCTCGTAACATGCCCATGCATTAACCCGCGGGGAAAGCGGTTTCCCTCCTATCACATCTGCCATGCGTCGCAGTTCTAGTGGATCGCGAGCCCATGTACAAATACCGCCGTAGCTCCAAAGGTGGTGTGATATTTACCACCCTCTGCCAAAACCACCCTCCCTGCTCGCTTTCTCCCGTGTAATTTACCCGCCCGATCACCGTCAGATTTGTCTACCCAAGATCTGATGGCTCATGACTTTCTGCGCCTGTTTCCACCCGATTCCTCCTGCCAAGAGATCTTTGTCATCCATGCGCTAGATCCGATGGCTCACGATCTTCTTCCACCTCGCCTCCCAGTACTCCTCGCCAAGCGTTGTCCACCGTTCATCTCTGCGATCCAACGGCCGATTTCCCTTCTCCGTCTTTCCTGACTGTCCACGTCCATAACCATTCTGTGCTCCCGAAGGACAAAGGTGGTCATATACCAGCACTTTGCGCAGTTAATCTTCAACCACCGCATTCAACAAGCAGCATGGCCTAAGAAGAAAAAGGACAGCCTCGAGCAGTTAAAAGCATTTATCAGTCATGGAATGTCTTTTATACTACACTCCAGTTACCTTTAAGGACAAAAAAGTACTAGAGAATGTCAAATGCATTCATTGAAGCAGCGGATCGTAGCAGAGGCCCATTTTAGGCAGTTAATGTGGTTGGTGGTCAATTATGACCCCTCCACACATAGGATAGCAGAGAATTTTTGTAATCAACCTCTATATATACTCAGAAACAAGATGTATTGAGGGTTGATGGTTGTTGTTTTGATGTAAGGTTCAACTTCTGGAGACTGTAAGTACTGTGATACCTGCAGCATCTGGTCTTCATTTTCAGCTAACAAAAGCTTCTTTTGTTGTTAATTGCACACTTTCCATTTCTTCTCTACTCTAGGTTGTGCATGTCTTGTATTTTTCATGTGCTCTTGATGTTTAGCATTAGAGGGGCTGTCATCCCACCTCTGTGTTAGAATCTAGTATGTATCATTGAATGTGCTATGCAGGTTTCTGTTTACTTAGTGCTAGAGAGCTATCATCCTGTCTGTGCATTAGGAAATATATTTGCAGACCTCTTTACTGGTTGCATTCGACCATCACATGGTCTTGTGCATCTGCTGGTGTCGTCAGTATTTTCCATGTTCACTTAATCCTCAAACTGTGAGTAATTGGTGGTCTAAAGCCTTGTAGTCTGGGGGGTTCACCAATGTCTGGGGTTAAGCATAGTAGAAGTGGTTATCTGGCTGGAATATGCATCATTCCTTCCATTCATCCATTTCCAACATTTTGTTGAGTTTGTAATGTTTCCGAGCATCTTTGAGATACAACCTAGGAGAGTTTCTTGGAGTGATAGCATTAATTGGCTCCGTTGTCGGGGAGAGGAGATTGAAGCTCAGCTTCCCTGGGAGATGACACAGTTCCAGATTTTGATGATAGACAAGGTCTGGGTACATTTCTGGTTGTAATCATCTATTTGGTGACTCCACTGGAGGAAGACCAACCTTTGGCAACTCCACAGTATAGTCCTAGCTTAGTTTGTGAGACACACTCAAGGAAATCCTCAGAAATCACTAGCTGACCTAGTGTCTAACCCTGAGAAGATTGTCAAGTGGAAGAAAACATCACCGAAAGTAACATCAGGATCAGGTAAGCCTATGAAAGCTTATGCATCTCTGAAAGATAAGGTTATAACTGAGAGTATACAATTTGAAGATTTAGAGCCCAACACTGTTATTAAAGAACTTCCTTCAGAGATTAATAAAGCTCCTTTCTCAGTCAGTTCCCCTTTGAATCTCAGTCCAAAGAAAACTTCCCATACAGTCCAGAACATCCCGTTGTCTCTATCATCCATTTCATTGTTTCATACTGCTCAATCTGTCAGTGTCTTTCCACATACCCCAGTCATGGCAGGACAACAAGCACCTACGAAGATAGAAATAATTGTAGCTGCCAGGTATGGACCCCTGGTCTTGCCTGCTCCTTTAAACGCTATGCCTGCAGGAGAATATCAGAAATATATGCCCAAATTTACTGGTATAGAGGGAGTAATAGCTGAATAACACCTTGAGGCTTTTTATAGTTATGCTGATAACTTAGATATAAGTGAAAATGATGTTTGGATGAGAGTTTTTGTACAGAGCCTTGATGGAGAGGCTAGGAAGTGGTTCAGAGAATTGCCACCTGGATCTATTGCTGATATTGAAGCCTTAGATGAAGCATTTTTGAAGCACTAGGGAGATAAAAAGGACTTGCTATATTACCATACTGAGTTTGGTAACCTGAAGAGGGAAAATGGGGAATCTCTGCCTGATTTTAATAAGAGATTTAACTGTATGTATAGTAAGATACCAACTGAGGTAAAGCCTACCCCCACATCTGCCAAACTCACCTATGCCAATGCTTTTGACTCTTATTTCTGCCTGTTATTGAGATAAAGAAGATGTCCTACTCTAGCTAATATGCAAGATGCAGCCCTATAAGTAGAATCCAATATTATGGCTACGGAAAAGCTAAAGAGTCATGCTGATAGAAGGAGGCAGAGAGGTGAGACTTCTTCTTCCCCTGCTTCATCTTCAGAACCCAAACTAGACAAAATGACTACGATGATAGAGTCATTGGCTGCTGAAATATCTAAGCTGAAGGTTGAGCAGAATTCAGGAAAGACAAGGCAACAGAACACATTTTTGCTCCAAGAAATCCAAATCCATTCAGAAGAGAAAATGAATAGTTGAAAATCATTCAGAGGGGTAAAGAAACAAATGAAAAATAGAAATTTAAAATTCCTTTTCAAAATGTAGTCATGGAGGAGGAACAATTTGAAGATGAGGATGAAATTCATTGCATGGAAGATAAAGGTAGTGCTTCCTTTTCAACATTGGCTGCATACGAAGAATCATTGCTACAGGAACAAGATAGTCAGGAGTGGGACAGAGAAGTTGTTCTACAAACTGAGGAACAACAGAGATATAATCTGAGGTCAAATGCAAAAAATGCCAAGGAGAATCCTGCCCAAAGAGCTACTATCCAAACAGAGTTATAGAATATCAGGCAGAGAAGACCAGCAGTTGATCTAGTTATCCTCAAAGCTCTAATTCAAGAGGTAAGAGGTTCTGATAAGTTACCTTCCTCTTTCAACTTTGAGTCAGAAATCCAGAAGTTAAAAATATCTGTGCCTCTGGTAGAATTGGTAAAGAGTGAAGTATTTAGAAAGCTTATCCTTGAGGCTCTTGAGCTGGAAACCACATAGACCTCCACTGACTCTGTCAATTTGCAGGATGAAAAGCCTGCCGTTGTGCTTAGCCCCATGATTTAACCCGCTGATAATAATTCTCCATCATTTTATGTCTCATTGACCATTCATGACAAAATCCTCCACAATTGTCTGCTAGACACAGGGGCTAGCCACAATTTGATGCCTAAATATGTCATGGAAGAGTTAGGCATTGACATCACCAGACCATATCATGATTTATTCTCATTTGATTCAAGAAAGGTGAAATGTCTGGGGTTGATTAAAGATCTGGCCATTACCCTAACTCAACTGCCCATGAAGAGTATGATGATGGATATTGTGGTAGCAGATGTCCCTCCCAAGTTTGGCGTGCTGCTATCTAGAGGGTGGATTAAGAGACTAGGTGGGACATTACAGAATGATCTATCTTATGCCACTGTCCCAGTTTTTGGAGGAGAAAGCAGGAGATTGTACAGAGAAGGACAATTGGCATACCTCATCAGTGATGAGAAGAATCCTAGTAATCATCCCATTTATGCTGTGGACACTGATTTTGGAGCATGTATCCTCCAAATTGAAGAATCTCAGAAGGCCTCAATGCAGCTCAAGAAACCAAAAAATCAGGCCGAGAAAGAGCAAGGAAGTCAGGTTTGGGAGATGTTCTTTGATGGAGCATGTTCCAGGGAAACTGCAGGAGCAGGGGTGGTGCTAGTATCTCCAAAACAAGAAAGCACCCATCTGTCTTTCAAGCTGGATTTTCAGTCACTAATAACATAGTAGAATATGAGGCTATGATATTGGGCCTTAATGTTTCAAAAGATAGAGAAATCAGGAGCATAAAGGTGTTTGGAGATGCTAATTTGATCATTTAGCAAGTAAATAAAACATTTCAGGCAAAGCACCCAAGGCTGAAAGCATACAGAGATGAGGTATAGAGACTCAAAGATTCCTTTGATAATTTCTGTATTTCATACATCCCTAGAGCCGAAAATCAGCTTGCTGATTCCCTTGCTGTGTTTGCTAGCATGTTTATCCCTCCCATGCCTCCCATGCCTCCCAGACTAGTTTATGAAGTGCAAATGAAGTATAATCCATCCTTGCCTGATAATGTCCAACATTGGAAAGTTTTTGAAGATGATGATGAAATAAATAGGTTCCTTCAAGTCATTGATGAATTCTCTAAAATACAAATTGACCAAGAAAATGAAGCCTTGGAAGAAAGCCCTCAATCCCAGCTTAGAAATAAAATTGGCAAAGATAGCATTGTCCAGCTTCCCAGCAATCATATTCCTAAGGGTTTAATTCCTTTAGAAAGACTGTTTGACCAAAATGATGTGCCTTACAAGGCTGCCCAAAAAGAAGATCAATCTGCAGTCTGTAAGCATGATATAGGGAGTCTAGGTCAGCCTAGATACATAAATCTGTCCACTCATCTGTCTGCTGATCAATGTTCTGAATACTGCAATCTAATGAAGCAATTTGCTAATGTGTTTGCTTGGGAATATAGTGAGCTGAAAACATATGACAAAAAAATCATCCAGCATAAAATCCCTCTAGAGAAAGACACCATACCTTTCAAACAGAAGCTGAGACCAATAAATCCTATGCTCCTCTCTCTGATTGGAAAAGAAATTAAAAATTTGTTGGCTGCCAAAATCATAGTCTCTCTCAGATATTCAAAATGGGTAGCCAAATTGGTGGTAGTGAGGAAGAAAAGTGGAGAAATCTGCCTGTGTGTTGATTTCAGAAACTTAAACAAGTGCTCCAAGAAAGACAATTATCCCCTACCCAAGGTGGAGCATTTGCTACAGAAGGTCTCAAGAGCCAAAGTAATGTCTTTCTTGGATGGTTTTTCAGGGTTTAATCAGATTATTGTGCATCCAGATGACCAAGAGAAGACTGAATTCACCACTCCTTGGGGCACTTTTATGTATGCCAAGATGCCTTTTGGGTTGATGAATGCTAGAGCCACCTTTCAGAGAGCTATGGATATAACATTTGTGGGAGAGAAGGATAAGTTTGTCTTGATCTAACTTGATGACATAACAGGATATTCCAGCAGCCATCAAGACCATTTGCAACATTTGAGGAAAGTGTTCATGAAGTGCAGAAGATTTGGAATTTCAGTCAATCCTAAGAATTCACAGTTTGCTTTGGAAGAAGGCAAGCTGTTAGGACATATTGTTTCTGCTGTAGGTGTCAAAATTGACTCAGAAAGAGTGAAGGCAGTACAGACTTTGTCTGTCCCGAGATCAAAGAAGGACATCTAGTCCTTTCTAGGCAAGATTAATTTTGTGAGGAGGTTTATACCAAATTTTTCAGAATTGGTGAAGCATATTACCTCCATGTTGAAGAAAGGGTCAGAGGTCAGATGGACTAGTGTAGCAAGAAAATCATTTGAGTCTATAAAAAAGCCATTATGGAAGATCCCACTCTAAGCAGTCCACATTACAGCAAGGAGTTCCATATATTTTCTTTTGCCTCTAATGACACCCTTGCAGCAATTTTATTGCAAGCAGATGAAGAAGGTTCAGAGCATCCAGTGGCATTTTTCAGCAAAAACTTGAGGGATGTTGAACTGAGGTATGACATTATTGAAAAGCACGCATATGCTCTTATCAAATCCTTGAAAGTTTTCAGAGTTTACATTCTGCATTCCAAGATAATTGCATATGTACCCTCTGCTACAACAAAAGATGCCTTAACACAACCTGATGTTGATGGAAGAAGGGCTAAATGGGTTGCAAAGTTGATTGAATTTAATATAGAGCTGAAGCCCACCAAACTTGTCAGAGGCCAGGGTCTTTCCAAGTTATTGGCTAAAAAAAATTGCAGAACATTGGATAAATTTCCTGTGCACGATTGCAGAAAGTGGTCAAACAGAAGAAAAGGAAACAGCTGAACCAGAGAGAAAGCAACCAGTGGCAAAGAATCTAGCTTCTTGTGATTGGTATTCTGCAATAGTTAAATTCTTGTTGAAGCTAGAAATCCCTCCAAGCTCTACTCAAAGTCAAGCCAGAACCATTAAGCTTAGAGCAGCTAAATATTGCATTAATGAAAATCTGTTCTATTGGAGGGATCCATCTGGAATGCTTTTGAGGTGTCTGGACAAAGAACAGTCAATAGAAGTTATGCAGCAGTTTCATTCCAGCATGTGTGGAGGGCACCATTATTGGAAGACTACAGCCCATAAAATCCTCAGAGCTGGATACTATTGGCCCACCTTATTTTCTGATGTGTTTTCATTTGTTAAATCTTGTGATAGGTGCCAAAGATTTGAAGGAAAGCAGCAGTTGAAGTCCCTGCCCTTAAAACCAATATATGCAAAAGGACCTTTTCAGCAGTCGGGCTTGGATTTCATTAGAGAAATCAATCCACATTCCAGTGGCCAGCACAGATGGATATTAGTGGCCACTGATTATTTTACTAAGTGGATTGAAGCAATCCCTACCAGGAAGGATGATCATAATGTGGTCATGAATTTTTTAACAGAAAATATCTTCACCAGATTTGGTTGTCCACATAAATTGGTCAAAGATAATGCAGCAGCCTTCAGGGCAAAGGAATTGGTGGATTTGTGTGATGCAATGGGTATTCAATTGGTTCATTCCACCTCATACTATCCTCAAGGCAATGGTCTAGAAGAATCCTCTAACAAAAGCCTGATAAGGATAATAAAAAAGTTGTTAGAGGACAACAAAAAGAATTGGGATTCTAAGCTCAAGTATGCACTGTGGGCTGACCAAGTGACCATTAAGAAATCCACAGGGAATTATCCATGCAGGCTAGTATATGGCGCTGAGGTTGTGTTTCCAATTTAGTTAACTCTCCCTACGGAAAAATTCCTGCAAGAAGAACATAGTGAGGGAGAACACATGGCATGAAGGATCACTGATTTAGAAAAGGTATATCAGATTAGAGAACAGCTGGTTGAAAAGGCTCCAGCACATCAAAAGAAGATCAAGGAAGCCTTTGACAAGAAGGCAAAATCAGATAATTTTCAGGTTGGAGACTTGGTTTTGAAGTGGGATGCACTAAAGGAAAAGAAAGGCAATCATGGGAAGTTTGATGCTTTTTGGACAGGGCCTTTTATCATTTCTCAGATTCAAGGGAACAACACCTTCATATTGAAAAGTATGGGAGGAGAAGCAGTTTTTGATGGCCCAGTTAATGGGCGTTTTCTGAAAACTTATGTGATTTAAGGTCTTTGGCCTTAAAAGTTGTAAATATTTTGTTTTATCAGTTTTAGTGTAGGATCAGTTAGACTCCATGCCCAATGGAACACTAAGAATTTTGTTAATTGGTTTTCATTGGAAAGACATTGATCTGCAAGTTCTTGAGACCTCACAGGGAGGATCTCATCCCCAAAAGGAGCTAGTGTTAACTCTGCTATGTACTTATGCGTTTGGAGGATCAAAATACTACATAGCCGTGTGTTTTTAGCAAGCAGGGAGCTCGCAACAGTCCATTTCCTCCTCCTCCTTCATTTTTCCTATACTCCCATAACCCCGTTATCCCTGTTTTACTCCAAAATTCGGCATAAACCCATTTTTTGTTTAACTCCTGGATGCCAAGTTTAAAACTGTCATATAACCGCGCACCTCCAAAACAAACGCTATCTGCCAATTTGGTTCTTCCCCTGTCACATCAATAAAAAGACACGTTCTTTTAACCCCCACCATCCGATCATTTGCAGTGCGATCTGATGGTGATCGCTCCTCCCGTGCTCGTAACATGCTCGTGCATTAACTCGCAGGGAAAGCAGTTTCCCTCCTGTCGCATCCGCCATGCGTCGCAATTATAGTAGATTGCGAGCCCATGTACGAATACCGCCACAGCTCCAAAGGTGGTGCGATATTTACCGCCCTCCGACAAAACCACCCTCCCCGCTCGCTATCTCCCATGCAGTTGACCTACCCGATCACCGTCTGAGATCCAACGGCTCACGATTGTCTGTGCCCGTTTCTGCTTGATTCCTCCCACCAAGAGATCTCTGTCGTCCATGCACCAGATCCGACAGCTCACGATCTTCTTCCACCTCGCCTCCCAGTAATCCTCGCCAAGCGTTGTCTGCCGTTCATCTCTGCGATCCAATGGCTGATTTCCCTTCTCCATCCTTCCCGACTGTCCACGTCCATAACCATTCCGTGCTCCCAAAGGATGAAGGTGGCCATCTACCAGCACTTTGCGTAGTTAATCTTCAACCACCGCATTCAACAAGCAGCATGGCCTAAGAAGAAAAAAGACATTCTCGAGCAGTTAAAAGCATTTATCAGTCATGGAATGTCTTTTATACTACACTCCAGTTACTTGAAAGGACAACAAAGTACCAAAGAATGTCAAATGCATTCATCGAAGCAGTAGATCATAGCAGAGGCCCATTTTAGATAGTTAATGTGGTTGGTGGTCAATTATGACCCCTCCACGCATAGGATAGCAGAGAATTTTTGTAATCAACCTCTATATATACTCAGAAACAAGATGTATTGAGGGTTGATGGTTGTTGTTTTGATGTAAGGTTCAAATTTTGGAGACTGTAACTATTGTGATACCTGCAGCGTCTGGTCTTCATTTTCATCTAATACAAGCTTCTTTTGCTGTTAATTGCTCACTTTCCATTTCTAATCTGTTCTAGGTTGTGCCTATTATGTATTTTTCATGTTCTCTTGATGTTTAGCATTAGAGGGCCTGTCATCCCACCTCTGTGTTAGAATCTAGTATGTATCATTGAATTTGCTATGCAGATTTCTGTTTACTTATTGCTAGAGAGCAGTCATCCTGTTTGTGCATTAGGAAATAGATTTGCAGACCTCTTTACTGGTTGTAGTCGGCCATCACATGGTCTTGTGCATCTGCTGGTGTGGTCAGTATTCTCCATGTTCACTTAATCCTCAAACTGTGAGTAATTGGTGGTCTAAAGCCTTGTAGTCTGGGGGTGTTCACCCATGTCTGGGGTTAAGCATAGTAGAAGTGGTTATCTAGCTTGAATATGCATCATTCCTTCCCTTCATCTATTTCCAACATTTTGTTGAGTTTGTAATGTTCCCAAGCATCTCTGAGATACAACCTAGGAGAGTTTCTTGGGGTGATAACATGCACTATTCTTAGTGCTTGAGGATTCTCCTTTGAAACCTATTCCAGACTTGTCATGTTGAGGTTTTTGATTTTTCAGAATAGTTTCAAGTATTTGAGAGCTTTTACAACCCTTTTTAATTTGCTCCAACTCCTTTCTCAGAGACACTATTTCGGCCTCACGTTCTTCACAAGTCTCTTCTTTTTCTTTAAGATTTGCTTCCAAGAAATCTTCTCTCCTTCTTATTTCCTCATTTTCCACTTTGAGAGTAATGAGTTTGTTCCGTAGTTCTTCATTTTCTTCAATGGCACTAATTAATAGTTCATCTACATTTCCTTCCAGCACTGAGTCATCATCATCTGCGAGTGCCATGAATAATGTTTCTTGGCTTTCATCATGATCACTTTCCTCATCTGATTTATTTTTGATGACCATAAACTCATCCTCATCAGACTCATATTGCTTGGAGAAGAAGTTTTTCTTATTGAACCCTTTCTTTTTGTGTGCCATTCTTTTAGAATTTCCTTCATCATCACTGTCGTGTTTATGAGGGCATTTTGCTGCATAATGACCTATTTTACCACATTTAAAACAAATAAGAGGATACTTGCCTTTAAGCTTGGATCCTCTCTTCAGATTTCGTACAAATTGAGCCAATTTGAATTCCACATCTAACTCATCACTACAGTCATTCCTTTCTTTCCCCTTCTTTGACTTTGATGCCTTGAATGCTGCATCTTTGGAGCTTGGGCCACCTTTCCTCATTTCATAGGCAGTGAGAATTCCATGGAGTTCATCCATTTTGAGGGTATCTAGATCTTTTGCTTCTTCTATAGTGCTTATTTTGGAGTCAAATCTGCCTGGAAGAGACCTTAATACCTTTTGAACAATGGTACTTTCTTCAACTTTTTCGTCCAATCCTTTCAGGGAATTTACCACTTTAGCTACTCAGAGGAGGTATGCTGCAATATCTTCTTCATCTTCCATCCTCAAACTTTCAAATTGTCTTCTGTGAGTTTGAAGCTTTGCCTTTTTGACTTTTGAGTCTCCATCGTACAAGCCAACTAGCTTCTCCCACATTTCTTTGGTAGAGGTACAGTGCATGATTTTTGTAAACTCGGAATCATTGATTCCACTAATGATGGAGTTCATGGCCTTTGCATTTGCGATTTAGGCTTTCCTCTTGTCTGGGTCTATTGGAAGAGTGGAAGTCATTCGGTGTTCATTTTGAACGAAATGCCAGACTTCAGGTCCAAGGGAAATTAAGTAGTAGGTCATTCTTTTCTTCCAGAAACCAAAGTTAGTGCCATCGAACAAAGGAGGTCTTCCTGATGCTTCGTGATTTCTCGTCATGGCTGTGGATCCTTCTTCAAGCTATTAGGCTAGTATGAAGAAGCCTGCTCTGATACCAATTGTTGGAAATACTGAGAGGGGGGTGAATCAATATTTCTTATTTATTTTTTTAATTGTTCTAGTGATTGCCAAAAGCATATATAGATATGTATATGCATACACAGAACACAGAGATCAACAGTTGGAATAAATGCTTTTATTAAAACTCAAGACAGTGCAATGAAATAAATACAATATAAGTATATATCTGACTGTGAATAGTTGCCAAGCTCCAACTTGGACTTCAGTGAGGCTCCAACCTCCAGAGCACCAACTCTATTTAGTAGTGGTTCTGCACTTAGGAGCACCTACCCCTAATGACTTTAGTCCTGTTCAGTTTTGAGGCTCCAACCCAACCTTGGTATACATTGGTATGTTGCTGCACTCTATTCAGCTTAGGTTCTCTCACTCCTACTCTCATGCCTCTGCTACTTCTACAGCCTTCGCTACTTCTGCTGCCTCTTCTGCCTCTGCTGCTTCTGCTACCTCACACTCTGGTTCTTCACCATCACAACAGCGCTAACAATTCTCTGTTTTTACCTTTTTATACATTCTCATGCCTTTGTCCATTCATTTCCACTTACTCGCTGGCTCTTTGGCTTCCTTCTCCCTCGCTTGAGCTTCAGCTTCCTCAACACTCGCTCGACCTTTTGGCTTCCCTCCTCCATTCGCTTTAGCTTCCTCTGCGCTCGAATTAACCAGTGCTTCACGGGACATGTTCAAGAGGAGAGGGGCTGAATTACAATAGGAATGATGCTTATTAAAAGAAAAAAAATATCAGAGAGGTCCCCCTTCTTTTCTTTTCAAGTTCATGAGTCATGAACTGTTATTTGTTCGTAATATAGATGCCCGAGATCAATTCCAGAAATGAAGTGTTTCAACATATGTATGTATATATATATATATATATATATATATATATATATATATATATATGTATGAATTCTTCCTATAACCAAGGGACATGTTCATAGGGAGGAGAGGCCGACTTGTATATGAAAAATATATATATGTCGGAGAATATTTTATTCACAGACTTATTACTTCATGGAAACCATATAAACAAGGCTATAGCCATATAGAGGACCCACATGCCACGTCATATCAGTAAAAAAAACACATGAAGTTAAACCTGTTGTCTGATCATTCATGAGGCGATCTGACGACATTCGCTCCTCCTGATCTCACGAACCGCCCGCACGTTAACTCGTGATAAAGTGGTTTTCAACTGTTCCCTGCCACCACGCATCACAGTTCTAATGGAATTGCGAGCTCGTGTACGAATACAACTTGACTCACAAGGGCGGTGCGAGCATTACCGCTTACCATTTAAGCCTGATCTCCCCACCCGATAAACCTTATTCATCTTCCGCACCATCCCTTTAGGACTTGTGATCACTGTGGATGCGATATGATATTAAGTAGTAGTTGATATACTCGTCGGGTCGACAATAGTTCATTGCAATCGGGGGTTGCCCTTGGCGGAGGTCTGATGCGATATCACTATCGACGATCACAAAGGGGCCGCTTACCACTGTATGACCTCTGCTCTAAATTCCCAATGCGATAATCGCCATCGGCGATCGCAATGGTCCACTTGACATATTGTAGCACCTGCTCCCAAGGTGCCGATGCGATATAGTGTGCCGGACCTGATAGTACTCAATGCTCCTGTTCATAAAAAATTCAAGTCCGCTTTTTGCCTCCAATAGTGTATTTTCCTATGTAGATGCCTTGGCCTCTGTTTGTGCCTCCGATAGTGTTAAACACATATATGCATGGTTTTTGCCACCAATAGTGTTATGGACTCCCTATAGTGTTATCTGTGGCATATTTGCTCCTCTCGTCTCCATCTGCTCCAATGGATTTGTTCTATTGTTCCTCTTGGCTGCGTCTGCTCCTCTTGGCTCCGTCTACTCCTCTACTATTGCCATATTGACATCAATGACAATCTGTGTCCAATAGCTGAAAGCAGTTTTGAATTTATCTTTTTCAGAAATGGTTACTTGCCAAAATCCTGCTTTCAGATCAAGCTTAGAGAAGATCTTAGCTCCTGCTATCCTTCTGATTAAATCTCCTTTATGGGGTATTGGATAGGTATCATCAGCTGAGACTGAGTTTAGAGGCTTATAATTGATGACTAACCTTGGAATGTCTCTGATCTGTTCAGCTCTCTTATTGACGTAGAACCCATAACAGTTTCAAGGACTGTTTGATTCTCTAATCATTCTTCTACTAAGGAGCTGTTGAATTTCTTGCTCGCAAAGATCTTTGTATTCTTTGCTCATGGGTATTGCTCAGCTCTTACAAGGCTTACCAACATATCCCTCCTTTTTTGGAGAATCTTCGGCGAAAATCACATAGAAAAACTTATGTCGACGTGTTTCGAACCATCCAGTGTGGTTCATCGTCAGGACAAGTTGAATGAGCAGATCTCATTTAGCACATTAAATAGACAGGGCAGAGAATCCATGACTCAACGGCTAAAAAGTAACAGCTAGAAATGACATGATAACGGCTAGTTTGACCAAGATAAAGGGAAATTAATAATAATAATAATAATAATAATAATAATAATAATAATAATAATATCAATAATATTTATAATAATATTATAAATATTAGTAAAAGAAAATATTATTGATAATAATAATATTATTATTATTATTAATTTCCCTTTATCTTGGTCAAACTAGCCGTTATCATGTCATTTCTAGTTGTTATTTTTTAGCCGTTGAGTCATGGATTCTCTGCCCTGTCTATTTAATGTGCTAAATGAGATCTGCTCATTCAACTTGTCCTGATGATGAACCACACTGGATGGTTCGAAACGCGTTGACATAAGTTTTTCTATGTGATCTTCGCCGAGATTCTACAAAAAATTGATATGGATCATAGAAGTCTCAGTTCAATAATATCCCTCCTTGTAAGTGAGCTCAACTGTGTGCTGCTTCCTATGCCAAAATGCATTGGGTTCTTCCGAGCAGCATTCTTCTTCGATCTATCTCTTCAAATCTCCAATCTTGCTCCTTATTTGGGGTAGTTTAAGCTGTTCTTCTATTCTAAGAGTAGATTTAAGATCTTTTAGATCTAATAATCTAGTTTCAACTTTGTCCAAATTCCGCACAGTTTGGACCATTGTGGAGATTCTTGGATTAGAAATATACGGAAGCTCAATTTTCTTCCTGGTCCCTTTAGATGTGGGAACCGATATAAGATATCCAGATTTTCCTCCTTTGAGTCTGAGCAACCCATGAGGTTCTACTACTACCAGAAAGACATTGCTAAGTATGTAATCTACTGGAATGTCAGCTACTGCAAATTTCAAATAGACACAGTGAGTATCAAAACAGAGAGAGGCTTTGGGTACCTCATATTGAAGCTTTTTGTTACCTAAACCTACTACCTTCCTCCTGCAGCAACCCAATATTTTGCTGGAATGTTCTTCATATTGAGGATATTTATGTCCGCTCCAGAATCTAGAAGAGCAACCATTTCAAACATTTTCCCTCTTATGCAGACATTTACTTTGACATGATGTTGTTGATATGAGATGGTTAATAATCTCATATCTCTGAATCCAAAATTTGGATCCTTCATTCCTTCAGCAACTTGGACTTCTTGATTACTGTTATATGGAGTAGTATCCCATGGCTGATCATTATCTTCTTCTTCTTTTGCCATCTGTTTACCTTTCTTCAGTTCTCCAATCTGAGATTTCATTACAGAAATTTCTACCTTGAGATTGTGAATCTCACATCTTACTTCGCCTAGAGTAAGTGATCTTACTCTTTCAGCTTTCTGTTGATGCCTTCGATATGATTTTGTGTTTCTTTCATGTGAAGCATCAATAAATAAAGGCTTCTTACCTGAACTGTTTGAAGCTTTTGATTTGAGCTGATCCATAAAGGCTTCAGTCAGGCGAATTTTCATTTCTCCATCCTCCATGGCTCGTATTTGAGATAGGATCTTCAGCTCGTCTTCTTCAGTCGCGGCCATGAGTACTTTTTCCTTCTTAGAATTTTCCTTTTCTTCATTGGAGTCACTATAAAATTCTGAGTCGGAATCATAGTGAACTTGACAAGCGCATTCTTTAGATTCATAACATAAACATTCTGAGGAATCTGAATTTGAATACTGTTGTATATGTGCATGGAGTTCTTTTGTAGAAGAAGAACTGAAAGAATCATAGGAAGATTCTTCTATCTAATATTGTTGAGCTATATCTCTGATTACAACATTTGGGCAGCGTTCTATTTTGTGTGTATGAGAACCACATTTCATGTATATTATTGGTCCTCTTCCTTCTTGCTTAACTTGTTTGCCTTTTTTAATAAAGGCCTCAGATTTATTTCCTCTGTTTCGTTTCTATTCTTCGCCTTCTGGACATCTGGATGAAGTTTGTCCATTTTGTCCACATAGCCAACAAGTAAGCTTGTTCCATTTTTCTTGTTTTGCAAAATGCAGATGTAAATCTGAAGGATTATAATAATGTGTTCTTGGAATATATTTATAATATCCCTTTTTATTTCTGGAGGTTTGGCCTCAGTTTTGTTTGGGATATTTCCTTTTATCCTTTGGATAATTTTTCCGGTTCTTGTAGAAAGTTTCCTTAAACTCTCTTTTTGCTCTTTTCTTATCTTTTCTTCTTTTCACCAAAGGATCCTTTGCTGTTAGTCCATACTTGCTGCAGATGGACTTCTTGTCTGGCAATCTGGAAAGTTTTTCCAGAGATTTATTTACCTTTGAGCTGGTACAAAGACTTACCAGTGTCTTTGTAATGTGAGCATATATCTCTCCCCATGTATATGACTCAAAAGGTAGCTGGAAGACTTCTTGCAATCTAATGTAATCTACAAATTTGGATGGCAGGGCTGTAAGATATACCTGTTTCCATAACAGGTTCTTCGAATCTTTGACTTCATAGATCCTTTGCATCCAATCTCTATGGAAGTCTTCAAATTGGGACATCTTGTAGCACTTCAGATTCATCAGGATAACTTCACTTTTTTCAGCAATTTTTGTTTCGTTGCCACACCAATGTTCTAAAATCATTGATGTCAATGCTCCTATAATATTGCTGGTGACGGTGCCATCATGATTGTGCATCACATCCCCTTTTTCATCTTTAAGAACTTCTTCTTTGATTGTTTCAATGAGCTTTGGGGAAGATTCTGTCTCCCACCACCTAAGGAGTGTTCCTATAAAACACTGCATAATGGTTCAGCAAGCATCAATTTCACCTTTCCCTCTAAGACACATGAGTTTATATTCTGTATACATCATTTCAATCATTTTCCTGATTTGGCCTACACTCATGTTATCTATGTTCCACTCTCTGTGGGAATCTGGGAAAAAGGTATGTGCTTCAGGAAGCTTTCCTTTTCCTTCAATATCAGGTGCTGGATACTTGGTGAACCTATGCTCAAGAGGTTCATATATGGGAAATATTTGTGTATCATGATCTTTTTGTTCTTTTCCTTTTCCTTCTTCTTCATCCTTGAAAAAGGATGCAATAGTTATTTTTGCTATAGCCTCAAATTCTGAAGATGTGGCTACTTCTTTGGGAAATAAAGTTGGAAACATGTTGATAGTTTTAACAGGATCCTAAATCTTTATACTTCTTTTGACAAGAAAGGAGTTAGGAACTAGTTTTTATACCTTTGACAGATTCATCTTTTCAACTTTATCTGTTAAACTAGTTATGAGATTCTTAGTTGCATCTAAATGATCAACTAATTTTTCTTCTACTCCTTCTATCTTGGATGAAGAATCTCTTGCATAAGAACGAATAAAACTGGAATCAAATTGTACATTATTCATACATTTATTTACATCATTAATTGATACTTGAACAGTATCAATCTATTCCTTGACTTCTACTGATTTTGCTACATTCATTTCTAAACCTTTTAATGCAGTATTTGTCCAATTTAGCTGTTCACTGGCTTTCTGTATTCTTCCATCAATGCCTAAGGCATTGTCATCCTTTTGTACCAGTGGGATGGCTTTGGCTGCATTTTGATTTTCTCCGATAACAATTCCTTTGAAGGGAGGAAATGTTGAAGGAGTTTCAACCTTTGTTCCATCTAATGCAGTCCAAGCATGCTTATTTGCTGAAGTGCTTGTAGAACCAGTAAAAAAATTTAATGGAGAAATATTATCTTTCCAAGAGTAGAAAGATATCCATGTGTTATTCATTTCCATAAAATGTTTCCAATCTTCAGCTAATTCTTTCTTCTCTTTGGGAGTATAATTTTTATCAAATTCATCTGCCTGGGGATTAGTGTATAAGTCCCAATTTAACATTGCTTTCATCCATTGGGCACTAATCTCGGATTTCAGGCATCCATCCATGAGAGAGAAGAATTTGTGCATTTCCATTACTGCAAGCTTTTTGCAGTCATCAGGAACTGGGCAAAATCTGCAATCTGGTATCAGGCAATTTGCCTACTCAATGTATCCTAGACCATATCTGGGCTTAGCTGGTCTCATTAGACACATCATCTCAGTCAGCCTTGGGTCTTCTCCTTCCAATGTAACAATTTCATGCATCATGAGTACATGATCAGCATCCTGTTCATGAGGGAACGGGATGTCTGAGCATTTTGGATTCGGGCATGGATTAACAAATGTTAAAGGAGGAGCTATGCCAGATCTAGGATTATGGTTGGAATGGATTGTAGTTTCCACAAGTGTAAGTAGATTGATGCTATCTTGGCATTCTGGACATTTTACTTCTAAAGAGGAAAAATTTACAAGTTGTGCTAACTCATACAAAGAATTCTGTCTACAAGAAGACAAGCTGAAAGAAGCAGTATCTACAGTGGAAGTGTCTCTATAATATTTGGATTGTTTACAGGCCACATCAATACCTCGGTGGTCAATTATAGATCTTCTGGGAAAGAGATAATTGCAGAAGATAAATTTTCTGTGATATCAGCTGAGGTGATTTTCTTTGGCAAGAGAGGCTTAGGATTATTTATGACCCAATGTTCTGGAAATGTCAAATCTTCCCAGTGGGTTGTCTGATGCTCAATTTTTTGATTTTTCGCATCAGTCAGGATAACCACACTTGACTTTGAGTCATGGCTGGGTGTATGGCAGATCGCTGGCCACAATGTATTGGTGTGACGAAAACAACCTTTAGCTTGAATGGCTATGTTATTTCTCTTTTTGTTCATGTCGAAACCAGTAGTTTGGACATGGAGCTGTAAAATCTGGTCTATGGTTTCATCAAATGTATAGATATAGAAATTTGGATAACAGTCAAAATAGACTGGGCCATTAGATAGAGGAGCAACAATTCCGCTTATTAAGGAATCAATGTACTTATTGTGCGTCAAGTCTCAGACAGTAGCTAACACAAAAGTATGTAATCCTTTATGAATCAAAGGATTGATTCCTATTCTTATACATCCTAAATGTAGATAGTTTGTTTTCAGTCTTTTGGCCTCTACCTGTAACTTCTTTGGATTTAACAGAGAAATGGTCTAGATATTATCTTAGTTTTCTTGGATCTGACTCACAAACTCTTTAATACTAATCCTAGTAGCGGCTTTTAAATGGAAAACAGAAAGATCACTATATACTTCTGAGTGAGCTATAGTAGGTAGTTCCCAATGGGTAGAAGGCTGGGGTTCTTCATATTCAAGTTCAGCAGAATTCAAGACATGACTGGAATTTGATGCAAACATATTCCTTAAAGGATTTTCTTCAGCCTTAGAATCTTTCTCTTCTAATTCACGGAAAGAAACTGATTTCCAGAATGAATCCATTCTTTATGAGTATAAGATTTAGAATACCGACCTTCTGAACCAGACGTTACTGGCTTTGATACCAAATTTAAGCAGGGGCTTCTGTCACAAGCTTGCTACTTGTTGCGTCTCTTCGATTATCCTTAATAGCCAACTCCTGGTGAACTAGTGGTGAACCTACTCAAAACTTTCACACTCTCGCGGCCTCAACAACAACTTCCTCACCTAACAATGGCCTTGGCGTCCCTTCATTCCTTTGGCGAACTCCCTGTGAACTTCCTGTGAATTTCGGATGAAAGCTCAAAGATAACTACTACCACAGCAGGCAATATAAGTGCGCAAGGTATTCAGATGTGAAATGGTGTACTCATTTTATTTCAGAATGGATAAAGCATTTTACAGAAAGATTCTTTACAGAGATTGACTATCTTTGCATTTATTGGGCTTTATGTTGTCCGCAAGGAACAAGCAATACCGAAGGCTACTTGGGGAAAGATAGGCTCTGCCTCAGAATGTGACTTTGACTCATATACAGACTGGATGACTCTCTAAAATGATTCGACCACTTTAGGTTCTCATCACCGTCAAGCACTGATGTGCAGGCTCCCAGATCACCTAAGGACTTGAGTTCTTATTGTGATGCAAGCAGATCAGACTGAACGTCCGTAGATGCAGAGCAGGAGAGGCACTCGACACAAAGACTCACTCCAACTCAAATTGACTATGAATGCCTCAACAATGAGCCTTACCCTCATTATATAGGAAATGGGAGGGGACAAGCATTACTGTAGGCCATCAGTATACTAACTGAAAAGTGGATGGAATCATTATTTTCAGATAACGTTAAGGCAACGTTCGCACAAAGATTCCAATCTGTAAAGGTGGATGGAATTATTGCTTTCGAGTAATGCCAGAGCGATATCTGTACAAAGATTTCTGTCCGGAAAAGTAAATCTTACAAAAGATAATCCTGACAGAACAAAGTGGATACTTTTTATCAAAGCCCACGGGAAAATAATATCGACAAAACAAAGTGGATGCTTTTCGTAAAAGCCCACAGGAAAATATGGTGCATGAATTATTTTCGTAAAATCCCACGAGAAATCTGGTCACAATTTAGCCCTTGTGACTGGTACTCATTATTACAGTATGGATGCTTTTCTCGAAAAGCCCATGTGAACTGTCAAAACACTGTTTGTCACGCCCCTACACTTGCGGTAGTCTTCCAACCGCTTATAGCGAGGTGCGGCACCACCGAACACTTCCTTTTCACTAATACTAATGTTCGTGGACTACACCTATTACACTTTTTCCTTACTTAGTTTGTGTTTCGCAACGAAGTAATATTATGTTTATCCTTTATACTAATGAACACCCATACTCATTCATTGTCATCAGCAATTATAAAAGAGAACAACAATTGCACAGTATAAAGGGAGGGGCAACTCCCTGTAATATGAGTCTGCCCGATAATATATTAAGAACATCAATTTACAATATATAAGTATGTCTTGGCAAGACCAAGTCTCATACTTAGCCAATTTTACAATCAAAGGCAACCCTGCCTTTTACAATCTTGTGCACACCATGCATCATGGGCGGGTGCTCACCCGAGCCACCAAGACACCCACGCCAAGTCCTGGCATGAACCGACACTTCAAAACGACCCCGGGCACACCTTGCCCAACCTTCGACCAACTCCAAGTGTCACCAAGTGAGCGCCTTTATGAAGTGTGCATGAGATATGCGCATATCCCTCCAAAACTGCACACTTGTCCTTCCTCCTTGAGCTCTTATGAAGATGTCCAAGTCGAATGAGTTCATACAAATGAGCTCCAACGCTCCAATATATATGCTACCTTGTGTGTGGGTGGGCTGCCCAGCCGACCACCCACACACCCCTCTCGCATGCCATGTTTAAGTCGGCCTTGGCCTCTTCCATAGGTCGGCCAACCCATTGCATAACGTTCCAAGTCATGGTATAAACCATCGCTCTTTATTTCACCAAGTCTTGTCTTTCATCGCACTTGAGTCGGCGTTTCGTCGCATCTGCATGCAGCTCTGCCCGCTCACGCGCCCGCATGCCCGCCCACATGTCTGCCCGTGCGCCCGCCGTGTCCGTTCGCCCGCCCACCCGCCTGTGCGCCCACTGTGTGCGTTCACCCGCGCGCCTGCCTGTGCGTCCGTCGTGTGCGTTCACCCGCGCCCGATCGAGTCAACAAACTCGAGGACCTTACATCCTCCTCCACCTGAAATCGTTGTCGTCCTCGACAACATACCATCCTGGTAGCCATCCACCAAGATCATCACTATCCATGATGTCAACTCCTCTACATAAGGCAAACATCCCTACAACATATGTAGAGCTCCATCTCTATCATGTCTCACTTTAGTGACCAACTGCCAGCAAGTTCACCATACTAAGGTATACACCTCAACGGTATGTCCTCCATCAGATATCATCTTGATCCATGATCATCGACCCCTCTGCCACAATCTCCATTGCAACATCTCGTGTCGACCTCATCATGTGTCCCCAATGTGAGCCTCTGTCATGATACTCCAACACAATGCTAACATATCTCTGCACACTTCACAACCCCATGTCTGAACTAGTTGGGTAGCTAATCCAACTGTCACGCTCAAACCATGAGAGTAAACATCCTCATGCCATCATCAGTTGTTCCTCAAAACATCTTGCCACATTCTTGACTCATCAAGAATCTATCTCCATAATCCATGCTCAAGTCCATGGAAACTCCATCCATCTCATCCACAACATGTCATGATGCTTGATGCCAAGTCATCCTTGCACCATCAGTTATACCTGCTCAACATGTTTAAGGACTCACCGTCATGAGCAGCTAACAATGAGCCCCATCTTCTTGTCCATCTAAGAAGATGTGGAGGGAGTAGAGCCTGAAGGCTCTCCCTCACTAATCAATTCGATCCATCTATCAGGATCCTCAATCTCCATCCTCTGTAGATGAGCAACCTAGTCTTCCTTCTAGACATCCGGCCTCACATATACCTCCTCCTCATCATCATCATCCTCAACCAACTCTAGCCTTCTTGACAAGTCCAAGATGCTATCTGAAAGTGACCTGATGACCAATGACTACTCGGTAAGCTTTGCCTCAACAGTAGACAACCGCTTACTCATGTCTCCCATTCTCTTCTCATCCTCCATTTGCATCACTCCCAACTTACAATCAGGTCTTGTCACACCAATGGTTGGCACACCAATGGGTACATCTTCCCTTCCATCGTAAATGTAGAGCTTCTTCAAATGTGGAACAATTATAGCATCAAATTGTTTCATGAATTCCATCCCCAATACAGCCTCATAGTCATCAATCCGCACTATAGTGAAGTCAACCTTCCCTGTCCATTCACCAAGTGTAGTGTCCACCTTATCAGCTATACCAAGAATCTCAATAGGAGGAGAATTCACTGTCTTCATTTGTGCCTTTGCCGGTACAAATTTCAGCCCAATTCGTCTCGCAGTATCTTCACCCATGAAGTTGTGAGAAGCCCCAATATCCACCATAGTGAGTACATCAGCACCTCCAACCTTCATACGAACATACTCCAATCTGTTCCTCTCATGATTCCTCCTAGAGGCCACCTCCGTAGTAGCAGAAGCACCAAGTATCTGCATCATCCTCACAGAAGCATCTTCATTCTTTTTATTTTCTGCAGCTTTCCCCTTATGAGTCAAAGCTATGGAATGCTTCACCTCAAGAGTTAGCCATTCTGACTTCTTTCGAATCAATTTCCGCCTTATCTCCAATTCCTTGCATTCTGCTTCAAACAAGTCCACTTCCTTTGCAAGTCGATAGGCTTCGTCCCTATTCCTGTCAGAAATCCCTTCTTTGGCCAAGGCACGAAGAGCATCCTTTGCTTTGAACAATCCTTTGCCCCATTCTGCAAACTTTTGTTCAACCTCCCTTGATTCTTCAAGTAGACTCCCTTCAAATTCCTCGAAGGTTGCAAAACCCATTTCCTGCAAGATAGACATTCTTCACGATTCTTTTACCAGCTTCACCAAGTCACCTGAAACCTGAACCAACCCTTGTTCCACTTGTGTGAAATGGCTTCCTTCACCTGCAAGTACCCTTTCCACTGTCACGAGAAACCTTTCTCAACGGCTTCAAACCGAAGCTCTGATACCGCCTGTCACGCCCCTACACCTGTGGTAGTATTCCAACCGCTTATAGCGAGGTGCAACACCACCGAACACTTTCTTTTCACCAATACTAATGTTCGTGGACTATTCCTATTACACTTTTTCCTTACTTAGTTTGTGTTTCGCAACAAAGCAATATTATGTTTATCCTTTATACTAATGAACACCCATACTCATTCATTATCATCAGCAATTATAAAAGAGAACAACAATTGCACAGTATAAAGGGAGGGGCAACTCCCTGTAATATGAGTCTGCCCGATAATATATTAAGAACATCAATTTACAATATACAAGTATGTCTTGGCAAGACCAAGTCTCATACTTAGCCAATTTTACAATCAGAGGCAACCCTGCCTTTTACAATCTTGTGCACACCTTGCACGATGGGCGGGTGCTCACCCGAGCCACCAAGACACCCACGCCAAGTCCTGGCACAAACCGGCACTTCAAAACGACCCCGGGCACACCTTGCCCAACCTTCGACCAACTCCAAGTGTCACCAAGTGAGCGCCTTTATGAAGTGCGCATGAGCTATGCGCATATCCCTCCAAAACTGCGCACTTGTCCTTCCTCCTTGAGCTCTTGCGAAGATGTCCAAGTCGAATGAGTTGATACAAATGAGCTCCAACGCTCCAATATATATGCTGCCTTGTGCGTGGGTGGGCTGCCCAGCCGACCGCCCACACACCCCTCTCGCACGCCATGTTTAAGTCAGCCTTGGCCTCTTCCATAGGTCGGCCAACCCATCGCATAACGTTCCAAGTCATGGTATAAACCATCGCTCTTTATTTCACCAAGTCTTGCCTTTCGTCGCACTTGACTCGGCCTTTCGTCGCATCCACATGCAGCTCTGCCCGCACGCCCGTTGTGTGCGCTCACCCACATGCCCGCCGTGTGCCCCCGCCAGCATGTCTGCTCGTGCACCCGCCGTGTGCGTTCGCCCGCCGTGTGCGTTCGCCCGCCATGTGCATTCACCCGCGCGCCCGTCGTGTGCGCTCACCCGCCCTCGATCGAGTCAACAAACTCGAGGACCTTACACTGTTAGTCCAGAAAATCTCTCTTTTATACAACATTTCGTCCCAGGCTTTAGTGTATATCCTGCAGACAATCATTGGTTTCCCTAGAACAATTTGATATATGTGAGAAAATTGAGTCAGCTCATGATAAAAAGATTAAATGAAAAGATTAAATGGAAAAAAGAAAAAACCAAAAAAGCTAATGCTCTCATACTCTATAGCTAATCTAGAAACTATAGCTAATTTAGTAAGCATTCATTTATGATAAATGATGTAAGATATATAATCATTCAAGGGCTGCTCGACATCGACTAATAAGTTTTAAACCAGATAAAAACCTTTGAACCTTCAATTTCATAGTATAATTGCTATCTTAATAAGTTTTAAACCAGATAAAAACCTTCCAACCTTCAATTTCATAGTATAATTGCTATCTTAATTAGTTGAGGGCTTTTTATTTCGACTGGTAAAAGGAGGCTTGTTGAATTTTAATTAATGGAAATTCGATATGCTGGGAATATGCTTCGTCTAAAGCGTTATCTATGGCTAGCGCAACTACAGCGCATCGGTTAATAGATCGATATATAAGCGCATCGGGTAACGACAATTTTTTCGAAGTGCCAAGCTGATTTCTGTCAGTTTCATTGCATGCCACACGCCACCGTCGTTGACTTGTGCTTGCATAGAGATCGTCGTATTGACACGCACGATGGCCTCTGGCATCGAAGAAGGTGTCCACGTTACAAATTAATCCATCTAATAGCTACAACCTAACCTCCGATTCACCAATATCCCTCTTCGCTGCAGCACCATCCGCAACGTCTTCGCGCAACACCATCCAGTGATTCAGTGATGGCACCAACACCTTTTTACTGCCGTCATAGCAACACTCTTTTGCAGAAATATCGCGTCCAACCGGTGCCGCACCACATGCAACACCAAAAGTCACCTCGTGGCCCAGACAAATACAACCGGAAACACAGAGACACGTCAAACAATTTTACAACAAATTGTAATACTGGACACGCATCAAACTATTTTACAACAAACTGTAACAAACTATTAGAATATTTTCGGCAACCGCCATGGAGGAAGCTGAACTAAAAACAGATAATGAAACCCTTGCCATTCCAACTCTAGCAATTGCGAGAAAACTCAGAACACAGTCTTGGCCTCATGGTCAAAACCCTGGTCCATAACCTAGAGATTATATGTCATATTATCGAAGGACCTCTCTTATAAAAGAAACCAGTTCCAAAAAAAAGGCGCGACCTACCTGAGAACAATGAATCATAATTAAACTTGACGACCACCAAAATAAGGAAAGTCGACTGATAAAACCCTAGGTCTCAAATAGACTCGAACTTCTGCATGGTGACTACACAGAAATTGCAGAAGAAGAATTAACGACAACAAAAAATTAGAGTTTTAACTGCATGCATGGTCACAATTCGAAACCTGGAGGAAAGGAAATGATATTACTCACCTGAGAGAAATGTTCAAAGATTACCCACTACCGACAAGTGCACACCTTGAAAGGAACAATTGTTACAAGCCGAAATCGAACGAGAAATAGAACCGCCATGCTAGAGTGAGAAACTATGGTTAGGGTAATTTTCGATAGCTACAAAGCTCAATCCGAGCAAATGGAATTAGTGAGGCGAGACTAGGTCTGGTAGTTACATCCAAAACAACCCTAATCCTTTGCAGTGATTCATCCGAACACCGAGAATGCACACCGTGGAGATACAGATACATAAGGTGCTCTCTCAACCCTGTCATAACACCACAGGTGGCCACACTGGGTTCTATGTGGGATACAACTTGCATAAGTTCCAGATCTTTCTAATCTTTAAACAAATATTGCCGATTACTCCAAGTTGGTGACAACTTCAATAAAAGCAATTAAAACGACTATATAAATGTTAATTAGATTTGCAAGAAACTCAAGATCATAATGTGTAGAAAAATTATGTTTAAAACATGATATCTAATAAGATGAAGATTTTCCAATAAAAACATCACGATTAAACCATTGAAAAATATAAAAAATATATCAATAAAAATACACATTATTAAAAGAAAATTCATATATATTTGAAGAACTCTTATACTTATAATTAAAATTTTATTCTCAATGAAACTTCTTATTGTTATTTTACGATATACTTCTCCTTTACATTTATATATTACATTTATGTTTTTAGAACATCATAAATGACAATGTTCTAACCCTTTTTTTTCCAATTACAAAGAACTCTTTATATTAATAGTAAAGAAAGTGATTACAAACCGAAAAAGTATTTCCATTATGTTAATCAGATTAAAGTTTTAATCTGAGATGTAACCGTAAACATGGCACTTCAGAGGCCAATGATGAGATTGTTCAAGTTTACTAGGAAAAGGTAGAGATATTAAATCTGAATTTGATCTTTTTCTGGTAGGATACCAATGTCAAAAGGTTAGTAAGAGATCGAGTAGCCCGCTTTAGATAAATGGTCTGCCTCACCACAATAGAAGTGAGAAATAGCTAGGCTGTGGAATTCAAGAATCAGGGAAGGGGAAAAGAGGGAGCCTCCCATGTTTGATCATTCAATTACAGACTTAGAAATCTCAAAAAACAGTGAGCTCTCAAAAACCAAGCCATGTGGCCCAATGTAGGATTCCCAGAAAGACAGTAACTTAGCACAAGTGTTAAATCCAAAGCCCTGATTCTAACTTGCTTATCATTGCATAAAAATCACAAGAAAAATTAAAATTACATAAATATAACAATTACAGTTAGAGTTATATATATAATACATATATAGAGTGTCTATACACTACAATATCATTGAATATATATATATATATGTATGTGGGGTTTATATTTTTATATTATAAAAAAATATATGAAACCTATTAATAAGTTTAATAATAAGTTTAGTATAGTTATTAAAGTTTAATAAAATTAATTTTGTAATCAATATTAATAATTAAATTAAATTAAATTTTACTAAATTTAATAATAAAATCAATATTGTCATAAAATTTAATAAGGTTAAGGTGAATATTAATAAATTTAATCATTTTAATTTTAATACTATGGTTGAGGTTAATATTATTAATTTAATATTACTCTAAAGGTTTAGAAAATAATATTAAAAGTTAATAATTTTATTAATAATTGTTAACTATTTAATATTAATAATAAAATATAGTCCACAATATTAGTCAAACAATGCTGGTCAAAGTTTTAATATAATTTATGTGTAATAATTTAAAATATTTTAATATAATTTATGTTTAATAATTTTATATTTTTATATTATAAAAAATATATCAAATTTATTAATAAGTTTAATAATAAGGTTATTTTGATAAAGTCTTCTAGATTAAGGTCATTAGAAATTCCCAAAGATATGTTAAAGATTTTATTGACCTTAAAGATATGACACGGGTTTATTCTATCTCATACTCTTATGAGATTCCTTACATTTGGAAAACATGTCACTCCATTAGGCAAAGAATTCAAGAGCATACAACAAACATTAAACACAATCGTTCTCACTCTTCTGCTATAGTTGAACATGCTGAGGAATCTAAACACCATGTATGCATTGAATTCTCATGTCATTGCGAGGATTGACCACTTCCATCATAGGAAGTTAATGGAAGCCATTGAAAATGGGAAACATGTTGTTAATATCAATAGGGACGATGGCTGGAAATTGAGTAGGATTTGGATTCTTGCTCTCTTTTCTTGAGTGTTTCCTTCCTCCCTGATTTTTTTTTTGTTATTTTTTTAATATAATATTATACTAATTTAATATTCTTTTGGTTTTCTATTAAAATAATTAAATATTAATTTTACTCTATTTTTTTTCTCATTTTTCTTTATTTTTTCTATTTTCTTCACCATTTTCCTAATTGTCCTTTTTCAATTAAATTTATTTTTTCTTTTCATATATATATATATATATATATATATATAAGAGTTATTATTCCATTTATTTATTTATTTTTCTATATTTAACTACTAATTGGGATTTTTTGATTTCCTAGACCATTTCAAATAAAGGATTAAATATTTATTTTTATATTAATATATTGACCTATTCTCTTATCAAATGTTCAAAAATGTTTAATTAAAATATTTTATTCCTCTAACGACTATTTTTGGAACTGGATGCATCTCTACTATTTAAAAAAGTTGATAGACTATTTTTTTCACCTTTGTCGTGAGGATGAACCACATTAGTTGGTTCGAAACATTGACCAACAACTTGAAATGTGATTAATCTGAAAAACTTTATCAAAATCAGTATGGATCACACAAGTATAAAATCAAGCAATAAGGTTATTATTGTTATTAAAGTTTAATAAGGTTAATTTAGTAATTTAATTTAAATTTGATTTTAATATTAAGGTTGAGGTCAATATTAATATTAATTTTTAATAATTAATATTAAAGCTTGTCCATAGGGTCTTGGATAGATGGTGATCAAGTGCTCTGTTAAGGCACTCCTTGATGTAAAGTCACTCGTTGAGTTTCCTACCCCAATTGGGGTGATATATTGGACATGATGAAGATATAGTCCCACTAAGGTTACAAAAAAAAATATATAGATATATTAAAGTTCTATATTAATATTAATAATATCAATAAGTTTAATATTAATAAGTTTAATATTAATATGTTAATGTTAATATTGATGTTTAGTTATTAATATTAAAGTTTAATAATTTTATTAATAATATTAATAAGTGTTCACTATTTAACATTATTATTCTTTAATATTAATAATCAAGCGTCGTCATCTACCATATTAGTCAAACAATGTCACTCTTTATAGTCAATGTTTAAATATAATTTTTGTTTAAAAACAATAATAAGGAAGGGAGAATAATTTTAACTTACATTTGGATTGATAAGAGTAAATATGAGAACTATAACCCTCAATATTACTAAATCCAAAGGGATATTAATATTTATATTTATATACCTTGGGTTTATAATATTAATCCCTTGGGTTTAATATTATTCCCATGGGTTTATAATATCAATCCCTTTAGTTTATTAATCTAAGGGTTCATATTACTAGGGAATAATATTATTCACAGGGTTTATAATATTAATCCCTTGGGTTTAATATAAATCCCTTGGGTTTATAATAATGGTAAACCAGGGTACAATGTCACATTATAAAAAAGATTGACTCAGTATGAAAATCAACCATTGTCAACCATCTTCAACCATGGTCAATCATGGTCAACCATGGCCCAATATCACATTGTGACAAATATTGTCTCAATATGAAAATCAACCATGGTCAAGCATGGTCCAACATTGCATTGTGACAAAGATTGTCTCAATATGAAAATCAATTATGGTAAAACCATGGTCCAACATATTGTGACAAAGACTACCTCAATATCAAAATCAACCATGATCAACCATGGCTAACCATGTTTATTTTACCGTTTATAATATTTATCAAAGGGTTTATATAACTTGGTTTATGATATTTATGTTAGGGTTTATTATAAGATTTTCTCAATATGAAAATGAATCATGGTTAACGATGGTCAACCATAGTCATTCATGGTAAACATTGGTCAAACAGGGTCGACCATGGTCAATTATGGACAATCATGGTTAACCATGGTCAACAATGGTTCAACATCACATTGTGACAAAGGTTATCTTAATATGCAAATCAATCGTGGTCAACCATGGTCCAACACCACATTTTGACAAAGGTTGTCTCAATATGAAAATCAACCATGGTCAATCATGGTCAATAATTATGGTCACATTATGGCAAAGATTGTCTCTTGGCCCAACGCCACATTGTGACAACCATGTTCATCCATGGTCAATTATGGTCGACCATAGTCCAATGACACATTGTGACAAAGATTGTCTTAATATGAAAATCAACCATGGTCAAACATGGTCCAATGTCGCATTATGACAAAGATGGTCATAATATGAAAATCAATCATGGTCAACCATGGTCCAACGTTGCATTATGATAAAGATCGCATGAATATAAAAATCAACCATGGTCAACCATGCTTATTTTAGGGTTTATAATATTTATCTTAGGGTTTATATACATTGGGTTTATAATATTAATCCCTTGGGTTGATAATGCCTTGTGTATTTAGTATTAATCCCTTGGGTTTATTAGTAACTTGGGTTTATAATACCAATCCCTTGGGTTTATTAATCTAAGGGTTCATGGTAAAACGTCGCATTGTGACAAAGATTGTGTGAATATGAAAATCAACCATGCTCAACCATCGTCTACCATGATAAACTATGATCAACCATGTTCCAACATTACATTGAGAAATATTGTCTCAAAATGAAAATCAACCATGGTCAATCGTGGTGAACCATGGTTAATAGCCATGGTCACATTATGACAAAGATTATGTCATGGTCAATAACGATGGTGACATTGCGACAAAGATTGTCTCATGATCCAATGTCACATTGTGACAACCATGGTCAACGATGATCCAATGTCACATTGTGGTAAATATTGTCTCAATATGAAAATCAACCATGGTCAACCATGGTCCATCATGGTGAACCATGGTAAGCCATGATCCAATGTCGCATTGTGACAAAGATTGTCTATGGAAATCAACCATGGTCGACCATGTTTGTTTTAGGGTTTATAATATTTATATTAGGGTTTATATACCTTGGGTTTACAATATTAATCCCTTGGGTTTAATAGTATTCTTGTGGGTGTTTAGTATTGAATCCTTGGGTTTATTAGTGCCTTGGTTTTATAATATATATCCCTTGGGTTTATTAATGTAAGGGTTCCTAAGCCTAGGGTATAATATTATTGACATGGTATATAATATTAATTCTAGGGTTTATAATCTATTGGGCTTACAATATATATTCCTTGGGTTTATTAATTTCATTGTGACAACCACGGTCATCCATATGAAAAAGATTGTCTCAATATGAAAATCAACCATGGTCAACCATGGCCAACCATTGTTCAATGTCGCATTGTGCCAAAGGTTGTCTCAATATGAAAATCAATCATAGTCAACCATACTCCAACATTGCATTGTGACAAAGCTTGTGTCAATATGAAAATCATCTGTGGTCATCCATGGTCTAATGTCACATTATGACAAAGACTATCTCAATATGAAAATCAACCATGATCAAGCATGGTCCAGCATCACATTATGACAAAGATTATCTCAGCATTACAATAAAT
Organism: Pinus tabuliformis; assembly: GCA_031772625.1. Lineage (NCBI taxonomy): Eukaryota > Viridiplantae > Streptophyta > Pinopsida > Pinales > Pinaceae > Pinus > Pinus tabuliformis. The sequence continues at coordinate 538,609,883 of CM062807.1, read as the reverse complement.
CCTGGTCAACCATGGTCAATAACCATGGTCATTGTGACAAAGATTGTCTCTTGGTCCAATGTCACATTGTGACAAACATGGTCATCCATGGTTCAACGTTGCATTGTGACAAAGATTGCCTCAATACAAAAATCAACCATGGTTAACCATGACCAACCATTGTCCAACGTCAAATTGTGCCAATGGTTGTCTCAATATGAAATCAATCATGGTCAACCATAGTCCAATGTCTCATTGTGACAAAGATTGTGTCAATATGAAAATCATCAGTGGTCAACCATGTTTATTTCAGGGGTTATAATATTTAACTTATGGATTATATACCTTGGGTTTATAATATTTATCCCTTGGGTTTAATATTATTCCTTGGATTTATAATTTCTTGGGGTTTTAATATTAATTCCTTGGGTTTATAATATTTATCTTAGGGTTTTTATACCTTGTGTTTATAAGATTAATCCCTTTGGAGTTTTAGAATTAAGTCCTTGGGTTTATACTATCAATCCCTTGGGTTTATTAATCAAAGTGTTAATATCCCTTGATAATTAATAATATTTATTATTAATAAATACATATTTTTTAATAATAGTAATAATAATAATAATAATAATAATTATAATAATAATAATAATTATTATTATTATTATTATTATTAAATAATAATTATTAATTAATTAATTAATAATTAATAATTAATAAAATTATTTATTTATTTATTATTCAAATTATTATTATTTAATTAATAATAATAATAATAATAATAGTTTTATTGTAATAGTTTTTTTTTTGGAATATTATTTTTAAATGAGAATGTCTTTCAAATTAATCACATCATTAGGATTTGGTCAACATTTCAAACCAACTAATGTGGTTCATCCTCAGGACAAAGGTGAAAAAATCCATCAATCCTAAAGAATAAATAACAAGGATGCATTAGGGTCCAGAGTTAGCCGTTAGAAATTAGTTATTGAATTAATTAAAATAATATTTAGTTATAAACTAGCTATTGTAAATTAGCCATTATTTATTTATATATATAAATTAATTAAATTAAAATTCATTTATAATATTATAAGAATTAATTAAATAAAGTCAATAATATCATAAGGGGTTAAATTGTATAGAGTATTCATTAGAATAAGATTAATATTCTTATTAATAAATTATTAATTTTTAATTTATATTAAGAAATTAAGTATTTAGAATTAGAAAATTGAATAAAATAAGCATGGCATCAAAATTGAATTAAAATAAAATAAAATAAAATAATTAGGATATATGTAATTTTCAATCAATAATATTAAAAAAAAGGGGGGAGGAAGGAATGGGGGGAATCAAGAAGAGAGGGTTGTGATGAGCCTCAGTATTGCAGTAAGAATGCTGCAACTCCTAGGACTACCAACTTTACTTTATCAACCCAGGGTTTTGTACAAACTTGGAAGTGACAATGTTATATAGACAGAAGATGCATCATTCTAGTCATGTCACTTCTCAACTGAGGCACTTCACTGTTAGGGTTCTAGATCATTCTTCTATTGAACAAAAGGGAGTCTCATTACTGAAAATGGAATGTAAAACTAGTTCTAGTGCAGGAAAAGTAAATGCTTGTCAATTCAGGAAATGAAAGTTGCTAACTTGTAAATGCTATGATATGACATAAATCATCTAGCTATGAAATGACACAAATCGCTTGCAGGAAGGAAACTATGCTAACCTTGTAATTGATCATCTAGCTACCAAAACTGCTTGAAAATAGGAAGTTATTCTATCATTTCAAAATCCAAACATGTATGCATTTAATTATCTCCTTCACACTTGCAGAATAGATAAAAGTCCTAATTTCTAAATTCAAAAATATAAAATCTAATGCTATATGATCTTGCAGGAGGGAAAGGAATGAAAAGGTTGGTCTAGGTGGCACTTCTAGTCATGGAGTCCAAGCTAAGGGGTTAACCTACTCCTACACTAGGCTATACTACCATTTCAGGTCAAGACAAGGTCAAAACAGGCAGCTACAGGTTTGCTACAGGAAACTGCTACAGGATGTCCTGTACTACTACAGGAAGTTGGCTGAGAGGTTTTGAAGGAAAATAATGGTGAGATGAAGTGTTGGAAAGGTGCATGACAGTTGTGTAAGGTGTAGGGGAGGTGAACATCACCCAAGGCCAAGCCCAACACTTCAAGAAGGTTAGATCTTCCCAAGACAACTTGCTCATGGTGGTTGGAAAACAGAGGTTCAGAGTATGGGCTGGTATGCTTCAACAAAAGGTGGAGAAGACCTAGGTGGAGTTGGTTGGAGGTTTTGCTTCCTACAGATTAATAATCCCTGCAATAAAACCTGTTTCTCTTTTCATTTACAAATTATTTCATGTCAACATGGAAAATATGAGTTGAATTTAGAAAGTATGACCTAACTATTGTTAGAGACTAGATCTATGGAATGGACTACCTTCTAAGCTACAACAATCTTAAGAAGAAAACTAACAACTGAAAATATTTCCAAGGAATCATAAATAATTATCTAGCTAAAAATGAAACTTAACCTAAACACTGGGCAAAAGACAAACTCTGTTTTCAAGCTGTGAGAGTGTGGTCCCCTAATCATGATCCCATAAGGGAGATGGGATAGGGGTCACTGTCACAAGCTTTTCTGGTATATTTTCCTTCACTAGAATGAAACACTAATCTACTCTTTAAGCTAATGAAAGCATGGATAAGCAACAACTTTGATCAACTTTCTAAGCTACACAGAAAATAGAAATAAACTTCAGCAGTAAATCAACATTCTAAGCTAAGAATACAGAATATAAAGGAGAGGAACTTCTGCTGCTAGGGTTGGGCCCTAACCCAAGAGCTTCAGCTCTTTGAGTCAACTCTTTGTTGGATCAAAACATAATTTCTCATTATCATAAAAATGTCAAGTACATCATAACAATAACAGTCAAATGTGCTTCAACTTAATGACCTCTTGGCTACAATAAAACTTTGAATCTTAATGAGTCCCTTAGCTTGCTTATTTATACAAAAATGGAGCTACCAACAACTCCCTAGAAAATATGGATACTAGGCTCCCTAACTCAAGAATAACTCTTCCTTAACTGGCACTAGCTTGGCTGCCAATGAACTCGGCTTGCTTGGCTACCAGTGACACCGAGCTGATGAGATAGAGTGGGAGAATCTTTGAATAATTTGAGGAGTTAAGGAGGGAGACCACTTCCTATAATCTCTCTTGCTTGTGTACTTCGAGTCCCTGCACTCAAGTCAACTCAAAACTTCTCCAATTTCCTGCATTTAACACATATTAGGTCATAGGACATAGTAACTCACTTTTACTCTTCTCGCTAAGAAAAATATAATAAAATATGTAAATAAATGTGATAAAAGACAATTTAATAAGTTGGAGAGTGGCATTGTGACCCATATAGTTTACCTATTGATGAGCCTCATCATCACCCCCCTACTGAAACTGTTGCTCATCCTCTGAGCAACCTAATCATCTATATCCATATCCTTCATAGCCCTGGTGGCCTCCCTAACATCCCAAGATTCTATGGATGGTGTCTCTTTCAGAGGATATAACCCTGCATTTTTCTCTATCTCTTCCCACTACTTTCTTTCCTCTTCTTCCTTCCTACCTTCCAACAAACCCAACAACAAAGGTGGATTGAAATTAAGTCCAATCCAATTGACCTTCAATCTTTGCATGGACTTTTTATACATGGGTGTTCTTTCTAATGCATTCCTCAATCTCTCAGGAGAGTGATACTCCCTGATCCTGAGACTGTGTGGCAGGTTATTCCATCTCCTTTGGCATGCTTGTTGGCTCTCAGTCCCCAATAGTCTTAGAGTGTCCTCAAAATGGGAGATGGCATGTTCTTGGGTAGCCAAGTATCTTAGTGCAAGTTGAGCATAATTGGAAATTATGTTGTGGTTACCGATTACAACACTCAAATTTATTTGCTCTGTCCTGATGTAGAGGGGTTCCTTTTCCTCTTTTTCTACTATTATCTTCACCTCCTGAGCTCAGGCTTCCTCATGACTCATCTATGATGCAAGGTCCATTAGTTCCAAGTCTCCAAAATTTGTATTGGGGTCCCAATCATCCAAGTCTATTAAGGCAAGGTTGTGCAAGTAGAATTTAGATACCTTGGCCTTGTCCTCAAGGGTACTCTTGTCACACCAATCAATGAACTACATGTAATCCTGGAATGGCATGGTCCCCTGTTGTGCCAATGTCTTAATTTGGAATTGCATCCATTGGTTCTTGAGGTAAAGGGAATAGGATTTGGATGGAATTCTGCATTGAAGTGCCTCCATGGAGAGGCTTGCCATGGTGGCCAATTGGGTCTCATTTTCTTGCAATTTCCTCCTCAGCCATGTATTTTCTGCCTACAACTGTGTTTTCATGGTGTATTCTCTATCTCTCAATTCACTCAACTCCTTGCCCATCTCTAGGAGTTTTTCTTCCATAAGGCCCACATCTTCTACTTTATTTGATTTAGAAATCTTCATCCATCGATGTGTCCTTCCTCTTTCTTTTTCAAGTTCAAATAAGAGAGGGATTGCAAATTTTTATGGGATCACTCTACCTCCTTCAATGAACTTGTAGTAGGAGCTCAAGTTGGGTTGTGGACTAGGCTCTTGTAGCTCTGTAAAATCTCCCTCAACTATATTTGGAGAAGCTTCCCCCTCCTGTGCTTGTGGTGTTGCTTCTTTGCCTCCTTTTTTCCCCTGCTGCTCTTCCTGTGAGCCTTTCCTATAGCACTGCTACTATTTCCTATAACACTGTTTTAGAATCCTGTAGTAGGCCTTTTCCTTTATGTTGGAGTGTTACAGGTGCCTTGGGCTGCTTGGATGAGGTTGACTTGGTGACAAGCTTCCTGACATAGGTAATGGGATCCTTTGGGGTTGCTTCTGGTGATGTGACTTTCTCAACCTTCATCCCCACGGATTCTAGCTCCTACTGTTTACTTGGTGATTCTTCAATTACAATAGGGGTTTTTGTGCAGGTTTGTGGCTTCCCTTACTTTTTTTTTTTCCGAAGAAAAAGCGAACTTTTTATTAAGAAGAATAAAAAGTTACAATGCATATGCTGATCATTTCCAGACGCAACGTTATAGGACTAACGTGCACAATGAGATAAGAAAGAAAAAGAAAGAGAGATGGGAGAGGGACGCTTCAGGTTTTCCTCCCCTTTTTCTTATCAACCTTGCGCCACTCTCCCACAGTGGCCTCGGTTGAGGCAATAACTAGCTGGGATGATACTTTTAGATGCCCTGTTTCTTTGTCTGAATCTGAAGTATCTGAGTGATGCTGCCGTTTGATGCCTCCTGTGCCTTGATCCACGCATGTCATCTCTACCTGATTTTGCTGGGGTTCTGCCTGATTTGAGGGTGGCTGTGATTCCTTGTTGATTGTTGTATTTTCCTTCTGGTTCTCTATTTCAGCCTCCTCACTGGTGGTGTCTTCCTCCTCTACTTCTGTTTCTTCGTCTTCTGATACTGAGGGGGCTTTCTTTTCCGTTGTTCTCTTCTTCCTGACAGAGTCTATGTTCTGCCATCCTTTATGCTTCCTTTGTTGAGGCTTGCTTTTGTTTAGACTTTTACATGCATTGAATAGGTGACCTGTTTGTTGACATCCCCTGCATCTGAATGCTGTATTCTCATAATCCAAAGTTTGTTTCCACTGTGTGTTGTTGAAATTCAGGATGATGCTTTCCGGTAACCCTTTGCTGAGATCTACCTCTACACATATTCTAGCAAAGGTAAAAATTCCTTTTATGTGTCTTTCTGTATCGATCTTTAACATTTTTCCCAATGTGTTGCCTATAACTGATAAGGTTTTAAAGTGCCAGAAATGTATCGGAAGGTTGTGCATTCTTACCCATACCGGCATCCTTGATACCACCATGGTATTTGGATCAAATTCCGGGAACCAGGGGGTGAGAAATAATCCTGCGCTGCCCCAGAACCATGGTCCTTCAGTGAATACTTTTTCCCTATCTTCTGCTGCTCGGAAAATTACTATGAAGAAACCCTTCGAGCATAGGTGGATCTGGCAGTTTGTTGTCCAAGTCGTATGGATCCATTGATACAGGGCATCTGTTTTAGGCCAAAAACCGTTAAATCTACAAATAACGGCTTTTTTTTGTAGATCTGAAAATATGCATTCTACCTCTGGGAAGTCCAGTGGAATGGAGGGGCTCTCTGGTACTTCATCCACTATATACTGCCCTGGGGGTATATTACCAGTGGTATGTTCTTTCCCCTTTGCTGCATCATAATGGGATCCTGTAGGTTTTGACTTCCCTTTGACAGCATCTTTAAAGGAGTTTATGCTTTTATGCCCTGGGCCAGAGCTTCCCCCTCTCAGCCTTGCGCTTACTGTGATGGTTGAATCTCGACCAATACCATAAAACTGTACTGTTACATTGTCCTGCAAGATTTTGCCTGCATGTATCAGGTTTAACAGATTTGATGGAATGCCTGTATCTTCCTGTATTTCATCCTTTATATTTTTTATCACAGACCCTTTCCAGAAAAGCTTACAAATCGTTTTGCCTGTCAGGGTTCTGATGAGAAGTTGGATACGGTCCTGTTCTGGGTCCTGGAGGGCTGGATTAGAATGTTTCTCCCCTGAGTCTACTGCTATTTGGAGCCCTGTCCCTCCAGTCGTTGATTGCCAGAGCTGTCATTTGTTGCCGTCCCTCGATGTGGCGATAGACTGCCTGAGGTTTGTATTCACACTAATGTGCATCTTCTGATTGATGGCCAGTCCTGCTATGAAAAAGCCCAAACTGCAATCATAGTAATAAATGGGAAGTGGATTCGTTCCATGCCTCCCCTGAGGTTCAAGACCGGGCAGAGGATTTGGCATTCGCCCCTGTTTCCCCTTTCCACGACCAGGGCAAAACGACCAGGATAAATCACCCGATGCGGAAGCCAGATCACCCAATGACTGAGTGTAGGATGAACGATGTATTGCATAAAAAACCGGCCATTGAAAGGGTATGACCAGAGACGCCCTGAGGATTACGAAACATGCCGAGACAGGGGAAAGAAAATCAAATACCTGTTTCATAAATTGCTGGACCTGTTGCTTCTCTCCGCTGAGGATTCCAGTCCACGACTGAAGGAGCTCTTCTATCGCTAAGGGTCTCGTAGCCAGACCCCAAACCGTTCCTGCCTCAGCCAACACTGTGGTAGCATCGATGGCGGCCGCAAACCTAGCTGGAACCCTAATCGCGCCGAAACCTGCCATCGCTCCCCCGTGAAATGACTAAATTCGCGATGACTGTTGTGATGAATGTGTCCTTGTTAGAATCCGTGGCTTCCCTTACTTAATCCTAGTGCTTCTTCTTATTTTGAAATAGAGGGGAGTTTGTATCTACCTTTTATTTGTTGATTTGATAGGTGTTCTCAAAGAAACTAAGGCAACAACTGCCTCCTTTTCAGTGGGTTTAGGAGACAACCTTCCTTGATATGGAGATGCCTCCTCCTCTTCAAGTACAATGGTCTTCTCAAGGCTGGTCTCTTTCTTCTGCTCCTCTTCTTCTCTCTTTTCTTCTTCCTTGTCTTCTTCCTCTGTTTTGTCTGTCTCTGCCTATTCTTCTTCTCCTTCTTCTTCTTCAATTGAAGTTGGGTTCTCACCAAGTGTAAGGACTTGGGTCTCCGAGAATTCTTCTATATCCATATCTCTAAATGTGGACTAGAGGACATGGATTCTTGATCTAGTCAAAGCATCCTCTACTATCATCTTGATGAGGCCATAGTGTGCTAACTATTGTTGATTTTCCTATTTCATTTTCTGGCTCATGTCTACGATTAATTGTAGGAGAAAAAGGGCACACTTAATCTTTGGGCTATGGGAAACTTGGTTCAAAATCTCAATTCATGGAGAAACCTGAATTAGTAGCCATAGACTACACTCAATATCCCTTCACAAGAAATGTATTTAAGGATGTGGTAGGCTACCTCATCCCATGGATAGGGAAGACTCTCCCTTCTGACCCCATTTTTGTCTTCAATTGGTCTCTCATCATTGGTGAAGAATTTTTTCTTAGAAAAGGTGCTACTGGTCTTGTCTTCCCTTCTCCAATTTACCCCTAGAGGAAGTGTTGTCACTCTACTGATTAACTCAGGATTGATGGTAATGGAGAACCCTCTTACCACAGTGGTATCATTTGTTCTTGCTTGAGGGTTTCATGCCATGGAAAACTCATAAGTTATATCATCATCATATCCCTTGAGCAACTCAAAGAAGCCTAACCAGTGATGCCTCCTGAAGATGTCTACCATAGGGGGATGAAGGTGAATTCTTGATGTATCTATGGGCTCTCTTCTATTGAATCCCCCTCCCATTTTCTTCTTTAGTTTCAGCTAAGTGTAAGAGGTTTTGTAAGATAGCTTCAGTATGAATTTCAGGGTAGATGAGAGCTAAAACTTCTTAGTGGATGATTGCAACTACTAAAACTCCTTATAGACACATTTTTTTTTACTTTTATAGCTCCAAACCCTTTTTAATTCCCAAGATGACTGTAATTACTAAGATAGCGCAGAGTGTATCAGCTATGCTAATCATGAACATAAGATAGATAGGCCACTTACTTCTCATTATAATGCCTCAGTTTTTGGCAATTGAGGGCCACGTTGACCTGAGGCACACCCTGCAGAGTTACTGTGGAATTTTAGTGGTTCTTGTAGCTTCTTATGCTTCCTGTAGCCATTTGTTGTAGTTGCCTCCTGTAGCAGGGTTTGTCAGACCAATCCTTTCTACTGTTGTTCACAACCTTGGTGAGGATGCCTTCTAATGCCATATTTGTGACCTCTACTTGTCCATTGGCCTGAGGATGATAGGAAGTATATGTTATGTGCTTTATCCCATGTTGTCTTAACAAATTTTCAATCAAATGTGATGTGAATTGAGCTCCTTGATTAGTGACTAGCTCTCTAGGGTACCCAAATTTGTAAAACACATTTTCCCTCAAGAACTCAACCACTTTCTCCTTTGTTGCTACCTTGACAACCTTGGTCTCAACCCACTTTGTCAAATAATCAGTGCATACAATTATGTACTTTTTTTGCCCTGATGGTGGATTAATTGGCCCAATGAAATCCATGCCCCACTTGTCAAATGGCTCTAAAGCCACCTGAGGTTGCAAGGGAATTTCATCCTTGGGATAAGTTTTCCCCATCCTCTGGGATTGATCACATATAATGGTGTGTCTTCTTGCATCTTGGTGGAGAGTGGGCCAATAGTAGCCAGCTTGCAGTACCTTGAAAGCTGTCCTCTTGGCAGCAAAGTGACCTCCACAAGGCCCATCATGATAGGATAAGAGGATGTCAAAGACTTCCTCTTCCCTGACACATCTCCTCAAGACTTGATATGGGCCCAATTTGAAGAGATTTCCCCCAATCCAAGTGAATGGGGCACTCTTCCTCACAATATTTCTCTTCTCCCTGGATGACAGATTTGGAGGGAACTTTGCAGCAACTAGGTAGTTGGCTATGTCAGCAAACCATGGAGAGAGAATTGAAATAGAAAATAGGTGTTCATCTGGAAGCTAGTCATTAACCATTCCTTCTTCATCTGCAGGCAAAGAAAGCCTAGACAAAAATTTTGCAACTACATTTTCTTTACCTAGCTTATCAATGATGGTTAAATCAAGTTGCTGCAATAAAAACAACCATCTAATAATTCTAGCATTCACATCAGCCTTTGTCATTAAGTACTTGATAGAATCATGGTCAATGCGCATAAAGGTTTGATAACAAATGATGTAGTGTCTGAATTTATTCAAGTAATGGACAACAACTAGGAGTTCCTTCTCATTCAAATTGTAGTTCAACTCAGCCTTAGATATATTTTTGCTAATGAAGTAAATGGCATAAAGAAACTTGTCATCTATCTATCCTAGAGCTTCTCCTACAACTTTTTCAGATGCATCAGCATAGATTTGGAAAGGAAGATCCCAATTTGGGGCTCAAAGTATGAGCACAATAGTCTATTTATCCTTCAAGATTTCTAGGGCCTCTTGGAAACTAATTGACCGACAAAATTCAGAGTCCTTGGCCAATAGTCCAAACAATGGTGAGGCTAATTTGATGAAGTCTTTGATAAATCTCCTACAGTATGAAGCTAAGCCCAAGAAAATACTGACATCCCTCTGATTTTGAGGAGTGGGGACCCTTTTTATGATTGCAATTTTATTTGGGTCCACTTGTATTCCTTCCTAGGATATTGAATGACCCAAAACAGTCCCTGCATTCATAAAAAAATCACACTTCCCGAGACTAAGTGATAAGTTCATTTCGATGCACTTATTTAATACTTTCCCCAAGTTAGAGAGAGCCTCCAGGAAGTCGCACCCATAGGGAGTGAAATCATCCATATAGATTTCTACAGAGTCATGGACTAGCTCAACAAAGATGCTAAGAACATCCCTTTGAAAAGTGACAAGGGCATTACATAATCCAAAAGGAAGGACCCTATAATCAAAGGTACCCAAAGGACAAGTGAAGGTGGTTTTATCTTGGTCCTCTGGGTTGATATGGATCTGATTATAACCATTGAATCCATCTAGGAAAGAGAAGAACTTATTCCCTGCAAGGCCATCCAAGACTTTATCAATGAAAGGTAGAGGAAAATGGTCTTTCTTAGTGGCTTTGTTTAGCTCTCTGTAATCCACACATATCCTCCACTTTCCATTCTTCTTTGGGACCAAAACTAGAGGGGATACCCACTCACTATCTGAGATGGGGTAAATGAACCCTGCATCCAACAATTTATGCAACTCTTCCTTCACTATGTCTTTGAGGGTTGGGTTCATTATCCTTTGAGGTTGGCGCACTGCTTTTCATCCTTCCTTACTGTAGATGTGGTAAGTACACATCAAAGGATGCACTCCCTTCATTTCATTATATCTCCAGGCAAAAGGATCCAAGTGCTCTCTCAGCCTGTTTCACAACTTCTCTTCTTGGTTGGCTGAGAGAGAGGGGTTGATTTTCAATGTTTTAGATGGACCAATTCTACCATTTTGACATGAGAGAGACTAGGGTCAACTAGGCATAAATCATTCCAAGGGTTATCTTTGTATTCCTTCACCATCTCATCAAGAGGCATGGTGTTGGGGGGCTGGGTCTGGAGGATTTGATCAATGAAGTCATATTCATCTGGTTACCTCCCTCCTATTGTTGTCTTGATGGGACCTGACCTAGGTTAAGAGTTATTTAGCCAAACAAATCCTTGTACTACTGGCCCTTTCGGAAACAGTTCGCGGAGCACGGACTGAGGTCTCACCCGAAGCAGTATAGGGGGATGCTAGAACCAAATTTCTGCACCCTTGAGATGTCTGAGGGGTCGATTTAGTCCAATTGTGAATACCTTCGCACAGGTCACTTTGTGCACTTTCCTAACCTGCGAGGCATTCACACTCAGTTATATTCGCGTTCGCACAGCCCTAACCAGGGGCTGAGGAGATTTTGCACTGCTAGAGCAGCGATTTGTACTATCTCCCCAAGTTGCACTACGGATCTTACTTATCTTCTTATAACAATTAGTTATCTTAATGTAAATAGATACTTTATCTTATATTCACTTATTTAATGTATTCATATACGTTCGCGCAACAAATAAATAGTAAACTTGCAATTCATACCCAATAGATTTCAATGCATAAAACAGGAAAAGATACACATAAATAATGTAAAACTTATCTTTATTAATGCTTCAATTGGTTATAGACTCAACCTGCCACTATCACTCAGCTGCAGGGGTCTACACACTCAGCTGCAGGCTACTAGGCCTCTCCGCACTCAGCTATAGAGCCTTCTCCTACTCTCCTACCCAAAGACTCGACTTTTCACTTAGACTCAATGCTTCATCATTAGATCTTCCATGGATGACTTCATTTTACCTTTACACTTAGAGCCTCACTCTATTTATACAATCCCATGGTCCGTGGACCATGGGTAGAACTCTCAAGCCGACATTACATTACAAAGTAAGGGTAAACAACCCTATGACTCAATTACAACTTTGCGCTCAATGCCCACAAATCGCGGAGTCTTTACATCGGACTTAGTCAACACTTTGGCTTTAAGCCCCAAAACTTGCCTTTGGGGGATCCTGCGCCCAACAGGACCCCAACACAAACATCGTGACTTGCCCTCGAGTCACTCTGTCAATGCGGATATCTTCGCGCGAAGACCTTCCAACTCTGCTCGGACTGCTGCAAGGTCGACAACGCACTAAGTGGTTGCCTGTTGTATCTCCTAGACATGATGTTCAGAGACCATGGTATCTAAACTACTTCCCTGTATCTGTTCCTGCGTCCCCTACATCTATTTATAGTCCCGTGCCTCCTTTTAGCCACCTGGAGTGCTAAGACTGTGTTTCTGTCAGCTAGTCAGATAGCCGGCCACCTGTATACGGCTTCAATTGATCATCAATCACTTTTCCTAGAAAAATTCCATTTTTAACTTGACTGTCTACGTCGCACACTTCACCATCTGCATTTCACCATCATTAGTGATCCCTCTAGTAATATACGGTGCAATCTAAGGCATCAAGCTAATCAACTCTCGGCGGTAGTCCCCAACTTTTTCAATGTAATCGTGCGCACTCTGTTTTATCACCATAGTTTTCTTATCGATAAAATCCTTCTTTATTTCTTCCTCAAGCTTCTTGACTTCCGATTCCATCAGAGTGCTTTTCTCCCTTAACCGCACTCTTTCTTTCATGAGTTCTTGGAGCCTAAGATCACCTTGTTGTATCTCTTTATCAGGTCCCAAACATTTTTCTTCATTCAGCTGCGTGATCCCTTCTTCCAAGGCTCCGCGAATTATCATATCCACAGGCGCTGCTATGCACGGACTAGGAATAATATACTCCATTGGGATTACAACATTTGCTCCATAGACCAACCTAGAAGGCGTTTGTCCCATCAGTTTCTTGCACGTTGTCCTGTAAGCCTACAAAACTGCTGGCACACACAGGTCCCAATCACTTTGCCGCACATTATATACCCTGTTCAGTGCTTCGTATACTTCGTCAAATGCTTTTGTGTGGGTAACCTTCTGTGCATTCGTTCTTTTCACCCTCTATCATTCCAACTAGATGGACCATTCACGCAGTTGCCTCCCCAACACATGCTTATTGACTGTTTTCCCCAACGCGAAGTCCATGTGCATCCGCACAAGTTGTTTACCATATGCCTATACCCACCTGGACAGATTCATGCACGGACCATCCCATACATTATATTTATCTGTTAGTCACATCTTAGGCTTCCCAAAATGCATGCACATCATTCTCTGGCATTCGCGCCAGTCCTCAAAGCTTCCTTGGTGCATACCCCACCATCTCGCGGGCATAGTGCGCAATACCCACTTCAAAGCTTTGAACCGTTGTTTTTCCGACACCTCCCTTTCAAATTTGTCCAAGAAAGCATCTACCTCACTTAACCCATCATAAGTAGGAAGATTCCTCACTTCTGTCAATACGTAGCACAACAATCTTGTCATCATCTTATAGTTCAGTGTGGTCACCTCGTGCAACTGGTTCTGCCATCACTTTATTTCCTCATCAAAATCTGATGTACAAGAGCTTTCGTGCTCCCATGATATCTGACCATCTGCGGTGGGATTTACCTAGTCTTGCTCTTACACAGTTATCTTGTAGATGCAATCCAAATTTTTTTCGCTTTCATAGTCACGCACTGGCTCTATATATTGCGATCCTTCTGCAGGGTCCAAAGGTATGAATACATGTAGATACTTTTTCTCAAAAATCATCTTTTGATTCTTCAGATTAATCATCCCATTCATGTCAGTGGCCCAATCGATTCCTAGGAGTACGGGGTAGGGATTGTTGTCATCAACAATCTCTATCACTTCAAAGTATTCTAGTGCGCTTTCCCCTTCAATATCCACAGCGATTCCCTGCAATCTCCCCATATGTATTATCTCTTTTTGGTTCACCATTCTCAGCTCGATAGGAGACCATTGCAGTGTAGGCTTTCCCATGCACTCCCATGTCTTCTTCGGCAGAACGTTCGCGTCCGATCCTAGGTCCAGAATTACTAGGTCCATTTCATATTCTCCAATCTGTGCATTCAACCTCATTTCTCTTCCCATCCTCGTCACATGCTTTCCAATATTTCAAACTACGCACGGCTCTCCTGGCGCAGTCCCAACGCATCTGTTAATGAGTTCCTGCAGTCCCTTTACAACGTTACTATCGCGCAGTAGCTTCATGCATGTTTCTAGGAAAGTTGTAAGCATAGATGAGTCGATTTCTGGCTCCGATCTATCTTTTCTTCCTAAAGTGGAGGCATCAGCGAAGCTCTTCCTAGCTTCCATGAAGGTTTCCTTATCACGCTCCAAATTAAACTCTGCTTCTTTTGTTGGAGCCTTGTGAACCCAAGCACTATCTTCAGGCTACTTTCCTTTATCATACCCCATTATAATTCCACTTCAGAGCACAAGATTCACATTTGAATCTTCCTCGTGCAGCTCAGACCTCATCATCTACAGGTTCTGAGTCGAGGGAGGTTGGAGCACTCCCTTGTCATGCAGCCTATATATCAGCGTAGGACAATCCTCCATCTCGTGATCAAACAAGGTACAATACAGACATGATGGGTGTGTTGGATTTGTACAATCACAGGCATAATGTCCTCGCCCTCCGTAATTGTAGCATATCAACTGTCCGCGACCTCTTCCAGGTCCTCCTCCACCTCGGCCTCATCCGTGCCCCTGAAATCCGGTTTGTGCCACTCATGCATTCTGGTCAAGGGGCCGCGTTTCGGCTTGAACTTTGTAGGTGGGAGTCCTATCCATCATCAACTCATAGCTTCTACAGGTGTGCTCATCGTGTCCAATCGATCTACAAAAATTATAGAACAACTATTGTGAATTTTGTATGTACTTTTGTAACAAATGGCAGTTGTCCATAGCATGCTTTCCTCCTATTTGACAAATCACGCACCATAAAGCAGGCACCGCGCTAGGTGGTACGGGCGAAGATGGAGGTGAATGCAGTGAAGCTGGTGATGGTGTGGGTGGGGGTGGTATGCACGGAATCCTCTACCTTATCAAATTGATTACACTTCACGGAGAGACCTTCGTGAGCTCTTCCTCGTCCCCTCGTGCAAGTGAAATCAAAGGGCTATTCTCTGGTCCCTTACTTCCTTCGTTTCTATAGGTTTTTCCACTTCGCATGGCTCCAAACAGTAAGGTAATCACATAACCCTTTTTTCACACAATAACATTTTAATCCAAGTATTCAGAGACTTTATTTACTTACCTCGCAATCCTTTGAGAAAGTGTCGCTCTGCCTCGCTATAGCTGACTGAAGTATCTACAACGAACTCAGTAATGAACCCTCCTATAATCCGATCGAGCTAGTGATCAACAACATGCACGATCTTATCCTCCGATGCTTCCAATATGTGCACCAACTCTGGGGTCCACACAATAGGATTATCGAGCTTCCACCTTCCTTGGCTATCTTCTAGCTTTGCGATCCACTTGTACATCTCAGTAGGGAAAGATGCGAAGAAAATTTCATGGATCTCTGTGTACAGGTAGCATTCTAACCACTCTTCCTTCGATAGTTGCGGATTCCTGTTCTCCTGCACCGCAAACTCGTGGATTCTCCTATCCAACCAACCTTCAATTTCTTTCTTAGTTGGATTCCAATGATACGACATCAGACATCTATATGCAGATTCCAGTCCCAGAAAAGGAACCATTTGTTGGCTTGATGGGGCTTGACCCAGGTTCAAAGTTATTTATCCAAACAAATCCCTGTACTACTGGCCCTTTCGGCAACAATCCATGGAGCGTGAACTGAGGTCTCACTCGAAGCAGTATCAGGGGATGCTGGAACCAAGTTTCCGCACCCTTGAGATGTTTGAGGGGTCAATTTAGTCCAACTGTGAATACCTTTATGCAAGTCACTTCGTGCACTTTCCTCACCTGCGAGGCCTTTGTGCCTGGTTATATTCGTTTTCGCACAACCCTAACCAAGGGCTGAGGAGATTCCACACTGCTAGAGCAGCGATTTGCGCTATCTCCCCAAGTTGCATTGCGGATCTTACTTAATTTCTTATAACAGTTAGTTATCTTCATGTAAATAGATACTTTATCTTATATTTACTTATTCAACATATTCATATAAGTTCACGCAGTAAATAGACAATGAACTTGCAATTCATACCCAATAGACTTCAATGCATAAAACAGGCAAATATACACAGAAATAATGTAAAACTTCTCTTTATTAATGCTTTAATGGGTTACAGACTCAACCTTCCCTGCGCACTCAGCTGCAAGGGTCCGCGCACTCAGTTGTAGAATACTAGGCCTCTGCGCACTTAGCTGCAGAGCCTTCTCCTACTCTCCTACTCAAAGACTCAACTTTTCACTTAGACTCAATGCTTCATCATTAGATCTTCCATGGATGACTTCATTGTCCCTTTACACTTATAGCCTCGCTCTATTTATACAATCCCATGGTCCGTGGACCATGGGTAGAACTCTCAAGCTGACATTACATTACAAAAGTAAGGGCAGACAACCCTATGACTCAATTACAACTTCATGCTCCACGCCCACAAATCATGGAATCTTTACATCAAACTTAGTCAAACAATGGGCTTTAAGCCCCAAAACTTGCCTTGGGGGGATCCCGCGCCCAACACCTATAATAAAATCTAGGGTACAAATTGAATAGGATATGGTATGATATAATTCATCTTCATCTTCCTCTTCCAACCATAAGGGTAGGTCACACTCTAGGGATGGTTGAGTAGTAGGGTACAAGACCAACTATTTGGAAAAATGCCCATTCTTAATGGTTATGTTCCCAACTCTGAAACTTATGTAAGCATTAGAAGTGGCTAGCCATGGTCTTCCAAGGATGAGAGGATAACCATTGAATTTGGTCATGGGCTGGAGAACTAAGAATTCAATAGGATACTCCTAGGAATCAATATAGACCATTACATCCTCAAAAAATCCCTTAGGAGCTACTGTGGACCTATATGCAAGTTGCAGTATTGTTGTGGTCTTTCTTAAGGATCCTTGGAGATTTAGTTTGAGCACGGTCTCCTTAGTTATCCAATTGATGGAAACCTTGAGTTCAATCAAGGTGTGATGAACAATGATGCCATCGATGTGAATATCTACCACAAGACTTCCAGGGTCTAGATACTTTCGGCAAATTACTCTCCCTAGCATTAGGTCAGACAATTGACCAATGACATTGATGGTAGGGGTGTGTTTCTTTCTTCTCCCATGATGTTTGAAGCATTTCTCCTTGATTATATTGTTGTAGATGGGGACATCCTTGATGGCTTGGAGGAGTGGGATTTTCACACATAATTTTTTCAATTCTCCCAAAAGTTCAGTCTCTTCTGGTGTGTGCTAGTTAGGATGGATCAATCTTTCAGGAAAAGGAGGTGGATTGGATTTGGGAACACTCTCTTCCTTTTCCTCTTCAAGCTCCTCAGGTGGAGATGGAGGTTGGTTATCTAGTAGCACTCTTCCAGACCTGAGGTGAATTTCTTGAATCTCCACAACATAGGTAGGGTAAGATGTCTCCCCACTGTAGACCTGTTGTGCCTGCTTGTTGTTCAGGTTTGGATTTGGTTGGGTAGGCATATAAGGTTGCTTGGGTGGAGCAGGATGAATTAGCTATGGTTGAGATGGAGGTGGAGGTAGTAAAGCAGGAGGTTGGTTTAATTGAGGCCTCCAACCTTGTGATGGGGTATTCCACTGAGGATGTGGAGAAGCATATGGCTGAAATGATTGATTGACAAGTTGGGAAGGATATTGAGGTGCATAAGACCAAGGAGAAGGTGTGGACCATGAAGGGTGAGTAGGAGAACACCAAGGGGGAAGGGATGCATTCTGATTGGGATGGTAGTAGGAATAGGATGCACCCTGCATGCCCTACTGGTATGGCCTAGGTCCTTGAGGCCTCCTTTGGTTGATATAACAGAGTTGTTCAACCCCACCTTTAGCCCCTTGGTATACAACCTTCAATCCAGGTAGAGAAGGGCACTTATCTATGGAATGGTTTTCCTCACAGACTGAGCATACCTCTATAACATTTAGTGGACATTCATTTCTAGGGTGCCTCCTAGTGCATTTAGGGAAAAATATAGCTAAAGCTCTCTCTGCTTCCTCTTGTTTCCTCTTGATCTGCATAATATCCATTTGTATAGAAAAGGTGTGCAACATTTCACTTTTAAAGTCCTCCAACATGTTTCCAATTTCACTCTTGGTAGATGTGTTGGAGGAAGAGGAACTGACCAAAGCTTGACTAGCCTTACCCTTCTTTCTAGAAGCCCTAGAATGGTTTTTGAACACTGTCTTGATATCATCATAGGGTATCTGATAAATGTCCCCTCCAGATAGCATGTTTAGGGTTTCTAGAATGTCCTCCCTGATTCCTCTAAGAAGGACCAACTTGAGTGATTTAGGATCAAGGGTGCATATGGCCCTTTTGTAACTGAGTTGGAACCTTTCCTCATAATCCTCTAGGGATTCATTAGGTCCTAGGGTCATTCTAAAGATTTCATCTTTGGTGCCTTTGGACGTACAATAGTCCCTGTACTTGTTGTTAAAGGATTGCTACATTTGAGCCCAGGTAGTGATGCTATCCCTAGGTAGATCCATGAACCAAAACAAGGCCGCATCCTTGAGGGTGGATGGGAACAAATTCAACTTCCATTCATCAGAGGTATAATCATAGGTTTTGTAGATGACAAAAAACTCAAACAAGAAGGTATCAATGTCCTCTGATGATCCGAGTTGACTCAACTCTCGGATTTAACCAAGATCTTTTGCTTTTGTGATGTGATTATAGTTGCATTTAAAATAGAATAAAGGAGCATAAATGCATGCTGTAAAGAAGAAGGAACATGACAATCATCAACAACATAAAACTCAAGACGTTGATAACGGAGTTCATCCAAGAGGGACTATGTCTCCGGGCCCCAGTGTCAAGATGGTGTAGGCCGCTGCATTAAGTGTTGTCAATAGTGATGATGTACATAGGTGGTGACATCGCTATCATACAAGGAAAATGCCCTCATGCAGGAGAGGATCCATGAGATGTTCTGCTACAGGAACTCTTAGTAAAAAAAGGACTCCTATCAATATGACATAATTTCACATATGAAAAAAATGAGCATCTCGCCAACATGGCATCAAAGGGATCTCAATCCAGACATACATGGCGACAACATGAGTATCCCATGAACATGATGACAAAGGGATCTCAAACAAAATATGATGAATCATGACAACAAGTACATCCCACAGATGATTCCGCATCACATCAATTAGGAATCATGAAACAACTAAGAAAACAAGATCCCACATCAAACAACAAACATGGATCTATGCAGCACAATGCATCTCATAGAAAAAAAGAAGTACATAAACGCACTACATATAAAAGGATGTCAAATTGTTGAAGCTGGTCGTACAATCAATATCATGGTGTCGAATCTCATGGAATGATTGCTCACACGTTGAATGTTGACACCTGCACTCCACTTTGAAAAGTCGCCGAAAAATGGAACGATCAAATGGAAAATCTAAATGCACCATCAGATTTGTGGCGTCGAATAGTGTAAAATTGTCTATCAAATCTCTGAATTCCAAGAAAGTGAAAATCTGGGGCTTAAGGAATCTTTTAGATTCCCTAAATATTACCTCCTTTGGGTCATATGAAGATATGCTTCCCAGATCAAAATTCTGATTGCACCATCAGGTTCGTGTCACTGAGAGGTGTAAGATCGACATAAAATTTGTCCAATTTGGACACTAGCAAAATTTCGCCCTCCTGAAAATTTCGCTTAATCATGATTCTGCCTGCTCTTTTTCAGGATCATGGTTCCACCTACTAATTAATTAATAAAAAATTATGTCTCGATCTGCCTGCGCGCTCCTCCACTCCTCCATGCTGGCACACTAAGAAAATGAAGGGTTTATATATAAAAACATGGGCAGAGTTTACCAAGGAAGTTAGTTGGCGCGTTGGTGAAATATGTAAATTGGTTAAGGGGAGGTCGGGGGATCAAATCTTGCATCCCCACAGAATCCACATATATATAGTTTTTTCGTAGTTTATTTGAACGGCATGGAGCTTTCACCTCAAATGAATACATGCGAAGTTGGGTTGTATTAATGTGTTGGTTATGGTTTTGGCGTATGCCATATGGGGCCCCCCCGTGGGGCTGGCCCACGAGGGTCGGGCGGGTTCAATCCCCGCTGGCTCCACATTTAATGTGACAATATTAATAGACGGGTAGTTGGGGTGTGGGCCGGGTCCAACGAATGTGGCCCGCCGACCCCTTTACATAGACCTTGTTATATAGTGGGAGGTTAGAGGGTCGATGGGGTTCATGGTCTGTCGACCCACTTTTAATATTAATTTTTTTATTATGAAGGTTGGGGCCAACGGGGGTCACGGCCTATCGGCCCAATTTTAAATAAAAATTTGTTTTTATAATTTAAAATTGGGTCCGGTGGAAGTGGCGGGGGTCATGGATTGCCACCTATATTAATATTTTTTTTTTGTTTTTTATAACAATAAAAGTCATTTCTTAATTTGTCTAATATAAGGGATATTAGACAAATTAAGTATCCAACAAATTTGCCCGCTTTCGGGACCTAGGTTTCATGCCCCGAGGTCAGGAAAATTGTAGGACACTTAAACCTAGCCCACAACCCAACTTTGATAAAAAATTTCACTGGCTCGTTCTCCTTCATACGAGCTCGGATTGACGAACTGATTGCACTGTTGCGATTAGGACGACAAGATCTACGCTCTAGTCCTAGTTCGAAAGCATTTTGATCACTTTGATTTTTGAGCTTCCATAAGCCCTCTTTGTCTTTTGTGTGTATTTGGAGCCACCTAGATCAATCCTCCCCACTGAGGAGCTTTTGGTCCTCCAAAAGCATGAAAAACAATCTCCAACTTCTGCAACCTGTAGTATATTGTTTTTATAAATTACATGCTTGAATTTCATGACCAACTAATGACCCAAGCATCCCATACTTGCCACGAGTTTATAACACAGACTCGGTGGTCAAGTTTACATCAAAATTGAAACAATACCCCAGCTATGAAAACAAGGCCAACATATCATTGTTGCTCCAACAAGTGATGGAAAACACATCATCGCTGCAACACATGATTTACAAAAATAAGGCCAAACACTATTTTTATCTTGACAAGTGATGGAAACACAACATCACTTTCATAGTGTAAAATGCAACACATAATAAGACCAAACATCATTGTTGCTGAACAAGTTATAGGTGACGGGCCATGAGCCCCACCAACTCCACCTAACGCAATTTTAAATTATAAAAGAAAATTTTTATTTAAAAGTGGGCTGACAAGCCATGACCCCTGCCGAACCCAACCTTCGTAATAAAAAAATTAATATTAAAAGTGGGTTGACAGGCCATGACCCCTGTCGACCCTCCAACCTCCCACTATATAACAAAGTCTATGTAAAGGGATAGGCGGGCCACTTCCGATGGACTTGTCCCACACCCTAACTACCCCTCTATTAATGTTGCTGCGTTAAATGTGGAGCCGGTGGGGATTGAACCCGCCCAACCCACGTGGGCGGCCCTGTATGGCATACACCAAAACCGTAACCAACATATTAATACAACCCAACTCCGCCCGTATTCATTTGAGGTGAAAACTCCATGCCATTCAAACAAACTGTGGGAAAAAATATATATGCAGATAATGTGGGGAGGCGGGATTTGATCCCCCGACCTCCCCTTAACCAATTTCCATATTTCACCAATGCGCCAACCAACTTTCTTGGTAAACTCTACCCATGTTTCTACATATAAACCCTTCATTTTCTTAGTCCGCCAGCATGGAGGAGAGGAGGAGCGTGCACGTGGATCAAGACGTAATTTTTTTATTAATTAGATTGCAGGCGGAACCATGATCTTGAAAAAAGAGTAGGCAGAACCATGATTGAGTGAAATTTTCAGGAGGGCAAAATTTTCCCAGTGTCCAAATTGGAAAAATTTTATGTCGATCTTACACCTCTTAGCGACACAAACCTGATGGTGCAATCAGAATTTTGATCTGAGTAACATATCTTCAGATGACCCAGAGGAGGGAATCTTTGAGGAATCTAGGAGGAATCTAAAAGATTCCTTAAGCCCCAGATTTTCACTTTCTTAGAATTCACAAATTTGACAGTCGATTTTACACTATTCAACACCACAAATCTTATGTTGCATTCATATTTTCCATTTTATCATTCCACTTTTCGGCCACTTTTCAAAGTGGAGTGCAGGTGTCAGCATTCAACGTGCAAGCAGTCATTCCATGAGATTCGACACCGCGAGTTGATGGTATGGCTAGCTTTAGTAGTTTGACATCCTTTTTTGCAGATGGCCCCAGGGTGTGAGGTATATGCAGTGTGTTCATGTACTTCTTTTTTTCTATGAGATGCATTATGCTACATAGATCCCTATTTTCTGTTTGATGTGGGATCTTGTTTTCTTACTTGATTCATGATTCTTGCTTGATGTGACGCGAAATCATCTGTGGGATGTACTCATTGTCATGATTCATCATATTTTGTTTGAGATCCCTTTGTCATCATGTTCATGGGATACTCATGTTGTCGCCATGTATGTCTGGATTGAGATCCCTTTGATGCCATGTTGGCGGGATGCTCATTATCGTCATATGTGAAATTATGTCATACTGATAGGAGTCCTTTCTTAACTGAGAGTTCATCTAGTGGAATATCTCGTGGAGCCTCTCCTGCATAAGGGAATTTTCCTTGTATGATAGTGTTGTCACCACCTATGTACATCATCACTATTGACAACACTTAATGTAGTGGCCTAAACCATCTTGACACTGGGGCCCGGAGACGTAGTCCCTCCTGGACGAACTCCGTTCTCAACGTCTTGAGTTTTATGTTGCTGATGATTGGCATGTTCCTTCTTCTTTACAACATTCATTTATGCTCCTTTATGCTATTTTAAATTCAATTATAATCACATCACAAAAGCAAAAGATTTTGGTTAAATCCAGGATTGAGTCAACTCGGATCATCTGAGGTGAGGCCATGGAAGTGAGGAAGGGAAGAGAGACTTATGTTTTTCATCCTAGTATCTCCATTAGTCTCTCTGATGGGAAAATCATCCTCATCCCTATTTTCAGCCTCATTTCTATTTTCAGCCATGGGTAAGTGTGTGGAATGGTCTCTTCTTCTTATTCCCCAATAGGCTCTTCAAATATTTCAGGTTGTTCTCCTAAGGGGTCTTCTAAGTCTCCTACAGTCATAGAGGGAAGCTAATAGTCACTGAAGAAGAGGGAAGGTTGACTGTTTTATGGTGTGGGGGTATTTAGGAAGACTTTCCCTAAAGTATCTTTACTCCTACTAGGCATGAAAGAAATACATTTTTTTCTTTTTTTACGAGTTTTTTCAAAACTAAATGCAAGATAGAAAGGAAAGAAAGAGTAACATCTATCTAGCAAATGCAAAACATAAAGAAAAAGTAGAAATTACATCAACGTAGACACCTCCCTGATAATGGCACCTAAAAGTGATGAGCCTCAGTATTACAACAAGAATGCTCCAACTCCTAGGGCTACCAAATTTACTTTATCAACCTGGGGTTTCATACAAACTTGGAGGTGACAATGTTATATACACAAAAGATGCATCATTCTACTCATGTCACTTCTCAACTGGGGCACTTGACCATTAGGGTTCCAAACCATTCCTCTATTGGACTAAAGGGAGTCTGACTACTGACAATGGAATGTAAAATTAGTTCTAGTGCAGGAAAAGTAAATGCTTGTCAATTCAGGAAATGAAAGCTTCTAACTTGTAAATGCTATGATATGACATAAATCATCTAGCTATGAAATGACACAAATCACTTGTAGGAAGGAAACTATGCTAACCTTGCACTTGATCATCTAGCTACCAAAATTTCTTGAAAATAGGAATTTATTCTATCATTTCAAAATCCAAACATGTATGCATTTAATTATCTCCTTCACACTTGCAAAATAGATAAAATTCCTAATTGCTAAATTTAGAAATATAAAAGCTAATTCTATATGATCTTGCAGGAGGGAAAGGAATGAAAAGGCTGGTCTAGGTGGCACTTCTGGTCATGGAGTCTAATTTGAGGGGTTAACCTACTCCTAAACTAGGCTATACTACCATTTCAGGTGAAGACAAGGTCAAAACAGGAAGCTGCATGTTTGCTACATGAAATTGCTACAAGATGTCTTGAACTGCTATAGGATGTCCTATACTGCTACAGGAAGTTGGCTGAGAGGTTTTGAAGGAAAATAATGATGAGATGAAGTGTTGGAAAGGAGCATGGAAATTTTGTAAGGTGTAGGGGAGGTGAACATCACCCAAAGCCAAGCCCAACACTTCAAGAAGGCGGCATCTGCCCAAGACAACTTGTTCACAGTGGCTGGAAAATAGAGGTTCAGAGTATGTGTTATACATTATTTTTTCACACCCCCTACACTTCCCTGTGACATACCCTGAAGTGCCCGAAACATGGCCATTATGTAGTGTACTCATTCATATATGCAGCTCAAATCCTTCCTAAGTCATTGATTGGAAAATACCTTGAGATTTCCTTAGAAGAAATAGCTCTAAAATGCTAATTTGAACATCATCGCGCTTATGAGACTCAAAACAACGATGATCGCTTGTTGCACTGAACTTGACCCACGATGGCATCGCTCTATTCCCTTGTATACCCACGATGATCCCAAAAAGGAAACTTTCCTTAAGAGGATGAGAAGCTTTGTGATCTAGAAGCTTCCAGAGCGGCAAGATGGAGGTTGTTTGGCATAGATGAGGTCTAATTCTCAGAACTTGGCCTCTTGGGCTTATCCCTATGAGCTACCTCCTTGAGATGAGGGCCTTATCCTATCTTTGGGGAGGTCTTGACTCCCTTTCCTAGCCTATATATTCATCCTCTTCCATTCCCAAATGGTTGGTCTATGCCTATTTGCACCCTTATGCTAAGATTGTGCCTATATGCTATTCATTTGGCTTGGAGAAGGAGTGCTTGTATAGCTTAGCTTGGACATGGATATTCTTTCAAGGAGAGCCTATCAACATCAAGGCTTGTTTTATGATTCCCCTTATTTTCTATTAATATACAACCGCTAGTTCATTTTCCCTAAATGTGTATGCTCATGTATCATTTAGCTTAACATTCCTTGATTAGTTAAGTAGGTTGCTTTTGAATATGCTATTTGTATTTGCATGCTTTGTTGTGTCTTGATCTCTCGTGTAGGTGCATAAATGCTGAGAGCAACAAGAACGAGCCCGTGGTGTGAGTGATTCAAGGTCTTCAACAAAGGAGATTGAGATAGCATCAGAATGAGGTAGGCCATCTTATTCGTGTCTCTTTTCAATTGCAACTTAGGAAAGTGCCTTGTAGATTGTCACTTCGGTTGCTAGACCCACTCATTGGGCTAGAGGGATTGTCTTTGTCTGCAAAGAGGATTTACTTAGACAAAAAATCCTCTTTGTCAGCATATGCATTACCCTCCTATTGTGCTATACAACAACCCCCCCATTTCAATTTTTAAACTCTTAGTCTTAAAATGCCAAATAAGAAATGGGTCCCCTTTAGAATATAAATAAAAGAAATAAACTTTTGAGTGTAATATATTTTGCATAAAAGTCATATCAAAATTGATTTTAGAGTATTTAAGACCACTCATCGTAGATCGCATTTCTTTAGAACCCGTGAAAATCCATTTTCAGAGTTTGTGATGCAATCATAGTCATAACAAAACCCTCATCGCAAACTTTTATCAAGGTAAGCCTTATATACACACAATGTAATAAAACTATCGCATCTCACACAATGTTAATCCCATGGAATGACTTAAAGCCACATTAAAACTTTGCGATGCGATAAGGCTATCGCAAATCGCATATCGTTGATTCATAAAGAAGCATCCAATATACTGCATTGAAGAATTGCGATGCGATTTAATTATCGCATGGCGTGCTCTCGATAAAAATAAAGTGATAAATATTATGAATACATGCGGTAAAGGGATAAATCAATTACAAAGAAATAATGTGATTTGCCAAGATTAAAACCCGCTGTCTCCCCATGCCATCTCAGCACTCATCGCAATCGCAACTATGCAAACAAACCTTTTGAGTGTGGTGCTCGTAACTCCCGATTTGCGATACGCAATTATTACACAAATATTAAAATAATGCAATCGCTGATCGCAAATCACAGAGTCACGACACCTATTCTACAAAAGACCATTACAAGACTTGTGACGCGACATATGGGTTCAGCATTAAAGTTTCATGTTGGAAGTTATGACAAAACATTAAGGAGAATTTATGGATAAGTCCTTTGGAGATTTCATCTAAGATAGCTAAGTACAATATAACATCTCATGCATCTAATGCACTTAACTTCGTTTGGTTTGTAATTTATATTATCTCTGTTCAAGTTTTTCGACTGTTATGCTCCTCTTTCTTATTTTGCAAAGTTGACTGAGAATCACACAATCAGGCAAGATGTCTAAGAAATCTCAGAAGGCAAAGGCCCTCGTTGTAGTGGAAGAAGCACTAGTGAAATTGGTAGTAATTGCAGATACTAGCTCTCTAGGCCTCGATAAAATCTCATGGGAAGGCATCTATGCTTTACTTGAAGTAGAAGATCCAATGGAGATAGAAGAAGAAGCAACAACGGATGGAATTGATAAAACAGAAAGCTGGCCAGCTCCTTCCTCCATCAAATAGCAGCTGGGCCAAAGTTTTACCATATAATGATCTAGTGAGATGGGTGATTGAAAGTATTAATATAAAAGATAGAGCTTTCTTCACAGCCGATGGGAAGATGTTCGGGACATTCAAGCCTGAAGATGTTAAGAAGATGTATCATTTTCCAGATCCCTAGTGGTACTACAATAAGGCATTTCTGGAAGCTTTCACTAAGGAGAATGACCTAAAGTCAGACCCTATCAAACAGTGGAGACATTTTCCAAATAAGCATAAACACGAATCCTCGAGTTTGTACTCTGTTGACTCCTTAGCATCTCTGTATTGTTATGTTGTTGCAATGGTATGTAGGCTCTTTGGAAGCCCAAATTCTGCTAGGTTTTCTATAGAAATGGTCCCATTAATAGAAGCAACAGTCAACTCTTGTATTATGGATTGGTCAACCATTTTATCAGATAAAATGGCCAGTCAAATATTAGATTATAGAAGAAACAGATTTGTCACCACCAAAGTCATGCCCCCATTTTATATGAGCACCTACATAATGGACACAATCTGTTTCAATTCTGACTTTCCCATTCTGGGTTGGAAATGGATTGTTCAAGATCCAACCCCCATTCATATTTATCATATGTATCTGTTATCACCCAAGAAACTCTCCTAGGTTGTAGCTTAGAGATGCTCGGGAACATTACAAATTCAACTTATTGTTGTAAATGGATGAATGGAAGAGATTATGCTTGTTCAAGCCAAATAGCCACTTCTACTTTGCTTGGCTCTAGGCATGCGTGAACACCCCTAGACTATAAGGATTTAGACCACTAATTACTCACACTTTAAGGAATGGATGAAAATGGAGAATACTGACCACACCAGCAGATGCACAAAACCATGTGATGGCTGGCTACAACCAGTAAGGAAGTCTGTAAATCTAATTCCCCAACACACAGATAGGATGACAGCTCTCTAGAATTAGGTGAAAAGAAACTTGGATAATTCATTCACTAATACATACAAGAATTTAACACAAAGGTAGGATGACAACTCTCTTAATGCTAAATGTCAAGAGCTCAAAAATACAACATATCAGGCACAACTTAGAGCAAAAGGAGAATGAAAAGTGAGAAATTAATAGCAAAAGAAGCTTGCATTAGCTGAAAATGAAGACGAGACACTGCAAGTATCAAAATAGTCACAGTCTCCAGAAGTTGAACCTTACATCAAAACATCAACCATCAACCTTGATTACATCTTGTTTCTGAGTATATATATAGAGTTCCATTACAAAGGCACTCGGCCACTCTAAGTATGTAGGGGTCATAACTGACCACCAACCGCATTTAGTTTCCTGATGGAGCTTCTGAGTACGTTTACTTGTCTCTGTGAGTGAATTTAATCTCCTCGGGTGCTCTGTTGTCCTCTCAGGTGGCTGGGGTATATATGGGATGAATTCCCATAACTGTTAAATGCATTTATCTACTCGAGCTCTATCCTTTCCCTTCTCGGCCATACTGTCTGTTGAATGTAGTTGTTGAGGAGGAAATGCACCGGGTACTAGTAGGCAGTTGTCTTCATCCTTCGGGTGCACGGAATGGTCAGGGCAAGCGGACTGCATGGTGAATGTACGAGCCAGATGGAAGAGCCAGACTAGCTGTCAGATTAAGGGGATAGACGACAGGGATTACTTGGTTGAGGGTATCAGGAAATATGGAAGTGGAGTGGGTGCGAGCCGATCGGACGAAGGAGACGCGCAGGAGTTAACGGGCGGGGATGGAGGACGGGCCGTAAGTGGTATTGCCCACACCACTGTTGATCATTTGGCAGTAAAGGTACAATGGAGGGCGATCCCACTCGGCACGTGATGCATGGCGGCAGAGGAGAGGGAAAACCACCCTTCCATCATGCGTTAACACCCCAACACTTTGTGGTCACAGGAAGAGTGGATGTCGTCCGATCGTGATGGGGGGTGATCGGATGGTAGGGAATCAATCGAGCTGGTTTTTCGTCGGATGTGACAGGGAACTGTCGGATCATGGCATGACGATTGATGGCCACAACTAAAAGGCGACGATGGGTTATGGAGGTGTGACGTCATGCAAACATGGTTGTATGGGGGTTTAGGTTTTAGCGCTTAGGCTTAAGAGAAATTTTTTTAATATGATTTTTAACAATAAGACCGGGAAATGGAGATGAAAGGAGGATAAGTGGGGTGAAGGAGAGGGTGAGAATGACCGGTATAAGCTACCTTTGAGCAAAACCAAGGACCGAGCTTACTTCTGCTCCAATATGTAGCAGAGCTAACAGTATATATGGAAGTCTGACTACAAGAATCACATATACATAATTTTCCATGGTTTTGTTTTACTTGTTCATTAATCTATTTTTAACAAACCTGCTCCTCGGGTCTCTGACGAAGCTAGCATTGAATTAACTTCAATCGGTAGTTGGTTCGGGGAGGAAAATTTCACCTATATTAGGGTTTTTGGGAGTATAACGGACCCTCATGTCCTTCCACTCTATATCCTAGATAAGCTATTAGCTAGGGAAATAACATACGAGATAGTGGAGAAGGGGATGACTAGAAACCTTAAAGACTATAAAAAATAAGGGTGGCCTCCATTTCCCCTCCGCTGTGGCACTTACACATTGCATGACTTTAAAAATGGAGAAAGAGGCAGAGAAAACTAAGGACCTGAGTTTAGCAGTGATTCCTAAGAGACAATATGATCCAAACAAGGTCGCTTACAATTTCACCAGTCAGGTGAAAATTGCTAAATTTATACATGAGGAGGATGAGTTTGATGATTTATTCGCTTCTGCAGAGTTATTTTCACAAGTAACTCATCTGGAAAGATTCAAACTAGGAGCCACAAAGATGGATAAATTCATGGAATACAGGAAACGGAGGTTACAAAAATTGCCTCTAGATTTATTGAATACTACCCCTACTGTTCAGCAAGAAGAGCACAACAGGGAGTAGACTATTGAAGAGATTTATGGGAAAGGGGAAAAAATTGAAATGACTAGTGAACCCCTTAACACAGATGTTCATATTGACCCCATCTTGATAAAAGAATGGGAACAATTTGATCAGTAGATCAAAAGCCAGAGCGACCCTCAAAACAGTACCGCATCAACATCGCCCGCAACTCAATAGCCCATCATTACTAAAATAGCGATTGAAGGGACACCCAGTACAGAAATAGCTCAAAAAGAAGTTGAAATAATCCCTGAAAATCCTTAAGGTGAAATTACATTAAATATTGAGGAGATACCACCTTTGGATGTCTTTTACAGCCCAAAGCATACGACTGCAGTCAGGAAATAGAGAAGAAAGAGGAAAATTGACCAGACATCATCCATAACTACTCAATCAGAATTTATGAATGTTATATGGAAGGATTCAGAGGTCAATCCTTCTAAGGGTTTGACTAAGTTATCCCAATATGCAGGGGCTTACACAGCTTCCACAATTGTTAAGGCCACTGAGGTAATCTATTAATTAAAGAAAGAGATCAAAGGATTGCTCATCTTGAAGAGAAAACAGCAGCAGAAAAACAGAAGATTAATCAACTTGAGGAATAGTTGGTTGAAGAAAAATAGAGGAACGAGCAGCTCAAAGTTCAATTAAACCTGGAGAAACAAAATATTGACTAGCATGCCATCCAGAAACAACATCAGTTGTCCCAGTATCTCGAACAACTTCAATTGACACATCAACAAGGAATGAAGGCTAAAGAGGAGGAAATCTCACAGTTACAACTATATACAGAACAATTCAGAGATTATCCTAAGGTCAAGGAATTTAAGAAGGAAGCCCTAGAAACAAATAAGGCCTTATTGCAATAGCTCAATCTCCTTTGCCATAAAATATTTCTTTTCGACCCATTATGCATCATAACTACATCGATGATCAATCAAGCAGTTAATACTAGATTATGATTTGATGACGCAAATGACAAGGTCACAAATTTCCTCAAATGGCAAAGGACAGTGGAAGGCAGAGTTGCTAACCTAACGAAAATTCAAGAGTCACATAAAGAAGTATTATTTTCGGAATGGGAAACATAGTTAATAAAGGCATAAAGGGCTACTTCCAGGGCCAGAGCTATAATGAACAATGTGATAGAGCTGGTAAATGATAATTTATATGGAGTCAATTTGATTTCTGACTGTTCCCCTAGAAAGCTCCCAAAAGTGAAAATGTTAGAAAATCAATGGAAGCAGGATTTGGCCACCAAAGAAGAACAACTCAGCAGAGTACAAAGCCTTACTTGGGATGCATTTTGGTCCTTTTTGGTCAAGCCGCACAGTCAACAGATGACCATCAAATGCCTTACTGACGTTGTTGATCGCATGGTGCCCGAGCTTTTAGATGCCACGTACATGGGACAACTACACTCAAGGATGAGTCATCCTCCAGAAATTCAAAACATGCTCTCAATTTGTCAGTTGTGGGTACAGAAGAAGAAATAGATACAATGAATCTTTTCAAAGGCAATCGCCCTACTATTTTTGAAATGCAAATCCCAAATTTGCATATTTATAGTTCCAACAACTCTAAGCAATTTTTGTTGATAGTTTGTTTTAATTCTATTATATAAACGCTTTCATGTTATTGAAGAAGAGGTCCTCAATTTGTACAAAAACTAGACTTGAGAAGTTGCACTTTTGCGCTTCTAAATTTATTTTTTTATGAGCGGTGGATCAAGGTTTCAGATTTTTGTGAAAGAAATTTTTCAAGACCTGCATTTTTGTATCTCCTGGAAGTTTCTGGAATAAAGAGGTGGAACCGGAATGTTATTTACAAATCAAGACTCAAATGCATGCGGTATTTCTATCACTGTTTTTTTTTTTTTTTTGTCTTGATTTAATTAACATTTCAATTAATTTGCTATCGTTGATGTATTCATACGCTTCAAATAATTCTATATTGAGTCACTTCTGAATGATTTAGAATTGTTACATTAGAGATATATATTAGTGGTAAATATTATGATGTCATGCGATATGTTTTTATAATTACTTTGTTTAATTTCTTAAACAAAGTAGTCATTATTTAAATGCATATTTCTATGGATAAGTAAATCATCTATATGATTGTTTATCTGCTAGGAATTATTAAAAATCGCATTTGTTATAAGATTACCTGGTTTATGTAGGTATATTTGTATATTTTAAAGTTATAGATTAAAACATCTACCATCTCCGATATACATTTTAAAACATTCATTCATTAAACCACAGATTATTGGGAAACTGGTCCCATAACCCCTAGTTGGAGCCACCATCCCAAACGGAAAAGCATTTGTACTAAGGTCCGGACCAGTTGGTTATCCCCCAATGTTGGTGCTATGATTTTAGAGGCATCAACATTTTTGTTGCTAGGAGGGCCTAACTGTGAATGGCGAGTAAATCTAAATCCACAGACCATTCTAAGAGTAAAACTCCCTCACCATCTCCTCCAACTTCTCCTTTGCATTCTAAAGCTCCTATTACTAAACAAGAAGTTGAAAAGAATAGTACAACACCCACTGTCGAAATCCTAAACACACCAGATAATTCTTCTCCTGAACCCCCTGAAGTATAGTCTTTGACTGATAAACTACAAGGGTTTTCGATATCCCAAGAACAATCTGAGTTATCCCAAGGCAGTGTAACTTCACAATACATCCCATCGCAACCTCTTACTAGAGCGAAGAGTGAAAAACTTGGTATTCCACCAGTAGAATTTCCTCTACCAAGTCGAAAAAGGGCTAGGAAAACACCATCTAAATCTAATAGTGAGACTCTGTCATCATCACCATCTATTCCATCCATACCATTACAAGATCATTCATCCCTTTCCCAACTTCAAATCATAGTCCAAACAGGTACAGGAACTTCAACATCCTCTACCCAATCACTTTCTACCCCTTCATCACCCTCTTCTACTGTTAGCTCCACGATGGCACATAATCAACCTCAACCAAGGCCATGGACCAATCCAGGAGCGGTCAGAATGCCTGCACCTTTAAGCCAATTTCTAGCTCATCCTGAAAAATGGTTACCAAAATTTAATCCTGACATTGGCCTGTTAGCAGAAGAACACATAAATAATTTTATGTTATCAATCAACTTGAATGGAGTAACGGGAGAAGACGATGTTGTTAGACTATTTCCATGCACTCTACAAGGAGTAGCAGGATCATGGTACTTTTTGTTGCCACCAGGTTTTATCAATAGCTAGGATGCTTTCCAGAAGAAATTTCTAACTAAGTTTGGAGATGATAGGTCTATAGCAACTTTGATCAATGATTTGTCCAAGCTTAAATCTGAATCAAAGGAACCCATCAAAGAATTCAACTCACACTTCAATAAACTGTTGAATAAAATTCCTACGACATCCAAGCCTAGTGAAGAATTCCAAAATGAATGGTATATCTCTGCCTTGCCTTCAAACATAGCCATTTTCATTGATAGGGCTACTATACCAACATTAGCAGAAAATATGAAGGAAGCAATTACTATTGAAAAACATATCCTAGCTTTGGAAAAGAAAAATTCTATAGAAGAAAGGAAATCCAAAAAAGTTAACTTAAGAGATGATTCAAAGAAGAAAGTAGTCAAGGATCCATATGACATGGAAGGTTTACAAAAAGTTCTTAAAACTATGTCCAATGAAATGGTTGAAATAAAAAAGCAGGTAGCTGAGACTTCTAACAAAAAACCTTTTAGGAACTTTAAAAGAAATTAGTTGACTGATCCTAAACCACCTAATGCTAGCTATATCTAATGCCGAATCTGATCTGGAAGATGAAGATACAGTTTTATCAGCTGAAGAAACAGAAGAAGATGAAACAGTTGAATGTCATGGAATGTGGGACTTTATCTTACCCAATTCTGATAATGAAAGTGAACAGGAAGCTCTCCCAGTAAATACCAGAAGCAAAAGTATAGCTGAGCCTAATCAGGTAAATTCTAAGAAGAAAAACTCAAGTCCTGTTACTAAAGACAAAACTCCCACAAAGAAAACTCCAGTTGCACCTCCCCACAATCAACCATCATCCTCCAATCCTCCCTCGTCATCTAAAATACTAGTAGTTTCAGACTCCATGGATTATAGCATTGTGGAAGACAAGAAGAAGACTCGAGCAAAGATTTCTTTGCATGAACTTAGCAAGCTTAAACATCAAAAAAAGTTGTTGCTTAAAGAATTAAATATTGTACCCTCTTCTCCTCTTCCAACCAGTGTATTGTCCAAGGCTGCTAAAAGATCAGGTAAGCCACCATCTGATAAGGTAGATGCTACTGATGTTGTTTTAATTGGGGACAGGTCAAATTCTCATACTCCTTATTTTCTCTTAACTTATGAGATCTACAATAGAAATTTCCATAACTGCTTGATAGATTCAGGGGCTTCATCAAATATTATGCTAGCCTCCATTCACTCCAAATTAAATATTGAGCCCCAGAAGTCCACAGTTTACATTGTTGAATTAGATCAAACTAAGGTCCAAGTTATAGGAGAGATAAATTTAGTTACTATCAGATTAGCAGCTGATCCCAAAGTTTTCCAAAGAATTGATATATTAGTCATTGACATCCTTGAGTTTTATGGTTTGATTCTGAGTAGAGATTGGTCCGAAAAACTTCATGGTTATATTTTGACTAATTGGTCTCACATGTGGCTTCCCTATAATGGAAAGCCAAATCAAATCAGAATAGATCGCGAAAAGCATTTGACTCATACAGTAACTGAGTTTGAACAAGAGAATCAACCTGTAGCCTTCAATAGTAATATTCTCGGAAACTATTCGATTGAGTCATTTTTTGGGAATTTTAAAGCTCGGCAATCTTCTTTTCCTGTTAATAGTGTCATATCGCAAATTAAAAATTTCTCTCATTCTAATACCTCAAATTGTGTTAGTGTTGCAGATGAACTTGTAAATAAGCCTTTATTTTCAAAATCCAATGATGGTGCAGGAACATGATGTATTTTAGTTATTCCAAAAGGGGAAAAAATGATGTTATCATGTAGATTAGAATTTGAGTGTACCAATAACAATGCGGAATATGAGGCATTGATTCAAGGGCTCTATAAAGCAATAGGCTTGAATATCCAATATCTGAAAGTATTTGGTGATTCTGAGATTGTTATCAAGCAAGTAAGAAATACTATCCATTGTCTCTCGGGTCATCTCAAACATTATCAGTCACTTGTTCAAGATCTCATAACTCATTTTCTGGCATTTGACATATCTCCTATTCCTAGATCACAGAATGCAGTAGCCGACCTTTTGGCTAATATTTATTCTAAGCTCCTTCCATCCGAGTATTATAGTCCAGATATATTTTCAATTGAACTAATTTTTCAACCATTTGTCCCAGATAATGTCACCAATTGGCGTGTATTTAATCACGATGAGGATATCTTAAATTTCCTGACTTCTGAAGGATCTTATGACTTGCATATTATCGATGAAAGCGATCATGATCTTCAATTAAAACAAAGACTCAATGAAAATCCTATTCCTAAATCTGTGGTCAAGATAGAAGATCTTTATGACATTAAGGATAGATTCAGAAAGGTTACTAATGAAAAACTTCAAAGTTCTACTTTAAAGTTTGAATTAGTAAATCTTGGAATTGAGGCCAAACCCCAAATCCTCAATTTAGTACTTGGACTTTCATTAGAGGAAAGATTTGCTTTCATCAGATTATTAAAAAGTTACAAAAAAACTTCGCTTGGAATTATGAAGATCTGAAAACTTATGATACCTCTATCATTCAACACACAATTCCAATGATTTCTGATGAGAAACCTGTACAACAAAAGCTATGGAAAATTCACCCAAATCTTGAAATTCAAATCAAAGCAGGGTTGAATAAACTCCTTAAAGCTAAAATAATCTTTTCTGTCAGACATTCTAAATGGGTCTCAAACTTAATACTTGTAAGGAAAAAGAACAGTGACGTTAGAATTTGCATAGATTTTAGAAATCTCAACAAAGCTTGTCTGAAAGATAATTTCCCATTACCAACCATGGAACAGATACTTCAATGAGTTGCTAGCTCAGAGTTAATGTCTTTTCTTGATGGTTTTTTAGGATATAAT
Organism: Pinus tabuliformis; assembly: GCA_031772625.1. Classification (NCBI taxonomy): domain Eukaryota; kingdom Viridiplantae; phylum Streptophyta; class Pinopsida; order Pinales; family Pinaceae; genus Pinus; species Pinus tabuliformis. The sequence goes on along the minus strand of CM062807.1, from coordinate 538,573,971 downwards.
CAAATACTAGTACATCTAGATGACAGATTAAAGACTACATTCCGGACTAAATGGGAAACATATGCTTATCAAAAAATTCCTTTTGGTTTGATGAATGTTGGAGCTACTTTCCAACGAGCCATGGATATAGCCTTCAAAGGATTGATCAATAGAACAGTCGTTGTTTACTTAGATGACATAACTATTTATTCTAAGAAAAGGACCAATCATCTGCATTATTTAAAACATATATTTGAACGTTGTAAAAAATATGGGGTTTCTTTAAATCCCAAGAAATCATTCTTTGCTCTTAATGAAGGTAAGCTCTTAGGGTTTATTGTATCCAAAGATGGCATATAAATTGATCGAGACATGATAAAAGAGATTTCTGATATTCCTTTGCCACATAACAAGAAGTATATGCAATCATTTTTGGGGCAGATAAATTTTGTGAAAAGATTTGTTCTTGATTTTTCTTAGATAGTTTTACCCTTCCAATCTATGATTAAGAAAAATTCAGTTTTCAAATGGGTACATAACAAAAAAATAGGCTTTTGACTCGATCAAACAAGCAATCATTAATGCTCATGCGTTGGATACTCCAATTTTTTTGGTCATTTTATTTTGTATACTTTGGCCACTGAAACATCTTATGCTGTTGTTTTAACACAAATCAATGACCAGCAAGTAGAAGCACCCATATCTTTCTTTAGTTCTAATTTTCAAGGTGTTGAGCTCAACTATTTTGAAGTTGAAAACCAAGCTTTCTTTGTATTTAAATCTATCAAACACTTTAGACCATTTCTCCTAAAAACACACTAAAGTAATAGTCTCATTCTCTACAGTGAGACAATTGCTAGTTCAAAGGGAAGTAGGAGAGAAGAGAGCTAACTAGGTAACAACTTTACAAGAATATTATATTGATATTAAACCAGTGAAAATTGTTAGAGGGCAAGGTTTTTGCAGGTTATAGGTAGGAGCTTCCAATATTCCATAACATGAAGATTCAGATAATACTGCACAAGTAAATGAGATAAGTATCACTAATTTAGAATCTTAATATGTTGAACTGATCTTTTACTTGAAAAATGGATATGCTCCCCCTGAACTCAATTACAAAAACAAACATGCCTTAAGATTAAAAGCCAAACACTTCGAAATCATTGATAATGTGTTATTGAGAAGAAATTATGATTCAATTTTATTAACATGCCTTGAAAAAACTGAAGCGCAGACTGTTTTGCAAGAATTACATGATGGCCCAGTAGGTGGACATTTTGGAGGAGACATTACAGCTCACAAAATAAACATGTTGGATATTATTAGCCAACTTTGTTTAAATATGCCCATGTTTACATAAGGAAATGTAAGATATGCCAAACTGTTAGCGGAAGACAAAGGAGACCAACCTTTCCTCTACAACTAGTAAACATTGAGCAACCATTTGAACAATGGGGACTTGATATTATAGGAAAAATTGTCCCACATTCTTCCAAGCAACATAGATACATCCTCACGGCCACAGACTACTTCACAAAGTGGGTAGTTCCTCTAAAGGTAGCCAATTCTAATGCAATTATTGAATTTATTGATTAGTTCATCATTACAAGGTTTGGTTTTCCTAACGCACTTATTTTTGACAATGCATCTTATTTTTTTGGAAATAGTATAGTTGAATTTGCTCTTAAGAGAGGTTTTAAGTTAAAATACTCTACAAATTACTATCCTCAAGGAAATGGCTTAGCAGAGTCAACTAACAAGAATCTCATCAAGATTATCAAAAGAACTGTTAATCAAAACCAGAAGAATTGGCATAAATCTTTGATATTTGCATTATGGGAAGATCATATAACTCAGAAGGCCTCAATAGGTACTTCTCCTTTTAACTTAGTGTATGGGAAAAAAGTTGTAATACCTCCAAATTTAACCCTCCCATCTCTATCCCTAGTGCAATTTATTGAAGAAATCCCTTCTTCTATTCAATTGAGGTTTGATTAAATCCTTAAATTGGATGAGGAAAGAGAAAAGGTCAAAATTACTCATTATAAACATCAACAAATCATTAAAAATTATTTTGATGCAAGTTCTGTCAACTCAAAATCATTACAGACCAATGATCTCGCTTTGAAATGGGATAAAGCACATGAAGACAAAGGTAAGCATACCAAATTTCAAAAGATGTGACTTGGACCATTTCAAATCATTAAAAAGATAGACTCATCAATGTTTCTACTGTAAGATTTATCAGGAAAGAGAGATTCTCTTCCTGTGAATGGGCTTATCTTAAAGAAATTCTTCTCCTAAGGAGGTAACCCCTTCTTACTTGTACATATTCTTTATGCAAGCTAGTTTCTTTTAGGAAATAATGTTGTAAATAGTCTCCCATTGACTTTTCACTATTGAAAAGCTCTTTGAAAGAATATTGTGAATACTTTCTTTCAAAAATAGAACATTTTAAGGAAATGATTACAGTTTTGGAAATTAGATAAAACATGAAACTCTGAGAACCTCTTTAATTTTGTGAAATCTTCCAAACCTTGAAAATACAGTAAATCATTTTGAAGTTTTATAAAGTTAAGAAAGGTTATTTATAAAAAGGTAAATACTTTCTCCAACTAAGCATCCACAACTCTAAAATTGTCATCCACAAACTCTTAAGGAGTAAGTCATTCACCCCATCCACTAGGTTTATGATTTTTCAGAGTGTAATTCTAAAATATATCTGATTTAAAAGATAAGAGGTCTCATGACGAGCCTGCTTACCATGATCATAGGGAACTAATTAAACTGACATTACCAATACTGCATATCAAAGTAGGGTAATGGCTTATAATCATAAGACAAGGGGTCTCATTAAGAGCCAGCTTGTTTATTTTAATTATAACCAGTGAATGGCATTGTCATCATCTGGCTCCCAAACCAGGACAATGGCTTTTATCCCAAAAAAATGAAAAAGTAGAAAAAAATTAATAAAAAAAAATTACATGTAAACATATCTTTTGGATTTATCTTTCAAAAAGTTATACTACTAGATGGATGGGACAATGAATAACTAATTGCTAAAAGGTAACCCTGTCGAGACTATAGATGTTTGTTGGCAGCAGAGGCACTACCTGTGACAAAAGAGTAAATTTAAAAAGCTAAGTTGGAGGAGCCCCATACTTTTTCTTTAACAACTAATCAAAGCTTGAAGAAACCAAAAAATATTTTTATTTTATCATAAGGGTTTGTAAAAGATGTTGCAAAATTCATATATTTTCATTTCAGAGTAAATTTTTATCTAACCAATTCTTAGATAGTTGTCTTTTTCCTCAATTGATTCTACATAAGAAAGTTTTAGAAATTTCATTATTTTTCAGAGATAACTGGTTCTCCCAGTGAATTGCCAATTGTTGTGCTATACAACAACCCCCCCATTTCAATTTTTAAACTCTTAGTCTTAAAATGCCAAATAAGAAATGGGCCCCCTTTAGAATATAAATAAAAGCAATAAAATTTTGAGTGTAATAGATTTTCCATAAAAGTCATATGAAATTTGCTTTTAGAGTATTTAATAGCACTCATCGCAAATCGCATTTCTTTAGAACTCATGAAAATCCATTTGGAGAGTTTGTGATGTGGTCATTGTCATAACAAAACCCTCATCGCAGATTTTTATCAAGGTAAGCCTTGTATACACACAATGTAATAAAAATATCGCATCTCGCACAATGTTAATCCCATGGAATGACTTAAAGCAGCATTAAAACTTTGTGATGCGATAAGGCTATCACAAATCGCATATCGCTGATTCATAAAGAAGCATCCAATATACTTGAAGAATCGCGATGTGATTTAATTATCGCATGGTGCGCTCTCGATAAAAATAAAGTGATAAATATCATGAATACATGCGGTAAAGGGATAAATCGAGTACAAAGAAATAATGTGATTTGCCAAGATTAAAACCTATTGTCTCCCCATGCTAGCTCAACACTCATCGCAATCACAACTATGCAAACAAACCTTCTGAGTGTGTCACTCTAACTCTCGATTTGTGATACACAATTATTACAGAAATATTAAAATAATGCAATGGCTAATCGCAAATCGCAAAGTCACGACACCTATTCTACAAAATACCATTACAAGACTTGTGATGTGACATATGGGTTCAGCATTAAAGTTTCACGTTGGAAGTTATGGCAAAACATTAAGGAGCAATTATGGATAAGTCCTTTGGAGATTTCATCCGAGATAACTAAGTACAATATAGCATCTCATGCATCTAATGCGCTTAACTGCATTTGGTCTGTAATTTATATTATCTCTATTCATTTTTTTCGACTATTATGCTCCTCTTTCTTATTTTGTAGAGCTGACTGAGAATCACACAATCGGGAAATATGTCTAAGAAATCTCGGAAGGAAAAGGCCCCCGTTGTAGTGGAAGAAGCACCAGCAAAATTGGTGGTAATTGTAGATACTACCTGTCTAGGCCTCGGTAAAATCTCGTGGGAAGGCATCTATGCTTTACTCGAAGCAGAAGATCCAATGGAGATAGAAGAAGAAGCAACAATGGATGGAACCGATAAAATAGAAAGCACGCTCAATGATTTGGCCAGCTCCTTCCTCCATAAAATAGTAGCCTGAGCCAAAGTTTTACCATATAATGATCTAGTGAGATGGGTGATCGAAAGTATTAATATAACAGATAGAGCTTTCTTCACAGTCGATGGGAAGATGTTTGGGACATTCAAGCCTGAATATGTTAAGAAGATGTATCATTTTCTGGATCCCCAGCGGCACTACAACAAGGCATTTCTGGAAGCTTTCACTAAGGAGAATGACCTAGAGTCAGAACTTATCAAACAGTGGAGACATTTTCCAAACAAGCATAAACATGAATCCTCGGGTATGTACTCTATGGACTCCTTAGCATCTTTGTATTGTTATGCTACTGCAATGGTATGTAGCTCTTTGGAAGCCTAGATTCTGCTAGGTTTTCTATAGTAATGGTCCCATTAATAGAAGCAACAATCAACTCTCTTATTATGGATTGGGCAACCATTTTATCACATAAAATCGCCAGTCAAATATTAGATTATAGAAGAAACAGATTTGTCACCACCCGAGTTGTGCCTCCATTTTTTATGAGTGCCTACATAAAGGACACAATATATTTCAATTCTAACTTTCCCATTTTGGGTTGGAAATGAACTGTTCAAGATCGAACCCCCATTCATATTTATCACAAGTATCTATGGAATTCCGACTACAAGAATCACATATAGATAATTTACCATGGTTTTGTTTTACTTGTTCATCGAGCTATTTTTAACAAACTTGTTCCTTGGGTCTCTGACGAAGCCAAAATTGACTTAACTTCAATCGGTAGTTGGTTCGGGGAGGATGATTTCACCTATATTAGGGTTTTTTGGGAGTATAACAAACCCTCATGTCCTTCCACTCTATATCCCAGACAAGCTATTAGCTAGGGAAATAGCATACCAAATAGTGGAGAAGGGGATGACTAGAAACCTTAAAGACTCTAAAAAACAAGTGTGGCCTCCATTTCCCCTCCGTTGTGGCACTTACACATTGCATGACTTTAAACATGCTGAGAAAGAGGCAGAGAAAACTAAGGACCTGAGTCTAGTAGTGATTCCTAAGAGACAATATGATCCAAACAAGGTCGCTTACAATTTCACCAGTCAGGTGAAAATTGCTAAATTTATACATGAGGAGGATGAGTTTGATGATTTATTCGCTTCTGTAGAGTTATTTTGACAAGTAACTCATTTGGCAAGATTCAAACTAGGAGCCGCAAAGAAGGATAAATTCATGGATTACAGGACACGGAGGTTACAGACATTGCCTCTAGATTTATTGAATAGTACCCCTACTTTTCAGCAAGAAGAGCATAGCGGGGAGTAGACTATTGAAGAGATTTCCGGAAAAAGGGGAAACAATTGAAGAGACCAGTGAACCCCTTAGCACAAATGTTCATAGTGACCCCATCTTGATAAAAGAATGGGAACAATTTGATCAACAGATCAAAAATCCAGAGCGACCCTAAAAAATTATCGCATCAGCATTGCCCGCAACTCAACAACCCATAGTTACTGAGAGCATGATTGAAGGGACACCTAGTACAGACATAGCTCAGAAAGAAGTTGAAATAATCCCTGAAAATCCTTTAGGTGAAATTACATTAAATATTGAGGAGATACCACCTTTGGATGTCTTTTACAACCCTAAGCACAGGGCTATAGTTAGGAAATAGATAAAAAGGAGGAAAATTGACCAGAGATCATCCATAGCTCCTCAATCAGAATTTATGAATGTTATATGGAAGGATTCAGAGGTCAATCCTTCTGAGGATTTGACTAAGTTATCCCAATATGCAGGGGCTTACACAGCTTCCACAATTGATAAGGCCATTGAGGTTAATCTATTAATCAAAGAAAAATATCAAAGGGTTGCTCAACTTGATGAGAAAATAGCAGCAGAAAAACAGAAGATTAATCTGCTTGAGGAACAGTTGGCCAAAGAAAAATAGAGGAATGAGCAGCTCAAAGTTCAATTAAACCTGGAGAAACAAAATATTAACTATCATGCCATCCAGAAACAACAACAGTTGTCCCAGTAGCTACAACTTCAATTGACACGTCAACAAGGAATGAAGGCTAAAGAGGAGGAAATCTCACAATTACAACTATATACAGAATAGTTAAGAGATTATCCTAAGGTCGAGGAATTTAAGAAGGAAGCCCTAGAAACAAATAAGGCCTTATCGCAAAAACTCAATCTCCTTTGCCATAAAATATTGCTTGTCGACCCATTATGCATCATAACTACATCGTTGATCGATCAGGCAGTTAATACCATATTAGAATTTGAGGACACAGATGACAAGGTCACAAATTTTCTCAAATGGCAAAGCAAAATGGAAGGTAGAGCTGCTAACCTACTGAAAATTCAAGAGTTACATAAAGAAGTATTATTTTCAGAATGGGAAATGCAGTTAATAAAGGAAAAAAGGGCTACTTCCAGGGCCAGAGCTATAATGAACAATTTGTTAGAGCTAGTAAATGATAATTTATATGGAGTCAATTTGATTTCTGACTGTTCCCTTGGAAAGCTCCCAAAAGCGAAAATGTTAGAAAATTAATGGAAACATGATTTGGCCACCAAAGAAGAACAACTCAGCAAAGTATAAAGCCTTACTTGGGATGCATTTTGGTCCTTTTTGGTCAAGCCGCACAATCAATAGATGACCATAAAATGCCTTACCGACACTGTTGATCGCATGGTGCCTGAGCTTTCAGATGCCATGTACACGAGACAACTACACTCAAGGATGAGTCATCCTTCAGAAATTCAAAACATGCTCTCAATTTGTCAGTCTCTGGTACAGGAGAAGAAATAGATACAATGAATCTTTTCATAGGCAATCACACTACTATTTTTGAAATGCAAATCCCAGATTTGCATATTTATAGTTCCAACAACTCTAAGCGATTTTTGTTGATAGTTTGTTTTAATTCTATTATATAAACCCTTTCATGTTATTGAAGAATAAGTCCTCAATTTGTACAAAAACTAGACTTGAGAATTTGCACTTCTGCGCTTCTAAATTTATTTTTTTATGAGTAGTGGATCAAGGTTTCAGATTTTTGTGAAAGAACTTTTTCAAGACCTACATTTTTGTATCCCCTGGAAGTTTCTGGAATAAAGAGGTGGAACCGGAATTTTATTTACAAGTCAAGACTCAAATGCATGCGGTATTTCTATCACTGTTTTTTTTTTTCTTGATTTAATTGGCATTTCAATTAATTTTCTATTGTTGATGTATTCATACGCTTCAAATAATTCTATATTGAGTCACTTCTGAATGATTTAGAATTGTTACATTAGAGATATATATCAGCGATAAATATAATGATGTCATGCGATATGTTTTTATAATTACTTTGTTTAATTTCTTAAACAAAGTAATCATTATTTATATGCATATTTCTATGGATAAGTAAATCATCTATATGATTGTTTATCTGCTAGGAATTATTAAAAATCACATTTGTTATAAGATTACCTGGGTTATGTAGGTATATTTGTATATTTTGAAGTTATAGATTAAACCATCTACCATCTTCGATATACATTTTAAAACATTCATTCATTAAACCACACATTATTGGGAAACTGATCCCATAACCCCCAGTCGGAGCCACCATCCCAAATGGAAAAGCAGCTGTACTAAGTTCCAGACTGGGTGGTTATCCCCTAATGTTGGTGCTACGACTTTAGAGGCATCAACACCTCCACAGTTCTTTAGTTGGCTGCATCGCCAATTACTTGTGTTGGATGACTACGCATATGCTGACATAGATTTTTGATGGGATCCAGATCTACCTCTGCCATAGGGAGAACAATGGACTCATGTAGGTAAAGACTTATTTTTTGGATTTTTTCAAGTCTTATGATTTTTTTGTAAAAGTGTAAACTAACACTCAACTTATGATAAATGTGCAGATGTAGGACCCAAAGGACTACCTGGCATGTCGCCAATAGCATAGCGGGTTGCTCATCAGATAATGGGCGCTGACTATGAGGAAGGGGTGGATCCCTTAACTAAGATGGAGCGCAACCTAGAAGCGATTACTTGAGGAGTTCCAGAGTTTGCTACAATAGACGAGGTGCCACTATGTTGGCAGAGACACACAGTGGGAGTATCCGTGAGATTGTGTCGACTCTTCAGCGAAGTGATCAGAGCAGTCTTGTGCTATCATGAGCACCATGTAGGCTGATAGCCTTTTTAGCTCTTTTACACATTTTGTAGGCTTTGAAATCCAAGTTTCCCAGAACACTTTATTTTTTGAGATTTTGATGTAAAAACTTTGACAGACTCAATATATATATATATATATATATATATATATATATATATATATAGACATATATATTATTTTTTTCCTACTTATGTGTCCATAATATGATCAATTTTATAAATGACGCAAATGTCGATTAAGAACATCAGAGAAGTCTTGTGCTATCATGAGCACCATGCAGGCTGATAGCCTTTTTAGCTCTTTTACACATTTTGTAGGCTTTGAAATCCAAGTTTCCCAGAACACTTTATTTTTTGAGATTTTGATGTAAAAACTTTGACAGACTCAATATCTATATATATATATATATATATATATATATATATATATATATATATATACATATATATTCTTTTTTTCCTACTTATGTGTCCATAATATGATCAGTTTTATAAATGATGCAAATGTCGATTAAGAACATAATTGGCTAGTGCATCTGCTAATGTATTCAAATGTGTGGAATGTGTTGATATGTGATAAAACATGAAAGATTTCTCATTAAAAATAACCATAAACAAACCTTCTGCTCAATGTTATGATCATTGATGTCGTTATAAGTTCTTGGAATTCCAAAATGATCCAACCTTTGCTCAATTGAGTAGTGATATTCATAAATACGGAAATTTGCATAATTTAAAACTAAAATATTGCGAACAACAAATATCCATTATTCAATACTAATAACATTATCAATAACATCGTACCATTAACAATATTTTAGGAACTTGAATTCAACTCAATATTGTCGAGCTCACTTCTGATTATTGGTACCTACACAACATAGTCCTTGACATACATTGCCATTGTGTGGAAGTTCATTGTGCACAACTCGTTGTATCAACCTCCACACATCAATCTTTTGTACGATGATTACTTTTTATAATGTTGTTATATAATTACATGGAAAAGCATAAATGGATGTATAATACTAATGCTTGTAATGATTAACCATTAATACATATTAACTATATTAACTATATTCTTTTTTTATAATAATAATAGACTATGCATTTGGCAAAAGTAATGAATCGAATGAATTTATAAGCATAATTGGGACCACCATAAAACAATCTCAATACTTATAGTAAGAGCACTGATGTTTTAGCCTATTTGAATAAAAGGATAGGATGTATCGTAGCTACTCGTGCTAATGGACTCTAGCTCACAGTGCATGTAGAGGAAGTGTATCCACACGTAGCGTATGTGAAAGAAGTCGTGCAAATGTCATTGTGCAGAGAAAGCAATGCAGAGCAAGCATGAGTTGACACAAAATTGTAGTTGAAATGCGGACCCCACTTAATCAGTTGTAGAGATAGGAAGATTCACATGATTTATGACTAAAGTACTAGCAAAAATCGTATAAGTCCACCTCTTGCTTCAGTGGTATTGCAAGTATTTAATACTAAATTACCAAGTACAGTGATTCACACATTGAAAGTTTCATCTACACAAAGGAATTTCTCTGCACTTCCACACATATTCTAATTTGAAACATCATTTATAATTTAAATTTACTTAAATAACAGTAGTATACATTATTTAAAATTAAAATATTATCAATAATAGGTGCATAAATAATGCTAGCATCTGCACAATGCAAACTTGAAAACTTCTTTTGCTACAAACAAATATTTTGATCAATGTAATATAGTTTTTTACACAACTTTGTGTGAGAAATTTAGCCTATTGTGTGGAAGCGAGAAACTTTTCCTATTGTTTGAAACCTAGTTCATTTTGCAGAGCTATATATTTTATTTTATTGTTGGAAAACAAATACGTCATTACATTTATTATTGGAAAACGAATACATCATTACTGAGAAAACAACTAATAACTTTTGTGCGAGAAACTTAGCCTATTGTGCAGAAATTAGCTCATTGTGAGGAGCTTATAGCATATTATGTGGAACATAGCTCATTGCGTGGAGCTTATAACCTATTGTATGGAAATTAGTTCATTGTCCAAAGATAAGTGCCTATTGTGTGGAACTTAGCTCATTGTGCAGAGCTATTTATTTATTTTATTATTGGAAAACAAATGCGTCATTGCCTTTATTATTTGAAAACGAATACATCATTACCGACAAAACAACTAATAACTTTTGTGCCAGAAACTTAGCCTATTGTGCGGAAGCGAGATATTTAGCCTATTGTGTAGATCTTAGCTCATTGTGTAGAGCTTATAGCCTATTATGTGTCCATATATAACACATATGGAAGAAGTTGTGCAATCGTCATTGTGTGGAACAAGCAATGCAGAACAAGGAATGTGGATGAAATACATACCTCTCCGCACAAATATAAAAATGGTTACTAATTGTGTGAAAGAAGTTGTGCGGAGGCAACAATAACAACAAAATGCAAGTGTGAAAAACACTCTCGAATAAGGATTTAATAACGTATATATGAGAAAATAGAGGTGACGATAATGAGAAAATGAAAGTCTGAAAAACACTCTCTAATAAGGATTTAATAACGTATATACGAGAAAATGACTAGTTGTTCGAAGTAAGCTATCCAGAAACACATTGAAAGCTTCCTCTACACAATACAACTCATCAACACTTCCACACATATGCCAAATTATTTATAATTGAAATATTATCAATAATTCTGTGGAGCTATTTATATTATATTATTATTGGAAAATGAATACGTCATTATTGTTTTTATTTTATTTTGTTATTGGAAAACGAATACATTGTTACTGTTATAGACATTTTTGGGCACTGCAACCCCAATCATACATGTCCATAAACCAAGGGCTCCTAAGTCCCCAAAAGTGTTGCTTCACACCCTAAAGAAACAAGGTCAGCTAATTACATCATCTCCCAGAAGTTCTCCACAGAAAACTGCTCAGAACTGGTCAAAGCTTGACCATACAGACTGCCTAGTGAAAAGGGTGCAATTCATACTGGAAAGCCCTTCTGTAGGGTGCGATGGGCGAGAGTATACAAATGCCAGAGATAGTTTGCAAGGTGGATCGTCATGGAATCTTCCAGAAACTTCTCCTGTGACACTTGCCTCTCTAAATTCGCCCAGGGATGAGTAAGAGATCATCAATCTCCAAGTGGAATCAAGAACTATCAGAGAGAGGACACTAATCAAAATCCCAGAAGCTGACTCACCCCCTGCAATCATCTATATGGATCCCTCATCCCAGAGATCCAGAGGCTGGAATTTTGTATCTTGTAAGGAAGTGTTGTTGGTTTCTTGGTGGGATATCATAGTGTTGGGCGATCTAAGCTTTTCATGAGGTGAAGAAGGGCTTTCATGCTGGGAGGATGATGCTGGGTCAGAACAATTGGTTGTAATCCTCTTTGTTATTCTTGATATTAATAAAGCTATTCGTGTTTTCCTCCACATTCTTGTATGTTTGATGATATATGCATTTGTGTGGTCAATATATATCTGGTCCTATATTGTTTATGATTGTAGATCTCTGTTCTTCGATAGTATTATGTTTCTTTGATTCCACAGGTGCTCTTTGAAGCTGGGTAGACGAAGGCAAAATGGTAAGGATTTGTCAAAAGGGAGAGGAACCAAGCAAGGAACCAAGCGCAAGACTGAGGTTGGTGTCCTTTGTTCCCCTCTTATCTACTTCTCATAAAGGAAAGCGAAAGTAGTTTTAGTTTGTTTGTTTCTAAGATAGCTACCAGTCTTAGTGGGACTAGCAGCTCCAAGTGCAAACTAGATTTCCCAATAATAGTTACCGAGAAAATAACTAATAACTTTTGTGCGAGAAACTTAGCCTATTGTGTGGAACCTATCTCATTGTGTGGAGCTATTTGTTTTATTTTATTATTGGAAAACAAATATATCATTACCTTTATTATTGGAAAACGAATGCATCATTACCAAGAAAACAACTAATAACTTTTGTGCAAGAAACTTAGCCTATTGTGCGGAAGTGAGAAACATAGCCTATTGTACGAAAATTAGCTCATTATGTATAGCTTATAGCCTATTGTGTGGAACTCGGCTCATTATACGGAGCTTATAGCCTATTGTGCGAAACTTAGTTCATTGTGCAAAGCTTATGGCCTATTGTGCAGAAATTAGCTCATTGTGCGAAGCTATTTATTTTATTTTATTATTGAAAAATGAATACATCATTACCTTTATTATTGGAAAAATAAACATCATTACTGAGAAAACAACTAATAAATGTTATGTGAGAAACTTAGCCTATTGTGTGGAACATAGCTCATTGTGTGAAGCTTATAGCCTATTGTGCAACAATAACGAACACTTTTCCTATTGTGCGGAACCTAGCTCATTGTGTGGAGCTATTTTATAATTTTATTATTGGAAAATGAATATGTCATTGCATTTATTATTGGAAAATGAATACATCATTACCAAGAAAACAACTAATAACTTTTGTGCGAGAAACTTAGCCTATTGTGTGGAAGCGAGAAACTTAGCCTATTATGTGGAACTTAGCTCATTATGTGGAGCTTATAGCCTATTGTGTGGAACTTAGCTCATTGTACGGAGCTTATAGCCTATTATATGGAACTTAGTTTGATGTGCAGAGCTTAGGGCATATTGCGCGGAACTTATCTCATTGTAAGAAGTTATTTATTTTATTTTATTATTGGAAAATGAATACGTCATTACCTTTATTATTGGAAAATGAATACATCATTATCGAGAAAACAACTAACTGTTGTGTGAGAAACTTAGCCTATTATGTGGAACTTAGATCATTATGTGGAGCTTATAGCCTATTGTGTGGAAATAACATAAAGTTTGCCTATTTTGTGGAACCTAGCTCATTATGCAGAGCTATTTATTTTATTTTATTATTGGAAAATTAATATGCCATTACCTTTATTATTGGAAAACGAATACATGATTATCGAGAAAACAACTAATAACTTTTGTGCAAAAAACTTAGGCTATTGTATGGAAGTGAGAAACTTAGCCTATTGTATGAAACTTAGCTCATTGTGCAGAGCTTATATCCTGTTGTGTAGAACTTAACTCATTGTGCATATTTTATAGCCTATTGTGTAGAACTTAGCCCATTTTGTGGAGCTTATAGCCTATTGTGTGGAACTTAGCTCATCGTACAGAGCTTACATCCTGTTGTGCACAACTTAATTCATTGTGTAGAACTTAGGGCCTATTGTGTGGAACTTAGCTCATTGTGCGGAACTTATAGCCTATTATGCAGAACTTAACTCATTGTGCAGAGCTTTAGCTTATTGTGCGGAACTTAGCTCATTGTGCGAAACTTAGCTCATTGTGCGAAACTATTGATTTTATTTTAATATTGGAAACGACTATGTAAAAAAATCAATTAAATAGTGGTAGAGCCAGGGCTATGCTACATTGTAGCTATTACCCTTTCTTATTTAAATTTTTATTTTATTTTTAAAAATTTATTTCCCCAAAAAATATTTACATTTTTTTCTCAAATATTTTTAATGTATATTATTAATAAATAAATAAATAATAATCTAGACGGTATTATGTAATGTCGCTTTTAGATTTATAATGAACTTTATGTTTTTTTTTTTTTTTTTTTATGGTACCAATGGTCAAGGCCATAGTGTTAATTAATTAATAATTTTAACGCCAAAAATAAAATAAAAAATTTAGACAAAAATTGAAAAACACTTAAAAAAAAGCATTTTAAAAAGAAGAAAAAGAAAGATAGAGACATTTTTAAAGTTTGTTTATAGTCATGATATTTGATCTTTAATACCATGGTTGAAAAATGTTTGAATTCTAACCTAAAAAAAGGGGGTGGTGCTACATCACTATTGCATTATAGCATGCTTTTTCTTGTCTTCTTCGTGATGATATTTAGTCTTTAATGCCATGATTGACATTTTTTTTAATTTTAACCCTAAAAAAAAGAGGTGATGTTGCATCACCACTTTTGCATTTTGACGTGGTCACATGTCTTTCTTAATCATCATATTTGGTTTTTAATGTCATGGTTGATTTTTTCTTGGAACTTTAATCCTAAAATGAAAATAGGGTGATGCTACATCATCATTTTCCAACTCAGCATCATAATCATGATTTTATGTGACCTCCAAAAAATATGAGAACTTGGTAAAGTTCTCATTAAGTTGGTAAAATTGTTTTGCGAGGAATGTATATGTATGTATGTATGTGTGTATGTATATAATTTATTAAATCAAATTTAAATTCAAAGGGAAAATTAGTAACATCAATAATCGTATGAGCCTCAATGTTATGTTATGTAGGTCTAGATACGAATTAATGATGTATTATAAAATTTATCTTAAGCTACATCATACTTGACCTTAGGAATGCTTAATAACATGATCACTGTAAGATTAGTCTTCAAGTGCTTTTCCTCACTCATACCATATGTTGACATCTTCTTTTCAAATTTGTGTAATTTCTTTTGAATACATAAGACAAAGCATGAAGTCATCATAGAAAAAAGAAGTTAAAGATCAATAAAAAATTTAAATTATAAGACTCAATAAACACGATCACTGGATAAAAGAGTCTAAAAGAACTATTTACAAAGAGTATGTCGAAGGATAGAAGGAGCATTAGAAACCAAATATTCAAGTATAGACACAATTTCTACAAGGCTCAAGGGCATCATGAAAGATTGGTAATCGATAAAGATCCAATCCTAAACCCCAAGGTAGATAGGTGGATGAACCATTAATAAAGATCCCAACCTTAACCTCCTATATAGTCAAATAACGGATAGTAAGCTCACAACGGTAGTATATTTGGTATTAAGGTAAAAAAATTAGTTGGAGTTCTTTTCCTTTTTCTTATCTAAGCAAAATAAATGGGGTGGTTGTTTTCACCACAACATATCACAATCTTTAACAAAAATATTATTCTTAATAAGCTAAGAACTACCTCTCATGATTTTTATAGACAGATTTGTAGATGGGCTTTCTAAAAACTCATTGGAAAAAGGGACTTTATAATTTATGCAACTTAGACAAGATTGAATATTCATCTCCTAATTTCTTTATTCACTTTCTTTATCTAGTTCCTATATACCAAGATGGTCTAGAGGATGTTAAAATACATCATAATCAATATATCAAGTATGTATAAAGGAAGGTTCACTTAGTGAACCTATAACATATAACACATGCATTAATGCGATATTATTGAATGATCATATTTTACTAAACCCCACTTTGAATACAGTTTTCCAGCTAAAAAACACCTTATTTTCACTAGATATCCTACATATCCATTTTTGTGATGCTTTTAATAACCTTTTTTATTTTTGTCCTTATTATAGTGGTATGACACAAGTTTATATGCCTTGAATGAGGATTATGCAAAATGATGGACTTCTATTTTTATTCTTTATTCTAATTTAACCAACAAACCAATTGAATATTGATAGAGAGTATTCTAACCACATTAATTTCATTACAAAATCTAATGAGTTCAAAATAATCCAAAGCACCCAAATCATGCCTCCTATTTTTTCTAAAATATTCAAGAGAAAACCACACAAAAAGACTAATAACAAAGATGTTAGCTTTCGATTCATTCATATATTAATGCCCACTTCACTCTCCATAATGGGTAAAGAAAATGCTTTCCAGAAACTAGGCATAAATTCTTGTGTCCTTTTAATTGTTTCTACCTAATCCTTTCCTTAGGTAGTTTTTTCATTAAATTGGCTGAAGACATGATTATTGTAAACTTTAAGACACGAAATAACTTGGAAAGAAAACATCGAAAGAAAATGAATGTCATTGTAAACCTTAAAGGGCATAGGCAAGTCAATTCAAATTCATGTCTATTCACCCCAACACACCCTAAATACTTAACTCTAAACCCCAAAATATCTATATACTTTTAAGATATTTAAAAAACCCCTTTACCTCTGTAATATATATATTACAGCCAATAATCATTGCTCCCTAAATACCTAACTCTAAACCCAAAAATATCTATATACTTTTAAGATATTTAAAATAATCCTTTACCTCTATATATTAGCCAATAATCAATGCTTTCATTTTTAAAAGTTTGAACTCTCCAAGTTGAATTTATATGATATAAAATTGTGTAATTATTGAACCCCATGTGATATGGATTTGACTATAATTTCAAATGTGCATTCAAGTAGTATCTATATAACACATTTATATTCTATTAATATAAATTTATATTATTTATTATATATTGGGGGGATCTTGGTACTCACCCATATTTAATGGTTGGTATATGACACTTAATTTGGAAAGCACTTCGAATGAGGTTGTAAAAATGTAATCAACATATTATAATAGGTATATAGAAAATGAAATAGATTTTTTTTTAAATAGAAAATGAAATATGGTTTGGACTTTAACCGATAAACAAGTTTTCGTATTTTTGGTATTTGAAAAAACTTCAATAAGCTCGTAGGCCATTGGAAAACTAATGTCATGATGTTTTTCCAACCTTGGTTGATTTTGGAGCCTCACGATTGTTGGTGGGTCATATGACATCATCGAACAACAACGTTATTAATACCAAAATCCCTTGTCATAAATGGGGTAATTTGGAAAAGTACTAGTCAATGCTTAAAATGGACAATGAAAATCGTTCTAAATAACGAGTGACGTTATTTTTTTTTTATTATTATTATTTGTAATATTGTTATACATATTAGGGATAAGTTAAATCATAACCTAAATTATTTAATAATAAGTTGGGAAGAAATAAGAAATAATAAAATTTAAAATTGATAAATAATATATTAATATTTAAATAATATTGATTATTATGTTAGTTGGGTGTATTTTAGGTGGTTAAATGAATGATTGTTATTTTTTTTTAAATAGGTTCATCTTCCATAAATAATATGATCAACCTTGTTTTAGTGGCTTCAAGCATTGTTGATGATTTTGGACAGTATGTCTAGGAAAAAATATATATACTCTTCATATAAAAATATGTTTTGTTTACACTTTTTCTATTATAAATATAATAATTGTAACATTTTTATTTTGATATTTAAATGAATTTGTAATTAATTGTAATTAATTATATTGATAGAATTGTATTGTGTTTGTTTATGTGGATGTGTCACTGTTATAAAAAATAACAATGTGATGAATCTAGAAATAATGTATATGTAATCTAAATGATTGATTAATGATTATGTTGACATAACGAACTAAGAGCATGGGAACATTGATATTGGCTACAATACCATGAGTAAGAGAATGATGAGGGTCTTACAGGAATTGTCTTGCCAAAGCCTTGCCATGAAATTTGAAATTAAAATTATGAGACTTTTCCCTCCTACCCAAGAACCAATTGATTGTGAATAACTAGGTAGTAGGTAGTTGGAATAGTCACCTTCATAAATATGAAAGTTAGGGTGGTAATTACAACAATTCTTCAAAATTTAATAGAAAGAATAAGTTGAGTATATTCATTGGATTTTGAACTTGATCCATGGATAACTTGGGAGACTAAGGTAAATGTAGGAGTATATAGCAGCAAAATACATTGATTATAGAAAATTCTAGAAGGAGGTAGATCCCCATGAAAGAAAAAAAGTGTGTTACATTCCTTCACATAGGGATTCAACCATACACATATAGAGAGAGTCACCCACATAGAGTAGACGCACATGGATGTATGGTTAGTGAGAATTGTGAGTAAAATGTTGCCAATCTTGAGTGGAGTGATGGTTGGAGAATTTTGGATGAATAGACAATGTTTTGAATGCAAAAATATGCCCAAAAAATGTCAATCATGGATTGGAATGATGATGGTGTGATTTGGGCTCCCTAAAAATATTTTTTCTTGTTAAACACTTGCAAAAGTGCTTTGGACTCTAGCTAGTCATAGTGGGCTATAACACCGGTAGTGAACTCCACTTCTAATGACAACTTGGATCTCTGGGATTGAAGTTGGTTCAAGCTATTTCGATTAGGAATTGGAAAAATTGGACTAATTGATTTGGTTTCTAAAAGGACTTCAGAATGATCTTCAATTTTTTGTAGGCATGGATTATTGAATGGAATTCTTTGAATAGGGTATTGTTGGAGAAGACTTATAACATAGTTTATAAATTAGAATCAAATTTGTCTTACTCCCACCCCCTTATCAACTTTATATTTTATCGACCAACCCATCTATTTATTTCTCCTCCCCACCATATAGGTATCCTTTTCTAGATATATGGACTTTCATTTGTTATTTTGCGTGATGCCAAAGTTGATTTAATGTGTACTAGTTGAGCATGATAAGCAAGAGTGGGGAAATCACCAAGGGATTCTAGAGAAGTGAATGGATTCCCTTATTTTCTTTACTAACCATTTGAGAGGCATATGGAGATCATAGAGGTCATAGCTCAGTTGGGAAAATAAATCCCTAACTCTATCATATGTGTGAAGTAGAGTTTCTTTCACCTAGCCCAATTACCACTAAGTTGTTAGTTTTCCCCTTGTGGTATCATGGTCTCGCTAGGAGGTCGGAAATTGTAAAAAGTTGATGTGCATCTAAGTCTATGGTTGGGTTGGAAAGACTTCTTCTCATATTGGTTTCCAACTTGAAAGTTCATATAAGTGTTTCCTCTATACATTTGACTATTCTTAATTTTCTCTTGAATAAATCTAGTAAAAGTTTATTACTATTTGATGTTTTGATAATGAAAATTGTGTTTATATGATTATGGTATACATACATGTTCATGAAAATATGTAAAGCTATATTTTAGTTTAATATATCTTTGTAAAAGTGTATATTAATCCAAGATTACATACAAGTATAATAATAAAATTTGTGAAATATAAAATAAAAAAAATAATTAATATATTTGTATTTAATTTTAGTTATTAATGGAATTGTATATTGTATTTACTAGATTATTTAAATTATGAATTTATTTAAAATTGTATGTTATTTTTTTTACCAGAATAAATTATATTGTTTAAATAGTATGAGGTAGTTTGTCAATTGGGTTATAAAGGAATAATTGTTATCTTTCCTATCTAGATTCAATTAAGGTAGGAGACATGGTGAACTTTGTTGTAATGAATTTTAACCTTATTGTTATAATATTTCTCATGGAAAAAAAGAAACAAGAGTTTGATTTAAAGTTAATGGTCAAATTCCTAAATGCCCTAAATATGTAATAGTGGATTTTTTAATTTTCAATATTTTTTGTTTGTTCTAAAGTGGTAAAAATATCATAAGTTAATAGTCAATTGATAATAAAGATAGTTATTAACAATATTCATAAATGTGGGTTGATTCATCATTATTATTTAATGAAAATTATTGTTATAGTTTAGTGATCCATAAGAGGGTATACTTTTAGTCTTAGTAGATGTCTTTGGGTCTTGGGTCATTAATATGTTTTTTCACATCTAAAAAGACTAACACTTAACCAATTATAAGTAGTTTTAAGTCTTACTTTAAAGCCAAAAGAAAATTTTAGTGTAAATGATATTAAAAATAAAAATTCATTGTAGTCATTGTCCATAAAATGGTGTCTTTTTAGTAATATCTTACCTTAATTCCATGTATAAAAGTACATTACTCCAATTATAATTCCCCTTCTTGCTAAAATGAGATTTTGAATATATATATATATATATATATATATATGTATGTATGATTTAATTTGAAAAAGAAAAAATATTGTTGAATACATTTGATAAGGTAGTTATTATCAGTTGTTATTTATGAATGTAGGTTGATTCATTAGTGTTATTTAAGTAAAATCACCTCATGTAAAGTAATTTGTTGGTACTCCTATTGATGCGTATGAACCTTAGGTCATTAACATATTATCTTACATTCAAAAAGATGAACTCATAGCTAATTAAAAATAGTTTTGTTATCTTAGATAACTAAAAGATAGTTTTTTTTTTTTTAATCTTAGATAACCAAAAGATAGTTTTAATGTAAGTAATAGTTGTAAAAAAACGAATTTCTCTTATACAATCAACAATTTTATTTTTTTTTGTAACTAGAGGAATCAACAATTTGGTCTGTCTTGTATGTCTCTTATACGCCCGTGACATGTGTCATTTCTGCTACTATACCTTTGAGGCTTATGACTTGTCCTCATCTCCATAGACTAGGTTACAATAGGGGGATTGAACCTTGGATCTCTTAGTTTCCACCATTTCATATCACTTCGATCACCAATTAAGCTACCCCTAAGACAAAACAATCATCAATATTAAAATCATATTTCTTTCCAATAATATCTAACTTTAATTCTAAATAAAACTATAAATTTAATATAGTTTAACTTCTTACTTAAATGATTAATTTAACTTCTTACTTAAATAAAACTTTCAACGATTTTTTCAAATATTTTAATTCAAAAAATATATAAAAAAAAATTCAATAATAATTTCTATTATTTTAATTAAATATATATATATATTATTGTTAAGTGATTATTTTAATTCAAAATATATATATATATATATATATATATATATTATTGTTAGGTGCATATGTAAAGATTCTAGAACACTTTCAAGGTGGGGTCTCCCGATAATGCATTGCTATCGACAAGAATGATGACGATTTGAAACACAATCCTTCAACGCCCACCAAACAACTTTTGCCAACGTAAATGAAACACGTGCCCCAATCTTAGCCACATTTACAAAAATTATATAATTGAAAAAGGTGATGCAATTTGCTTTGCTTTTGGAATTTAGTGGTAGGCATGGGTCTTGTGAGACCAGAGACAAATAACAGAAGTAATAAATAAGAAAAGCTTATAATTGGTGGTAATAAATAAGACAAGCTTATTATATGATTGATTCACGTAATTTGAAATGTGTAATTTACATGAAGGGGGTAGGGGTCACTAGGGAAGAAGAGTGTATGTGGGGAGTATGAGAGGTGGGAAAAAGGTAAGGATCCATGCAACTTGATGGGCACTTCTATACCTTTCGCATATCAATTCATTCACAGTACCAATATGGGCACTTTTATACTTGTGTCATATCAGTTCAACCACACAAATAACTATAAAGGGAATTCTCCTATCTGTTGGAAGTTAGGCTAGCAATGAAAATATATATTATATTTGTCAAACTTTGCCTTTTATAAAGGAGATATGTATTCCCCAAAGGGAGAAAGTAATCATGAATGTGGGGCCCAAAGATTTAGGTGATGAGATCTCCATTTGAGGAAAGTTTGATGATCCTTTACCAGGTTACAACGTATCATATCTTCCAACAATTTTTTATTAATGTTATAATGATTAGTGACGAGTCCAGCCTCATCGATTAACTAAGCCCATGCATCTCTTAGGGTCTTCTTTATGCCCAAAATGGTATGCCCCACTGCATTCATTGTAGGCAATTTGATTTCATAGGGTGGGATGGAACTACTTTAGGAAATGAATTTATAAACCATAAAGAACCTGCATGTAGATGTATGATATCCTTCCTAGACCCTTCATGTAGATGTATGATATCCTTCCCACTCTTTTAAGGGGTCCACGAAACATAAGTTTGTTTCCAGCTACATAGAAACATGCAACATTAATAAAAAGGGTGGTGGTCAAACATGATTATGGCTATTCACCAATAGGATGCGTACATAATAAAAACTTAATGGAGGAGGTGATGACACTAACAATACAAATCTTGTTAAATGTTTTTATTTGAAAGAATATAATCATTGGCAGGCTCTAGTTACTATTTTCTAATTCCAAATCCAACTCATGGGCCTCTCTTCCTACAAGAATTACTTAAATGTCTAATCTTCCATTGACATTTGGTTTCCATTGTCTATTATTATAAGAAAAAGTTTTTTTTTTAATTATTATTATGTTTTAATTATAAAAATTAATAATTGGGTTGGTTTTGTATTTGTAAGGTTGATTTTAATTACTACCATTATAATTGAGTATGTTTTTTAGATACAGATAAATTAAAAATATTCGAATTTCTAATTTTTTATACATAATATTTCATTTTTACAACCATCATCTAATTTATTGCTCTGGAACCTAATTTTTTTTTAATAATTATTTCAATGATAACTAATATATATATATATATATATATATATATATATATATATATAGTATTACTTTTCAATGTATATATCTATATATATATTTTATTTTTGAATGAATAGATGTACTTTTATATAATAAAAAATATTTTTATTATAAATTGTTGTGATAGTATGATATAAAATGTGAAAATAAAATTACAATAATATTTTAAAGAAATCAACTATCTAAATTATAAAAATGTCAATATTATTTTTTAAAATAGATTTATTATATAATATTGGAGATATTGTCTTGTATATTGTAAAAGAAAAATTATTAATAACAAAACATTTTTTAATTAAAAAAGAAAAAATAATAATAAGGCTCATATTGTATTTCCTCTTTATAACATATTTTATGTATCAAACCA
Source organism: Pinus tabuliformis (assembly GCA_031772625.1). Lineage (NCBI taxonomy): Eukaryota > Viridiplantae > Streptophyta > Pinopsida > Pinales > Pinaceae > Pinus > Pinus tabuliformis. The sequence continues at coordinate 538,550,731 of CM062807.1, read as the reverse complement.
TTCTCTATGTGTAGCATCTCTTTTTTTATATAGGTTTCAAGATATGGATATCTGGTCTTTAATTGAATTTTGATGCCAAAATATGCATACGTGTCTAGTTTCCATTTGAGGCCATGATATGATCACCATGCAAAGAAACACTCATAAAACCAATACCCATTTGCTCAAACTCTACCATAAGAAGCTCAAGAAAGGGTGAACAACTAACCAACTTACATAGCTCAAGAAATGGTGAACAACTACCCAACTTACTTTTGAAGAGTTTTTACTTGCAAACTAATCTCTAACTATTTCCCTTATAAATACTCATGAAATCATTTACTTCCATCTTCCATTTATGAATATTTAACTATGCTTCTTGCTACATCAATTACATAGTTGTCCTTGACCTTATTTTCCTTCAATATGCATCGAGAAAACTCATCTTTCCAATGATTCCATGTGATAGTCCAATTCACTACACTACATTGTGATTATGTTGTTTCTTTTTTATGAGGTTATGTTATAACACTTTCATTTTACATAAAAACTCAATAATTATTATGACAAAATGTGTTATTTTAATAGAGAAATTAAAACAATAAATTATATAGGTAGGAATTGTTTATATGTAATTTTTTTTGGAGTTTCCAATAGATTTTTGGCCATAATCTAGAGAAACAAAATTGTGGTCAAATCTTGATTTGTGTTGTTTAAACTACAATTTTGATTACATATATGGATTTATCACCCTAAAAAACCCCTAGGGCACTTCGATTGTGAAGAGTTCACCCATAAAACTTGTGATTTCAATGAATCCCTGTCGATTCTAGCCAAATTAGATAGGAAAATAAGCCAGAAAACTTTTCAAAAAATCTCACATATAGACAACACCAATTATATATATCAAATTTATATAGTCTACTATAATAATTAGAGTGTATGAATATAAAATTAGGGTGTATTCTAGGTTATAGACATAATGATCTTTTTCACGATATTTTTCTGGTTAATTTTAACCAAAATCCTATAAATATTTTTAAAAACTTGAGTTTAAGTTGTTTAATCTGTAGAATTCAAGTGCCCAAGGGGATTTTCAGGTGCTGAATCTATTTATGCATTTGATTTTTTTTTTTTTAAGCTTGGTAGGACCCTTCATTTTCTATTTATAAACGACAAATTTACACCACATATATGAGCTAGGTGGCCTCAACTTGCCCAATGGGAAACCAAGTCTGTTGGCCACCTATCCTCGTTATAAGCCATCCAAAAATAGTAAAGTTTCAGTCTTTTTAACCAAGCTAAGTATGTCTCAGTTTCATGACAAGACGCTATATGTCTATCTATCATAAGCATGCATAATGTAAAGTAAATGCTACCCACATAAAAACAAAAATAAACCAGATTAACTAACTATTCCTGCTGCTCTTCTGATGTTGATTCCACTGGTGCTGGATCCTTGATAGTTTCCCCAGGCATCTCAGTTAATTCAATGATGCATGGGATGTGCCTTTGGATTCTATCCAGACGGATGTCCTACTTGTGGAGCTGGAATTGGATTCGTTGCAAATCCTGTTTGTAGTTGGGCATGTCTTGGAGGGACAGAGCCATCCCCACCGATATTTGTTCCATGGCCTTCCCCAACAGGCTTTTCATAAGCCAGTAGAGATAAAGGGTCTGTTTGAATTAGGTTATCCTTCCTCTGGTATTCCTAGGATTTGGGACTAAAGTCCTCCAATTCTCTATCTCCTCCTCTGTCTCACTATTTTGCTTAATTTCTTCCTCCCATTCTTCCAACAGATTACAGATTCCTACATATGTTCCCTCTCGGTATGTCACGGCGGATTCACTAATGAGATGCTCAACAAACTTCCTTCCTCATCACGGTTCCGAAGTGCTCAGGTCTTTGTCTTTTACAGGCTCCCTCCCACGTCTGTCGTGGCCCTTTCCTCTCGTTGGATGAGCCATCTCCACTCTGTTTGAAACCTATTCACAGGAAAGAGGTGTTAACCTCTAGCTTTGATTCTTATTGTCGACGTTCTCCTTAATCCTTGTCCTAGCCCAATTAATCTCGGAGCAGGTCGCAGGTTGGGTGACAGCCTAGTCAAAAGATGAGGCCAGTCTCCTTATCCTATCGGGCTTCTCTCTTCTCCCTTCCTGGTGCCGCTCATACCCTAAATGGTTGGCGGTCCCCTCTCTCGGCCATGCAAGAATCCCCGTGCTCAGGTAAGCCTTCCCATTCCCCTCTGCCCAGTCATCCTTCGCTGCTCCTCTGCTCTTCTTATACGCATTCATTCCCCCTAGGGTCCTAATAGGTTTCTCTGCATGTCTCCTATTCCCCATTCCCCCAGCCTTGACAGGGTTTCCTTTGCTGCTCCTCCCAATAACCCCTACTTTTAACTATGTATCTTGAGCCTCAATTATTGGGTTGTAATCTACCCATCCCTAGTACACAACCTCTCCCGTTCTACCCCAATTAATGTGCGAGGTCACAATGCAACTCTTAGGAGGGGCTTCCTGGCCACTGGCCAGGTCAATACCCAGATGCCTTATAACCAAGACGCAGAACTAGACAACAACCATGCAATGTCTACAACACTTTCCCCAGTGAGTCCCCCAATTCCCCTTCATAGGTTTCTCTCGATCCCTCCAGTAAGAAACAAACCATGTCGCCATTGCAAGAGGGTTGCAAGGCCAAGATACATACCCGTTCTCACTCCTCGGATGTTGTCGATGGTTCCAACGCCTTCTTGCTCTAGTGCTCTAGCTCCAAACTCCGTAAACAACAATAAAATTTCCACTCAACTATCTTTCCTTAACTACTGTGCCTCCCTCCTCGTCCCTGTCGTGCCTGCCACCTTTCCCACCACCCTTGCATGTACTCATGCGAAGGGCCACCACACCCATTGCCTTGAGCGTGTGGGGAGCGGTGGGTGGTAGCACACACCCCGATTGAGGTATTTGAAAATATATTTTAAATAACAAAAAATCACATTATAGTTTTAAATTTTATCACCAAATTCAAGTAAAAAAAACTATTTCGTTTATGAGTTAAACTACACCTAAAATTAAAAATAAAATCAATTATTTTATTGAAACTATTGCAATTCCCCAAACAAATATTCCACTTCATTTCCTTTAAAAATAAAAAATAATGCTCAACAATTGTTACGCCTAATAAATACATATTCATTAACCTCATTGAATCGAGAGGCTCATTCTACAACCATAAGTTTGTCCATCCATATGTCCTCCTTTAAAATAAAATTAAAAATTAAACATTATGTTCTAAATAGAAAAATAATGTTAGCTATAACTAAAAAATGAATAGAAGTAAAAATTGTAGAAGATAGAACGTTAATTTGGTCCTATATATACTTTATTTAGCATTCAAAAATACAATTTAAACAACGAAAACCAACATAATGTATTTTTCACTCTAAAGAAGCTTGCATGTGAAGAAATTTGATCCCTCTCCACTAATGTTAGATACATACTTAAATTGGAACTATACTGGTTTACTTTAAATTTAAAAATAACTATCAACAACTATAGCACCTAATAAATAAATATGTACTCATAAACTGAACATTTTCTTTAAAATAAAAAATAACCATGAACAACTATTACCCATGACAAATAAAAATAATAGATATAGATTTCAATTAATACATATTATATGTAATTTTAAAAATAATGAGTCTACTGGGGTATGAAGAGATTACTCGCCAAGGCTATGGAACAAGTGGCATTTGAAATGGTGGAGCTGGCTCAAGGAATGCCCACCCTTAAAAGAGAACTGAAGAATATCCAAATGACTCTTCTCATGCAGGATAGGAAGATGGACAAGCTGGTGCAGCTGTTTAAAGCAAGTAGAATAGCGGTTAAAGCAGAAAATGAGGTCAAGCCTGATGCCATGAAGCAGTAGAATATCCAGATGTCGACAGGAGGTTTTTCTATGAATCTTTTTGTATTTTTGATATATTAGATGGTCTGGTTTCCAGTTATGAACAGTATGTTTTTAGGACGGATAGAAGTGTTTTTAGCATGGTTAGATAGACTGAACATCTACTTTTTTTGGATGGCTGTTATATACTATCGAAGGCCACCCGGTTTCCCTTCTGGGTGGGTGGCGTCCTGCTTATGTATGTACATTTTCTTTTAGTAATAGAATCTTGCCTTAGTTTACAAAAAAAATAAAATAATGATTGATAATAAATTAAAAAGTATGTTGCTTCATTGTTTTAAAATCCATATTTAGACATTTATCCCTTTCGTTAATATGTTTAGATCATATTGAGGATAAGCTTGTACTTAGATTTAAAACTAGTAAATAGTAAGTTAAAAGAATGATTTTTTTAATGAGTTTTAAGTATTAATTTAAGATTTATATAATTAGTTTCGATTTATTTTAATTTAGGATTTATAATTTTAGGGGTAATTTAATTGGTGATTAAAGTAATGTGAAATCTGTGAAAATTGAGAGATCCAAGATTCAAATCCATTCGTTGTGATTTGATTTACTAAGAGGAGTACATGCCTTAAACCGCCTAGACATTTACTAATAGAAAAGAATCAAATCTCTTTTCCGTATAAAAAAGATTTGATTCCTCTCGATGCTCAATAGATCCAAAATTAAAATAAATCTACGTTGGTTTCATTATAATTATTAATTTTATGTTTTTTTATTTTATTTTATTTTTATTTTTAGTTTTATGTAATTTGACCCATTAAAATGTTTTAATAATAATGATAATGATAATTATTAATTACTATAATATATTTAAATTTAAATTTTATTTTATTTTGGCCAAATCAACATTACAACATCTTGACCACTTTGACCACTTTAGACTGAAAAACACCTCTCAATTTAATAAAATACTTATAAAATTTTAAAATTAAAATTATGTTTTTGGAGCTTGCTCTTTTTATGAAATACGTAAATCATTTAAAATTTAAGTTTTTTTTTGTAAGCTTGGAAAGACTACATCTTCATCATGTCCAATATATCAACCAGGAAGGGAATTGAACCAGTGACTTCACACCAAGGAGTGTCTTAACAGAGCACCCGATCACTCTCTATCCAAGACCCCTGGACTTAAAAAGCTAACGTTTATCTCCTTATAAATTATCATAAATTATTTCATGTTGCTTAATTTTTTTTAAATAATAATGATAAGTTAACTTACATTTATTTATATATTCTTCTCTCCTTGTCTTTTTCCAAATTCTTCGGCCAAACATTTAATGTAATTAATTTTATGTTTCTAGAATTACTTTAGGTGTATGCTTTTTATTTTCCATGTTTATTTTTCCCAAATGTCATTGTCCATTTTTTTTGTATATATAAATATTAATTGTATTTTTCTAATCCCTTGGATAAGCATGCTTTTTTCAATTTTGAAATATTGCAATCAATGTAGTTAGCTTATAATGCTCAAATTGGAATCCTTTAACTAAATATTTATGAGTGAAATTAGAGACTTGAATCTAAGTAAAGTAAACCACAATGCCCCATTTTCACTAACTTGGAAAGTCCCTATTAACATGAACATCAATCTTAATATTTATATATTTAATTTATAAAAAAAATTGTTAGTATCATCATGGTTGTTTCTCACACCTTCATGAGACTACATCATTTCTACTTAATAAACTTGTCTTATAAGATATTGATGAATACCTCTAAGCTCACTAGATATTAACAAAAACCTCTCAAAATGCTTTCTTCAACCCCTTCCAATACATCATTGGAATAAACATAACCTCTAATCTAATGCCTATACATTACCCCAATACTTATCATATATTAAATTTATTTCTTATAATTTTCAAGCTCCGTATATAAATAAATACGGTAATCAACGAAATAAAGTCCTTGCTAATGAGAGTGAGGACTCGATGTTATTTGAAAAAAAGCTAAAGTTAAGAATGAAGACAAGAGTATAGGATTTGAATAAAACATGTTAAATATTGAATTAGTTGCATACAATCTAAACAAAAATATTTGAATGTTATATTTGTGATTAAATATTCATTATTAGGAAGTTGAAAATGGCATACATAGTTATCATACGATATGTAATATTTCCTAGATTGAAAATTTTATTCGGTATAACTTCGATTATAAATATAAAACTAACCTCATATTATTATAATTATTATTTTTAAAAGATGGTTAAATTTTATATTAACAAAGGTTGGATTTTGGGCCAGAACTCTTACAAAGGTCAATTGCATTTTGTTCAATGATATTTTCTGATGATTATTCTTTTAAAAAAGTATCAAATTATCGGCATTCTTACATATTCTAAAGCCATAACAACTATACATTCTATAAAATGCTCTTAGGATCAAACAAAACTTGCATGGTAGCACTAAAACAAAGCGACAACCAAAAAAATATTTCCAATCATCAGTTGTATCTATTTCCAAGGTAATCTTCCCCACGCGGTTGTCGAATATTCTTCATTGAAGCAGAGCCAGAGCTAGTACCATTCGGGCTGAACTGAGAATTTCCAACAATGATATTTTCCAGTGTAGCCACCTGGGCATTGAGAGCCACAATCTCGTCCCTTAAGGCATTCATGGAATTTTCCATATCGCTGAGGTGACAAAGAATTTTTTCCTTCATTAATAGTTGAAATGACTATTGCAGTCAATAAGCCATGTAATCATGACTCTTACGGCCATCAAGGAGGGCTTTTGCTACATCCAAAACATGATCCAAGGTGTTTCTCTTCGAGCCAAGGTTAGTGTAATTATGGTTCTCTGCCATAGTCAAGGACATCCACAAAGAACCTAAAAGAACTCACCACCCTTATGACGCTCTTCAGGCATAAACCATACTTCATATCTACTAAAAAAATCCCAACAGACCATTAAATAACACTTGCCATTGAGCCATGAGCCTGATTGATACAAAAAATCCATTGCATAACCAAAATCCTAAGAAGTGTGGGAATCCAGAGTCACCATTAACTTCAATTCAATGAATAGGGTATGTTCCAATGCATTCAAATAAAGACCCACCCACTCCAACCGAAGGATGGACTAATGGTTGTACTAGATTGAGCTATTATAATTTATGATTAGTTTCCACTTGTGGCAAGGGATGTGCCACCAGGAGAGAAGTTTAAAATTTTGTGAGTAAGGGTAGACTGAAAACCCGACCATCGATCCCATCAACTTATGAATTTGAGCTAGGATGAGACTGAAATGCTTAGTGTAGGAACTTGGCCCTAGGAGCCATAAATTATTTTGGTGAGATATTGCCTTACTGACGATTGCATACCTTTTAGGTTTTTCCATATTTAAGGGAGAGGGTGATATTTTAAAATTTTCAAGTTTATAATGATTTTCCTTTGGCCTAGGGAAGAGCCCCTTTTTCCAACCTGTTTTCCATCTCATTAAGATGCATATACACATATAAACTCCATTTTCTCAAACTGAGAAGTAATTAATGAAATCATTTGTTGAATAGGAGGAATATCACCGGATTTTTCTCCTAATACTTAGTGAATAATAAGCAATGAATCGTCACAAAGAATTTCTTGGTCAACGATAGTTCAAGCCCTTTCCATAATGCTAAAAAATTAGCTTGATTGTTGGTCAAAATTCGAAGACCGCGGGAACATTAGAACACTATTTCTTCCCCGGGGCTAATTAGATCCCCTCTCACTCCCGTTCCCCTCCCCACCCCCTGTTCCCATCCCCTCCCCTCCCCTCCGCTCATATTGTTTTGAGTAATTGAAAAATTACAATTTATTATATGTTTAGATTTAAAAAAAAAAAAAAAGGATTTCTGAAGAATTGGTGACTTTGAAACATCAACTACAAAGGTTACAACAGATACAACTATTTCATAAATGCCACAATGGACCAGTTACAACATGTCTCTCAAGATTTGAACACATCCAATGAGATCCTTTGACTATTATATATTTAGATTATTATTTAAATTTTTAACACCACATTTTAATATATATCTTTTTAAATTTTATAATTTAGATATAATTTTTTTTAATAATACATTTAAATTTGTTTTTGTGTTTGTTTTTTTTAAAGAGGATTTCTTTTTCCAACACCAAGAGTATATCGAACATCCCGTAAGGGACTTAGCAAGAGTCGAGGCTCCACAATGGTGGGGAAGGCTACTCCTTGAGGCTTATCACAAGGGGCCAAAGATATTCTACTACAAGAATTGAAACCAGATAGAGGGGATAATATCCCATTATACCAACCACTTAATCATCCCATAAAAAAACAACAAAAGATTTATAACAAAGTAAAAATCAGAAAACAACAAAACAAAATGTATAACATAATAAAAACCAAAACATCCTACTTAAAAAAATCCACCTTCTAATTTTATTATAATAATCTAATATATTAGTTTTACAAAATAAAAAATAAAAATAATAAAAAAATCAACAAAATTATACCATATAATTATGATCTTGTCTCATTATAAAATGCAAACCACACCCATTATTATAAAAAAATGATCTCATTAAACAATATAATTATGAGAGGGGATATATGGAGCCCACTCTCTCCCTCCATTTTTCAATAAAATACTCAATATAATCACATTCACTTAATTTTCTTTAAAATAAAAAATAGCCCTCAACAACTATCACCCATAGAATTTCATTTCCTTTAAGGTCAAAGATAATCATCAACAACTATCACCTCTAATAAATAAAAATATTGATAAATTCATATTATAATTTATTTTAAAATTAATAATAAATTAAAAAATATGTCACTTCATTGTTTTAAAACCCATAATTCATTCTTTATTCATTTCATTAAGATTCAAAAATATAAACTTGTACTTATTTTTAAAACCCATAATTCATTCTTCATTCATTTCATTAAGATTCAAAAATATAAATGTGTACTTATTTTTAAAACTAGTGTTTACAACATGGTATGCACTTTCATCCTCCTTAAGAACCATTTTATAATGTATGATATTCTCTATTTATTTATAGATTTATATAATAGTAAAAATTATGAGATTTTAATGTTTAGTATGAGATAGTGAAAGATGCATCTTTTTTATATCAATTTTAACAAATATAAATATATATGTTTTATTGATAAATTTTTTTAATATTTATACTTTATATTTATTATAAATATATATTAAAATTATTTTTATGGTTATAAATTATTATTGTTTATTATTATTATTGGAGGTATTTTTTTTTAAATAAAATAAGAAAATACATTAACAATTAAAATTTATAAATATTTGATAAAAGTAAAGTTTATTTTTGTATGGATTATTAACTTGAGTTATTTTATGTGGTGTAGTTTTCTTAAATAACACTATGATGAAATAACCAAACACAATGTTGTATTTCCATATTTTTTCTCTCCTAATTTTTTTCCAGCTACTAGCAAAAGAAAATAAAGTAATTACTTTCAGGTTTTTGGAGTTACTTTAAGTATATTTTTTGTTTTTTTAATATCTTTTTTTTCTTATAAGTCATTTTTAATTTTTCTTATTTGTGGATATTAATTTTGGTTTCCCTATCCCTCATATAAAAAGCATACCTTCTTCAACCTTAAATATTGCAATCAATGGAGCTTGATTACAATGCTCAAATTAGAATCCTTTGACCAAATATTCATGAGTGAAATTGGAGATTTCAACCTAACTAAAGTAAACTACAATGCCCTTCTTTCATCAATCTAGAATGTCCCTATTAACATGAATGTCAATCTTAATATTTATATATTAAGTTTATAAAGTTCTTTGTTAATATCTTCATAGTTGTTCTTCGTATTTTACATGAGACCATTAGTTATCTACTGTGAACTTGTGTCATAGTCCATGTGCTCATAATCTATTAAAAAATACTTTTGATCTCACTAAATATTAAATAAAAACTCCCAAAATTTTCTTATTAACCCTCTAACACATATTTCTAATAAATAATCTTTGTTTATTAAAAAAATCCTCTTCTCCCCTCTTTTCACTAATCTCTCTTTTTATATCCACTAATACCTATAAACTATTCTACCCCACATTCGTTGTTTTTTTCTTATAATTTTACATTATATTAATTCTAATTTTACGATTTTTAGAGTCTAAATATAAAATATTAATTAATAAAATAAAATCTCTGACCACAAAACTAAGTTACTATTAAATAGTTTTAATAGCAGCTTGACGATCCCATGTTATTGACGATCCTTCTTACCATGACTTTGTAGGGCTTATTGCATATATTGTAAAGTTAAAAGGGAAGGAAAGAGTTCAGGAGTTCAATAAAATACGTAAGCATTGAATTAGTTATTATTGGAAGGTTGAATATATATACAAAACAAATTTTAAGTTATAAATATATTATTTTAAATAATTAAAAAATCTAATTTATTATATGTTTAGATTATTATTTGGTTTTCTATATATATATAATAATAATAATATTTTTTTATTAAAAAATATTTTAGAAAAATTGATTATTAATTTGGATAATTTGTATTAGGTTTAAGTTAACAATGTTTAATAAAAAATTATTTATAACTTAGAAAAAGTTAAAACAATTCATTTGGGAATATCTAATTTTTTAACTTTAATAATAAACTAATAGATTACTTTATAGAAATGAAACTCACACCAAGAAAATCACAAATAATTTTTCCAAATATTTAAACTAAATTTGAGTTATTAACCAATTTAAATAACTTTAAATTCAAAATCCACATTTCATTACTACATAATCGAATATCTATTGATTTTTATTAATATAAATTTTATAATAATACAACAATGCACATGTATATTCATTTAAAATTTCACAATGTTTGAAGCTAATATAACCATATTCATGGGCACTAAAGTATTATAAGAATATTTGTCAAGGCATTATGGCTCATCATGTCACTAGTGGAGATTCAAACTTGACTAGGGAAGATGGCAACTTATCTACCCAACCACTCCAAATAATCTTAATTGGAAAATAATTAATATGTATATTAATAGTTTAATGAATTCATATTTAATTTTAAAATTAAAACGAAGTGTTACAGTCCCTGCCACTCAAGTTAGAAATTGTGTTTTGAATTTTTTTTAGAAAAAATTATAGGTCAGTGCTAAATTAATAGTGGTCAATAGGTGAATATAATCTTATAGTCTTGCTTTGGTAGGAACTAATAAATTTAGATCTAAAGTGGATAATTGCTTGCTCAGGCACAAGGACTTGCATAAATTTTGGTGGGTAGCAACCATTAGTAAGTCTACACATTTATAGTTCTACTTATATATAAGTGTTGAAGAAATATAAATAATAATGGGAATTAATTCCATGTAGATATATTTATGTACATCTTATTCCTATCCATTTTTTATGCAAATAATTCCTTAAATTATGGTGCGAAGTAACTAATGGTAAATATGTGATTCTGAGTATGAACTATTTTCAAGGATTTTTCATGCAAAGCTTAAAGATTAAAAATTCCACAAATATCTGAAATCATACATGAATATTGCAACCATATCCATAAAATGTGACATAAAATATATGAGCTAGTTATTCACAAATCATTATATTTTGCAAAGATTACAATAAAACCTTCAAATAATAATCCAATCAAATATTTAAAAAATTATTTTTTAATAATATTCAAAAATAAATATAAATTAAACATTATGAATTATATTGGTCAATATTATATTAATAATGATCGATGTACAAATCAATCCATTACTATTTTTTCCTTAATCAAAACTACTAAAACACGTTCTCTAATCAAACAACATTTAGTTTTATGGACTCTCTGGTTCACAAAGTTCATTTTATGGTCTACGCTCTGATGTCAACTAAATTGTAGTTGGTGAGGATTGATAGGCATTGACTATTGTTTTCTAATAATATAATAATCATGAATGACAAACATTTGCATTTCACTTTTTATTAAAGTTCATTTTAGGGTCTATGCTCTGATGTCAACTCAATTGTAGTTGGTGAAGATGGATAGGCATTGATTATTGTTTTCTAATAATATAATAATCATGAATGATAAACATTTGCATTTTATTTTTTATTAATTTGTATTTTCTTTTTATTAATTTGATAAATAATTATAGTAATAAAATTAGGTAAATGAAAAAATATAATCATAAATATTAATTTATTATTAAGAATTCTAATTATTGATAACCACGATAATCATGAGAATATATCAACATGTTAGATTTTAAACTTTTGTGGTAGTTTTTTGCAGTGGTATGATCCGGATCAGCTATCCACAGTTTCGTGTTCATTCTGTCGTAGCGACAGAATGAACACGAAATTGTGAATGATCCGGATCATGCCACTGCATATATCAACATCTTTAATTTGATTTTTAACTTTATAAAATAATAAAATAAAAGATTAGTATGCAAACATTCAATTAAAAAAAACTAATATACATAACTATCAATCCAATTTTTCCTAACTATTTATATTTTTTTTCCTGTAACTTGAATTCAACCCCAGACAATTTTCCCATGATAACAATTCCATATCATTCATTTAAAGTTAAGGTGTACAAATAAACCATTCGACAGTGCACAGCGATAGAAGTTTTGATCCGCTAAAAATAGCATAACACTTCCCTTCCATCTAGGCGGCCTGATTGAAAACCAAACTTTGAATAACAGCCGCATGAGAAACGCTTCCTAAAAAATCTTACGAACACAATACAGTCAAAAACAGTAACTAAACATCCATCAGGCTAATACAACAATCTATGGGTTAGAAGCCTGATATAATCTCACATGTTTACAGACAATTACTATATTGTTCACTGAGAAAATTGCCATAGAAATAATTCAGCAGCTCTGCTATCATCATCGTCGAATTCTTCTGAATTGAAAAATTGGTTGTCAGGCATATCATAAGGTGCAGGTGTATGAAGCAAGCCTTCGGCCATGTTTGTAAGAAATGCTGTCCAGTCACCCTTGGGAAAATCCTCGCTCTGATTACTATATGTCTCAATAACCTCTGCCTTTTCCTGCACATCCACAGACTGAAGAGAAGTTTGAGAAGTAATGGGCGGATTAACGAAGGCTGCAGCCGCTGCAGCTGCCTGTATATCTCTCGCTGCATTAGTTGTGGGGCGAGGAAGATGATGGACAGTTTCCGGAAAATTGAGAAAAGCCGAGTGGCCTTTCAAACACAGAGCGGCCACGTCGTGTGCACGAGCCGCCATTTCTGGGGTGGAGAAGGAGCCGAGCCAGATGCGAGATTTCTTTTTGGGTTCTCTTATTTCTGATACCCACTTTCCCCATCTACGTTTCCTCACCCCTCTGTACACCGGATGCCGTGTTTCTCCAGTTCCCTTAATCTTTCTCCCTTTCTCCACCCACCTTTCATTCGATTCTGATCGCTGTGCTTTATCATCTCTATCATTTACCTCCTCCATATTAACAACATCAGCTGTGCTGCTGCTAATTTGTTTTGTGGGTAAATCCGGAGTTGCGGGCACGGTTGGCCCTTCTTGGTACGCTGCAGCCATTGGCCTCACTTCTTTGCCTGTTGGGAAGGATATGGGAAATTTAATTCAGGAGCACCCATTCACTGCCATTGCCATTTCCTGCAGCAGTGGAATGAGCAGGACTGAATTTTGTGAATGAGAGGACACCAGAAATGGTCGAAGTAGAGCCTGTTGGCCCCAAATGAGGTAATGTTGGGTCTTGTAAGCAAAGCCTTTTGGCCCCAAATGAGGTAATGTTGGGTCTTTTAAGCAAAGCCTTTGTGGGGTTGCCTTTGTGATCTTTACTGCTGCTTAAGTGACAATGATATCGTCCAAGGAAATCACATCTCAAAGAGTTTTTGGACAATTAGCATTTCTACATATGGATGGTGGCTATCTATATTTGGAAGGCCTTCTGGCACTCTGCTCTATGTGTGTAGAAAGGACTTCTACATCTGGATTAGGAAAGTCACATGTGAAAGCGATTGCGCATTCCAGCGATCGACATCATCCGTGAATGGATATCGACACGGGAACAAAATAATAAGCTACAGATTAAATCTTGCAGTTACATATATATGTATCAATTTATAATCATATTTTTCACTCATGGTCATAATAACAATAATTCAATGTAATTCAATGTATAGCAAGTGGATGTTGTTGTTCGTGGAGGTAACTTAGGTACTATCAACAGATTGATCCTGTGAACCACAGAATATTGATATTAATGTTCACATTTATTTAAAATATTTTAATTGGCAGGAAATTTTAAGATAGTTTAGAAATTTTGGTTAATTTATATGCTTTATAGAGAAATGATAAAATGTTTGATGATATTTTTAAAAAATATTTATATTTATAATTATTTTATTTTATTTTATAATTATAATTATTTTATTAATAATTATAATTATTTTATATTTATAATTACTCCGGATCCTTTCTTGGAACTGTCGGGGCTTCCCATGGAACAAAGGCCCCAAGCTAAGTTGGATTTCAAATGATGTTGATATTATTTTGCTTGTTGAAACTTGGGAGCACGAAGAATCTAAGGTCCCTAACATAGATGGTTTTACGCTATGGTCTACATGGAACAAGCGATCTTCCCGTAGAGGCATTGGGGGAATAGCTTGTTACATTAAGAAGAACATCTCCCCCTATGTTAGGCTTTATAAAAACGACTCTTACAACCAATTTAGTTGGATAGAGATCAGAGACATTAATAATAAAAAGTCCTACATAGCAATATGTTATTTCCCCCCATTAATTCTAACTTCTATAAGAAGAAGAATCTAGATAAAACTAACCCTTACAATAGTTTAGAGAACGATATTTCTAGCCTAAGGAATGATGGTAATATCCTTTTAATAGGTGACTTCAATGCCCGAACTTCAAGCAACCAAGCTATTATTTTAAGCAATCGTTCCAACCCTAATCCTCTTTGGTTAGACGAAGACCCTACCCTGGCTAGTAGGTACAAAAGGAGCTCTGAAGACCTCGGGGAAAATTTGTTTGGGTCAGAGCTTGTCAAGCTCTGTAGTGCTCAGGATCTCATAATTTGCAACGGTCTAAAAAAGTGGCCCAATTCCAGCAAGATGACCTGCATCCATGGACTTGGTAGCAGCGTGGTAGACTACGTTATTTCCGATCTTCCATTATACAACGAAATGATAAAATTTGACATCTTAAACGACCACGAGCCTGACTCCGATCATAGGCCTTTACTTATAACCCTCAATTTTGTCATGCATAGAGTTCCCATAGAAAATAATACTTACAACCAAAAGAACTTAATATTTGATAAAAATAAAAAGGACCTCTTTCTAAATGAATTAAAAACTAATTTGCCTCCTTTATCTAGTATAGATAACATAGAAGACCTATATCATAATTTTACTACAACCCTCTCATATTCTATTAAAAAGTTCTCAATTGAAGTCTCAAATAATAAAAGAAATAGCAAAACCAATCCTTGGTATGACAAAGATTGTAAAAATGCGAGGAGAGCAATTAAGGAAGCTGTTGATGATTCTCTTAAAATGGACAAGATAAGAATATACAAAGCCCTAATTAAAAGGAAAAAGAGGGAGTACATTCGTCAAAGACAGGAGAATCTCTTACACCTCTCTAAGGTAGCTCCTAAGAAATTTTGGAGGCAGATTCTGACTAGGAAGACTAAGGATAATAATAAAATTGCTCTTCACGATTGGAATTCTTATCTTAAAAAGCTTTATGAATCTCCTAATGTCACGGATAATTTGGAAACCCTGCTCACAACGAAAGAAGTCTTCTCTTTAGAAGACATTAAGTTTGGGGTTAATCGCCTCGCGAATGGGAAAGCTAAGGACATTGAAGGTTACCAGGCAGAAATCTTAAAAATTGGAGGCCCTGTCCTCATCCCCCACATCCACAAACTTTTCAATCAAGCTGTTAAGCAAGGGTTCCCTAAACCTTGGACTGAGAGCCTCATTATCCCTATTTTTAAAAGTGGAGATACAAATAACCCCTCTAATTATCGAACAATTATGATCAGCCCTCTCTTAGCCAAATTATATGGTAGTATTCTGGAAAAAAAGTTAAGCATATGGCTTGAAAGTGAAGGTAAGCGGGCTAAAGGCCAAGCAGGTTTCAGAAGGCATCACTCAACAACAGACCACCTTGTTACGCTACGGATCATTGCGGAGGAATGTCGTAATGATAAATCCAATTTATTCTGCTGCTTTGTAGACTTTAGAAAGGCTTTCGATACGGTCCCTAGATACAACCTTTGGAATAGGTTAGAAGAGCTAAAGGTTCCTCTTGAGTTAAGAGCTGCTGCTATAAGGCTATACGAGAATGTAATTGCCAAGCTAAAGAACAATGAGGGGTGGTCAAAAGATATTAAGTGTAACATCGGAGTTAAACAAGGTTGCCCCCTCTCCCCTACTCTATTTGGCATTTACATCGATAAGCTCGAAGGTTATTTAGAAGAAGCAGGATGTGGTGGCACAATCTTAGCTGGGATAGTCATTATCCTTCTTCTCTATGCTGACGATATTGTTCTTCTAGCAAGGTGCCCTTCTGATCTTGATAAGCAACTCAAGCTTCTTAAGGATTTCTGCTCTACCATGGGTATGACTGTTAACACAGACAAAACAAAAGTTATGATTATCAAATCTAAGAAGGACACTTGCGCTAATTTTACGTATGACAATAATAACTTGGAGGAAGTGTATTCTTACAAGTACCTAGGAATTGATATCCATCACAAGCTCAACTGGAACCATAGCATTGAGAAAAGGATCAATGGGGGATGGAAAGCTTATTTTGGTCTTGAAAATAATTGTAAAACAACAAACCTCGTAATGTGGGATAAAAAGAAGTTCCTCTTTGAAACTTTAGTCACTCTTGTTATCTTATATGGCTGTGAAGTTTGGGGCTGCAGCATCTCCAGAGAATCTTGGAGGAAGATTGAGCAAATCCAGAAGCGTTTTATAACTTATAACCTGAAAATTAAAAGTAATACACCCTATCCTATTCTCCTTATAGAAGCAGGTCTTTCTTCTATTGAGAGCCTAGCTATGCTCAGGTTTCTGATGTACAAGCACAAGCTCAATAACATAGACAATCATAGACTTCCTAAGCTAGCTTTAAATTCCAGCCAAAATCACCTAAGGCTTAACCGAGGATGGCATAAGGACACAAGGGCCTGGTTAAACTATTGGGAGATCAATGAGAATGATGCTTTGCAAAACATAAATAACATTAAAGATATTGTTACTTCTAAGTTCAAAGAAAAATTGTGGTGTGAGAAAGATTTAGCGTCTAAAAGAAAATTAAGTTATTATAAGAAGGTCATCAACCCCACCCTTGAAGATCAAAAGTATCTCTCTATTCTAACTAGCTCAAAAAAGAAAATTAATATAGCAAAGATTAGAACGAATTCTCATGAGCTCCATAGTGAAACTGGCCGTTGGGTAGTTCCTAAAACGCCTTGGATGGAAAGAATCTGCCATATTTGTGAGAATAGGAGCATCGAGGATGAAAACCACTTCCTCTTAGAGTGCCCTGCATACAACCACATTAGATCTCAATTTCACAACCTTTGTTACAATACTGACCTTCCTAGCCTTTTACAATGCCAAAATTATAGTGAACTCGGGAGGCTTCTCTCCAAGCTTTTTGAGCATAGGAATAAAATCTTAAATCAAAATAAATAATTTGTCTTTTTAGGTCCGATAGATCATTATTTGGTCTCAGCGGACGTTAACCATCATCATCATCATCATCATAAGATTTTGGCCATTTTTAAGGTAAAATAATTTTATAATATAAAATTTGGGGGAATCTTGTTTATAAAATATAGAAATTAGCAAATATTTTTTTTGGAAAAGATATAGAAAATTAACTCACTTACTAATATTAACCCCTAAAATTTTCCCTGCTTAATTATATTATAAATATATGATTAATTAAATTTATAATTAATTTAATATAAAAAACAATATTTTAAATTTAATAATATTTTTATATATTCTCTATTTAATATTAATTAATTAAATTTATTTTCAATAATGAGAAAATGTTTAGGATTTTCTAACATGTAAATAATTCTTCACATAAAATATAAAAATATTTTTCACATTAAAAATATTTAAAAAAATAATTAGTCTCCTAATTATCCAAATTCAATTTCCTTAAATAAAATTCCAAACACATATACAATTTAAATTAAATAAAATTCCAAACATATGTACAATTTAAATTAAAACTTGGGACAATACATACTTTAGTGCTCATAATAATTAGCGTAACATGAGCATCTATAGACAATTTAAATTAAATAAAATTCCAAACATATATACAATTTAAATTAAAACTTTGGGACAATACATACTTTAGTTCTCATAATAATTAGCGTAACATCAGCATCTCCTTAATTGTTTGTATAAAAGTTTCAATCGTGACATGAGCAAAATTCTATATTTCAAGGATATTTATGAAAAATAAATCAATATATAATTGTTAATTCATTTTTCCTGATGTTTGGAGAAGAAAATAAAAATTATTGCTAAAACTATTCTTTTGTGTTCATATCTTAAATTTCGAAATTTCACATTTTAAATATTGTGCCCTTGGGTTTCCTTTTCTCCATTTAATTATGTTTACCAGAAACATTTAAGTTTAGAACATAAATTACTATTCTAATTTCTTAAATTTAAATGGTTTTTATGAGCAATATATTTTCTCTTTTTGCTAGATAATGTGAGTTTTGAGATCACTGATATGCCTAACATGTGGTTTGAGTAAGAGTGACCCAAGGACATCTAAGCTATCAAAATCATGTGGGGATCACTCCTAGCCTAGGCAGCACCAACCCTTAGCATCGCACCTAATCAAGAGATTAAAAAAATAATTAATCTCTTAATTATCCAAATTCAATTTCCTTAAATAAAATTCCAAACATATATACAATTTAAATTAAATAAAATTCAAAACATATGTACAATTTAAATTAAAACTTGGGACAATACATACTTTAATGCTCATAATAATTAGTGTAACATGACCATCTATATACAATTTAAATTAAATAAAATTCCAAACATATATACAATTTAAATTAAAACTTGGGACCATACATACTTTAGTGCTCATAATAGTTAGCATAACATGAGCATCTCCATGAGCATCTCCTTAATTGTTTGTATAAAAGTTTCAATCGTGAAATGAGCAAAATTCTATATTTCAAGGATATTTATGAAAAATAAATCAATATATAATTGTTATTCATTTTTCCTGATGTTTGGAGAAGAAAATAAAAATTATTGCTAAAACTATTCTTTTGTGTTCATATTTTAAATTTTGAAATTTCACATTTTAAATATTGTGCCCCTGGGTTTCCTTTTCTTCATTTAATTATGTTTACCGGAAACATTTAAGTTTAGAACATAAATTACTATTCCAATTTCTTAAATTTAAATGGTTTTTATGAGCAATATGTTTTCTCTTTTTGCTAGATAATGTGAGTTTTGAGGTCACTGATATGCCTAACATGTGGTTTGAGTAAGAGTGACCCAAGGACATATAAGCTATCAAAATCAAGTGGGGATCACTCCTAGCCTAGGCAGCACCAACCCTTAGCATCGCACCTAGCCTAGGCCACACCAACCCTAAGCATGGTTGGAAATTTTCTTAAGGAATTTCAAACTAATGACCTTAACACCACATAGTACCATAATAGAACACCCTATCACTAGATGCTCTAAGCCTAGTGAGATCACATTTTTCTATTTTTATGAAAAATTAGTTTTTAAGTATATGTGATAAAGTATCGATACATTTAAATGTCTTTTTAACAAAATATATTTCTTAAAAAAATGTTTTGGGAATTTCTTATTCTCTCTATTTTAATTTGAGCAATTAAATTTCTTTCTCTCTTTTATCGAATCAAAAAATTGAAAATACTTTTTTTCAAAATGTATGAAAAATCAGTTTTGGAATATATATACACTCACCTGATTTGCTTTATGCAAAATAAATATTATAGGAAAATATTTGATAACTTCCCCTGTGGTATTTAGAGGAAAGGAATTTCATAAAATCTTGTAGCTTTTCTTTCAAGCTATTTTTTTCAAACATAACATTTGAATATGAATAAAAAAAACAACACTCTTTTAGAACAGCCTAAGCTAATCCCAATTAACACATTCTATAACAATATAATATTTAGTGAATTCACCGTGCCCGTTATTGAGACCCACTTGTGATACCGAGAAGCTAACCTTCTCTATATTTATGAAACATTTGTATAACTTCAAAAAAATTCGTGTTTGTGAGAGTGGTATACTACTTTTCCTTAAAAATATAATGCAAATGCTCATGTTAAGACATTGCTTTATCATTTAAGTTATAAAATTGTTATAAAGAAATTTGTACAAGTATAAATAATAAGTGGTTCTTGAATCTCATATTTTCTAATATTAAATATTGAAGTTT
Source organism: Pinus tabuliformis (assembly GCA_031772625.1). Lineage (NCBI taxonomy): Eukaryota > Viridiplantae > Streptophyta > Pinopsida > Pinales > Pinaceae > Pinus > Pinus tabuliformis. The sequence goes on along the minus strand of CM062807.1, from coordinate 538,530,289 downwards.
TGAATTTGGAGGTAAAACATTAAAAATGAGTTTGCAATTGGAGAATATTGAAGAATATTAAAGAGTTTGAGGGAAATTTAAACAATGTGACCTATATAGTTTGGAAGGTAAATTTATCAAACTTATGAAAAAGGAAATGAACAAGTTTATAAAGCTAGACTATGAGTATAACAAAAAGGCCTTGAACCTCGTAATTTTTTGTTTAAAAGTGAAGAAAGTTGAGGTTAGGTTACTAATAGTCAAGGAAAAACTATAAAATCAAAATAAATTATAAATTAAACAACTTATTTTATAAAAGAAAAATGGTTAGGTAAAATAATTGTATAATTCAACAAAAAAATATGTTTACTTATGTTAGCCTAAGATCTAATGACCATGAATATGACATACTTAAGAAACCTCTGAGCTTCTAGAAGGGCAAGAGGAATTAAGGGGATAAGAAAAAATTAAGATATTATAAGGAGGTGGTCAACCTTAATATAGAAGATCAAAAGTAACTCTCTTACTAATATAAAGAAGAAAACCAACATTATTAAAATAAGAACAAACTCTCATTAACTCTACACTGAAACATGGTATTGGACAATTCCTAAAATGTTACCAATTGAAAGAATTTATCATCTTTGTAACAATAAGAGGGTTGAAGATGAAGAACACTTTCTCTTAGATTATCCTGGGTATACCAACATTAGATCACAATTTCAAAATATTTGTTGTATTGGAGACCTTATTAACTTTTTAACTAAAAAAAATTACGATGATTCAATATTTCTCTTAAAGCTTTTTAAGCACATAAATAAAATTATAAGGCAAACCATGTAATGCCTCATCTTCCTTAAGGCCAATCTAGTCCAATAGAAGTTTTTGCTTTTGTTTTTGTTTTTGTTTTTGTTTTTTTTTGTTTTGTTTTGTTTTGTTTTGTTTTTGATTTTGTTTTTTTTTTTTCCCATGGAAAATTTGTAATTTCATTAATGGAAGAAATTACATTTTGTAGATGCATATGCATATTCCGATATTTCCATCGACCTAAAGCATAAAACGATGAAATATCAAAAACTACTACCAAAAAACATCTGGGTAGTAGCCCCAACATAGTTAGGGAGGCATCCAAAAGAAAAAAAGTACCATAAACAGTCATATAAGTATTATCTAGGTCCACGTAGGGAGATAATACCAAAAATAAGTACAGAGCCAATCATAATGGCCGCAAAACAGTTCATAAACAGAAAAATAAATATGTATAATATCTGATGAAAAACTGTCCAAAAATTAGACCATTATGTCCATAAATGGTCTATGCTAGTACTTGTAGCTAGCAATTTGCTCAATGATTAGCTAGATGCCCTGTTCCCTAATCACACCTTCCTTGGAAAGTCGGTCAGCCTCTGAGTTCCGCTCCCTATAGATGTGATTACATGAAAAGGAATCAAAATTGGAGATCAATCTTAATGCTTCGTCAAGTATGTGTCTTAATGAAAAAGACCAGCAATAGGAATGCTTATTTAACCAGTCACAGACAATATTAGAGTCGCCAAACAGTTGTAGAGCATGGCAGTTCTTCTTTGTTACAAATCGGATGATGAAATATGTTGCTGAAAGTTCAACAAAATTATTTGTGCCCCCTCGCAATCCCATGGATAGCCTGAAGGAGTGCCCCGTGGATAGGTGAAGGATAACCCCCCCCCCCCCCCCACAACCATCCACTTGTGCAGCCCCGTCAAAAAAAGCCCAGGGACGGATGGGATCAATCAGTTCAGGAGTGATGATGTGGGTTCAAGTTATGGGCGGGTCATCAGGGATGAGGTCAAAGTCTGCTTTGATCAAGGCTGTAATGATAGTCCACTTGGGAGGGGAGTTATGAAAAATGAGATAATTACGAGCAATCCAGACAGTCCAACAGAACAATAAGGGGAGATTTCTCAATTTGGGGGGAGTAACAGAGCAGTACCACTCATTCCAGGTCTCGACTAGGGTGCCTGGATGCCAGGTATAAGAGGATGGTATGGCAGATGATACAAGGTTCCATAAGTGGCAAATGATCGGGCAGTTCAGGAAAATGTGGGAAGCAGATTCACCCTCCTTGTTGCAGAAATGACACTAGTGTGGGCCAAAGAAGGATTTCTTCATCAGGTTGTCCCATGTTGGAATTCTATTTCGAAGGATGCACCACATTAAAAGTCTGGATCTAGGAGGTGCCTTAAGTTTCCAAAGGTGTTTCCCCCACTTGTGAAGTATGGGGGGCTTTCGAGATTCCGCCAACACAATGTATCCCTCCTTTGGAGTGTATCTCCTTGATTTCGCCAGCGCCCAGATGATCTCGTCATCACCCCCAGTCAATCTGATATGAGCCTCTAGGAGAGCTTGTATGTAGTTCCTCCAGTGCTGCTGCCAAGGTGGAGGAATGTTGAGTTGTATGTCAGATTTCCAAGCCTGATGAAGAAAAGTGGTGTTGAACTCATCAACAATGTGTTCAAGGTGTGTGATATGATTCTCCCTTAGGTACAATAAGAGATCAGCCAGTAATCTGTGCATATTGCCACAACCAATCCACGGGTCAATACCAATGCGAACCTTGTTCCCAGATTTAATTCTCGAGGTGATGCCCACGCGAATGGGATCCAAAGCTTTTAGGACAGTCTTCCAGATAATCGAAATGCTCGAGTATAGCCTAGCCGGTCTTTTAATCCATTCCAGAACATGAGCAAGGGCGATATAATTCTAGTATGTTACGCTTGTCCATAGGCTGTTCGAAGCAACCAACTGCCAACCAAGTTTAGCAGCTAGTGCTGAGGAAAAATCATCAAGCTTTTTGAGTCCCCAGCCGCCCCATTTTTTTGGAAGTGTGAGGGCATCCCATTTAGCCCAAGCAAAAATTCTTCTCGGCTAATTACCCCTACATAAGAATCTACAGCAAAGATTTTGAATTCTCGCCAGAATACCCCTAGGAATCCAGGAAAGTGACATCCAATAGACCGGGGTCGCTTCCAGAACACTCTTGATAAGAGTCAAATGGCCTGCATGGTATAAAAATCTTAAGTACCAAGTACTTAGCCGCTTTTCCAACTTAGCTATGAGTCAAGTCCAGTCTGCAATCTTATATCCAATCGGCTTTAACTTATATCCCAAATATTTCAGCCCCTCCTCCAGAGCAATCAATGTAAAGTTAAATCTGTGGAGCGCGTAATGAATTTCGTGCTGAGTGCAAGTCGCAACCATCAAAGTAGATTTTCCTTCATTGATGATCATACCAGTGGTCTTTTGAAATAAGGAAAATATATCTCTGATCGAAGTTATATCCCCCACACTTCTGTTGAGAAAAATCAACACGTCATCCACGAAAATTAGGTGAGTGAGCATGCATTCATCTGTAATCCTAATGCCAGGAAATTTGCCTCTTGGATGCTATTCCGTAATTAACAGTCCAAGGCCTTCCATGATCAAGAGGAAAAGCATAGGGGAGAGAGGACACCCCTGTCGAAGGCCACGAGATGGCGAGAAGAAAGGGGATGCACTCCCGTTGACCAAAACACTGAAAGGTATGTTAGTAATACAACCCATGATCCATTTAATGAAAATGAAAGGGAAGCCAAGGTGGGTAAGAAGAATTCTCAGATATAACCAGTTCACCCGGTCGAATGCTTTAGATAAATCCACCTTCATTATCATACCTTTGCCCTTCTTGCTGTGTAGAGAGTGTAAAACCTCCTGTGCCATTCCAATCGCTTCATGAATTTGTCTATCCTTCAGGAACGCAAATTGTTCAGGCAAGATGTGCTTAGATAATATGGGCTTCAATTTGTTTGCAATAATTTTGGCAATAATCTTATACAAACAGTTACATAGTGATATAGGGCGAAAATCTGCAAAGGTGGACGGATTGTCAACCTTCGGGATCAGAGCAATGAATGTGGATGAGATGGCAGCTTCCATTCGACCCGAAACCCTTGACTCCTCCACCACTCTGAGCAGATCCGATCCTATCAACTCAAAAAATGCCAAGTAAAATTCGATGGACCATCCATCAGGTCTAGGGCTTTTGTCCTTGCTGAAACACTTTAATGTATCCTCCAGCTCCCCCAAAGTGACCTCCTGAATCAATTCCTCCTCCTCGTCTTGATCCACATATCTAGGGAAGAGTTGTGCAACCCTGATAATTTATGCTAAGTTAATCTCCCCTGGGTCACTCTAGGCCTATTTAAAATGTGAGTTTGCTAGAGAGGCGAGCTGGGGGAAAGTATTTGCTATCCTTTCCTGTTCACCTTGCATTTGCCAAATAGTGTTGACTGCTTTCTGCCCATTTGCAAATTTATGAAAGAATTTAGTATTTGCATCGCCTTCCTGAATCCAGATGGCCTTGCTCCTCAATCTCCATTTGTCTTCTTTTTCTTTTAGGAACTTACCTCAGGCTAAGAAGAGGGATGTGATGTGATTCTTGTGCTCCTCAGATCTGTATAGTCCTCTCTGCTCTTTTTCAAATACCTCCAGTTCATTCTTAATCTGTTTCAACGAATGATCATCCTACAGTCTTTTATGATGGGCCCAATTTTTAGAAAACTTCTTCAATTCCGTTAAGTTACTAATAAAACCAGTCGAAGCTGTGCCTCCAACCCCTGGTGGGTTTGTTTTCCAAAATTCAGTGACCATGCTGATATAAGAAGCATCCTTAAGCCAGATAGAACTGAACTTAAAAGGACCCTTTGGCCTGTCTCTTCCTCGTCCTATTTCCATGTAAATTGGCAAGTGATCCGATAGCCCGCTAGTACCTACCCATTGTCTAATATTGTGGCCCATATCCATGACCTGTTCCTTGACCAGAAATCGATCCAACCTCCTAGCAAGGCCACTTTCACCCACCCTATTATTCCTCCAAGTGGCCTGTAATTTTGCAACAGGGATGTCTATCAGGTGGTGAAGTTCCAAGATAGATGAGAAGTAGTCTGAGAGAGAGTCTGATTGAGCATGCTGACCCCAAGATTCGGTGAAGCCTATTGAAAAATTTAGGTCCCCACCAACAATTGGGTATCTAGCCGAGAATTGTTCTGAATCAAGAAGGTGGTCCCAGAAAGCAGGGCGATTCAAGCAGGGACCATAAATATTGATAATTCTGAAAAGGGTTCCCAACTCAGCAGAGTGCACATCGACCCCAATAAAACCCCTCCCACCCCAGCAGGTGATCTCTTTAATAAATCGAGTATTTATGCCCAAAGAAAGTCCTCTAGAATAGCCGTGTGCATCCAATCCTGTAAATCTCCAACTCGGTAGAAAAAGTTCCAGGGTTCTTGCAATATCACAGAATTGTCCCAAGGTCTCCTGAAGGAAAATGATGTCCAAAGAGTCAGCAGAGAGTAGCCGTTGGAGTGCTAGTTTTTTGTTGGGCCTAGCAAGCCCTTTGCAATTGTAGGATAGGATCTTCATGTAGGGGGTTCGGGTAGGGTTGTTCTTGCTCTAAGAACCCCAGTGATAGTGGATTGCTTTCCCAAAGCAATGTCAACATCCGCTTGTGCTTGTGAAATTTTTAGATCAGAAGGACAACCTCGGGAGGATTTGGTAGCCGGGGTGGGGGCGGGGGTGGAGAATGTCCAGTCCAACCTGGTCCATAGTCGAAAGCCTCGAACGAGACCGGGTATTGTATCGAGGGGCTGAGGTCTCCAACAATGTGGTTGAGGTCTGCGGAGGGGGGGTACAAAGCAGAATGGGGGGGGGGGTGGGGGCAAAGGTGGTGAGGGGAGGGGTGATGGCACAAATGCTAGTAACAGGGGACTCCAGAGGGACATCAGTACCCAGACTCAATAACTATTCAGATATTGTATTATGAATATCAAAAAAGAATTATGAGGAGGGTAAGTGAAAGGAAAGCATACCCGAAGAATAGGAATCTCTCGAGGCTGTCGCTGCCGAGCCAGGAACAGGTGGAGGGGGGTAGAGTGGCGGTCAACCACGCTTCCTCGGAGTGTTCTTTGCCTACTCCATTGAACGCTGACTAGGGCTCGATAAAGTGCCTGCTTCCCCAGAGTGAGGAGTAGAAATGCAATGAAATTCCTCGGAGGCTCGAGGCAATTCATCTCTAGCAGGGTCTCCATGTGACAGAGCATCTTGTATCGACAAAACCTGGGGAAAATTCCTCACTGATTGTCTGCTATTCCATTTGTTCAGCAGGAAATCCTTGATTAGGTGCCCCACCTTGTTGTAGTGCCTACATCTAAAGGGAACCCCTTCATAGTCCAACATTTGTCTCTTAGTCGAATCCCTCCATTGAATATTGATGTATTCCGGGAGTCCTCCTGAGAGGTCCAAGTGGACTAATATTTTGGCATAAGCCATTCTTCCTGTGGTGATATATGATTCATCATGTGTAAGGAACATGCCCATGGTGTTCCCAATCTGTCTGAATATCTGCTCCATCCAGAAATGTATAGGAAGACCCAAGAGACAAACCCATACCAGACTAGTCCTCGCCTTTTCAGTCTCTGGGTCGAACATTGGAGTCCATCTTCGAAGGAGGACTGGTGCATGGTCAATGTGCCAAATAGTAGTGAGGACCCAATTAGTTTAGGCAATGCTCTTGAAGCGGAGAGCAAACCAACCCCTCACAAAGGTTTGGACACGAGGGGGTTCCGACAGGTGATGTCCCCAGACCTCCATTGTCCACTTCTGTAACTGCTCAACACTATAGTGTCTGCCCCTAACCCTTCCAACCAGAACCTTTTCAGCTGAGTCCATTGCCTCACTGAAAGGTGTGTCTTCAGCAAGTTTCAAGAAGAGCTCATTGCTGCTCAAGGGGAGGCGCTTCTTCCTTTTAGATGGCCCTGTATGTTTCTTGTTCAGTGCTACCACCGACCTATCCTCTAGGTCGTCCACAAGTGCAGCCTTATCTTTCTCTGTCAAAGGTCCTTTATCCTTTAAATTGTGGAAGTACCCTGAGATGATGCCAATGTCCGTGAAATTGCCCTGTGGGGGGTTTCCCGGGTCTTGTGGCGCTGAAAGAACTGGTGCTCTACTGTTTGATGCAAGTAGGGACCCAACCGAGGGTTTATTCGACGCATTCCCCACAGGAAGTAGACTAGAGCCCGGCCCAAGAATCTGTGTGTTTGTCACACTTCTGCTCCAAGCCTGCGAAAATGGTTCCCTAAGTGGTTGAGGACTCGCGAATTCTTGAATCGTTGTAGCTTCAAGAGCTACCAAAATAGAGGGTATGTGCTGTAGAGAGAGTGGGGGTAGGGCTTCTACTTTTGTAGCCAGATATTGCTCAAAAGTAAGAAAATCGTCCACTGTGGTTCCGGTTTGAGGCCATATCGACAGTTGTTCTGAAGAAACCGCGGAGAAAATGTTTGCCTCCATAACTGTCAAGTAACCAAGCTAACAGCTGCCAGAGGGAAAGTTGGTGGGGGTCCAAAAACCATCTAGGGGAAGCAAAGGTTAATTAAACCGGCTCATAAACCGCCTGCGGATAAGGAGTAACCTGAAATAGCCACGAAGGGGCCAGAAACCACGAGGTGTGTTGAATAAAAACTCCGCGGTGAGTAAAAACCTGTAAGCCAATTCCCAAAACCCTATCTGCCAAAAGCAACCGGAAAAAACGACTAAAAAACCATAGGTTATGGAGCTGGGTGAAGACCAACCCCTGTGCGCCCATTAAAAGTAAAAAAGGGACAGAGGAAATCCTATCCCACCATGATTGTCAACCGAAAAAACTTATCCTACACCAAACCCTAAGTATATATATATATATATATATATATATATAGATGTGTACAACTTCATTGATGATGAAAATGTGAATCATATTTAAAAACATCACAAAAAATGAAAATAATAATGAATCGAAAAGATAAACATGTTTTTGTTTATACAGTCCTAACCATCAGGTTGTCAATTTATTAGTAAATTCAAAGAAACCATCTAACACATAAAGAAAAAAATTCAATCCCATTTTTTTTTTGAATTCTCTTGAATGTACATGCATCACAAAAGAAAACAAATACTTTAGCTATAAAATCATGGTATAGAAGTGATCCGTAAACCACCATGAATATTCCACTGGACAGCTCGTTACAACATATCTGATAAAACTATAATTAAAAATATGAAAATCTACACTATTAGGGTTTTATTTCTCTTTAGATTTTTGGATTTGTAGATTATTGTTAATTGTGTATACATGCAAATTAGAATTATGCAAAAAATAGAGAAAAACAAAATAAAAACTCACAAACCACGATTTGACACAAGATATGACTTGGGAAACCCTTTTGGGTGAAAACCCAATTGGAAGGTGAGCTTGCTCTGCTCTCTTTCTTTGAATAGAAAATGACTGCGAGTACAAAGAAGTATGGTTGTGTTGACCGTGTTAGACCCGCCAACATGTCAAGGGGATCTCCCCGGTAAGAAGTCCCAATTAGACCTCAGAGCGTTTGGTGTAGGAGTCCCAGCAGTGGGTCATAAGGTAATGCCTTGACCGCAATGTCACATAGAGGCAAGTAAGATAACTTTGTCAGTAGTAAGGGTGTGACCACTGTAGTGAGTCAAGGAAGGTGTATGAGAGGTTCTAACACATGTGGGTTGAGATGAGGGTGAAGGTGAGTTCTAGGTTGAAAGGGATCAGTCCCAACTCGGCTAGGAACACACAATACACATGACATACATAGCTTTCGGTGGAGTAGTCCACTTGGATGCAGTAGTCACAACATACAAGGTGAGATAACACGTACAACACTCACGGATCAGTCTAAACAAGTGCAACGATTGTTACAACAAGGTTCATGTGAAAGGTTTGTCTAATATCCGACAGAGTAGTCGACATGGATGGGACAACATTAATAGCATATACAACACATTTCCATTAATAGATTATGCATTACAACAAATGAATCAGTTCAGATGTAGAAAACAGGTTAAATAAACATGCATTACAAGTGTTAAAGATCAGTCTTACAACATATACAATACATGTGTGAAAACGTGTTGGCTCTTATTATATAAAGAAGTGTGAGTTCCAATCATACAATACATCCATGTAAACCCGCTAGCCCCAACAGTGGAAAGTTACAGCCACATCCGCCTGCTCCTCCAAAGAGATAAACTAGTTCCGTGCGATGGAGAAGCCAAGGCGCATTACAATACAATCCAAGCTCTTTCCAAGATAGTCTTATCAGAAGCTTGGTTGACCAAAAGCCTATACAATGAGTTATGAAGGACTATTTATAGCAAAGGGTGGGGTGACCCTTGACATTCCCCTTTGTGAGAGTTCATCTACCCTCATGACTCTTCATCTACTCTATGACTGTTACATCCAACTATTGACACTTGACTTACACTTGACATGATGTTACATTACAATGCACATGTACTCATGTGAGACGACATGGCTTGAGCAAGACATCAATGACACTTGGTCCATTGTGATGAGACCAACTCTTTGACATGCTTGTCATGGTGAAGGTGGTGAGTTGATGCCAAGCTTGCTCATCCATGATGGTGTGCATGCACTTCATGGTGACATCTTGCTGAAGCGAACTCTTGCCTCCGTTGCAACTGGTGCATTGGTTTGGCCCTTTCATCCAACTCGTCTGCTAACATGCACATGGCCTTCTTGTGTGCGGTTGAACCGGCAATACACTGATGCATAATGTTCATGCTGATCTTCAAGTGTGTGCTGGTGGTCATGCACATCAACTTGCCGAAGTACATGTTTAGCTTTAGTTGGACTTGCTTCTTGTTTTCTCCCTGGTGAGTGTGCTGAATGGGTTGGGTTGCATGCGTGTGCACAATGACATGCATGTTATTGAATCCCTTGCATGAGATCACCAACACCATGTCTGCTTTGTTTTAGCTATTGGGATGGATTTTTAACTTGTACGGGCACAACTTCATCAATGAGTGTATGTTGCACCCACTGTTGTTCTTGATTCTATTGTAACTCATTCGTCTATCTGTGTAGCTTCATGTTCTTCCTTGATTTGTTTCTCTAGCACATGGAACTCCTTCTTTGTTCCATTCCTTGTGTTCATGCGATCTTCATGTCGTGTCGTCACCTCATAGCTTGAGTCTCCAAAGTTGCTTTCATCATCAATGGATTTGCTTGAGCTTGCAACTTTGTTCCGCCTCTGTCTTGTCAACAACCTTCCTCTTGCATTCATTACATCCGATGCATTTGTTGTGTTCACTGCATTCGCTGCGTTTACTACATTCAGTATGCTGCCTTCAACTACTGTTCATGATGTTGCTTGCTGTGATGCTGTTGCTGTCATATCTTGATGTCCTTGTCTACGAACAACTTGATGTCTTTGTGAGAAGGCAAGCTCATGTACATCTGATCGATTCTATCTCTAGGTGTTTTTTGGATGGTGTCTTCGACTCTACCCTCTCGAAAACCATTGTACCTGCATTGCTGAGAGGTAGATGAACACCTACAATACCTAGAGACATGGCAATACTCATGGCAAGCAATCTGTTAGTCGAAAATGAAAATGAACTTGAGAACTAACTAGAAACATACCTATGTGACTGATCATAAAGGTTGCGCAATTTCGACTGAGAGGATGGGAGACTGATTTCCAAGACTGCACAAGGCATCGTATGGGCTACTGGGAGACTGATTGACTGCTAGAATTACATAATGCATAGTCTAGTCTAACTGCTAACTGCTGGGATTGCGCAAAGGGAAATCTTAGTTGGAAATGGCTGCAGACTAAGAGTCTGCATTATGCAATTTTCTTGGCCAGTAGTCATTTTCCCTTAGGATTGTGCAAAGCAGGCTTGGGGAACAGTTGTTGGGCAGAAATGTGCATTTCTGGAGAGGAAAGCAGAGCCTTCCGTTTCAAGATTACGCAATGTTGTCATGGTGAGGCTCTTGATGAGGCAGAGTCTGGGCGAAGGCTGCCCAGACTCGCTGACGGGCAACTGAAAGTGAATGTGAGTGTGAATGCATGCTGATACTGAGCATAAGAATAAGTGAATGATCATGCACACAAATGGTGAATGAAAGATTTGGAAAATGGAACAACATGCATGTGGGTGAGGCGAGTCACCGAATTAAGGACTGTTCGCAAAAAACAATTTCATGCATTCGAAAGTAGTGAGATGTTGACGAAAACTAAAATGGTGCTAGGACAAGCTAATATACATGTAAATGACAACAAGCGTTCAAAGAAATCAAGAAAAGAGTACTTATACAAGCGAAAACACAAAAAACGACAGAAATGCAACACAAAGCATGGCAAGCGGGCTTACCCAAAAATAGCTGAGCTGAGTGTGCCAACTGCACCTAGATGTGATGTGGGATGTTAGAGCTTCAAGGTTGATGTGAAGAATGAGCTCTGCAGCATCCGGTTGATGAGTTTTGATAACATCGAGGTTGTGACGGGCATGCTACAAATCTAGGGAAAGCGACACTTGGTGGGAGGTTTCTGAAATGATCCTTGCATGTAACCTCCAATTGCTAAACATTGATCCCTGAAACATGGGATGCCTTTGCATGCTACCTTGGGAGAAGTATCCAGTGCATGCAAGTCAATTTTCCTCAGTCTTGGAGGGAACCAGTCAATTCAGTGGCACATGCAAGAGACTACTTGATTGCTAGAGAAAAATGTGCATTTATCGCTGGGAGTTGGGTTGGTTCCCCATGAGATTTGTGCAATTTCTGGGTAGTGCAGCTGACTGCTGCCCAGATTTGCGCAAATTCCTGGCTGGGTAGCTCTGCTGGGGAAAATTGTGCAATTCTTGTTGGGAGTGTTGACTTGCTAGATTACGCAATCCTGGAGCCCATCAAATTGCCAAACAATATTGCGCAATTTCTAGAGGGTAGGTTGGTTGCCCTCTAGAAATACGCAATTTTCTAGGGGAAGTTGCTCTGTTTGTAGCTGGACCAAGTCTGGGTGAACAACGTGTGAGCGGAATGCATCAAGCTGTGATCAACAGGCTGCCTTTGCACAAGCAAAATACTGAAGCTGGTGAATTTGACGAAGTAATATAAGCTACTGTGAAGCTTGGAAGGGAGGCTCCAAAATGAAGCTAAGGCAAAATTTTGGAGGGTGGTTGTAGCTTCTACAACACTTGGCAACGCAATGGTAGAACTCAAGCTCTTTGAATGGACCTTGTTCGTGAAAAGCAAGTCTAACACCTCTGGAAGAATTGTTCAGTTCTCATCTCCTCTTGGTTTCCACACTAACTTGATAGTAAGATGTAGCATCTTCCAAGCTCTTGGTCAATTGACACACATCCAAGCCAAGGCAACACAGTTGTTTCAATTGGGGTTGAGGAGTATATTGATGCACAAACAGTATAGTCGTCAGAGTCTGAGTTTCATCTTTGGTGTTGCTCCACTGCCAACAGGCCTAAAAAGTACCCCGATAGAGTCACATAGGAACACAAGCATGGCTTCGCTGCTAGCAAGCCTGGTCAATACCCGATGGAGTTACTTGCATCACTTTCTTGTGCATGAAGCCTTTCTCTTCTTTTTCCTTACTCATTTTTCATTTTGATTTTTTTTTTTCACTTTCATTTTTTCATTTTTAAACTGTGCATAACACTTATTCATTTCATAGGCAGAAGATGGATCCCAACTTATTGAGAGAAGAAGAGGTTTTTCCTGCAGAGAAGGAGTTTATTATACCTCTAACATGACTGTTAAGGTTTTCCCCCTCACCTTACTCTACTTGAATGAGCTGACAAGGGTTAACCCAAAAACAACTGACTAGAGTAGGTGACACTAGTTAGCACACAAGAATTGTGTTTTCACCAAGGTTCACTTCGAATAGTACATATTTTCCATTGATGTATCATGGAATGAAAGTAACAAGTTCTTCATACAGAGGAAGGATGAAAGATAACCAAGTCGTGATAGCAGCACAAGGCCTCTTGTACTTTACCCAGCTTGCTTCAAGAGTCATACATAGTTTCATGCGAAACTATCCTATGAAACAAAACAAACGAACTAACAAACAACAAAGTAGAGCAAAAGTAGAAGCAAAAGTGAAAGAAACACAAGTAAGAAAACAAGTAAACAAACAAAAAAACAAAGAAAGAAAGTAAGCAAACAAGTCAAAAGAAAACACTACTCCTACTCCTAAGCTAATAGTGCATGGGTCATCTCACGTGAAGTGATACTTCCAATGCAGCCATTGATGCATTGGTTAACCCATGTTGTTGAAGGCATGGTTGGCGAACAAGACAGTTGTGCGAACCAACAAACAAGAAAGATATAACAGTGAAGGCAAACACACTCTGAGCTTATAAGTGATCATAGAACAAAGATGAGTGAAAGTGCATGACATGCATTCTGTGGTGCTGCTATGATGTTGTGCTACATTGCATGCAGATGTTGAGTGTATGCATTCTCTTGACTGTGACATGAAAGCAAATGTGAGAAATATAGACCACTTGTTTTGTGCATGTGTGCTTGCTATGTAAGATTCCTCCAGTGCATAAGCGATGGGATCATGTAGTTCGAGTGGAGGAAGTGAAATCTGGGTGTTTGGTTGATCTTAAATGCAAAGTAGAGAGTGATGAGGAGCCTTGAATGTTTCAACAATTTCTTGACTGGAAGTGAAACCAACCTCTGGACAATGAGGGCCTAACATAACCATCAGCTCGGGTTGAAGTGCCTCGATAGTCTGGGGGATTTCGACTTTTTTGACAGATAGATCATCGTAGACCAGTGTATTAGACAGATTAACAATGGTTGAATCAACATCATGATCAGATGAGGAAGTGAATAGGTCCCGACAACCAATATCAGAAAATACAAGATGTTCATCGGCATCCTCAAGATTTTATGAATCAGGCAAAGGGGTAGATGAGAAGCAAATATGTTCACCCTTTGTGTTTTCAAGAAAGATAAATGACAAATTGAATGGATTTTTTGAGGGAGATGTGTCCTCTCCACATTGTAATGACAGAATGACATCCAACGTGTCCTGTGAATGATTGGAAGTAGAAGCATCTGGAAATGAGTTTTCACAAGGGAAATTAGGAGTGGAAGAATCACAAGGGATGTCAGGATGAAGCGGATGAAGTGCAGATGGAAGGGATTCATCCTTCACCACGGGTTCTTCTTTATATTCCCGCACACACTCATCATGAATGATGGCGCATGTTGGTTGCATAACACCAACTCCATCGATAGCTTGATCCTCATTCACAATAGGTGAGGAGTCTGGAATGGGAGAACACATGATCTAGGTGGTTCTGGACACATGCAAAAGTCCTAGAGGACTCAGAAAGGGTAAAAATTCAAAGTGGTTAGATTGCTCCCAAACTAGCACCAGATCGAAGTTTTCACCACCCTGATTCCAACGGTGTGAATGCCACTCAAATCCAATCTCATATGAGACAGAAAGAGCCAGTGAAAGTTTTGGTTAAAGTTGCCATGTGGGCCAAGCTTAAGTGTCCTACAAATTGACTGAGTCTTGGACATGGAATCCAGCTCCAGAGAGTAGGCGAAATTGTGGCCTACTTAATTTTTCTAATAACCCTTATTCTAGACAAATTCGAAAATAGCCATTTTGTTTTAAAAAGACGAAAAAAATTATAAAAATAGGGATGGCGGGCTACCACCCCTATAGGCAGTTAATATATGCATATTATATATGGGGTGGCAAGTGGTCAAACCCTGCCACCCCCGGTCAACCCCAACCACAATTAAAATCAAATTAATGGTTTGGCAACCATGACCCCGCCGGACCCTCCATCCTCCACCATAACCTTTATATATAACCATGTATTTGGGCTAGGTAGGCCACCTCTAGTGGACCTGGCCCACGCCCCAACCACCATAACATATTCATATTTATGGGTCGACGGGAATCAAACCCGCCCGGCCACGTGGCCGTCCCAACCCAAAACATTAGTGCAACAACCCCATTTAAAACAATGATTTCCAAAATAACAATGACGCTCGAAAAAAAATACAACTGTTTGAAAAATATATAACGCGCTATTTTGGAGAGGCGGGGGTTTGAAACGACAACCTCTGCCCTCCTAAATGACTTTGCCACCATTGCGCCATGGGGCTCAACCTTGATAGCTTTGCCCACATCTAATATATAAACCTTCGAATTCATTTGCTAGAGGGACAGTGGAATGGAGGACAGAGGATTGAACAGAGTTGAAATGGAGTTCTGGAAGCATAGAGGGGGTCCGCCCTGGGCATGGAAAATGAGGCAAATGCCCAAAATATTCTAGGGAATATTCTCATGAAGATTCTTTAAGGAATCTTTAAGATTCGCTAGGAGGTAAAAATTCTTTTTATCATAATGTAATCAAGTTTACAGTCAATTTTCTCAGGTTTTCACAGGGAACACTATGGCGAGGTCGGATTTGCCTTTTGAGCAGTATATTTGCAGATTCTCAGCGGAGGAGAATCTTTGAGAATCTTGAGGGAATATTCCAAATTCCTTAGAGACTGGAATTCGCCAAAGTCAGAATGCAACCAACTTCATACTCCTCAGAATTTCGCAAGGATCCTGATGGCGCAGGCAAAATTTTGATCTGAGCAGCAGATCTTCAGATGACTCGGAGGAGGGAATCTTTGAGGAATATAGGGGGAATCTAGAAGATTCTTGTAGCCCTAGATTTTCACTTGGTCAGAATTCAAAAATTTGACAGTCAATTTTACACCATTCGACACCACAAATTTGATGGTGCAATCAGATTTTCCATTTGATCATTCCATTTTTTGGCCACTTTTCAAAGTGGAGTGCAAGTGTCAGCATTCAATGTGAGAATAGTCATTTCCATGATATTCGACGCCACGAGATTGATGGTGCAACCAGATCCAATAGTTTATCATCCCCGTCTTCAGATAACTCCTTGATGTGAGGTATATGCAGTGTGATGATGTACTTCTTTGTCTCTTTGCTTGAGATGCATTGTCCTGTGTAGATCCCTATTTGATATTTTGATGTGGGATCTTGTTTTGTTCTTGATGTGAGATGTACTTATTGTCATGTTTTGATTGAGATCCCTTTGTTGTCATGTTGATGGGATACTCATGTGTCACCATGTATGTTTGATTTGAGATCCCTTTGATGCCATGTTGGAGGGATGCTTGTTATTAACATATATGAAATTATGTCATGTTGATAGGAGTCCCTTTCTTTAAATGAGAGTTCCTGCAGCAGAACATATCTTGGAGCCACTCTTGTGTGAGGGAATATTCCTTATATGATAGAGAAAACACATGCATGTACATCATCACTCTTTCCAACAATTAATACAATAGCCTACACCATCTTGACACCGGTGCCTGGAGACGTAGTCCCTCCTAGATGAACTCCATTATCAACGTCTTGTGTTTTATGTTGCTGATTCTTATCATGTTCCTTGTTCTTCACAACATGCATATATTTTCCTTTATGGTCTTTTAAATTCAATTCTAATCACATAATGAAAGCAAAATATCTTGGTTAAATCTGGGAGTTGAGTCAAATTGGATCAAGTTTGGTATCAGAGCAATCTTTGCATGGATGTGAATTGCGAGTGTGAACAATGGAACATGCAACGACGGAGGATGATAAATCGATGTATGAGACCATGCTCAGAATTTCCCAAAAGGTGGAAATAATGTATCAAGCTCTAAAAAAAGAGATAGGGGAAAAGCAACGAGTGCAACTTTAGTTGCGAGCCATGGAGGATGCCCTAGAAGAACTGAAGCACAACAACCAAAGTCTTCAAGAAGATAGTGCTGAATTGAAGATGATTCTACAAGAAGAGAAAGAGGAGAAATAGATTTTTCTACGACAACTTCAATCTAAGGATGAGGCCTTGGAAAAGTTGTAGCGTGAACCATGTGAGGTAAAAAGTAATTCTCCGAATTCATGTATATTTCTTAATGATGATTTTGTTGTTTTTGAAAATCATACCACAGGAATTGGCTCCAAACTATTGAAGAAAATGGGGTATGAAGGAAATGGCTTGGGCATTAATGACCAAGGAATTTTCAACCCCATCAAAGTAGAGGAATTACCCCGTCAGGTAGGACTTGGGTATGTCAGGAAGGAAGTTGGGGAATGCACTGAGACAACTAGTGAACCACCAACAACAGATGATGAGAAGACCTCATCAGTTCATTCCAACTCGACAATGGAGGTAAAATATGTTGATTTCTTGTCAGTTTCATCTTCATATAGTATGATTTTTGTTGTAAATGTGGAGATACCAATTACAGGGACAAACATGAGGCTCCTTACCATGATGAGTTACATGGAGGAAGAAGAACTTGGTGTTAATAACCAAGTCATAACTTAGCCATTGGAGGTTGTGTAGAGACCTCAATTTGCAAGCTTGGGATACACCAAAGGAGAATGCTCAAAGGTGTTAGATGCTTCCGAGACATCGATCAAATTGTTAAGGGAAGAGAATGATGGGAACACATCACCATCATCCCATGTCAGTGCCCATTGCAGGGAAAGAGCTGAGGCAAGCTCTCATCGCCATACTTACACCAGAGACAACAAGGAAAGGTATAAAAATCTCAATGTGCGAATGTTCATTTCAATTACAGTCATGTTGTTAATAATGGACATAAATCAAGGCATCAAAAAACATGTACCTTTTGTGGATTACATAACCGTACATTTGCTAAGTGTTGGAAAAGAATAGTAGCACAAAAAAGGATGAGGCATGAAAGACCCTCTCAATAGGAGGCAAAGAAGAAGGTAAAGCAGATCTGGAGGAAGAAGACCTATTGCAGTCATTGCGATAGAAGTGGTCATCAGAGAGCCACATGTTGGAGGCTCCATCCAGAGTAGTGCCTTAAAGACAAAGCGTCAGTGCATGAACTAGTTGAAAAAGTCATTCGACCAGCAAAACCACCACAGGAGGATGGCCCATTCACATCGATAAGTGAAAAATAGTTTCTAAATATGTTATCTTGTCATGGTCATGCTTTTGTAAATCATTTGTTGCATTTTAAGATGTAAAAGTGATGATGTGTTTTCCATCACCTGTTAAGAAACAATAATGTCTGGTCTTATTTTGTATTGCATGTTAAACTGTGAAATTGATGTTATGTTTCCATCACTTGTTAAAGCAACAATAGTGTTTGGCCTTATTATTGTAAATCATGTGTTGCAGTGATGATGTGTTTTCCATCACTTGTTGAAGCAACAATGATATTTTGGCCTTGTTTTTGTAGCTGGGGTATTATTTCTATTTTGATGTAAACTTGACCACTGAGTTTGTGTTATAAACTCGTGGCAAGTATGGAATGCTTGGGTCATTAGTTGGTCATGTAAGTCAAACATGTAATTTGCAAAACAATGTACTATAGGCTTTCACAGGTGGCAGGTGTCGACTCATCACTTATGTCTCTAAAGGAAAAAGGTGAGGGAGAAGGAAGGGTGACATATCAGATACTTGTAACTGCAGAAAAGGTACAGAGAAGTTGCAAATTATTTTTCATGCTTTCGGAGGACAAAAAGCTCCTTAGTGGGGAGGATTGATCCAGGTGGCTCTGGACACATGAAGAAGTCGCAAAGGACTCAAAAAGGGTCAAAATTAAAAGTGGTCATATTGCTCCCAAACTAGCACCATATCGAAGTGCTCGTCACCCTGACCAACAATGCAAATGACACTCAAATCTGATCTTGTATGAGGGAGAAAAAGCCAATCAAATTTTTTGTTAAAGTTTCCATGTGGGACAGGTTTAAGTGTCCTACAAATTGACTGAGTCCCAGACATGGAATCCAACTCCTGAGAGTAGGTGAAATTGTGGCCTACTTAATTTGTCTAATAAGCCTTATTCTAGACAAATTCGAAAATGGCCATTTTGTTTAAAAAAAAATGAAAAAAATTATAAAAATAGGGATGTCTGGTTGCCACCCGTATTGGCAGTTCATATATGCATATTATATATGGGGTGGCAGGTGGTCAAACCCTACCACCCCCAGTCAACCCCAACCACAATTAAAATCAAATTAATGGGCGACAGCCATGACCCCGCCAGACCCTCCAACCTCCACCGTAACCTTTATATATAACCATGTATTTGGTTTGGGTGGGCCACCTCCGGTGGACCTAGCCCACGCCCCAATTTTTAGCACTTAGAATGAACCTCAAGGCTGAGAAGAGGTAATTCTGAGGTAACCATAGACCAAGCTTTTGATATGGCATATAGCCTTTCCAGACTAGAGAGGGCTCTCTCTTTGCCACAAAATGTGGCTGCGATAACTGAATCTTAGGCCAGCTATGAAGTACAGGGATTTGATTGAAAGTTGTGGGTCAAAAACAACAAGAGAAGGGATCATTGAGCTATGGAAACGAGGCTTGTTTCTACTGGAAAACTTGGGGAAAAGTAAGTGCAATGTTTAGCTAGATAAAAGATGTAAATGAGAGAAGGAAAGAGGAGAAAGCATGCTGCCCTAAAAGCATCAAGCAAGGGATGGATCTATAGTGGCAGCGTTAGAAGAAAAAGAAACACAAGGTTACTCAACAAAGCATCAAACAAAGGATGGATTCTGCAAAGATAACCACTACATTTAACAACAAAATCATTGCGAAAGGAGCATCATGCATGCATGGATTCCTAACACTTTCCTTAGATAACACTGTAACAATAATTAGCAGGAAAAACAAAGTATGTAAGTGATTTTACAAGGAACACATGCTGCACATTAAACACCGTGATGGATCCCAAATCTAAAGGGCAAAAACTTCTCCATCAAAAATAATATTAAGAAAATGCTTTACATAGTCCAAAGCAGCATTCCTCTACTGAAAAATTTGAAACCTTTACACTCTGAAATTCATAAAATATATACAATTAGCTCATCCCTGTACTAAGGGAGTTGAGCTCAACCATCTCCCTCAAGATAGAATCAATTACATTAAATTTGGATCGAATTTCTGAAAATAGGTGTCAAAGATGAACTCGTATCTCTTGAACCATAACATCAGTTAGAAAACTGAAAGAGGTTTTGTAGATAAGGTCATTTTTGACAAAAATCTCTCTCAAATTTTGGAAATTTGTTTCCAGTTGCTCGGAATCTGTGCCACAAAATAATCTCTAAAACAAGAAATCATTAAATATTTAAATCTGTAAAAATAGGTTGTAAAGATCTAGTCAAATATTCCAATTCATGACACTTGTGAATAAAATGAAAGAGGTTTTTGTTATATGGCTTGTGGTTGATAGAAACCTCCTTGGGTTTCTCAAAATTACTTTCCATATGTCGTAAAATGGTGCCGCACTACAATGACTAAAACAATAAAACAAATGCAAAATTTGTTTTGTTTTAATGTAGGCTTCAAATATCACTGTATATCTCCCACATAGTAACACCTGTGCATAAACTGAAGGAGGTTTTTGTTATTTGCTATGTGATTGAAAAAAACCTCTTTCACTATTGTAAAATTCATGTCCATTACTTCAGAAAATGATTTTGTTGTAAACTTGTCCCTGTGTGCAACAAATGACCTCAAAACATGCATAACCAAGAATCAATCATTCATTTCGATCATATCTTATGATCCAGAAACCAGTTATGGGAGTGTGATATACCATTGGAAATATTTTTCCAAGACGCTTCTAATGGACATACTTAGGATATGATTTGCACTGAAACTCATGTGCAAACCATCTTTGAAAATCAGACATAGTAAGAGCCCATTTTGATCCCTAGTGACAGGCTGCGAAGACTGGAACTAACATTGGCCTTATTGGGGATGGAAGCTCCTTGAAGGTGCCAATAACACCGTAGACCAAGTGCCTCATCCATTGGGCAATACGGTCACAAACAACTGTAAACCCAAAAAACTCATACCAATCCAGAAACATATACATACTGCAATATGTACACAAACAAATACCAGAAACTGAAACGCTACCTTGGGTAGCTTATTTATTTACAAATCTATCCTACTCTGATGCAAAATTGATAGATCAAATAATGCTGTAATGCCAGACCAACCAATCAAGCAGCTGTGGCAATGATGATGCTAGGGAGTGCTTGAACCAGGACACAATTGGAAATGCTGACAGCCATACATGCACAAAATGAGTCTGGCTATGTAAAAGACAATCTGGTTTGTCATTCAAACTGAAAATATACTCCATATATGCAACAATAGGATCATAGAAACCAGACCATGTCAACTGCCCTAACTCCTCAACATATGCTTCCAATTGCGAACTATCAATGCAAGCATCCACGGGCAGCCCTATTGTTTCTTGTTTTGAAGGAGGGAGAGTTTCCAAGAACTTTTTTTAGATCTCAGAATTCATATGACTTAATTTGAACATCTATATACTCAATCTCCTTCTCAAAATTTTCAACCACTAACTCAAAGAAACCAGTTTTACTGTTAAGAGGAAACTTTAGAGATCTCAAACATTGAAGCACGGTAATGAAAAATACCTCATCTATTTCAATATCCACTAACTAATCTCTAACTTCTTTTAAAACTTCACAAACACAGGGTTTGCCACATACCCTACCATCATCTTGTTTTAGTACATGAACAAATCAGTGAGCGTTGGAATCTCTAGATTGATTTGGAGTCGTTAGGCAAATGTTTTAGCCTTCATATGTGTCTGATCATTGCCCACCATCAACAACTAGATCTGCAACTTGAATGATATTTCCCGGAGAAAATCTGTCACCTCGTTCCCTGACAACGGCGCCAATACGTTAGCACTCAGAATGAACCTCAAGGCTGAGAAGAGGCAATTCTAAGGTAACCACAGACCAAGCTTTTGATTTGGCATCTAGCCCTGCCAGATTAGAAAGGGCTCTCTCTTTGCCAACAAAACGTGGCTGTGATAACTAAATCTTAGGTTAGCTGTGAAGTACGGGGATTTGGTTGAAAGTTGTCGCTCGAAAATAGCAAGAGAAGGGATCATTGGGCTATGGAATCGAGGCTATTTTCTACCGGAAAACTTGGGGCAAATTAAGTACAATGTTTAGCCAGATAAAAGATGTAAATTAGAGAAGGAAAGAGGAGAAAGCCCGCTGCCCTACAGGCATCAATCATGGGATGGATCTACAGTGGTAGCGTTAGAAGAAAAAGAAACACATGGTTACTCAACAAAGCATCAAACAGAGGATGGATTCTACAAAGATAACCACTACATTTAACAACAAAATCATTGCGAAAGGAGCATCATGCGTGGATGGATTCCTAACACTTCCCTTAGATAATGTTGTAACAAGAATTAGTAGAAAAAACAAAGTATGTAAGTGATTTTACAAGGAACACATGCTGCACATTAAATGCTGTGATGGATCCCAAATCTAAAGGGCAGAAACTGCTCCATCAAAAATAATATTCAGAAAAATCTTTACACAGTCCAAAGCAGCTTTCCTCTGCTGAAAAATTTGAACCCTTTACACTGTGAAATTCATAAAATATATAGAATTAGCTCATCCCTATTCTAGGTGAGTTGAGCTCAACCATCTCCCTCATGATAGAATCAATTACATTAAATTTGGACTGAATTTCTAAAAATAGTGTTGGTTCAGAGCATACATAACACATAGCAGATTTATACTCAGAGACGTAGACGGCAATAGAAAAGAATAATTTCAGAGACAGACAAATGAAGAAACAACAAGATTACTTAATCAAAAATAGCGGAATAGATAAAACAATCACTGGAGAATAGAAATCACTTTGCATTACGTAACAGGCCTGGACCTTGGCTTGCCTTCCTTGGCCAGAGTAATTAAAAATTTATAGAGGCTAAAGAAGGATCTAGAATCCTGCATGTGATTTAGATGGAGATCTAGAAACTAATGGCAGTGTAGAAGGATCTAGAATCCTACATGTGATTTAGAAGGAGATCTTGAAACTAATGGTGGTGTAGAAGGATCTAGAATCTTGCATGAATTTGGCTTCACACTTAACATTCTCCCACTTGAAGCCAAATAAGAGTCATGAATCAAGTCACACCAAATCCTACCATGCCTCTACATAATTCATGTTTATTTCATGGTAGAATCTTGGTGAACATATTAGCAGGGTTCCTATATGTATGGATCTTTTCCAAGGATAACTGTTCTTCCTCCAACACATGCCGGATCCAATGGTACCTTAAGTCAATGTGCTTGGTTTTTGAATGAAATGCTGGGTTTCTCACCAAGTGAATGGCACTCTGACTATCACAATCTAACACATACTTGTCCCACTTTATTCCTATCTCTCCTAGGAATTGCTGCATCCACAACATCTCTTTACAAGCTTCTGTTGTAGCTATGTACTCTGCTTCTGTTGTAGAGAGGGCTACTATTCTTTGTAGCCTTGACACCCAAGATACTGTTGCACCTGCAAATGTATACAAATAACCTGTAGTGGACTTTCTAGTGTCCATATCTCCAGCCATATCTGCATTTGTAAATCCTTCAAGCATAGTCTCATCATGACCAAAACATAAACAATAATTACTAGTACCCTTGAGATACCTGAAAATCCATTTTACTGCTTGCCAATGATGTTTTCTTGGATTGGGAAGGAACCTGCTCACTACTCCCACTGAATATGCAATGCCTGGTCATGTGCATACCATGACATACATCAAACTACCAACTATTGAAGCATAAGGAATCTTGCTCATCTCTTCTTTCTCCTTGTCATCACTAGGACATAATTCAGTACTCAGCTTGAAGTGGGCTGCAAGGGGTGTACCAACTAGCTTGGCATCCTTCATATTAAACTTGTCAAGCACCTTCTTGATATATTTTTCTTGTGATAGCCACAACCTTTTGTTTTTCTTGTCACACATAATCCGCATGCCCAATATCTGTTGTGCTAGTCCCAAATCCTTCATTGAAAATTTGCTACCCATATCTTTCTTCAACCTATTGATCTTATTCTTATCATGCCCAACAATCAACATGTCATCCACATAGAACAATAATATGATATACTTTCCTTGATCATACCTCTTGATATAGACACAATGGTCAGCTTCCAACCTCTAAAAACCATGATCCAACATGAATGAATCAAATTTCTTGTACCATTGTCGAGGTGCCTGTTTCAACCCATAGAGACTCTTCTTCAACCTACAAACAAGGCCTTCTTTGCCTTTTTCTATGAAACCTTCTAGTTGCTCCATATAAATTTCTTCCTCCAATTCACCATGAAGGAAAGCAGTTTTTACATCTAACTGCTCACATTCTAAGTCTAAAGTAGGAAATAGACCAAGAATGACTCTAATGGATGACATTTTACAGGTGAGAAAATTTCAGTGAAGTCAATACCTTCATTTTGGGAAAAACCTTTCACCACCAGCCTTGCTTTATACCTCTCATTCTTTTCATCACCTTCATGCTTAATCTTGTAAACCCATTTGTTTTGTAGAGCCTTTCTACCGTTTGGGAGGTTTACCAACTCCCAAGTTTTATTTTCCAGCAAAGAGTTCATTTCTTCTTCCATTGCTTTCTTCCATTCTTCATTGTGCTCAACTTTATAGGCTTCTTGAAAACAATTAGGCTCACCTTCATTAGTCAACAAAATATAGTTTGAAGGAGGATACCTTTGTGAAGGCTTATGAGGCCTAAAAGATCTGCAAACCAACTGTGGTGGTGCATTATCAGGTTGAATCTCCTGTAAAGGTTCCTGCAAGATTCTTTCTTCTTGTTGTTCATCGTTTTCCACTTGTTGTTCTTCATGCTCCTGAATTTTCGTTCATTTTCTTGTATTGGTGGTATGTTTTCCTGCTGCTCTTCAAACCTGTCAATAACCTTCTTGACCTCCAACTCACCTACAATCCTCTTGAATATTTCTGACTCATTAAATATAACATCCCTACTTCTAATAATTTTATGTTTGATTGGATCCCATAGACGATAACCAAATTTTTCATCCGCATATCCCAAAAAAATGCATTTCATAGATTTATCATCTAGCATAGATCTATTTTCTTTGGGAATATGTACAAATGCTTCACATCCAAAGATTTTCAAGTAAGAATAATTCAAATTCTTACTAGTCCAAACTTCTTTAGGGATATCGCCATTGAATACTGTAGTTGGAGATCTACTTATGAGGTAGCAAGCGGTCCTGACTGCTTCAACGCAAAAATTCTTCTCCACACTGGAATTGGACAACATACTTTGCACCTTTTCCATAATGGTGCAATTCATCCTTTTTGCAACACCATTCTGTTGAGGAGAACTAGGTACAATCTTCTCATGCTTTATGCCAAACCCGTTACAGTATTCCTTAAATGCATTTGAGCAATATTCTTCACCATTATCTATTCTTAAACACTTTAGCAATTTGTTAGTCTCTCTTTTAACAACAACATGGAATTTTTGAAATACTCCAAACACTTCACTTTTATTTTTCATAGGATATGCCCAAACCTTCCTGGATGCATCATCTATAAATGATACAAAATATGATGCTCCTCCTAATGATTTGATGTTAACAGGCCCAAACACATCTGAGTGTACCAATTCTAACACATTTTTCTTTCTGTCATGGCCACCTCTAAGGAATGAAACCCTTCTTTGTCTACCATATATACAATGCTCACAAAGATCAAGATTGTAGGATTTCAAACCTGGCAATAAATTTTTACCAACAAGGATTTTTAAGCCCTTCTCGCTCATGTGACCCAAACGCTTATGCCACAAATCTATTGAATTTCCTTCTTTTGTGACAACAGCCAAATTTGATTTTCCTATCAGTGTCTTCAATATCTATAATGTTCATGTCTTGGGTCCTTTGGCCACGATCAATGCACCTTTGCTAATTTTCCAGCCTCCTTTTCCAAAGCTTGTCAAATAGCCTTCATCATCCAGTCGTCCCATAGAGATTAAACTCATGTGCATTTTTGGTACATGCTTGACCTGTTTCAACAATATATCTTGTCCATCTTTCATCTTGATCTCGACATCTCCCACTCCAACAATACTGCAAAAATGATTATTCCCCAAATGCACTCTACCATAATCACCAGGATTATATGAAACAAAACTATCTTTGCATGGGGTTACATGGTGAGATGCCCCAGAGTCAAGGATCCAATCAAAGCTACTACTAGATGTATATACACATGCATCCTCTACTGAAATAGTAAACAACACATCACCATCTGTGGCTACAGTAGTAGTCTCACCTTCATTTGTGCTGGATGACTTGTGATTTGTATTAGATGGTCTCTGATCCTTTTGTCCTTTCTTCCAAAATTGACATTCTTTCTTCATGTGCCTGGGTTTGCCACAATGAAAGTAGATGATCTTTCCTCTACTTGATTTTGATCAGACTCTTGATCTTGATTTCCCTTGCCAGCCTCGATCCATTTTCCTACCACAATCAGCTAGAGCTAGAGATTCTCCTCCCCGGTTTTCTACAATTGACTTGCGTCGTAGTTCCTCATTCATTAAACTGCTACTGACATCATCAAACTTTAGGGTCCCTGTAGTTGTTGAAGTGCTCATAGCTACAATTAAATTTTCCTAGCTGTCTAGCATAGAAAACTTTAGTAAAATAGCTCTAATTTCATCATCTAAAGTGATTTTAACAGAGGCATGTTGATTAGTAATAATATTAAATGCATTCAAGTGCCCAGAAACTAAAGCACCCTCCATTTTGAGATTATAAAGCTTCTTCACCAAGAACACTTTGTTTGATGCCATTTTCTTCTCATATAGATCATGGAGCTTCTTCCATAATCCTTCAGACCTGCTTGTGTAGAATGAAATGATCTAGCAATCAATTCATATTTTTAGTTGGGATTCATTCATCCCTTCTATAGCATTCATTTTCCCTCTCCCTTGGGTAGTTGCTAGGGTGATTCCTCTTACTAAGGATTATCTACCCAAACACAACGCAATAGAACTTCTATTTTTAAGGTAAGCAGCGCTGCCAATCTGTTTCCTAGCATGAATTCGGACTGGCAAGCACTGCCAGCCTAAATAGATAGAGAAAAGGTTTTCCATTATTTAAGCATCAAACAATAAGTACGTAAAAGATCCTAGATAGAGGTGGGTGCTTTATACCCCCTTCCAGATCTAGGTATTTTTATGGGTGGCAACAAGGAGTGTGGTATCCATCTCAATGGTGAATGTTAATAGCTAACTATTAGGACCTATGAAGAAATAAATAAAGTGGCATTGCACAACAAGGAACTCATTCGACTGATCGATATAGCTCTTTGCCTTGGGTCATGGATAGCTATAGGCTTGGTTTGGGTAGGGATCCAGCTCTATGGAGTCGGGGTGGGGCGGGGATGCAGGGACTAGCTTCAATGGAGCAAGCATGTTTTATAGGAGAATGTGAGCTTAAAATCAAAAGTGGGATAAGAAGTGATGCATGTTCGTGTGTTTAATCCTCTTCGGCTTTCTCAGCTAGCTGGTCTTAGGTTTGGGTAGGACTCTATCTGTTCCTTGGGGGATCTAGATGGAACTCGAATAGCAGTACCGCCATCATTCCATTTCTCTGAACCTATGATCTTCGGTGATAAAGCAGTAAACCATTTTATGCTCCGAGAGAGGAAGATCGATCACCAAATCAAGTTGATCTTTTGTGCTTGGATTGAATGGAATGAGGATGTTCGAGAAGTGCTTGCCTTCCCCATAGCGAGAAATCTATCCCCCCGTAAATCCCAAGCAGAGCTAGCCAGAGTTCATATATTTTCTTTATTTCTTCCCGCCCGCCTTCCCTATTTTCATATTAGACGGTTAGGTTCCGGCACCAAACAGAGCGCATGTAGAGCTCTGGTACAGTGATTTGAAACACTTGGCTCACGTAACACTTATACCCTGATCTAGTAGTTTGTTGGTGGCCATGACCTTCGGGTTATCATTGCATCAATTGAATCAATCGAATTGCATCAATCAAATCAAATCGAAATGGCATTCACCTATAATCGTTCTCTGCCAATGCTAGATAGTATTACAAAATCTATCTATACCATGTTGTCCAAAAACAACATTGTTATTTTGACCTACTTCTTTTCCTTTATGCCTACCTTCATTTACACCTACCAATCGTAATTTACGCATACTTCTATTATCATACCAAAATATTGTGAGTTCTATCCATTATCTTCCTTGTAACCCTTCATAGATAGATTCATCAACTAGGTAAGTCAAAGTCTTACCTTTGCTTACCAAAGTTGCTTCTCTATGAAACTAGAAGGAGATACCAACCCACCTCAAACCAACCCAATCAAATGTTATCAGTCATGTTCTATTCTCTGAGCAATTGTTTGATTCATCGAAGAAAGTTCAATTTTGGGGCCCCTACCAAATTAGTCCTTAACAGTGGACTTACCAGGCGAAAAAGGGGGAAGATATGATTCATGACAGAAAGGGAGGGGATACTCCTACTGCTCAGTACGGCTCCCGCACACCCAAGAGGGCTTTCTTTCGTTATAGCTAAGTCTGTTACAGTGCTAAGCCCATTACAACCCAACCTTAGAAGGATTTCGTTTGTTATAGCCCAGTAGCCCCATTGTTGGGGAGACCTCGTAACAAGAAGGGACGAAATGAATAGATCATGACAGGAAAAGGAAAGATTTGAAACTACAGAGTGTAGAAGGAGAGAATCTATTTGCTCATATACAATATTTCGTGGCAACCAATGAGGAGAAGAGGCAGTTTGAAACGATCCAACTAGGCCGTTCGCATTGACCTGGAAACTCTATCTCAAATTTCTCTCTCAGTCTTAAGGTCAAGGACAGAAATGAGTTCTCCTTCACCATCAAGGCAATATTACACATGTAATATGAATGGGAAAGCGACCTAAAATATTCTTAATCTCTGGTACGGGAAGAAGTGTCAAGCTGTGCCCATTTTGGTCGAGCCTGCCCATTTTCAAAACAACGTAAACCCATATCATATGACAGACAAAATTGAATTGGTGAATGTTGTTACAACCCTTTCGAGAGTCGAGGGGAAAAATATGGACTCTTAATGCCAGTGGCGAGGAACTTGAATTTACTATCCCTTGCATTTGGAACAAATACTGGATTGGGAAAGAAATCTGAAGATCACCCTGCGCCAAGAACGGAAGAATAAGATGGCTGGTAGGAAGAGGAAGAAGATTGATTCGGTGATAATTCCCCTACAGCATGAGTTAAATCCTTCCAAATTGATTGCTTGTTTCTTCGATTGAGTGATTGCAGATGAAGAAGGAGGTTTCTATATTCGTTTTGAAGCGAGTGCAGCTCTCTTCTACCCAGTCTAACGCTGCAAATTGAGTCTAGGAATCGACCTTTCGTAGGAAGAATATCAACTTATTCATCGGCTTAAAATGTCAGAGAGAAATCTCTCAGTAAGCAGCATCTCCCCAGCGGGCTTTTCGGGGAATTAGTTCGATCAAATGTCTTTTCTATTGGGAGGGCAGTTATTGCTTTCAAGCGTCGAAAGGTTGGCTAGTCCCAAACTCCATATGATTTTTGATCATGGAGAAACCGAATCTCTCCCTAGTCGATTAATTCGCATTGGCAATAAGATTGATTGTTATTATATATGTAATACAAATGCCGAGTTGAAGATAGGAACTAGTAGCAAGCTATTTCTCAATGAATCAATTGTTACAGACATTATCTATGTGACATGACTGACCTACCTCACCCCCAAACTATGGATGAAGTGCAGTGAGCATGTTACACTAATTAAGGTTGCTCAATCAACGACAAGCAAGATTGGAGCACTCAATTGACATCAACTCAACCGAGTCTCTTGAAGAAATGCAGAATAAAGGGAGAGAGCACTTGACCCAACACACCTAGCTTATCAAATATTTGAATGGGAAAAATAAAAAATTCCTTATTGACTTATTGGGTGGGGGGCATTTATATTGAAAAACTTAGGTTCCCGACTTTGAAATTCCCAATCCAAAGGCCAAGGAAACTCTTAGTTGGGTTTCCCGGTCTTGTCATCTCGAAGAAGAAGTCAAGGCCAAGGAAATTATGTCAGGGCTTGCTTGAAAGAAAGGAGAGAAGAATCTGCTTTATGTCCCACCCAATACATAGGTGGCAAGGGGGGAAATTAGGTTTAGCAACGTAAATATGGTATTAGAAGGTTTTGGTGCTTGTGTCTCGCTTGGGGTTCATTTTGACTTCATGATCTATAGTCAGTCAATAGACTCGGTTCAGTAAATGCAGGTGATAGGGACGTTTCATTGAGAGAGGGGGAGTAGGCCATAGTAGTGTTGGTTTGGCTCTGATTTCACTTAGAGAGCAGCCTTAGCCTCGAACCAGTGCAGTGGACATCGGTAAGAATAATGAGACTACTAGATAAGATAGGCAGTCAAAGCTTTGTTCCATCTTTTTGCACAGCAGCACAAGCCTCTGCTTGCCTATCATAGTGGCTCACTCAAATGATCGATTAGGTGTAGGTGTGAATGGAGGAATGAATCCCCTTATCTATCCTATAGATATATACATGCAAGTTTCAGAATCTTGGTGGTAGGGGAAAGGGGGGAATAACCTGATAATAACATCGATGCTTTGAGCTCCAACAAAGACCAATTAGTTACAACAAATGGGGGCAAAACTAAACTCTTCCTAACTGAACTAAGGTGAGTCTCCCAATTCTCCATGAATAGTTCATACATGGCCAATTCCCCACCAGGTTGATCCTGATCTTGTGGTGCATTCACTCACCCAATTCGATCAAGTTCATTCTTCTGGTAAGTGTGTGAAAGCATAATTACATAGATAACGAATGAATGCATAATGACATATATAATAGTAGCACTTTTTAAGGATTGATCTACACTACTTCCCCCCCCCCCCCCACTGTAAGTCAACTCATATCAGAAAAGTGAATTCAAAATAAATGAATTGACGATGCTTTCCTAGAGTATCAGAGTTGGTCGAAATGAACCAAATCGATCTCTCAAAATTGCATAATTACATATATAATATATGCATTGTCTACTAAAGCGTAATTACGTAGATAAAGAATGACCATCAGCATGATCCCCAGGGATGTCCTAAGAGGAGTGAGAAGTAAATGAGCCACTCTAAAGACCCCCACTAACCAATAAGTAATTAAGAGGGTGATGGTGGAAATGCGAAGTGTCTTGTTTAGTTCAAATGCAGCCCAAAGTACTTCTACGCAAGGTAGGTCTCCAGCGTTTGCTAATAGGATGTGTAGCTTGAAACCTTCGACCTTGAGTTACTTATTAGGTGGGGGGATGAATCTAGTATGACACATATCTAATTCATGACTGGTAGAAATCCATTTTTTTATTAAAGAATCTGGTCAGACCCATTTTTAGAATAAGAAAGAGGGCTCTTTTAGGGGAAAAAAGAAAAGTCAAACTGTTGCTTATTGGTATTGGAGCGCCCCCTTCCCCTGCGCTCGGTTTCACCTTATATAATAGTAATAGCGAAGGTTGTTTCATTCTTTGAGGTCAGAGTGTGGAATTGGGCCACTCCCCCTTATATAATAGAGGAGCTTCCCTTATCAATATAGGAGTTTCCACTTGCGGATAGGGAGAATGGGAAGGAAAGGAAGAACTTGGGAAACCTTTCGAATCAAATAGTGCCAACTTTTCGTTGGTAAAATCAACACCAGTATCATATTTACTCTCTCTCGTTAAATCAATAAGAGTTTACAAGAGTGATGTAGTTTCACGAATTATCTCCTTTCCAAAGCAAGGTGGGTGTCCCCCCACCCCCACCTAAGCGGGTGCCTACGCCTTTTCTCCCCTACCGACCCATTGATTGACTTGGGGTAGTGGGGGGCACGGGTAAAAGCACAGTGATTCTGAAATAAGTCGTTAGGGGGGCTTTTCATGCTTGAAAAACGCATAGCTTAGGTGACTCGCTGCCTCTTGCCCCAAATGATATCAATGAATTAATAAGGTTATATATACCAGAATTTGTGTTTAGAATTTGCTATGGCAACTACGATCGATCTAGACCTTGAACAGCTTAGGGATAACCTTCCTTCATGCATGAATTTGTTACAGCAACTACGATCGATCTATACTACATTCTGTCTGTCACTATAGATCGATTGTAGTTGCCTTCCCGGGGCTAAAAATAGGTAGGATAACCTACACAAAGAACCTACAAAAACGAACAAAGTAACTCGCACATACCCTCCCTTCATGTAACTCAGGTGA
Source organism: Pinus tabuliformis (assembly GCA_031772625.1). Taxonomy (NCBI): domain Eukaryota; kingdom Viridiplantae; phylum Streptophyta; class Pinopsida; order Pinales; family Pinaceae; genus Pinus; species Pinus tabuliformis. Next base: position 538,498,258 of record CM062807.1, on the reverse strand, counting down.
CTCATTGTTCACTCGTTCCTTATTTCTTCGTCGAGTTGAGGGGGATAAAATCGATCAAATTGGGGAACAAGAGTGATATAGGAGACATGACTATGGGAAAACAATGATTTCCTATTCCCAAACAACCCATATTATCCACACTTAACCAGCATTTGATAGATCATCTAACCCTGAGCAATATAAGTTATTGGTGGGGGTTTGGTCCGTTAGCTGGTATTCGTCTAGCCATTTAGATAGTGACCGGCGTTTCTCCAGCTATGCATCACACACCTCATGTGGATCTAGATTTCAACAACGTAGAACACATCATGAGAGATGTTGAAGGGGGCTGGTTGCTTCGTTATATGCATGCTAATGGGGCAAGTATGTTTTCCATTGTGGTTTACCTTCATATTTTTCGTGGTTCGTATCATGCGAGTCATGGCAGTCCTAGGGAATTCGTTCGGTGTCTCAGAGTTGTCATCTTCCTATTAATGATTGTGATAGCTTCTATAGGATACGTACTACCTCGGGGTCAGATGAGATTTCGGGGAGCTACGGTAATTACAAGCTCAGCTAGCGCCATACCTGTAGTGGGATATATTATAGTGACTTGTCTTCGTGGTGGTTTCTTTGTTGACAATGCCACCTCAAATCGTTTCTTTACTCTTCATCATTTACCCACTTTTATTCTAGTAGGTGCCAGTCTTATTCATATGGCCACATCACATCAATATGGATCAAATAATCCATTGGGTGTACATTCAAAGATGGATAGAATCGCTTCTTACCCATATTTTTATGTGAAGGATCCAGTAGGTTGGGTAGCTTCCGCTATCTTCCCTTCCATTTGGATTTTTTATGCTCCTAATGTCTTGGGGCATCTCGACAATTATATACCTACTAATCCGATGTCCACCCCGCCTCATATTGTGCTACAACGGTATTCCCCACCAATCCATGCCATTCCTCGTAGTATACCTGACAAATTAGGAGGTGTAGCCGCAATAGCACCAGTTTCTATATCTCTATTGGCTCCACCTCCTATTAAAAGTTCATATGTGCATAGCTCAAGTTCTGGCCTGATTTACCAGAAAATATTTCGGTTGCTCTTGGCGGATCGCTCACTATTAGGTTGGATCGGATATGAATCCATGGAGGCACCATATGTTACTATTGGACAAATTTCTCCAATAGCTTTCTCCTTGTTCCCCACCATAACGCCCATTCTAGGATGAGTTGGAAGAATCATTACCAATTATTACACCAAGAATCCACAAGTGGTGATCGATCACACCTGATAATCCACGAGTCTTACACCAAGAATTTACAAGTGGATGGGATCGAGTCGATGTTTATATAGCTTAGGGATCATTCTATATAGATAGCCACTCTATCCCTTTGAGAGAGGATCATTTAAACAAAGAAATCAATAGTTTTTGGGGCTTTGTTCCTGAAACTCCATGGATCTCTTCGCTTCCCAATAGGATGGATATCTCTTTGTGAGGGTAAGGTTGGGAAAGTGACTCCAGAATTTGTGTAGGTGAGATCATATTTAAGAAACAAAATAGACGGTTGGGTCGAAAACACTGCAACACGAGGCCACGTGCGATGATACATATGATGAAACCGTTAATGGGAATCCTTACAAAAGAATGCAATCTAATGATGCGACTGTTTATATATTCTGGCTATTTGGTGAGGAAGGAGAAGGACCAATAGACATGGTGACCCAGAAGGCAATGGACCCAACACAACACCTTCATTGAGGAAGGTTGCAACAGAAGCTTAGTCGCGACCCAGGAAGAAAAGGAATCATGGAAGTTATTGCTCCCATGACTTGACTAAAAGGAATGGGAGGAATTTCTTGCTCGACCATAGGAACTTGAGTTGCTCGACCATAAGGATGCTACACCATGCTCGACTAACATGATAGGTGTCGTTAGGCCGCTCGACCATAAGGATGCGTAAGCAAGCTTGACCATAAGGATGCTATAGCATGCTCGACTAAAAGGAGAGGTGCCGTTAGGATGCTCGACCATATTGGTTGAGGAGGTTGAGGAGGTTTAGGAGATCGCTACCGCTAGCATTAGGAATAGGAGGCATTATATCTATTCAAATAACTCAAATTAGTAAGGTTAAACTAGTTATGGGAGTTGTATCTTATATCAAATCAACTAACAACTCAATAGGTCAATAGGAAGGAGGGTGGTGGGTATTATCAGTTGAACTCAAAGAAAACGTATGAGGAAAACGTATGAGATGTCATGATCTATCTCAGGCTAACTAACTCATGGGCAAGGGGAAAGGCGAAGCAACTAGCAACTCAATCTCATCAACGAATTGTATCAACTAATTGGGAAACGAACTCCCATGATTTGGTTTGGAAGGCAAGGCTACTAATCCGCTATGAATCCTTATTGGTTGAGGAAATGAGTCAGGTTGAGGAAATGAGTCAGCAGGAGGCATGGCATCAGGTTGAGGAAGGCTACGTCAGGGGCTCGGCTCATGGCTCAGGAATAAGGAGCATGATTTGGAAACTAACTCAATCGCTACCGCTATGGCAAGGCTCAGCTAAGCAACTTCTTATATCAACTAACTCACAACGAAGGGCGAAGCGAAGGGGAGGCATATCAAATAAACTAACAGTTATGTTAGCTCAGCATCTTATCTCAGATATCTCCCAATAGCAACTCATCCCAATTTCAACTAATCAACTAACGAAAAGGGGTAGGAACTCGGAGACTCAGATTGATTCAATGAAAAGGGGAACAGGGGATATATACTAAGCGCAATCAACTTGATATTCCGGCTAACTCAAGGTAAAACAAACTAGTTATGGCAATCTCAACTAACAACTCAAATCATTTGGGTTGGGAAACTACCATGAGCATTGGGAAAGCACATCTCACTCTGTCTGGTCTGATTCAACTAAATAACAACGAAGGGTATTGGTTGAGGTACTATGAGGTACTATTGGGGTATTCAACTAATTGGGGCTACTAGGCTGGGTATTCAACTAACAACTCAGGTTAGGTATTCAACTAATTGGGTTGGGGCTACTCTGTCTGATTCAACTAAATAACAACTCAACGAATGCAGGTAGGTGTAAGTCCAAGCCTCCTCCTAACTCGTAAGGTTATATTCTTTGTGCCTAACGAATCACAGGTCAGGTTATGTGCCGAAGGAACTCTCTTATTATCCTCTCTTATTATCTCAGATATATCCAACTTATATCAATCCCATGTTGATATCAATCCTATCAATCCCATGTAACAACACAGCATCGTATATCATGTGCGTAGCGTAACTGGGAACAACGAATGCGTAATGCGTAGCGTATCAACATCATGATGCTATCTCATGGAACTCATCTCAGGGTACAACTCAACTATTTGGGTAACGAATATTGGTTAAGGTTATGGGTATCCACGAAGACATTGGGTGCCATGATTGGGTTGGGGATCCTCCTAAATCGTAAGGTGAGCATCTCCTAACTCAACGAATCTAACTCATCCTAACGAATTGAACTCAGGTGGGCTCATCCTAACTCATCTAACTCATCCTAACGACAGGTAAGGTTAGCAATCTCATTCTCATTATCACTCATCTCATTGGGTTATCCCATTTATCTCAATCCCATGTAACAACACAGCATCGTATATCCATGTAATCGTTAGCAAAGGAACCACCATGCATCGCATCCCAACATCCACTATCTTCTCTCGATCCACTATCTTCTCTCGCAACTTAGCAACAGCATCGTATATCAGCATCATATCAGATCATGTCACTCATATCATCTCAGATCAACGAAAGGAGCATTTCAGAGGTAATAGAAGAGGCGCATAAGGACACTCCGGGGTAACCAGTAGCGCTAAGCGGACTCCTAGCTCATCAGAACGACTAACTCGGCCTCGGCTCGGAAAGGGATAACTCCTAACAACGAACTCCATCTTTGATTTTGATATTGGTTGAAACCCCAGGCCCCCTCGCTCACTCTCTTTGGAAACTAACGACCCTCCTTGGTTTACTTATTTGGTGGCCCCTCTAAATAAGTCACCCCCCAAAGCAATAAAGTCCTCTCCCGTTGGTCGAGCGAGAAATCGATGGCGGCTCTAAGATTTTGTTAAAGGATTCTACTGTACCATTTGCTTGCAGATGGTAAGGGCTACTTTTGTGATGCTGGATCAGAAACTCTCTGGTCAATGCGGCTATGGTCTGGCTGACAAAGTGAGTACCCTGATCGATGGTTAAACAGAGCAGGCATCCAAACTAGGTCATAATGTTTTCAAAGATGAATCTGGTTGTGGTCTGGGTAGAACAATCCTTCACTGGTTCTACTTCAGCCCACTTGGTCAAGTAATCAGTTGTGGTGATAATGTTGCACGCTTTAGAATGACGAGATGGAGGGTTGATGGGGCCTATGAAGTAAACTGCCCACTTTTCAAAAGCTCGCAGAGCTTTGACTGGCTGTAAAGGTAGTTCATCCTACCTGGAAGGTTCACCGACTCTTTGGCAGACATCACATGACTTCTGAATATGTGGATTTCCACAGTCAAACATACATAGTGAAATGTTCTTTTTATTCATCATATCTGCTTACTCTTATTACCCTTTTTGAAAGCTTTCTTGGTTTCCCATGATGATTTTTGGAGTGTCCACTCGAAACGTTGGGACGTTTCATTTGACTACACAGTTTCATCCAAAAGCTATACGCATTTCATCACATGACTTGGCATACTGCTTATAGTCCTTGAACACGCCACGAGAATCCTGCTTGAAGCACTTTTCTGGCAGTAGCTTTTCCTCCTACGTGGCGTCCGGCAACTCCACTGTTACATTCCCACAACACATCTAGCCTTACATGGTCCATCACACACCTTCGAAGAATACTATCTAGCCTAAGTTTGTGCAACTGTCCCGCAATCAACTGATAATAAGCTACTCGAACCACCATATGCCTTTTCTGAGTTGCGGAATAGTCTTCAGGAAAGGTACCTGTACTGAGGAACAATGCAATATCTGCAAGGTAGTCGGAAATAGCTTCAATTCTCAACAAGTAAGCATCCAGAAGTTGATCATCTACATATACTCCTGATTCTCCATATTCCAACCGAGATAAGTGATCAGGTCATACGTTGAGCTTTATCGCCTTTACCACAACCTCAAAATCAAACTCCTGGAATAGGAGCAACCATCGGCAAATCCGTCCCTCTAAGAAAGGTTTGTTGACCAGATACTTCAAAGAAGAATGATCAGTAAAGAATTTGAAATGCCCTCCCAGAAGATAGTGGGGAAACTTCTGGAGAGCGTAAACCATGGATGGCTAGCCCTTCTCTCTCTATAGTTGTGTAGTTGTGCTCCGCCTCAGACCACTTTTTGCTAGCAAAATAGAATGGATGGTCCAAACTTCCTTCTCCCAGCTATATAAGAACAACACCTAACGCAACTCTAGAGGCATCAATGTGCACATGGAACTCAACAATCCAGTTTGGATAAGTAAGGATTGGAGCACTTACCAACTTTTCCTTGAGCAGGTTGAAGGCATCATCATAGGCAGGGGTCCACTCGAAAACTTCTGCCTTCTTCAGTAGCTTCTCCAGCGACGCTGTAATAGTTGTGTAATTCCTTGCACTAGGAAGCGCAAGCCCCTCCGGGACCTTATGAATCTCCTGTAATGCCCAGTGTGACCCAGAGTGGATCGTAACTGCTTAACGGTCTTGGGAGGAGGTAGATTTACAATCACTGCAACTTTAGCTGGATCGACCAAAACTCCTTCTCTGCACACTATGTGTCCCAGCAGGTTACCGAATGGAACACAAAAGATGCATTTCTTCAGATTCAAAGAGATTTGCAGTTGCCTGCATCTGTCAAACATGAGCCTCAGTCACTTGATGTGTTCCTTCAACATGCTATACACCGTCCAGTCATCCATATAGACTTCTAGGAATTTATGGATGAACTCTCGAAAGGCTGCGATAATGATCCGTGAGAATACCGCTGGTGCATTCTTCAACCCAAAGGGCATCACATTGTAGGCAAATGAACCCCACTCTGTAGTGATGGTTGTTTTTTTCTTATCCTCTTCTGCAATCCTGACCTGGTGATATCCTGAAAACCCATCAGTAAATGAATAGGCTTCCTTATTTACTTATTGGGTACCCCTATCAAATAAGTAACTAAAAAAGCAAGCCATTCTTCCTTCTGGGGATAAATCTGATCTGGCTTGATAAAGATGAGATTCTCCGAGTTCATGAGAAAGATGATATTATCGGAGTTGGGTAGGTAGAAGAGGAATAGTATGTCTTCCCTACCTTCCTTATTCTTGAATGAATGTTCCGGGTAGGCCTGTAAACTCCCTCCATCTGGCCTGGCAATATCCCAGTCAATATGATCTGATCTTATACGATTAGGCTGAGTTATCCCTCTCGCTCTTAGTTGTGCCATGCCCTTTTTAGCCGTGTTGTTAGCTGTGTTGCTCTGGCATTGAATTACACATTCTTTGCTAGATATTGGCGTATTGTTGCAATCGCCTTTCTATCTAGCTTATTCCATTCTTCATTTGTCATCGATGAGGGTTTCTTTGTTGTGCCCTCAATCGTCAAATACTGATCCTTCAAAAGCAGTATATCCACCATCTGTGATTTCCATAGGGAAAAATTAGCCTTGCTCAACTTCTCCATATCTGTAACTGCAAGATTGATGTAAAAAAAAATTACGAACTCCACATAAAGCACTTATGAATTCCATGTTTTAGGCTTCATGGCACATTTCACCATATGCCCACGACCTTTTTATTTCTTGCAACAATTGTCTTAACATTCCTCTGCTAATTCCTTAGCTATTTCCTGAACAAATCCTTTTCCTGGACTCTCTTCTTTGGAACGATTTTTGATTTCCTGGACAGATCCTTCAATAGCTCCAGAGGTAACAGCCAACATTTTAATGAACATTGGCAGAGTAAGGCGATGGCACTAACAATATAATCAATGATGCCAGAGTAAGGCGATGGCACTAAGCAGCTCGCACAGTGGATATTCAACCCTAGATCTGATACCAGTTGTTGGTTCAGAGCATACATAACACATAGCAGATTTATACTCAAAGACTTAGATGGCAATAGAAAAGAATAATTTCAGAGATAGAAAAATGAAGAAACAACAATATTACTCAATTAGAAATAGTGGAATATATAAAACAATCACTGGAGAACATAAATCACTTTGCATTACGTAACAGGCCTAGACCTTGGCTTGCCTTCCTTGGCTAGAGAAATTACAAATTTATAGAGGCTAAAGAAGGATCTATAATCCTGCATGTGATTTAGATGGAGATCTAGAAACTAATGGCGGTGTAGAAGGATCTATAATCCTTCATGTGATTTAGATGGAGATCTAGAAACTAATGGTGGTGTAGAAGTATCTAGAATCCTGCATGAATTTGGCGTCACACTTAACAAATAGGTGTCAAAGATGAACTTGTATCTCTTGAACCATAATACCTGTTACAAAACTAAAAGAGGTTTTTGTAGATAAGGTCATTTTTTAGAAAAACATCTCTCAAATTTTGAAAATTCATTTCTAGTTGCTCGGAATCTGTGCCACAAAATAATCTCTAAAACAACAAATCATTAAATATTTAAATCTGTAAGAATAGGCTGTAAAGATCTAGTCAAATATTCCAATTCACGACACCTCTGAATAAACTAAAAGAGATTTTTGTTATATTCTCATGGTTTAAAGAAACCTCCTTGTGTTTCTCAAAATTACTTTCCATCTGTTGTAAAATGGTGCCGCACTACAATGACTAAAACAGTAAAACAAATGCAAAATGTTTTGTTTTAATGTAGGCTTCAAATATCACTGTATATCTCCCACATAGTAACACCTGTACATAAACTAAAGGAGTTTTTTGTTATTTGGTATGTGATTGAGAAAAACCTCTTTCACTTTTGTAAAATTCATGTCCATTATTTCAAAAACTGATTTTGTTGTAAACTTGTCCCTGTGTGCAGCAAATGACCTCAAAACATGCATAACCAAGAATCAATCATTCATTTCAATCATATCTTCTGATCCAGAAACCGGTTATGGGAGTGTGATATACCGTTGGAAATATTTTTCTGAGATGCTTCTGATGGACATACTTAGGATATGATTTTCACTGAAACTCATGTGAAAAACATCTCTGAAAACCAAACATAGTAAGAGCCCATTTTGATCCCTGGTGACAGGCTGCGAAGACTGGAACTAACATTGGCCTTATTGGGGATGGCAGCTCCTTGGAGGTGTCAAGAACACCATAGACCAAGTGCCTCATCCATTGGGAAATATGGTCACAAACAGCTGTAAACCCAAAAAACTCATACCAATCCAAAAACATATACATACTGCAATATGTACATAAACAAATACCGGAAACTGAAATGCTACCTTGGGCAGCTTATTTATTTACAAATCTACCCTACTCTGATGAAAAATTGATAGATCAAGTAATGTTGTAATGCCAGACCAACCAATCAAGCAGCTATGGCAACGATGATGCTAGGGAGTGCTTGAACCAGGACATAATTGGAAATGTTGACAGCCATACATGCACAAAATGAATATGGCTGTGTAAAAGACAATTTGGTTTGTCATTCAAACTAAAAAGATACTCCATATATGAAACAACAAGATCATAGAAACCAAAACATGTCTGCTACCATAACTCCTCAACATATGCTTCCAGCTGCAAACCGTCAATACAAACATCCACAAGCAACCCTATTGTTTCTTGTTTTAAAGGAGGGAGAGTTTCCAAGAACTTTTTGGGATCTCATAATTCATATGACTTAATTTGAACATCTATATATTCAATATCCTTCTCAAATTTTTCAACCACTAACTCAAAGAAACCAGTTTTACCATTAAGAGGAAACTTCAGAGATATCAAACATTGAAGCACGGTAATGAAAAATACCTCATCTATTTCAATATCCACTAACTGATCTCTAACTTCTTTTAAAACTTCACAAAACATAGGGTCTGCCACATACCCTACCATCATCTTATTTTAGTATATTAACGGATTAGTGAGCGTTGGAATCTCTGGATTGAGTTGGAGTCACTAGGTGAATGTTTCAGCTTTCATATGTATCTGATCACTTCCCACCATTAGCAACCAGATATGCAACTTGAATGATCTTTCCTAGAGAAGATCTGTCACCTCGTTCCCTGACAACGACGCTAATATGTTACCACTCAGACTGAACCTCAAGGCTGAGAAGAGGTAATTCCGAGGTAACCATAGACCAAGCTTTTGATCTAGCATCTAACCCTGCTAGACCAAAGAGGGCTCTCTCTTTGCCAACAAAATGTGGCTGCGATAACTGAATCTTAGGCTAGCTATGAAGTACGGGGATTTGATTGAAAGTTGTGGGTCGAAAACAACAAGAGAGGGGATCGTTGGGCTATGGAATTGAGGCTAGTTTCTGCCAGCAAACTTGGGGCAAAGTAAGTGCAATGTTCAGCTAGATAGAAGATGTAAATGAGAGAAGAAAAGAGGAGAAAGCCCACTGCCTTATAGGCATCAATCAAGGGATGGATCTACAGTGGCATCGTTAGAAGAAAAAGAAACACATGGTTACTCAACAAAGCATCAAACAGAGGATGGATTCAGCAAAGTTAACCACTACATTTAACAACAATATCATTACGAAAGGAGAATCATGCATGGATGGATTCCTAACACTTCCCTTAGATAATGTTGTAACAAGAATTAGTAGAAAAAACAAAGTATGTAAGTGATTTTACAAGGAACACATGTTGCACATTAAACACCGTGATGGATCCCAAATCTAAAGGGAAGAAACTACTCCATCAAAAATAATATTCAGAAAAAGCTTTACACAGCCCAAAGCAACTTTCCTCTACTGAAAAATTTGAACCCTTTACACTCTAAAATTTATAGAATATATACAATTAGCTCATCCCTGTACTAAGGGAGTTGAGCTCAACCATCTCCCTCAAGATAGAATCAGTTGCATTAAATTTGGACCAAATTTCTGAAAATAGGTGTCAAATATGAACTCGTATCCCTTGAACCATAACACCTGTTACAAAAATGAAAGAGGTTTTGGTAGATAAGGTCATGTTTGAAAAAAACCTCTCTCAAATTTTAGAAATTTGTCTCCAGTTGCTCAGAATCTATGCCACAAAATAATTTCTAAAATAGGAAATCATTAAGTATTTAAATCTGTAAACATAAGCTGTAAAGATCTAGTCAAATATTCCAATTCACGACACCTGTGAATAAACTAAAAAAGGTTTTTGTTATATGGCTCATGGTTGACAAAAACCTCCTTGGGTTTCTCAAAATTACTTTCCATATGTTGTAAAATGGTGCTGCACTACAATGACTAAAACAGTAAAACAAATGCAAAATTTGTTTTGTTTTAATGTAGGCTTCAAATATCACTACATATCTCCCACATAGTAAAACCTGTGCATAAACTGAAGAAGGCTTTTGTTATTTGGTATGTGATTGACAAAAAACTCTTTCACTTTTGTAAAATTCATGTCCATTACTTCAGAAACTGATTTTGTAGTAAACTTGTCCCTGTGTGCAGCAAATGACCTCAAAACATGCATAACCAAGAATCAATCATTCATTTCGATCATATCTTCTGATCCAGAAACTAGTTATGGGAGTGTGATATACTGTTGGAAATATTTTTCCGAGCTGCTTCTGATGGATATACTTAGGATATGATTTTCACTAAAACTCATGTGCAAAACATCTTTGAAAACCAGACATAGTAAGAGCCCATTTTGATCCCTGGTGATAGGCTGCGAAGACTGGAACTAACATTGGCCTTATTGGGGATGGCAGCTCCTTGGAGGTGTCAAGAACACCATAGACCAAGTGCCTAATCCATTATGCAATACGATCACAAATAGCTGTAAACCCAAAAAAAATCATACCAATCTAAAAACATATACATACTGCAATATGTACATAAACAAATACCGGAAACTGAAATGTTGCCTTGGGCAACTTATTTATTTACAAATCTACCCTACTCGGATGCAAAATTGATAGATCAAGTAATGCTGTAATGCCAGACCAACCAATCAAGCAGCCGTGGCCACAATGATGCTAGGGAGTGCTTGAACCAGGACACAATTGGAAATGCTGATAGCTATACATGCACAAAATGAGTCTGGCTGTATAAAAGACAATCTGGTTTGTCATTCAAATTGAAAAGATACTCCATATATTGAACAACATGATCATAGGAATCAGACCATGTCTGCTGCCCTAACTCCTCAACATATGCTTCTAGCTACAAACTGTCAATGCAAACATCAATGGGCAGCCCTATTGTTTCTTGTTTTAAAGGAGGGAGAGTTTCCAAGAACTTTTTGGGATCTTGGAATTCATATGACTTAATTTGAACATCTATATACTCAATCTCTTTCTCAAAATTTTCAACCACTAACTCAAAGAAACCAGTTTTATTGTTAAGAGGAAACTTCAAAGATCTCAAACATTGAAGCACGATAATGAAAAATACCTCATCTATTTCAATATACACTAATTGATCTCTAACTTCTTTTAAAACTTCACAAAACACAGGGTTTGCCACATACCCTACCATCATCTTATTTTTGTACATGAATAGATCAGTGAGCGTTGGAATCTCTGGATTGAGTTGGAGTCGCCAGATGAATGTTTCAGCCTTCATATGTGTCTGATCGTTGCCCACCATCAGCAAGCAGATCTGCCACTTGAATGATCTTTCCTGGAGAAGATTTGTCACCTCTTTCCCCAACAACGGCACCAATATGTTAGCACTCAAAATGAACCTCAAGGCTGAGAAGAGGCAATTCTGAGGTAACCACAGACCAAAATTTTTATCTGGCATTTAGTCCTGCTAGACCAGAGAGGGCTCGCGCTTTGCCAACAAAATGTGGTTGCGATAACTAAATCTTAGGCTAGCTATGAAGTATGGGGATTTGATTGAAAGTTGTGGGTCAAAAATAGTAAGAGAAGGCATCATTGGGTTATGGAATTGAGGCTAGTTTCTGCTATAAAACTTGGGGCAAAGTAAGTGCAATGTTCAACTAGATAAAAGATGTAAATGAGAGAAGGAAAGAGGAGAAAGCTCACTTCCCTAAAGGCATCAATCAAGGGATGGATCTACAGTGGCAACGTTAGAAGAAAAAGAAACATAGGGTTACTTAACAAAGTATCAAACAAAGGATGGATTCTGCAAAGATAACCACTACATTTAACAACAAAATCTTTGCGAAAGGAGCATCATACGTGGATGGATTCCTAACACTTCCCTTAGATAATGCTGTAACACGAATTAGTAGAAAAAACAAAGTATATAAGTGATTTTACAAGGAACACATGGTGCACATTAAACACTGTGATGGATCCCAAATCTAAAGGGCAAAAATTGCTCTAGCAAAAATAATACTCAGAAAAAGCTTTACATAGTCCAAAGCAGCTTTCCTCTGCTAAAAAATTTGAACCCTTTACACTCTAAAATTCATAAAATATATACAATTAGCTCATCCCTATACTAAGGGAGTTGAGCTCAACCATCTCCCTCAAGATAGAATCAGTTACATTAAATTTGGACCGAATTTCTGAAAATAGGTGTCAAAGATGAACTCGTATCTCTTGAACCATAACACCTGTTACAAAACTGAAAGAGGTTTTTGTAGATAAGGTCATTTTTGAGGAAAAAATCTCTCAAATTTTGGAAATCTGTTTCCATTTGCTCGGAATTTGTGCCACAAAATAATCTCTAAAGTAGAAAATCATTATTAATATTTAAATCTGTAGAACTAGGTTGTAAAGATTTAGTCAAATATTCCAATTAACGACACTTGTGAATAAAATGAAAGAGGTTTTTGTTATATGGTTCGTGGTTGACAAAAACCTCCTTGGGTTTCTGAAAATTACTTTCCATCTATTGTAAAATGGCACCGCATTACAATGACTAAAATAGTAAAACAAATGAAAAATTTGTTTTGTTTTAATGTAGGCTTCAAATATCATTGTATATCTCCCACATAGTAACACCTGTGCATAAACTGAAGGAGGCTTTTGTTATTTGGTATGTGATTGACAAAAAAATCTTTCACTTTTTTAAAATTCATGTCCATTACTTCAAAAACAGATTTTTTGGTAAACTTGTCCCTGTGTGCAGCAAATGACCTCAAAACATGCATAACCAAGAATCAATCATTCATTTCGATCATATCTTCTCATCCAGAAGCCGGTTATAGGAGTGTCATATATTGTTGGAAAGATTTTTCTGAGCTGCTTCTGATGGACATACTTAGGATATGAGTTGCACTGAAATTCATGTGCAAAACATCTCTGAAAACCAGACATAATAAGAGCCCATTTTGATCCCTGGTGACGGGCTGTGAAGACTGGAACTAACACCAACCACCATAACAGATTCATATTTATGGGCCAATGGGAATCAAACCCACCCGGCCACATGGCTGGCCCCCTCCATAGGCAACCCAACCCAAAACATTAATACAACAACCCCATTTAAAACAACAGTTACCAAAATAACAACAACGCCCGAAAAAAAATACAATTGTTTGCAAAATACATAATGCGCTATTTTGGAGAGGCAGGGGTTTGAAACCAAAACCTTTGCCTCCTAAATGACTCCTCCACCATTGGGCCATGGGGCTCAACCTCGATAGTTCCGCTCACATCTAATATATAAACCTTCGAATTCATTTGCAAGAAGGATGGTGGAACGGAGGATGGAGGACCGAACAGAGTCAAAACAGAGTTGTGGTAGTGTAGAGGGGGTCTAGACTGGAAACGAAAAATGAGGAAGATGCCCAGAATATTCCAAGGAATATTCTCATGCAGATTCGTTAAGGAATCTTTAAGATTCCCTAGGAGGTAAAATTTCTTTTTATCAGAATGTAATCAAGTTTACAATCAATTTTCTCAAATTTCCTTGGGGAACACTATGGCAAGGTCAGATTTGCCTTTTGAGCAGTGGATTTTCAGATTCCCAGCGGAGGATAAGCTTCAAGAATCTTGAGGGAATCTTCCATATTCCTTGGAGGCTGGAATTCGCCAAAGTCAGAATGTAGCTAACTTCATACTCCTTCTTCTCAGAATTTCGCAAGGATCCTGATGATGCAAATATAATTTTGATCTGAGTAGCAGATCTTCAGATAACCCAGAGAAGGGAATCTTTTAGGAATCTAGGGGGAATCTAAAAGATTCCTGTAGCCCCAGATTTTCACTTTGTCAGAATTCAGAAATTTGATAGTCGATTTTACACTATTCGACGCCACGAATATGATGGTGCAATCAGATTTTCCATTTGATCATTCCATTTTTCAACCACTTTTCAAAGTGGAGTGCAAGTGTCAACATTCAACGTGTGAGTGGTCATTTCCATGATATTTGATGCCACGAGATTGATGGTGCAGCGAGATCCAACAGTTTATCATCCTCGTCTTCAGATAACTCCTTGATGTGAGGTATATGCAATGTGATCAAGTACTTCTTTGTCTCTTTGCTTGAGATGCATTGCGCTGTATAGATCCTTGTTTGATGTTTTGATGTGGGGTATTGTTTTGTTCTTGATGTGAGATGTACTTATTGTCATGTTTTGATTGAGATCCCTTTGTTGTCATGTTGATGGGATACTCATGTGTCATCATGTATGTTTGATTTGAGATCCCTTTGATGCCATGTTGGTGGGATGCTCGTTATTAACATACGTGAAATTATGTCATGTTGATAGGAGTCCTTTTTTTTTAAATGAGAGTTCCTGTAGCAAAACATCTCTTGGAGCCACTCCTGTGTGAGGGAATATTCCTTGTATGATAGAGAAAACACATGCATGTACATCATCACTCTTTCCAGCACTTAATGTAGTGGCCTACACCATCTTGACACCGGAGCTCGGAGACGTAGTCCCTCCTGGATGAACTCCGTTATCAACATCTTGTGTTTTATGTTGCTGATTCTTGTCATGTTCCTTCTTATTTACAACATGCATATATGTTCCTTTATTCTCTTTTAAATGAAATTCTAATCACATCACGAAAGCAAAAGATCTTGGTTAAATCCAGGAGTTAAGTCAACTCGGATCAACACAAGACAGTACAATCTAGAGGATCAATAGAATGTGATGACGGAGGTTGAGGGAAAGAGTCCATGTGACAACCAACAGGCTTGGTAGCCAAATCTATGAAAATCTCAAGAGCAAGTGGGGTGGGAGAGTGTGACAATTCAACAGAGGCATGTGCATGATCTCCCACATCACCCCATGTTGGTGGAGTTGTTTGATGAGGTGAAGGTAGACAGTCACTTGTGAAAATGACTGTGCCTGCCTGTGATTGTGTAGTTCCATCACCAAAGTGTGTTGAGCGGGGTTTAGATATGTGAAGAAGATACTCAAATCTTCCATCAAGAAATTCCCAATCAATATAATCCTCCGGGAATCGGTATTCAAGATTACAAAAGCGTGTGTGAAATTGTTCAACGGATTCATCAAGTGCTTTTCGTAATTTCATAATTTCTTTTTTGAGTGCTTTACGGTCATAGTGATTGAAAGCATAGTCAATCTCTGTGACCAGATGAGCAAGAGAATGAATATATTTTTTGGGTAGCGTGGCACACCAGTGCACTGGGTGCCATCAAAGCGTGGAGATGAACAGTGCACAACTCATTTATTTCTCAAAGAATCCATGTCTTTCGCATGAGCCTACAATGCTGACTACGTGCCTTACCAAAGCTACGTAGCCTCCACCATAAAATGTTTTATGAGACAAGTTATCTGAGAGCCTTTTCAGAATGATGAAATCCTTTCCTTAAGACATGCGTTCTAGAAGAGCAACTCGGTAGTTAGTCATGATAGATGTGAAAAGATTCAAAAAAGATGTGAGGACTCGGCTTGTCATCTGGCCCTCCTTCTAGCACCAAAATGTTGACGGTGCTGGACCCGCCAACATGTCAAGGAGATCTCCCCGGTAAGAAGTCCCAATTAGACCTCAGACTGTTTGGTGTAGGAGTCCTAGCAGTGGGTCATAAGCTAATGCCTTGACCACGATGTCGCACAGAGGCAAGTAAGATAACTCTGTCAGTAGCAAGGGTGTGATCACTGTAGTGATTCAAGGAAGGTTTATGAGATGTTCTAACGCAGATGGGTTGAGATGAGGGTGAAGGTAAGTTCTAGGTTGAAAGGGATCAGTCCCAACTCGGCTAGGAACACACAACACACAGGACATACACAACTTCTTGTGGAGCAGTCCACTTGGATGCGGTAGTCACAACATACAAGGTAAGATAACACGTACAACACTCACGGATCAGTCTAAACGAGTGCAATGGTTGTTATGGCAAGGTTCATGTGAAAGGCCTATTTGATGTCCAACAGATTAGCTGACACGGATGAGACCACATTAACAACATATACAAAAAATTTCCATTAATAGATTATGCATTACAATAAATGAATCAGTTTAGATGTAGAACACAGGTTAAAGCAACATGCATTACAAGTCTTAAAGATCAGTCTTACAATAGATACAATACATGTGTGAAATCGTGTTGGCTCTTATTATATAAAGAAGTGTAAGTTCCAATCACACAATACATCCATGTAAACCCTCTAGCCCAATAGTGGAACGTTACAACCACATCCGCTTGCTCCTCCAAAGAGATGAACTAGCTCCATGTAGTGGAGAATCCAAGGTGTGTTACAATATTGTCCAAGCTCTTTCCAAGATAGTCTTATCAGAAGCTTCGCTGACCAAAAACCTATACAATGAGTTATGAGGGACTATTTGTAGCAAAGGGTGGGGTGAACCTTGACATTCCCCTTTGTGATAGTTCATCTACCCTCATGACTCTTAATCTACTCTATGACTGTTACATCCAACTATTGACACTTAACTTACACTTGACATGATGTTACATTAATCCAATCATACAATACATCCATGTAAACCCTCTAGCCCCAACAGTGGAACATTGCAACCACATCTACCTGCTCCTCCGAAGAGATGAACTAGCTCTGTGTAATGGAGAATCCAAGGTGCGTTACAATATTGTCCAAGCTCTTTCCAAGATAGTCTTATTAGAAGCTTCGTTGACCAAACACCTATACAATGAGTTATGAGGGACTATTTATAGCAAAGGGTGGGGTGACCCTTGACATTCCCCTTTGTGACAGTTCATCTACTCTCATGACTCTTCATCTACTCTATGACTGTTACATCCAACTATTGACACTTAACTTACACTTGACATGATGTTACATTACAATGCACATGTACTCATGTGAGACAACATGGCTTAAGCAAGCCATGCAAGACATCACTGACACTTGGTCCGTTGTGATGAGACCAACTCTTTGACATGTTCCTATTGGTGAAGGTGGTGAGATGATGCCAAGCTTGGTTGTCTGTGATGGTGTGCATGCACCTTATGGTGACATCTTGCTGAAGCGAACTCTTGCCTCCGTTGCAACCGGTGCATTGGTTCGACCCATTCATACAACTCGTTTGTTAACAGGTGCATGGTATTCTTGGGTGTGGCTAAACCGGGAACACTCTGATGCATAATGTCCATGCTGATCTTCAAGTGTGTGCTAGTGGTCATGCGCATTAACTTACTGAAGTACATGTTCAGCTTCAGTTGGACTTGCTTCTTACTTTTTCCCTGGTGAGTGTGCTGAATGGGTTGGGTTGCATGCATGCACATAATGACATGCATGCTGCTAAATCCCTTGCATGTGATCACCAACACTACTCACCATGTTTGCTCTGTGTTAGCTGCTGGGATGGATCTTTAAATTGTACTGGTGCAGTTTCATCCGTGAGTGCATGTTGTGCCCACTGTTGTTCCTGATTCTGCTGTAACTCATTCATCTATCTATGCAGCGTCATGTTCTTCCTTGAGTTGCTAATTCATCACATGCAACTCCTTCTTTGTTCCATTCCCTATCTTCGCGTGATCTTCATTTCACGCCATCACCTCATAGCCTGAGTCTCCAAAGTTTCTTTCATCATCAATGGATATGCTTGAGCTTGCAACTTTGTTCCACCTCTATGTTGTCAACAACATTCCTCTTGCATTCATTGCATCTGATGCATTTGTTGTGTTCGCTGCATTCGCTGCATTTGCTACATTCGGTATGTTGCCTTCAACTACTATTCATGATGCTACCGCTGTCATATCTTGATGTCCTTGTCTATGAACAACTTGATGTCTTAGTGAGAAGGCAAAATCATAGACATCTAATCGATTGCATCTCCAAGTGTGCTTTGGACGGTGTCTTCGACTTTTCTCTCTCGAAAACCATTGAACCTGCATTGCTGAGAGGTGGATGAACACCTACAATACTTGGAGACATAGAAACACTCATGGAAAGAAATCTATCACTCGAAAACCAAAATGAACTTGAGAACTGACTGGCAACATACCTGTGTGACTAATCATGAAGGTTGCTCAATTTCGGCCAGGAGGTTGGGAGACCAACTACCAAGACTACACAAGGCACATTATGGGCTACTGGCAGACTGAATGATTGCTGGAACTATGCAATGCATAGTCTAGTCTGGCTGTTGGGATTGTGCAATGCGTAATCTCAGCTAGCAATGGTTGCAAGCTCAGTGACTACCTTGCACAATTTTCTTGGCCAGCAGACATTGTCCGTCAGGATTGAGCAAAGTAGGCCTAGGGAATAGCTGCTTAGTATAAATGCACACTTCTAGAGAGGAAGGTAGATCCTTCCCTCTCAGGATTATGCAATGCTGTCTTGCTAAGGCTCTTGGTGAGGTAGAGTCTGGGCCAAGGCTACCTAGACTCGCCGACGGGCAACTGAAAGTGAATGTGAGTGTGAATGCATGCTGATACTAAGCGTATGCATAAGTGAATGATCATGCATGAAATTGGTGAGTGACAGATTTGTCAAATGGAACAACATGCATGTGGGTGAGGCGAGTCACCGAATTGGCGACTGTTTGCGAAAAACAGTTTCATGCATGTGACAATAGTGAGATGTTGACAAAAATAGAAATGGTGCTAGGAAAAGATATTATACATGTAAATTATAGCAAGTGTTCAAAGAAATCACGCAAACAATACTCATACAAGAGAAAACACAAAAAGTGACAGAAATGAAACACAAGGCATGGGAAGCAGGCTTACCCCAAAATAGCTGAGTTGAGTGTGCCGACTGCACCTAGATGTGATGTGGGATGTCAGAGCTACAAGGTTGATGTGAGGAATGAGCTCTGCAATGTCTGGTTGATGAGTTTTGATAACATCGAGGTTGTGACACACATGCCACAAATCTAGGGAAAGAGACACTTGGTGGGAGGTTTCTGAAATGATCCTTGCATGTAACCTCCAACTACTAAACATAGATCCCTAAAACACAAGATGCCTTCTCATGTTGCCTTGGGAGAAGTAGCCTATGCATGCAAGTCAATTTTTCTTAGTGCCGGAGGGAACTAGTCAATTCAGCTGCACATGTAAGAGACTACTCGAATGATGGAGAAAAATGCGCATTTCTCGCTAGGAGCTAGGCTATTTCCTAAGGAGATTTGCGCAATTTCTAGGCAAACTAGCTAATTGCTGCCCAAATTTGTGCAAATTCTAGGTTGAGCAACCCTGCTGGGGAAAATTGCGCAATTCCTGCTGGGAGTGTTGACTAGCAGGATTGCACAATCGTGGAGCCTAGCAGGCTACTAGACATGATTGCGTAATTTATATAGGGAAGGATGGTTTCCCTTCAAAAATGCGCAATTTTCTAGGGGAAGCTGCTTAGCCTACAGCTGGACCAAGTTTGGGTGAACAACTTGTGAGGGGAATCCATCAAGATGTGATCGACAGACTGCCTTTGCAAAAGAAAAACACTGAAGCTGGTGAACTCAACGAAGCAAGGCGAGCTGCTGTGAAGGTTGGAAGGGAGGCTCCAAAATGAAGCTAAGGCAAAATTTTGGAGGGTGGTTGTAGCCGCTACAACATGTTGTGGCCCGTGGGATAATACATTGCACAAATACTCTCTATGTGCTTTTCTCATCTATGGAATAAATGAACTTGAAAGAATAGAATTCCCTTTTCCTTGTAGTGACTCAGTGAGAACATAGCCCGATAGCCTACTAGTGGTTAGGTTAGACTACCTCAACTCTTAACCAAAGTTACAATTTGGACTCTTTTAGAGTCTTCTTAATCATAATCACATGGATAGCCAATTTTCCATGAATAATGGGGGCTGACGTTGCATCCTCTCAAATTATGGTGGTGAAAATAGGAATATCAACTTATGACTAACATAAATTTTGCAGACAAACTCTGATTGAGACAATTCTTGCATCGTTGGAAAGGTATTTCTGTGTAGAATATGAAAAAAATGTGTGTAACTACGGACAATATTGTTATTTTCTTTAGATAAGTTTATTAACATACTTTTCTTCCTTTATATATTGGATTCACCCCATATTATCATAACATTAATAACAATTATGTAAAAAGAAAAATAATATCAACTATGCAGCAAAATATTAAAAGGAACATTAGAAGAAAAGCATGCACAAAAAGAGACACCATGATTTGGTCAGAGACTAGGGGAAAACCCCACAAGGGGGGAAACTCTTTCAAATTCTTCTTCTTATTAGATTGTCATAAAATTGTCAACAAAGAGAGAGTACAATGTTCCAATTCACCAATCACAAGACTATCTAGAGAAACCAACCATACAATATACAAGAGATGAACCCAACAACAATACTCATCAAAATCAAAGTTCCAAGCCTACACTCAATCATCAAGATCTACGGTCAACTATAAACAATAACCTAAACCCTAGTCGCATGGAATTAGTGACCATGCATGTGGCCGCAACACTCGAGCTGCATGGAGAAACATGTTTGTGTGCGGCTACAACCGATATTTCCCTATTCCAACCCTATGTTTACAGATCAAAAACCCTAATCTACACGTGCAAGATCGAACCCTGCTATTTTGGACATGTACGAACCAATTTTCTGCAAACCAACTTCAGACCTATGCGAGCCAATCTAAAGAAGAGAGAAGAAGAACGATTGATGTTGATATCCAAATGAGGTTCACTTGAATTTTATTTATATGCTTCCAAGGGTGTCCAATTTCTCTTTAGGGTCGACCTATCCTTTTGAGCACATGTGGGTTTCTATATTAAGAATGCATTTTCCTTAACCAAATTAAATTCTTTCAAGGGCTAAGAGGGGTCTTTTTTGATGAGGAAGATTGACCAAAGGAGGGAAATTTTCCTCGAGCTTCCAATTTAACAAGAGACAAAGTTTTATCCCCCAAAAATGTCATTTGATGCCTCAAAATGTTCTCAGAAGGTTTCAAAACCAAATTTGATGAACTGGGTCTCACAGGTAAAATTGGTCCCGTGAGTTGATTCCTTCACATTTTATACTCTAAAAGAATCAAGGTAGAAGAAAAACAATATATTGATCCAATCATAACACACCTCACCATTTTGGGAGGCTTTGGGTCCCCAAAAGCTTCTATTGAATGAGGTGAGGAAATTTTTCCTCCACCTTCTCTCATGTGTACCATGTAGCTTTTCCTGGAAGTTGTCATTTCAACCCAATCTGCCAAAGGTCATGTTGCCCCTATCTTTTAGTTCAAGCCCTCTTCAACACAATTGTATCTTTTGTCAACTCTTCCTAAAAATTTGGTGCCAAATCCTCCCTAAAAGGTAGGACCTGTTCCTCTTCCTGATCCAACATGAAGGCTAATAGAGCTTCAAATTATCCACATTCACATGTGAGTAAATCTGCATGTATGGGGTAGACTAATTTTCTAGGCATTATCTCCCACCTTTTTCTAGTATCTCAAAGGGACCATATTTCAGAGCCTTGATTTTCTTACTAGGACCCTGTAGCCTCTCCTTGTTTAACTGTAACCATACTTTGTCTCCCACCTTGTATGACTTCTTTTTCTATGTTGATCATTCCTGAACTTGTATTTTTCTTGTGACTTCTGCAACTTTTCTTGTACCTATATATGGAATCACCTGATCTTCTCAACAATTTTTTCATCCGTCAAGGAATCCCTTGTAAGATCATCCCTCAATCCTCCTTACTTCCCATATGCAATATCTAAAGGTGAAGGAAGAAAATATCCAAAACAAGTTTCAAATGGGGACTTACTAGTAGAAGTGTGGACTACTACATGTTATAGGAGTGTTGTATATATACTAGATTTTTATCCTAGGTCTTAAAATGCTTCTGATTATAACCCCTCAAAATTTGCTCTAAAGTTTTGATGACTACTTCAATTTTCTCATCTGTCTAAGGATGGAATGTTTTATACCTCTTCAAACTTGTGTCCATCTTCTCCCACAGTGTAGTCCAAAATGCACTGATAAATCTCACGTTCCTTTCTAAAATGATGCTCCTTGGTATCCCAAAGTGCACCCAAACCTTTCCAAAGAACAATTTTGTTACTTCTTTCCCATTTATGGTCTTCTTACAAGGAATCAAAACACACATCTTTCTAAGATTGTCAACTACCACAAATAGGTAGTCATGTCCCTTCTCATTTGTTGGTAAACCTCCCACAAAGTCCATGGAAATGCTTTCCAAAGGTTGAGTGGGTACATGTAAGGGATGATATAGACCTATCTCTTGTTACTAGAATTTCTAGTACAACAAACCATGCATCCTCTTATGAACCTAGCTACCCGTTCTTGCATCTTGGGTGAATACACATGCCTATGCAACTTGGCCACTATCTTTCCTACACAGAAGTGCCCTACAACCCTGGAGGCATGAGCCTCTTTGATGAGCTACAAATGGTCACTTTTAGGAACACATAATTTATTCATCCTATAGAATAACTTGTCATGGAGATGGTAGTTAATGATGTTGTCACCATCATGCATATGAATTTGGTTTTGAAACTATTGAAACACCTCCTTGAAGTCTTGATCGTCTGAATATGCCTATCTATAAGCATCTTGGGTGAATGGATCCATGTGCATAATGTTGGGTGTGGGTTATATTCTTTCCATGACTACCCCACGCACAAGAGGGGTGGTAGCCCCACTGCATAGGGTTAGGGGCAATGCTCCAGGAATTTTTTTTGGACCCTATATTAGGTGGGTGGACCTACCTATGGTTTTGTGCATGGATTTCACACATGGTTTTGGGCATGATGGTTTTCTGCCCATGGTATTTTGTAGATCCGATCAAGGGAAGTATAGTTATGTTCTAATCCAAGGTTAATGGATTGGGGTTTATGGATGCTTCAACATGTATATATATGTATTGTAACCTTGAAAGGAATATAATGAAAAATAAATCTGGTAATCTCGGTTTTGGGATCGAGGGGAAAATATCTATGTATATTTGTTTTATGTTTTTAGAATTCATATGCAAGTAATTTCTTTACGGGGTTAAAACCTACATATGGTATCGGAGTTGTTTCAACTTCAAGGGGACGTCTTTGTTGCTGAGGGGTTTATTTTAGGCCTGTGGTAGACCCTATTCAGTGGGATATCTATGGGATCGATTCTTGTGGTGAAAGAAGATGGTGAGTAGTTGAAGGATAAAGATCAAGAAATTTAATGGTCAAAGTTTTGAGTTGTGGAAACTCAAGACGGAGGACTTGCTGGTGGATAAAGATCAATGGATCATGGTAGATCTAGGTACTAAACTAACAACAATGTCAGCTGAAGACTGGGCGAAGTTGGATAGGAAGGCAAAGAGCACAATACGATTGTGTGTCTCAGATTCAGTATTGCTAAATGTATCAGGGAAAGCTTTGACGAACGCTTTGTGGGACAAGTTAGGGATTTTGTACCATTCTAAGTCTCTGGTGAATAAACTGTTCCTACAGAAAAAGTTGTATAACATGATGATGAAAGATGGATACTCGGTGACAGAGCATATGAATGCCTTTAATACTGTGATAAGCCAATTATTATCTATTGATATTAAAATTTATGATGAAGATAAGTGCATCAGTTTTTTGTGTTCTCTACCAAATTCGTGGGATAGTTTGGTTGTTGCAATAGGTATCAATGCAACTTCCTTACAGTTTGATGAAATAGTCTCATCCTTGCTATCGGAGGAGATGAGATGGAAAAATATGGAGGGCGAGAATGGTGATGCCTTGTATGTATGAGGACGGTCCTAGAACAGAAAAAAAAAAAGTCCTCGAGTGGGAGATCTAAATATCTACGAAAAGCTGTAAAGGTGTGCTGGAAATGCAGAAAGGAAGGGCACTTCAAAAGGGACTATAAATGTAAAGCTCCTAAGAAAAGAAAGGGATTTGATGATGCTCCTTCTGCAGAGGCGAAAACCACCTTAGATGAATGTGGGGATGTGTACTTGGATTCTTCTTCAAGTACACATGTAGATCATTATGCATGGTTGATTGACTCAAGTGCATCCTTTCACTTCACTCCCCATAGAGAGTGGTTCTATGAGTATGAGAAATATGATGGTGTTAATGTATTCTTAGGGGATGAAAAGAAGGCTAGAATCATTGGTCATGGAAAAGTCAAGTTGAAGCTGCAAGGATGAAGGAATAGAACACTTCCAGGTGTTCTGCATATTCATGCATTAGCTAGAAATATTATTTCTATAATCAAGATGGATGATGCAGGTGTAAAAACAATGTTCGAGAAAGATGCTTACAAGATGGTTCAGGGAGCACTGTTATTGATGCGAGAAGTTAGGATTGGAACTCCATACAAGCTTCAAGGTAGCACTATTATTGATGGATGCAACAGTTCTGTGGTTCCTGAAAGTGGAGCAGAAAAGCTAGTGGTCTTTAAAGAAAAGACCATTTTATGGCATCAAAGGCTTGGACATATTATAGAGAAGGGCCTTCAAATACATCATGGTAATGGCATGGTAGAAGGTATGTATAATTTCTCTATGGATTTTTATTTCTATGAAAATTGTGTATATGGGAAGCAGAATCAGGGGAGTTTCCCCACTGGTGCTAAGAGGGCAAAACATATATTAGAGTTTATGCATAGTGATGTGTTTGGACCTGTGTTGATTCCATCACTGGGTAATTGTGTGTACTATGTATCATTTATAGATGAATTCTCAAGGAATACATGGATATATTTTCTAAGGAAGAAATCTGAAGTCTTTGACAGGTTTAAAGAATTTAAAGCCCTGGTGGAAAACAAGACAAAGAAGAAGATAAGGGTGCCAAGGACAGATAACAGTGGAGAGTTTTGCAAGAAGGAATTTGAAGAGTTGTGTAAGAAGTGTGGTATAGCACGGAAGAAGACTACTCCATATACACCTCAAAAAAATGGATTTGTAGAAATAATGAATTGGGTGTTGATGGAAAAGTCAAGAAACATGCTCAATGGTGCCGGGTTAGGACAAAAATTATGGGCAAAGGCGGTGGAGACTGCATGTTACCTGGTCAACATATCACCTTCATTAGTGTTGGAGGATAAGACTCCAGAAGAGGTATGGGCTAGTAAGAAACCTTCTTTTTCACATCTGGGGGTATTTGGATGTGATGCATATGTACATGTATTAAAAGGAGAAAAGAACAAAATTAGATAGTAAATATGAAAGGTGCATATTTATTGGGTACAAGGATGGTTTAAAAGGTTATAAGCTTTGGAACCCAGAAAAAAGGAAGGTTGTGTACAACCGAGATGTGGTGTTTAGAGAGGTGAAAGATGTTATTAAACATGAATTCCTATGAAAAGAACCTGAGAAGATAGAGTTTGAGCTAAAGGAGGAAGAATTAGACTCTACAGCAGAAGAGGAATCAGGAGATGAAGAGCCACAAACTCCAGCTGTGAGAAGATCAGTTCGAGAGAGAAGGCAACCAGAAAGGTATAGTCCATCTAGTCACTTTCTGTTCAAACTTTGCTTTATCTATTACTGATGATGATCCTAGAACCGTGAGGGAAGCAGTAGATTCAGAGGATGGAAAACTTTGGAAAGAGGCCATAGTTGATGAAATGGCATCTTTGCACAAAAATGATGCTTGGGATTTGGTGGAGTTTCTAGCTGGAAGGAAACCCATTGGAAACAAATGGGTGTTTAAGAAGAAGATGAATGCAAAAGGCAAGGTGGATAAATACAAATCATGGTTGGTAGCAAAAGGTTATTCCCAGGTGTCAGGAATTGATTTTGGTGATATTTTTTCTCCTGTTACCAAGGTATCTTCTATTAGCTTACTTTTATCTGTTGTTATTGCTTTTGATTTTGAGGTAGAACAGATGGATGTGAAGACAACATTTCTTCATGGGGATCTGGAAGAAGAGATCTACATGAAGCAACCTGAAGGCTTTGCGGTCAAGGTTAAGAAAGAACTAGTATGCAAGTTAAAAAAGTCTTTGTATGGGTTAAAACAGTCACCAAGGATGTGGTATCAGAAATTTGATACATTTATACGGGGACTTGGCTTCACCAGAAGCAAAGAAGATTACTGTGTGTATTTTAAATTAATTGGTGACGTGTTATTTATCTGGTCTTATATGTGGATGATATGTTGCTGGTTGGAAATGACAAAGAAATTATCTAGGATTTGAAGACCCAATTGATCTCCAAATTCGACATGAAAGATATTGGTGTTGCAAACTATATTTTGGGCATGGAAATTAAATGAGATTGAGCAAAGAGGAAGCTCTAGTTAAACTAGAGGAAGTATGTTGAGAAAATACTACAGAGGTTTAATATGTAGGAGAGTAAACCGGTGAAGGTTCCTATTGCTGTAGGTGTAAAGTTATCAGCTAAACAGTGTCCCAAGACACAAGAAGAGGAAGAGGACATGTCCCGTGTTCCATATGCCAGTGTAGTTGGTAGCATGATGTATGCAATGGTATATATTAGACCATACATTGCACATGCAGTGGGAGTATTGAGTAGGCTTATGTTAAAACCAGGGAAGGAACATTGGACAACAATGAAGCGGGCTTTCAAGTATTTGCATGGCACTAGTAATTATGGTTTATGCTCCCAAGCAAGACCAGGATTGGATAGAGTTTTGGACATCCTTGGCTTTGTTGAAGCAGACTGAGTTGGAGACCTGGATTAGAGAATATCTACAAGTGGGTATGTGTTTAACCTATTTGGAGGTGCAATCAATTGGATGAGTAAGAGACAGTCTGTAGTGGCACTTTCAACTATAGAGGTAGAATACATGGAAACCAATCATGCAAGCAAGGAAGCAGTTTGGCTAAAGAGATTGTGTTTAAGTATGAGGTTAGTGCAACGAGCTATAAGGATAGACTGTGACAACAAAAGTGCAATTTCGTTGGCAAATAACATTGCTTATCATTCAAAGAAAAGCACAGTGATGTTCAGTATCACTTTGTGAGGGATATGGTTGAGGATAAAAAGGTGTTGTTGGTAAAGGTGGAAGATTTGAAGAATATTGTAGATGCATTGACAAAGTCTATGAGCATTGAGAAGTTCTCTTGGTGTAGAGAAACAATGGGCGTTGCAGGACTAGATCAATGACTAAGCTCTCTTGTGTCCCCCTGTGGAAAGAAAACAAGTGGGAGAATGTTGGGTGTGTGTTATATTCTTTCCACGACTACCCCACGTGTGGGGTGGTCATAAGGGGAGTGGTAGCCCCCCTTGTCGGAGGGTATGTAGGGGGGGTTGGCAGCCCCCTGCATGGGGTCTAGGGCAGTGCCTCGGGAAATTTTTTTGGACCATATATTAGGTGGGTGGACCTACCTATGGTTTTGTGCATGGATTTCACACATGGTTTTAGGCATGATGGTTTTCTATCCATGGTATTTTGTGAATCCAGTCAAAGGAACTATAGTTATGTTCTAATCCAGGGTTAATGAATTGGGGTTTATGGATGCTTAGACATGTATATATATGTATTGTAACATTGAAAGGAATATAATGAAAAATCAATCTGGTAGTCCCGATTTTGGGATCTAGGGGAAAATATCTATGTATATTTGTTTTATGTTTTATGCTCTCACCATTGTTTATTTTTTGTTTTTAGAATTTGTATGCAGGTAATTTATGTACAGGGTTAAAACCTACATATGGTATCAGAGTTGTTTCGGCTTCAAGGGGGATGCTTTGCTGTTGAGGGGTTTTGCTTGAGCCTGTGGTATACCTTGTTAAGTGTGAGATCTAGCGGATCAATTCTTGTGGTGAAAGAAGATGGTGAACAATGGAAAGATAAAGACCTAGAAATTTAATGGTCATAGTTTTGAGTTGTGGAAACTCAAGATGGAGGATCGGCTGGTGGATAAAGATCAGTGGATCATAGTAGATTCAGATACTAAACCAATGACAATGTCGGTTGAAGACTAGGTGAAGTTGGATAGGAAGGAAAAGAGCACAATACGATTGTGTGTCTCAAATTCAATATTGTTGAATAGATCAAGGGATGCTTCGAAGAAGGCTTTGTGGGACATGTTAGGGACATTGTACGAATCTAAATCTTTGGTGAATACACTGTTCCTACGGAAAAAGTTGTATAACCTAAGGATGAAAGATGGAGACTTGGTGACAGAGCATTTGAACGCCTTTAATACTGTGGTAAGCTAGTTATTATCTGTTGGTATTAAAAATTGTGATGAATACAAGTGCACCAATTTGTTGTGTTCTCTACCAGATTCGTGGGATAGTATTGTTGTTGTAATAGGTAGCAATGCAACTACCTTGCAGTTTGATGAAATAATCTCATCCTTGCTATCGGAGGAGATGAGACGGAAAAATATGGAGGGTCGGAATGGTGATTCCTTTTCTGTACAAGGACGGTCCTAGAACAGAAACAAAAATAAGTCCTGAAGTGGGAGATCTAAATCTAGAGGGAGATCTAAATCTCAAGGAAAACTTGTAAAGGTGTGCTGTAAATGCAGAAAGGAAGGGACTTCAAAAGGGATTGTAAATCTAAAGCTCCTAAGAAAGGAATGGGATCTGATGATGCTCCTGCAGAGGAAAAAACCACCTCATATGAAGGTGGGGATGTGTACTTGGCTTCTTCTTCAAGTACACATGTAGATCATGAGGCATGGTTGTTTGACTCAGGTGCATCCTTTCATTTCACTCCGCATAGAGAGTAGTTCTGTGAGTATGAAAAATATAATGATATATTCTTAGGGGATGACAGGAACTCTAGAATCATTAGTCATGGAAAATTAAAGATGAAGTTGCAACGTGGAAGGAATAGGACACTTCCAAGTGTTCTGGATATTCCTACATTAGCCGAAAATCTTATTTCTATAAGCAAGCTAGATGATGCAGGTGTAAAAATAGTGTTCGAGAAAGATACTTGCAATATGGTTCGGGCATCACTGGTATTGATGCAGGGAGTTTGGATTGGAACTCTGCACAAGCTTTAGGATAGAACTGCTATTGATGGGTGCAACAGTTTTGTGGTTCCTAAAAGTGGAGTAGGAAATATAGTGGTCTTCGAAGAAAAGACCATGTTATGGCATCAAAGGCTTGGACATATTAGAGAGAAGGGCCTTTGAATACTTCATGGTAATGGTATGGTAGAAGCTATGTATAATTTCTCTCTAGATTTTGATTTATGTGAAAATTGTGTATATGGGAAGCAGAATCGGGTGAGTTTCCCCTCTTGTGCTAAGACGGTGAAACAAATATTCTTGTGCATAGTGATGTGTTTGGACCTGTGTTGGTTCCATCACTAGGTAAGTCTATCTACTATGTATCATTTATAGATGACTTCTCAAGGAATACATGGATATATTTCCTGAGGATGAAATTGGAAGTCTTTGACAGGTTTAAATAATTTAAAGCTCTGGTGGAAAACCAGACAGAGTAGAAGATAAAGGTGCTGAGGATAGATAACAGTGGAGAGTTTTGCAAGAAGAAATTTGAAGCATTTTGTAAGATGTGTGGTATAGAATGGCAGAAGACTACTCCATACACACCTCAACAAAAAGGAGTTGCAGAAAGAATGAACAGGACGTTGATGGAAAAGGAAAGAAGCATGTTCAGTGTTGCCGAGGACATGAATTCTGGGTAGAGGCGATGGAGACTGCATGTTACCTGGTCAATAGATCACCTTCATTAGCATTGGAGGATAAGAATCCACAGAGGTATGGAATGGTGATGATCCAAGTCAATATTGGTGGCCACCTGCCTATTCCACCTAGACCCCTAGTCAATTTCATTTCAGTATTTACTATTTCTAGCAGTTTTTTCGGGTCCTGAACTTCTGAAGCAGTTTTGACCCCATAAACGGCGTTCTTTTGGGGTCCATGGTAGGCAAATAGCCAAAGGCAGGGGCCTACAGTGAAACCTATAGTACTCAGAGACCTTTCAAACAAGGTATCGTACGCGCCAAACATAGATAATATGACTAAGTGACGACCTTGGGAAGTTGGCTATCCAACTAACCCCAATGGGGCCCACAAAATCTTGGTGTTACATCTCCTGGGGTTAGGGTTTTGGTTGTTTACGGTTTTATCATGTTTTCCAATAATAAATAGGCCTTGAGCCTCATTATAACATAGTTCGAAGACATGTAGCAGCCACATCTCTTCTCAGAGACAAGCTACAATTGCCCAAGCTATCTTATTTCCATTCTGTTTGTAAGCATAGTTCAGTATTTTTCTATTAATGAAATGAACTGTTTTTTTGCTGCATCTCTATGTTTATGATTTTATTTGTAAGTTGTTACGTTCCTATTTAAGTTCAAATCAACGATATCAGAGTGGTCTGCTCTTTTTCTATTTTTCTTTGCATGTCCTCAAAGAGGTCAAGGTATAACGAGTTAGGGCTTCATTTGGTTGAACCATATCAAGATCAACCTCACAAAACTTGATGACCTCCCATGGAGGAAGAAACGAAAGATGAGGGGGTAGGATATCCTTTCAAAACGTTGCTTGACGAAGCCATCAAGAGATAGAGGGACGCGATGATGGATAACTTTGCCGAGATCCTTCGACAGCTACCCATAGTCGATACATCTTCATCTAGCAACCACTCTGGAGGCGCCACTCATTTTAAGGTACAATTTAACTTCGATATTCCCATATTCGAAGGCCTAATAGATGTAAATGCCATAGATAATTGGTTAAATCTATTAGAAGGATATTTTCCATTTCATGACTTTTCCAATTGGGAAAAGATTACTTTTGTGCTTCTTAAAGCCACCCCACATGTCAAGTATTGGTGGGAAGCCTACTGTCAACAAAAGGACGAGAGTGAACCATTGTTGTTTTCATCTACACCCACTTGGAATTCTTTCTAAGACGCCATCAAGGAACAATATTACCCTCTTGGGAGCTATGAAGACAAATACATAAAGTGGAGCACGCTACGGCAGGAAAGGGACCAAGATGTGCCAGAGTTCACAAATGCTTTCCATACCCTTCACACGAACCTGGGTATCAAGGATACTAAGCGGCATTTGGTGCTCAAGTACTACGAATATATACATAAGTACATCCAGGACAAGATGGAGTTCCTGGACATTTCCTCGCTCGACAAAGCATATCGGTACGCTGTAAAGATTGAGCAGAAGTTTAAAAAGAAGTAGGACTTTGGATCTACGAATCCAAAGCAAGGAAAAGGTGCCCCCAAACCATAGAATAAAGGACCAAGCCAAGGCGGCACTACCTAGGACATCCCACCGAAGCCACAAGAAAATAAAAACACCCTGAAGGCAAAGAAGGACATGAGAAAATGGTGTGAGTTCCATAAGAGCTCCACTCACAATATAAGTGAGTGTTGGGCCAGGCAATCATTGGTGGTCGAGCTGAAGGTTTTTGAATTAAATGCAAGTTCTGACTCTTTATTAGAACCTGATAAGGGAATTAACAAAGGGAATTAGATCATTGATGCAAATCCCAATGCCACCGTGGCCACCACCAAGATCTAGAAGATTGAGCTTGGAGATTTAGAGGAGGGGGAACACCTCTTCCACTCGCAAATGTGGGTGAAAGGTTCTTCACTACAGTTCATTGTCGACAATGAGAGACAAAAGAACCTCATTGTAGAAGAGGTCATGAAGTAGCTGGGCCTAAATACTATATCACATCCATAACCATACACCATTAGGTGGCTTCACCAAGGACGAGATATTCATGTCAGCAAGCAGTGCCACCTTCCCTACAACATCAAGCCCTTCATGGATGAGGTACTGTGTGACATTTGTCCTCTTGAAGTTTGTGATGTATTGTTAGGAAAACCATACTTATGGAAGTGACATGTTGTATATGAGTCTAGACCTTGCTCTATGATTATTACTTTGGCTAATAAGTTGTAAAAGATATCGGAGGTAGCCCCTCCTACCACCATCTCTTTGATCATTGCAAAGCAATGCAGTAAGATCATTTCCCAGCCCAACAAATTTCTTTTCCTTATGATTCACCCCCAGGGCAAGAAGAAGGTTGTGGCCATGGATTCCAGACATGGATCCTATGGATAGCAACAACATATAGACAAGGTCGTGGAGGAGTACAAGGATATTTTCACCTCACCCACAGGGGTACCTTTTCACTCTCAGGTCAAGCACTCAATTGATCTAACCTCGAGTGCTCTGCTACCCAATGGACTGATCTATTGATGCTTTGTTGTGGAGAACAATCAGATCAAGAGGAAGATTCAGGAACTATTGCAAAAGGGAAGTTCAGGCCAAGCTCTTCACCTTGTGGGAACTCGATTATATTGGTACAGAAGAAGGATGGGACTTGGAGGCTCTGTATTGACTATTGGGCACTGAACAAGATCACTGTCTGGAATAGGTACCCAATCCCGCAGATTGATTACCTTCTAGACCAGCTCAAGGCGACAAAATATTTCAGCAAGATTGATTTGAATTCAGGTTATCACCAGGTGCCTATCGAACCCTCTAATGTGTGGAAGACTACCTTCAAATCCAAGGAGGTTCTTTTCGAATGGTTGGTCATGCCATTCAGATTGACAAACTCCCCTACAACCTTCATGATGCTGATGGAAGACATATTGCGACCTTTCACCAATGCATTCATTGTGGTGTATTTAGATGACATCTTGATCTTCAGGCAGAGTTCGGAAGAGCACCTCCACCATATTCGACGGGTCCTTCAAACCCTATACCAACACAAGTTGTGTGCTAACTTGCATAAATGCAGCTTTGGCTTGACCGAGGTTCAATATTTGGGGTACATCATTGATGAATAGGGTGTACATGTGGACCCATCCAAGATACAAGTCATTCGCGATTGGCCAGCACCAACCACTCTAATAGAGCTCTGCAAATTTTTGGGTCTTGCCAATTTATACCATAGGTTTGTGTTGGGGTTCTCTCACTGTCACTTGACCTTTAAGTCAAGTCACCAAGGGTGGAGCGAAAGAAAAGTTTTTTTGGTTGGAAACCCAAAAAAAAGCATTCTCCGAGTTGAAGAATCACCTTTGTTTTGCACCAGTTCCCACATTACTAGACCTGCAACAACCATTTTAGATTGAGACATATGCCTCTGACTATGATATTGGTGCAGTTATTACTCAGCATAGGCATCCATTGGCTTACCATAGTGAGACACTTTCAGACACAGTCTGAAAGCACCACACTTATGACAAATAAATGTATTCCATTGTGCAGGCCTTCCGTCAATGGAAGCATTACATTATGGGGAAGGAAACGATCATTGACAAAGGCCACCGACCTCTACAGTTCATACAGACACGAGGGAAGTTGTAGAACGATCGCCATCAGAAATGGTCCACCTATTTGCAACAATTCCTTTTGAACATGAAGTATAAGAAGGGTAACACCTATAATGTTGTTGATTTCCTTAACTGACCACTCGCCATGGCTCTAATCACTATGCTCAACTCCTATGGGCACGGGACATCAGGGTGGCCACATCTTTACAAGAGCAATCCATAATTCGACAACATATACCAGACACTCCTGGAAGGGAAGGAAGTTCCAGATTTTCACCTTTAGAATGCATTGTTATGCCACTCAGGACACATTTGTGTTTCTTGAAGTGAACATGCCAAGATTATTTGGGAGGCGCACTACAGTGGGTCACTGGACATTTCGAAGTAGAGAAAATAGCGGCAGTATTGCACAAGTATTTTTATTGGTCGAAACTTCGTCAGGATGTTGGGAAGTACATTAGATCTTGCACCGCTTGTGCCATTGCCAAACCTACCATCAAGAAGCAAGGCCTGTATACTTCTCTACATACTCCTAGTCAGCCTTGGGAATCTATCTCCATGGATTACATGTCTAGCCTTCCTTCTACTAAGCATGACAACAATTGCATTTTCATGGTTGTCGACCAATTCTCTAAGATGGCCATCATGGCAACCTACAAGAAGAGTATCACAATAGAGGCCACTGCTAAGCTCTTCTTTGAGTGAGTATGGGCACACTTTGGGATCCCACAGTCCATTGTTTCAGATCGAGACAACAGATTCCTAGGTGCATATTGGTCAAGTCTCTGGTCAATGCTACATACAAAACTTACTAAGTCCACAACTTTCCATCCCCAAATTGATGGCCAAACAGAAGTTGTCCACAGGATGACCATAGACATTCTGCACATGTACAACTCAAAGAATCCACATAGGTGGGATGAAAGTCTCCCTTATGTCCAACACAGCTACAACAGAGCTCTCCACATCTCAACATGCCACAACCCCTTTCAGGTAGGGCTGGGATTTCAACCATTATGCCCCATTGATGTGGCCATATCATTTGTAGCCACTCAGGTAGATTCAGATCATGTTCAGCTTGAAGTTGCAAGGGATAACAACTTCATTGAGCACATTCAACACATTTGTCGAAAGGTCCATGATATAT
The DNA here is from genome assembly GCA_031772625.1 of Pinus tabuliformis. Classification (NCBI taxonomy): domain Eukaryota; kingdom Viridiplantae; phylum Streptophyta; class Pinopsida; order Pinales; family Pinaceae; genus Pinus; species Pinus tabuliformis. The sequence continues at coordinate 538,463,488 of CM062807.1, read as the reverse complement.
TGGACAAAGCCAATGCTAAGACAAGAAATGCCATGATCAACATCGAGTGCCGCACAAGTTCCATGTGGGCGACAAAGTTTGGCTACATTTTTAGAAAGAGCACCTTGCTAGACCCCACTGCAAGCTTTTCTCACTCCGATATGTGCCATACACCATCACCATGGTCGTCGGTGACAATGCCTTCGAGCTCAACATCCCACCGTTCCTTGGTATGCACCCAATGTTCAATGTAGATCGCCTTCGGCCATACTTTCCACCATTGTTGGACACATCTGACATTGTAAAACAACTCACACCAACAGAGCTTAACCCAGACTGCATGGAACATGCTAGGCCACAACTGATCAGATCATGGACACACAAATCAAGAACACTCACCAACAGAGGATAAAGCCATATCGAGTCGTCAAAGTAGGCCAACTCCTTCACCAGGGCAAGTGGTTCACTAGGGACCATGTCCAACAAAAAATTCCTCACCTCATGGAGGCTACCCATGCAATGGGGACCATTGCTTCCTAAGGGGGGAGGAATGATCCAGGTGGATATTGGTGGCCACCCACCTATTTCACCTAGGATCCTTAGTCAGTTTCATCTATTTCCTTGTTCATTTCAGCATTTACTATTTTTAGCATTTCTTTGGGTCCTGAACATCCGATGTAGTTTTGACCACCTAAACAACGTTTTTTTGGGGTCCAGGACAAGACCATTTCCATAGGAAAGGGCCTATGGCGAAACTTGTAGTACTTAGAGAGACATTTCCAAAAAGGTATCGTACGTGCCAAACAAAGATAATATGACCAAGTTACAACCTTGGGAAGTTGGCTACCCAACTAACCCCAACGGGGTCCACAAAATCTTGGTGTTACATCTCCTAGGGTTAGGGTTTTGGTTATTTAGGGTTTTCTTATGTTTTCCAATAATAAATAGGCCCTTGAGCCTCATTGTAACACAGTTCAGATGCATGTAGCCACCACATCTCTTCTCAGAGATAAGCTACCATGGCTCGAGCTATCTTATTTCCATTATGTTTGTAAGCACAGTTAAGTATTTTTCTATTAATGAAATGATTTTTTATTTTTATTTTTTTTCTGCCACATCTCTATGTTTATGATTATATCTGTAATTTGTTGCATTCCTGTTTAAGTTAGGATCAGCTAAGAAGCCTTCTCTTTCACATTTGAGGGTATTTGGATGTGATGCATATGTACATATTCCAAAGGAGAAAAGAACAAAGTTGGATAGTAAATATGAAAGGTGCATGTTTATTGGGTATATGGATGTTTTAAAAAGTTATAAGATTTGGAACCGAGAAACGAGGAAGGTTGTGTACAACCGAGATGTGGTGTTTAGAGAGGTTAAAGATGTTATTAAACATGAATTCCTACCAAAGGCTAAAGGAGGAACAATTAGACTCTACAACAGAATATGAATCAAAAGATGAAGAGCCACAAACTCCAATCGTGAGAAGATCAGTTCGATAAATAAGGCAACCAGAAATGTATCATCCATCTGATTTTTGTTCAAATTTTTCTTTATCTATTACTGATGATGATCCCATAACTATGAGGGAAGTAGTAGATTCATAGGATGGAAAACTCTAGGAAGAGGCCATGGTTGATGAAATGACATCTTTGCACAAAAATGAGGCTTGGGATCTAGTAGAGTTGTCGGCTGGAAGGAAACCCATTGGCAAAAATAGGTGTTTAAGAAGAACATGAATGTAGAAGGCAAGGTGGAGAAATACAAATCTTGGTTGGTAGCAAAAGGTTATTCCCAAGTGTCAAGAATTGCTTTTGGTGATATTTTTTCTCCTGTTGCCAAGGTAGCTTCTATTAGATTACTTTTATTTGTTGCTTTTGATTTTGAGGTAGAACAGATGGATGTGAAGATAACATTTCTTCATGGGGATCTGGAAGAAGAGATCTACGTGAAGAAACTTGAAGGCTTTGCAGTGAAGGGTAAGAAAGAACTGGAATGCAAGTTTAAAAAGTTTATGTATGGGTTAAAACAATCACCAAGGATGTGGTATCAAAAATTTGATACATTTATACAAGGACTTGGCTTCACCAGAAGCAAAGAAGATCACTATGTGTATTTTAAATTAATTGGTGACCATGTTATTTAGCTGGTCTTGTATGTGGATGATATGTTGCTGGTTGGAAATGACAAAGAAATTATCCAGGATTTGAAGACCCAATTGTCCTCCAAATTCGACATGAAAGATCTTGGTGTTGCAAACTGTATTTTGGGCATGGAAGTTCAATGAGATCGAGCAAAGAGGAAGCTGTGGTTAAACTAGAGAAAATATGTCGAGACAATACTGTAAAGGTTTAATATGTAGGATAGTAAATCGGTGAAGGTTCCTATTCCTATAGGTGTAAATTTATCTGCTAAACAGTATCCCAGGACACAAGAAGAGGAAGAGGACATGTTCTGTGTTCCATATGCAAGTGTAGCCAGTAGCCTGATGTATGCAATGGTATGTACTAGACCAGACATTGCACATGCAGTGGGAGTATTGAGCAGGTTTATCTCAAAACCAGGGAAGGAGCACTAGACAATAGTGAAGTGGGTTTTCAGGTATTTGCATGGCACTAGTGACTATGGTTTCTGTTACCAAGGAAGACCAGGATTTGATAGATTTGACATCCATGGCTTTGTTTATGCAGACTGGGTTGGAGATCTGGATCAGAGAAGATCTACAAGTGGGTATGTGTTTAACCTATTTGGATGTGTAGTAGTTGGATGAGTAAGAGACAGTCTGTAGTGGCACTTTCAACTACAGAGGCAGAATACATGGTAGCTGTTGGGCAGCGGATCCCCCCATAGCAAGTTTTGGGGCTTAAAGCCTGAGTTTTGGTCAATGTAATGTAAAGAACCCACAAATTGCGGGTGCAGAGTGCGAGAGTCTAGGGTTTCCCACCATAAAATAATGTAATTTAATATAGAATGTGCCGGCCTACCCATGGTCCATGGACCATGGGATTGTATAAATAGAGTGAGGCTCTAAGTGTAAAAGGGAGTCTTAGCTTTGAGAAGTAATATGGGTTTTTGGATGAGGAATTCACTCTGAGTTTGTAAGTCTGAGTCATGGGTTGTAGTAGTAGGAAGAGGCTTTGTAGCTATGTGCGCAGAATCCTGGTAGAGTCTGCAGCTGTGTGCGCAGAAGCTTGGAAGAGTCTGTAGCTGTGTGTGCAGATCCCTGTAGCTGAGTGCATAGAGCAGAGTTGGGATTGTATCTGAACAGAGGATTAATAAAGGATAAGTTGATTTTGAAATATTGTGTGTTTATGCTTTGGTTATGTTTATGCATCTCTTTATGGTTTTATGATTGCATGCATTTGCTATCAATGTTGAATAATTAATGAGAATATTGGGTATATGCAATTAAGTTAAATAATAAAATCACAATAAGGAATAAGGATCTAGACAACACCTCCATGCGCTCTTTACAGAGCTACGCGGAAGCAGTTACATAAGTCGCAAAGGACAGATGACTGTACGAAGAAGTGCAAGCATGCAAGATCAGTTCGTGAGCTTCCTATAATTCATCAAGACATCCCTAGGGTGTGGAAACCTAGTTCCAGCACCCTCATATACTACCTCAGGTGAGACCTCAGTCCACGCACCGCAGACTATTGCCAAAAGGGCCGGTAGTTTCGGGATTTGTTTGGCTAAATCACTTTTGAACCTAGGTCAGGCCCCAACAAGCCAACAAATGGTTCTATTGTTGAGACCGGGATCTGCCTAAGGGATGTCTGATGTCGTGCCATTGGAACCCCACAAAGGAGGAAATTGAAGAGTGGTTGGACAAGAAGCTTCACAAGTTCGTGACACAGGAAAACAAAACTCCGTAGATATCTGAGAAGAGGTTGCTGGATCGCTACGTATATATGGAAATCCACGAGATCTTCTTTGTGTCCTTCCCTTTTGAACTGTATGACTGGATCACGAGGTTAGCTGATAGCCAGGGAAGGTATAAGCTCGATTAATCGATAGTGTGGACTCCATAATTAGTGCGCAGACTAGAGTCATCAGAAGATAAGATCACATGAGCTGTGGACCATTGGCTCAACCAGATAATAGGGGGATTTATCACTGAATTTGCGATAGACACGACCGTGAGCTACAAAAAAGCAGAGTGAAGTTTTCTCAAGGGACCACGAGGTAGGTACATTAAATCTCTGAATACCTGGATTAAGATGTTGTTATATGAAAAACAGGTGATGTGAATACATTAATGTTTGGAACGATGCAGAGCAGAAGGATCTACAAAAGTAGCGAGGACTTAGGAAATAGTCCCTTGATTTCACCTTCGTGAGAAAGCGAGGAAGAGCACGCTCGAGTCTCTCTGAGAAGTGTGGTCAGTTTAATAAGGCAGTGCATTCCATAGTTACCACATCCACTTATGCCACCACCTGTTTTGCCTCCTTCATCTACATCTTCACCCACCCCACCTCCACCAACACCGTAGTTCAGCATGGCGAGCGCGATCAAGCTACCCATATTTAGAGTAGGAAATGGGGATCTGGATCAGTTTTGGTTCGTGGTAAGAGTAGTGTGGGAAGCACAAGGGGTCACAGACGACAACATTAAGAAGGCTACATTGGTAAGCACGCTGCAGGATTTCGCTTTGACATGGTATATCAAGCATTCCAATGATCACCCATATACAGGAATATTAGAGATCCAGAATGCGTTGAATAGAGAATTTAGCTAATCGATGTCCCAGGTTTAAAGAGATCATGATGCTCCCGGGTGAGACCCCCTAGGATCTATATCAGTGACTAAAGAGTACGATATGTGAGGCTAATATGATGCTCATAGACACGTAGCACCGCACATGGTTTGTGGCATCCTTGACACCGCACCTGAGGATGACGCTGTCACAACAGAAGCTTTCAACCCAGGCCTAAATGTTAGAAATGGCGATGAGGTTGCATGAGACCCCAATACAAGACCCTTGGTTGGGAGTTTAACAAATCCATGTGCAACTACAAAATCTATGCTTGGAGATGCAGAGTTTGAAGCAAAATAGGGCACCGCGGCCAGAGGTGTGCGATGAAGTATGGTGTATATAATGCAAAGGTTAGGGCCACGACAAGGATCACTATCCAGTATTCTCAAACTACTTGGTAGGAGGGAGACTGATGCTGTTGAGACCAGCAGCACACGTAGGGCCAAGTACGACCACTGCATTATGGTGCAAAATTTGTCAGATAGGAGGAAAAAACACGATGAACAATTGTCATCTTTTGCAGAAGTATACACAAACACCACAACAATTGTTTTGTAATTTCTGTAGGTCGGTGGGCCATGAAGAGTGTACTTGTTGTAGCTACAAGTTGATGATGGAGCGGACCCCAGCATATAGAATGCAAATAGAACTGCGAGGCCTCGACCTAGCCGTGGCTTGAGGTCAAGAATGAGGAGGAATGGGGTCAGGAAGGGGCTGCAGACAGTTAATCTATTGTAATTGCGGAGGACCAGGGAACTACGCTCGTGATTGTACCAACCCAACGAGAATATCTTGTTTGTACTATGCTCAGTTTGATCATGAACCAATGGATTCTCCTATGTTGATCATACAGATGTGCAAGAAAGGAGTACTCCAACCTCCTCCGACTTAGAATATCCAAATGATGAGATCTAAACCTTGCAAAGAAGACCCTAATGTGAATATGATGCTCTGAAGTGGTGCGACCATAGGGGAAGATAAGGGGAAGCAGCCTAAGGAAGATACATGGGTTCGCAAGGCTCCTACAAAGGAACCTGAGTTTGACTTAGATTGCACAAAGGAGACGTTTATGGAAGCTAAGAAGAGCTTTGCGAAGGCCTCTACTTCACGTAGTAAGGATCAACCAGAGCCAGGAATGGATCCTTCTATGCTTACTACCTTTTTAGAGACATGCATGAAGCTATTGCGTGATAATAAGGTAGTCAAGGGACTACAAGAGTTAATCACCAGGTGTGCAGGGTTAAGGGAGCCACGCGTGGTCTGGAAATTGGGGAAGCATGCATTACGCACTGGAAGGGAAATGAGATTGACAGTGTAGATTGGTGAATATGAAATGGATCAGGTAATCCTAAACCTAGGTTCAGACGCGAATGTGTTACCAAAGTAGACATGGGAATGCATGGGCAAGCCCATGTTACAATGGCTGCCTGTTCAATTACGAATGGCGAACCAATAGAAGATTTTGCCCATGGGGAGGTTGCAAGGGGTAACAGTTGATATCGAAGGCGCAAGCACGCAGACGGACTTTGAAGTAATAGAGATTGTTGATGACAGCAATCCTTATCCCACGTTGCTAGGAATAGACTGGGCCATTGATATGAATGGCGTCATCAACCTGAAGAAGTAGAAGATGATATTTGAGAAAAAGTCCCTACGCATAGTAGTTCTGCTTGATCTAGGCAAAGGAGCGTGCTACACTGAACCTGTGCATGAGGATGACAGCGATGATGAGCTAGATTGCATTTACCAGATAACGACACAAGACCAGGATCGGGTGAACTTGATTACAGATGGGAGAATCTTGTGGGAACACGACAATTCTTATACTTCGGATTCAAATGAAGAAGTAGAATTTTGGTAGAATCAGTTGCACGAAGTGACAACGCTGAATTGCAACATGATGGTTAGATCACTGCGGTGCGTGACGATAGAAGCAAGGGAACTTCCAGCATATGATGGAGTAATAGCGGTGGATGAATTCTTGGACAAATTTGAAAGCGCAATGCCAGAAAAGCAGTGGTATGATGCGCTGGAATGGGTGCTACGAGCAACACCTGCACGATGATGGAGTACACATCAGAACACTAGTGGAAATTGGTGTGAATGTAGAAGATGGATGTGCTTATGGTTTGGAAGTCCCCAGCGTCGAATGAGAGCCAGGCAGCCAGGACAAAGCAGTTTGCACACCCACCTGTGTCGATGGGTGCAGACATGTGCTGTGAAAGCACATCCCAAACTAAGGAGCGAAAATCAGAACTAGATGCAGCAGCAGGAAAAACGACAATAATTCCATGTCGAGGCATTCAAAAAGCTCTGCAGAATCATGAACAAATTTCACCAGGTGAGATGAACTGACTGGGACCTGCGTATACCAGTGGTTCGATGGGCCTATAGGGCCATGAGAAAAAACTGGAGTGCGGAAGAGATCCCAACACTGATGAGAAGAATCCCATACCACAGCTCCCGCAGTTAGGACAGTACGTGAGGACCTAGGTAAAGAATGATGGAGTTACAAGAAGTCATTCATCAAAGGAACTTGAAACTTTGCAAACTTGAAGAAGCTTGAGTACAACTGAAGTAGAAAATCAAGGTAATAGAAGAAAGGGCAGGACAAGACATGGGCAGCCATACTATCGCATTAGAAGATTGTCACTGAGAATTTCTGGCTCTACTACCATGGTTGCAACTGCACCTTATCAAACAAAGTAACTAGGGGAGCGCATTGCATAGGGAAGAATGTGAGGCATTGACTGGTTGGAGGGTAACTGAGGGAGGCCCGCAGACCTGGTTGAAAGGTGACTTAAAGCCTCGCACCACGGGTGTGACCACCTGAATATCTGTAAGAAGCATAGTCGCAGTGCTGCAAGCAATTGAAAGAGAGTGTAGGACTATAAAAGAGTTTGTATGGGCGCTGTGTGATAAGGAGGTTGCACATAGGATCGGTATGTCATAGGAGTCACAGCCGTGCATAGGGAGCCACGCTACTGCGCGGATAGGCTGGGAGGTGACTATTGGTGTCACTGTTCATGACAAGAGGTCCAATTTAAGGCAAAAATGAGCGAGCGACGGGCAATTAAGATACGAATTAAGAGCTAGATTTGGGATAATGTGCCACCAAAATGGAATTAATGACTTAGAAGTGGGAGGAAGGGTCGAATTTAGATTCAAAACATGTTATAAAACCATCAGGGCTAGCCACAGAATAACACTTGGTTGTTTGAGAATTGAGCAAATATAAAGCATTGAGCATTGTGTGCTCTTACCATCCTCAACTGCAGACACAATGATGACTGCGAGAACAAGAGTGTGATTCATGGAAGTTACCCTGGAGCCCTGAATGGTCTAGGAGGAGCGTGGAGAGGTGGCAGCTGCACCAGAAGTTCCTAAGTCACCACGCATGCCACAACCACAGAAAGATAACAAAATAATGGGGCTAGTCCGGGTATCACCACGGAACCCCCAGTTTAGTAAATTGTCAATGGTAGAGAAGGGCAAAGCCGTCACCCTTGAAACAGAGGAGGATGAGGAAGATTTGTAACCTCTGATCGCCCAAATTGAAGCGCAGGACGGTGAGGCAAAGAATGTCTCCCAAGTGCCTTCGATGATAAGGTTACCCCCCTACATCCCCCCATGGAAGGGGAAAGCCAAGATATCGAAGGACTTGGAGGCCACAGAGAGTGCGCTCTAGACCATGCTCCTTTCAAATGAAATAAGGTTTGAAGGTCTGCCGATGGGATGGGTACCTAATATGAAGTTTGAAGACTAGGACCTTGCGGACAGTGAGAAGTTCCCCCAGTTGGCCGCAGAGAAATTACTGAAGCAGAAATGGTTATGCGGTGTGGAGAGGGCTGGGTTACTCCATCTGCGATGGATACCCCACTACCATCACGTGCCCATCACAATTTTTGTCATCTGGTAGTTGTTGTGCCTAGTACATGATGGGTATCTCTCACTGGAGGAGCCGATTCCCATCACCGCTGATTTAATTCACTGGATTTCTCGACTGCCCATAAAAGGAAACGACCCCATAGCCATAGCAGGAAAGAGAAAGGACTTGTTTCTCACAGATGTTATGAAGGCCAAATATAAGATGGAGAAGAGGAAGCAAGGGTATGTAATAGCAAGCATTAAGGACCAAGGGTTGCCTGTAACCACCCAGCTGCTGGCCGACAAGAAAATGAGGAAATGTCATGTCGACGAAGTGCAAACATCTGTAATTGTGTTAGCAGAGCAATGCGTAGAGGGGGTCCAATTCAACTGGGCACAGTTCCTCTGTGATGAGTTTTTGACAAACTATAGAGAGGCCTAGGAGTAGGGTAAGACCTTCCACTATGCGTGGTTGCTCTTATCCATCCTATTGGTTGCAGGGGAGCTATCGGAAGACAACCAGTTTCCCATGGTTGAGGGTGACCTACCCGAAGCCGCGAGGTACACCTCGCTTTGGGCAATGAAAGATGCGATGAGGATTCGCGAGATAAAGGTGTTTTGGGTGTTTGTAGAGGTGAGCATATGAACATGGATCAACCGTAGGCCGCGCTTGTCCCCTATAGTCCATAACAGCTTACAGAGCATGACAGAGTTCAAGGCGGATATGCATAACCTGTATATCCAGGTGCGCAAAGATCCCACACGAACATGGGTGAAGCTCCTGTTCATCGCAATGGATGATGCAATCTTTGTGGTAATGGAGTCCTGGCCTCCAGAGTGGCACACCCCGGACTTGGCAGAAATGGAAAAGATTGCAGCACAACAGTGAAAGAAGGATACCAAGTTGCGCATTGCGCAGCTGGCAGAGAGAAGGCGCCAGGAACAAGAAGCGGCCATGCAGCAGAAGGCGGCTGAAGCAGCAGTGGTAGCGTGTTGGGTTGTGTTATGTTTTTTCCATGTAGTTAACAAGGAGTTTGAGGGGCACCCATAACCCCACTTTATGGGGTTTGGGGCAGCGCCCTGGAAAAATTTGGTTTTTGACCCTATGTTAGGTTGGGCGGACCCACCTATGGTTTTGTGCATGATTTTCACACATGTTTTTGGACGCGACGATTTTCGGTCCATGGTTTTGGATGTGATGGTTTTCGGTCCATGGTATTGGATGCTTCGGCATGTATAAAAATGTATTGTAACATTGAAAGGAACAAAATGAAAAATGAAGTTGGTAGTCCTAGTTTTGGGATCCACAGGAAAATCTCTGTGTATATGTGTTATATGTATTATGCTCTCGCATTGTTTATTTTATGTGTTTTAGAATACATATGAAGGTAATTTCTGTACAGGGTTAAAACCTACATTTGGTATCGGAGCTGTTTTGGCTTCAAGGGGATGCCTTTGTTGCTGAGGGGTTTAGCTCGGGCATGTGGTAGACCCTGTTTAGTGGGAGATCTGCGAGATCAATTCTAGTGGTGAAAGAAGATGGTGAGTAGTGGAAAGATAGAGATTGAGAAATTTGATGGTTAGAGTTTTGAGTTGTGGAAACTCAAGATGGAGGATCTGTTGGTGGATAAAGATCAGTGGATTGCGGTAGATCCAGGTACTAAACCAATGGGAGTGACCGATGAAGAATGGAAGAAGTTGGATTAGAAGGAAAAGAGCACAATATGATTGTGTGTTTTAGATTCAGTATTGCTGAATGTATCAGGGGAAGCTACAACAAAGGCTTTGTGGGACAAGTTAGGGACTTTGTACCAATCTAAGTCTCTAGTGAATAAACTGTTCCTGTGGAAAAAGATGTATATCCTGAGGATGAAAGATGGAGACTCGGTGACAAAGCAACTGAATGCATTAATATTGTGGTAAGTCAGTTAGCATCTGTTGATATTAAAATTTCAGATGAAGATAAGTGCATCAGTTTGTTGTGTTCTCTACCAGATTCATGGGATAGTTTGGTTATTGCAATAGGTAGCAATGCAACTGCCTTGCATTTTGATGAAATAGTCTCATCCTTGCTAACAGAGGAGATGAGATGGAAAAATATGGAGAGCTAGAATGGTGATGCCTTGTCTATATGAGGACGGTCCCAGAATAGAAACAAAAATAATTCATCGAGTGGGAGATCTAAATCTAGAGGGAGATCTAAATCTCTAGGAAAACCTGTAAAGGCGGTGTGCTGGAAATGCGGAAAGTAAGGGCACTTCAAAAGGGACTGTAAATCTAAAGCTCCTAATAAAGGAAAGGAATCTGATGATGCTCCTTTTGTAGAGGTGAAAACCACCTCAGATGAAGGTGGAGATGTGTACTTGGCTTCTTCAAGTACACATGTAGATCATGAGGTATGGTTGATTGACTCAGGTACATCCTTTCACTTCACTCCCCATAGAGAGTGGTTTTACGAGTATGAGAAATACAATGGTGGTGATGTCTTCTTAGGGGATGATAGGAAGGCTAGAATCATTGGTCACAGAAAAGTAAAGTTGAAGTTGCAAGGTGGAAGGGTTAGAACACTTGCGGGTGTTCTGCATATTCTTGCATTGGCCAAAATTCTGATTTCTGTAAGCAAGTTGGATGATGCAGGTGTAAAAATAGTGTTCGAAAAGGATACCTACAAGATGGTTCGAGGAGCACTGGTATTGATGCGGGGAGTTCGGACTGGAACTCTGTACAAGCTACAAGGTAGCACTATTGTTGATGGGTGCAATAGTTTCGTGGTTCTTGAAAGTGGAGCAGAAAATCTAGTGGTCTTTGGAGAAAAGACCATGCTGTGGCATCAAAGGCTTGGACATATTGGAGAGAAGGGCCTTCGAATACTTCATGGTAAAGGTATGGTAGAAGGTATGAGTAATAGCTCATTGGATTTTGATTTCTGTGAAAATTGTGTATACAGGAAGCAGAATCAGGTGAGTTTCCCCTCTGGTGGTAAGAGGGCGAAACATATATTAGAGCTTGTGCACAGTGATGTGTTTGGACCTATGAAGGTTCCATCACTGGGTAAGTCTGTGTTCTATGTATCACTTATAGATGACTTCTCAAGGAATACATGGATATATTTCCTTAAGAAGAAATCTGAAGCCTTTGACAAGTTTAAAGAATTTAAGGCTCTCGTGGAAAATCAAATAGAGAAGAAGATAAAGGTGTTGAGGATAGATAATGGTGGAGAGTTTTGCAGCAAGGAATTTGAAGAATTCTGTAAGAAGTGTGGTATATCACGGCAGAAAACGACTCCATATACACCTCAGCAAAATGGAGTTGCAGAAAGAATGAATAAGACGTTGATGGAAAGGGAAAGAAGCATGCTTAGTGGTTCCAGGTTAGGACAAGAATTCTAGGCAGAGGTGGTGGATATTGCATGTTACCTGGTCAACAGGTCACCTTCATTAGCGTTGGAGGATAAGACTCCAGAAGAGGTATGGACTGGTAAGAAACCCTCTCTTTCACATCTGAGAGTATTTGGATGTGATGCACATGTACATGTTCCAAAGGAGAAACAAGCCAAGTTGGATAGTAAATCTAAAAAGTGCATCTTTATTGGGTATAAGGATGGTTTAAAGGGTTATAAGCTTTGGAACACAGTCACGCGGAAGGTTGTGTACAACTAAGATGTGGTGTTCAGAGAGGTGAAAGATGTTATTAAACATGAAGTCCAACAAAAGGAACTTGAAAAGATAGAGTTTGAGCTAAAGGAGGAAGAATCAGGCTCTACAACAGAGGAGGAATCAGAAGATGAAGAGCCACAAGCTCTAGCTATGAGAAGATCAGTTTGAGAAAGAAGGTTGCCAGAAAGGTATAGTCCATTTGCTTTCTATTCAAATTTTGCTTTGTCTGTTACTGATGATGATCCCAGAACTATGAAGGAAGTAGTGGATTCAGAGGATGGAAAACTCTGGAAAGAGGCCATGGTTGATGAAATGGCATCTTTGCACAAAAATGAGGCTTGGGATCTGGTGGAGTTGCCGGTTGAGAGGAAACCTATTGGCAACAAATGGGTGTTCAAAAAGAAGACAAATACAGAAGGAAAAGTGGAGAAATACAAAGCTCGGTTGGTAGCAAAAGGTTATTCCTAGGTGCCAGGAATTGATTTTGGCGATATTTTTTCTCCTGTTGTGAAGGTAACTTCTATTAGATTACTTTTATCTGTTGTTGCTGCTTTTGATTTTGAGGTAGAATAGATGGATGTGAAGACAACATTTCTTGATGGGGATCCGGAAGAGGAGATCTACATGAAGCAACCTGAAGGCTTTGCGGTGAAGGGTAAGAAAGAACTAGTATGTAAGTTAAAGAAGTCTCTATATGGGTTAAAATAGTCCCCAAGGATGTGGTATTAGAAATTTGATACATTTATATGGGGACTTGTCTTCACTAGAAGCAAAGCAGATCACTGTGTGTATTTTAAATTAATTGGTGATCATGTTATTTATCTGGTCTTGTATGTGGATGATATGTTGTTGGTTGGAAATGACAAAGAAGTTATCCAGGATTTGAAGACCCAATTGTCCTCCAAATTCGACATGAAAGATCTTGGTGCTGCAAACTATATTTTGGGCATGGAAATTAAAAGAGATCGAGAAAAGAGGAAGCTCTAGTTAAACTAGAGGAAGTATGTTGAGATAATATTGCAGAGGTTTAATATATAGGATAGTAAACCGGTGAAGGTTCCTATTCCTGTAGGTGTGAGGTTATCTGCTGAACAGTGTCCCAAGACATAAGAAGAGGAAGAGGACATGTCCCGTGTTCCATATGCAAGTGCATTCGGTAGCCTGATGTATAAAATGGTATGTACTAGACCAGATATTGCACATGCAGTGGGAGTATTGAGCAGGTTTATGTCAAAACTAGGGAAGGAGCACTGAACAGTAGTGAAGCGGTTTTTCAGGTATTTGCGTGGCACTAGTGATTATGGTTTGTGCTACTAAGGAAGACCAGGATTGGACAGAGTGTTGGATATTCATGGCTCTGTTGATGCAGACTGGGCTAGAGATCTAGATCAGAGAAGATCTACAAGTGGGTATGTGTTTAACCTATTTGGAGGTGAAGTCTGTTGGATGAGTAAGAAACAATCTATAGTGGCATTATCAATTACAGAGGCAGAATACATGGCAGCCACTCATGTAAGCAAGGAAGCATTTTGGCTACAGAGATTGTGTTCAAGTATGGGGTTAGTACAGGAAGCTATAAGGATAGACTATGATAGCCAATGTGCAATTTTCTTGGCAAGGAACCCCACCTATCAGTCAAAGACAAAGCACATTGATGTTCAGTATCACTTTGTGAGGGATATGATAGAAGACAAAAAGGTGTTGCTAGTAAAGCTGGACACTTTGAAGAATACTGTAGATGCATTGAAAAAATTTGTGAGCTCTGAGAAGTTCTCTTGGTGTAGAGAGACAATGGGCATTTCAGGGTTGGAAAAATGACTGAGCTCTCTTGTGGCCCCCTGTGGAAAGAAAACAACAAGTGGGAGAATGTTGGGTTGTGTTATATTCTTTCCACATAGTTAACAGGGGGTTTGAGGGGCACCTATAACCCCGCTTTATGGGGTCCAGGGCAGGGCCCTGGAAAATTTTGGTTTTTGACCCTATGTTAGGTTGGGCGGACACACCTATGCTTTTGTGCATGATTTTCACACATGTTTTTGGATGCGATGGTTTTCGGTCCATGGTTTTGGACGTGATGGTTCTCGGTCCATGGTATTGGATGCTTCGGCATGTATAAATATGTATTGTAACATTGAAAGAAACAGAATGAAAAATCAAGCTGGTAGTCTCGGTTTTTGGATCCAAGGGAAAATCTCTGTGTATATGTGTTTTATGTGTTATGCTCTTGCATTGTTTATTTTATGTGTTTTAGAATTCGTATGCACGTAATTTCTATATGGGGTTAAAACCTACATAGCGCAGACGGCAGAGACCACAACCGCACCCACCAAAGAGACCAAGGAAGGCCAGGAAATGTCCACAGAGCAGGACATATAGGGGGAGGTTGAGACAGAGGAACGCACAAACCCTGCACCAAAATCGACCCAACTCAAGAGGCCGTGCATCCATGAGAAGCTAGCCTTACGGAAAAGGATAAAGGCATCAAATACCTCCGTCGACCCAATCTAGCTCACCAAGGGAGACCTTCTTGACATTAGCGAAACAGTTCACGATGTCACTAAGGATGCTTTTGAAGAATTAATGACGGAGCAGACAACTATGTTGGGGGAACTCAAAGAACAATTGTAGGCATTACATGTGTGATCCCCATGAATGATGACACCACACGTTGTGGTAGGTACATCCGAAGCCGAGCCGATGTTGTGCGCTTGCACCACAAACACTTTTGTATTACTAAAAGGCGTTGTCTTAGCAGCTGCCGAGGGCCACGGGGCCACGACATGTCAAATGAAGGGCTGGGGGTTGAATTTGGCCGCCCTTCCTAGAGAAAACCTATACCAACTATAAGATGGGGCAACTACTGAGCTTCGCGCCATGGAGGGCTGCGCCCTCCAGGACTTGAGTGAGTAGAAGTTAAATTTAGAACAGCTCAGCCTGCAACACGACAACCTGGTCGCACAAACCCAGGGATTGGAACAGGCTGTGGAGGAGGCCTGTAGTAGCATACTGGAGTTGGTTGTGCCGACGGTACTCCTAACAGTAGAAAAGATTCACTAGCTAGCGGCTGGAGTCAGCAAGGCCCAAGAAGAGGTTGTGAAGGTTCCGTTGGAGCTAAACCTACAGATCGCTGAGCTGCGGCTGAAGGTGCAGTCCTTTACACCCCTGGAAGTCAGAGATGAGCGCCACCGCACCATTCTATTGGGGTTGGAAGCAATAGAGCATTCTGTACAGGAATGCATGGGTTTGTTGGATCAGTCCCTCTTCATGCTCACCTCACTGCAGGAAGATAAAACCATACAACGTCTTGAGATAGAAGCATGGTAGTTATAGCAGGCATATGACAATATCAGGGGGACTGCATAGATGGTCGCTCTTACTCAGCGGCTTGCCAAGATGAAGGAGGCCCAGGCTCGAAAGGAATAGGTGGATGCTGCGCACCAGAAAGAAGTAGTGATTAAAGTGCACATCCAGCCTTGGCTCGAAGAAGCATTCACGGTCACCACCACGATCAAGGGAAAGTTGGCACAGATGTAGGGTACATATGCACTAAGGCAAGAAGGTGCCCCTGACAATGATGCATCGGAGATTCACGCACAACTGATACAGGGGACAACGAAAGAATGTGTTGTAAATGTAAGCAAAGTGTGGAAGTTGCTGGATGGACTCTGCATGAATATCACTGCACCAGCCGAGTGACTCAGGGCGAGTCACGATGATTGTGTTAGGGGCCTGTTGGGCAGCAAATCCCCCCATAGCAAGTTTTGGGGCTTAAAGCCCGAGTTTTGGTCAATGTAATGTACATACCCCGCAAAATGCGGGCGTGGAGCACGATAGTCTAGGGTTGTCTGCCTAAAATAATGTAATTTAATATAGAATGTGTTGGACTACCCATGGTCTACGGACCATGGGATTGTATAAATAGAGCGAGGTTCTAAGTGTAAAAGGGAGTCTTAGCTTTGTGAAGTAATATGGGTTTTTGGATGAGGAATTCACTCTGAGCCTGTAAGTCCGAGTTGTGGGTTGTAGTAGTAGGAAGAGGCTCTGTAGCTGTGTGCACAGAGGCCTGGTAGAGTCTGCAGCTATTTGCGTGGACCCCTACAGCTGAGTGCGCAAGGTGGAGTTGGGATTGTATCTGAACAAAGGATTAATAAAAGATAATTTGATTATGAAATACTATGTGTTTATGCTCTGGTTATGTTTATGCATCTCTTTACGCTTTTATGATTGCGCACACTTGCTATGAATGTTGAATAATTAATGAGAATATTGGGTATATGTAATTAAGTTAAATAATAAAGGCACAGTAAGGAATAAGGATCTAGATAGCACCTCTATGTGTTCTTTACAAAGCTACACGGAAGAAGTTTCACAAGTCACGAAGGACAGGCGGCTGTGCAGAGTAGTGCAAGTGCACACGATCGGTTCGTGAATTTCCTAGACTTTGTCAAGACATCCCTAGGGTGCAAAAACCTGGTTCCAGCACCCTCCCATACTACCTCGGGTGAGACCTCAGTCCACGCACCGCGGATTGTTGCCGAAAGGGCCGGTAGTTTCAGGATTTGTTTGGCTAAATCACTTCTGAACCTGAGTTAGGCCCCAACAAGCCAACAACAACCACTCATGCAAGCAAGTAAGTAGTTTGGATGCAAAGATTGTGTTCAAGTATGGGGTTAGTATAACGAGATATAAGGATAGACTGTGACAACCAAAGTGTAATTTTCTTAGCAACGAACCCTGCTTATCATTCAAAGACAAAGCACATTGATGTTCAGTATCACTTTGTGAAGGATATGGTTGAGGATAAAAAGGTGTTTCCGGTAAAGGTGGACACTTTGAAGAATACTGCAGATGCATTGACAAAGTCTGTGAGCACTGAGAAGTTCTCTTGGTGTAGGGAAACAATGGGCGTTTCAGGACTAGATCGATGACTAAGCTCTCATATGGAAAGAAAACAACAAGTGGGAGAATGTTGGGTGTGTGTTATATTCTTTCCACGACTACCCCATGCACGGGGGGATCATAGGGGGGCGACATCCCCCCTGTACGTTGCATGGGGTACAGAGGTGGGGTCACAGGGGCATGGCTGCCCCCCTTATCGGGGGGTATGTAGGGGGGCAGTAGCCCGCTTGCAAGGGGTTTAGGGCAGCACCCCGGGAGTTTTTTTTAGACCTTATATTAGGTGGGTGGAACTACCTATGGTTTTTTGCATGGATTTCACACATGGCTTTTAGCATGATGGTTTTCTGTCCATGGTATTTTGTAGATCTAGTCAAGGAAACTACAGTTATGTTCTAATCCAGGGTTAATCGATTGGGGTTTATGGATGCTTCAACATGTATATATATGTATTGTAACAGTGAAAGGAATATAATGAAAAATCAATCTGGTAGTCAAGGTTTTGGGATCTAGGGGGAATTTTTGTGTGTATTTGTTTTATGATTTATGCTATCGCCATTGTTTTTTTTTTTGTTTTTAGAATTTGTATGTAGGTAATTTATGTACGAGGTTAAAACCTACACATAAGAGTTCCCAAAGTTGTTATATTTGATGTGGGTGGCTTTGAAAGCATGTTGGGCAATGTTTTTTGTGTTGCCCTTCTTGTACTTGAACACTAAATTAAATTGCTAGAGAAACCCCATACACTTGTAATGTCTGGTCTACTGTAGAATACTCCAGGCCTATAAGTATTGTAGTGGTTGGTGATCTATACACATTATTGTCTCTTTTCCCATCAAATAGTGCTTCCAATTCTTCACAATTTTCACTAGGGTATAAAGCTTCTTATCATAGGTGGGGTAGTTAATAACTACCCCATAAAATACTTCAGAATGGTAGCATACATTCCTTCCTCCCTGCATTAAAATATCTCCCATAGCATACCCACTCACATCTGTCTCCACTTTGATGTGGTTTTTCAAGTTTGGTAACGCGATAATTGGTTCTCGACTAATCTTCCTTTTTAGCTCCTTAAAGGCCCTTTGTTGATGCTTTCCCTACAAGAAACTCTCGCCACTTGTTGTTATAGTGTGGAGTAATGTTTCTACTGCTAAAAATGAGGCTATGAATTTCCTCAGAACCATGCTACCCTAATGAAACTCCTAACCTCAAAAAAATTAGTAGGCACCAACCATTTTATGATGGCCTCCATCTTGGCAAGATCCATCTTCATCTCTCATCCACTATCACATACCCCAGATACACCAAATACTTCTATGCAAACTCCCACTTCTTAAGATTTGCTAGTAGTTGGTGCTTCTTTAATGTCTCTGAAGCCTGCGTCAAATGTGTGATGTGCTCCTCCCAGGTAGCATTGTATACCAATATATCATCCAAATAGAAAATATCAAATCAATTTATAAAAGGGCATAATATACCATTAATTAACCTCATAAATGTAGTTGGTGCATTGCATAGGCAAAATAGAATTACTAACCACTCATATAAACCTTGCTTGGTTTTGAAGGTATTTTTTTGGGTATCTTCTTCTTTAACTTGAACTTGGTTATATCCAGACTTTAATTCTAGCTGGGCGAAATATTTCACTTAATGCAATTGATCTAGTAAATCATTTATCCTAGGCAGGGGGTCTTGTTTTTTATTGTGATTTTTTTCACTATCTTATAATAAATACATATCCACCAAGTCCCATCCTTCTTTGCCACAATGATGGTGGGTGACCCACATGGTGATGTACTTGATTGAATGACACCCTATTCCAATAGTTGTTGCAACTATTTCTTCACCTCACTTGCTTCTATAACAGACTGGTAGTATAGCCTCATGTTTGGCAATGGAAAGTTTGGCAATAGTTGGATCTCATGCTCCATTTCCCTCTTGGGTGGTAATCCTTTAGGCCCCAAAAAACATCCCTTAAAAACGCTTTCATTTGTTGTTTATATTTCTTAGTACACCCCTCCATGGATTCCTTTCTTCTTATAGAATATTCTATAAACTGATTTTCTCTTAAAAACAATAAAACATACTTCTTGCTAGAACTAATCAATTTGTTGGCTTGGTTGGCACTTACCAACAAAATTTTGAGTTGCCTTTGTGTGTGTTGAAGATGAACGAGTTTCCATTCTTGATGAGTCGGTACTAGTTAGCTCTCAACATGAATATTGCATCTCACATGTACATGTAGGGACTTCTAAACACAACTCCACATTTATCAAGGGGAACAATATCTAGTTCTACCTCATCAATAAAATCAACACTGATGGAAAATATAACTTTGCATTGTTTTGTTACCTTCAACTCAACATCCTTATTTACCCATCCCAATGGACATAGGCTTATATTATTATGAACTTCCAATCCTAAATTTTCAACCAGCTCTACTGCAGTGAAATTCTCTTGTGATCCTAAGTCAAACAAAGCATCGATATTTGTCTTCTTGGGCTTGTATCTTTATGTGGAAGAGTTTATTTATTTCTTTCTCTTCTTGTTGCTAAAGATTATTTAGATTCACCTCCTTTTGCACTTACATACAAGCAATCTTCTCATCCACATCTGAGTTTCTTTCAACCTGGATGCTCAAATAAATGGTCATATGATTCTTCTTCTTATTGTTTTTCTTTTTGTTCTTCAGGTTAAGCTACATATGCAACTTCTAACACTTCTACTATGTATGGCCATCAATGTTGTAGTGGTTGTTAGTATCTTTGCATTAGTGTGTTATGGATGATGTCTTTTTATCTTTTCCCCCTTTCCACTTTTTCTTCCCCTTCTTAGAAGTGTCACATTTCTCCTTCTACTTTGATCCACTTGATTCCCCTTTCTTCAAGCCTACGTTATTTAAGTATGGTGCCTGTACACAAGCCTAATTCACTGATATGTGCTTAAATAACAACACTTGATTTTGCAAATGACTGCGTAGACCCCCAAAATAGTTGAGGAGTACATCTAGGTACTTTGGGGAAATACTCAACATTATGACTATGTTTCTAAACTCTAGGGTGTGTTCCTGTATGCTCTTCCATGGCTTCTGCTTCAAGTAGTGCCAACGGATCCACTCAACCTCTATAATACCCAATAGGTTAAAATTGCGACCTTATGAGGGTTTTGAGGTCTCTCACTTAGTCATAAAGTATATCCCTCCAACCTCAAGGTCTTCATGTGGATTTCCTACCAACCTAGGGTATGGCCCTCTAATTTTAGTCGCGCAAATGAATCTTCTATTCTTCCTCAATATGGTGGACATTAAAATAAACTTCTAATCATTGCAACCAATGATTTAGATTTATACCATTTATCTCACCTTGGTATGGCTTGATATTGAACTTCACTTCCATTTCGAACAGGGATTGTGAATTATTCATGACACTCGAACTAGATTGATCTTTTTTGGGTCCTTTCTTCCATTGGTTCTCTATTTCTTCTTGGTCTCCTGATCTCCCCTTTAATTTTTCCTCTGCATTAGGATCCCCATATTCTCCAAATAGCCCAAAATTATTGCTTAGGGTTGACATGAGGATATTTACATTATATTTTATATCCATGACTTGTGCTTCTGCTACGAAAACATCAGGAGGGTTAACCACATATTTGTCAGCCATGACTAGCGTTTTACGAATATTTTCTTAGCTGATTCAGATCCCGCTATAAATATATGTAATATAACCAAATAGTCCTATTAGAATACCAATATGATTTGTAAAATACTATGGATATTCCATTGGACAGTTTTTCACAATAGATCTAATAAAACTATATTTATAAATTCAAGAATCTACATTATTAGGGCTTTATTTCTCTTTAAATTTTTAGATATGTAGAATATTATTAATTAGGTATGCATGAAAATTAGATTTATACAGAAAATAAATAACAACAAAGTGAAAACTCACAAACCATGATTTGACATAAGATATGGCCTAGGAAACCCTTTTGGGAGAAAACCCATTTAGAAGGTGAGGTCACTTTGCTATCTTTATCTAAATAGAAAATGGTTGTGAGTACAAAGAAGTATGGTCTGTGGCCCATGGGCTAGTACAATGCAAAAATCCTCTTTTTGTGCTTTATATCCTATCTCTCTTGTCTATTTATTCTCATATATGGAAGAAATGCACTAAAAAGGAATAAAACCCCTTTTGCCTCCTAGTGGCTTGGTTATAACACAACTCGATAGCATACTAGTGGTTAGGTTTGACCACCTGAACTCTTAAACAAAGTTACAATATGGACTCTTCTAGAGTCTTATTCATCATAATCATGTGGCTAGCCCCTTTTCCATGAATAATGGGGGCTGACATGACATCCTCTCAAATTATGGTGGTGAAAATAGAAAGGTCAACTTTCGAGTGACATAATATTTTCATACAGACCCTTGTTGAGGTTATTCTTGTACATTTGAAAAGATATTTGTGTCTAGAATATAAAGAAAAAGGTCCTTCATTGAAGAAACAATTTTTACCCCCCCAGAAATGTCATTTGATGCCTCAAAATGCTCATGGAAGGTTTGAGACCCTGATTCGCCAAATTGTGTCCCATGGGTAAAAATGGTCCTATGAGTTGATTCCTCCACTTTTTCTACTCTAAAAAAATCGAGATAAATGGAAAACAATATAATGATCCAATCTAGATCAAGAAGTGTGTGCATTATTAAATTTTTCATACATTTTTTATTTATTGGGGTAAACGGATCCTTCCATTAATAAAAAAAGCTACATATGGCTTGAATTTCCAAAAGAGGACTAAAATTTAGGAGATACTTGAAACAAACAAACTTTCTACCAAGAAAACACTATAAAAAAACTTCTAAATAACTTTAGAGAATCAGTTGAAAGAGAAGACTAATGAAATGGAAAGATTGCATGATATGAATAAACAACAAATGACGTGTGAAGAAAGTAAAAAATAGAAAAATCCTTAAGGATTCAAGATTTCAAGGGGGAAATGCCTCTGCGATTTGCATGACTTTCCCAAAGTTAATTAATTGTTCACCATATTCTTGGATCTGTGACTTATTTCTCTTAAGACCATGTCTTTTGGCTACTTTGTCTGACCTAGAGACCACCTTGAAATCCATCATCTGAACCTAAATATTGTATTATGAGGAACTCAAGCCCGATTTCTTGCTTCAAAGATAGGGCTTATACAAAATCCTAGCCTCGTGAGTTGGAATCTCCATCACATATTTTCCATGTTATGCTTTTGCAAGGGAAATATTTCATGGGTCATCTAGATCCATATCTTCTGATAGGGCTTCTACTTCAACTTCTTCTGCAGGGCAGTTAATAATCTCTCGTGGTAATGGATTTTATTGATGCTATTTAAGAGACTCTTACATAACCTCTATAGGGTTTTGGGATTTACCTTCTACTGATTGTAGGCTTGATTGAATGTTGACTGGATTTGGAGACTCAAGAGAGGAGAGAGATCCAAACCTACTTTTATATCTACGGATTTGTTCAAGATTTGAGGTACTATGGGGACTCAAATTTCTTCTTATTGGAAGGATTTTTTCCCGAATGAATGGGATCTTTCTGAGAAGGATTTTCTCCAAATGTTTCCTTGGAATTCATCAAATAGTCTCTAAAAATATGCTCGTATTGATGATAACATCTACATCTACAAGGGACTTCTTCATAATCTAGAGACTGCTTCCAAATACTATCATGATTATAAATATATATGAAGGTTGGAAGAGGCCGGGAGATATTCATATAAACATAGTTTTATGCATATGAAGAGAAACTCCCTCTCTTGGTAGCCTTCGATACTTTGAAAAAGTTTTCGATGACATTATTGATTTCTTCAAAGGTTTCCCCTTCCCAATATTCTTTGGGAGAGAAAAAAGACACACATACACTGTGGCTAAAAGAAAATTCTCCTTCTCCAAATTATACCACTCCTTCCATAATCACATGAAGATCTCTGCATTACTGAAAAAATATGACCCTCCTTCAAAAACCCGTGACTTGTCCTCTAAACTAGAGAAAATAATTATAAGGAACCCTTGGCCCCTACCTCCAATTCTATTTGACCTTGGGGGTTCCATTTATTTTCAATCCATCTAATCAAAGCCTTTTCAAAGGGCCATAATCCAATAAATTTGCGGTTGAGAGAATGATCCTACATATATTAGATATATTCTCTGATTTGACAAGATTTAACTTCACATTTTGGATCTTGCACTTCTTTTGCTAGGAAACACCCTAGATTTATAGCTTTCCACAATGCACCTAGTGAAGGGTTTATTGTGAACCCATAGGCCTCACTTCGTCCAACTGCTCTATGAAAAGGATGTCAAAGATGAGGAGACTTACAGCGAATACTAGTAGATCTAGAGTCATTGTTAACTCTTGAAACAATATGGCTAAAGGAGAGGCAGAGCCCCCTCTCCCGGATTGAAGCATAAACAACTATGCAGTAAAAAACCCTAGAATTTGTAGAACAAAGCCGCAAATTGAACAAACAAAATACCATAAATGCTAGTGCATTATTAAAAAAACATTTTCATGAAATAATAACAACATAAAACTCCATCACTTTAATATTGTGCTTTAAAAGAAAATATTTAACACTAAAATACTATTTTAATAAGTGTGAAACTTATTTTCCTCTTATAGTCACAATCAGTATAAATCCATTTCTTTTATATAAAACCATCTAATTATGCCTCATATACCACTTGAAAGTTGAATAATCCACATGGAAAAACATGTCTCAAGACTGAAAACCTAATTCAAAATACACGAACCTAAAAACTTCATTTTTATTAATTTTTTTAACCATTTTTTGGAATCATTTTACCAAAAATTCCATATAAAGCTCGTATATAATGTATAATAAGACTTTCATGATATTTAAGTCCAATTAATATAATCAAATACATACAAATCTTAATATTTTTCCTATACTACTTTCAAAATCCAAACATGATAATCTTATTAAAACATTTTAATATTTATCAAAAACAAATTTCATATTTAATGATAACATTTTTAAAATTATAATATTATCTATTCCCATTATTTTAGGAAACAATCCAAAAGCATATCAATTACTCTAAAACAAATGCCACATATATATATATATATATATATATATATATATATATATATATATATATTCACACTGGGGAACAATCCTTGATGTTATCGTGTTACCTACACTTAAAAAACCAATTTATTTTATGCAGCAATTGTGAAAGTTATCATGTTACCGACTCCTACAAATTTTTTTATTTGATGTAGCTGTTGAAGTTATCACATTACCTACTTTTATCCTTTCCGCATCCATTGAAATTTGTGCAAATAAACCATTGAAGACCACATAACGATATAATTTTTTTATTTGTGCAAATAAACCATTAAACACCACACAACGATATAAATTTTTTACTCAGGAAGATCACATGACTCTTCCCTACTATTTGGGCGGCCTCATTGAAAACCAAACTCGAGGAAGAGACTCATGAGAAACAAATTCATTAAATGACTGAGAAAGGAAATAATTCTTACGAGTACAATACAGCCCAAAAGAGTATCCAAATTCATCTGGGTTAATCCAGTAACTCATATTCATCTGGGTTTCATATTAGTTTTGGATTTATTAAATTTCAAGAGGGGTCATTTTTTTAGGATGCAAACTTTATTTTTATAGAGTAAAAAGAAATTTTAAAAATAGATTTAGGTTTATTTTTTTAATTAAGAGGTTTATTTTATAGAATGATGTGTAAAAGTTTACAGGTGAAAAAATTGGAAATTAGATCTCCTCATTCATGTTAGATTTGTATTTTAAAATAGATCTATATTGAGATTTATAAATTTTAAAGAAATCAAAATATTAAATATTACATCTCTATCATATGATGTTAAAAACCACTTCTAAAAACTATTTTATTTTATTTTATTTTAAATACATCAGAATATTAAAATGTTACACATTACAACTGGACTAAAAACCACTATACCTAATCACATACAATTATCATATTGTTCACTGAAAAATTTGCCAAACCTAGCCTCTGCTTTGTAATAGAAATCAAAGTGAAACTGCTGCCTAGCCAACATAATCAACCGGATGAACAGTTTAACCCACAGGAGCAAGATAAACTGGCTCTGCTCGCAGAGATCTTTCCCTTCAATCCCAATCAAATAATTCACCGTCTCTGCTTTCAAGGTGCAGGTGCACAAAGCAAGTCTTCGGCCATGTTTGTAAGAAATGCTGTCCAGTCGGCCTTGGGAAAATCCTCGGTCTGATTAATATATGTCTCAATAACTTGTGTCTTCTCCTGTAGATCCACAGACTGGAGAAGTTTGAGCAGAAGTAACGGGGAATCTACTACTTGGACTAAGTCCACAGTTATTTTTGGATCGAAGATGTGTTGGAGTAATCATCATATTTTGATTATTTTTGGGAATTGATTATTTATATTAATTCCCTTGGAACTATATTACTCAGAAGATACTAATAAAGATTTGGAAATTTACTAATGCCTACCGATGGTTGTAATGCCTACTATTTTGTTGTAATAGTAAAACTGATCACAATATCTAGAAAATTGAGAAAAACCAATTGGCCTTTCAAACAAAAAGCGGCCACGTCGTATGCAAGAGCAGCCTTTTCTGGCCGGGTGGAGAAGAGCCGAGCCAACTGCGAGATTTCTTCTTGGGTTCTCTTATTTCTGATACCCACTTTCCCATATACATTTCCTCACCCCTCTGTAGACCGGATGCCGTCTTTTTCCGCTGCTCTTAATCTTTCTCCACAGTACTCCTTTCATTTGATTCTAATTGCTGTACTTTATCATCCGCATCTCTATGAGCTACCTCCTCTATATTAACAACATCAGCTGTGCTGCTGCTAATTTGGTTTGTTGATAAATCTCGAGTGGCTGCCTTGGCTTGCTCTTCTTGGTACCCTGTAGCACTTGACTTTATCTCTTTGCAAGTCCGGAAGAATATGGGAGATTTTCTTCAGGAGGATCCATTCACCGCCACTGCCATTGCCTGCAACAGTGGAATGAACAGGAATGAATTTTGCGATTGAAAGAAAACCAGAGATCAGTAGTCTGTCGCCCCCCAAATGAGGTAATGTTACAACCATTTAATAAATATGTGCAAATTGCGGATTTTGGGGTTGCCTGTGTGGACTTTATCGCTGTAACGAAGTCACATCTCAGTGAAATTTTGGACAATAACAAATTAAAAATATATATGCAAAACTATGTTATATATCTCTTTGAAAACAGTTTCTATATATGGATTACTGTCTATATTTATTATCTATATTTATTATCTATAGGAGGAGCTGCGTTCTATGTTTGTAGAAAGCACTTCCACATATGGATTACGAAAGTCACTTTTTTTCAAATTTGGACTATTTCTAGATTGGTGCGTGTCATCCTTGCAGAGCCATGCTGATGTTCGCTGTATCATTCTATTTTTATTGGATGTCTCCGCACAATCAATAAAATCATATGCGATAAGATAAAGGTGATGTCTCCGCACAATCAATAAAATCATATGTGATAAGATAAAGGTGATGGCAATAGAGTGAAATCCATAGATCATTTCATTAAAATGAAATCTCGGTAATGTCATGTATATATAATTTAATTTATAATTATATCTTTTACATATTATTTAATATAAAAGTTTAATTTATTTATTGTTATGTATAAAATATTTTTAGGAGGAAATCACATTGAAGACTTTAGTCTAAGTGTTTCGAACCAACAAAAAGAAAATGGTTATATTTGACCATCGTAGGAAAAGAGAAATGTTTAATATTTTTTAAATAAATTTTATTAATTGATTATTTTAATTGATTTATATATCAAATTAAAATAATCAATTAATCAATTAATAAAATTTATTTAAAAAATATTAAACATTTCTCTTTTCCTGCCGTGGTCAAATATAGCCATTTTCTTCTTTTTGGTTCGAAACACCTAGACTAAAGTCTTCAATGTGATTTCCTCCAAAAAATATTTTATATATATATATATATATATATATATATATATATCAATTAATTTAACTCAACCAATATATTTGATTAGGGTTTTAAAAATATTTACTAGGGTTTTAAAAATATTTACTTCCTTAAAGGGCTATACTTAAAAATTAATTTATTTTTATTTTTTTATATATATTAATATATAAATATAATATTCTAATTTTTTTTAACTAATAATAAATATTAAATTATATATTAAGTTATAATGTTACTAAATACTAGTATTAATGTTGATAATACTAATATTCATATTATTATTATTGTCATTTGAATCATCCAAGAATTGTTCATTTATGTAATGTAAAGGAGGTTGCCCCCTCGAAGAGGCTGAATTCTAAGGCGTTGATCTATCTTTTCTATCTTTTCTTGAGTTGGTTTCATAACATTTGGTATCAGAGCTTTGGATTCTAGGGTTTCGCTGCTTCAAACAGGTCATCGTGGCATTTTCGCTATAACTTTTTTCTGTGACGTTTCAGAAGTCGCAAAAAAAAACCCATTTGAGAAGAAATCGCGTTGAACCTTGGGTCCGAATTTCAGAGCTTTTCGCGCGATATTTGTAGAGATATGATCTACGAAAGTTGGTCTTTTTGCAGACTCCTGAATTACATTCAAAACAGGTGACCTGGGGAAAATCGTCATAACTTTCTCTCTGGGAATCAGATTAAAATTTCGTAAGAAGGTACAGAAAGAGGACGGACTGTAGTTTCTTGTATATCTTTTTCAGAACCAAATATCGAAAATTGTACATGTGGCACTTCATACAACTTCGCTCTTCTGGAAGGGTCTATAATCAGGTCATCTTGGGAGATTGTGCATAACTCTTTCTTGGAGAATCCAATTTGGATCAGACTGGTGGCATTGGAAAGAGGACATAGAGAGCTACTACAGGTCACAAATTCAGAGCTAGATGATTGGAAAGTACAGAGATACATCAGAGGAAATATCGAGCTCCTACAAAGTGAAAAAAGGTGTGTAGATTTTTTAAAATTTTTGCTTAAGCTTGGTTTGAAAAATTATTTTGAAGGAATTCAAAGGGCATAGTAGAGAATTATTATCGGTAACTGATGCCCCGAGAAAAGAAAATGCAAACGCCTAGTAAGGAACCTGAAAGCTATAGCATGACTCATGAAGAAGAGGAAGAAATGCTACATGATATATCAAAATTACAAGAACAAGTGCAACAAATGTCACGCTCACAAAAGTTAACAGAAGCTAAGATAAATGGCGTGGAAGCTAAGATGAATGGCATGGAAGCTAAGATGGACAATTTGAAGATAGATTTGAACACAAATTTGAAGACAGGCATGGCAGATTTGAAGACAGATTTGACAAATTTTCTACAAGAAATACTTACTAATTTTAAAAAGGTAGTAAAGGAAACTCATGATGAGAACAAAAGAAATGTTAATCATGATTCCATAGACGCTAATGTTGGATCGAAGAATCACCATATTCTAAAAATTGATATGAGGAAGTTTGATGGCAAGGATCCCGCCACATGGATGTTACAGATGGAGCAATTCTTCGATCTCAATAATGTGCAAAACGCACAAAAGGTACGTATGGTGACTGTATATTTGGAACCAAATCAGTTTGTATGGTATCAATGGCTTTGTTCTCGTAAACAATTTATCACTTGGGCAATTTTTACGGAAGAATTGATAGCACATTATGACGATACAAAAAGCAACACTTTTTTTAGCCAATTGATAAGTCTCAAACAAAAGGGTTCAATAATGGAGCACATTGAGGAGTTCCAAAAATTGAACATAAGGGTAAAAGATATTCCAGAGGAGCATAGGATTGATGTGTTCATAGGGTCTTTAAAGGATAATATCCAACATGATGTTCACCTTTGGGAACCTGATTCATTAGAGAAGGCATTCAGGTTTGCAAGAAAAATGGAAAGCAAAATTATGGCAACTAGGAAGCATACCACTCACAACTATAAAGACGGAAGTGTTGTTGCCCTTAGTCTTCCACAACTTACAAGGTTGACACCACAACAATTGGAAGAAAAAAGAGCAAAAGGGCTTTGTTACAGTTGTGATAGCAAATACACAAAAGGTCATAAGTGTGCTGAGAAGAAATTATTCTACATAGATTGTGAAGAGGAAGAATAAAAGGAGAAAGAAAAGTCAAAAGAAGAGGATATACTCCAGGAACAAAGCCTAGATGAAGAACAAATAAATCCGACCATATCTTGTAATGCATTGGCGGGAATTACCACTCCTCAAACCATCAAGATAGAAGGACAAATCAAGAAGAAAAAGGTAATAGTGTTGATTGATTCAGGAAGCACCCATAATTTTATTCATTGTAGGGTAGCAAAAGAATTGAATTGCTTCCTATATCCAGCACCAGAGTGTCAAGTGATGATTGCAAATGGAGGAACAATAAATTTCTCTGGAAAGTGCCATAATATCAAGCTATCCATGGGAGAATATGTATTGACTAGCCCAATGCTTTCCATTCCAATGGGAGGTGCTGATGTTGTACTAGGAGTCCAATGGCTACAATCCTTGGGTACAATAGCTTTTAATTTTCAAGAACTTTTCATCAAATTTTCTACGGAAGGAAAGGAAGTTGAATTAAGGGGTATTGCAGGGAAACCAGGAAAGATAATTAGCTCTAATGGCATGACTAAGCTTCTAAAAAAGGAGCAAAGAGGTGTAATTGCACAATTATGTTCGTTAGATGTTTCCACATTGGAATCATCTATTTCTCCAGATCTCCAAAATGTCCTGGACAATCATTCCAAGGTATTTCAGACCCCCAAAGGTCTCCCACCTATGCGTGATCATGATCATGCTAGTCATATGATTCCAGGAAGTGTTCCTCCAAACATCAGGCCGTACAGATATCCCTATGTCCAAAAAAGTGAAATTGAATGTATGGTTGCAGAAATGCTAGAGGCTGGTATAATTCAACCGAGTCAAAGTTCTTTCTCAGCTCCAGTAGTATTGGTGCACAAGAAGGATGGATCATGGCGCATGTGTCTGGATTATAGGGAGATCAACAAGCTCACTATTAAAGATAAGTTCCCCATTCCTGTCATTGATGAATTACTGGATGAATTGCATGGATCAATTTACTTCACCAAGTTGGATCTTCGTTTGGGATATCATCAAATCAGAATGAAGATTGAAGACATTCCAAAAACGACATTTAGAACTCATGAGGGTCATTATGAATTTTTGGTCATGCCTTTTGGCCTTACCAATGCACCTTCAACATTTCAAGGTTTGATGAATTCCATTTTCAAACCATTCCTTAGAAAATTTGTGTTAGTATTTTTTGATGATATACTAATCTACAACAAGTCTTGGAAGGATCATGTTGAACATGTTGATAGGGTGCTACAACTATTGGAGGAGAAACAATTATATGCAAAAAGATCCAAATGTTTCTTTGGAGTCCAGGAGGTGGAATATTTGGGTCATATTGTATCTCATGAAGGAGTTAAGGTAGACCCTAGCAAAATTAAAGCCATTAAGGAATGGAAAATCCCCACATCCATAAAGCATCTGCGAGGATTTCTTGGGTTGACAGGGTATTATCGCAAGTTTGTTAAGAATTATGGGAGAATAGCAGCACCTCTAACAACATTATTGAAGAAAGATTCATTTTCATGGACTCCGGAAGCAACAAAGGCCTTTGAACATCTTAAAGAGGCAATGTGCCAAGCACCGGTCTTAGCTACACCGGACTTCACAAAAACCTTTATTGTGGAATGTGATGCTTCAGGAAATGGAATTGGTGTTGTTCTAATGCAAGATGAAAGACCCATTGCTTTTGAAAGTCGTCCAATCAAGGGAAAGTTTTTAAGCAAAGCTATTTATGAGAAGGAAATGTTGGCAATACTCCATGCACTTAAGAAATGGCGACCCTACCTAATGGAAAGACACTTCAAGGTAAAAACGAATCATGATAGCCTTAAATACTTTTTAGAACAAAGATTATCCTCTGAAGATCAACAAAAGTGGGTCACAAATATGTTGGGTTATGACTTTGAAATCATCTACAAAAAAGGGAAGCAAAATGTGGTGGCAGATGCACTCTCAAGAAAGGATGAGGATGTGGAAGCATTGTTGTATGCCATTTCTATTATCCAGCCAGATTGGATAAACGAAGCAATGGAGGAATCGAAGAATGACGAAGAAGTGTGGGCACTTATTCGAAAGCTACAACAAGATTCCAGTACTTCTGATACATTTAGCTGGAAAAATGATTCTTTATGGTACAAAGATCGCTTATACCTCTGTAAGAATTCCCAGCTAAAACAAAAGATTCTTATGGAATTGCACACTTCTCCCTTAGGAGGGCACTCAGGATTTTTAAAAACTTACCATAGGGTTAAGAAGGAATTTTTTTGGGATGGCCTTAAATTAGATATTCAAAAGTTTGTGGCAGAATGTTTGGTTTGCCAACAAAATAAAGTTGAAACAATTAAGACACCGGGTCTATTACAACCTTTATCCATTCCAAGCCAACGTTGGGAGGAGGTTTCAATGGATTTTATCACAGGTTTACCCAAGTCTGAGGGAAAGAGTGTCATCATGGTGGTAGTTGACAGACTTACCAAGTATGCACACTTTTGTGCATTATCACATCCATTTAAAGCCAGTACAGTTTCTACTGCATTTATGGAAACATTTCAAAAGCTACATGGAAACCCAAAGATTATTGTAAGTGATAGAGATCCCATTTTCACTAGAAATTTTTGGACATAATTATTTTCTTGTCTTGGTACTCAGTTAGCTCATAGCTCATCTTATCATCCTCAATCTAATGGGCAAACTGAGATAGTAAACAAATGTTTGGAAGGATATCTTTGTTGCTTTGTATCTGATAAACAGACACAATGGGTCAAATGGTTGCCTCCGGCTGAATGGTGGTATAACACTTCCTTCCATACAACAACAAAAATGACCCCATTTATGGAACTTTATGGGTATCAACCACCATCCATCACATAATATTTAAGAGAAAATTCTAAGGTCCAGGCAGTGGAACATCACATCGAACATCAACAACAAGTCCTCCAACTCTTAAAGGATAACCTCGTGTTGGCACAAAATAGAATGAAACAACAGGCAAATCAACATCACAGTGAAATAAGTTTTGATGTAGGTGATTAGGTATTCCTACGGCTAGAACCATATAAGCAAATGTCCCTAAAGCAAGCTAAGAAGGATAATAAATTATCACCAAAGTATTATGGTCCATACAAGGTGTTGCAAAAGATTAGTACTATGGCATACAAATTGGAGCTTCCTGCAGCTTCTCGATTGCACCCAGTTTTCCATGTTTCATGTTTAAAGAAGGTTATAGGCGACAAGCTCCCAATTCAAACAATATTGCCAGAACTTGATGAGGAAGGAAAAATTATATTGGAACCGGAAGCAGTCACAGAAACAAGAACTCGACAGCTACGAAATCGATCAATTTCAGAGTATCTTATCAAGTGGAAGAACTTATCTGCTGAAGATTCCACATGGGAGGATGAGAATTTTATGCAGAAGTATCCAGAACTACTCAAGCGTTGAGGACAACACTTTTTTGAAGGAGAGGGGCATGTTGGGTCCCTATAATACTAGTGATTACCCCATTACTATTGTAGTTATACCCCTTATTTATATTGTTGTGCCCCTATTACCCCCATATTGTTATTTCTGTGCCCCTTAGAATCCCTCTATTGTTATTTTTGTGGCTTTATATTATTATTGTTAGGTCGGCTGGATTATATTGTGACTCCTTAGACTCCTATATATAGAAAGGAGGTTTTGTCATTTGAATCATCCAAGAATTGTTCATTTATTGAATGTAAAGGAGGTTTCCCCCTCGAAGAGGCTGAATTCTAAGGCGTTGATCTATCTTTTCTATCTTTTCTTGAGCTGGTTTCATAACACACTAACTCTTCACAAGTCTACAAATATGCATTTATATAGTGGGTATATGCATCATTACCACTGTTGCTCATTTTGGGATGCATCAACTGACTTGAAGGTACGATTTAGGGTTTTAGGTTAATGGTTTAATGTCAAATGTGACATTCATTACATAGGATTTAATTGTTTTATCCAAACTGTATGAAAAAAACCACCTGAAACCTTATATTATCCCGAAAGCCATTAGCCATTAGCTAACTGGGTGGAGGTGCGCTAACATCGCATGTGCACAAGCACTAGAACCACGGTTAACTTGCTGACGGTTTCGCTGTAGCTGATGGTGCTTCGGTTGTTCCAATTTACATAATTGTAATCTATTCACATGTTGCTGTCTACCCCTGTGGTCTCCGTCGTTGTTAGACTCCGCGGTTAGGATTGCACGGCTAAGCTCTGTTCACATGCCAATGCATACTCTGTTGCGGTCTGCTAACCATCTGCAGTTTGGATAGTTTATGTGTAACATTTTATATGTTTTATTGGTTTATAACATATGCCAATAGTTGTTATGAGCATAGGTTTAGGGTTAAACATTTAGTTTGAATGTGATAGGACTTAGGTTTGTTATAGCATAGGTTTAGGGTTTAACACTTAGTTTGAATGTGATAGGGCTTAGGTTTGTTATAACATAGATTTAGGGTTTTAGCATTAGGTATTAATGCATTTGGATTATATTTTGAATGTTGCATTTAGGTTCTAGGTTTACGTTTCACAATACATAGTATAGGTTTTTTATATCACATTTGTCACAATGCGACAATAAACCACATTCATATCATCAACACAAGTGACATTTGTGACCACAATTCTTGACGACGAACCTTTGAACTTCTGCAACGGACGACACCTATGTCGACACTAAAACCTGTGAAGACGAATGACAAAGAACATGTCGTCGTCTAATTCTAGTGGAACTGTTGATGAACATAAGTCGACAACTAGGTACAAACCCATATCAACTAAATGGCATTAAACCATAACATTACCTAAACAACCTAATCCATAACCAATACTGTCAAAGCTGGACTAAAATTGACGATGACACTAAACACTAAAGATGACACTTAAACACGAGTGCAATGATTTGACGAGATCCTCCTAGATCATTCCTCTCCACTTGAAACCTATTGGACCACAAAAGTTTGACTAATCAAATAGTCGATGTTAGGTCCCTATACTACTAGTGTAACCCCTTATTGTTATTAGTACAACCCCCTTATTATATTTTTGTGTCCATGTAGTCCCGATATTGTTATTATTTTGCCCCATAGAAGCCCACTATTGTTATTATTGTGCCCTTACATTATTATTGTTATGTTGGCTCTGATTATATTATGACCCCTTAGAGTCTTATATATAGAAAGGAGGTCTTGTCATTTGTATCATCCAAGAATTGTTCATTTGTGTAATGTAAAGAAGGTTTCCCCCTCGAAGAGGCTTATTTCTAAGGCGTTGACCTATCTTTTCTATCTTTTTGTGAGCTAGTTCCATAACATTTGGTATCAGAGCTTTGGATTCTAGGGTTTCACTGCTCCAAACAGGTCATCGTGGAATTTTAGCTATAACTTTCTTTATGCGACATTTCAAAAGAAAAAACAAAAACCCATTTGAGATGAAATCGTGCTAAACCTCGAATCTGAATTTCATTTCTTGTCTCGCTACATTTTGTGAGATATGATCTGAGGAAGTGAGGGCTTTTGTAAGATCCAGAATTTCATCTAAAACAGGTCATCATGGAATTTGTGCTATAACGCTTTCGCTACAAAGTTTCAAAAGATGAAAAAAACCCATTTGAGAAGACATCGATCTGAACCGTGGCTCCAAATTTCAGCTCCTGTCTCGCTATATTTTTGAAGATATAATCTGAGGAAGTTAGGGTTTTTGTAGACCCCCAAATTACATTCCAAATAGGTGACCTTGGGAAAATCATCATAACTTTCTCTCTGAGCAACAAATTGAAATTTCATAAGAAGTTACAGAAAGAGGTTAGACTGTAGTTTTCTGTGCATAGTTTTTAGATCCGAAGGTAGAAATAGTGACACGTGGAACGTCGTACAAGTTCGCTCTACTGAAACATTATATAATAAGGTCGTCTTAGGAGATTGGGCATAACTCTTTCTTGGAGAATCAAATTCTGATTAGACTTGCGGGGTTAGAAAGAGGAATCAAAGGGATACTATAGGAGACAATTTCAGAACTTTGAGATCCGAAAGTACAGAGCTACAATCATTTCAAGATCGAGCTCCTGAAATCAAGAAAAGATGATATGAGGAAGTTTGATGGAAAAGATCCAGGAAATTGGATACTATAGATGGAGTAATATTTTGATCTACATGGTGTACCACTATTACAAAAGTTATGTATTGCATCTTCATATTTAGAACCGGATCAATTTTTATGGTATAAAGGGCTTTGTTCTCGTAAACAACTTGTTACGTGGTTAATTTTCACAGAGGAAATGATAGCACATTATGAGGATACAAAGAGCAACACCTTCTTTAGAGCAACACCACAACAATTGGAAGAAAAAAGAGAAAAAGGGCTTTGTTACAAAGTGGAAAGCAAAATTATGGCAACAAGGAAGTCTACCCCTCACAACTATAAAGATGGAAGTGTTGTTTCTCCTAGCCTTCCACAAGCTACAAGGGTTACACCACAACAATTTGAAGAAAAAAAAGAGGAAAAGGGCTTTGTTACAATTGTGATAACAAATACATTAAAGGTCATAAGTGTGTTGAGAAGAAATTATTTTACATTGATGGTGAAGAGGAGAAAGAAAAGGATCAAGAAACATCAAAAGAAGAGTATATACACCAAGAACCAACCCGAGAGAAATAAGAAACGAATCCAACCATATCTTGTAAAGCATTGGAAAGAATTACCACTCCTAAAACTCTCAAGATAGAAGGATGTATCAAGAAGAAAAAGGTTTAAGAAGTGAAAGATCACATCGAGAAAGAAGAAATGAATCTGACCATGTCTTGTAATGCATTGGATGGAATTACCACTCAAACTATCAATATAGAAGGACATATCAAGAAGAAAAATGTTCAAGAATTGAAAGATCACATCGAGTCTCAAGAAATCAATCCGACCATATCTTGTAATGCATTGGAAGAAATTACCACTCCTTAAACTATCAAGATAGAAGGACATATCAAGAAAAAAAGGGTAAGAGTGCTGATTGATTCGGGCAGTACCCATAATTTTATTGATTGTAAGATAGCCAAGGAATTGAATTACTTCCTATATCCAGCACCAGAGTGTCAAGTGATGCTTGCAAGGGGAGGAACCATAAATTTCTTTGGAAAGTACCATAATATCAAGCTATCCATGAGAGAATATGTATTGAATAGCCCAATGCTTTCCATTCCAATGGGTGGTGCTGATGTTTTAAGAAGATTCCAATGGCTACAATCTTTGGGTACGATAGCTTTTAATTTTCAAGAACTTTTCTTGAAATATTTTTGGGAAGGAAAGGAAGTTGAATTGAGGCGTATCGAAGGAAAACCTGGAAAGATAATCAACTCTAACAACATGACAAAGCTTCTAAATAAAGAACAATGGGGTGTAATTGCACAATTATGTTCACTAGAGGATCCCACATTGAAATCATGTATTTATCTAGATCTCCAAAACGTTTTGGACAATCATTCCAAGGTATTTGAGACTCCCAAAGGCATCCCACCTATTCATGATCATGATCATGCTATTCATTTGATTCCATGAAGTGTTCCTCCAAACATCAAGCCTTACATATATCCATATGCCCAAAGGAGTGGGAACTCATTCAAAAGTTGCAGAAGATCCCAGTTCAAACAGTATTGCAAGAACTTGACAAGGAAGGAAAAATCATATTGGAACCTGAAGCAGTCACAGAACCGAGAAATTGAAAGCTACGAAATAGATCAATTTTAGAGTATCTCATCAAGTGGAAGAACTTACCCGTTGAAGATTCCACATGGGGGGACAAGAATTATATAGAAGCATCAAGAACTACTCAAGCGTTGAGGACAACACTTTTTGAGGGAGAGAGGCATGTTAGGTCCATATACTTCTAGTGTAACCCATTATTGTTATTAGTACAACTGCTTTATTATATTGTTGTGCCCATGTAGTCCTTATATTGTTATTATTTTTCCCCATAGAAGCCCACTATTGTTGTTGTGCACTTACATTATTATTGTTATGTCGGCTCTGATTATATTATGACCCCTTAGACTCCTATATATAGAAAGGAGGTCTTGTCATTTGTATCATCCAAGAATTATTCATTTGTGTAATGTAAAGGAGGTTCCCCCTCAAAGAGGCTTATTTCTAAGGCATTTACCTATCTTTTCTATCTTTTTGTGAGTTGGTTTCATAACAGTCGATGAGGGTAGAACTTCCTCTCTTTCCACCTTGACTTGACGATGTACCAATACATTTGATCAATCACCTACAAGTGATGACCTTGATGATGCTGACCATGGTACCTTTTGAGTCAGTGGCCTATTCCATCCATCTGCAGTATGAACAACTTGCGACGATGGTCAAACAACCTATTATGAACATGGAAATTGAATTCTTTCCATGAAGA
This sequence comes from Pinus tabuliformis, assembly GCA_031772625.1. Classification (NCBI taxonomy): domain Eukaryota; kingdom Viridiplantae; phylum Streptophyta; class Pinopsida; order Pinales; family Pinaceae; genus Pinus; species Pinus tabuliformis. Next base: position 538,425,733 of record CM062807.1, on the reverse strand, counting down.
ACCATGAGTTAGTGATTCACAATCTTTGAAAATATTATCTACTAGATGTTATTTAATACCATCAACATGTATAAACAATCTATTTTGCACAATAATAGAGACAATCAAAGATACTCTTGACATCAAACCAACTACTTGATTACACATACTTTCTTGCTTCTTAATTACTAAGTGAACTTGCTGTAATGAACCTATCCAACTGTAAGGTGAAATTTGCTGCAACTTAGTTTGTCTTTGAAAGTATTGATTTAGCTGTTGATTTGTTTGAATCACTTTTCCTTCATTTAAATGATGTTTCCATTGATTGACACTTTCCTCTGATGCATAAGTTCCCATTAGACACTTTGACATTGCTTTAGAAAAGGATTTGATATGAAAACAAATAGATTTCCTCTCCACTTGAAAAGAGGTTTCAAAATTGTTTGAAGCATGAAATGGAGACACAATACAAGAGAAATTGAACACTAACTTTCCCCAATATTGACCTGTATCGCTGTATCTGTTAAGTTCCAAACTTAAACTGAATTGATTCATTCAGACATTAGGAAGCAGAGCTTTAGACACACATTGTAATTCATGTTGTAATCCCTGTTTATGAATAAGGTGTTTGGTTTTACATAGAACTAGAATAGTTTCTATCTCTTTAATCAAACCATCTTTAAGCTGAGTCTCATAACTTAAACAAACATCATGTCGATTGTTATGTTGTCTTTTTACACACATGATTACAAATCTCTTGTTTGAACTTATTAATCACTTCATCTGATTAACATTAACTAAATTCAAGTGATTTTTGTTTTGATGTGCCCTGACAGTAAATTCAACCCCGTATTTCTTAAGGTGATATTTATGTTCTCTCCTGTAAAATACTGCATCACGATCATAAAGATAAGGACTTCCTAAGACAACTCCACATATTTCTACTAGAACCACCTCTAATTCCACTTCATCAATGTAATTAGTTGTTATGGCAATTCTTAATCGACACTGTTTGGTGACTGTTATCTGAGTTGATTTATTTAGCCATCCTAATGGGTAAGGTCTTGGATAATTCCATGTTTCCAAACCTAAACTTTTAACTAAATATTCAGAGATTAAATTCGCCTGTGATCCACTGTCAAACATTGTATCTATCTTTGTATGTTTATAGGTTATCCTTATGTTAAACAATTCAACTCTTTTATCCTCATGTGAAGGATTTATGTTTGATGAAGATGCAATAGTTTTCAAACTTGAACCAGTGTCAGAAGTTTTACCTGTCGTAACCATGGCGGTTATCCTCCTTTCATCACCTGAATCTGAACCTAGATCTTGCTGGACTACTGCAATTGCCTTCTTTTCATCCTTCTCCTTAAGGAACTTTTTGGGCTTAAGTTCTGGATGAAGTTTCCAACACTTTGATTCATCATGACTGATTCTCTGGCAATGAGAACAAGTAGGTCTTTCCTTCTGAATGATCACTGATTTCTTTCTCTTCGAAATGTTCTTCCCCTTAATGTCACTGGAATCTTTGGTTTCCATATCTTTGGATGACTGCGATGAAAACTTGAATGGTATGCCACCTGATTCAATATGTATGGCCTGAACACACACCTCATCAAAATCATTAGGATTAAACATCAATAATGTATGCTGCAAATATGGATGTAAACTACCGATGTATTTTAATAAAGTTTCATGTGTATCCAATGAAATACCAAGCACCAATGCTTTCTATATGAACTCTTGAGTAAACTCTTGAAAAATCTTCCCTTTACCTTGCCTCAGATGCTGCCAATCAATAACATCTTGCTGCATGTATCCTAAAGGACATAACTGTTTGCTAAGATCTTTTAAAAACTTAGACCATGAAGAAATGACTTTTCCTTTATGCTTTACATCTATCTGAGTTTTACTTTCCCACCAGATTAAAGTTGTTCCCCCCATTCTAAGTGTAGATAATTGAATTTTAGTTTTATCGCTAGAAATGTTTTGAATGTGACAATACACTTCTAACTACTTTATCCAGTTATCTAGTTTTTCAGGATTCATTTTGCCATCATAAATAGGTAACTCAAATTTAACATCAAGTTTCAAAAGAGATGTTTCCTTAGGTTTATTTTCCATTTCAAACTCTGCACTGGAAGAAGAAGAAAAAGAAGATGATGATGGAGATGATGGAGGTGAAGGAGGTTTATCAATCTTCCTTTTACCTTTCTCCTTCTTCGATGTCATTGAAGAAGAAGCTGCATCTCTTGCCTTCTTGTCTTCGTACAATTATCCCAACATCTTTTGCATAGTTAATAATGCTTGCTGAAACTGTTCTTCACTCATCTTAGTTTTAGTGTTTTCACCTGCATCAGATCTTGACATGGTCTATTTATGATCGACTCATCGCTTTCCAATCTCTAGATCAATCTACTCAAGGAATCCTTCTCCTTGTTGCGACTTTGACCTGGTTAACATTTAATGGAAAATTCTACAAATGCAACCTGCTCTAATACCAAATTATATGATCTGAATGTGATAATAGAATTAAACTAATGTAGAATCGATTAACCATTAATGAATTGAATGTTAGCTCAAAGCATAGAAATCGAGGAAAACTGCTTGAGAAGAATACTTTACGGTAGCTGATTAAACAAAAGATAGATACATAACAGAATTGAAATTAGTAAAAGCATAGTTATACCAGATAGTGAGATTGATGACGGAGTTTGTCCCTGATGGATTAAGTCTCCGGGTTTGCTTTCAAGATGGGTGACTGTTTTTATTAGGAATGAATAGAAGGAGTTGATTACACAGTGATTCTATCATATTGAACTTGAACACAGGAAATTCTAACCTCTATAACCAGGAAGCTCTCTGAACCAGCTTTCCAACACTATTTACGAATTCCAAATCCGACTCCGGATGCCCACGATATGATCAAAACACCGAATGCCTCTTTGTCTCAGCCTCTGAATGACAAGCTCCAAAAGCACTCAAAATTCTCACTAACTCTTCACAAGTCTACAAATGCACATTTATATAGTGGGTAGATGCATCATAACCAATGTTGCTCAGTTTGAGATGCATCAGCTGACTTGAAGGTACAATTTAGGGTTTTAGGTTAATGGTTTAATGTCAAATGTGACATTCATTACATAGGATTTAATTGTTTTATCCAAACTGCATGAAAAAACCAACCTAAAATCTTATATTAGCTGAAAAGTCGTTAGACGTTAACTAACCAGGTAGAGGCGCGCTAACGGTGCATGTGCACAGGCGTTAGAACCGCGGTTAACTCGCTGATGGTTTCGCTGCAGCTGACGATGCTCCAGCAGTTCCGGTTTACATAACTGGAGTCTGTTCACATGTTGTTGTCTACCCCTACGGTCTCTGTCGCTGTTAGACTCTGCGGTTAGGACTGCACGACTAAGCTCTATTCACATGCCGATGCATACTCTGCTGCTGTCTGCTAACCCTCTACGGTTTGGACAGTTTATGTGTAACATTTTATATGTTTTATTGGTTTATAACATATGTTGAGAGTTGTTATGAGCATAGGTTTAGGGTTAAACACTTAGTTTGAATGTGATAGGACTTAGGTTTGTTATAGCATAGGTTTAGGGTTAAACACTTAGTTTGAATGTGATAGGACTTAGGTTTTTTATAGCATAGGTTTAGGGTTTAACACTTAGTTTTAATGTGATAGGACTTAGGTTTGTTATAGCATAGGTTTAGGGTTTTAGCATTAGGTATTAATGCATTTGGATTATATTTTGAATGTTGCATTTAGGTTCTAGGTTTAGGTTTGACAATACATAGTGTAGGTTTTTTTATATCACATTTGTCATAATGCGACAATAAAACACATGTATATCGTCGACACAAGCGACATTTGTGACGACAATTCCTGACGACAAACCTTCAAACTTCTACAACGGACGACACCTATGTCAACACCAAAACCTACGAAGACGAACGACAAAAAACATGTCGTTGTCCAATCTTGGTGGAACTATTGATGAACATAAGTTGACAGCCATGTACAAACCCATATCAACTGAATGCCATTAAACCATAACATTACTTGAACAACCTGATCCATAACCAATACTGTCGAAGATGGACTGAATTGAGGATGACACTAAACACTGACGACAACACTTGAACACCCGTGCAATGATCTAATGAGATCCTCTTGGTTCAACCCAAACCAGAAAGTCAACAACATTAAAAGTTTGGTAAAATTTCTCCAAAACAATTTTGTCAAAGGAGGGAGGAACTCAACCTCTCTTGTTGGTCAAATTCAGCCCAAAATAGTCAACAAATTTGCAGTCATAATTGGTGAGCTTGAAGTCCACCCTATGGTCAATGTAGATTAAATTTCCTAGAAATTCTTAGTTTTTGTGCTAAATAGTACAACCCACCAAAACAGAAAGATGCCCAAAAGATCAAATCGAAATTCTTCCCAGAAAGTCAAAGTAAATGTTCAGGTTAAAGTTGTAGACAACTTCACATTTTCAACCTCATGAAATTCGCACCCCTTTCTACCACACGTGTGAAAAGAAAAACTCTCTAATGAGGTGTACGAACCAATCATATTAGGTGAGAGAAGAATGTGTTGTGAGATGATGATGCCAAAGGAGGGTTGAGGTCTCTCTAATTTATATGAATCAATGAGGGTCAAAAGACATGTATATTGGGCTTCATGGGCCTACATAATGATGTGGCTGACCTTGAAAAATCACACGTGTGGACTTCACTTCAAAAACATATTTCTCCTTGTCTAAATTTAATGATCTTTAGGTCGATTTTGGTCCTCTCGAAAAGGGGAATTCAATGTAATAAATATCTCAATCAAATGATTTTTCCAAAGTAGTATTTGGCCATAGTTTCCAATTTTAACACTCCCTCTCAACTAAGGAGAATTCCACCTACCAATATCTGACCATCAATCATCATGAACCATATTTGCATCACATCTCAACTCTGTTGAACATTGATATAGATAATCAAGAAGAATTGGTTGAGAGTGAGTCACAAGACCTTACCACTCTCCACTTGCAAAAGTCAATCCACATAACTAGGGATAGAACCCCAAGCTGACTTGATCACGAGTGATCAAGTTGTTGAACATCATGCATCCTAGACATAGGGAGTACGACAGTACATGATGCATCCACATTAGAGGAAATTTCAGCCTAAAAGTAGTCTCCCAAGGAAAAATAATAAAAAAAATAGTTAAAATAATAAAATAAGAGATGAATTTTGGAGGGAAAAAAAGAAAATTATTTTTCTAATTGTATTTTTAGCTTACCTCCTTATAGGTTTACTCAAATTTCAAGTGCAAACACTCATTGGATGTAGAATTAAATTCCACATCCCACGAATACCCATTATGCATACTTTTAAGAAGACCCACATTGAAAAAAATTGTAGATACATTAAAAAGGTGTGTTGAACACACGTTTTAATGTATCTTCAATTTTTGTCAATGTGTATGTTCTCAAAACTATGCATAACAAGTACTCATTAGATGTGGAATTTAATTTTGCATCCAACATGTTTCTACACTTGAAATTTGAGTAAACCTATAGGGAGATAAGCCAAAAATACAATTAAAAAAATAGTTTTTCTTCTTTTCCCTCCAAACTATTTACATGAACCTCCTTTTAGATATAAATAATTTTTATTGTTTTCTATATTATGACATGGAAATTACATGAAAATTTCATGCACACTTTTAGGCTGAATTTCCTCTAATGTTTGTAGTGCTATGGTCCCTATCCTCTTTTCCCAACTCATTGGTCAAATGAGAAGGAAATATTGATTTCCATCTGATGTAGGCTCCACCCTTGATTTGGAGTGAGAGTAATTGTATATTAGATAGTGGTATATCGAGCACTCCTTCTTTTTGAGAGAAGCCATGAGCTACGAACCTTTCCTTATACTTTTCAACACTTCCATCAACTCCATGTTTTATCTTGGAGATCCATTTAGAAGTGACCACATACTTGTCCTTGGGTCTAGGCACCACTTCCCACACAAAATTTTTCTTGATTTATTCATATTCCTCATTGATCACATCTTTCCATACCCAGTGTTTTACAGCTTCTTCGAACGTGCAAATTTCAACTTGAATAATAGTACTCATGGCAGCGAAGTACCCTTCATACCTGTCAGGATTCTAACTTTCGTGAAATGTCTCTCTTGGAGTGGTATGATTTTCAGCATTTTGAATTGTATCCTTGAGCCATAGAGGTATTTTCCTTGAGGTAGAGGGATCACCAGGAGGTGGATCAATAGGATCCATTGGTCCATCAACATTGGGCATAGGCCCATCCATCAGAGGTTTGTCTTCTTTTTCGACATCATCATTATTGTCCTCGTTGGGATAGGGAGATCTCTAGCTTTCCCAAGGCTTCATCAAAGGTAACATCACGGATTACTTCCACATCTCTTTGACTAAGTACATAGATTCTTCATGCCTTTGAATTTTCACTGTAGCTGATGAATATATCTTTCTTCCCAAAATCTTCCAACTAGTTTCTTTTCTCTTTAGGCACATGAAAGTATACCACATAACCAAATATTATGAAATGATAAAATTCAGGTTTGTTACCAGTGAATACTTTCTTGGGTGTCTTGAAATACAAAGCTTGATGTGGGATCCTATTTTGAACATATACGATAGTGTTGGCATCTTCTCCCCACAAGAATTTCGAAAGACCTTGATCCTAGATCATGGCACATGTGGCTTCCATGATTGTTTGATTCTTTCTTTTAGCAACACCATTCTTCTCAGGAGTGTATGGAACAATTTCATCCCTCTTAATTTCATCATCTTTGCAAAATTCATTGAATTCACTTGATTCATATTCTGTTCCATTTTTGGTCCTCAACGCCTTGATCTTGTTCCCTGTTTGAATTTCCACCAATGCCTTGAAATAATGAAACCATTTGAACACTTCATCCTTTCTCTTCAATAAATAGATCCATGTTTTATATGAGAAGTCATCCACAAATATTGCATTTTATATGTATCCTCCAAATGAGGTTACGGGTAGGGCACCAGATAGGTCATAACGGACCAATTGTTGAATATATGTTGTATTTTTTTCACTAGAAGGGAATGGTACCTTTGTATCTTTCTAAGCTGCACAACCTTGACAAACTCCTTCATGATTCATGTTAAACTCGGGTATGCCTGTGACCATCTTCCTTACGTAAGGATTTGTAATGTAAGTAGGAAAATCTTCGGTGCCATAATTCACATTGAAGAGAAGTATCACTTGCCAAAGCTCCCAAAGAACTTCCACCAACTTGATAGAGACCATCAACCCTAAATCCAATAGTAAATGCATATTTCGGGTTTCTATGCCAAATAAGTACCTTTCCCTAAATCCAATCGTAAATGCATATTTAGGGTTTCTATGCCAAATATGTACCTTTCCATCAATGAATGCTACCTTGAATCCTTTTTCTTCCATTGCAGAAATAGATATTAGGTTCTTCTTCAAATCGAGCACATACAACACTTCTTGTAGATGAATGGTTTGACCTTGATTCAAGTGAAGAGTGAATTTTCCTATCCCTTTCATGGGGTAGGTGGGATTATCTACAAGTATGATCTTTAGATTAATTTTATTATCAACTAAAGTTGAGAGGGCCTCCTTGTATCCAATGAAGTGCCTTAAGGATCCACTATCAAACAACCAATAATCCAAAGTATCCAGAGGAGAGACAGTAGATAGAGCAGAAATAAGATAAAACTCATCTTGTTTTTATACAACATTATTTCATCATATCTAGAATTTCTTGTCCTTTTGGGAGGTTTATCATTTCCATTTTGAGGAGTTGGAGAATTCCTCTTTCCTTTGTTGCTAAACCAGTTGTTCCTTTGATTACCATTGCCTTTGAAATTTTTGTTGTTGTTGTCATGATCCCTTGGAGGATTGTTCTTGTGAGGACACTCTTTAGCATAGTGGCCAAACTTGTTGCAATTGTAGCACCTTCCTTTTCTTCCTCCTTTGAATCCCTTCTTATATCCTTGACCTTGTCTCCTTGTACCAACATCATTCTTCCTTTTCGCATGAATGGAGAAAGAAGTAGGCTCATTTCCATTGGAGGAATTATCTCTCTCCATCATCCTTTTCTCCTCTTGAGTGCATCTAGCCAATAACTCATCAAAATCGGGTATCTTCTCATTGTTGAGAATGGTGGTGGTAAATATATCCAAAAGTCTTAAAAGACCTCCAAGAGCAATCAGAGTGAACTCCCTGTCAAGAATAACTTCTCCAATAAATAGTAGGTCATTATTGATTTGATTTATTCTCATGAAGTAGGATTGGATAGACTCCCCTTTATCCATCTCGATATCCTTCAACTTGTTTTCGAGAAATAGGATTTGATTTGCATTGTTCACTTTCAAAATCCCAACCAACTTATCATATATTTCCTTAGGAGTTCCCAAATCATAAATATAGGCTAACAAATTCTTTTGAATGAAGTCAATCAAGATTTTTATTCCTTTGACCTCACCTTTTCTCTACTTCGTTTTTGCAACAATAGGTTCATTTGAAGGAGGCTCCACCACTTTTCCCTGCACATAGTACAATATTTCATGCTCTTCCAAATTCAAGTCCAAAGTCATCTTCCATGCATGATAGTTAAATTTGTCATTGAGCTTGTCCTTAGTCGTGAAGTAAGATGTAGAGGCCATTGAGACTTGTCCAATAATATTTTTCTAATAGATCTCCTAATGATTGCTTTTATCTCTTGCTTGGGATTTGTCTTCACTTGGGATCTGATACCATGTTAACTTTAGATAACAATGGTATGTTATATTCTTGCAACAATTACTTCAATGTCCTTTTGTAAGCCTAATGTCAATTCCAATTTAGTTTCCAATAGCAATCACATAAACCATTAATTCACATTGACAGTAACTGTAGATAGAATATAAATAGTAAAATGCAGAAGACAAGCCAAGACAAGAGAACACCAATATTTGGCTAATTTCAGGGAAAAGACCCCAAGATGGTGAAAACCTTTGAAAAATTCTTCTTATTATAAATATAAAATGTTCAACAGAGAGAGAGTACAATAATATAGAGTTGAAGTCAAAATTGACTTGCCAAATCACTATCCAAAAATTTCCTGTCAAATCTACAATTCTTCTCTTAGTCAACAACAGTCAAATCAACCCTAACTAGAAATTCAACAATAGTCAAAGTCTAGTCAAACTTTTCCAAAATAGTTCGGTCAAAGGAGAGAGGAACTTAGCCTCTCTTGCTAGTTAAAGTCAACCCAAAAAGGTCAAAAAAATGTAGTCGATATTGGTCAACCTAAAGTCTACCCTCTAGTAAAATAGTCCTCTGGTCAATGCAGGTAAAAGTGCCCAAAAATTCTTGGTTTCTGTGCCAAATAGTATGACCTCCCCAAACATAAAGATGCCCAAAGATCAAACTATAATTCTGCACAGAAATTCAATGTTAACATTTGTCAAAGTTACAAACAAATTTAGATTTCCACCTCCTGAAATTTGTTCTCCTTTCAGCCACATGTGTGAAAATAACAACTAGCCAATGAGGTATGCGAATTGGTTAGATGAGGAGAGAGAAGAATTCGTTGTGAGATGATGATGCCAAATTAAGGTGGGGGTCTTTCTTATTTATATGAATCGATGAGGGTCAAAATACATGTTTGTTGGGCTTCATGAGCCTACATGATGGTGTGGCTGACCTTGAGAAATTACACATGTGTCTACTTCACTTCAAAACATATTTATCCTTGTCTAATTTTAGTGATCTTTAGGTCAATTTTGGTCCTCTCGAAAAGAGGAATTCAGTTCAATAATTATCTCCATCAAATGAGTTGTCCAAAGTGGATTTTGGCCCTAGTTTCCAATTTTAACACCCCATCATCCAATTGTGCTAAGGACAGGTTTATAGACAAGTGATTGAAATTCACCTTCAAACCGATGAAATTTTAGATCTTGGATTTAATGGTGTACATTAGTATTCATCCCTTCCTTTTAGTGACAATAAATCAACAACAGGGAAACTTAATTTTTGTATTAGGAAAAGATGAGTCAACATATGGCATGATGTCTGGTGATAAAATGGAGTTAATGGAGGTAGAGGAAGACACTTAAAAGAATTTAGGCTTCATTAGGCTTTTTAAGGTGATCTCACCAAGATTTTGAGACACCGTTCTCTCATTCTTAGGGAGTAATTTTCATAATCATTTGATATCGGAGCATTTGGAGATGGCATCATGAGGAAATCAAGCCTCATAATATGAGGTGGAGCATTGGAAAAATGTAGTGAAATTTCTATCCAAACTCCTCATGGGTCATCTCGACCTCTTAATGCAACATGTAGAGATCTTGGAGGGTGATAACGAGACCAATGGAGTACTAGCAAAAGCTCGGTTTGAAAGTTTGGAAGCATGGGTGGATTAGAAAATAATTAATATGGAGTTTGACTTGCTAACAAACAACATAGAGTTGATTAGTGGGAGTCTACTAGCTGAGTTTCAAGGATTCCTAGCTGGAATTCCAAGTGACGGGCTCAAGGAACAGTGTGACATACTCGAGGAAGGTGAAGAAGGCACAGAGACAAGCAGCAGAAAAGGGATCTCCATCAAGGAAGCCAGTCCTTTCAATCTCGTTTCAATATGTTTTCTCATGTATTACAATTACATTTTATTGTTGGGGAAATTTTGTAACATTTATAGGAAATACCAATGCAGAATAATGTCCATAGGCCCCATAGAAGCAATAAATATCTGCTCTAGTTATATTGGAATGTAGAAGTAGGAGAGTTTACATAAGCTAGTTTTGAACAATATGATGTAAATTGTTCTGGCCATGTATTCCAGGTTATATAATACAAAAGTATTTGTTTCACTGAAAAAATGTTAATAAGAAGTTAGTATATATTAAATAATAACCATTAATAATACTAATTGATAGTTGATTACTCTCCCAAGAACAGTCTGCCACCTCACACATGCTACTCAGAGGATGCTTCTTTCTCATCTATTTCTACTCATAGAAAAATAATATATCAATTAGTAATATTAATTATTAATTAACAACAAAATATCTAAAAATTACCAATAAATATTAAAACAAATTGTATCTAAAATCATAATAACATATTGAAATGGAAAAGCTATAAATATTATTCAATACACATTATTAACAAAGACTAATAACAACTAAGCAATTCCATTGATAATATTCTAAATCCAAAATTATTTATATAACAACCATTTAATATTAACAAGAGGAAAATAAATATAATATTAATTAAAATAAATAAATAAATAAAATTAGTTTGTAAAACTTCACTCAATTATGGTAACAACAACTTAGTAAGTGGCTAAATGTCAAAATATGAATGACAATCAGCTGCATGATAGAATTTATGGAAGTAACACAGAAATCATTAACAATTTGTGGAATTTCCTTAGTTTTAAGAATTTGAGGAGTAGGATAATCTACAAAATCTATGTCCTCTCTCAATGAAATATTTCCCTATATTTTTCAATCTGATGATGAAATGGGAGATTGTATGTTGGGTTCATAATTTGCATTCCATAAACTTCGTTAGCCATATTTATTCAAAGAAACTAAATACAAATGTTTTTCATCAATGCAAAAAACATATAATAATATAAAAACTTATAATAATATTATCTCTGAGGTCAAACTCCTATGATTCATATTGTTTTGAGATAGTTCTTCAAGAATGATCATGCCTCAATTTTTGGTGGTGTAATTATTCAAGAACTATCCCAAAATAATAATATTAGTTTAATCTAATTAATAGATAAAATGATTTCCTTGTAAAAAAAATTGTTTCCATACTAACAAATACAATATTTTTTCAATATAAAAATATTTTTTTTCTAATAGAAATTATCAAACGTGGAAGGAATTTGCAAATACACAATCCAAATTTGAATATGAAACACACGATATGCATATAAGGAATTTACAGATAATAATACATATGTGAAGCCCTAAAAATGCCTCATTTCTCATGTGCAACATGGACATTGGGCTTCCAGGCTTTTACCTGCTACTCCTTCCATATTCCATGTGTATTTGGATACTTGTAGATGCACTTACACAATTCATGATCGAATAACTTAGGAGGCATATTTAAGATAAATAATATCAAGACTGTGAATGCAAACTATATATTTGTAATTCTTCATATAATGTCACAAAAAGAAAAATTTAATGTTCCACTCTCTATATCAATAATGTGAATGTATAATATATATTTGTAATTATGCATATAATCTCTGCAAAAATAAATCTAATATTACATAGGTTATATGTGTTATATGCTCTACCCTTAAGTAGTATCTAATATGCCAACAACTTCTACAATGAGAAAACCTCTGATTCAACAAGCACAAAACCTAAAAGAAATGCTCAACATGCATATTCTCAGCATAATATTTAAGAACAACTATTCTCTAACATGCAGTTATTCCCATGTAGTTAGGTTTTTTATGGGATAGCTAGTAGAACATGCCCAGGAAAAATCAATTTCTATGCATTAGATTGCCATGGCAGCTTAGTCCCTACCACTTAACTAGAAATTATGCTTTCATAAAATTGCAAATTGATATATGAAATGGAAAAATTAATTGCTAACTAAGGGGGAAGGAGTTGCATAAATTTTGGTGGGTAGTAACCACTAGTAAGTTTGCACATTTACATTTTTACTCCTACTTATTAAAGTGCTAAAGAACACATAAATAATGGTGTGCAGTAACTCCTAGTAAGTATATTTATTTACATCTTGTTACTATCCATTTTTTATGCAAATACTTGCTTAAATTTTCAAATATTTTAATTTTGGTTGGTTTTCCTACGAAGCTTAACAATGAAAAATCACTCCACAAATATATAAGATTCATGACTTAAATATTACAACTGCATCCAAAAATTATGGTAGAAAAATCTGAGGCACTTATCCTTACACCTTCAAGTTTATGGTCTAATAAAATGTTTGAAAAATATTTTTTGCAATAATATTGAAAAATAAATATTTGTTTTCAAAGTTAAACATTATAAGTTGTATTGGTCAATGTTAAACTAATAATGGTCAACAAGAAAATCGATTGCTAGAAACCTGCCTTAGAAGGGACTAATAAGTTCAAAAAGAAAAACATATAAATAATTTACTTTACTAAAATACAATATTAAAATTAAAATTTATGATTTCAACATTACAATTAGTTATTTATAAATAAATGTCAAATATATTCTATTATCTATCACATCCATTTCTAAATGAATATATAACAACCAATATTATAAATGTTATAGCCATTTTATATCAAATGGTTATTAATAGGAATTATCAAATAAATACATACCAATAGGCACCATAGGTGTTGCAGCCATCTAAATGCTAAATCTTAATTAACAAGTAAACAAAAATAACATATGAACAATTTAATTTATTAAAATTAAAATTTATAATTCCAATAGAACTAATTATTTTTAAATAAATACTAAAAATATTCTAATATCTATCACATCTATTTCCAAATGGCTACATACCAACCAATACTATAAATGTTATAGCCATAATATGTCAATCTTTTAATAATAATAATTTTCAAATAACTACATGTCAATAGCCTGTAACAGCCCAAAATAAATATCTAATTAACTTAAATCAGAGTGGCCCTTACTTAGCCAAATAAACATGTAATTAATTAACTAAATTCAAACTATGAAGAGTGCTTACCTGTGGTAGAAGTAGGCTTACTGCAACAAGGTTTTGGGGATGACTCTCCACCCAACCATAGGCTCAATTGCGCAAGGATTTGCTACAATTGGCCACCCTCGAGCCCTCAATCAACGTACTACTGCCAGTGACTCCTAAGTCTCAGTACACCATTCTCCCAAGAGAATGAAAGATAGAATCTTGGAATGATGGAATGCAGGAATGCCTCTCATATTCCTCACCATCTATTAAATAGAACAAACATTGGAAGGGGAACCACATGCACACACTCCATGTGTCTACATGCAACTTTCTTTTGATTTTTAGCTTTCTTGATTTATTTCTTTACTTTTCTTTTGATTTTTAGCTTTCTTGTTTTATTTCCTTCTTTTTGATAATTTTCTTGTTTTATTTCTATTTATTCTTATTTAGAGCTTTAGCATGGTTATTACTATTTTTATTTTTATTATTTTTATTTATTTTCTTTGTATATATTTTTAATATCATTTATTATTTAACATTTATGATTTATTATCATTTTTATTATCTATTATTAAGTGATTTATTTATTATTATTTCTTATTTCTATTATTAATTATTATTTTTGTGTTTATTTATTATTTTTATTATTTATCATTTATTATTATATTGTTATTTATTATTTTTATTATTTATTATTAAGGGGAGGGATATTACATACTCTCCCACTTTAAGGAACTTTGTCCCAAAGTTAAGTTGAATTATTTATTATTTATTATTTTATTTACTTCATGTTGCCAACACCCTCTGCTGAACTAGTATAACCAGCAAGCATCGAAAGTCCCCAACACCTCGGGAAATCTCAAGGAATCTCTGTCCTTTTTCCCACTTTCGGCACCAGGCATAAGCCTGACCCGGTCTGTATCCTAGTCCAAGGCTGGCTCCAAGGCTCGTGCTTGACTCAGACCTCATCTGCCCCAAGGCAGGCATCCGGTCTGGTACTCAATGACCTTGGGCATCTCGCAAGGCTGGCCCACTCCCTCCACAACTACTAAGGCGCACAGCCCCAGGCATCGAAGTCCTTTACATCCCTTCCAGACTTCGGCATCCCAATCCAATAACAGGCACCTAGCCTAGAACATCAGGCACTTGGCCTCCTCAAGATGGTTCCATAGCTCTTCAAGAGCTATCCATCAAGAGCTATACACAAGACAAAGGAACCACTGGCATATGTAGTGTTGATTGAGTTTTGTCCCCAGCCCATATGGTGTTACTTATTCTCCCTCGTGCGTATGGGCTTGCACAAGATCATCAAATAAACCGGCCCTCTTGGCCCATTTGTGGAGTTCTATGAATCATCACACCCAACATGCAACTAATGCATTAACCATACCATCATAGTATCATAGGAAATAATCCACTTGCCAAGTCTTGCAGATAATCTAAATGGCAATTGCAATGCAAAATTAAATTTATGAGAAGATCATATTGAGAGAGTCGTGTTCTTGCAATAATAGACCAGAGAAATGTCAAGCAACTGTTATCGCTAAAGGAAATGAGAATAGCCATCCAACCCAATTAGTGAATAGTATGATCAAATTCAAGGAATGTTATCTCTATGTTTTTAGATTAGATTGAACCGTAAAATAATGAACAGATGCTAGTGAAAAATAATCATCTAAAGGTACTAAGATATCAGAGTTTATCCATTGTGAATTGGAACAGATTTCACTATTTTAGAGCACTTTAATTGGTGACAAATTTCAACTTCAATTATCCAAATACTTCAAGTGCTATGTTGTAATACACCATCATTAAAGATTTGTTGCAAAAAACATGCCAGTATACCATATCAATAGTGCAATCTTTCAGAGAATTATACATCGTCAATTATGGGTAGATTATCACCATCCAAGATTACAAGATTATATACTTTTCCAATGAATCGATGAGTCATAAAAAAGGTATATACTTTTAATTAAGTGAGTCATTTAGAATTTCGCTTTGTTATATGGTTGTAATGGAGAGAACCGTTGTAGTTGATTATAGCACTTTTTATGTTTAGAAAATGATAAGAGGATGGAAGCACAAACAACTCAATAAAATGAGATAGTGGTTTTACCATGTAATGAGATTCTAATGCGAACAGAGAACCAAAGAATTTGTTGTCTATAATGATGCTTGAGAATACCAATGAGGAATTAATGAATGCACCAACTTTAAGTTATACCAACGTTATTCTGCTGTCAAGAATCCGATTGTTGTAGCTTATTGCCAAGAATATATCAGTCCTTAGATACCAAACTGGATAGCTAATTAAAGAAAAACTGCAATGTGATGTGAGTCACTAGATGATTCAATCAATCCACTAATTCACTTTTCAAATGATCACTGAATGCAAGATAAGGATTACTAATGGTCTAGATTCAAGCTTAGTGCCAAATGCAAAGGTAATATATCACGGTAATGTCAAGATTAGACCTATATCCGACCTCTAAAAATATCAGATTTCTAACAGTGAAATCAAGTCACCCGCATATGCATGCAATGATAACCAAACACTGTAATCATTCACTAATATCAAGATTCATCACTAAAGAAGCATAAAATAAGAGCCAAAATACTTAGATTATTGTTGTGATAATTATGTAGTGAATTTTTAACTAGATATGTATTAACCATGCCAAATTTATTCAACAAAGTTTTGAAGATTCTTGATTCATTTCAATCTATATTTTTCCCCTAATGCATGGCATGCAATCAAACCATTGCGAAATTTGAAACTGTGTGATTGATCATGCAAATTATCAATAATCACTAGTTTTGTAGTATTAAAACTTAGAGAATTGTCTCAACATAAAATCAAAATTCCAATGAGTAAAGCTTAAGAATATTAGTGGCAGTATTGTTTTAAGAAGGTACTTGAATTCTGAAAGAAAATTCACCATGACTTTTGAAATTATATGTCACGCCAATATTATGTCTACAGATTCATGACCTTATGTGCTAGGATAAATTGAAATTAGCTGTTGTAGAGTGAAATATTGTGAGTATCTGTTTAAGCAATCATAACTTATGTTAGAAGAATTAAATGGACTGATTTTAACAAAATAAATCAAGAAATTTAAGAAAGAACACAACCAAAGACATATTCCACACCATAAAGAAGAGACACCACCACCCGATCCAGAACCGGATCGGATGACTAGGAAGGTTATCCCTCCCCAACACAAAATAAAATCATTTTATTAATTATATGGCCTGCCTGCAAGCGCACCCACGAAGGCAACACCATCCCTTAAATTACAATACATTTGGCCATATTAATTTCCCGGATAAGACGTAAAATTGCCTGCATAAGATTGTAAGCTTGCGGCCATGGCTACGCGTGTTCCTGCAAATTCCATTGTTCCTTTTGACAACAATGTCGAGAAATCTACACACACTACAAGATCAATAGTACCATTTACACAATCAATAGTACCATTTCCTCATCCAAGGTAGGTAATTGTTCCTGCAACAAATTATATAGAACTGGTATTTGTTTATACTCGTTTATCCAAGTATTCACACTACTAGTACCGGAAGAAGAAATTATACAACAATATTTTTTTCACGGGCTGTTGTATTGAGGGGCAGAGATGGAAACAGAATTAGTCAAGATCAGATTCCTTCTAAAGGGCAAAAAGTGACTAGAGGTCAATGAAACATACTGGTTAATATATGTATGAAATTACATATATGATTAATAAATAAAAAAAGTACAAAGAAAATCATTGGCATGTAATAAACAGTGAAAGAAAATGTACTTCTCATACCTGGACGGCTTATAAATCTTATCTCACTGCCTATTAATGCAATCATGTGTAATCATTCTCAAAGTCACATTATAGAATTTCCAATAGTATTTCCTCCTACACTTCATGCTTGGTGCTTTTCATTAGTCATAGTGTCTTTCGTTTTCCAAAAGTTAAACAATCATTATCCAAATACTTTATTGTGAAAAGAGATGTTTGTTTGTTTTTGTCAAGATAGAAAGAACGTAGTAGCCACATGGGCCTTAATGAATTTTGGGTGGAGACATGATTTGACCACTCGACCTCCCCCATAATAAACGGAGATTGAAACAATCCTCCTAACCAATCACATTGTTTGTATATCAAGGCGTCCATTAAACTTTACCTAAAAATCAATATTTATTATGTCCATTTAGTGTTGTGCATTACCAAGTATCCTGATTAAGAAGGCTAATATTCAACATCATTATTCATTAAGTTTTTCCTTGCCATAGTTAAGATATCCCCTTACACTAAACCAACATATACACTTTTAAATATTTGATATTTGAAAATACTATACTATTCACCATCTATTAAATAGAACAAACATTGGAAGGGGAACCACATGCACACACTCCATGTGTCTACATGCAACTTTCTTTTGATTTTTAGCTTTCTTGTTTTATTTCCTTCTTTTTGATAATTTTCTTGTTTTATTTCTATTTATTCTTATTTAGAGCTTTAGCATGGTTATTACTATTTTTATTTTTATTATTTTTATTTATTTTCTTTCTATATATTTTTAATATCATTTATTATTTAACATTTATGATTTATTATAATTTTTATTATTTATTATTAAGTGATTTATTTATTATTATTTATTATTATTTTTGTGTTTATTTATTATTTTTATTATTTATTATTTATTATTAAGGGGAGGGATATTACATAGCCACCATATGTGTTGTAGCCAATTAAATGCTAAATCTTAACTAAAAGAAATTAATAGATGCAGGTTTTTAAATGGACTCTCTGTGGCCTTTGCTCTATAACTGCTGCACAGGCTCATAACCACTTCTCTACGCCTCCAACCAAAACTCCCTTCCTTTATCTCTAATCCCACTAACATTCTTGCCTGAGAATGCCCCGTGGAATGGTGTCCTTGGAGGGAGGGGTTGTAGGCCCCTCCAACCAATCTGCAACCCCACCCTGTTGGCATTATGGTACAGGTGTTGTCCTTGATGGCAACTCACATATATGATACCCAAAAATGATTCAGTGATGTATGATGGCAGTTCACAGTGCAACATGTCAATTCAGAGGTAACAACAAAGGATTACAGATGAAACTCCAGAAATGGAAGAAAGAGAATGGTTTAAGTAGTATACGCTAGTTCACCTTGTCCAAGTAGCGTATACAAGTGGTTTCACAGTACAAAAGGAGAGTATACATATACACGCACTTTCACGGTAGGAAAAGCATGTATGGGATGGAAAATTAAGGTTAATGAATACGAGGGGTTCCTACCATCGTATTGACCCATGGTAATGAGCGCGACAAAGAATATTAATACCATCAAAGAATACCAGTGGCATAACTATCGTTTTGGTCCAAAGTATTGAAAAAGACTCTAAGTATATAAGAAGGAGAAGGTCAAAGGGATAAGTGTGCAAGTAATGAATATCTTATGAAGAGTTAGATCTAAAGAAAATATGCATGTTATGGGTTTTAGATGCTGTGCTTGATCTGAACTAAGTATGCACCTAAGTATTTGATGATGGATGAGACCTAATGATGGATCAGGATCATAAGACTTGAAATGAATTATCATTATGTGGTCTAATAATGGATAGTCAGCTAGAACTAATTGCTAACACATGTTTTATCCTTTATATGCTATGATCTGGGTATATGTGAAGTATAGAATAGCTACAAAGTTATAAGTTATTATTTGCAGATCTATACACTAGTTCTCCTTGGTGAAGGTGCGTATACATGTTGGCTAGGCACTTATAAGTAGCGTATAAATTCTGACATATGATTTTTGAAGTTGCAGTTGGTTTTGGTTGTTGATTTAGAGTTTTGGGTTCAGCTCTGTGTACTAGTGACAATGATTTGATTGTTTAGATTGATTGTGAATTTCTTCAGAGTTGATGGGTTTCAGTGATTGGTTGTAGTGGCGATTTATTTTTAGTTTCAATGTTACTGATGGATCTAGTATGAAAATAGGATGAAATACGGCCTACATATTGTGTTGTTGTGTACTAGGAGTATCCAGTTTGAAATTTTATGAAAAGTGGTCCCTGGAGGAAGAGTGAAGGTGGTAGCCTTTTGTAGGTTGGCACCTACGTACTGGTAAGCATAACTGCCAGTACAAGAGCTAGGGGGTTGGAGCTCCCTTCCAGTAGAAACTGGAGAACGAGCGAAGGTGGTAGCCTTCTGTAGGCCAGCGCCAAAGTACTAGTAAACATATCAGCCAATACAAGAGCTAGGGGGTTGTAGCTCCCTTCCAGTAGAAGCTGGACAACGAGAGAAGGTTGTAGCCTTACGTAGGTGGGTACCTATGTATTGGTATGAGTCTGCACTAGTATAAGATTGTAAATGATTTTTCTTATATTAAAAAGAAGACAGAGGTGACAACAGTAGGTGGTTTTTCTCTCGCATTGGGTTTCCACCTTAAATCTTGGCATTCATGTGTGTTTCTTGTGTGTGATGGTTTATTCTGTTATTATTGCACCTGGTTACTATTTATCTAATGCTTAATAAAGTACTAATGCATTGATTGAAGACAAACGCATGATGGACTAATTGAATTATTAGTTCACTGGATATATGCTAGTTGTCTTAAGAACAATGGCGTGCACATGCAGGTTCAATTCAATAAAGTCACATATATAAATCTGAATATGAAATGGAAAATTTATTGATGATTTGTAAATACTGATTCACCCCCCCTCAGTATTTTTCCCAACAAACCCCATCTGCAATCTAGGACCCATGCAAAAAAAATAGTGGTGGTGTCGCCCTATCCAACTCAATAGAAACTATAGGCCAGGAATCACTCTCATCCTCATTTCAGAAGAATACCAATGCATGCATAGCCAAATCTACCAAAATTTTGAGGATTCACAACCCCCGTTAGAGTGAATGCCAACATCTAATTAATGAAGGACCATGCCCTAATATGCAAGTTTATTAGAATCTGGATGACCCTTCTCAAATAGATACCACAATGTTAGAAACCAAAAGCTCACTATGAAGTCAAATTAGGCTCCAAGGGTTTCTTTACGATGGTCTTTTCCCATATGGAATATTAGAAGGATTTCCGAACAAAGGACAATACTTCTTCAACTTTGCAGGGTTGTATATGCATCAATGGGTGGAGTGCCTTAACTTGGAAAACGAATACTTCTCTTGGGACCCTATCTGGATCGGCCTGTACTTCTTGCCATAAGAATACTAGGATCCATAAAACCTGCAAGACATCAACAACAAGATTTTAATGTTTGAATTCATCACAAAACAAACCAAGCATGAATTCTACACCTCTTATGCAAGGATTTATGTCTACATGAACATATCAACGTCAATCTTATTAGAAATCTATTTTCATTGATGTCAACAGGCGTCATCATGAGGCACATGTGTCAAAGAAATTCCTCAAGGAGCAGGTTCCAGGCACATAAGAATGGAAAATTATCAGAATTAGTGCAATGGCTTTGGATCTAGTTATGGAGCACTAGACCGTCTCAGACATAGGTGTAAGCCACCCAAATGGATAAGAATACTAAATAGGTTTCCAACGATATATGGAAGTGTTGAAAAGGCCTCCTGGATCAAAATATAGATCCGTTCAAAGTTTAGTGACCCCAAGGCCTTCATAACAAAGTTAAAGGTGGCTGGAGTCTTTGGCGTGCAGCTAAAGATGGCAGAAGTTCCAAACATGGCGCCAAGACCCGTAGAGTATCTAAGTGAGAGCTCTGGTTAAACTTGGTAGCAATGAATAGGTGGTTGGATGGAGCCCATTTGACGAAATTACCCCGAAAGATAGCACCCCAATGGTATTTGTTATAAGGCCCAGGTCTAAGTGATCATGATGCATTTAGCAGGTGGATCTCACCCAAAAGTGGTAGCTTGGAAGATTGGAAAGGATGCACATGGCTAAGTGTCGAGCTATGTGGTCATTTTTTGAAAACACCATAGACAACAGTCTTTGTGGTCATAGAAAATGGTTTCCCATACAGATGATCACATAGATAAATGGTGGAGAGCTACTATGGGCACACTCCTCCCAAAGCCACAATATGCTAAGGAGTGGTGTTGAGGAAAAAAGGCTTTAACCTAGTGGTTTTTAGAAAAATTAAATAACAAAGGAAATGGTAGAAAAACAATGCCTCAAAGGATATTTTCTCTCTCCTTCAAGAGGACAGGTGGCAGCTCATGATTGGCCCAGAGAGTGCAGGATAGTGACATCAACATCAACCAATAAGAGGAGGATATGTGGCATGTAAATTTCGTGTTTTTGGGCACCAAAAGGGCCCATTTATGGGTGACAAGTGTCACCACTCCGAAGGTGCTAGGTGTCCCTAGTGATGTCAGCATGATGTCATCTCAACAGGATTAGCCTGGAAGATTTAAAAAATGTGCAAGAGCATCGGGTGTTGGTACATGTTGACAGAAAACACAAAGTAACAACCAACTAGACAAGTGTGGGAGGACCCCATAAGACAACTCAACCTGTGGGATAAGAGCCCAAAAGATTAAATTTTGTGCATTTATCAGTGACACCAGGTCACAGAGGTAGAGCAGAAGTTAATGAAATGAGTGTCGGGTAGTCCCCATGGACATGTCAACCCAAGGGCAAGACCTTGAAGGGTGAATAAAGGAACAGTTAAAAAAAGCATCGAGATGTTGGGGAATCTGGTCTAAGCACCCGTACATGGCCCTATGCCATAAGTAGAAACCAAGGGCATGGAGGAAATAAAGAGGTGCAGAGGCTCTGAGAGCTGCTAAGCGCTAAATATGTGGATTGTTTCAAGTATAAACAAAGGGGCCGGGAGATAGGAAGCTCTGGCCTTTGGGCTAATGGGTGGTTGCCTCACATAGAGGTGTGACCAATGATAGAGAGGCATTAGAAAAATAAAAAGGTTCTCGACAATACTTAAAAGGCCTTAGCACCCAGGGCCTAAGATGGTGGTCACGGAGACCCAGTCTTATGGTAGAAAAATAGGTAAAGGGCCGAGATACAAGGGGATTAAAGGAAAAAATGCGGAACTTCCAGTTTGACTACATTTTTTGGAATTTAATCCAAAATTGAGCAACATATAATGATAAAGGAACACTGCTAAATTCTATAAAATGCCATGATGTAAAAAATAAGAAAAAAAACTCAATTCAAGTTGTAGAAAAGGTAGTAAAGGTCAATTTGACTTGGAGATTAAGCCCAAAACAACAAAAATAGTCCATAAGACTAAAATGAGCAAGAAAAAGGCAAAAAATAAGGCTTCATGCACAAATTCAAAAATAAACAAAGCCAAAGTTAACAAAAATAAAATTCTATAAAAACAGGCCTAATCAAGCAGAATTGACACAAGCTTTTGTAGACAAATCTTCTAGTGCGGCAAGATGTTGGTATGGTGTTCACAGTGATCAGAGATTATTGTAGGTGTTTTTGAGTGGTGACTGAGATAAATTATTTGTTAGAAAAGAAGAGAAGGCAGTCATTGATCCTAGTATGAAAATTGATGAAAGATGGAACAATGAATGTTTAAAGCAAGTTGTAGCTCGCTAATTACACTAGTATAAAATGAGAAATTAGTGACTAGGTGACTAAAAAAGTTAGTCACCACAAATTTTCCAAGTGAAATACTACAAAAAATGGGAAATCTTAAGTGACTGAACTAAACACGACTAACATAAATCACTAATTTAGTTGCGGGTTAAAATATGTGACTAGCTAATAAGTAATACAACTAACAATGACTAACATGAATTACTAATTTAGTCTAACAACAAAAATACAACTACCTAACAAGTACTACAATAATATGAATCATTTTTTTATGTTAGTCATCTTAATTGTGTCAAGCCATCTAAACTTACAAGTGATAGGGGTTTGAAAGGCTGTTAAAGATTGGTTGAAAGGTTATCCTTCCTTAAACACTTATTCATCCTCTCATGGTGTATAGGTGATCCAACTTTTCATTATTTATCTCTAATAATTTGTAATTTAAAAAATATATTTTTTAATAAAAAAATTATTTTATGTATTTTTTTAAAATCTATTCATTGAATCTAATTGGATCTAGTTCCATTTTGAAATTAATTTGAAGAGCAATTTTAATTTTTAAGACTATAATATCAAATAAAAACTGCTTTAATTTCATATTGACTGACCTAGATCCATCTTAACCCCAGATCTATCAAGCGTCGAGAGGGATCCAATCTCTCGAGGTGAATTTTTTTTTTTCTAGTGCAAAACTTGAGGAAATGTTTGCACCTCGAGAGATTGGATCCCTCTTGGCACTTGATAGTTATAGGGTTAATATGGATCTAGGTTTGTTATATAATACTATGTAAGATATATATATATATATATATATATATATATATATATATATATATATATAAATATATATATATATATATATATATATATATATATATATATATATATATATATATATATATATATATATATATATATATATATATATATATATATATCTATATATATATATATATATATATATATATATTTATTTATTTATTTGTGTCTCTCTTTTATTCCCTCTCTCTATCGCACTCCCCAAACATACACACACTTTCTCTCCCTCTCTTCGCTTTCTCTCTCTATTCCCTCCCACTCTCCTCTCTCCCTCACTCTCTTTCTATAACTCCCATGTCACCCCCTCTCTCTCTCCACCTTTCTTCACCTATGTTTTTCTTGTTCCCTCCCTCTCCTACCTCCTCCAATTCCATCTCTCTATCCTCATCTCTATCTTCCTTCCTCTATATCCCTTATCTCTCACCTCCCTCTATCTCTCCCCCACCAAATCACTCTCCCTCTCTCTCTCTCTTCTGTCCAACTCTATCACTATCTCCCCCCCATTGTCTTTATCCATCTCTATGTCTCCATCTCTCTCCCTTCCCCTTCTCTCCTTATCTCTTTCCTCTCCTCTTCTTTCTCTTCCCTCCTCTCCTCTCTCCCTCACTCTCTCTCCATCTCTCCCTTCTCACTCCTCTCTCTCTCCACCTCTATTTCTCTATGTCTTAGTTCTTTCCTCCCTCTATCTCCCACTCCAACTCCATCTTCCTCTCTCTCCCACTCGAACTTCATCTCTCTATCTCTCTCTCTTCCTTCCTCTCGCTCCCTCTCTCCTACCTCAATCTCCTCCCCCCCCCCCCCCCCCCCCTCCATCACTCACTCACTCTCTCTCTCTCTCTCTCTACCCTCCAACTTTTTCACTATCTCCCTCCCTCTCTCTGCCCCCTCCCCAACTCTCTCTTAAATTTGATCACATTGTATTGTGTTTAAGAAATTATCTAAATTAAAAAAAACTTAATTGGTTGTAAAATATTAAACCTATATTTTGGATCAATCATGTCAAAGAAAATAAAATAATGAAAAACTTTAAAAATTCATGCACTATATTTAATCTATTATAATTAGTCAATTTGCTTGCTCTCATCCCTTGGATCCTTAGCTAAGATGGAGATATATATATATATAGATATATATATATATAAAGAACCGGCATAGATCCATCTTAGCTTAATTTTATTAAAACCTTAATTTAATTTCTATGGGAATATTTTTAGTAGTCGTGAGGATAGAGGGTTTAGATATATCTCAAATTGTAACATTTTCCCTTTTAGATTCAATTAAAAAAATGTTGTAAAATTAAATTAAAATAAAATATTTTTACTATGAAATAAGTTATGGCTTTTGGCATGTGGTATTGATAAGCCATGGTATTAGCCCATGGTATTGTAACAAAGCCTATTCACAAGTTAATAACAAAATCAAAATATAACAAATTGAATTTTATTATTTTTATTAATTTAACTTTTTATTATTAATTGAGGCAATATTTAAATGTTTACACTCATCCCAATATCATTTTTAACTTCTTCTTCTTCTTTTTAATTTAGCGTCTTACACACAAATAAATCATTTAAGCCAATTGCAATTTATATATTTTATTTTATATTATAAATATTTCTTTTCTTTTTCATTTCCAGTTTAGCTTTGGATTCAAATAAAATATTCATAGATTAAAACATCATATTGACACTGCATTTTTCTTTGCCTTGTTGATATCTGCATGGAAATGCGAAAAGAAGGAATACCATCAATGTGATCTATGGATTTCATGGGATTCAAACCCTAGATGGAGTTTTCATGGGGAACACCTTATGAGAGCATCAACGATTAAATGGAGGATGGGCAAGGTCATTGGGCGTGGATATTTTGGCCATTTGTACATGGGTATGAATTTGGACTCTGGAGAGTTCTTCCTTTTTACTAAAGATGATTTTTGTTCTTATGGGTAAAAAATTTCAAGGGTTTATATGATCAAAGCATAAATTTCATCTAGAGTTGAGGGTTTAATGATTATGATAATGTAGATCTTGATTGCAGCCAACAATTCATTAAAAGACAATGCACAAGTAAGCATTTTGCATGTCCTTACTGTACAAAGGGTTTAATGATTATGATAATGCAGATCTTGATTGTGGCCAACAATTCATCAAAAGACAATGGACAAGTAATAATTTTGCATGTCATTATTGTATAGATCAGTTCACTCCATAACATTTCTAGGGTCAGAATGCATGAAATTTTATTTTTTCTTTTCACCCTTTTTTAGTGGTTGATTGTTTGTGTAATGGACTCTACCATGCCAAAATACAAAGGGCTCAAGTGATGCAAGAAAATTTTCTAGTAGGATGCAAATACTACACCTTCCTCAAACTTTGTTACATGAAATTAAAATTTCTTGTAATCATGAACATAAAATATTTTTTGTTTCATCCTTAGATTCTGATCTCAATGCCTGCAGTTTTAAACCAAGTTACTATATTTTAAGTAGAATATGCTTAGATCCAGTAAACCTTACAACTCTCCAAAGCTTAGGTTAATTTTGGCTAAAAAGAAGTAACTTGAATGGCTTTTGCAATTTAGACTCAATGCTTATAGATAATGATTAAAAATGGAAGAATCTAAATGGTTTGATAAATTTTACCCACCCATCGATTTCCAAGACCTTTGCTATTATTCTGAACCTAAACAGAGAGAGTAGAAGAAGAAGAGGAGCATTGATGAGGTGGACCCTGGCCTGCTTGATACTTTTCAAAAGATGGGCATGCCTTTGACTAGAAGAGGAGATTGACCAACGTTGTTGTAGATGATGTTTTTGACAAGTTTTCACTGTTACCATGCATAGGTAGACTCTATAGGCAGTTGAGGTTATCTTTTGTTCGTTATAAGAGGTAATCTAGGAGTATATTGATCTAGTTAGGAAGTAGCTTGGCAGGGTTGTTCCTCCTACTAATAACTATTATGTTGCATTGTATTTTTTTTTAGTGATAACTCCTATTAAATCCCCAAGCACACTTTTTCACCCATGGAAGTATCCACTTATTTCAAGATGAATGAGATGGAGACCAAGCAGCTTGAAAGGACTCTTATTTTTGTAGATGAGAGGAGTTATGTGACATATATTGAAGGATGCAATGCACCATCTTATGACACCAATCATCTCCATGCCATAGTAGTGGATCTCTATTGCATCGAGGGAGAAACGATAAAGTATTCCACTATAAAGAATTGGTATGTCGGGGATGAGGAATATAGATGTGGGATTTATAATTTTAAAACAAAAAGAGGTTTGTGCGATGGAGACAATTCAAGGATTTCGTGGACCTGATTAGAGACTGGTTCGACAATCACCTAGAAATACTCAAGCATTATTTTGAAAGGCAGTGATGTAATTGGAGAGTTCTATTTTGTTGCCTTGAAAAATAACTATTAATAGGGGGATAAAGATGATCCATATAGGCGATAATTGCAGGAGTAGGATTTTTTATAAAATTATATCTATAGGCAAGTCAAGGAACTACTACAGAGGATTAGTGGAGGTGCAACCAAATTCTCATAATGCAAGGAACTTTTCATAGTTTGATTCGATTCTCATCGGTGACTAGGAAGCTCCAAATACTTATCGTTACATTCAGGTACAAATTTTTGAGTTGCATTCTAAAGTCTTTAATTTCATTTATTGATAGTCCTTCTTGTGTCCTTTTCTCTCTTAATTTCATTGTGATAGGATTGGAATGGGTTAAAAAATCAAGCATATCATTGAGTAAAATAGACACCACATGTCACTACATGTCATTGTCCATACTCTCTACTTTTGATACAATTAGAAGTGAGCAATATGATGTGTGCACAACTAAAAATCCTAACAAACATGATGAATCCAGTCTTAACATGGAAATCGAAACCAAGAATCATAAAATATCAATAAATTTGTGACATATAGTAAAAAACACAATAAAATATTCTATGCCAACATTGTCTATTTAGTGCAAGATACTACTAATATTTCATAATTTTCAGAGATGGTGGATGTCATGAAGATGCCCTCAAGAAAAGTTACTAACTTGAAGATAAGATGGTCAGTGCAACTATTTACTTTAAATAGGCTAAATTTAGGTAATTAAAACAAGTTTGAAAATCACTAGAAACACCACCCCTGTTTATTTTAAATAGGCTAAATTTAGGTAATTAAAACAAGTTTGAAAATCACTAGAAACACCACCCCCACATCATTTTATTTCCAGTTGTACAAGATAATATTGAATAAAATTATGAGCACTTCCATTTAAATTGACCGTACATAAAATAACAAACAAGGTTGATGCTTTTAAAAGCTATATCCATCATTAAATATAATATATGACAAGGATGGCTCATAATTTTAAAGGCTATATCCATCACCAACTATAAGATAAGAGTTAATGAGATGAGAAAAAGTTTGTCTTGATATAACATGTAAATGTCATATTACTTATAACTCATGCATATTGTATCTTATTGTGCATATGTTAATTGTATAACTTCAATCTAGGTAATTTTTTACATTTAAATTTTCAAATATGTAGAAGTTACATTACACTAGCTTAAATCCGCACACAAATAAAATATCAGAAATGTGGCATGGGAATGAGTAATCATTTTCACACCGGTTTAAAATTTCCCCTTGGTTGGTGAAGAACAAATTCAATGATATTTTTGGTGGATTATTAAGTTATTAATCGAAGATAAAAAAAATGTTAGTCTCTTAAATGACTGAAAAAGGATATTTATAATGTTATATAGAAGTTTAGTCTCTTAAATGACTGAAAAAGGATATTTAGAATGTTATATAGAAGTTACATTTCACGTAGCTATATCTACCCTGACGTAACTATAATATTCCAACTCCATTTTTTTATATAGAAGTTACATTTCATGTAGCTATAGAAGTTACATTTACATGTTTTAGATAGAAGTTACATTTTACATAGTTATATCTACCCTATCATAACTATAACATTCCAACTCTATTTTTTTCACACTTTTCAACATTTTAAAGATTTGTTTATTTTAGTGTGATTATGCAATTAAATAGTTGATATTGTTTAAGACATCTCCTATTTGCAATATTTTGAATTCTTAAGTGGGATCTTGGGTAGGTTTCTGTTACTACCATATATCATGTTTTAAGTAGATGGTGTTTTATAATTCACCGAAGAGACTTCAGGAGCAACCTTGAATTGCATTCTTGTTTCCATTATACATCTAATATTTGCAACCTTTTCCATGTGAAGAACCCAATAGCTCATGTTGAACATGAAGCAAGTACCTCAAAAATTGGGGAATATAAGTTATTATATTTCCAGAGGGGGATATATCTAGAGATGGCAACGACAACTATCATTAATGGCTTTTGTCAGGTTGTATTTAATGAAATCCCACTAGAATTTGCTACTAAAGTAAATCAATTGATGAATTTGAAGCTTGAAGGTAGTGTTGAATAGGTGTTGCAAGGTATCTCTATAACACTACCTATCTACATGATTATAATGCCATGAGATGGTGTCTCAGTAACACTATTGTCTAGTGACGGGTGCTAGATGTAGATAACTTTCTCATGTCCGACAGGTAAATCGTATCATTATATTTCTATGAAATATCGAAATGTGTTCAAAGATTGTATCAAATAAGGAAATATGTATGTACTCTTGAATTTATCTATGTTGTAATAAGATCAAGAATAAAATTTCCATTGCAAATAATTGGGATCTACCATGTAAGTTTACTTTAGTAGATGAAATTATTGATTTGTTAGATCCCAGCTAGTTAGGTTTCAATTTAATTTTGTTGTAATGAGATTAAGAATATAGTTGTGATTTTAATCACTGAAATCTACCATGTAAGATTTATTCACTACATGAAATTGTTTATTTGTTAGAGCTCGACTTATTAGGATTATGAAGGGTCCTCTTTCATGACAATATTTATGAATGCTCTATTCTTGCTCAAAGAATTACATATTACAGAAAGGTGGAAAATATATGAGATGCAGCTGAATGGTTTCTATTTTAAAATGTGTGAAGGGATTATAAAATCATTTTCACTTGCATTCAAATATTTTGGAGCACCCACTAAAGTGCTTCATTTTCCTCCTATTTAATTCCATTTCTACTATCCCAATGCTTCTAGAAGTCCTTCTCCAAAGTGATCCCTTAACTATCTTGGAGGGAAATTGATTACTTGATTGCAAACCATAGATTATAATTTGATTAGGAGCAAGGGATCAGAAAGATTAATATTTGTCAATATATTCTGCAAGCTAAAATCATATTGAACAATTTCCTTTCTGTTTAATTGATACGACAATCAGGCATTTGTTAGGATTTTGAGACCTTTTACAGTGATTTTTTTTTCTTCTGAAAGTTATGTTCTCAATTAAAGAAATCAAAGAAAAGGTTAAAATGATGCAATGGAAGGATTTTTTGTTTTAGTGCCTAATAATTCATTTCTAATGTGAAGGGCTTGGTATTTTCTTGACTCAATATTAGTAGCATTTGACTTCCTAATATTTCTTTTAATTTCATTTTTGTTGTGTTTATATTGCTATCCTTGAAGTTGGTGATCTACTGTGTGTGTAATAGGAAGTATTAACTACTAAGAACTCTCAAAGGTGATATTTATTGATGACTAACTTTAAATTTCCCTATTTGACACTTTAGTATTACATGATCATGCAAAGAAATTATTAATCAATATTAAAGGGAAGATGATTAACGTGCAATGTTTCTTGGCTTTTCATATAATTATTGCATTTTGGCCCCCAATAATATATTTGAGGCTAATTTTTGGTTGTTTCTTGTGGATCTTCCCTTTGGCTTAGAAAAATATCGAGGATAAATGTACATTACATTGGCATTGGACATCATTAAAGAGGAATTCCCCAAAAGAAGTAGAGGACGTGGGAGAAATTGGTATAATGAGTGGATAACCACTAGAGAAACACTGAGCCACCATAATTTCTTGTGTATTTAGATTCACTCGAAATTAAATAGTCACAAAAAGTACCATTTTCTTCTGAATATTTTCATGTATACAAAAATACAAAAATCATAATTTCAGAATAATTATCCAAACTAATAATTATCTGATAGTCATAATTTATAATTAGATAGTATAATATGATTAATATTATAGGACACAACTATAGGGTCTGACTATGAGGGGCATTGTGACAATATATGTACACTTCTCATTGTATTAGACAATCATCTCTCAGTGTGTGATATCCATCCAACGAAATGTACTCCCAGAGGCCATTGTGGGATTGAAATTTTCTCTTTCAGTGGACAAGTGGTGATATATTTTCTTAGACCTTAATGTTCTGCTTCCCTAAGGTTTCGACACTACTCACAGCTAGCACCTTCATTCAACCAAGTGAAGTACTTATCTTGGAAAGTTGAATCATTTTGTCTCCACAATCCAATATGATGTTGGATCAATCTCATGATCCTAAAAACATAGGTCATAATAGCGAGGAGATTTTACTATGGGAAAAAGAATATCCAAATTTAAGGAACATGACTCTTTTAGAACAAGCAATAAGGATATTTTTAACACTGATCTTTTTGTTTTCCATTTGTTTTCACAAGTTATCTATTGCTTGATATTTTTAACATGTAACTTAGTTGGTCTGCTTGTGCCTAAGGTTTTGTTGAAGGTTGAATACTAAGTTACTAAAGTGTTATTTTCTATGGTGATATTTTATTTCCTTTGTTTATACAGGTCATCTAGCCGCATAGTGGCCACTATCAAATGTTGAGGTATATGTCGTATAAATCTTTTATATTCTACTTTATTTTATATTCAAGTATTCATCATCTTTCATGTCTTATACCTTGCATTATATCTTCTTTGATATTCAGGAGAGGAACTCAATATTGATGGTAAGAAGCAGAAATTGAAGAAAGAGGAGAACAATAACACTAGAGTGACAAATGCAAAATCAGAGAGAGAAGAGAATTTGTCTAGTGATACCCTTAGAGCCAATATCTAGCATAAGACACACTCATAGAGACTGATGGTCAAGCCTTCAGAGTTGGTGAATTCAATTGCAATGCTTTGGCAACCCAATGATAATGTTTTGAAATGATGAAAAGAAATTTCATGTGTAAATTGTAGTCCAATGGATATTAAGTTGGAAACTCATATTTTAATACTTGAAATTTTATATAATAAAATTATATGGTTGAAATTAGTTTTATTTGCACTTGATATTATTTAGTCTTGTAATTAACATATGTAACTGTGCATTATCATATTAGATAAACATGCACATTGTATGGCATTTTTTAAAAATTTAGTCGTAAAATCATACTAATTAATTTATGTTAATTAATAATGAACACATAAATCAATCTAAAACTACTAAATTAGTAGTTTATATTAATTAACGATGAACACGAATAAAATGAATGTATGACTAAGTCAATTGTTTATAATGCTTATGAATGAAATTAAATGAAATGAATAGAAACTACTAAATCAGTCATTTATATAATGAATATGAAAATACCAAAAAAAGATAAATGAATATTGCAAATGATAATTTTTTTATTAAAACGATGACTAAATTTTGCATATATAAGACTATTAGTAGCTAATTTACAGTATCTTATAACATGAATAAAATTTACTCATATTTCTTTGGTCATTAATTGGTTTCAAATGATGACTAAAATTTGCATATATATAACTATTAGTAGTTAATTTACAGTATCTTATAACACGACCAACATTTTGGTCGTATTTATTTGGTCATTAATTGGTTTTCTCGAGGATTCACATAGTAATATATTTTGTTGTATATTTGGTCATCAATTGTGACAATTAATGACTAAACCAATAAAAAATTAATGACCAAATTAATGACTAAATATACTACTAGATGGTAAAATTGAGAAAACCAATTAATGAATAAGATAAAATTCACTAAAAGTTGGTTGCGTTATAAGATACTGTAAATTAGCTACCATTGGTCACCCACTGAAAAATGTTCATTTATATGAAAATTTTAGTTGTTTTTTTAGTAACTAATTAGTCATTTTGTACTCGTGTTAGGGGTTGGTGCTCCTTCTAGTGGGTGCTAGAGAATAGTTGGGGTTGTAGCTGCATTCAGTTCTAGCTGATAAATCAGGGAGTTGTAGCTTCCTACTAGTTGTAGCTAGAGAAATTATAACAAGAAGTTGTAGCTTGCCCTGTGAATGAATTGAAGAGTAGTTTTGAAAGTTACTTGTTTTTATGTGTTCGATTGTGATTATTGACATTAATCTATGTTATGGTTATTTAATTTATTGCTGAAGTATTTAATGATCAACACAATGTAAAAGAAAGTTTTAATTTGGTAAAATTCCTACACTACTTATTTATTCCCCCCTCTAAGTTAGTAGTATCATGGTTTCCAGAATTGGTATCAAAGGCAAGTTACTTTAGAACAATTTAATAACTAGAAGAAAGGTCAAGGACCATGGAAAACCAGGAAGGAGTTCATACCAACTGGGAACCTATGTTCAATGGAATAAACTGTGTTTTGGAAAGTGAGGATGAAAACCTGCATTCAATCACTTGGAGTTGATGTGTGGGATGTTGTGGAAGAAGCATATCAAAGACCTATATTAGTGGTTACCAAAGATTAGAAGTTGGAGTTCACATGCAATGGTAAAGCAATGAATGGCCTGCTTGCTGGCCTATCTGAATTAGATCTTGTTAAGGTGATGTACTGGACATCTGCCAAAGTAATGTGGGATAAGATGAGCATATACTATAAAGGAGACAATTGGAGTTGATGTGTGGGATGTTGTGGAAGAAGCATATCAAAGACCTATATTAGTGGTTACCAAAGATTAGAAGTTGGAGTTCACATGCAATGCTAAAGCAATGAATGGCCTACTTGCTGGGCAATCTGAATAAGATCTTGTTAAGGTGATGTACTGGACATCGGCCAAAGTAATCTGGGATAAGATGAGCATATACTATAAAGGAGACAACAAGGTAAAGAAATATAAAATTCAAGGTTGTAGGATATAATTTCAATCATTGAGCATGCATGATGATGAAGATATTTCAAAGTGTT
The DNA here is from genome assembly GCA_031772625.1 of Pinus tabuliformis. Taxonomy (NCBI): domain Eukaryota; kingdom Viridiplantae; phylum Streptophyta; class Pinopsida; order Pinales; family Pinaceae; genus Pinus; species Pinus tabuliformis. The sequence continues at coordinate 538,391,530 of CM062807.1, read as the reverse complement.
TTTTAAGAGTTGATGAAGTTGTGAACTCCATAAGAGGGCTTGATGAGAAGCTAGATGAAGATATGGTAGTTAAAAAAATACTAAGATCTCTTCCTAAGAGGTTTAATCCCAAGGCGTCAGCCATTGAATAAATTCTAAGTCTGGGCATTTTCACTCTAGATCAACTACTTGGTATACTTACTGCCTATGAGATGAGAACTTCGAAAGGCAAGTCTGAATCCATAGAACAAGCCTTCCAAGCATAAAAGAAGTGAAAGGATATGCATGATGACTGATGTTGTGAATCAGATGAAGAAGAATCAAACTTTATGAGGAGGCTCAAGCAAGGATCAGGAAAGTATAAAGGTAAGTTACCATTTAAATGTTTTAGTTGTGGCAAAGTTGGTCATTATGCATCAAAGTGTCTTAAAAAGGGAAAGAAAAATTAGAGCAATGTGATATTGAATTGTATGCTCAAAATGGTGGGATCCATTGGTATGTGGATAGTGGATGTTCCAAGCATGTGATAGGAGACAAAAGGAAGTTTCTGACTTTGAAACCAATTAACAAAGGTAATGTGGCTTTTAGCAACTATTCTCCAGGAAAGATAATTGCAAAAGGAATGGTCAGTCTATCAAATGGAAAAGGTAAGGCCAAAAATGTTTTATATGTTGATGGGCTAAAACATAATCTATTGATTTTGTCTTAGATGTGTGATCAAGGATATGGTGTGACCTTCAAAGCTAAAAGGTGTGAAATCAAGTCCACAGGTATAGGTGAAATAGTTGTTGAGGCTGTAAGAATAGGAAATCATGTGTATGTGCTCAAGGAGAATACATAAAGGTGTTGCTTGACAAATATTGATGAGAGTTGGTTATGGAACAGAAGGCTTGGACTTCTGAACTTTGACCGGATTGTCAAGCTAAGCAAGAAAAATGTTGTTAAGGATTTTCCCTGGCTTTCAAAACTAGAGAACATTATCTTGAAATATTTTCAACTAGGAAAGAAAGCTCGAGTTATTTTTAATGAAAAAGATAACTCATCATCAAAGTCATTGCAACTGGTGCACATGAATTTGTGTAGACCATCCAAAACATAGTTAACCATAGCTACGATTTTATGCTAATAATTGATGATTTTAGCATGATGATATGGCATTAGGGGAATTTTAAGGTCTAAAATGGGCCTCCTAAGAAAAATATACAACCAAAATAAACCTTATAAGAACCAACAGGATTCAAGATGATGGTGTCAACCATGGTGGATGATTCACCATTCTTGGACTAAAACAGTAAAAATAATAGAAATAATAAAAATAATAAAATAATAAAACTACTTTTTTTAACTCATATTTTCAACTTATCTCCCTAACATTTTACTCAAATTTCGAGCAAGAGTACTTGTTGGATGACAAATTTAATTCTTCATCCAAGGAGTACCCATGTTGCATACTTTCGATGGACCCTACTACAAGAAAAATGAGAAATACATAAAAACGTGATTGCAATCACGCTTTTCATGTATTTATCATTTTTTGTAGTAGGGTCCATCAAAAGTATGAAACATGGGTACTCCTTGGACGAGTAATCAAATTATGCATCCAATGAGTGTTTCCACTCAAAATTTGAGTAAACCCATAGGGAGATAAGTTCAAAATACGAGTTGAAAAAAAGTTTTTTTCTTTTTTCCCTCTAAAATTTGATGATGTAATATAATCTTATTTTATTATTTGCACTATTATTTTATAATTTCATTAGAAGACCCATTTTAGACCTCAAAACTCCCTTAATGGTTGCCTTCCTTAGAGAGAAATCTGAAGCTTTTGAGAAATTCAAAGAGTTCAAAGCAATGGCTAAGAACGAATCTGACTACAAAATCAAAAGCATAATGTCAAGCAATGGAGGTGAGTTCACTTTAAAGGAATTTGATGAATTTTGTAAAAATAATGGCATCAAGGGACGATTTAAATTGACATAGACTACCTAGAAAAATGGAGTAGTAGAGAGAGAAAATAGATTAGTGCATCAGTTATCTAGAATGATGACGACAGAAAAGAATGTTCAACAACGATTTTGGGCACAGGCAATTCATACAACAATAGTTATTCTCAACAAAGCTCATTTGAAAACAAATGGTGATAAAACTCCCTATGAGATATGTTGTGATAGACCTACAATAGCTAAACACTTCAAAAAAATTGGCAGTAGATGCAACATTAAGAGAAATGATAAAAAACTTGGAAAATTTAATGCTAGAGGAGATGAAGGAATTTTTCTGGGATATTCACACAACAATAAAGGTTACAGATGTGAAATCAAAGTCACCAAGAGAATCATTGATTGTATTGATGTAAAGGTGGATGAGAATGCTTATCAATAAGTGAAACAACATGAAAAGGCTAGATCTGGTAAACCAATAAGCATTGGTGATGTGAATGATGTGGCAGTTGCAGAAGAAAGTGAGGAAGATCCCTCTAGTCCTCAAGTAAGAGATCCCCCAAGGTATGTACCAAAACATTGATACCCAACTGATCAAATTTTTGGTGAATTAAATTCCGGAGTGCAGATAAGAAGGAAGTTTCTCAATGTCTCTACATAAGCACATGTTGTCACTATTATCCATGGAGGAACCAATAGATATTATTCAATCCAGTCAAGATAAACATTGACTAAAGCCCATGAATGAAGAATTGGATTAGATAGAGAAAAGTCAGATTTAGGAGTTTGTTCCAGGACCTACTAACAATAATGATATTGGCACAAAGTGAGTTTTCAGGAATAAATTAAGTGACCATGGAGAAGGAGTAAGAAACAAGGCCAAGTTGGTATGCAAAGGCTATGCTCAAATAGAAGGCTTGGATTTTTATGAAACTTTTTCTCCTATTGCTAGATTAGAAGCAATAAGAATGTTTTTGGCATTTACTTTCTTTAAAAAATTTAAAACCTATCAAATGGATGTCAAATCTATTTTTCTTTATGGAGAGGTACAAGAGAAAGTTTATATAGAGCAGCCAGAAGGATTTCAGCTAACAGAGAAACCAGATTATGTCTACATACTAAAGAATGTTTTGTATGGTCTCAAGAAAGCCCCTAGAGCTTGGTATTCCAAACTAGATAGGTACCTACTCAAGTGTGGATTCACAAGATGTGTATCTGACAACAACTTATATGTCAAGGAAAAGAATAGAAAACTCATTGTGGTAGTTGTATATGTCGATGATATCATCTTTTCCAGTATTTCAGACTTGCTGAACAGTGAATTTGCAGCTGATATGGAGGTAAAATCCAAGATGTCCATGCTTGGAGAGCTATCATATTTCCTTGGATTGTAGATAGTGCAGACCCCTAAAGGTATTTTTATTTCTCAAGGAAAGTATCTCAAGGAAGTTCTAAAGAAATTTGGCAGGGAAGAATGCTCTTTGGCGAGAACTCCAATGGTGAAAGGTTGCAAGCTTACTAAGATGGATGAATCTCCAGAAGTGGACCAGAACTTATATAGATCCATCATTGGAAACCTTTTATATCTGAATGCTTCAAGACTAGACATCATGCAGGCTATTCTATAGTTGGAATATTTCAAGCAGCTCCCAGAGAAAGGCATCTATTAGAAGCCAAGAGCATCCTTAGATATCTCAGAGCAACACTGGAATATGGTCTGTGGTACCCCACATGTAAATATTTTGCATTTACTTTTTATATTGATGTTGATTGGATAGGACCTGATGTGGATGATATAAAAAGAACAAGTTGTGGTGCTTTATTTCTTGGAGAAACTCTAGTCTCATGGTTAACCAAGATACAAGGTTCCACTTCCTTATCTACAGATGAAGCGAAATATATTACAGTAGATTCTTGTTGTACTGAATCATTATGGATGATGAAAACATTGCAAGATGTACAAGCATTTTATGATCATTCGATCCCCATTATTTGTGACAACACAAGTGCAATAAGCATGTCAAAGAATCCAGTATTTCACTCCAAGATAAAGCATATCCCCATCAAGAATCATTTTTTGAGATATCAAGTTGCAACCTAGATTGTGAAGTTAGATTATGTTCCTACCAAAGAACAAGTTGCCGATATCTTCACCAAGCCATTTCCTAGAGAACAATTTGAGTACTTGAGGCAAATATTGGGAGACATTTCTTTTGCCTCCCTTCACTATCTCCTACTCCAAGAGGAAGCAAGGAATATCCTGTATTTTCAACATATTAAGGTGAAGCTTCTAGGTCTATAGAATCAACATAACAGAGAAGATTTTTTGACCATATAAGCATGGTGATATGGGGGGCATGTTGTTGTCTTTTCCATCAATGACAAAGGGGGAGAGATCTAGTGGAATCAAAAAATATAAAAGAATGGGGGAGAGATCTATGGAAGGAGAAATAGTGGTGATCAGGCACAACAACAATACCAATAACAATACAATAGCAGCAAAGGTTTATCTCAGGGGGAAAAACACTCATGTTTTGCTAAGGGTGTTCCTAAAAGAGAAAAAGGTGTTTTGTTTGATTTTGATGTTGCCATCAATTCCAAAGGGGGAGAATGTTGGAAATATGTTGTCATTGATGTCAATAGGTGACAACAGGTGTTAGTAGGAGGCACACGTGTCAAAGAAATGCCTCAAGGAGTAGGTTCTAGCCACATAAGAAGGGAAAAAGATAAGAATCAATGTTGTGGATTTGGATCCATTTATAGAGCATTAGACCATCTCATATGTAGGTGTAAGACACACATATGTATATAGCATTGAAAGATATTTCCAACAATATATGGAAGTTCTGAAAAGGCCTCCTGGATCATAACATATAGCCAATCAAATTCTGGTGACCCCAAGGCCTTCATAACAGAGTTAAAGGTGGGTGGAGTCTTTGGTGTTCAACTAAACTTGGCACAAGTGCCAAATTGGCGCCAAGACTAGAAAAGCCTCTAAGCAAGAGCTTCAAGTAGACATGGAAACAATAGATTGGTGGTTGGATGGAGCCCACTCAATGGACTTACCATGATGGTATTTGTTATAAGTCCGAGGTCTAACCAACTAGGATGCATTGAGCAGGTGGAGCCCACCTGACATTGGTAGCCTAGAATATTGGAAAGGACACACATGGTTAAGCACTAGGCTATGTGGAAACTTTCCAACAAAACCATAGATAAAGGTCTTTATGGTCATGGGAAATGGTTTCTCACATAGTTGATCATAGAGATCAATGACAAAGAGCTACTTTGGAGACACTCTTCCTAAAACCACAATCCGCTCATGAGTGGAGTCGAGGAAAAAATACTTGAACTCGATGGTTTTTAGAAAAATGAAATAACAAAGGAAATGGTAACAAAACAAGGCCTCAGAGGATATTTTCTCTCCTCTAAGAGGACAGGTGGAAGCTCTTGATTGGCCTAAACAACAGAGGGTAGTAACATCAACATTAGCCAATAAGAGGAGGACACATGGCATGCAAATTTGGCATTTTTGGGAGCCCAAAGCGCCCATTTTTGGGTGACATGTGCCACCACTCTAGAGGAGCCAGGTGTCCCTAGTGATGTCAACATGATTCCATCTTGGTAAGATTAGCCCAAAAGATTTAAAAAGTGCACAAGAGGTAATGTCAAGAGGTGGGTGTCAGAACACGTCGACAGACAACACAAAGTGACAACCAATCAGAGAAGTGTGGGAGGACCCCACGAGAAAAATCAAATTGTAGGACAAGAGCCTAAAAGATTTAATTTTGTTAATTTAGTGATAGTGCCAGGCAGAAGGCACTGAACCACAGAGGAAGAGTGATAACCAATGAAATGAGAAACGGATGGTTCCCATAGACATGTCAACCCATTGGAAATACCCTAAAGGGTGAATAAAGGCACTGTTAAACAAAGCGCCGATATTTTGGGGGCTTTAAGCTAAATGCCCATACATGGCCCTATGCCACTGGTAGAAACCAAGGGCGCAGATGATATAAAGAGCTTCGAAGGCTCTGAGAGCGGCTAAGTGCCAACTCAGTGGATTGTTTCATGTAGAAGCAAAGGGGCCGGGAGATAGGAAGCTTTGAAATTTGGGTTGATGGGCGGTCACCTTGCATAGAGGCATGACCAACAATGTGAAGCCATTAAAGAAAGAAAAAGGCTCCTGATAGGACTTAAAAGGGCTTAGTGCCCAAAGCCTAAGCCGATGGTCTAAAGACCTGGTCTTATGGTGGAAAAAGATGTAAACGACCGAGAGATGAGGGGATTAAAGGAGAAAAGGCATAACTTCTAGTTCGACTGTAGGTTTTTACAATCACTCCAAAATTGAAAAATAGATAAAGATAGAGGAACACTGCTAAATTATGTAAAAATCTACAACGAAAAAAAAAAGTAGAAAACCTTAGCTCAAGTTGCATAAAAGGTTGTAAAGGTCATTTTGACTTGGAGATTAAGCCCATAATAGAAAACACAGTGCAAAAGACTAAAATAAGTAGGACAAAGGAAAAAAATAAGGCTTCGTGCACAAATTCAAAAATAAACAAAGCCAAAGTTGGCAAAAAGAAAACTCTATAAAAGCAGCTCTAATCAAGAAAAATTGACACAAGTTTTCATAGACAGAGCTTCTGGTGCAATGAGATGTTAATACGATGTTCACAGTAATCAAACATTTTTGTAGATGTTTTTGAGTGGTGACTGAGATACATTGTTTTTTTATAAAAGCAGGTAAGGTAATCATTGATCCTAGTATGAAAATGGATGAAATATGGAATAGTGAGTATCTAAAGAAAGTTGTAGGTTGTTGGTTAGGGGCTAGTGCTCCTTCTAGTGGATGTTGGAGAATAGTTAAGGTTGTAGCTCCATTTAGTTCTAGTTAATAAATCATGGAGTTGTAGCTTCCTACTCATTGTAGCCAGAGAAATTGTAACAAGTTGTAGCTTTCCCTATGAATGAATTGAAGAGAAGTTATGAAAGTTACTTGTTCTTGTGTGTTCCATTGTGATTGTTGACATTAATCTATATTATGGTTATTTAATTTATTTCTGAATTATTTAATCATGAATAAAAAGTAAAAGGAATTTTTAATTTAGTAAAATTTCTACACTATTGATTCACCACCCCCCCCCCTCTCAGAGTTATCATGGTTTCCACTAACTTCCTAAGGGAATTTCTCTGAAATATGAAGATAGAGGCTGATTTCAAACATTTGATTATGATCACATCCCATTCCATTGTAGAAAATGTCATAAGCATGGACATTTATTATGTGACTTCCCCCTCAATGAACCTAAGAAGGATCCAAAAGATTCAAAAACAACAGATGGATATGGATGCACAAAATTAACCTCCAGAAAGCAAAAAAAAATATACAACCCCAACTACTCACAAAATATATGCAATAGGAAACAAATTTGAAGTGTAAGAAGAACTATCATAAGAACCCAAAAATCCATAGTAGGAGAACATATTGGAAAACCCCCCAAACAAGTTGGACAAAAAAACTATGGAAGAGCATAGGCATGGAAAAATTGAATCCACCCCAAGTGAGGCTACAACACAACTAGAACCATAGTAACTAGAGGACACCCACATGATAGAGGAGGATGAGTTCACTAACATAGAAGGGTTAGATCTAATGGCCATAGAGGATGCATGTTGACATAATGAACTAGACACCATCCCCTTCAAGCAGATCAATCTCCTAGTTGTAGCACTACAAAAGGAAAAAGCCTCACAATGGCTACGTGTTCAGACCATCATCATGAAAAGAAGGGAAAAAAGTGGCAAATAATTCAAGAAAAGAGGTAAAAAATCAACCCTCCAATGCATAGACACCTTGGGAAGAAAGTTGGTTGACTCGGGATGGTACAAGTAGATCTCAAAGATCTACACTACCAAAAGAAATATCTCCTCATGAAGGTAATTTCCTAGAACGTAAGGGGTCTGAATAAACCTTCCAAACAATGTGTTCTTCATTGGAAGATCTAATAGGATCTTCCAACAATCTTGCTTATTCAATAAACCAAATGTTCTAGCTCAATTTTTGAATCTACCATGTCTAGATTATGGAAGAAAACTACAACCATAGTAGCTCATATTGAAGGAGCATTGCAAGTCTTAATGTTTCTTAGGGCTATATTCTTCTTTTCTTAGATAGTTACATTTCGTTATTTACACATTGAATTCACCCCACAATATCATAACATTATTCAACAACATATGCAATTATATATAAATAAAAATATCGTCATCAATGCATTGAAACATAAAGGAACAATAGAACAAAAGAATTCACACATAGAGACACCAAGATTGGTCGAAGGCCAGGGAAAAACCCCACAAGGGGGAAAACCGTTTCAAATTCTTCTTCTTATTAGATTTTCATTGAATTTTTAGCAAAGAGACAATACAATGATCCATATCTTCAACTAGATATCTTCAACCACAAAACTATCCAATAAAATCAACTAAACAACATCTAATAGATGAACCCAATAATGCTAATAATCAAGAACCTTGATTCAGAAGCCTACGGTAAACTATATATATCTATGATCAACTGCCAAATTATTCAGTCAATTGATGAAATAAAACCCTATTTTCTAGCCACAAAGAGAGAGTGTATATGCATGTGGTTGAAACCCTCCAACCACATGCATAGGCTTGCATGCCCATGGTTGCAACTGAAAATTCCACGTGACAACCCTGCAGCTGTAAATCAAAACCCTAGATCTCACTTGCGAGATTCAAACCCTTGAATTTCAGACCTATATGGACCAATCTCCTTGAACCATTTCAGACTTGTTGGAACCAAATCAAAGAAATAAGAATGATCGATCATCTCCAAATGAGGTTAACTTGACTTGTATTTATAGCGATCCAAGGGTGTCTAATTCATTTTGGGTCGACTTATCCTGTTTGTGCACATGTGGGTTTCCATATAAAAATATATTTTTCCTTAACCAAATTAAATTCTTCCAAGGGATAGGAGGAGTATTTCTTGATGAGGAGGGTTTCCCAAAGGAGGGAATTTGTCTATGAGTTGCCAAAAATTAACACTCACTCTCAGCTACGGAGAAATTACTGACTACAACATATGTCTCATCATAAATATCTCATCATCATCAAATGTCATCTTTGCTCATCTCTTCTCATCCATGCTCATCTTCGCTCTGCTCATATGTTGAATACTCTCTAATATAAAAGAAGAATAATTTGACATTGGACGGGACCCAATCTACCACCCTCTATCCATCAGGGAACTACTTCTACCACCCAGAATCACTGTCAGTGGGAAGCCAATGTTGCTACCCAGAAATCTCTGCGAGCAGGAAGCCAATACTGCGACCCAAGAAACTCTTCCAACGAGGATCCAATGCTACCACTTGAGAAACAACAAACAATAGGAGGGATGCCACTTACCTCAAAAGGTAAGGATTGCACCTTTCCCAATGCTTAGTGATAATAGGAGGGATACCACTTACCACAAATGGCAAAGATTGTGGCTATCTTATTATCTGCTGATCTTCCCAACTTGAGCCTTAAAACTTAGTGGTAGAACACATGCATCTCTAGCTTGAGTGGGATGCCACTTACCATAAATGACAAGGATTGTGCCTAACTCAAGCAGCCAACACCCATTGGCCAGATGGGTGGGAAAGATAAATGCCAACTAGGGTATACTCCACATATACCAAGATAGGGGAGAAACATCTTCCACCCTATGGGTGACAGATAGGGGTGGTACCCTATTGCCCATGGATCCCTCAACTCTAGGATCCCTACATCTCAATTCCTCATCTTGGGATCTCATACAAAGGGGAAGGGTTGACTCATTTCCCTTGATTATCCAAACCCTTACCTAGGAGGGTCACATCCATCAATCCAGCTGCTCTGTGTAGATTATAAACATATCAACATGCTCATATCCAATACCAGCTTAACCAACTCACTAAAGAGTTCAATCACACTTATTTATCCTCCCTCTCACAAAGGCAAAAACCACAAGCCTAACATTGTCTTATATAACAACATCATCTCAATCTATGAAGATATCTTGGTCCTAAATACATACGAGATTCTTTTCCAATCCAATCCCACTCTTGTTATTGCAATATATAACTGTCATATCTAGAACTTTCTTAAACAAATCTCCAAAGATCTTCCTTAACCAAACTTCCCCTTAGCTAGCCTTGTTAGCAATAATATACTCAACTTGGGATGTGCTTAAAGCTACAAACTTCAATTTCTAGCTCATCCATGATATCATTGTAGATCCCAAGCTAAAGCAACACCTAGATGCGCTCTTTTTATTTCCAACGCAATTATCAAAGTATCCATGCAGAATCATATCTCAATAAGTATATCTCACAATCTTTCATCTCGAACTCAAAGGCCAAATCCCTCTTACACTCAATCATTAGAGACTCACTACATTCCAAGAATAGATTGTCAACATATAAAATTAAAATCAAAGGCATACCTTGGACCAATTTAGAGGTTTGGATTGGAATTGATTCCAGTCTTCACTAAGTAGTTGTCAATGTGGACATGCTGGGCTAGGGGAGATTTCTTCAAACCATACAATGCTTTCTTCTCATAGAACTATCCATCATCTACTCCATGTATGTAGGTTTTTCATACCCCCAATTCACTCTTGGTATTGTGCATATGATTTTAGTTTTTGTATCCTATAGGCTCAACCACACCCATAAGACTTATTCCTTATGGTTGGGAGGCTTATAATCACACCCTTAATCCTCTATCCTAACGGTTAGGGATTGGACTAGGAGAAACTTTCTTTTCTCAAATCAGAACTTGCCAAAACTTCTTCAACAACATCAAATGGTTATTCATGTCCAAAATCCTTCCTTCAATAGTCAAGTGTCTTCTTTCAAATAAAAATATGTGTTAAAATATCATGAAGAGTTTCTCCCTCTAAATGGGAAGCCACTTTAGTCGTCATCATTCAAAACATCAACTTGTCTATCATAATACTAGCATGCATCAACAAAAATGTTAGATCATGAAATCAAATAATATCAGATTCTCAGACATATATTCATCATAGTCATAGCAAATCATAATCAACTATTTCATTATCATGTCACCAAATATTCATCAAATATTAGTGTCATATAATTTTAGCATCTGACAAGTGTATCTTCATACTTTAAGAATCATAATCACAACATTACTTATTTATCACATTACTCAATCAGGTTAGAGCATCCATTTTTGTCACATTGTCAAATTTACCAAGCTTATTAAAATCAAGGTCAACAAGAAGATCCTGAATATAAATCTTATTGTTACACTTTTATCATCAAGGTTCCCATGCTTAACACAACCATTAACAACAATATCAAGTCACAATATATCAAAATTAATGCATCTAGGAAATTCATCATGTCAAAATTGACAAATATCAAGTGCATCAATATATCACATGTACCAAAGATCAAACTTACTTTCACATGCATGCATAAGTCATTTATGAAGGTGATATTCTGATTATATATCAAGGCTTACCCTACCATCCAATATTGCAGCTATAATATTAAAACAATGTATTATACATACCTTGTAACATTCATATACCTTTGCGACTTATAGTTTCTTTTTGTCACTGGCAACTCTTTCCTTTTCCATTATCAACTCTTCTCTTCTCACAGTAGCTTTCTTTTCCTAAAACTTAGATGATCCTCAAGAAGGATCTGGTTATCACATCTCATCTATAGGTTAGAAGAATCCACATACTCAAATATGTGGGAAGGAACAATTAATTCAATAATCCTAAACAAGAATAGAATCATAAAGAAGTAACATAAATCTAAAAAGGTACTTATGTTTAATGATGTTAGGTCCCTATAATACTAGTGATTCCCTCATTACCATTCTCATTATAGCCCTTATTGTTATTGTTGTGCCCCTTTTGTCCCCATATTGTTATTATTGTGCCCCATAGATGCCTACTATTGTTATTTTTGTGCCCTTATATTATTATTGTTATGTCGACTTTGGTTATATTGTGATCCCTTAGACTCCTATATATAAAAAGGTGGTTTTGTCATTTGTATCATCCAAGAATTGTTCATTTGTGTAATTTAAAGGAGGTTTCCCCCTCAAAGAGGCTTATTTCTATGTTGTTGATCTATCTTTTCTATCTATTTGTGAGCTAGCTTCATAACATTTGGTATCATAGCTTTGGATTCTAGGGTTTTGTTGCTCCAAATAGGTCATCATGGAAAGTTCACTATAATTTTTTTTATGAGACATTTCAGAATCTAAAAAAAATCCAATTGATCCGAAATCAATTTGAACCTTGGGTTCGAACTTTAGATCTTTTCACACTATATTTTTGGAGATATGATCCAAGGAAGTTAGGGTTTTTGTAGGATCCCTAATTATATCTCAAATAGGTGACCTAGGGAAAATCATCATAAATTTTCTTCTAAGCATCATATTGAAATATCATAAGAATTTACAGAAAGAGGAAGGCCTTTAGTTTTCTTTGTATCATTTTCAGGTCCTAAGGTCAAAACAATGACATATGGCACTTTGTACAAGTTTGCTCTATTGAACCAGTCTATAATTGGGTCATCGTGGGAGAGTCAACATAACTCTTCCTTGGAGAATCCAATTTTGATCAGAATTGCAGGGTTAGAAAGAGGACTCAGTGGGATAATGTAAGAAGAAATTTCAGATCTTTGAGTTCCAAAATGACAGAGATACATCAGATTCAATATTGAGATCCTAAAAAGTGAAAAAAAGTGTGTAGTTTTAAAAAAAAAATTCATAAGTTTGGTTTGAAAAATTAGTTTGAAGGAATTCAAAGGGCATAATGAAGCATTATTATCATTAATTGATGCCCCGAAAAAAGAAAATGGAAACAACTAGTAAGAAACCTGAAACCTCAAGCATGAATCATGAAGAAGAGGAAGAAATGCAACATGATATATCAAAATTGCAAGACCAAGTGCAACAAAATTCACTCTCACAAAAGGTAACAGAAGCTAGGATGGATGGTTTAAAGAAAGACGTAGAAGCTAAGATGTATGGTGTGGAAGCTAAGATGGATGGTTTAAAGAAAGACGTAGAAGCTAAGATGTATGGTGTGGAAGCTAAGATGGATGGTTTAAAAAAGGGCGTGGAAGCTAAGATGGATGGTTTAAAGAAAGGCATAGAAGCTAAGATGAATGGCATGGAAGCTAAGATGAATGGCATGGAAGTTAAGATGGATGGCATGGAAGCTAAGATGGAAGATTTGACAAATTTTCTACAAGAAATTATTACTAATGGTGAAACGGTAGTAAAGGAAACTCATGATGAGAACAAAATACATGTTAATTATGATTTCATAGACTCTAATGTTGGATTGAAGACCCACCATGTTCCAAATATCAATATGAGGAAGTTTGATGTCAAGGATCTCGTAACATGGATACTATAGATGGAGCAGTATTTTGATCACCATAATGTGCAAAACACACAAAATGTACACATTGCAACTTTATATTTGGAACCAAATCAGTTTGTATGGTATCAATGGCTTTTATCTCGTAAGAAAATTGTCACTTGGGAAATTTTTACAGATGAAATGATAGCACATTATGAGGATACAAAAAGCAACATTTTTTTTAGCCAATTGATAAATATCAAACAAAAGGGTTCAATGATGAAACACATTGATGACTTCCAAGAATTGAATATAAGGGTAAAAGATATTCTAGAGGAGCATAGGATTGATTTGTTTATAGGGACTTTAAAGGATAACATCCAACCTAAGGTTCACCTTTGGGAACCTGATTCATTGGAGAAGGCATTCAGGTTGACAAGAAAAATGGAAAGCAAAATTATGGGAACAAGGAAGCCTACCACTCACAATTATAAAGATGGAAGTGTTGTTACCCCTAGCCTTCCACAACCTACAAGGTTGACACCACAGCAATTGGAAGAAAAAAAACAAAAGGGCTTTGTTACAATTGTGATAGCAAATACACTATAGATCATAAGTGTGCAGAGAAGAAATTAGTTTACATAGATTGTGAAGAGGAGGAAGAAAAGGCACAAGAAACATCAAAAGAAGAGGATATACACTAGGAACAAACCCTAGAGAAAGAAGAAATGAATCCGACCATATCTTGTAATGCATTGGCTAGAATTACCACTCCTCAAACTATCAATATAGAAGGGCAGATAAAAAGAAAAAGGTAATAGTGTTGATTGATTCAGGTAGTACCCATAATTTTATTCATTGTAAGATGTCCCGGGAATTGAATTGCTTCCCTTATCCAACACCAGAGTGTCAAGTGATGGTTGCAAGTGGAGGAACCATAGATTGCTCTGGAAAGTGCCATAATATCAAGCTATCCATGGGAGAATATGTATTGAATAGCCTAATGCTTTCCATTCCAATGGGTGGTGCTGATGTTGTGATGATGATAATGATGATGATGATGATGATGGTTAACGTCCATTGAGACCAAACTTTGGTCTATCGGACCTAAAGAAACAAATTATTTAGTTTGATTTAAGATTTTATTTCTATGCCAAAAAGCTTGGAGAGAAGCCTCCCAAGCTCACTATAATTTTCACATCGTAAAAGGCCAGGAAGGTCAGTATTGTGACAAAGATTATGAAACTGAGATCTAGTGTTGTTGTACGTGGGGCACTCTAAGAGGAAGTGGTTTTCATCCTCAATGTACTAGGAGTCCAATGGCTACAATCCTTGGGTACACTAGCTTTTAATTTTCAAGAACTTTTTAGGAAATTGTATTCAAAAGGAAAGGAAGTTGAATTAGAGAGTACCACAGGGAAACCGAGAAAGATAATCAGCCTAATGAAATGACAAAGCTTCTAAAGAAATAACAACAAGGCATAATTTCACAATTATGTTCACTGGAGGTTCCCACATCGAAATCATCTATTTCTCTAGATCTCCAAAAAGTCTTGGACAATCATTCCAAAGTATTTGAGACTTCCAAAGGCCTCCAACCTATTCATGATCATGATCATGCTATTCATTTTATTCCAGGAAGTGTTCCTCCAAACATCAGGCCTTACAGATATCTCTATGCCCAAAAGAGTGAAATTGAATGTATGGTTGTAGAAATGCTAGAGACTGGTATAATTCAACCTAGTCAAAGTTCTTTCTCTGCTCCAGTGGTATTGGTTCACAAGAAGGATGGATCATGGTGCATGTGTCCAGATTATAGGGAGCTCAACAAGCTCACTATTAAAGATAAAGTTCTCATTCCTGTCATTGATGAATTATTGGATGAGTTGCATGGCTCAATTTACTTCACCATGTTGGATCTTCATTCAGGATATCATCAAATCCGAATGAAGACTGAAGACATTTCGAAAACAACATTTAGAACTCATGAGTGTCATTATGAATTTTTGGTCATGCCTTTTGGACTTACGAGTGCACCTTCTACATTTCAAGGTTTGATGAATTTCATTTTCAAGCCCTTCCTTAGAAAATTTGTGTTAATATTTTTTGATGATATACTAATCTAGAGCAAGTCTTGGAAGGATCATGTTCAACATGTTAGCATGGTGCTCAAACTATTGGAGGAGAAACAATTATATGCAAAAAGATCCAAATGTTTCTTTGGAGTACAAGAGGTGGAATATCTGGGTCATATTGTATCTCATGAAGGTGTTAAGGTAGACCCTAGAAAAAATAAAACCATTAAGGAATGGAAAATCTCCACATCCATAAAGCATCTGCGAGGATTTCTTGGGTTCAGAGGGTATTATCACAAGTTTGTTAATAATTATGGGAGAATAGCAACACCTCTAACAACATTATTGAAGAAAGATGCATTTTCATGGACTCCAGAAGCAAAAATGGCCTTTGAACATCTTAAAGAGGCAATGTTCCAAGCATCGGTATTAGCTACACCAGACTTCACAAAAACCTTTATTGTGGAATGTGACACCTCAAGAAATGGAATTGGTGTTGTTTTAATGCAAGAAGGAAGACCCATTGCTTTCAAAAGTTGTCCAATCAAAGGAAAGTATTTACAAAAAGCTATTTATGATAAGGAAATGTTGGCAATACTACAAGCACTTAAGAAATGGCGACCCTACCTAATGGGAAGACACTTCAAGGTAAAAACGGATCATGATAGTCTTAAATACTTTTTAGAATAGAGATTATCTTTAAAAGAGAAGAAAAAATGGGTCACAAATATGTTGGGTTATGACTTTGAAACCATCTACAAAAAAGGGAAGCAAAATGTTGTGGCAGATGCACTCTCAAGAAAGGATAAGGATGTGGAAGCATTTCTTTGCACCATTTCTATTATCCAACCAGATTGGATAAATGAAGTAAGGGATGAATGGAAGAATGATAAAGAAGTGTGGGAACTCATTCAAAAGATACAACAAGATCCTAGTGCGTCTGATACATTTAGCTGGAAAAATGATTCATTATGGTACAAAGATCGGTTATACCTATGTAAGAATTCCCAACTCAAACAAAATATTCTTAGGGAATTGCACACCTCTCCCTTAGGAGGGAACTCAGGATTTCTAAAAACTTACCACAGGGTCAAGAAGGAATTTTTTTGGGATGGCCTTAAATCGGATATTCAAAAGTTTGTGGCGGAATGTTTGGTTTGCCAACAAAATAAAGTTGAAACAATTAATACCCTAGGTCTATTAAAACCTTTATCCATTCCAAGCCAATGTTGGGAGGAGGTTTCAATGGATTTTATCACAGGTTACACAAGTTCGAAAGAAAGAGTGTTATCATGGTGGTATTTTGACAAACTTACCAAGTATGCACACTTTTATGCATTATCTCATCCATTTAAAGCAAGTACAGTTTCTACTACATTTATGGAAACAATTAAAAAGCTACATGGAAACCCAAAGATTATTGTAAGTGACAGAGATCTCATTTTCACTGGAAATTTTTGGACATAATTATTTTCTTGTCTTATTACTTAGTTAGCTCATAGCTCATCTTATCATCCTTAATCTGATGGGCAAACTGAGATAGTAAACAAATGTTTGAAGTATATCTTAGTTGCTTTGTATATGATAAACAAACATAATGGGTGAAATGGTTGCCTCTGGCTGAATGGTGGTATAACACTTCCTTCCATACTGCAGCAAAAATGACCCCGTTTATGGCACTTTATTGATATCATCCACCATCCATCACATCATATTTAAGAGAAATTTCTAAGGTTCAAGCAGTGGAAGATCACATCGAGCATCAACAACAAGTTTTCCAACTCTTAAAGGATAACCTCACTTTGGCACATAATAGAATGAAATGACATGCATATCAACATTGCAGCGAATGAATTTTTGTTGTAGGTGATTGGGTATTCCTTTGGAAACAACCATATAAACAAATGTCCCTCAAGCAAGCTAAGAAGGATATTAAATTATCACCAAAGTATTATGCTCCATGCAAGGTGTTGCAAAAGATAGGTACTATGGCATACAAATTGGAGCTTCCTGCAGCTTCCCGAGTGCACCCAGTTTTCCATGTTTCATGCTTAAAGAAGGTTATAGGTGACAAGCTCCCAGTTCAAACAATATTGCTAGAACTTGATGAGGAAGGAAAAATCATATTGGAACCTGAAGCAGTCATAGAAACAGGAACTCGACAGCTGCGAAATCAATCAATTTCATAGTATCTCATAAAGTGGAAGAACTTACCCACTGAAGATTCCTCATGGGAGGATGAGAATTTTATACAGAAGCATCGAGAGCTACTCAAGCGTTGGGGATAACACTTTTTTGAAGGATAGGGGCATGTTAGTTCCCTATAATACTAGTGATTCCCCCATTACTATTGTCATTGTAGCCCTTATTGTTATTATTGTGCCCCTATTGTCCCCATATTGTTATTATTGTGCCCCATAGATGCCCACTATTGTTATTCTTGTGCCCTTATATTATTACTGTTAGGTTATATTTGGTAATATTGTGACCCCTTAGACTCCTATATATAGGAAGGAGGTTTTTTCATTTGTATCAGCCAAGAATTATTCATTTGTGTAATGTAAAGGAGGTTGCTCCCTTGAAGAGGCTAATTTATAAGTCATCGATCTATCCTTTATATCTATTTGTGAGTTGGTTTCATAACAAATGAGAGGTGATCATCTTCCTCCTGAACGAGACTTGGCTTCAATATTTTCATCGACTTCATCAACAATGATGCCTAATTGAGACTATCCCATCTAGGGTTACACTAAATCTGACACAAGTGTTATAACAACTTTTGATTGATCATCTAGGGTTTCAAAACTACAAAGCCCAACCCATTATCTTATCGCAAGGTTTCTTCCAAACGCTAAACTTATGATTTCCATCAAACTCTAATAACCAAATTTCCTAGGGTTTCCTTCAAACCCTAGCATTCTTTTAGTTCTCCTCCATCTTCTCTTGCTTCCATCAACAATGTCTTCTTAGGGGTGATCTCAATGACTTTTCTTCAGCCCAGCTCTGATCCCATGTTAATTTTTCTTAGGGCTATAGTGTTATTTTCTTTAGATAATTTCATTTCATTACTTACACATTGAATTGACCCCACAACATCATAACATTATTCAACAACATATGCAATTATATAGAAAGAAAAATATCTTCATCAATGCAGTATAACATAAAATAACAATAGAAGAAAAACATTCACACATAGACACTAGGATTGGTTGGATACTGGGGAAAAACCCCAGCAGGGGGGAAACCTTTCAAATTATTATTCTTATTAGATTATCATTGAATGTTATAGAAAAGAGAGAGTACAATGATCCATACATTCAGCCCCAAAACTATTCAGCAAAATCAACTGAACAACATCAAAGAGATGAGCCCAGTAATTCTAATAATCAAGAACTCTAATTCAGAAACCTGTGGTCAACTATCCATATATGCAGTCAACTTTTTAGGTCCCTGTAATACTATTGTATCCCCCTTATTGTTATTTTTAGTATACCCCCCTATTGTTATTTTTGTGCCCATGTATCCCCCATATTGTTATTATTGTGCCACATAAAAGCCCACTATTTTTATTGTTGTGTTTTACATTATTATTGTTATGTAGGCTCTGATTATATTATGATCCCTTAGACTTATATCTATAGAGAGCAGGTATTATCATTTGTATCATCCAAGAATTGCTCATTTATGTAATGTAAAGGAGTTTTCCTCCTCGAAGAGGATAATTTTTAAGTTGTTGATCTATATTTTCTTTTGTTTTGTAAGTTGGTTGCATAACATTTGGTATCAGATCAAGTTCCCATTCCTGTCATTGATGAATTTTTGGATGAACTACACAGAGAAATTTACACCAGTTTTCCATGTTTCATGCTTAAAGAAGGTTATCGGTGACAAGATCCCAGTTCAAACAGTGTTTCCAAAACTTGACAAAGAAGGAAAAATCATATTTGAGCCTAACGCAGTCACGGAATGAAGAACCCAACAACTATGAAATTGACTAATTTCAAAGTATATCATTAAGTGGAAGAACTTACCCACTGAAGATTCCACTTGGGAGGATGAGAATTTTATACAAAATTATCTGGAACTACTCAAGCATTGAGGAAAACACTTTTTTGAAGGAGAGGGGCATGTTAGGTCCCTATAATACTATTGTATCCCACTTATTGTTACTATTAGTGTAGCCCCCTATTGTTATTTTTATGCCCATGTACCCCCATATTTATGTTGTTGTGCCCCATACAAACCCACTATTGTTATTATTGTGCCCTTACATTATTATTGTTATCTAGGCTCTGATTATATTGCAACCCTTTAGACCCCTATATATACAAATGAGGTATTATAATTTGTATCATCCAATAATTTTTCATTTATGTAATGTAACTAAGGTTCCCCCCTCAAAGAGGATAATTTTTAAGACATTGATGTATCTTTTTGTCTGTTTTGTGAGTTGGTTGCATAACATAACTACCAAATTTTGCGGTCAACTGATGAAATAAAACCCTAGTTTCCAAATGCACAGAAAGAGTGTACATGCATGTGGTTTAAACCCTCCAATTGCATGCATAGACCTTCATGTTTGCATTTGGAAATGAAAATTCCATGTGACAACCGTACTGCTGCAAATAAAAACCCTCTATCTCACATACGAGCTTTAGACCCTGCAATTTGGGACCTGTACGAACCAATCTCTACGAGCAACTTCAGAACTATGTGAGCCAAATCAAAGAAAGAAGAATGATTGATCATCTCCAAATGAATGTCGCTTGATTTGTATTTATAGCCATCCAAGGGTGTCTAATTCCTTTTGGGTTGACCCGCGTGTTTTATTCACATGTGTGTTTCCATATTAAAATATATTTTTCCTTAAACAAATTAAATTCTTCCAAGGACTAAGAGGGTTATTTCTTGATGAGGAAGATTTTCCAAAGGAGGGTATTTGTCCCTGAGCTACCAAAAATTCGCACAGAGGCCTAGGTAGTTTCTAGGATCTGACTTAGATTTACATAGAAAGTTAGTCTCAAGAAAATTTTATTCTTACTGTCTCTTTTCACTTGTTGGGAATGGATCTATATTCCTATCTCTCCAATGTGTATGGGCCTCATACCCTTGAAAGGAAACAGGAAATTCTCATGCATCTCCACTCCCTCCAATCCTAGGTGGACTCCCAGAGACGGATAATCAGGGAAGCATTACAAGGAAAATACCTTTTAGCGGAGGTTATAACTAAATTTTTTAGTGTTATAAAATTGGCAAAAATTGTCAAAAAAACATTCATTACATTATCTATTTGTGGTAGTAGATGTTTTAGTGGAGATGATAACATAACTTCATCACAACTAAAAAATATGGGCAACGAAAGGTTTTAGTGGATGTTTTCTTAGTGATGTGCTTAATGGAAGAATCACACCAGTGCGCTACTAATATGAAAGCACCATTGTTGTAAGTCTAAATAAAAGCACTAGACTGGAAAAAAATGTATGGAGCACTAGTGCATTGAATTTATAAAAGCATTAGTGCTTTAATAATAAAAATCCATTGGCTCATATAATTTATGATACTATGCACCAGAGCATTGAATGAAAAAAACACTGATGCCTGAAAAGTATACTTCCCTGGAGCTTATTTCTTCCAAAAACACCCTAGGCAATACTTTTTAGGAAGGGAACTAGGGCATGAGAAAGAATATTGTAGCCTCGGTGCTTTTATCTTCTCCAACACACCATGTAGTTATGCGTAACAATGCACTAATTCTGATGAGATGTACAAACAACACCGGTGCTTGAAACTTATAACGCCCCGGTGCTTATAAATGCCCTAATGTTATAATTCTCACAAAAGACACCAAGGTAGGTAAACAAATATTGAAGTATTAGTGATTTTACATAATCTAACACACCAATGCGTTAAAGGTAACGATGCACCTGTGTGTTAAAGGTGAATCACACTAATGCATATTTATTTTACAAATGAATAGGGATACCATTTTTTAATATTGTAAATATAGTTGTTGAAAAAATCGTATTCGTAGCGGTGCACATTAATATACAATGCCATAAATCCATTTTGTTTTTTTTAGAAACATCGACCTATGATAATGCAATTATTGTGATTTTTTAAAATTTGTTATTCATCGAAAAAACAACATATATCTTATAATAGTATTCATATAAATTAAATTTTGATTAGTGCATTTGTATACGATGTTTGGAATAATTTGTTATAACATCATATTTCACATCTCTTCATTAGAATAATTAATCATCCATATATTTAATTAGTGTTGTAACATTTTACAGTGACATTGGACAACACAATAGAATAAATTAAAATGTATTTTATAATATATGAATAAGAATATCTTTTCAATAGAAAATGGGATAGTTGCCCCTTATCTTTCAATTGGGACACTATGTCCATTACATTAAACAATATGTCTGATTTTCATAGACAATTATTTAAAAAAAATACAATAGCTTGCATTGATATCCAAATATATCATCATTATTCATTGGAATTGTTGTTAGTGCTCGAGCTACTTCCATGACTTGGGTTATTTGGATGAATGTTTTTTTGATTGCGTTAATCGTTTTCATTTTCTTGATCAAATTCTATCTGCAAACATAAAAATAAAGTGTAATGAGTGTATCTACATTGGTGAGAACACTGAAAATTGAAATAAATAATATATGTCAATTTAAATCAAATAAAAATGTATTGTAGCAAGAAGTGAGCCCTGAATTGTGCACATTCCTTCAAAACCAAATTTCATGCCTTGTTTCAACAGCTCTTCTATTGGCATAGTTCCATACATTATTTCCTCCAAGTTTTATACTCCATAATAAATCATAGATTTAATATAGAGGATTATTTTGTTTTATTAATTATAAATTAAGAGAAGTAAAACAACATAAAAACTTACAAATTCCATAATTAATTTTTGATATGCCAACATACACTCACAACCCATATCTAACCCAATGTCAATCAATTCTTGGGATGGCTCTTCTTTATATGTTAGCACCTGTTTTAAGACATTCAAGGATGGTTGTTGTAAAAAAAACTCGAAAAATACAAAAATGAAATCTTAAGTTGTTATAAGGAAATATTAACAATTACTCAAAAAATTTGATATCAACCCTTTTCTTCCTTGTCATCCCGTTTTATGTGTTGAATGAGTTCCATTTTTTTTTTTTTTTGCAAGAGAATACTTGAAATTTACTATTTAATGCTAAACTATTTTTTTTATATGTGCCTAATAAAAAAAATCAATGATTGCATACATTTGAAGCACGTTGTTAGTGAGATGGATCCTCTTGTGATGCAATTATGTCCATTTCCTTGACCATATTCGTGTACATTTTTTTGGACATTCCCACTGGCATGTTTCAGATATCAGGTCATTGATCCTTTGGGATTTTCATAATCTTCCTGAAAAAGTAATAACTATTTTTATATTGATATAAGAGAACTAAATATAACAAAATCTATATTAATAAATGAATTCTTTGTAGTATTATGTACATATAATTCTAGAATTTTTTTTTAATTAAGAATATTACTTTTTGAATGATTCTTTTTTGTTGTTGTATGTTTTTGCTTTTACAAGTCCGGTCTTAATGACCATTGGAAATTGCTCTG
The DNA here is from genome assembly GCA_031772625.1 of Pinus tabuliformis. NCBI lineage: Eukaryota > Viridiplantae > Streptophyta > Pinopsida > Pinales > Pinaceae > Pinus > Pinus tabuliformis. Next base: position 538,368,476 of record CM062807.1, on the reverse strand, counting down.
AAAACGTTTCCTATAGTTTAAATATAATTTGGTTGTTAGAATCATTGGATTGATTTTTGTATTATAAGTGGAAAAGATGTTTATATGTTCGTTCCACTATATCCTTCATAGTTTTGTAAAAGTTTTTCCCCCTTTCATTAATCTTGAACACCACTCCAGATGAGTTAAGGACCAAATCATTGTCATTTACATGTTCTATAATTTTTTTTTTTAGAACAACATTCTTTTTCTTCGTTGTTGGTCCTTGTAGAACATTAAACATGAATTGATAGATTGTTTGAAACATGTTATCTAATATTCTTAAGTATATTATTAATAAAAATTACAAAAAAAATCATATTGAATATTATTTTTTCATTCACTTGACTTTTGCAATTTTTCTATAAGGATTTTACACTCTTCTGCACTTATGTCAGAAAGAATATTATCGAGCTTCCTCATTTTTGTGGCTCTGCATGACACAGTGCACTGACCAATACATATTAGTTAAACTTACATATAATTCAAATATATTAATTTTGTAAAGAAATTACAAAGACCTTGCATTTTTTGGTTTTTTGGATGTGTTATCATTGTATCGATTAATATTTTTGTTACTTGACAACTTCTCACACATTTTTTTTTATCAATATACAACCTATACCATTCAATACAAAATCCATTAAATATATTTTATAAATAAATGACATAATAGTCTTCCAAAAAGAGGTATGGTAACTAGTGCGGTTATGTGTCTAAATGCCTTGGTGCGTTAAATTTAGTAAACATATCGGGCGCTTAATTGTTTAGCACCGATAACAATTCTTTTTTTTTTAAGAACATTAAATTATGATGCTGCGATATGTAATGATAAAAGCACCCCCAGCCCACGGGGCTTTAGATTGATGGTGAATGGGTGTACTGTTAAGACAGTTCTTGCGATAGGTCACTGGTTCAAATCCCCCATGGGTGCTTACCAACCAAAAAAAAAAAAGATAAAAGCACCCCCATCACAGTAAAAAACAATAACATAAAAAAAGTAAACACATGTTTTTTGGAATGAATGATGTTATTTGGTAGAGGTGCACTGAAGCATTATATTACACAGGGTAGACTGATAAACAAAATTTGTTTTAAAATAAAAACAAACAAGGCTGATAATGTTTGGATCTTATTCAATAAGACGTCCCCCTGCTTTACATTTCAAACACCTTCTATATAGTAACACAAATCCATTAAATCTAAAATTCTGAAAATAAAAAGCCCTAATTGTGAAGTGGTAGAGAGAGTTAAACCCTAAGGTGAAATTTTGCAGTCCCATAAGCAAGAAAAAGCAAGGGTTTAAGGTAAATATTGATATTTTTTTTTTTTTTTTTTTTTTTTTGTGAATTTTAATTAAATCTAAATAGCAATAGAGATTGTAAAAATATTTATTAGTAAAATAAATAGTAAAATTTTTACTATGCAGGGTTTTTATTTTTATTTTTTAATTTTAATTAAATCTAACAAAAATTGTAAAAAAAATTATTAGTAAAATCAACAGCAAATTTTAAAATTTGTACTATGCAGGGTTTTGAGTGAATCACCATACTATTCAAATTCTAATCTTCTGAAAAGCTTTGTTGTTTCAAAGTATTTTGTTGCTCCACAATGCTCCTATGTCTCTCTTGCAAATCTCTCCCTTGAAGTTTTGGGAAAAATAATGAAATAGCGAATAACTTCTTACTATTTATAATATTTTATTGTAACAACCCTCGTAAAAATTCATGTAAAAAAAATATAAGACCAAGGTTATGGGACAAGTATTCCAAGTTGAATGTTGGGGAAAACAGCCTGGTGGGTGTTCATTTTGGTTTATTATGACTGAGGAAATTGGAAAAGGAAACAACAAAGGCTTTGGAAAGGAAAGAGGCATTATTTGACATTTATTTATGAAAATAATGGAAATTAGGAGAAAAGGAAAGTGAAAGGTCACGAGTTGCATGTGAGGAGGAAGATGAAGGAAAATATAGGTAATTGAAGAAAATAAAGGCTTCATTGATAAAAATACTTTTGAGGATCAGTTCATAGATTTTTTTAGCTTGGAGCTCTCATTCTATTCTCTCTCTCTCATACTCTTGGACACTTAGAGTATTCTTGGAGCATGGTGGCATATTTTGGATTTGGAGAAAGAAGGAAAAGGAAGTGAAGGAAAGCATAATAGGACGTCAGGATCAGTAGCTACAACAAGTTTTGCTTGTAGGTACCGAGTTGCATGTATGTTTTCCTCTCTAGCTTTGGCATGCATGGCACATCATTTGGTTTACTGGTGATGTGTCATTGGCATGGAGGATTTCCTAGATAACCATGGTGTTGTAGGTGTCTTTCCTTTTGTTTTTTGGTTGGTTCTCATGTTACTTATGGTTGTGGGTTGAGTCACTAGTTCTTGGAAGCCTTGGTTGGACATACATTCTGGAAGTATTGTAACAACTTGGGTTGAGTTATTAGTCATGGATGCCTTTGTTGGAAAAATTCTCTTGAAGCCCTTAGTGGGTTGAGTTACTATTCCTAGAAGCCCTCACTGGAAAAATGATCCAGAATCCCAGAAACAACTATGGGTTGAGTTACTAGTCTTTTAAGCCTTGATTGGAACAAATGCTCTGGAGCTCTGGACAGCTTGGGTACAGATCAATCTGGTGAGGGTTAGTGATTTTCAATAGTGAGGTGGAATCATTGGTTGAGGGTTGAGGGGTTTTGGCCTCTAGAATCCATGGTTTTGTTTTATTGGATGTGTTCCATGATATCCCACATTCATGCTTGGGATATGGCACGTGGGTGATTAGCTGAAAGAAAGGTTTGGTTCAGCCAATCTATGGTGGGGTGGTACATGGAAGTCCAAGACCTGGTTTCATTTTGCATATGTTAATAAGATCTTATTTCCTCTTGTATTGATGGGTAAATATACTTGTTTATATGTGGTTTTTATGGATGACATATCCTTTTTATTTATGTTGGTTATATGATGGTTATGAACATGTTGTATGACATACTTGATGTATGTTTCCCGTTGTGTTTTGATTTGAAAACGAATGAATAATGAATATATGACCTAATATATGATAATGAAACTAATGTGATAAGGCAACAATGCTTCTTAGTGATTCTCAGACAAGTATGAGATCCCTATGCTCAAATCTATTGATATGACTTGTAGATTGCATATTTGTGACATGTTTGAAGAAATGTCTATCGTGACTAGTAGGGGTTAGATAAAGTATTGGTTCAAGTATATTAATTATTATCATTGTTTCGATCTTATTTATCATTTCTAGAAGTTTCATGAAGTTCTGGGCAGTGGCCTGAGATCTAGCCCTCAAAAAGTGGCACGAAATCTAGGGTTGTTGGCTAGGAACTAGTTGAAAAGTCCCCAATCGCTCGCATGCCCTTGCCATGGGAGTGACTAGAGGGTCTTAGTCACATGCATTCCCATGTCATGAGAGTGACTAAGTCCCTAGGTGAGTAACATGTTAAGTTACCTCAGGGGTTAGTCACCTAGAAGGGTTGGTTGGCTCCTCAAGGTTCTGTAACATGTGTAGAAGGTCAAATTGGTTGTGTTTTGTTGGTTCCCCTTAATTAACTATACATGGGGAGTTGAATTAGATCATAGTATCCTCTTGTCACATGTTTACCCCAACAGACCAGTTAACTTGGGTAAATTTTGGAGGAGGGTGGTTAAGAGTGGTATCAAAGCGAGTTTCATTCTCTTTGGGTGGTGTCTGGTTTTTGTTCTCTTTGTGTGATATTTGATACCAAAGAGTGGTATTAGAGTGGGTTTATTTCTATTTGGGTGGTGTCTGGTTTTCATTCTCTTTGTTTGATATCTGATACCATAGAGTGGTGTTTGAGTGGGTTTTGTTCCCTTTGGTTGGTGTGTGGTTTCCGTTCTCTTTGTGTGATATATGATACCATAGAGTGGTATCAGAGTGGGTTACATTCTCTTTGGGGAATGTCAAGTTTCTATTCTCTTTGGGTGTTATCTAATAGCACAAAGTGGTATCAGAGCATGGTTCACCCCTTAGACTAGATGGGCGATGTTCGTTGGTCGTGCATTTATGTCAATTACATATGTGTTCCTTATGCTTATGGTTTATGTGCTTGTTGCATATGCATGATGTTGGTCATAGTTGCAGTGGTGTCATCATGTGAAAGTTGAAGGTGTCATTGTTGGATTTGGTCATCAAGAGTGTATGTCGGTTATGTATTTGTTATGCATGTCAATGTCTATATGTTGTTATGAATGCATTGTGACTGTTATAGTAATGCATGTATAGTAGGTCAAACATGCATTGTGAGGTCATTGTATGTAGTTTGTGTCATCATGATGTTGTTGGCTATTATGATGCTAATGTTTTGGTTGAGATAGAGAAGGAGATGCAAATAATGAAAGCAAGGTTGCGGCACCAGACTTCAGGGTAAGAGCATATCATCATACAAGTTTGTATGGTGGGCATGTAGGTATGTTGGTTAATGGTTGTTATAATAATTAGGGTTACTTATATGCTTGTCATTATATTGTTATGGTTACATGTATGATAAATTCTTGTTGATTAGTGTAGTCATATGCACATGTGTCAGATAGTCATGAATGATAGTAACCTCTTGTTCTATGCATTATGGTAATATGCTTGATGATTATGGTCATTGCATTTAAGATCTTGATGTTATTATGTTTTGTGCTAATTTGGATTGACGTATGCAGAAGATTAGGGTTATTAAATTAAGGCATTCAAGTCAACCTATTTGTGATATTGTGTTGTACTAATTTAAACTGACTGTGCATATGTGACTGTTATGCATGAATGGAAATTGTTTACGAGCCTATGATGTGAACATGTTACCTGGTTATGGTTATGGACATCATGACCTTATTTATGTTTGATTTGATGTGTTGTGAAGTTATATCGTTCCATTCTAGATTGATTGTGCAAACAAGATAGCCCCCCATGAGATACACTAAGGTATGAGTTTGATTATGTTGTCTATTTGGTGTTTGAGTGTTTGATTATGTCATCTAGTTGATTTCTTTAATATGGTATGTTAACAAGTTGTTTGAATGTTTGATTAATTGCATGATATGAGTATGTGTATGTAAGATTACATTGAGAAATGATCTTGTTTTAAGATGGTTGTACTAACACATATGTGTCGAGAAAACTGATATGTACTTGAGTGTCAGCAGGTGATGGTTGTAGAATTATGTATTATGATTGATGAATGTGAGTTTATTTTGACTCTTACATGGTTGTTAGACTTAGTGAAAGTTGATTTCCAATTAATAGATATTTTTCCTTGATATTTGTAACATGTGATTGGCATGTACGAACAATTGCAAGAAACATGCTTGGTATTAGTGTGATAAGGTAAAAATTGATATGTTTCCATAACTAACAGTTGGGTGATGTGAAAGTACATAGTAAGATTTGATTGCAACGAGGTAAAAAGGTAAAATAAACAAATTGGGTAAGAATTCATTTGGAAATGTTTGGAAACCAAAATTCCAAATGAATGAGTGCTTTGCATTGAAACGAGAAGTCTTCTTAAACTTGATTTTGTCTAACACTATGTGGATATGTACTATATTCATGAACATGTAATTGATAGGTATATTAGCTAGTTTCTAGTTATAGCTAGTTTCGTCAAGGGAATTGGAGTCACTTGAGGGATGGCATGGATGTGTTCAATTACAGGTCAGCGTGCTTGAAACAACAAGGTAAGATAACTAGTATATTGTTATATTTATTTATGCACTCACAATTGTGTGTTTATGGTAGTATGATGCAAAGGATTGCATGGCAAAAGAGACTGCCATGAAATCTTAAAGAAGGATCGAGTTGAGATTTCCTTTAGAGGCATTGGGAACCCATGGGGATTGAGCCATGGTGTTTTTTGCTGGTTTGTGCTTTCATTTCTTTGTGATTTTTTTGCCCTTGGTTTGAAGTTTTGTTTCTGCCTGGTGCAAGGCCTTGCACCTTGTTTGTGATATCGTATTGATATTGGTTTTGACGGTTTTCTTCTTGTTTTCTTTCTTGTTCTTTCCTTTTATGTTTTGAGGGTCTTGGGATTTGGTTGAGAAAAAGGGATGTTAGTGGAGATCGGGGAGTGTTGAATGAAGCCCAACAAGTGATGTAAGGCTCAGATGAAGCTTGGTGCATGAGTAAGGGCAATTGAAGGCAAGAGTATGGCAATAGGTTGGATTGGTTGGGTCCATTGGTGTAAATGGATAGTGGTTAGACAGTCATGAGAAAGGTAATCAGGTAAGGTAAAGTGAATATACTTGTGGCTTTAAATGCCTTGGATAAGTTGGGAACTATTGTTCTCAATTTTGTGCAGGTTGCGCATGGATAAAGGGAATTCTCTTAACCTTAACCTTATGATATCTAGTTTTATGTGGTGCTCATGATTATGATGATGGTTATGTGTATATATATGTATGTATGCCATTGTATAGCAAGATCATCAAGGGTCATCAGGGATCATGATTGTTTTATGTTGTTGTTTATGTGTATATATGTATGTGTATATGTTGTTGTATGACAGGGTCATTAGGAATCATTCTTGTGGAAACACAATGGGAAGAGTAGCCCTGAATAATCAATGAGGTTAGTATTAATATGTGGATATGATTGATATTATGTGATTTCATTATGTCTATGTTTATTCTATGGAAGGTAATGCTAAGGGATACATCAACAGAATAAAAGCAGTGTGATCCGCGACATGTTGGGGCAAGCATGGATAAGACACTAGAAGTAAGGTCATTTGGTAAGGATAGTGTGGTCTTAGGATGTGCAGTACTAGTGTTGTGTACATGTAGCATATGTAGTATTGTGTACATATGATAGTGTGTGACTATGGTATATATGGTGTTGTGTGTATATTTCATATGTAGTGTTGGGTATAGATGGTGCAATGTACATGTTGGATATGCAGTGTTGTGTACATATCGTATTGTATGCATGTAGGATATGTGGTGTTGTGTGCATATGGTGTTGTGTATATATGGTGCTATGTACATGTTGTATATGCAGTGCTATGTACATATGGTGTTGCATGCATGTTGTACATTTGGTGTTGTGTACACAATTGTACATGTAGTGTTGTGTGCATGATTGTACGTGGTGTTTTGTGCACATGGTGTTGTGTACATGTTGTACATGTGTTGTTGTATGCAGGTGGTGTTGTGTACATGATGTGCATGTGGTTTTGTGTACATGTGGTTTCGTGCATGTGGTGTTGTGTACATTTTGTATAGGTGATGTGGTGTACATGTGGCGTTGTGTACATGTTGTGCAGGTGGTTTCCTTTAGATGTGATGTTGTGTACACATTATGTAGGTGGTGTTGTGTACAAGTGGTACTGTGTACATGTTGTTCATGTGGTATTGGTGTGTACATGGTATTGTGTGCATGTCATACATGTTGTGTTGTGTACATGTGGTACTACGTATGTGCATTATGTAGTTGTGGTATCGTGACATGTGTATTCGCTGTGTTGTACTCTGTGTACATATATGTATTGTGTTTTGGTGTACACCGGGTGTAGGTGTATGTGTGGTGCCATACACTGTGTGTGGATGTATGTGTTGTGATGTATATTTTGTATGTGTACATGATTGAAGAATAGATCATGCAATGGGCATTTTTCGGGTTTGGAAACCAATCCGGTGTGTGTACGGAAAGGACAAAGCATAATGGTAGAAGAAAAGGATTGATTAAAGGATAAGTATCAATATTTTATTTCAGTTTTATAATGCATGTGATCTATGATTATGATTTATGATGGTTACATGTGATTTATGATTATGGTTTATAATGATTGCATGTGATTCATGATTTTTATCTATGATGGATGTGTTTTGAGCTAACCGGATGTGATATGTTTATACATGATGATTTGATCAAAGAGTTAGCTTGAGTTGTTGTTACAGGAAGTAAATGGGATTGTAAGTGTACCTTGTTGAAGAGCTACAAATAAGGTATGATTTGAAGTTATTTCAATTTATTTTGAATCTAATGGTAGTTATGTGCTTGGTACAGGAAAGCAAGAAAATGCTCGGTTGGGTGGTTGAAACCAACTGCAAGAATTAGCAGCATCACTAAAAGGAAATGGAACATGCAACAGTATGTTGCTAAAGCACTTCGGTAGCAGGACCATTGTGGGACATTGGTACCCAATAGTTTCCATTGATTTCCATGAGCATCATATGACTAGTATGATGGTTTTGAGGAAGTGATAGGCCTTAGTTTTTGGACTTTTGATGTGAGGAAACCTTGCCAAGGTAGGGGCCACCCAAGGGACTATGTAGCAGAGAAGGGGATGCTCACTAAACTTGGAACGCGTGTGACTGCATGGAAGGGAGTGACTGGATTGCCGAGGGGACTGCGTAGAAGAGAAGGGCAGGCCGAGGTTGGATTTGTTTTGGTCATTAACATTTCCATATGGAATTAGATGCACATTAGGAGTGTGCCCTGGAACAATGAGTTGGTAATTGTTCACTGAGAGGACAAGTGGCATAGGATTGTAGCGTTGGACATTGGATGTAGCTTTGACTTTGGAAGTGGATTCTAGACTTGCTGGGAAAGAGGTGAATCTTGTTATCACCTTGAGGGTGGAGGTGTGAGCCTCTGGATTCCTTTGTTGCTGATACGAGCATCATATCCTTTATTTGATGGTTGAGCAAATGTGCAAATGTGTATATTATTGTAAATACTATATCGAGTTGTGTTTATAAAGATCCATAGACAATATGATTATTTATTAGTTGAAGCAAATGTGCATAAGTATATGTGGTTATTGTTAATACCATAATGATCTATGTTATAAAGCTCTAGTAAATGGTATGTTTGTGATGTTTTAGCAGTGGTCATTATAAATACTGCAACAAGTTGTGTCGTAAAGCTCCATGGGAAGTATGTTTTATTTTCAATGATCTTGTTTGTTATAGGTGTCATTAAACACCAAGGATATTATTCCCCCAAGGTGAAGGGTTTTGTAACAACCCTGGTGAAAATTCATGTAAAAAAATATAAGACCAAGGTCATGGGACAGATAATCCAAGATAAATGGTGGGAAAAACATCCTAGTTGGTGTTCATTTTAGTTTATTATGGCAAAGGAAATAGGAAAAGGCAATGAGAAAGGCTTTAGAAAGGCAAGAGGCATTATTTGGCATTTATTTATGAAAATAATGGAATTTAGGAGAAAAGGAAGGTGAAAGGTCACAGGTTGCAAGTGAGGAGGAAAATGAAATAAAATAGAGGAAATTGAAGAAAATAGAGGCATCATTGATAAATATTCCTCTAAGGATCAATTCATAGAGTTTTTTGTAGTTTTAGCTTGGAGCTCTCATTCTATTCTCTCTCTCTCATACTCTTGTACACTTAGAGTATTGTTGGAGCATGGTGGCATACTTTGGATTTGTATCAAGAAGGCAAAGGAAGAGCAGGAAAGCATAAGAGGACATCGATATTAGTAGCTATAGCATATTTTTCTTGTAGGTATCGAGTTGCATGTATGATTTCCTCACTAGTTTTGGCATGCATGGCACATGCATGTGGTTTCTTGGTTATGATATGTCATTAACATGGAGGATTTCTTAGATCGATGGTGGATTTTCCTAAATTTTCCATTTCTTGGATAGTCATGGAGTTGTGGATTTCTTTCCTTTTGTTTCCTGGTTGGTTCTCGTGTTCTTTATGGCTGTGAGTTGGGTTACTAGTTCCCGGAAGCCTTGGTTGGACAAACACTTTGGAAGTCCTGTAAAAACATGGGTTGAGTTATTAGTCATGGAAGCCTTGGTTGAAAAAACACTTTGGAAGCCCTTAGTGGGTTGATTTACTAGTCCTGGAAGCATTGGTTAGAGAAATGATTTAGAAGCCCAACAACAACTGTGGGTTGAGTTACTGGTCCTGGAATCCTTGGTTGGAATAAATGCTCTAGAGCCCTAGACAGATTGGGTATAGACCAATCTAGTGATGGTTAGTGACGTCTGACCATGAGGTGGAATCATTGGTTGAGGTTTGAGGTGGTTTGGCCTCTAGAATCCTTAGTTTTATTTTCTTGGATGTGTTCCATGAGATCCCACATTCATGCTTGGAATATGGAATGGGGGTGATTAACTAAAAGAAAGATTTGGTTCAACCAATCTATGGTCGGGTGGTATGTGGAAATCGTTGAACTGATTGCATTTTTCATATTTTAATAAGAGATTATTACCTCTTGTATTGATGGGTACATATGCTTGTTTATATTTGGTTTTTATGGCTGACATATCCTTATTATTTCTGATGATTATATGATGGTTATGAGAATGTTTTATGAAAAACTCAATGTATGGATCCCATCTTGTTTTGTTTTCAAATGAATGAAAACTGAATATATGACGTAATAGATGATAATGTTATAAGGCATCAATGCTTCTTAGAGATTCTAAGATAAGTGTGAGACCTCTATGCTCAGATATGTTGATATGACCTATAGATTGGATATTTGTGACATGTTTGATGAAATGTTTGTCATGACTAGTAGGGGTCAGATCAATTCTTTGTTCAAGTATTTACATTAGTACCATTATTTCAATGTTATTTATCATTTCTAGAGGTCTCATGAAATTCTGGTCTGTGGCCTGAGACCTAGCCCTGAAAAAGTGGCACAAAATCTGGGGTCGGGGCTCAGAACTAGCAGAAAAAGTCCCCAGTCGCTAGCAAACCTTTTCTATGGGAGTGACTGGAGGGTCCTAGTCACATTCATGCCCATGTCATGAGAGAGAATGAGGCTCTAGGTCAATAACATGTCAATTTACCTCAGGGGTTGGTCACCTGGAAGGGTTGGTTGGCTCTTGAAGGTTCTGTAACATGTGTAGAAGGTCAGATTGGTTGTGTTTTGTCTGCTTCACCTCCTTAACTGTACATGGGGAGTTGAATCAGATCATAGTAGCCTCTTGTCACATGTTTATCCCAACTAACCAGTTAACTTAGGTAAATGTGGGAGGAGGGTGGTTACATTTATGAAATTAGATTGCAAAAAATAAATTACCACTCATTTTTCAATTTGAAAAAAATAAAATCATGCTTTTTCTTTTCTAGTTTTTCATATCATTGATGTGTTTCATATTAAAAATATCTTTCATGTTTAATAGTAACACGAACATATTAATATAAATTATCTATGTGCTAATTTTTTTAACGCGTCGATATGATAAAATTCCTTTTTTATTTTCAAAATACCATAAATTGGTGTGGTTACTATTTTAACACATCGATGTTGTTATTATTTAAACACATCAGTGCAATTATTTTTCTAAGCACAATGATATGCTTTAAAAATGATCTGAATTTATATTTTCAGTTAAAATGGCATATTCATCTCAAATTATCTTTTAGGATGCATCCACATGAGTTACAGTAGTTCATAGTATACATTTTCTACTTAAAGTCACCTTATTCCTAAAAAATGGTTTGAAAACTATATTGAAATTCATATTGTGGTTATATGGTTCTCAAAATTAATTTTAGATATGTATACAAAAATTTATTGTTGATTTTTCTCAAATGCAGGGAGAAAATATCATAATATCAAATGGCCAATTCTTCAAATTCCAGCTCATTCCATATTGCTTAAAGTCCTTCACGAAGTACTCCCTTTCCATCTCCAATAAGCATTTTATTTATATTTCAATTATCTAATTGAATTTTTTGATTTCTCCATGTCAATTTGAATAAAAATTTATCCAAATTTGTAGGATCTTGATTCAGAATTGAGTTCAGATGCATAAAATATTCCACATGTTCAAAAATGTCGGAAGCTATTATCAAGAATAGCATACTGCAAGCAGTTGGTAGATGAAAATGGACAACCACTTTACTCTACCAATTGTGACATGCCATATTCCAACCACAATCCTAGGTTAGGGATGGTAATAATTGTTTTGGTATAATGTAATTTCAACAAACCATTTACCTTGTCCTTACTAGTATCATTGATGTACTAATGTTTAATATTTTTGAAATTAGGATTATAGTAATGATGAGTGATCCATCTACCATATTCTAGTGCACCCCACTACAATGTCAAATCGAGATAAGGCTACATTAAAAGAAAGATTTGGAGAATAAGCATACAAAGAATGGTTGAATCAACCACCTATTCAAATCCCACTATCTCTAGATTCACGAATTAGGAATGACTACAACAATAGTAGTTCTTCATCACAAGTTGGCAATGGAGGAAATCAAATAGAGGTTGGTATGGATGATTATTTACAGGATACAAATTCCATGGAGGCAATATTGTTAGATATATTCCATAACGATGAGTTATGGGATGATGCTCATATCACTGATACCTTTTTCGAAAGCCTGAAATCTGCTTCCACCAACCCTCTCTTTGGACCTGGTGGTCAATCAAAGTCTACCCAATTAGGGACAACAATGTTACTATACAACTTGAAATTAAAGTTTGGCATGTTGAATGCATGTTTCTTGACACTAATGAGGTAATTAACAGTGATCAAGTCCCTTATGTTTTGAGAAATCTTTTCACACAATCAACATTAAAAATGGTCAATTTTATGAATGTTAAATATTGACATTGTACATTTATATTTCCCACCAACTGCAGGTTATTCAAAGATAAGGTTATTCTGAGTGATAATGTCTTGCTCGATAGCTGTGAAGAGGCAAAGTAGTTGTTGAAAACGTTGGGTGTTTAGTACATATCATATCATGCATGTCTGAATGATTGTATTCTATATATAGGAGAATATGTAGACAAAGAGATATGTCTAAAATGTGGGGATGATAGGTACCCTAAATAAATAAAAATGGGTAAATCACATGGTCCTCCTCATAATGTATTGAGGCACATGCCTATAATCCCAAGGATTCAAAGGTTCCTTCATTGTAAAGAATTAGCTATGTTGTGGGGATGGCATGCCCCACAAAAAAGTGAGTGGGGGGGTTATGCGAATCCCAATAGATTCAATAGCCATGAAGCATATTGAGGATACATGGCCCAAAAAAATTTAGGGATGAAGTACGAAGTCTATGACGCAACATAGCCATGGATGGCATCAACCCACATTCCCTCCAAAACAACAACTATTCTATTTGTCCTGTAGTAGTGATCAAAAACAATATGCGCTCATGGTTGTCTATAAAGGATGAACATCTTATGTTGGATCTCATAGTCCCTGGTAGAATACAAGTGAATAATATGGATGTCTACTTAAAACCATTCGTAGATGAATTGAAGAAAGTATGGGAAGGGATACATATATGCCATGTATCAAGACCCACTGCAACAGAGGGGAATTTTACGTTGTATGGTAGATATGCTTACACCACACATGATTACCCAGGATTAGGATTTTTCTCTAGTAAATTACATGTTTATTGATTTGTTTATATACGTAAATATATTGTTTCACATATTAATTTAATTCTTTGAAATTTTTCTAATCTTCATGATCTTAACATGCCCTATATACAATAATTTCACAGGTCTTGTAACACAAGGGTATCATGGATGTAAATGTTTTGGACCTTCTCTGAAGGTTAGGGGGTCCAACCACATATGAAATCTATTGTATGACTTCTCTAGGGTGTTCCTCCTAGAAGAACACTCTTACATAAGAGCAAAATCTAGTTTTAATGGTAAACTAGAGAGAACACAAAGGACCTGCAATAATGACACCAACTGAATGTCTTAGATCATATGAGAGAGAAGGATAAAGAGATGATGAAAATGTTCGATTCAAATGGGGAGCTTATGTTCGATGATCCAGAATTCTATGAAACCTATTTTTAAAAATTTCCCATTGGGATGAAAAGGAAATATGTCTTTTATGAGCTCCATATTGGGAGAATCTTAAGATTTCCCACTTACTAGATCCCATGCATATATTCAAAAATGTGTCATATTCTTTATGAATGCACATATCATCAAAAGAAAATAACACATTGGTTGTTAGGAGAAATCTTGTGTCTTCAAAAACTAAAAAGAAACATTGGCCAACGCAAGAAAGTAGAGGAGAGGTTGGTCCCTCTTGGTATTTCAAAGAAGGTGATGCCCCATGGATTTTAAAGAAAGATGATATTTATTTGGCAAAGGAAGTTATAATTGGTGTGAGGGTGTCTTCTTTATATGGGTCTTCACTATGGTTTTACTTCACTGTAGAAGAACATGTATCGGGGTTTAAATCACATGACCATTTGAACCTTCTAAGAGTACGTATGGAAAAAACACGAATTTATTATTTGTTATTATTCTTATGCCATGGGATAAAATGTAATTAATTTTATATGTGTTTACTTTGTAGTGTCATTATCTTTTTCTCTTGCGTGGGAGTATGAACCATGACTTCCCCCAAGACCTATGGCATGCCATATCTAAATTATCTACATGTGTACATTGGATCACATCAAAGGATATTCATATGGCTAGCATTCCATGGTGGCGTCATGTGATATTTGAGATTGTTTGTATGTTTGAGAAGGAACTACCGATGAGTTTCATGGAATTGCAGGTTCATTTTCTAATTCACCTCGTAGATGAGGTTGAATTAGTTGGGCTAGTTTCTTGTCATTGTATGTTCTTCTTAGAGAGGTACATTAAGAAATTGAAAGGTTTTGTTCGAAAAAAGAAAAAACCGAGCAGTCTATGACATAGGGGTACATATCGTATGAGTCTTTGTATTATGCTAGTGAGTACATCAAGTAGATCAACAATACACCAGGTGCAGTCATTTGGGATGAGGAAAGGGATGAAAACAAAAGAGAAGGGGAGCTTTTTGAAAAAAATGGAAAAGGTGCATGATAAAGAGTAGGAGACTTATCATTTGTCAAATTTCTACACGGTAACTATTCACACTAAACTTCATAGTGTATATTTTAATCTCGTACATACTATATATGTTGGTTAGATTTCATCAATGAATTCATAAATTGAAGCCATCAACAAATTCATTGTTTACAATTGGGAAGTGACACAGCCATGGGTCGCATTGTATGAATAAAAGAGGAGGAAATGGGAAAGTAACAGGAAATAATTCAAATGGTTGAATGGTAGAAGCATGCCTTATCCTGGTCATTTAGAGGAAAAAATTCCAATGATATGCCCCAATAGCTAGGTTGCTAATCAAATCAGATAGAAATACGGTGCATCTAGTCATTACCTGCGTGTCAAAGAGGATGTGCTAAACATATGGAATGGGTGCAACAAATCGGTAATAATCTCTTTCTATAGATTTTTAACTTCATAATGCTCCTTTTACTTGTAACATCTATATTTCATATTTTAATTATGTTTGGGTTATTAGACACATGACACTATGATTTTTTAACTTTTTTATAGGTGCATTTGTTCCCATCTATGTGAGCATATGGACATCATTTTTGAACGAAGGATGTAAATAATGGATGCATGACACAAGAATATGGAGTGGAAGTCAAGTTTGACCAATCTAGTCATGCTGGCCACCACAATCAAAACCTAATACAAGGGACATTAGGTTACATAAAAAAGATACAAGAAATCATTGAAGTGGGCTTATCTTCATTACAATGTGTCATTTTTAGGTTCAAGTGGTGGGACAAAGTCTGATTAGAATAATGTAAAGGAAGATCGTGATAGTGGGTTGATATCTATCAACTCTAGAAAGATGTGGCATGAAGTTAGGGAGCCTTGTGTTTTCCCCAAATAATCAACCATGTGTTTTTTTACCCATATGTGTTAGATAGGGATTGGTGGTTCATATTAAGACATGGCCCTAGATCAAAACATATTTTTTAGAACAACAATGTTATTATGAAAAGCAAGGAAGATATTCAGGATGATGACAAAAAATAGTGGTATGTACTTGTGTTATTTCATCATTTGTACTATTGTTGTATGTTTTTGTTTTCTTTATTTCACTAATTCTATTCTTTTTTATTCATCTAATTCTTGTTATTTTATATAATTGGTAAGATCCACAAACGTTTGTTTGTTTGTTTTTTTTTTTGTGGAAGTGGTTTTACACTTAAAACTAAGTATTTCCAATGGTGTAATTTATAATTTAAAAATTAAAATTTTAACATATTTGTTTTTTATTCTAAGTTTGTGATAAGTTTAATTTGTATTTTGTGATAATTTGGTTTGTTAGTTTACATACTTGTTTCATTGCTTTTGGAAATATTTAAATTATGCCCCCAATGTTGACTAAAACCACAATTAATGAATTAATTTAAAATTTTGATAGCAATCAACTTACAAAATAATGACAAAAACAACAAATGTAGGAAGATTTGCATTCATAAAATTTTAGGATCAATAGAATGCTTATGATTGGAGATCATAACTTTTTTATAATAACAATTTTTAGGGTAGAAGGTTCTATTAAAAATGAATAGATAGTACAATTGAAAATGACATTTATTCATACGTTATTGTTTTTTGAAAAAAAATAGTTTGAATGAATATGTATGAACTATCTATACAATAGAAAAATATTTATGGTAATTTTACAATTATAGTTTCAACCATATTAAACTTTGTAATTTATAAAAATATATTTGCATTTTTTATTTAAAGTCTTTTTGCATGTAATTTCATATATAAAATTTTGATATAAGTTCACCAATATATAATTTATAATAAATATATATCATTTCATAAAAATAAACATCATGATGATAATCATCTAACAAACATAAACATAATCTAAAATACACATTCAAATTCACTAACATCATCTAATTATATACGCCTGTAGCACATGTAAACGCCATTAGCTAGCACACAAATCTAATAATTTAACAAGGCATCATCATCATGATCACAGTTGACAATATCTCATGCTAATTATAGTGTTTTTTATTCATCTTGTTTGCATTTTATATAATTGGTAGGATATTAAATTTAAATTTAAATTGGTCAGAATCGCTAAAAATATTAAATTTAAATTTCTTGAAACTCTCATAACTTTAGTGATAAATTAAATTTTATTAAAATATATATATTTTTAAGTTATATTAAATCTAAATTATTAATTATAAAAAAACTTGACTTAAGTTTTTTAAATTCAACAATAAAATAAATTTTATAAATAAACTTAAAAGATTCTTTTTATATTGTTTAAATAAATGTTATTGACAATAGTTTATTGATTGCATTTTCTTATTTATTAATTTAAACTTTAGAGATTAAAAAAAATAATTATAATTAAAATTTAAAAATACATATTAATTTAAAAATTATATTTTAAATAATAATTATAATTAATAAATATATATTTTTAATGATGTTTGATTCATAATTATTATTAATAAATAAACTTTAATTTATGAAATTTATAAAATCAAATTAAATGTAATGTTATTTTTATACTCCAATATTTTATGAACATTTTTTTTTTTTAATTATAGTTGATTTTATAGACCAATCAGTTATATATATTTTAACATCTTGAAATTTTTATCTAATGAGCACGTGTTGCAATATATGTTTTGAAAATTAATTGCAAAGATTATTTAGATATTGTCTAACTCCTGTATTATAAGTACGGGTCACACCTTTCTAATTTCTATGCTAGACTATGACTAGAAAGGTAGTTTTGTTTAGAGGTTTGTAAAATACAATTGTGTGTAAAATTGATTTTTCTTTGTAGTGACTATTTTTTAGAGTTGTTCTATGAACATTTTTTTTTTTGTTTCTATGTTTTCTATAGGCAAGGACTATGCATCTCTCAACCTTGTTAGAATAAGAATTTAGTTAGAATGAATATGTATGCACTATCTATACAATATAAAAATATTTATAGTAATTTTACAATAATAGTTTCAACCATATTAACCTTTGTAATTTATAAAAATATATTTTCATTTTTTATTTAAAGTAAGTCATTTTGCATGTAATTTCATATATAAAATTTTGATATAAGTTCACCAATACATAATCTATAATAAATATCAATTCATAAAAATAGACATCATGATGATAACCATCTAAACAACATAAATATCATCTAATAAACACATTCAAATTAGCTAACATCATCTAATTATATACAACTCTAGCACATATAAACGTCATTAGCTAGCACACAAATATAATTATATAAGAGGGCATCATCATCGTGATCACATCTAACAAAACATAAACATTGTCTAATATCATCACCACACACATCATCAAATATACATCTCATATTTTCAAATAAATACTATAATAGACACATATATCTACAAGCACATTAAATGAACATATCTAACATGGCCTAACAATATACACATCAACCCCAACATATAAATTAAGTACATCAACATGAACATAAAAAATATGCCATATATATATATATATACAAACAGGTCAAATAATTATTATAAAATATATGATACAATAGTAGTAGTGGTAGTCTAGTCTGTAGCAGAAGACGATGGATGGTCCACTGCCTTATCAAGAGTCAAACTATGAGGTGGAGGAGGAGGTGATTAGTCTGTTCTCTGAGGAGAAACATGAGGTAGTGGGTGATCATCATCTAATGCATGACCATCCTGAGAAGGTGGAGTACTACCAAAAGGATCACCACTTTGATCATCATGATCCAATGGGGTAGTACTGGGTGAAGACTCTGTATTTGTTGCATGGTGGAAATCCCTCATTAGTGGTTGTATAAACCTATTGTTTCCGATGATATGATGCATAAGACCCATCATATCGCGTGGTAAGTCCATCCAAAGCTCTAGGAGTGTAGGATCTTCCCTGATGTCTTGAGTCGTTGTAGAGAGGAATCTCGCCTCAAACTAAAAATCTAGAGAGTTGGTCGCCTAACCACGGGGGATTCACTCAATGAACCTTTGACATATCACATGCATTCATGGCGTGCTAAAAAATACTCTTAATTTGACTACACATTGGAAAATACCTCTAAAAATCACAATATTTAACCCCCTACCAATACGAACCCAATACACCTTCCCAATTTAAAAACCCCTTAATTTCACTAGATATTGTAGTTATCCATTTTTCATTAACATTTTTTACACCCCTTTATATTTTTTCATTAACTTTGAGCTCCTTTTTTTATACTCGCCAATATAAAAACCCTTTACCCCCTATTATATGCTCAATATATTATGTCATTTTTTCCTCAATATATATCCTCCAATATGAATGCATGTGGTATGGTATTGCTCCCCTAGTGAAGCCCCTGTGCACCCAAATCCATCCTGAATCCAATATCATTCCTATGATGTGTTTGCATGCCCGCATGTATCCAATCAAGACGTACAACCTCACCCTCCGGGACCATAGCCATCTCTGCATCTCTATCTGGTGGTGGGGGAGGCATGTCCCAAGTGAATGTGCCCATGTCTACAAAATATATAGTATGCAACAATAATTAGACAATTTCATTAAACAATTTAATAAATCAAGTTAAAGAATGCACTAGAATAAATTTTATTCTAATTAATTAAGATAATAAAATGAAACTAGATCAATTTAAAGAAAACACTAATATTACCTCTAGCATCTGCTAGCTTATCTTGTGTGAAGAGGATGTTGGGACACAATTGCCAATCCATCCCCACGTAAGGACATGGCACTAAGATGAACATGTGGTTAGCCTCACTACCCAGTAGCTCTAGTGCCTCGGCAAAAATCCTGGATGGATACTCCGATTGACCCCTCTTGGGCATCATTTTGCCTCACATGCGCATCCACACCTCAATCATCAGCCTAAGAGGGCGACGATTAAAATTAGGCCTCGTCTCTAGAAAAATCTCAAAAAATAAAAATAAAAACCACTGAAGCAAAAGGGAAGTTCACCCTCCCATGTATAATAGCATGACATCTATCTAAAGCTATACAAAACTTCTGCAAAAAAATGGCAGACCATTTGATACATCGTGGCCTCTACACCAGAGAATCGACATAAAAAAAAAGAGGGAAAATAATGTGTTTCCCATCACTGGTATAGTGTGCAATGGTACTCACTAATAGTGAGAGGAACTTAACCTCCTTTGCACCAAAATAAGTGATCCGTAGTTGTCCAGCATACACCTGAAAATCTGCTAGAGAAACTATATGATCCTCAACATATCTTTGACAGTATACAAGTTGACTCTCTACTGCAACACCATGGGGGTCATCAGGGAAATGGGGAAAATCCTCCCCTCCTAGATAAGCTAGTGATAAAATAAATGTCCTCCTCAGTGGGCTGAAACCACTGATCAGGACTAACATAGAAATATTGTTGGTGGAAATCCCACCAATGGATCAATTGTGCCAATAACCCAAAGTGTTGCTTCAGGGATGTATCCTCCTCATAGTACTTAAGGAGGCCTACATTCCTCAAGAGGACTTGGGTTGTTGTGGTAATAGGGTGAGGATACAAATCCCTCTCCCTCTCTTGTGCCTCCCACCCTTGTAGCATATTGTACTCGTCAACTCTCTACTCTTCCTTCTATTGCTCCTCTCTCTTTGATGTCTCTGCATGATTGACATATAAAATACATAAACCTCATACATAAAACATTAAAAAATAAATAAAAATTATGAAATGAAAAATTTGTTTATAAATATGGACATAAAAGTTTCGATTAAAAAAAATAAATCAACCTTAGTGTACCAGAAAAACAAGAACACATCAGACATAATGTGCAAACAAAAAATAGGAATGCACTGAAAATGGTGCATACATCAACTTGGGACACCAAATTCGATTCACATGCATACATAAAATTACTTATTTTCGTTTTTCAGTGCAGTGCGTCGACATAACATTTCGTACCAGTGCGCTAATTTTACGTTGAGGCACCACACTGGAACGTTCAGGTTTAAATATTGGGTGGTGCGTTGGGAAAAATAAAACAGATCCGGAAGCTAATTTTATTGGACACACTACCATAAAATTTATAATTTTTAAAGCGGTGTGCCATGGAATCTAACGACCCAATGCATTTCAATTTACCTAATCCACCGAATCACTAACTATGCGTTAACATTAAGCATCAATTTGCATTGCACCTTGTAAATTTACAGGGTGCATCGTGAATGGTGTGATTTGAAGGTTTCAAACACACTACGAAGAAAATAAATAAAAATGCATTTTTAACTTAATTTTCAATTCTACTTCATTAAAAAATTAAGTTATGGAGAAACATAAACATTACCTAGACATTTTCTCATCACAGAGGCATGGTTTCCAAGTAAATAAAAAAACAAATTAATTTTCTCGTTCAGGTTTAAATATTGGGCAGTGCCTTAGAAAAAAATAAACGCACCGAGAAGTTAATTTTACTAGACACGTCGCCATAAAAAATATAATTTTTAAAGTGGTGCGTAATGGAATTTAATGATCCAGTGCATTTCAATTTACCCAACACACTGAAGCACTAGTGATGCATTAACATTATGCATCGATTTGTGGTTGTGAGCCAAACATTTTGAACGCACTGCGAATATAATTTTTTTTTTTAAAACAATGCATTTTTTTAACTCAATTTTCAATTCTACTCTTTTAAAAAATTAATTGAGGGAGAAACATAGGCATTACCTTGACATTTACTCGTCGGGGAGGCATGGTTGCCAAGAAAACAAAAAAAAACAAATTTCACCACCATTTCACAAAAATCAAAAGGCACATAGTGAGCAACAGATGGAAGGACGACAAGCAAGGGAAGCACTAATGGAAGGGAACTTCACAAGGGAAAAGGTTCCATTGGTGCTTGAGAGCTCCACAACACTGAAAATGGTAAAAATGAATTTTACAACCAATTGTTTTTATTTATTTAACCTCGTTCCAGTGTGCTCAAGAGACCGCATCAGGGTGGATTATTTACGAAGTGCACTGTGGTTTTTTAAATTAAAAGCCCTACCCTAGTGCACCATGTTATTTATGCACCAACGCGTTTCAAAATAGGAATAACATTGGTGCTTCTTGGGAGTATAGCATCGAAATGGTGAAAATAAATTTTACAACTGACATTTTTTAAATTAAATCTTTGTCCCATGCTATCGAGCAGTATACACACTGGTGCTCTTATTTCACCTAGTGCACCGCTATTTTTAAATTTAAAACCCTGCAATGATGCACCATGTTGTGTATGCACTAGAGCATTCCTAAAATGTCAAAGCATGGGGGCTTCATGGTACTATAGCACCGGAATGGTGAAAACAAATTTTATGATCGACATTTTTTTTAATTTACACTAGTCCAGTGCTATCGAGTAGTATACGCACTGGTGCTCCAGAGTTACTAAGCACACTATTATTTATTTATTTTTAAATAACCCTCGAATGTTGCACCATTGAATATTAAGCACCGGGGTGCAAAATTATTTTTATCGCACCGATTCTTATTATATGAGAAACACACTATAGTTTGCTAAATTAAAAAACTTGCGCTGGTGCACCATGTGTTTACGCATCGAGGCTTTCGTAAAATGGGAAAGAACTAGTGCTTTATGTGAGTATTGCATCAAAATGGTGAAAACGCATTTTACAATAGACATTTTTTTAAATTTCACCCTTGTTTGATGCTATCGAATATTATCTAGATTTGAGTATCTGCCCAATTTAGCTATTTGATTTCTATTTTTTAATTTTCAAAATATAATTTACAATAAAATTATGTCTTTTAATATAATTTTAATATATAAAAAATATTTAGCACCTTTGAAAATACACAAATTATACCCAATTACAATTAAGACAATTTCCTCACAAATTTAAAAGAAAATTCATTGAAAAGAAAATCATCAAATAGTTAGAGTACACGATTCAACATCTTTTTCAAATTTGGAGGACGTTGTCTCTGGCCTCATAATAAGATTCCATTGCAAATTGAATACGGTCATGGCAAAATTAAACAAACTTTTCAAATTTTGAGGACACCATTGCTAGTGTCACAATAATATTTCAGGATTCCAAATTGATTAACCATTTGAATGTCATACCATAAAATATAAAGTGATTTGAAATTTAGAAAAGAGCGCAATCAAACTTTTTAAGGTTTTGAGTTTTTTAGATAAATAGTTTTCAATCAATATTTAGCGTAATACTGACAAGAATATATCATACAAAAGTTTGGTAATAATAAGAGATAAGGCTACATGATAAGGAATTATTTTAAAAATGCATACATATAGCATCTACAAGGTATACATTATGAATTTTTTAACCCATATAAATTATAAATTAAGAATAACCCTCCCACGATGCGTTATTTTCTGTTGTTGGACATACAATTCTATTAACTGCACTAGTGTTTATTTTATACGAAGCTTGCAACCATTTGTAAATTAAACCGCTTCTACATGCATCGTGTTGTTTACACACTAGGTCTTTTGTAAATAGGAATAGCGCCGGTGCTTCATGAAATTATAGTGTACGCATCGATGCGCATTGTAAATGTAGTGCACCATTGCTTTTATTTATATAAAAAACAACCCTACAATGGTGCACTATTTTGTATTAAGCACCAAGGACTTTACTTCAATTAACCACACCGATGTTTGTAATATAATATGTGCACGACTATTTTTAAATTAAAAGCCGCACAACGATGCACCATATTGGCTATGCACCGAGGTGTTTGTTTACTATTTTAGTATCGGGGCATCATGATAGTATAGCATCGGACTGGGAAAAATGAATATTACGACCGACATTTTTTAAATTAAACCCTTTTCATGTGCTATCAAGTAGTATACGCAGCGGTGCACCTTATTTACTTAGCACACCATTATTTTTTGTTTTTATAAAAAAAACTCTACCATGGTACACCAGGAACATATCAAAATCCTCCTCAAACAATTAAACAAGGAGGAATTTGGCAACATCTTCCAATAGAAACAAGCTCTGGAAAAGGAGATGGCCACTCTCTAATAGGAAATCATAATCAATGGTTGAATGAAGGAAATTAGGGACATAGAATCTTCTCTAACCAGGAAACTAGAGGATCGTTACAAGTAAGAGAAGATCTACTAGAAATAAAAATCTAAGATTCGTTGGCTCAAGGAGGGGGAGTGAAACACCTCATTTTTCCATATCTCCTCTATACAACACTGCTCCCATAATTATATCACATCTTTCCACACTAAGAATGGGAAAATACTAGAGAAACAAGAGGATCTTTAAGCTGCCCTAGTGAGCCACTACTCGAATCTACTCTCCAACCCTCAACCTCAATGTAAGGAAGCCATCAATAAGATCACAACTCTCATTCCCAAGATGGTCACTAAAAGTCACAACTCATCTCTTATCAAACCCCTCAATGTTAATGAGTTCAATGAAGCAATTCATCAAATGGTTGATGGAAAACCCCTAGGACCTGATGGCTTCATGGTCTCCTTCTTTGAGCATTGTTGTCACTTTCTCCATGGAGAGATCCTTGAAATCATAGAAGATTCAAAAGAACATAGATACACTCTCATAGATTTCAATTCCACTTTTTTTGCTATGGTTCCAAAGGAGGAAAAAGTGTCTTCCCTAGGTAAGTTCTAACCTATTGCACTTTTTAATATCACTTACAAACTTATATCCAAAGTGACTGCCAACTGCCTAACATCCATCCTCCCTATCCTCATCCCCCATCAAAAAATTGGTTATGTGGAAGGAAGGTAGATCCTTGATGATATCATCCTAGCTCATGAATACATCCACTCCCTCAAAACCCTAAAGAGACCTAACATACTAATCAAGATGGACCTCTCCAAAGCCTTTGAAAAACTAAATTTGGACTACATGGAAAGAATTATCTTAGCCTTTGGCTTCAATTCCCACTGGACTCAATGGGTCATGTCTCTTGTTCCATGTCCTTCTTCTTTATTCTTCTTAATGGCTCCTCATCTAGCACTTTCAAATGCTCTCGATGAATAAGGAAAGGTGATCCACTTTCTCCTTTTCTTTTCATCCTCATGGAAGAAGGATTTGGAAGATACATCAAGGAAGCTCTTCAGTAGGGTAATTTATAAGGCCGTGTTCACCATGATGATATCACCCTCTTGCACCAACAATTTGTATATGACATCCTTCTCTTGAACCACCCATCGGTCAAAGAACCCAAAAGAGTTAAGGAAATACTATACCTTTTCTTGGAAGCTTCCAAAACCTCCATTAACTTGGAAAAGTCCAAAATATTCTTCTTCAACACCCACCCTCTCACCCAAGAAACATTATCATAATTCTTGGTTTCCCCCCTACCCCCCTTCCATCTAAATACTTGGGATCCCCTTAATTGATTGATGCATGAAATTTTCATGAGTTCTTTCAAACAAAAATACCCATCATATAGAACCTTTTATTGACATTTACATTTTCTTTTGAAATCATGATCAATGCATATTCTAAAAATTTCAGCAAACCATCAACAAGAGACAAGGAACAAATAATCATGAAGCACATATAAACACACGATATGATAACCAAGTTCATCTAGTGTGGACTACGTCTCCTGGCCCTAGGGAAAGAGTGGGGAGGTCGCTTCATTAGTTGCTACAAAAAGATGATGAGTACTGTTGGGTCATGGAAAAGGTATGCATTTACTATTAACTTATTATCCTTTTCCTTTATTCTCATCCTTTCTATATCTCAATGTGCTAATCTATTAAAAAATTACGGTAAGAAATACAAAAATTATTTGCAGTTATGCTTTGGCTAATTATTATCCTTCTTTATGCAGGAAAGTACAAAAAGGGACAACTGTTGTTCCCTAACTAAGGAACAATGAAAAAGCAGCAAGCTAAGGAAGGAACGCGGTGGTTGCAGATATGTCCAAAAGCAAATCAACAGGATCAGTGCGAGAAGGGAAAGATGTTTGAAGTTAGAAAATTGCGCGAATCCCCCAGGATTGAGAGATCCCAAGGCATCGCTTTTATCATCTATCTTTTTACCCCTTTCTCATTATAAAAGGCAACGATTGTAAGCATAAAGGGGATGACTATTGTTATTATTATTGTAATTCTTAATTACAGACTTTCATTGTAGTGAAGAATGCAAATACATTGTAATACTATTTCATGATTAATACATAAGAGGAGTTGTTGTTCCTTTTCATTTATTTGAAGTAACCAACAGTGTACGTTGGTGGCTAAGGGCCCAACTTCCGGTGGAATTCACTGCTTCACCTGTGTCATATATTTTCAATTATTGCAAGTGTGATAGTTTGATAGTATTATTGCTTTCTGCTATTTTATTTCATTGTTGTTCCTTATTTCTTTGCGTTGACAGAATAGCTCTGTTTTATATAATTTACAACATTGTTGTTTAATTAGTTTCCTTTCGCTTTGGATTGAGTTTCCTAGATAAATATCCTACTCGATGTAATCAACTGTAATGAGTATTAACTACTGTTGTTAGGCTCTCATATTGATATCATCGTTGTTTTACAGAGTAATGTGTTTGATTTAAATTCAATCAGTTTCTAAGAGAGGAGTTATCACTATTGTACTCTTAACTGATACTGTTGTTACTTGAATTGCATATTGTTGTTGCCTGAATTGTTGTAGGATTTGATTTCATTAAAGGATTGAGTTTTCTTTTAATTGCAATTAGAATTTACTTGTTGCATCTATTTACTCTTGTATTTAAAAGATCTATACTACAATTTAGAAGCATTACTCTCTGAGTTAAATAGCCACCACATACTATGTACACTCTTGAAATAAAAAGACCTGCCCGGATTGACAATTAATGTGAAGATAATTAGGAGTTGAAAAGGCACATTTTATCAGTCAACATTTTGGTGCCATTGTTGAGGAGAGTGTAGCCATTTCTAAGGAGTATTGTACATTTGATGATTGTTGTTGAAGAAGAATTGGGTTTTGAAAATGGAAGGTAAGAACCTACATAACGAGCAAGTAAAGTGCTTGCTCCTCTACCCGCTTTTCAGCACAATTACAGAAATCTGAAGTAGGTATTTGCTGCTTATCTGTTGGGAGAGAACTGGGTATTAAAAACAAAAGGTAAGAACCTGCGTATGGAGCACGTAAAATGCCTGCTCCCCCACCCGCTTTCCAGTATAATTATTAAGAACTTAGGGTAGAGATAAACATTTGAATTGTTTGCATGAATGACTAAAAAGAAAAAACCCGAAAACAATCCAATTCCACTACCCAAACTAGACAGATCTAACGGATTGGTGACCCTTGGATGATCAACGTTCATAGACAACATCTTAAAGAAATCTGAATCTCTTCCATTAGTAGGTCCTAGAAACATTGCTTCCAGACAACCTACTGTCTCCCTTCGGGCCACAAGCTCACCATCTGTAGCCTACGCTGATGTCCATAGCAAAATAGTGGGAACTAAGTAGAGTTTTCAAGAGATTGAAAATTCGTGCTCAATTTCCTCACAAGAAGGGAATTCTTGTAATATTCGTGGAGGAGGAGAAATAGGGGAAATAGAGGAACGAAGATCCCCTCAGGTAGTAATTCAACAAGGAACACCTAGTATCCCAGATCGAGGGAGTGTTGTTAAGATCATTCCCACCCCTTCTAATCATCCTAGGAATAACTCTCTAGAGATCTCGAAAGGGTATTGGCACATATTTGATCAAATGGCCAACAACCCACAAACACCTCAGACCTCTACATTGCAATATCCCATCATTGACACAACAGTCAACACACCCATAAAAGGCATCCCTCTCCAAAATATTCCCACCTTTCATGGATTAAAATCAGAGGATCTAGATGCATATCTATTTGAATTTGATGTATTATGTCAGTGTTATGATTATACCACCGACCCCCAAAAACTAAAACTATTTCCTTCCACACTGAAAGGAGCAGCCTTGCATTGGTTTATGGGATTAGGTGGTGGCACAATAAATGATTGGGAACAAATGAAAACCACTTTCCTAAAAAAATATCAGGACTATTGTAGATCTAGGGAATTGAAAGACAAAATATTCCAAATGGTAGCAAGACCCAGTGAAACATTAGAAGAATATGTGGAACGATTTCAATATAATCTCCAGTGGTCCCCCTATGCAACTCTGCCTTTACCTGATAATGTGCTAAAAACTACACTGATTAAAGGGATGAAAGAACAATGGATAGAAACATTAAATATTATGGGCAAAGGTGATATATATCAAGAAGAATATGTTGACATTATTAAATTGTGTATCAGGTCCTCAAGAGGCAGTACAAGATTGAAACCAGCAGAACGCGACATGACCTCTAGGGACAACAAAATCTCTGGTGGAGGTATAACTCGTGCAGAAATTGGCAACCTGCTAGAGGATTTTAAAACAGATATTTTGGGAACTCTAACAACGCAATTAGACATTATGCAAGCCAAACAAAAGCAGGTGGAAGCAGAACAAAACTTGGTGATATTTTGTCCTAGATGCAGGAAGAAGCATAGTCACAAAGAATGCCCACTAGATATGGTGCAAACCTGTGCCATATGTACTAAAGATCATACCACAGAAAGCTGCCCATCACTCCCAGGGTTAAAAGCAGTCTATAAGGAGGTAGAGGAAGAAACAGAACCAGTCTACTTGCTAAATCAGTGTCACCAATGGCAACCACGAAAAATAGGTATGTCGACTAATCCATCTTTTTTCTTTCAAACTTCGCAATATAATTCACAAAAATACCCAGGAGCCATGTGGCAGAATCAACCATCTTTCTCCAATTGGTCACAACAACCATTCCCTATGCCACCTTGGCCCAACCAATTAAATCAAAATAACAATTGGCCAAATTCCTCTTACATCCCACAGTTTTGGCAAAAGAATGCATATCAATCCTAGTGGCCACCTCGACTTCACAGAATCAGAACTGGCAGTCAAGCTGAAAAAGACCTACAAATCAGCCAGTAGGAACAATCCCCCTACCTCAACCCACACTGCCAGCACCCTACACATTGCAACAGAACCCTCAGACCAACCTATGACCACAGCTCCCAGCCCAACCCAACCCGAACCCCAACAACAGACCGGTTCAATCTGTGCTAATTATTGAAGAAACAGAGCCAAAAACTGAGTTAAGGGAGTGAAATGAGCTTCAATTAAGATCTAGGCAGATAATAGAATAAGAGGGGGATAAAAATAAACAAATTGAATATCAATTACTTGTAGAACAAGCACCACAAGTGGAGGACATGGTTAAACAAAAAACTCACGATCAAATGATAACCTCTTCTCCACCATTCCCAGAAAGATTAATCATACCCCGCCCAATAGAATACCTTGATTTTGATCTACTGGGAGAATTGAAAAATTTGAGTGTAAAAATACTGCTCCTCCAGGCTATTCAGGACATTCCAATTTATGCAAAAACTATTAAGGAATTGTGTATGAAAAATAAAAAGAGAAAAAGAAAAACAACCCCAACTGTCCATGTAGTTAGTAACTTATTTGATTTACTATCAGGTAGAGAAACGCCTATAAAATATGAGGACCCAGGAAATCCTATAGTCACTGTGCAAATAAATGGATGCTCCTTCCCCAATGCATTAGTCGATTTAGGAGCAGCAATCAATATTCTTACAACCACAACTTGTCAAAAGCTTGGCATTACATCCTTGGACCCAACCACGACCTTGTTGGAACTGGCTGACCGATTGGTAGTCAAACTAGAAGGCACATTACAGGATGTAATGGTGTCAGTAGACTCCTAGGAATACCCTACAGACTTTCTAATCATCAATCCTAGAAACTGACTCGATGGACATCCCCTAATTCTAGGTAGACCTTGGCTAGCAACCGCGGATGCTTACATAAGTTGTCGAATAGGAAGCATGACTATAGCAAGAGGAAGCAATGTGAAGAATTTAGCCTTATATCCTCCAGCTTAGCCAAGTTTAACAATAATCAAAACCAGAAAACAACCTGTATCATATCTAACTGAAAACATTAGATCACCGCTAACCATAGAAGATGCTCTTGAATTTAAGGATCAAACAAAAGATGACATCATTAACACTTACATTAACCAACCAAATGCTGTATCCCATCTAAAATGTCACATGATCAAAGCAGTCCTCAATAATGAAATAGAAGAAAGTCCCTTAAAAGTTATTAATGATCAACCAATACCAACAACTTCTATTTATAACAACAAAACCATTGAAGTTGAGCCAGGAAAAACTTTGAATATTAACAAAAATCTGACTGCTGACCAAGAGCAGAAGCTTGTTCAACTCCTGAGAAAATATAAAGAGGCCTTTGCATGGGATTACCTAGACATGAAAGGGATTGATCCCCAATTATGCATGCACCACATCTACACAGAGAAAGATGTCAGGCCCATTCGACAATCTCAATGGAGGTTAAATCCTCATCTTAAAGATATTGTTAAAGCTGAACTACAAAATTGTTAGATGTAAACTTCATCTACCCCATATCTGACAGTAAATGGGTCTCTCCATTACTAGTGGTGCCGAAAAGGAATGGAAAGTGGCATATATGTGTTGACTATAGAGAGCTTAATAAAGCAACCCAAAAAGACCATTTTCCCCTTCCATTCATTGACCAGGTCTTGGACACATTGGCAGGAAAAAATTATTTTCTTTCCTAGATGGCTTCAGCGGATACAATCAAATTCAGATTGCCCCTGAAGATCAGGAT
The DNA here is from genome assembly GCA_031772625.1 of Pinus tabuliformis. Taxonomy (NCBI): domain Eukaryota; kingdom Viridiplantae; phylum Streptophyta; class Pinopsida; order Pinales; family Pinaceae; genus Pinus; species Pinus tabuliformis. The sequence continues at coordinate 538,337,897 of CM062807.1, read as the reverse complement.
AAGACTACCTTTACTTGCCCTTGGGGAACATTTGCTTATAGGGTCTTACCTTTTGGGCTATGCAATGCACCTGCCACATTCCAGAGGGCTATACTCAGCATTTTTTCAGATCTGATAAATGAAGGGCTCGAGGTGTACATGGATGAATTTACACCTTACGGAGATGACTTCGAGCCAGCGTTACAAACATTAGAGAAAGTTTTGAAAAGATGCATTGCCACCAGACTCTGTTTAAGCCAATGAAAATGCCACATGATGATGACCGAGGGCCTCATCTTGGGACACTATATCTCAGCAGCTGGAATCTAGGTAGATCCAACAAAAATTTAGATAATTCTTTTAATACCTACCCCTTCCACACAAACTGAGGTACACAGTTTCTTGGGATTTTCTAGCTATTATAGAAGATTTATAAAGAATTTTTCTCAAATTGCTGCACCACTATATGCATTAACAAGAAATATTGATTTCATTTGGAGTGATAAATGTGACAATGCTTTTGAAGATTTAAAATGGCTTGCATAAACATCCCTAGTATTACGGGGCCCAAACTGGGATTTGCCATTCTAGATTTCATCCGACACTTCAAACACAGCCATTGGAGTAGTTCTTGGCCAGGAGGAAGATAAAAGGCCATATGCAATATACTATATCAGCAAAAATCTATCTCCTACTGAATTAAATTATACTGTCACAAAAAAAGAATTTTTGGCTGTAATCTATGCTATCAATAAATTCAGACATTATATAGCAGGATACCCTATGGTTTTATACACTGACCACTCTGCTATTAAATATCTAGCTAATAAACTTGTTACAAATGGAAGAGTGACAAGATGGTTGATTCTTTTGTAGGAATTCGATATCACTATCAAAGATCGACGAGGAAAAGAAAATCTAGTAGCAGACTTCCTTTCACGAATGCCAAAGACAGATGACTCGGCAGTAGTAGAAGACTAGTTTCGTGATGAAAATTTATTTGTTGTAACCGTGAAAAAACTGTGGTACGTGGATGTTGCAAATTACTTGGCAGTGGGAAAGTTACCCAAGCACCTGACGCCTAATGAAATAAAACAAATAGTACAGCACAGCACGCGATTCTCTTGGATCGAAGGCTACTTATTTCATACAGGGGCTGATATGCACATTAGAAGATGTGTCAGGGAAGACGAGATCTTCGACATCCTGAAAGCTTGCCACGATGGGCCTTGTGGTGGACATTTTGCAGATTGTCAAACTGGTCACAAGATATTACAAATGGGCTATTATTAGCCCACTATTTTTAAAGATGCCAAGAAGTTTGTCCAAGCATGTGACAGTTGCCAAAGAATGGGATGCCCTGGGCAGTCTGATGAGATGCCCCTACACCCATAGATAGTCATTGAACCTTTTGAGTGATGGGCATTAGATTTCATCGGTCCAATAAACCCATCATATAATCAAAAGACATATATATTAGTTGCAATAGAGTATGTGACTAAATGGGTGGAGGCAAAGGCACTACCAAGGGCAACAAAGGACTCGATAATCCACTTTATTTTTCAACTATTCATGCGATATGGCTTTCCTAGAGAGGTAACTACCAATGGAGGACCACAATTCATAGGCCATAAGATCTCTGCAACATTAAAGAACCATCATATCATGCACAGAATCATGACTCCATACCACCCGCAGGCAAATGGCTAGGTAGAATGCACCAATAAGGTAATCGAGGCAATACTCACAAAGACAATTGCATCACATAGATGTGACTGGGCTACCCAATTGCCCAAAGCCCTATGGACATACCACATGACATGGAGAAATACCACGAGATATTCCCCATATCAACTAGTGTTTGGCAAAGAACCTATCTTCCCAATTGAAATTGAAATCCAGACATTGAGTATAGCTCAGGAGGTAGGCTTGGACTTAAATGAAGCATAGATTAATAGGCTACATCAAATCAATGAATTGGATGAAATACGACTATCAGCTCTTCAACACACTACACTGATCCAACAATAAAGAGCGAAATGGCATGATGCCCTTATCAAAAAGAAGATCTTCCACGAAGGAGATTGGGCATTCCTGTATGATTCTACGTTCCTGGATTTCCCGGGAAAACTCCAGACCAGATGGTTAGGACTTTATGAGATACAAAAGGTGCATGATAATGGCACCCTCACATTAGCCACCATCGATGGGTCTGGCTACTCTTTTAAAGCGAATGGACATCAAGTATGACTCTATCACAAACCGCTTACCAGGGAGTCCTTTTGCCAACAATTACGGGAAGATTCCACCATACAAATTCTTGCTGAGGAGGGCAACCCGTCCTTAGCATTGACCCAGTGAATAATTCATTTGTTTTTGAAATTTGTACATAAATTTTTCTTTCTATTTTGATTGAATTTGCTTGTATAAATTGTATATAAATTCTTTTTTTTTTCTACTTTTCCTTTGTTGTTCCCTTTAAGGAACAGCTGTTGTCCCTTCTAAAGAATAGCGATGATGTTATGGAATTTCTTCATGTTGTTCCCTTTAAGGAACAATTGTTGTTCCCTCTAAAGAATAGTTGTCATTCCCTCTAAGGAACAACAATTTTGTGTACAAATTTTCGTGTTGTTCCCCTTAAGGAACAGTTGCTATTCTCTCTAAGTAACAGTTGTCGTTCCCTATAAGGAACAACAGCTCCCTGTTTATTTTTTTTCGTGTTGTTCCCTTTAAGGAACAGTTGTTGTTCCCTCTAAGGAACAGTTGTCTTTCCCTCTAAGGAACAACTATTGTTCCCTCTAAGGAACAACTATTGTTCCCTCTAAGGAACAACTGTTGTTCCCTCTAAGGAACAATAGCCCCCTGTATATTTGCTTTTTGTTGTTCCCTCTAAGGAACAACTGTTGTCCCCTCTAAGGAACAACAGTTTCACATGTATTTGTTTTCTTGTTGTTCCCTCTAAGGAATAGCTATTATTCCCTCTAAGGAACAGTTGTTGTTCCCTTTAAGGAACAACAATTTCGTATAGATTTGTTTTCTCGTTGTTCCCTTTAAGGAATAGTTGTTATTCCCTTTAAGGAACAATTGTTGTTCCCTCTAAGGAACAACAATCCCATATGTATTTGTTTTCTCACTGTTCCATCTAAGGAACAGCTGTTGTTCCCTTTAAGGAACAACAATTTCGTGTATATTCTTTTTGTTGTTCCATCTAAGGAACAACTGTTGTTCCCTCTAAGGAACAGTTGTTGTTCCCTCTAAGGAACAATAGTTTCGTTTGGATTTGTTTTCTTGTTGTTCCCTCTAAGGAACAACTGTTGTTCCCTCTAAGGAACAACAGTTTTGTTTGGACTTGTTTTCTCGTTGTTCCCTTTAAGGAACAGTTGTTGTTCCCTATAAGGAACAATCGTTGTTCCCTCTAAGGAACAACAGTTTCATTTGCATCTGTTTTTCCACTGTTCCATCTAAGGAACAGTTGCCATTCCCTTTAAGGAATAGCTGTTGTTCCCTCTAAGGAACAACAATTTTGCATCCAATTATTTCTCTTTTTGTTGTTCCTTATAAGGAACAGCTACTGTTCCCTCTAAGGAACAGCTGTTGTTCCCTCTAAAGAACAGCACTTTCGGTGTGCAATTTTTCTTCTTGTTGTTCCTCCTAAGGAACAACTATTGTTCCCTATAAGGAACAACATCGTCATGTATATATCCTTTTGTTGTTCCCGACATGGAATAGCACCATCCGTGTGTATTTTTTTCGCTATTCCTTACAGGGAACAACTGCTATTCCCTTTAAGGAACAACACCTTTTTGTGTCTTTTCTTGCTGTTCCCTACAAGGAACAACACTCTTTGTGTGAGGTTTTCTTTAGGAAATAAGCACTTTGTGAATATTATTTCACTTTTTATGATCCTCTATCAGGCACAAGGGTACAAATATATATGAAAGGATACAAATCTGAGGATTACTAGAACAAGCAAGTATTGAATATTATCATCTTTAAACAAGATTGCTTTGTATTGATCGAAAAAGAAAGGACACAACCATCTATATCACTTCACTGTCCTCATTTCCATTATAAATCAAAGAGATTGATTACTTGTACCATGCTGGTTCTTCCCTAAACCCTATAACTCTCTCTGTTCATTATCATCAAATAAGGTTAAGGGCATACTTTCTTCTATTTGATATGTTTAGACTTCTTCCACCATTCCTACTCCTAAGGAGTGTTGAGCCACCCTCTATGTATAAATAGGAAGTGTTGTTCTAATATATATATATATATATATATATATATATTTACTAACAATTGTATGATTTTGTTACAGATGGAGGATAGGGGGTCTCATCACGAGCTAACCTACCATGATCATAAGGAAGCAGCAAAGTGGCATTCCTACTATGGCCACCACACCAGTGATATGATCCAATGGATGAATCAAGAAATAAAAAGTCCTTGGAACAGGAGGTCTCATCACAAGTCGGCCTGCCCATCTTTTGCTCCTTCCTAGTGAATGGTAATGTGTTCATCTGGTCACTAAGTCAGCACATTGGTCTCCAGTCTGATATCATAATGCACTTTCCCTATTATACATAAAGGACCATGGTTTCAAAGGGTTAGAAAGAAACTCTATTGAGGCTATAGATGCCTGCAGGCAACAGAAGCTCTATTGATGGTATTGAAGTCATATTTCCAACATCAATAGCTATTATAAGTCCCTTTCCTTATTTGGTATCTTTACTACAGAGCGATTATGTTCCTAATTTATGTTGAACCTTTATGCATGGATATCTTCTAAAAAATCAATCATAATAAGCTTTAAGTGGAATGATGATGGTAAAGTATCTTTTTTGTGTCAGATGTCCTTTTTCCCTTTTCGAAATCACCTCATAGCATCTCCTCACTAATTGATAATTATCGTATATGCATTGATTTCAACACTCTGATATCTCTTGCGATCCTTTCATAAATAGGCGTACCTTACCACTCCCATCATCCCTGTACGTCACCACCAACATGATTTTCCTTCATTCACTCGGTCGAAGGTGACCTATCATTTCAAAGGGGGGTGAGGGTGACTCCCAAAGTACTTATGCATGCATGTCAGTCCTTTATTTGGTTATGCCAAACTATATGACATTCCATAATAGCAAGTCTTTAACGGTATTTATGCTGAAAAATATCATCCGATATAATGATCATAACAACTTGTTGTTCCATCGTTGGCTTTGTCTATTGCTATGTTACTTGTGCTAACTTGCAGTGTGTAGAATTCAAGCAATACAGAAGGAAGAACAGTGCACAGAGAGCCATTGATACTGGCTATTTCTAATGCCGCCAAAGAAATTCTAGTCCGAGCTGGGTGGCTAGCATTTTCACACGATTTCAGCAACCAAACGAAACAATTTCCATAGAATTCCTGCAGAATTTACGGAATGGCCAGTCTATGGTGAGGGGCAAACAAATCACAGTCTGAGATGTTGTGATTGCAGACGTTTCTGGATTACCAGCTGAAGGATCTGTGTGGATGAATAAATGACTGAAGCTACAGGATGCCATTGAAATATTTAAAGACAAAGGGCAAGAGCTGATCATCAAAGGAAAAGGAGTTCGACCATCATCCCTTGGAGAACCGTGGGGAGAACTAGCCAGAGTTGTTCAGAATTTCATTACATGTGACAGGTGCAAAGATGTGGTAAGGCCGCATCAACTTAAACTATTAGCAGTTTTGAAACAAAAATGTTTAGTAAATCTACCTGCATATTTGAATTTCTTACTGCATGATTCTGCTAAAAGAATAAGGAAATCCCAACACATAGAAACAGTCATAAGTCATCATTGTTTAATTAGGCTGATAGTTAGCTACAACCTCACCCAGCAGCAAACAAGTTGGGAAGAATTAATATTTGCCATAGAAGGGGGGTTAGCTTTACCTACTCCTAACCCTGTTCCAAAAAGGAAAAGGACTACCCGCAAAACAAACATTCCACAAAAATGCAGATACTCTTCCAGAGTAAGGACAAGCTTGGGAATAGCTGAAAATCCCCAGGCTAGCAGCAGCTAGCCCATAGAACTATCTATTCCAAAAAATGAGCAATATTTACAGTTGGAAGGATAGGATGACTTGGAGTCAGAACTTGAGGAGGAAATAGAGCACTCTAGTGAAGAGGAAAGAAATGAAACATAACTCCCCTCAACATAAAATACAAGTCCCCCCATGAGACTTATTACATGATATCGAATTGGTCCAGATTTTGGCCAATATGAATGAATTTATAAAGCTCGAAAGCCCACTCAACTTTAACATTGGAGCAACCCAATCGAAAGAAAGAGGCAGACCAACCTGGCGATATACCTCCAAAAGAACCCAGCCAGGTCGACCTAAATATAGAAAATATAGACCAAATAGAGGACATGGAGATAGACCAAGAAGATGACCATCAATCTAGGGACACAGTTCTTTTAGAGCAAAGTCAAGACAAGAAACCAGGGTCGTTAGGACCAGAAACGACCAACAAAACACTCGCTCCCACTAAAAAGAATAGAGCCACAATTAAAAAACTCAGGAAGGAACAACAGAGGTTGCGGAAAACAATGAAGAAGCTCAAATGAAAAATAAGGAAGTTATCAACAGGGAAAATTCCAAACAAAACACCAGATCCAATAAAAGCAGCCATCCAAACTGAATTGCAAGAAACAAAAGCTACGTGGACTCAAACTGAGCCCATACTCACTGAACCTGTTAGTGAATACCATGCAATTTTTGTAGAAACAGCTACCCAAACAGAGGCTATACTTTCTCATGACTTATCCATTCAGACAGAGACAGCAACCTCCTTCAGCACATCTACCCAAATAGAGGTTTGGGCCTCCTATAAAAAATAAACATAGACAATCAACATCCATTCTCATAGCAGGACTACACAGACAAATATCCAAGCCAAAGATATCATGATGAGCAACGACCCCAGTATAGTGAATCTTCAAACAGATTTAGCCCAGGCTTGGCTTAAATTCTCATAGCAGGAGTACACAGACAAATACCCAAGCCAAAGATATCATGATGAGCAACGATCCCAGTACAGTAAATCTTCAAGTAGATTTAGCCCAGGCTCAGCTTACCATAGAATGCCTTGAACTAGAAACAATCCCTGAGCAAAAATACCAGGAATAATAGTGGAAGCTTCGGGACATGAACATCTCAGAAAGTGAGGCCTTTGATAAATACCGAAAGGCAGAAGAGAGGACTGAGAAAATGAAGCTTAGATTAGAAAAGGTCAGGAGTCAAATGGATACTATTTTCTCATTATATACTGACGTATTGACATGCAGATCTCCTACCAATAATTATGCCCTATTTTTGATGGAAAGATACTTACAGTTGAAGATAAAAACTGTCAAAGTTGGAAAACCAATAAAGTTGAAAAAAATTGAGGATTTTATAAACTGTTGCAAACATCATGGGGTAAAAGTTCAGAGGTTGCTGTGTGAATTTTATTTACACAATTTTTTATTAGAGGAAGAAACTGAAAAGAACCCCAATCCTTTTGTGGGAGATGTACAATTTCAAGCTTTTATTTCATTCACTGTTAACCAACTGAAATGGTTCAATGCTCATAACACATTCCAAAGGCAGGAAAAAGGACTGGACCTTTGGGTTAGAGGTGAACCAAAACATCAATTACAAATTCTTGCCAATCACAAAAGTTTGATGAAGAGGGAAGGAGTAATCAAAACTCTGGGGCCTATTCAGAAAGAAATTGTCCAAAACAGAGTAGAGTATTTCCTCTCCATTCAGGAAAGCTCCTTGGCCATAGCCAAGTTCAGATGGACAGTTTCCAATAACAATGTACAAAATAGAGAGCCATTTAATTATAAAAATTTTAAATTGGCTACAGAACGCTTTGTCACTTATAATAATCTCATCTTAAGGGAAGGTCCTTATTGGCTAGGCTGTCGGTTCTGTAGCCCTATTATTTGGTATCCTGATGAGGGGTACAAGGCTATATATGAACTGCCTGAAGGACAGATAGGGCACATCTTTGAAATCTTGGCCAAGAATCATGGTTTTAGACCGCTTTACGACATTCCTTATCTAGCTTATTCCTTGACTTCTCTTCATACGAACTACATGGCTTTCATGAGGACATGAAAAAGGGTAAGCAGGGGAGTATGTTGGGTTATGGAAAAGGTATGTATTTAATATTAACTTATTATCCTTTTCCTTTATTCTCATCCTTTTTATATCTCAATGCACTAATCTATTAAGAAATTATGGTAAGAAATACATATATTATTTGCAGTTACGCTTTGCTTAATTATTATCTTTCTTTATGCAAGAAAGTGCAAAAAGGAACAACTATTGTTCCCTAACTAAGGAACAACGAAAAAGTGGCAAGCTAAGGAAGGAACGTGATGGTTGTAGATACGTCCAAAAGAAAATCAACAGGATCAGTGCGAGAAGGGAAAGATGTCTGAAGTTATAAAATTGCGCGAATCCCTCAGGATCAAGAGATCCTGATGGATCTCTTTTATCATCTATCTTTTGACCCCTTTCTCATTATAAAAGGCAATGATTGTAAGTAGAAAGGGGATGACTATTGTTATTATTATTGTAATTCTTAATTACAGACTTTCGCTGTAGCAAGCAATGCAAATATGTTGTAATACTCTTTCATGAATAATACATAAGAGGAGTTGTTGTTCCTTTTCATTTATCTGAAGTAACCAACAGTGTATGCTGGCGGCTAAGGGCCCGGCTTCCGGTGGAATTCATTGCTTCACCTGTGTCGTATATTTTCAATTATTGCAGTTGTGATAGTTTGATAGTATTATTTCTTTCTGGTATTTTATTTCGTTGTTGTTCCTTAGTTCTTTGCGTTAACAGAATAACTTTGTTTTATATAATTTATAGCATTGTTGTTTAACTAGTTTCCTTTCGCTTTGGATTGTGTTTCCTAGAAAAATATTCTGCTCAATGTAATCAACTGTAATGAGTATTAACTACTGTTGTTAAGCTCTCAGATTGATATCATTGTTGTTTTACATAGTAATGTGTTTGATTTAAATTCAATCAGTTTCTAAGAGAGGAGTTATCACTACTGTACTCTTAACTGATATTGCTGTTACTTGAATTGCATATTGTTGTTGCTTGAATTATTGTAGGATTTGATTTCATTAAAGGATTGAGTTTTCTTTTAATTGCAATTAGAATTTACTTGTTGCATACGTTTACTCTTGTATTTAAAAGATCTATACTAAAATTTAGAAGCATTACTCTCTGAGTTAAATAGCCACCACATATTGTGTACACTCTTGAAATAGAAAGACCTACCCAGATTGATAATTAATGTGAAGATAATTAGGACTTGAAAAGGAACCTTTTATCAATCAACAAGTACATTATGTAATCTATTTCAATACAAGGATGAACCCCCTTATCTAGAGTGGAATGTCTTTCCACAAGATGTTCTCCTACAAAGAACTCACACTCACATGTTGTTCTCCTTCAACATGACAAGGAACAATCTCAAATAAAGTGGCATACAATGATCCTCTCACAATGTGACATACATGGATCTTAGAATCAAATCATCATATTAGTAAAAATCAAATGAACACATGGAAATAATGCACCTTACTCCAAGTCTAGGGAAGGCCAAAAAATCAACTACTCAGTTGAAGAAACGACGTGCAACATCGTGTTCCTTGCAAAAAACCATGAAATATGAGTATAAACATGACCCCTTCTATGATGATCAAATATGGGCTCCACAGGAATCATTTAGATTCCTCACAAGATTCTCTTTTGGACATGGGTGAAAAATTTGCCGCTCATATGAAGAAATGGACTGCATCATCAGACTCCCAGTGAAAAATTGGTTCAAATTTATATAAACTCGACATAATTCTCACACCTTCAAAATTCTACCCCCATGGAATCCCCAAGTTTCCTCATAGAGAATGTTATCACTAAACAAATTTCAAAGGAAAAGGGTAAGGTAAGAAATATTTGGTCTTGGTTATTCTTATGCTCCTTTCATGCATAAGAAGCACTTGGCAAACTCAGGGTCAACATACATCAAAGTTCTTTGAAGGCTCAAGCAAGGCAAGTAAGTTTCAAGGCAGATGAGAAGGAAATTTCAAGATAAAGAAGCTCAAGACAGTCGAATTTGGCATGTAAGCTATGTTTTTGAAATTACACAACAGTTTCGTAGCGCGCTACGAAACTGCTGTAGGTGATGCCTAATGCACAGCAGTTTCGTAGCGTGCTACGAAACTGCTGTAGCTACATATTATCATTCAATGGGCCAATTTTGAAGAACAAAGGGAAATATTTTTGGAGCAAGGTACACCTGGCATGGAAAACAAAATAATCAAATGCATTTTTATGCAAATTAAAAGAAACAAAGAAGGACATGTGTGAACTCCAAAATTTCATGTTATGAAAACAGCAGCCATCTTCCAAGGGGATTTCCAAGCAATGGAAAACTCATCTCTGAAAAGTGAAAGAGTTTTTCATTATTACGATACTAAAGTACAAAAACCTCATCCACTTTCTTCAAATCCATTATTATTTGAGAGAAATGAATGATCAAACTTGCGCTACGAAACTGTTGTAGGTGCAGTTTTTCACAAGCATATTTTTACACCTATTTTTCAAAGACTCATTGTCATGCGGAAAGAGTCAATTTTGCGGACAAAACCAACCTCCCTAGAAGCTAAGGATTTCTAGTGACAAACAAGACAATCAAGCACTATCTTTCCCTAAATATGCATTTAAAATAAAAGCAACCAGGTGTTTAAAGCATACCTTTAGTCCAACGCTGTTTGTAGCAGCCAAGCCTCTCCGATCCAGATGAGCTCCTCCTTCTCTTTGAAACCTGCATTCACTAACAATCAAACGATTACATAGCACCTGAATAACTCATATAATAAAACATATTCATCATAAAGACCAAGGAGTTTATGAAACAAATTATATATAACAACTTGTTGAGAAAAATGAACTTAATTGCATTAATTGGAAACAAAAGAAACCATTACAACCAGTGCCTTGGTGTTGTGCAAGTCCCTCCCAGGGTCTAGCAAGAGTTCTCCTTTACTTTGATCAGCTCACCCACTTCCAAATGAAGCTAAGAAAGGATGGGAATCTCTCCTCTCAAGCTCTAAAAGGGAGTCCTAATTTCAGCAGCATCTACCCTTAGGAATGTTCAGCTTTCAACCTCCCCTCCCTCTGGCCCAATGCCTGTATTTATAATGCTTTGGAGGAAGTTAAATAGGTCCACCATCAATGGGATAAGCCCCTCTTTCAAAGGGATAGCTCCCCTCTTCATGGGATAAGTTCCTCTTTCATTGGGATGCATGAACCATCTGGAGGCGCTCAATCCACGTCAAACCATCTTCTAGAATGCTCTAGAATCGACCACAAGTAAGTTTTTTGAAGTAAAACTTGCACCTTTTGACTTTTACAGGGGTACGCACCCACCCCTTTACAGACAGAGCGTACAAGTACGCAGGTATTATGAACTTGAGGTGTGTACATGCAGGTAAGTGTAAGAGAAAGTGCGGAACCAGAGTTGTATTGATTTTTTAAAGGCTTTCTCTCTTTTTGGAGTTTGACATGAGGAGCAGAGGTATAAGACTTGCCAAGGAGGACAGTATGGTTATTGATGGAGCCATACTGACTGCAAATAGTCATGGTGACAAATTTTAGTGTAACAGATTGCCCCCTAAAGTGCAAAGTCTGTAGTAGATTAGGGTTTCATATCATCTAGGAAGGGTGAAGCACTTTATCATTTCAAGGATTATCTTGTGGAGAGCCCAGTTGGAACCTGCAAATATTCAACACAAAATACATATATGAGATCATATCATTGCTGAGGTAGGCATTCCCATACTCATATAAAAAACTTAACTAACAAACTAACTACTACTCTGATATAGGAATGATTTCGCAGTACATCATAATCATAGACATATGTAGACACAGTATGGACGCAGCCATCTGTTTATAATTAGTCTACTATATAATGAATACAAAACTCCTCGCAGCTTGGATGGCGGAAACTAGATCCAGGGTCTTCATTTCTGCTTCCCAAAATAGTACGATTCTATCCATGCGAATAAATGAATTGATGTCGAACATGGTAGAAACCACTTGATTACCAGTCAATGATGTAAAATGTTAACAAGTGTGAGAGAAACCACCAGTGATGTCAATGGCTCTCAAGGTACCCAGTACAATCCATGAGATGTGAATGAATGTGTTGATGTCGAACATGACACAGAATCCCTTGATTGAAGGTCATTGATGTAACCCGTCATCAAAGGCGAGAAACCTACCATTGAGGCATGCTGATCCCAAGGTACTAACGATTTCTAGATCATCTTTCTAGATAATGTGTTGATGTCGATAGAAAGCGATCCGTTGCAGGCAAGCCCACAACACGAAATCATAGATCAAGTTGAAGAAATGTAGCTGTAAGGACTGACTCAGGGATGATCAAGATGGATGACAGATATTTTGCAGATGAATGGTTTATTTGCAGTGACCTCTTGAACACATAATGACACGACGGATGGTTTGGTGACAATTGACCCAAATTTAATACCCAAAAACTGGCTGAAGACTTTCAATGTGGTTTGATCAACTGTTAGGCAAAGGATTTCCCAACCCAGGTGAATGAAAGTGTCGTGTTCAAGAGTGGTTACAAAGTATGACAAACAGACTCATTTTTCTCTCTTTTCCCCCACCATTTCTGGCAAGTACCTCTTTATTTTTAACAAGCTTGAGGAGGATAACATTTGCTTGATTATAAGCTCATCCTTCGAATGAGTCCAACTTAGTTTAAATTCGAACCCTAAGAAGGAGTGGTTCGTTCCTATTTGTAATTGAACAGGTCTTTTACTGTGAAATTTTAACGAGTCCAGTATAGGAGAAACTCGGCGTTTTTCAATTTTAGAGAGTCTGAAAAAACGTAAGAAGACTCCAGGTTTGACCTTTTTTGTAAATTTGTGTCTCCCAAGCCCGAAAAAGTATAAAATAATACTTGAGAGAACCGCTTGATCTTTTACGACCAAGGAGTACTTTTGTTATTAGTGTCATTGATCCGAAAAAGTAAAAAAGCGATCAACGACACGTCGTTTTATAACCAATATCGAATTTGAAACGACAAAAATCCGGCAATCTTTTCATGTTTTTACAGTCGGAAAAGAGCTGTAAGTAGACCGTCTTTTAATTCCGTTTTAACGAGTGTAAAAGAAACGCTCGGCAATCTTTTCATATTTTAGGAGTCAGAAAAGGGCTTAAAGATGACTCTAAGGTTTCACTTTTTCGTAAGTTTTAACAAGTTTGAAAAAATGATAAAAATGTACTCATTGTTTTCACTTTTTCTTAAGTTTTAATGAGTTCGAAAAAATGATAAAAATGTACTCATATGGCCGACTTTCAATTTAATTTACGAGCAGGAAAGGACGGAAAGAACTCGGCATTTTCATTTGTTTTACGAGAATGAAAGATAGCAAAATAATCTCGGGATTTTCATGAGTTTAACGAGTCTTGAAAATAACTAAAATTGACTCGAGATAGGTTTCATTTTTACAAAAGCTTGAAACAGAGAAAAACTATGCTTCAAAGTAGTTTCATTTTTACACAAGCTTGAAACAGAGAGAAAACTGTGCTTGATGCCCCCTAAGCATAACTGCTAGAGCGCATGCCCCCCAGCTTCATTTCATTCAACCAGTTGGATGAAATGAAGGTTCAGTTACAAGATCATTTGAAAGACTCAACCTAAAACTGTAAGAAAATTATGCAAAAAACTGAAATAACTAACCTAAATATACAACTTAACATTTATGAGATCTAGTCAAACTCTCGACTCAATTAGAGGAGGATTTGTTTCATTTTTTAACGAGCTTGACACAGGAAAAGAACTATGCTCGGATTCAGTTTCATGTTTACGCAAGCTTGAAATGAAAAACTATGCTTGTTATAAGTTCACATGCCCCCTAAGCATAATGACGCAAATCAAGGTACATGCCCCGCAAGCTTCATTGCATTCAACCAGGTGGATGAAATGAAGGTTTACTTTCGAAATCTTGGAAAGACTCGTGGGAGTTGTTTCATTTTTTAGTGAGGTTGACACAAGAAAAGAACTATCCTCAAAATCCTTGTTTCATTTTTTAAACGAGCTTGACACAAGATAAGGAACTATGCTCCTAACTACTCTCTACAATCTACCTATATAACCTATCCTTGTTTCATCTTTTAACGAGGTTGACACAAGACAAGGAACTATCCTCACAACTCCTTGTTTCATTTTTTAATGAGCTTGACACAAGACAAAGAACTATGCTCTAAAATCCTTGATTCATTTTTTAAGGAGCTTGACACAAGACAAGGAACTATGCTCTAAAATCCTTGATTCATTTTTTAACGAGCTTGACACAAGACAAGGAACTATGCTCACACCTGATTCATTTTTTAACGAGGTTGACTCAGTAACAGGAACTATCCTCATACCAACTGATTCATTTTTTAATGAGGTTGACACAGGAAAAGAACTATCCTCATGACAGCTTGTTTCATTTTTTAACGAGGTTGATACAGGAAAAAACTATCCTCGTGCACTGACTCATTTTTTAATGAGGTTGACACAGGAAAAGAACTATCCTCATAGCAACCTATTTCATTTTTTAACGAGGTTGATACAGGAAAAAACTATCCTCGTAGCACCTTGTTTCATTTTTTAACGAGGTTGACACAGGAACAAAACTATCCTCGTAGCTTCATTGATCATGGCTTCCAACTGGAAGAAAGACATGTCAATGGACACACCTTGATCATGGCTTCCAAGAGGTCTTCATCAGAAGGAATAACAGTTCTCTGGAAAGAACATATGTCAAGGGACTCAAAAGGGATAAGAACATCGCGTTCAAGTAATCCCATAGAGTTTTCCATGTCAATTACCGGATCTAAGTCAAAGGAAGATGAGCATACAGTGAGAGGCTCACTTACATCGGTAACTGAAAACATGGGACCAATTGCCACATAATTAACCCGTGGCAGGGTAGATACCACTTTAGAATCAGGAACATTTAGGGGTGTCATATTATTGGTAGTTGAAACAAGACTAGGGAACGAAAGCTGGTCTACAGTCACAATACTGCCATTGTGAGGGAAAGACATTATGCGAAAGAGTGTCGATACGATAGCTTTCATTGCATAAACATAGTCTCGCCCAAGGAGTAAATTGAAATCCAAGGGACCTCGAACTACCATAAGATCAATACAGACAGTTTTACCTTCCAAGGTAATGGAAAAATTAGGAAGGATCCCTAAAGGTTCACTAATTGTTCTCTTAAAAGCTTTCAGATTCTGCGTAATAGGCGCAAGCTGAGGGGAACCCAAAGCTTTCCAAACAGTTGAGGATAAAATACTAACAGAAGCACCTTCATCTACCTGAGTACGATGTATGTCCCTACCACCAGCCTTGAAAATGATTTGGAAAGGGATGGAGGAAGGAAGACGAGGTTTTGTCAGTCTATTCCAATCAAAGGAAAATACCTCAGTACTTGGAGGGGGTTCTGTAGAAATAGATGAAATGCCCCCCAGCGTAGAAGAATCTGATGTAACAAGAAGAACCTGAGCGGTATGAAGTTCACTCTCTAAAGGGAAAGTGGGATCGACCGAATGTGAAATTGAATCGACCACTTGATCAACTAACGGATCATCAACCTGAGTGACATGAGTTTCACTCTCCAATGGAAGAGTGTGATCAACTGTACTTGAAATTAGATCAATCACTCCGTCAGTTGACGGTAGGTTGGGAGAAAGTTTACGGTAACCAGTTGGAAATTCTTGCTGTGGAATAGTAAGGTTTTCCAACAATTTTGAGGCTTCATCCATGTGAGGGCAAATGTGAGTTTGATGACTCCCTTTGCATAACTTACAAGGAAACCTAACTTTACCCTTTTTCCCAGGAACCTGACTATCACTGGTTGATGGATCAATGGAAAGTTGATGAGATTTTTCTGACCATACTTCCAAGACCTTTGGAATACCAGGACAATTGACAAGGAAGTGGTCACCCTTACAAAGCTTGCAAGGGTATTTGGGTTTACGATGCATGTCGGAGTTTTCCTCAACACAACTAACACTTACAGTCGTGGTTGGTTGGTTGACTTCTTTCTTATCTTGCTTCTTCGTCTTCTTCTTCTTCTTCCCTTTCTTCTTCTTCTTAGCCACCTGGTTACTAGCATCGAGGCTTTTACCAAGCGAAGAGGAAGAAATGGAGGAAGAAAAATTAGGCGAAGAAGGTAAAGGGTCAACAGAAGGTTGGTGATGTTGAGATGGTGAACTCTGTTGAGGTGAAGCATTCGGTTGAGGTGGAAAAATTGGAGTATTTGGGGCCAATGAAGTTGAAAATAACCATATCGGTAATCCTATTGTAAATCCAGGTAATGAAAAAGTAGCCATATAAAGAGGACCAACATTTCCAAAGAAAGGAAAAGTACTAGGATCCTCGTTAAGAGGGGTTCCTAGGTTGGTAAATTCCGGAACGGTTGCCATTATATTCAACTTCAGTGAATTTTATTAACAATTTAAAACTAAAATTAACAATTCGCAATTCACACCTAACAATTAAAATTCACAATTCACACCCCTGGTCTCTAAAAGTAAAAACAAACAAATTAACACGCGCTATCAAATCTAGGAGTCAAACCACACACAAACAGTAACTTTCCGTACCGAAAACACTAGTTGGTCATGAAATCCAACGTCGCAGAGTTCAATACAGAAATGGCGGTTGGAACAGTTACCCCAGAAACCTGCTTAATGAATAGACTGGCACAAGTTCCTCCACTAAATCGTCTCGAGTGAAGAGAACCCCCCAGAAAATCCAAGTGAGTCCAGTCGACGTCTGCTCCAGGTACAGTGGGATCTTCCCACCACTGTCACCTTAGGAAGAATCCTATAGAATATGGTCACTAAGGTTACCAACTGAAACAAATATACCTGGGGGAACAGTCTACGATCCGATACGCATGCAAGGGGAGAGTAGCAAGCTCAATCCCCTTCAAGGCTCCTTGACATAATCCAAGGTTTACCAACAAGTGACCCCAGGCTCCTCGACAATGGTTAATCCGAGGTTTACCGTTTTTAATACGTGAATATCTGGCGTCGTTCCCAATGAGGAAGGATTGATTCCCACACTGGTTCGGACACGATCTCGTGCTTCTCCTTTAAGAGGAGCTTTCCCAGAGCATAAATGCAACAATTGGATTTCTTCCTACCACAAGATACAGCTACTTGTTTGTTTTACTGTCTTGGAGAGTTAACTAAAACCTATTCCAAGACACTAGCCTAAGCTATGTTCATGTATCAGAGCCCTAGAAATGTAAAAATTACTAGATGAATTTTAATTAAGCGCTGTGTTATTAAGGTTGTTATTACTCAAATGGGTAAATGGATATGAAACCAATGGTGTTATGACCCAACTCAAAACTGAATGCAATCGAATATGATAATGTAATCTTTTCAATTTGATGAATCCTAACTAACGTAAGGAGAGAGTTTCCATTCACTTCCAACAATGCAAGAAATTGATTACTAAGAGAAAATATAACAAATTCTCTAATGCACTAATTTCATCAAGAAAAACTAATGCAAATCAACTCCAAAATAGTTTTTTTTTTATTTTTATTTTTGTGTAAATTCAAATCAAAGAAAACTGATCTAAATCTATGATTGATTTTTCAGAATGTAAACTATGCAATTGTAATCTATGCACAATGCACTTGAAAAGTTTGCAAATGTAATCTATGCACATTTTTCATTCATATTCTGAAAATGAGAATTCTAATTATGCAAATGTGATCTATGCAAGAGAATTCTCAAACACAAGATGATTCTAATGTAATCTAAGAACCAATCAAGTGCAAGTCGAGAAAATTGGGTGAGAGTTCCAAAGATCAAAAAATAAAAACACTCAAAGGCGATTAACACTCATACACAATTTAGCCCCCCCCGGCGAATGAGGGGGAAATTTTTTTGCAAAAACAAAAGAAAAAAGATGCAAAATTGTGAAAGACTGAGACAAACCTCCAAGTAATGCCCAAAGGAAATCAAATTAAGAATTTCTCAAAAAAAAGACTCAAAACACCCAATTGATAAAAGCTTAAAGTAGGAATGCCAATGAAATTAACCAAGGAAAGTTTTTTGACAGGGAACAAGTAGGTCTGGGCAATGGCTAAAACCTATAAACAAATTCTAAACTGATAAAAAAGAGAAAAATTTAAAATTTTCAAATTTTTGACAGGGTACGCAGGCAACCTGTTTACACAGGTGCATCCACGCTTTGTGCACAAAGCAAAAGTGCGTACAAGTATGCACTGTGCTTAACTCAAAGGGTGCGTACCTCTCCCAAAACTATGAAAAATAAAAACTAACTCAAAATTAACTAAATTCACCCAATCCCACAATCATCAAGTCAAAAACAGAAACAGAAAATATAGTTTCTCTGGTCAAAGTATCAATCAAAAGAGAAATCAATCAAATCCATGGATTCCCCAGTGGAGTCGCCATTTTTTCATGCGGAAAGAGTCAATTTTGCGGACAAAACTGACCTCCCTAGAAGCTAAGGCTTTCTAGTGACAAACAAGACAATCAAGCACTATCTTTCCCTAAATATGCATTTAAAATAAAAGCAACCAGGTGTTTAAAGCATACCTTTAGTCCAACGCTGTTTGTAGCAGCCAAGCCTCTCCGATCCAGATGAGCTCCTCCTTCTCTTTAAAACCTGCATTCACTAACAAGCAAACGATTACATAGCACCTGAATAACTCATAATAGAACATATTCATCATAAAGACCAAGGAGTTTATGAAACAAATTATATATAACAACTTGTTGAGAAAAATGAACTTAATTGCATTAATTGGAAACAAAAGAAACCATTACAACCAGTGCCTTGGTGTTGTGCAGGTCCCTCGCAGGGTCCAGCAAGAGTTCTCCTTTACTTTGATCAGCTCACCCACTTCCAAATGAAGCTAAGAAAGGATGGGAATCTCTCCTCTCAAGCTCTAAAAGGGAGTCCTAATTTCAGCAGCATCTACCCTTAGGAATGTTCAGCTTTTAACCTCCCCTCCCTCTGGCCCAATGCCTGTATTTATAATGCTTTGGAGGAAGTTAAACAGGTCCACCATCAATGGGATAAGCCCCTCTTACAAAGGGATAGCTCCCCTCTTCATGGGATAAGTTCCTCTTTCATTGGGATGCATGAACCATCTGGAGGCGCTCAATCCACGTCAAACCATCTTCTAGAATGCTCTAGAATCGACCACAAGTACGTTTTTTGAAGTAAAACTTGTGCCTTTTGACTTTTACAGGGGTACGCACCCACCCCTTTACAGACAGAGTGTACAAGTACGCAGGTATTATGAACTTGAGGTGCGTACACGCAGGTAAGAGTAAGAGAAAGTGCGGAACCAGAGTTGTATTGATTTTTTAAAGGCTTTCTCTCTTTTTGGAGTTTGACATGAGGAGCAGAGGTATAAGACTTGCCAAGGAGGACAGTATGGTTATTGATGGAGCCATACTGACTGCAAATAGTCATGGTGACAAATTTTAGTGTAACACTCATTCTGGGTGGTAGGAACGATGTATCAAAAATCAAAGAAAGGTTTTTGTTTAGCATGGATTGGTTCACAAAAGCCTCCTTCAATTTTTCCAAATACAGTTTTTATGAGAAGTTATGAGCTCTATCCCAAGACCTATTTTTCAACCAGAACAGAGCAAGGGATGGTCTCCTAGTTTCTAGGAACAGCAAAGGGATGAGTCATCAAGGGCCAGCTAGAAGGTTATGAGAACCATCAAATTCGAATTCATGGAGTTTTAGGTGTCAAAGAATGTTTTAAATGTTTAGATAAGGTTGTTGTAATCATAATAAGGAGTTACACTCCTAGTTGTATTAGGTCTCTAGGACTCCTAGTTAGCTGTCCTTTGTATTAAATAGTTAGTTTTAAGTGTCAATAGGTGTCAAATTAGGAGGAATTCGAATTCCCCTCATGTTGGAGGAAGGAATCTACATGAAATGTATATATGGGAGAAGAACTAATGTATTAGGGGTTGGAAATTTTTAGAGAAATTGGAACTATTGTGCTATGTATATGACTCTATTTTAGTAATACAAGGCTTGGCTTTACTTCTCAGGAATCAGAAGGATTTTACTGTTCAAAATGCTGTGTATTATCTTCTCTTCAATATTTGCAGTGGTATAGATGTGTGATTACTTAGAAATCACTGATTTTTCTCTAATTTCCTTCACATATTTATAAACCGTGTTGTCCTATATGTTTCTGGTGTGTTCTAAATGGTAGAAATCTAAATGCCCCGACTTCTATGTAAGGTTGATGTCATTGTTATACTGAAACGAATTTGACTCCATAAGCCCAATGGATACTTTCTAGTTGTGTTTCCACCACTCATATTTTTACATTAGTTTCATAAGAGTTAGCCATCTTAATTAATAATCAAAGATCATTAATCCTTTGAGAGAGCCCTCTCAGGTTGGGGAGGCTAAGCCTCAGCCTAAAGTAGGTTTGAAATAGTTACTTAAAGTCTTCCTGGTCAGCAGCCTTCTAGGGTTTGATTTTGAGATAACAAAGAATATTATTTGGAATATTCCCTAATATATGCTCTAACAATATTCTTAGAATATTCTTGAGATTCATGTCTTCATTGGCCTTCTCGCGCCCTCATCTCTCATGTATTCTCCATGGTTCCCTTTGAACCATCTGAATGGATTTTTATAACAAATTGTGAGGGTGAATAAAACAAAATGTGTGGTTGGCACAATGGTTGGCATAGTCATATTAAATTACTTATTGTTGGGGAGGTTTTTGTTTCAAAACCCATGGAGTTCTAATTTTACTTTAATATGGTTTTAAAGCCCAATTTTGGTTTTAATATAGTTTGCAAACCATATAACATATGGTAAACATATGTCCATATTGTAACGACTCCCCATATCATGAGAATAAGAAAAAATGGAGGTTACACCATGCCGAGGCCACTTGGGACTAATTTTAGGTGTCATGTGGCACAATGTGATTGGGCCATGCGACAGACTCTCATTGGTCCACATCATATGCCACTTTTGTCGCCTACTTGCCATGTGTCGACTTATGGTGCTACCACATCACCTACTTGTGGGTCCATTTAGTTTGCTAGCTGGGCTGCCACATTACCTATGTGGGTCCCACTAGGCCTGCTGAATTTTTTTCCACGTGTCATATGTATATCTTGCCACATGGCAGAAGGTTTACTTTAACTTTGACTTTTTCTCAATTTGACTAAAACTTTGACTGAGCATAACTTTCAAATACAAACTCAGATTGAGGTGATGTTTGCATCATTAGAATTAGGATGACGAGGTATATGTTCCAGTATTGGTTTTGATGAAATCCAAATATTCTTTTTATTTTTTAGTCTTTCTATCTCCACCTAGATCATTCCTTCCCGTTGAGGATATTTTGATCCTCCAAAAGTGTGAACACTATTTTCAATCTGTTGCACTCCCTCATCTACACAACAATTTCCCTAATAGGCCAAACTTCCTTCTCCTTCACCTTTGTAATTTGGACCCATAAGTGATGAACCGACACTTGCATTCTATGAAAACCTATAGTACAATATTACAAAATACATTTTCTTTTACAAGACCAAACATGACCCAAGCAAACCCCATACTTGCTAAGAGCTTATAAAACACTCATTGGTCAAGTTTACATTATAATCATAACATAAGCCAATATCCCATCTATCAAAAAAGGCCAAAAAGATCACTATGTTTCATTTATAAGTGATGGAAAACACTCCATCACTTATACAAACATTTCGCAACATGTGATTTACAAAATAAGGCCATGATAGGCCACTATCTTTAATACCACCATCTTTTAATGAACAAATTGAATGGGCCATCTCCCTATAACAGATTCTCTTGTTGAACAACTTCCTCAGTTGGTTCCTTCCTAGGTGCTTTATCCTTAAGGAATTTAGACTTCTGTGATCCATAACAATGTTTAGATAATCTTCGGCAAAATCACATAACCAATCTTTTGTCGACGCGTTTCGAACCAACCAGTGTGGTTCATCGTCAACTTGTCCTGACGATGAACCACACTGGTTGGTTCGAAACGCGTCGACAAAAGATTGGTTATGTGATTTTGCTGAAGATTATCTAAACATTGCTTTATCCTTCTCGAGATGTTGCTTTGGATGGAGCCTCCAATATGTGGCTCTCTGATGTCCACCTTTATTGCAATGCATGCAAAATTTCTTCTTCTACCATACTTTCTTGGCCTTCTTCCTTCCTTAATCTGGAGAAGGGTTTTCATGTCTTATCCTTTTCCTTACAACCATTATTTTCCAACACTTGGAAACAACATGGTTATACAAGCCACAACAACTACATGTTTTCTATGCCACAAATTATGCTCATCATTAGAAATTTTGCTTGTAATCAAAAGGAACATTAGCATACTAATACTTTTTATACCTCACTTGGTTGTCTCTGGTGTAATCCTAGTGATGATAGTTTGCTTTAGCTCTTCTTCTGCAATGTGCACTGTCATGGAAAGATTGTGATGCTTTCCCATCATCCTCCTTCCTCAATGTTTTAGACAATGGATTGGATTTTGTGTTTGTAGAACCCCTTGCTTCTACTGCTTTTGAACATTCTCCTTTAGTGTATGACAATCCTACAAATCGAGGCCTTTGTATAACATCCACTTGTTGAGTCATTCCTTAACCATTAAAACCAATTCCTCCTCCTTTATAGCCTATCTTAGTAGGAAGTCTCATGCCAGTTCTTGAAATGGGCACTTCCATGCTTCCATCAGAAATAGCATGATGTGAAAATGAAACTAGAGAACTATCAACATTGTTTACCTTAGTTTTTGATTCTAAAGCAGGTGATGATGGCTTCCCTAAGCATTCATTTCACTTAAAATTTTCCAAGGCCTCTTCCATGGCTTGCAATTGAAGCTACAATCTCTTCTTCTCCTCTTTTGCTTCTTGCAAAAGTCTCCTCAATTCAATGTTCTCTGCATGAAGGCTCTGATTGATATCCTCATTTGAAGGATGAGAAGAAGATGAAGAAGAAGAATATTCACCTAAAGATGGAGATGGAGCATTGTCCTCTACTCTCTCTTTTTCTTGTTCCTCTTTTTCCATTTTCTCCTCATAATCTGCATACATTATATCTACCATGCTTTCCATCCTATAGAAGGTCTCGTAGAGATATTTTTTATCCTCCATTTTCCTTCTTGTCGCACATTCAATTCACAATCCCTGGAAAAAAGGTTAGACCACTCTGATACCACTTGATCTGAGAAGTTTTCGTGAGTGCCTTCAAACAAAAATCCCCATCATACAAGACCTTTTACTGAGACTTGCATTTGCTTGTAAAATAATGAGCAATGCATATTCTAACAACTTCAGCAAACCATCAACATGAAATAAGGAACAAATAATCATGAAGAACATATAAACACATGATATGATAACAAAGTTCATCCAGTGTGGACTATGTCTTTGGGCCCTGGGTCAAGAGTGGGGAGGTCGCTTCGTTAGTTTCTACAAGAAGATGATGAGTACATGATGTAATCTCTGTTAATACAAGGATGAACTACCTGATTTAAGGTGACATGTATCTCCATGAGACGTTCTCCTACAAAGAACTCTCACTCACAAGATGTTGCCCTTCATCATGACAAGGAACAATCTCACATAAAGTAGCATACAATGATCCTCTAATAATGCGACATACATGGATCTTAGAATCAAATCATCATCTGAGAGAAAAACAAATGAACACATGACAATAATGCACCTTACTCCAAGTCTGGGGATGGCCTGAAAATCAACTACTTGATTGAAGAAATGACATGCACCATCGTGTTTCTTATGAAAAACTGTGAAATTTGAGTATAAACACGATCCCTTTTTGTGACAGTCAAATCTAGGCTCCTCGGGAATCATTTAGATTCCTCACAAGATTCTATTTTTGACACAGGCGAAAAATCTGATGCTCATATGAAGAAATGGACTGCACCATCAGAATCCTAGTGAAAAACTTGTTCAAATGAGTATAAAATCGACATAATTCTGATACCTTCAAAATTCTGCCCCCATGGAATCTATAAGATTCCTCACAGAGAATATTCTTTGGAATATTCCCTAATATATGCTCTAACAATATTCCTAGAATCTTCTTGAAATTCATGTCTTCATTGTTCTTCATGCACCCTCATCTCTCATGTATTCTCCATGGTTCCCTTTGAACCATCTGAATGGCATTTTATAACAAAGTGTGAGGGTGAATAAGACAAAGTTTGAGGTTGGCACAATGGTTGGTATAGTCATATTAAGTTACAGTTGGTGGGGAGGTTTTGTGTTCAAAACCCATGGACTCCCAATTTTACTTTAATATGGTTTTAAAGCCCAATTTTGGTTTTAATATAACTTTCAAACCATATAATATATGGTAAATGTATATCCATATTGTAACGACTCCCTAAACCATGAGAATAAGACAAAAATGGAGGATGAACCATACTAAGGCCACTTAGGCCTAATTTGAGGTACCATGTGGCACCATGTGATTTTCCCATGTGCTAGGCTCATGTTTGTCCACATCATATGCCACTTCTGTCACTTACTTGCCATGTGTCAACTTGTGGTGCTACCACATCACCAACTTGTGGGTCCACCTGGTTAACTAACTGGGCTGCCACATTACCTCTGTAGGTCCCACTAGGCCTACTGAATTTATTTCCATGTGTCATCTGTATACCCTTCCACGTGGTAGAAGGTTGACTTTGACTTTTACTTTTTCCCAGTTTTACTAAAACTTTGATTGAGCATTACATTCACATACAAATTTAGATTGAGGTGTTATTTGCATCGTTGGAATCAGGATGACGAGCTCTATGTTCTAGTCTTAGTTTAAACGAAATCCAAAGACGTTGATTTTTGAGCCTTTATAGAGCCACTTGGATCACTGACTCAACCATCAAGCATCCATCAAGGATAGATCTCTTGAACAAAATTTGAAGCAAACTTGAAAATTGGACCTTTAACGCTTTGAACATAACCATTCATCCTATTCTCCTAAAGTAGATTTTCCAATCAATGCCGACCTATCTCTTCTATGCTCTAGATAGCCTTAAGTGGGTCCTGAAAAATATAAGATATATCCAAAGAACTTTCCTATGGGGAGGACTCACCTCAAGAAAAAAAAATGGCATCTCGTAAAATGGGACACCTTGTGTCTCTCAAAACCAGTTGGAGGACTAGGTATCCATGATCTAGAAAGTGCTAATAAGGTGTTGGGAGAAAAAAAATGGTAGAGATGGGTGAAACATATAAAGGAGCAATTGGTGCACCTTTGGCATAAATATGCTAAGGGAACCAATAGACAAGACCTAATACGCCTATTCTCACAAGCTCAAGGCTCCCTCATATGGAACCTAGCAAGCCTCAATAAATATTTGGTTCATATGCACAACTTCTAGGAAGTTAGGGATGAGAAATCAGTAAGACTATGGGATGACTCCTAGTAGAAACTGCCTAGCTTGAGCAACACTTTTCAATTTCTTCAAAGTTAAGAACTTGCTCATAGATCAGGGAAACTTCATGTATATCAACAGTGGCTAGAGTATGCAACCCTTGATCCATTCTAAAAGGAGCTTTGGACTCACAATACATGGCCAAAAGTATCCACATTTACTTGGCTTCTTGCTAAACATTGCATCCTATTGTAGCGGCTACAACTACCCTCCAAAATTTTTCCGTAGCTTCATTTTGGAGCCTCCCTACCAAACTTTCATAGTTACATTTCTTGTCTTGTTAGGTACACAAGCTTCAGTGATTTTCTTGCAGAATGACAGCCTATCCATCAAATCTTGTTGCATCCCCCTCATAGGATGTTTCATTGGACTTAGTCTAGCTACAGGCTGAGCAGCTCCCTTATGAAATTGCGCAATTCTAGAGGGCAACCAACCTTCCCTCTAGAAATTGCGTAATTATCTCTGGTAGCCTGCTGAGCTCCAGAATTGCGCAAATCTTCCTATCACTATTCAATAGAAAAATTGCACAATTCCACCTAGTAGGACTACTCAGCCAAGAAATTGCACAATCCTGGGCAACAGTAAACTGCTATGCCTAGAAATTACACAATCCCTCTGGGCAGACAATCCAACTCCCTGCTAGAAATGCACAATTTTTTCCTCCTAGTTGAGCATTTTGTTGCATGTGCAGTTGAGTTGACCGGTTCCCTCTAGGACTGAGCAAAATAGATTTTCATGCATGGGCTGCTCCTCCCAAGGCATCATGCAAAGGCATCCCTTGTTTCAGGGATCTATTTTTAGCAGTTTGTGGTTACATGCAAGGATCATTTCATAAAACTCCCACCAAGTGTCACTTTCCGTAGATTTGTGGCATGCATGTTGCAACCTCGATTTTATCGAAACTCATCAACTAGACACTGCATAGCTTATTCCTCACATCTATCTTGCAGCTTTGACATCCCACATTGCATCTAGGAGTTGTTGACACATTCAACTCATTGTTTTCGGGTAAGCTCGCTTATCATGTCTCGTGTTATGTTTCTCACTTTTTTTGAGTTTTGCTTCGTATGAATGCTATTTGCTTGATTTCAATGAGTGTTTCCTGTCATTTTGATACAGATTAACTTGTACTAGCACTGTTTTAGTTTCTGTTTGCATCTCACTATTTTGCACGGATGGTCACCATTGCGGTGACTTGCTTCAAACACATGCATGCTTTCCCATTTTTTGAATCCTTCACTTGTTGTTTGCATGAATGATCATTCACTCTCGTTTGCACTCATCTCACCATGCATTCAAACTTCTCATGTTTTTAGTCACCCGTCGGCCAGCTGGGCTGCCTTAGCCCAGACCTTGTCTTTCCTAGCTAGCACTGTGCATTTTTGGAAGTGAAGGCTTTGTCTTCCCTTCAAAAATTGAGCAAGTCTAGCCAGGCACTGACCTCGAGGCTTGCATTACCCCAAAAACTACGCAATGCAGTTTTCTAGTTGCATGTCATTGCTGACTGAATTTGCTCATTGCACAATTTCAATCCTCAGTAGGCTAGTCTGGACTATGCATTACATAGTTCCAATAGTCAGTCAGCCTCCTGACAGCCTGGACTGTGCCTTGCGAGTTTTGGTAGTCAGTATCCCAACCTCCTAACGGAAATTGTGCAACCTTCATGATCAGTCACACAGGTATGTTGCAAGTCAGTTCTCAAGTTCGTTTTGGATTTCAACTGACAAATTGTTTTCCATGAGTGTTTCCATGTCCACAGGTATCGCCAGTGTTCATCTGCCTCTCAGCAGCACAAGTACAATGGCCTTCAGGAGAGCAGAGTCAAAGGACACTGTTGAGAGCACAACATGAGTTGTAGCCAAGAAAGTTTCTATGAGCTTACCTACCTATGAAGACATCAAGTTGTTCATAGACAAGGACATCAAGATATGATGGCAGCAACATCACAATGATCAGCATCACAGTGAGCAGCACCATCAGTAGCAACAGAAGGTAGCACACCCACATGCAGTGAATTCAAGAGGAAGGTTGCTGACAACAAAGAGGTGGAACAAAATTTCAAGCTCAAGCAAATCCACTTGTGATGAAAGCAACTTTAGAGATTGAGGCTATGAGGTGATGACGCGACAAGACGATCGGATGAGAGTAGAAAATAAAACAGAGAAGAAGTTGCATATGTTGAAGCAGCAACTCAAGGAAGAACAAGAGCTACATAGACAAGAGAATGAACTGCAACAGGAATAGGTACAATAGGAGTTGCAATATGCGCAGATCAATGAAACCGCGCCCGTATAAGTTATAGATGCATCCCAGTAGCTGGCATGAAGTAGACAAGGTGAGAAATGTTGTTGATCGCATGGAAGGGAATTCAGCAGCATGTATGTCATTGTGCACACGCATGTGATCACACCCATTTGGTACACTCACCAAGGTGAAGACAAGAAGCAAGTCCAACTGGAGCTAAACATGTATTTTGAAAAGTTGATGTGCATGGCCACCATAATATGCTTGGATATTAGCACAAACACCGTGCATCAATATGTTTCCAGTTCGGCCGCACTCAAGAATACCATGCACATGTTAGCAGATGAGTTGGATGGAGGAGCCCAACCAATGTACTGGGATGCAATGGAGGCAAGAGTTCGCTTCAGTGAGATGTCACCATGGAGTGCATGCACACCATCACAAATGACCAAGCTTGGCATCAACTCACCACCTTCACCATCACAAGCATGTCAAAGAGTTGGACTCATCACAACGGACCGAGTGTCAATGATGTCTTGCATGTCTTGCTCAAGCCATTTTGTCTCACATGGGCACATGTGCATTGTAATGTAACGTCTTTTGAAGTGCAAGTTCAAGTGTCAATAGTTGGATGTAACAGTCATAGAGTAGATGAAGGGTCGTGAGGGTAGATGAACTGTCACAAAGGGGAATGTCCAGGGTCACCCCACCATTTGCTATAAATAGAACCTCATAACTCATTGTAAAGGCTTTTAGTCAACCAAGCTTCTGATAGGACTATCTTAGAAAAAGCTTGGACAGTATTGTAACGAGCCTTGGTTTCTCCACTGCGTAGATCTAGTACACCGCTTTGGAGGAGCAGGAGGTTGTGGCTGTAACATTTCACTGTCAGAACTAGTGGTTGGACATGGATGTATTGTGTGACTGGAACTTACACTTCTTAATATAACCAAGCCAACATGTTTCATGCATATGTTTTATTTTATTCTATGCTATAACACATATTTCATTAAATTTGGAAATTTTTTATTACAAGGACATCAGTAGAATTGAGTATTTTGGTTATTTTGAAATTCTAGGCCCACTATTTAATTCTAAATTTAATGAAATATGTGTTCTATCTAGTTTACTCTAAATGATATATGTATTTGTTTGCTTTAGCAAGCATGTATGGACTATTCTGTATAAGTATGTATGAATCTTTCTAAAATGTGTTATTGGTTTAACCATCACTTTGGATTTATCACTAACTTGCTTTCTAGCTTGTGATGCATCTTCGCTCGTGTGTTCCCTTCCAAATTGCATACTATTACAAGTTTCCAAGGGGCACAGTCACTTCACCCTCATTGTGTTAGAACCTATCATGCACCTTCCTTAACTTACTGCAGTTGTCACACCCTTGCTACCAATAGGGACATCTTACTTGCCTCTGTGTGAAATTGTAGTCAAGGCATTACTGTATGATCCACTACTGGGACTCCTACACCAAACGGTCTGAGGTCTAATTGGGACTTCTTACCGAGGAGATCCCCTTACATGTTGGTGGGTCTAGCACCATCAACATTTTTGTGGTAGAAGGAGGGATAGATGACAAGCTGAGTCCTCACATACATTTTGAATCTCTACATATCTATCATGACTAACTACAAATGTGCTCTTTTGGAGTGTATGTCTTATGGAAATGACTTCATTATCTTGGAAAAGCTCTCGGATAATTTGTCACATAAAAAATTTGATGGTGGAGGCCACGTAGCCTTGGTTAGGCATGCAGTTCGTGTTGTAGGCTCATGCGAAAGACATGGAATCTTTGAAGAGTACATAACCTGTGCGTTGTTCCTCTACATGCTTAGAGGGCACCCCATGCACTAGTGTGCCACACTACCTGAAAAATATATTCATTCTCTTTCTCATCTGGTCACAGAGATGGACTGTTCTTTCAATCACTTTAACCATAAAGCACTCGATCAAGAAATTTTGAAATCACGAAAAGCACCCGATGAGTCCGTTGATTAGTTTTACACATGCTTTTGTATTCTTGCATACTGATTTCCCATAGATGAAATTGATTGGGAATTTCTTTATGGAATATTTGAGTATCTTCTTCACATATCCGGACCCCACCCAGCACACTTCGTTAATGGATCTGCGCAATCACAAGTAGGCACAGTTGTTGTCACAAGTGACTGTCCGCCTTCACCTCATCAAACAACTCCTTCACCGAAGAGTGATGTGGGAGAACATGCACACACATTTTTCGAACTATCACATCCTCCCACACCACCTGCTCTTGAAATCTACGTAGAATTTGGCTTGCAAGCTTGTTGGTTGTCACATGGATTTGTTCCCTCAACCTCCATACCTTCGTTCTGTTGATCCTCCAGATTGTATTGTCTTGTGCTCTTCCATCTTGGACTCCTCACCTGTTGTGAACGAGGATCAAGTTATCGATGGAGTTGGTGTTATGTAGCTAACATGCGCCATCATTCATGATGAGTGTGTGCGGGAATCTAAAGAAGAACCCCTGGTGAAGGATGACTTCCTTCCAATTGCACCTGATCCGCTTTATCCTAACATCCCTTGTGATACTGCCACTGCTGATTTCCCCCGTGAAAACTCATTTCCAGATGTTTCTACTTTTGATCATTCATAGGACACGTCGGATGTTAGTCTGTCATTACATTGCGGAGAGGACACATCTTCCTTCAAAAATATGACCAATCTATCATCTGTCATTTTTGAAAACACAAAGGGTGAACATCCTTTATTCTCATCTACCCCTCTGCACGATTCATCAAATCATGAGGATGTCGATAAACATCCTGAATTTTCTGATCTTGGTTGACGTGATCTCTCTACTTCTTCATCTGATCACAATGCTGATTCAATCATTGTTAATCTGTCTAAGACACTCTTCTACGATGATCTATCTGTCAACGAAGTCGAAACCCCCCAGACTGTCGAGGCACTTCAGCTCGAGCTGATGGTTATGTTAGGCCCTCGCTGTCCTAAGGTTAGTTTCACTTTTGATTAGGAAATTCTTGAAACACGTAAGG
Organism: Pinus tabuliformis; assembly: GCA_031772625.1. Classification (NCBI taxonomy): domain Eukaryota; kingdom Viridiplantae; phylum Streptophyta; class Pinopsida; order Pinales; family Pinaceae; genus Pinus; species Pinus tabuliformis. The sequence continues at coordinate 538,306,989 of CM062807.1, read as the reverse complement.
CTCCTCATCACTCTCTTCTTTGCATTGATGATCAACCAAACACCTAGATTTCACTTCCTCCACTCGAACTACATGATCCCATTGCTCATGCATTGGAGGAATCTTACACAAAAAGCACACATGCACAACGTAAGTGGTCTACCTTTCTCACGTTTGCTTGCATGTCACAGTCAAGAGAATGCATACACTTGACATCTACATGTAGTTTAGCACAACACCATGGCAAGTCCATAGAGTGCATGTCATGTGATTTCACTCATTTTTGTTCTGTGGATGCTTGTAAGATCAGAGTGTGTTTTTCTTCATTGTTATATCTTTCTTATTTTTTGGTTCACATAGCTGTCTTTTTCATGAAATATGCCTTCACCAACATGGGTCGACCAATGCACTGGTGGCTGCATTGGAAATATCATTTCACGTAATCAGGCCCATGCACTATTAGCTTAGGAGTAGGAGTAGTTTTTGCTTTTGAGTTGTTTGCTTAAATGCATGTTTTCTTCATTCCTTGTGTGTTTGTTTTCTTACTTGTTTGTTTGCTTAATCACTTTTTTTCGTGTTTGTTTCTGCTTCTGCTTTGTTTTTTGTTTTTTTTTTGCTTGTAGGTAAGTTTCGCATGAAACCATGTATGGCTCTCGGAACAAGTTGGGTAAAGTATAAGAGGCCTTGTGCAGCTATCACTACTTGATTATTTGTCAGCCTACCTTTGTATGAAGAACTTGTTACCTTTAGTCCATGATACATTGATGGAAAATACATACTGTTCAAAGTGAACCTTGGTGAAAACACAATGCTTGCACGCTAATTAGTGTCACCTACTCCAGTCAGTTGTTTTTGGGTTAACCCTTCTTAGCTTAGTCAAGTAGAGTAAGTGTTATCAGGAAATCTAGTGTCTATGAAGAGTTTCTAGTCCCACTAAGGCTGGTAGCTACCTTAGAAACAAACAAACTAAAACCACTTTTGTTTTCCTTTATGAGAAGTAGATAAGAGGGGAAAGAAGGAGACCAACCTCTGTCTTGCGCTTGGTTCCTTGCTTGATTCCTCTCCCTTCTGATAGATCTTTGCCACTTGCTTCCTCGTTTACCCAGCTTCAAAGAGTACCTGTAGAATCAAAGTAGCATAACACTATCCAAGAACAGATATCTACTATCATAAACAATATAGGACCAGATATATATTGACCACACAGATGCATATATCATCAATCATACAAGAATGTGGAGGAAAACTCGAATAGCTTTATTAATAATCAAGAATAGCAAAGAGGATTACAACCAATTGTTCTGACCCAGCGTCATCCTCTCCGCAAGAAAGCCCTTCTTCACCTCATGAAAAGCTTAGATCACCCAACACTATGATGTTACACCAAGAAACCAGCAGCACTTCTTTACAAGATACAAAATTCCAACCTCCAACCCCTGGATCTCTGGGATGAGAGATCTATATATAGAAATTTGCAGAGGTGTGAGTCAGCTCTGGGTTTTTGATTAGTGTCTTCTCTCTGATATTTCTTGTTTCCACTTGGAGATCTCATTGATCTCTTACTCATCCTTGGGCGATTCTGAGAGGCAAGTGTCACAGGAGAAGTTTCTGGAAGATTCCATGATCATCCACCTCGCAAACTATCTCCACCACTTGTCTATTCTCATCCATCGCACCCTATAGAAGGGCTTTTCAGTATGCATCGCACCTCTCGTGTGCATTTAGGTGGGATGCATCGCACCCTCAGCACTGAGCAATCAGTATGGTCCAGTTTTGACCATTTCTGAGTAGTTTTTCGTGGAGAACTTCTGGGAGATGATGTAATCAGTTGACCTTGTTCTTTTAGGGGTTGGAACAACACTTTTAGGGACTTAGGAACCCTTGGTTTATGGACATATTTGATTGGGGTTACAGTGCCCAAAAATGTCTATAACAGTTTCCCCCTAAAGCATGAGGTCGTTAATCTTTTGATGTCGGGTGAAATGCTTTATCATGAGGATCCGAAGATTTTTCAAGCTGGAAGGCAACCTGTAATAAGATATAATACAACACATTATCTTCATAATATTTTCATGATCTAGCTGAGGCAGGCATTCCCATGCTCAGCTTTATAAATTCATTTTCATGTACATAAGACAGACAATCGTCTGAGTGCAGACTGATGATTCTGGTAGAGCCATCATCCCTTGGATTGGATGATTATCTGTGTAGCAATGATGTACATTTGATGTCTTTATTTTCCTAAATATATATCGCAGCCCGGATGGATGAAACTAGATCCGGGGTCTTCAATCTCGTTCGATCTTTACTCAAAGTACAAGTTGATCCATGTGAGAGATGTTTTGGAGTCGAACATGGAAAGACATTGCCTGATTACCAACCAATGATGTAAACTGTTAACAGGCATGAGAGGAATCACCGATAATGATGATGACCCTCAAGGTACTACAGTACAATTCACGTGGTGTGAATAAGGGACTTGGCATCAAACACCACGTAAAATCTTTCGGTCGAAGGCCATTGATGTAAACCTGTCACCGGAAGTGAGAAACTTGCCATTGAGGCATGCAAGCTTCAAAGTACTGAAAGGGTTGTTCCTAGATTGACTTCCTGGATAATGAGCTGATGTCGAAAAGAAGCGATCCATCATAGGAGGGCCTTAGTGAATCCCACATCAATGACATGGAATGGAGCAAATGATTTTAATGGAGGTGAAAACGATCTGATGACATAAGGTTCAGGGTGGCGGTCATGAAAGGATGGAGTGTAAATGTATTGCAATGGATGAGACACAGGTGAATTCTCTGAGCGACTTCTCTTGAACATATCGGTGACACTGACATGATGGATTGGTAGTGTTAACCCCAAATATGGATGGTGTGATGGACCAATGCTGATATGACCGGTGAACGGAACAACCCAACTTGACTCGGATGTGGAGTGAAAGTGTCATGTTCAAGAGCAACTTGCTACCAACAAAGTTTCTTCAAGTTTTCTTCCCAATTTTTCCCTAGTCATTGCTGACCGGTACCTCTTTATTTTTGTCAAGCTTGAGGAGGATAACATACGCTTGTTCTATAATTTTCCCTTTGGGCAAACCCATCGTTATGTTTTAACGAGCCTAGCGATAGTGAAACTCGTTCTTGTCTGTATGGACAAGTTTGTCGCTATTTGGTTTTAACGAGTTTAACGACAGAGATAACTCGGTCCTTTTCAATTTTAGAGAGTCTGAAAAGGGACGTAAAGAAAACTCCAATAACCCTTTTTCATCATATAATCCCTTGAGTCCGAAAAAGTATAAAATAATACAAAAGGGATGAATTTTCGGTAATTTTAACGAGCCGAACAAAACAAGCGCTCGATCTTTTTGTGTAATAATCCATTAGGTCCAAAAAGATTAAAATCTAAAGGAGGGATAACACTTCTGGTCACTTTAACGAGTTGGAGAGGCCAATTGCTCGGAAATCTTTTCATATTTTACGAGTCAAATGAAAAGAGCTTAAAGGAGACTTGTTTTTCAAGGAACGAGTGATAAGTTCGGGTAGAAACTAATTCCAGGTAAGGTTTGGAATTTTCCAATCACGGCAGGTCACGAGGATGGCTAATAGGATCACTCTTCGCAGCTGTTCCTAAAAAAGGGTAAACAATCAAATGGAGGTGAATGATCGGCCAATATAGAGTGGAGGTGATGATGAGAATACAACCAAGGCTTAAAAGGCTGATGATAATGCATTCACAATGGTTATTTACCAGAAATTGGTTCATTTTTTAATTAGCTTAAACTCCAGGGGAACGTTTGCTCATTTCTTACGTTTATTTTTTAACGAGCTTGAATTCCGCGTTAAAACTGCTCGATGCGGGTTTATTTTTTAATGAGCTTGAACCCTGCAATAACACTGCTCGTGATAAGTTTTCATGCGCCCAGCATAATAATGCAAATTGAGGTGCATGCCCCCCAAGCTTCATTGCATTCAACTCGGTGGTTGGAATGAAGGTTTACCTTTGAGATTTGTAAAGGGATTTGTTTCATTTTTTAATGAGGTTGACACAGTAAAAGAACTATCCTCATGACTCCTTGTTTCATTTTTTTAACGAGGTCGACAAAAGATAAGAACCGTCCTTGGAATCCACCATATTTACAGTAGTTGATAGAAAATAAAAAACTAAAGGATGATTAAGGTTGCTGGAATAATCTTCGTGGTAATCCGAAAGATGGGAGTGATGGTGGTAATCTTCCCATGGTGCCTCTCCTATCATCATTGATTGAATGATTCCTTCGTCTGTAGAATGTACATGTGACCAAGGATCTGAAGAGGTGCCATATTCCTTAGACCTATCTATCCAAACACTCGATGAGCGTTGATTTGGGTTTGCCCCCAGGCTAAGAAAATTGATTGCTACGATATTTCTAAAATGGCAATGATCCATGCTAACAAAATGTTTAGGAATCTTCCGAATCCATTAGAAATAGAAGATTTCATATTGCAGGTTTCCACTGTGGCCACTTCCGCCAGATTACTCAGAGGCGGTAGGGCAAAAGTACCCATTAAAGCAGGGTCTTTTAGGAGGCCTACTCCAATATTTTGAAGTGAATGATTGCTTCCATGGATCACTGGAATGCTTCCCGTAACTTGTGAACTGTTGGGGAGAAATGTTTGTTGGTTGACGATTGTAATTCCTCCTTGGAAGGGAAATGCAATCTTCCTGAAGTAGGTCGACACAACTGCAGCCATGGCATATATCCAGGGCCTCCCCAGTAGGATGTTGTAATTGAGGTTTCCGTCGATTACTTCAACATCCATTTCTACTGTTTTGCCCCCCAGTGCAACTTGCAAGTTACTTAAAATCCTGTATGGAGTGTATGATCATCCATCAAATGCTTTTAACATCGTTGATGATCGCGACAAGGATGGTGAGCCTAAATTTTTCCAGCAACTCATCAACATAATACATGTAGATGCCCCCTCATCAATAATTGTTCGATGAACAGTTTTTTTGAGGGCTTTCACTTGAATAAGGAAAGCTAGTTGAGTTGGTAACTGAGGGTCATATCCTTTGTGATTAAAGGATACAAGATTGGAATCCGTTGGCTCAATCCCACCTGTTTTTGATAATAGAGCCTGCTTTTGGGAGGGGCAATTTTCCAGTACCTCAAGTGTCAACATAGCGGATGGCGATTGGGCCAGATCTTCCACTATATTATAATGTTGTGCTACTCCGGCACGAGGATTAAACGTCGACTTGTGTACTACTCCCTTTGGCGGTTTTATTGTTAGCTCTGGAATGATGGGCAGCGCAACTTCTGTTAAAGTTGTTGTCGAACTACTAGGTTGATCTTTATCCTTGTTGTTCGACAGTTGTGGATTCCCGTAATCTTTATTCCTTGTCGTTATCAAAGCATCATTTTGTTGTTTCGAAACCGACAACATCAGCACTTGGGACGGGGAAGCATTATCACTGGCAACCAAATTTGTTCCTGGATTTGGAAACGGATCAGTTAATACTGCTGAGGTTTTCGAATTCTTGAAGAATTTTCTAAGCTCAGCTTTATATGGACACTCTCTTGTCCAATGATCCTCATCACATATAAGACATGGACGATTTGGTTTCTTATCTCCAGAAGGGTTTGCAGAAGATTTTTCAGGTGATGATTCCTCCTGTTTCTTCTTCTTCCCTTTGTTTTTCTTCTTGCCTCCTGGTTGCTTGGTTTCTTTGCCTTTGTCAGTTGTGACAACATTTACTTCCGAGGCGAGAAGTTCATCTTTTGCATTTTGACTAGAAATCTTACGGGCCTTTTTAGATGTAACCCTTGTTGATTTCGTGTCTCTCGTACCAATCACGCCATCGCCAGCATGAGAGTCATTGTTCGATTTAGGAGGAGGAGGAACGGAAAATTCTGGTCTGGGAGCATCAGGGATTTTATCATAGAGCATGCCAGACTGAGTATAAATCAAGTCTAAATATTACGCACGAGCGATAACTTGCTCTTCAGTAACGACTCCTCCCTTTGCCACATCTTCTGTAATGGAAGGTAATAATGACTTAATAAACCATTCAGCTAAAAGTTGATCAGGAACATACGCTTTTACCATTCTACGACGACGCCGCCACTCATGAATATGATCGAATATGTGAGTGGCCATCGTTTGCTTGAAATTGGTAAGAAGTTCTGTTCTCGTTTTGTACCTTATGGGTAACTGAAAATGGGTTAAAAAGGTTATGGCTAGGGTACTGAAGTTATCAAACGAAGCTCTAGGTAATTCGATATACCATTTCGCTGTCGGACCAGTTAACGTTCTTTGAAAAAGGCGAAGCCTAATCGAATCATCATTTATGGTGTTTGATGAACACCACAGATGAAATGTCATCACATGATTCGACGGGTCTTCACCCAGATTCACATTAAATTTAGGAATATCTAATGGAAGTTTATGCAGAATCGCTGCCCACCAAGGGGCATAAGCAATTGGATCATTCGTCAGCCAGTTTAGATCTGGTAATTCTAGAGTTGCTACAAAGGGCAACTATTGATTCAGGTTAGGTGAAGCATACCGAGGATAAGATGGAATCACCTGAGTAGTGGGTCTTTGCATACCAGCATAATGTATTTGATGTTGGTAACTTTGATAAGGTTGATGGGCATAACCATTATATTATGGTTGTTGATAACCGCTTTGGAAATGCGGTTGCCCATTACTTTTAAAGACTTGTTGCTCAGGTCCTTGATATGATTGCTGGAATGGTGGTTGTTGAAATTGAACCAGCCATGGTTGTTGGACCATTTGTTGTTGCCCAATACTAGATGATTGACCAAGATGAGGAGTCATAGTACTTGTTTGAGCCTGAGTCGCTCCAGATAAGGAGGCACTAACCTGAGGTTGTGATTGAGTCATTGAGACAAGAGCCTGTTGTATTACAACCTAAGAAACTTGGGGTTGACATACAATAGGTAGTGCTTGTACTTGCGACGCAGTCACCATAGCAGGTATAGTGGGAATATTCGACACAGGGTGGACTAGTTGCATTGAATATATAACCCTTGGTTTCTGAGGCAGTATTGGTACCCAACCGCTGGATGTAATTCCAGTTTGACCTGAACTTTGTTGTAAACTCCCATATGGTTGTTCTCCGGGAGGGAATAATGAAAAGGCATACTGCCCTCCATATGGTGGAAATCCAGTACTTAAAGGGTAGATTGGCCTTTGAAGACACATTGGATCAATTTTTTGAGTTTCAACATAAGAAATACTAGATGATAATCCGGATGAAGAAATAGGAATTGACCATGTCGTCGAAACAGTCCCTGATTGGACTTTGGCTTGTTGTTGATAACTTGCCGAGACAGATGGTATACCGACAAACATCGTTGGAGTAGCAGCAGGAGGCTCTGTCGCTGCTGCGTTGGATGACACAGTCCTGGATGTCAACGGTTGTTCAGACATATCTAGTCTATCCAAAATATTTTCTAGCGATTTTGATTGACTTTCTTCCATGAATGCGGATTACTCGATCAACTAAAAATCAAGGGGAAATATGTTTCTGAATTAAATGAATTTTAGACGCTTTGACACAACTTGTTTTTTAAATTTTTAAGAGTCGAGAAAAAACAAAAGATGACTCTAGTCGCCTTCGATTTTTAATGAGCTTGAAGTGACAAGTGCTCAGATGGACCTTTTCCTTTAAGGAGTCTGAGAAGGAATGAAAGAGACTACTCTGGAAATATAGATAGAGGGATTACCAAACCAATCGCAAAACTGCAGAATACTTTTTACGGTATGGTAGTCAATCTTTCTGAATGCTGTGTTCAGTGCATTGTGATTGATAGGGTAGCAGACACGGCTTCCTATGGATAAAGGATAAAGCCTATTGTGGTCTCCCAATATATACTCGACGGTACGTGGGAGCACAAGTCCGTACTGGCACTTATTGTCTCAAAGTCGAGGAATCACCCAACCAGCAATGAAAACAACAGTTACCAGGCTTTACGACACCGAAATACGTCTCTAGCCTAGACTTCTAAATGTTGTGCGTTAGGTTCCAAAGCGTTTTTAGATTCATTAAATTTATTTTACAGTTGATCTTGCTTAAGAAATTTGCCTTTCAGGTTCACCGCGTGACGTAGATATACAATTTCTAAAATGCAATCTAAGATGATAAACAATCATTTAATCTTCTTTTTGCAATGAAAATCCTAGCTACTAAGGAAAGAGAGACAATATTCTTTCAACATAGAGTAGAGAGCACACACTATATGCACTATCCTAAATCAAACCAACAAACAGTCTAAATGCAAGTGCACATGCATGTATTTGTTTTCAGCCTTCTTAATGTGTGAATGATAAAAAGAAAGCTAAGCGCAAATTTTAATTATTTTTCAAAGCGACATTACTAACAAGTTTCTTTTCAAGACAAAATGAAGACAATGACGACACTTTGTTATTTGGAGTTGAAAACTTGCTTTCGACACTTGAAAAACTATTAATTCAAATCAAATACAAGAGTAACAGTGTAATCGACTATCAAGAACAATCGGATTCTCTTTTATGACTGAAAACGACACTTGCGACACTTCTAGATCAAGAAATGACAATTCAATTACTCTACTTCTTTGTAAAGGAGAACTGAAAATGGCTCACAATACATAAAAGCATTTACAGTTCTTTGCACAATGGAGCCAGAATAATGGCAAGGAAGGGGGTTTCCAACAGAGGTATACTGACTACAGACAACAAAACTCCTAAATAGAGCTAAAAAGAGTGAAAAGACCAAAGTCTGAAGGCAAAATTAGCCCTTTCTGATCAGTGCACCTGTTACACAGGGATTCCAGTATGCATCCCACCTACAGCACATAGGAAGTACGATGCATACTGATATCCTTGAAGAGAGGGTGCGATGGTATAGTGCGAGACTTTTGATCCAGTTCTTGATCACAGTTTGCAGCACAGTTCAGTGATTTAGGCTGAGCAAGTGGTAATCAGTAAATAAATCATAGGGGTAGATCTAAGGAGGTTATTAGAGACACCACAAGGGCAATTAGAGAGCTTGTAAATCGATTGTTCAATTCATAAACAAAACTCGGAGATAGACTGAAGCAGCATTGATCTACTTTGCACTTGCATAGCAAATGCAGTTCAAAGGCTATCTGGCTTGACTTCAGGCTCCATCTGTATGTTTATAAAGAAAAAAAATATAGAAAAACAAACAATCTATTCGCTCCCCAACGGAGTCGCCATTTTCTTATCGGGAAATCTAGTGTCTATGTAGAGCTGCTAGTCCCACTAAGGCTAGTAGCTACCTTAGAAACAAACAAGCTAAAACCACTTTTGTTTTCCTTTATGAGAAGTAGATAAGAGGGGAAAGAAGGAGACCAACCTCTGTCTTGCGCTTGGTTCCTTGCTTGATTCCTCTCCCTTCTGATAGATCTTTGCCACTTGCTTCCTCGTTTACCCAGCTTCAAAGAGTACCTGTAGAATCAAAGTAGATAACACTATCCAAGAACAGAGATCTACTATCATAAACAATATAGGACCAGATATATATTGACCACACAGATGCATATATCATCAATCATACAACAATGTGGAGGAAAACTCGAATAGCTTTATTAATAATCAAGAATAGCAAAGAGGATTACAACTAATTGTTCTGACCCAGCATCATCCTCTCAGCAAGAAAGCCCTTCTTCACCTCATGAAAAGCTTAGATCACCCAACACTATGATGTTACACCAAGAAACCAACAGCACTTCCTTACAAGATACAAAATTCCAGCCTCCAACCCTTGGATCTCTGGGATGAGAGATCTATATATAGAAATTTGTAGAGGTGTGAGTTAGCTCTGGGTTTTTGATTAGTGTCTTCTCTCTGATATTTCTTGTTTCCACTTGGAGATCTCATTGATCTCTTACTCATCCTTGGGCGATTCTGAGAGGCAAGTGTCACAGGAGAAGTTTCTGGAAGATTCCATGATCATCCACCTCACAAACTATCTCCGCCACTTGTCTATTCTCGTCCATCGCACCCTATAGAAGCGATTTTTGGTATGCATCGCACCTCCCATGTGCATTTAGGTGGGATGCATCACACCCTCAGCACTGAGCAATCAGTATGGTCTAGTTTTGACCATTTTTGAGTAGTTTTTCATGGAGAACTTCTGGGAGATGATGTAATCAGTTGACCTTGTTCTTTTAGGCGTTGGAACAACACTTTTACGGACTTAGGAACCCTTGGTTTATGGAAATATTTGATTGGGGTTACAGTTCCCAAAAATGTCTATAACAATAAGGTGAGGGGAAAAACCTTAACAGGCACATTAGATGTATATAATAAACTACTTCTCTAAAGGAACAACCTCTTCTACTCTCAATAAGTTGGGATCCCTCTTCTGCCTCTAAAATGAATAAGTGCTATGCACAATTATGAAGATGAGAAATGAAAAAATGAAAAAGAAAAAAAGTTTGAAAAAATGAAAAATGAATAAGGCAAAAGAAGAGAAAGGATTCCTATGAAGAGAGGTGATGCAAGTAACTCTGCCAGGGTACTAATTAGGCTTGCTAGAAGCGAAGCCATGTTTGTGTTCTTGCGTGACTCTGTCTGGGTACTAACCAGGCCTGCTGGCAGTGAAGCAACAGCATAGATGAAACTTAGACTCTGACAACTATACTTCTTGTGCACCAATATACCCCTCAACACCAATCGAAACTACTGCATTGACTTGGCTTGGAATGTGTGTCAATCGGCCAAGGGCTTGGTAGATGCTACATCTTACAATCAAGCAAATGTGGAAACCAAGACAAACTGAGAACTAAATAATATTTCCATAGGTGCTAGAATTTCTTTTCACAAACAAGGTCCATTCAGAGAGCTGGAGTTCTACCAGTGTGCCGCCAAGTGTTGGCTTGTGGGGGCCTGACCCAGGTTCAACATTAGTTAGCCAAACAAATCCCTACACTACTAGCCCTTTCGACATCAACCCGCGGAGCACAGAATGAAGTCTCACCCGAAGCATTATGGGGGGATGCTAGAACCAAGTTTCTAAACCCTTCAGATGGTTGTGATGTCGGTTATTCCAACTATACCTGCCTTCGCGCAGGTTTCTTCGTGCTCTTCTCTACCCTTCGGTACCTTCGCAAAAAGCTACACTTGGCTTTCACGCAGCCCTAACCAAGGGTTGCAGTCCTTTTGCACTACTAGAGCAATGACCTGTGTTGTGTATCAGACTAGGTTAAGTATCTTACTTATCTTATTAGAAGATCTTAGTTAGCTTCACGTAAATAGATATTTTTACTTGCGTTCACTTAACCAATATATTTATACACATTCACGCATCATATAAGCATTGGAAGTGAAATTCATACCCAATATAACAGATGCATAAACAATAAATAAATATGTAGAATGATAGAAAACTTCTCTTTATTAATGATTCCTAATGATTACAGACTCGACTTGCCCTGTGCACTTAGCTGCAAACTACTAGGCCTCTACGCACTCAATTGTAGAGCCTCTACCTATGCTACGACCCAAAAAATAGACTTACACTTTAGAGTTATTTCACATACATCTTCATTGCTTAGAAATTGTTTTTTTTATTCTTCTAACTACTTAGAGCTTAGCTCTATTTATACAATCCCATGGTCTACAGACCATGCATATATCTTCTACAACTGACATTACATTATCAAAATAAGGGTGGACAGCCATATGACTCTTTAACAACTATGCGCTCCATGCCCACAAAATGTGGAGTCTTTACATTGGAATTACAAAATTGGACCAAATCTGGGCTCTAAGCCCCAAAACTGCCCTTGGGGGATCTCGCGCCCAATAGACCCCCAACACAAACATCATTACTCACCCTCGAGTCACTCTGCAGGTGTGGAGATCTTAGCACGAAGACCTCCCAGCTCTGTTTGGATCACTGCAACTTCGACAGTGCACTGAGAGGCTGCCTACTGGACTTCCTCCACTCCCTGTTCAGTCATTGCTACTGTTGAACTACTACCCCGAATCCTCTCCAGAGTTGCTTGCAGTTGCATGAACTTTGCTTCAATGGAGATAGTAATTGTATATGCGTCATCGATTCATGGCTATAGTCGCACTTTTAAGACTGCTTCTTTGTGCTGAGCGGCATCCACTTGTTCCTTGGGCGCCTTTGCCTGCTGCATCCGTGCAAGACTTTGTGTAAGGGCAACCGTCTACGCTTTCCCTTTTCCCTCATCATATTTATGTTGCAGCTCACACGCCTCTATCTCTAGTGCTCCACATTTGAGTCCTCCTACAGGGTGGTTAGGACCTTGAATGACTGTTTGAACAACTTCATGCAGTTTGTCACTACATTGTCAACCACCATGATCGTTGTCGTAACCATGGTGGCACGTTGTTCCTTAACCTCCAGCAGGGTTGAAGGCTGAGAGTTCAACTATAGTTCTGCGATCTGTAGGTTTAGCTCCAGCTGAACCCTGGCCATCTCTGCTCTAGTGTCATGCACTCCTGTGACCAATTTACAGACACACGACTCCACCGGTTCCTATGCTTGAATGACCAACTTCTGGACCATCTGACAAGCTTCCTATATCACCTACATAATCTACTCATTCTTCTCGACTGCCTCATTATGCTACAGGCCCAACTGTTCAATGTTGATGCACTACTCGCTCATCACCTGTAGTACATGACTGTCTGTTACAGGGAAAAGTGTCTATATAGAACTGCTCTATCGCACTAAGGTGTGACAGCTGCCTTAGAAACAAACAGAGAAAAGCTACTATCGTTTTTCCTTTATGAATTATAAATAGAGAAGAACAAGAAGACTAACCTCTGTCTTGCGCTAATCTCCTGATTCGATTCCTCTCTTCTTTGATAGTATTTAGCTACCTGCTCCCTTGCACGCCCAGCTTCACCAAGTACCTGTAAGATCACAGTAGCATAGCACTATACAAAGACATGGATCTATAATCATAAACAATCTAGGATCAGATGTAAATTGACCATACAAATGCAACAAATATCAATGACACAAGAGTATGGAGGAAATCCAGAATAGCTTTTATTGATAAACAAGAAAGAGCCAAGAGGAGTTACAACCAGTTGTTCTAACCCAGCATCAACCTCCCAGCAAAGAAGCCCCTCTTCACCTCAAACAAAGCTTAGATCACCCAACAATCTGATGTTTTTCTCAAGAAGCCAACAACAATTCCTTACAATATGCAAAATTCCAGCCTCTGGATCTCTGGGGTGAGGGATCCATATATAGATATCTGTAAGGGGGATGAGTTAGCTTGTGATTTGATTAGTGTCTTCCCTCTGATAGTTCTTGCTTCCACTTGGAGACTGATGCTCTCTTACTCATCCTTGGTCGAATTCAGTGAGGCAAGTGTCACAGGAGAAGATTCTGGAAGCTTCCATTGCCTCTCCACCTCGCGGAATGACACTGCCATTTGTCATTTCTCGCCCATCATACCCCATAGAAGGGATTTTTGAAATGAAACGCACAAACACAGTGTATTTAGGTGCAATTCAATGCACTTGGCCAGTGGAGCAGCTGAAATGATCCTGTTTTGACCAATTCTGAGCAGTTTTTCATGGAGAACTTCTGGGAGAAGCTGTAATCTGTTGACCTTGTTCCTTTAGGGGTTAGAACAACACTTTTAGGGACTTAGGAGCCCTTGATTTATGGACATTTCATACTTGGGGTTGTAGGGCCCAAAAATGTCTATAAAAGTTGCCCCCTAAAGCATGAGGTTGTTAATCTTTTGATGTCGGGTGAAATTCTTTATTATGAGGATCCGAAGTTCTTTCAACACTGGAAGGAGACCTGTAATAAGATACAATACAATACATTATCTTCATAATACTTTCATGATCTAGCTGAGGTGGGCATTCCCATGCTCAGCTTTATAAATTCATTTTCATGTACATAGGACAGACAATCGTCTGAGTGTAGAATGATGATTCTGGTAGAGCCATCATCCCTTTGATTGGATGATTATCTGTGCAGCAATGATGTACATTTGATGTCTTTATTCCCCTGAATATATATCGCAGCCTGGATGGATGAAACTAGATCTGGGGTCTTCAATCTCGTTCGATCTTCACTCGAAGTACAAGTCGATCCATGTGAGAAATGTTCTGAAGTCAAACATGGAAAGACATCGCTTGATTACCAGTCAATGATGTAAACTGTTAACAAGCACGAGAGGAATCACCGATAATGATAATGACCCTCAAGGTACTGCGGTACAATTCACGTGGTGTGAATAAAGGACTTGGCATCGAACACCACGCAAAATCTTTCAGTCGAAGGCCATTAATGTAAACCTATCGCCGAAAGTGAGAAACTTGCCATTGAGGCATGCAAGCTTCAAAGTACTGAATGGGGTGTTCCTAGATCAACTTCTTGGATAATGAGCTGATGTCGACAAGAAGTGATCCGTCACAGGAGGGCCTTAATGAATCCCACATCAATGACATGCAACAGAGCAAATGATTTTAATGGAGGTGAAAACGATCTGGTGATATAAGGTTCAGGGTGGTGGTCATGAAAGAATGGAGTATAAATGTATGGTAGTGGGTGAGACACAGGTGAATTCTCTGAATGACTTCTCTTGAACATATCGGCGACACTGATGTGATGGATTGGTAGCATTAACCCCAAATGTGGATGGTATGATGGGACCATGGTGATGTGACCGGTGAATGAAACAACCCAACCCGACTCGGACACGGAGCGGAAGTGTCATGTTCAAGAGTGACTTGCTACCAACAAAGTTTCTTCAAATTTTCTTCCCAATTTTTCCCCAGTCATTGCTGACCAGTACCTCTTTATTTTTGTCAAGCTTGAGGAGGATAACATATGCTTGTTCTATAATTTGCCCTTCGGGAAAACCCATCGCTATGTTTTAATGAGCCTAGCGATAGTGAAACTCGTTCTCGTCTATAGACAAGTTTGTCGCTATTAATCTTTTTAACGAGTTTAACGACAAAGACAGCTCGGTCCTTTTCAATTTTAGAGAGTCTGAAAAGGAACGTAAAGGTAACTCCAAAATTCCTTTTTCGTCATCTAATCCCTTAAGTCCGAAAAAGTATAAAACAATACAGAAGGGATGAATTTTCGATACTTTTAACGAGCCGAACAAAACAAGCGCTCGATCTTTTTGCGTAATAATCCCTCAGGTCCAAAAAGATTAAAATCTAGAGGAGGGATAGCACTTCCTGTCCCTTTAACGAGCTGGAGAGGCCAATGGCTCGGCAATCTTTTCATATTTTACGAGTCAGTTGAAAAGAGCTTAAAGGAGACTCGTCTTTTGAGGAACGAGTGATAAAATGGATAGCAACTGATTCCAGGTAAGGTTTGGAATTTTCCAATCACGGCAGTGTTACAAGGATGGCTAGTGAGATCACTCTTCGCAGCTGTTCCTCAAAATGGGTAAACAATCAAATGGAGGTGAATGATCGGCCAATGCAAAAGTGGAGGTGACGGTGCAAACACGACCAAGGCTTTAAAGGCTAAAGTATTACATTCACGATGGTTATTTACCGGGAATTGGTTCATTTTTTAATGAGCTTAAACACTGGGGGAAACATTTGCTCATGGCTTATGTTTATTTTTTAATGAGCTTGAACTATGTGCTAAAACTGCTCAATACAATGGTCATTGCTTGACTTTACCATAAATAGCTTTGTTTTTTCAAAGATTGTACTACATGCTCAATTGCTTCATCAAACTAGTTAGAAATGAACAATATATGTTTTGAAAAATGAGTTAGAACACTAATATTTTACTCGAATTACGTAAAAAGTAGTTTAAAAGTGCTTTTACCTCTCATTTTACCATTTCATTTGAACTTTGGCTTGTTGGAGCTTTGGAGGTGCTTTTCCCCCTTGATTTTCATCAGTGGATTTCGGGAGATTCTGTGGACGATTCTCAGCGCCGTCTGGACCAGGTAGGAGCTAAACCTGAGCTCTTCCATTTCATGTTTTCCCTTTTACATTCTGAGCTTGATTCCTAGTTTTTCTGAGCCTCTGGGGTTTGAAAAAATCATTCTGCCTTCAGCGCACCCATTGTCCCCAGCCGAGTCGCCATTTTGTTATAGGGAAAAGTGTCTATATATAACTGCTCTATCCCACTAAGGTGTGACAGCTGCCTTAGAAACAAACAGAGAAAAGCTACTATCGTTTTTCCTTTATGAATTATAAATAGAGAAGAACAAGAAGACCAACCTCTGTCTTGCGCTAATCTCCTAATTCGATTCCTCTCTTCTTTGATAGTCTTTAGCTACCTGCTCCCTTGCACGCCCAGCTTCACCAAGTACCTGTAAGATCACAGTAGCATAGCACTATACAAAGACATGGATCTATAATCATAAACAATCTAGGATCAGATGTAAATTGACCATACAAATGCAACAAATATCAATGACACAAGAGTATGGAGGAAAACCAGAATAGCTTTTATTGATAAACAAGAAAGAGCCAAGAGGAGTTACAACCAGTTGTTCTGACCCATCATCAACCTCCCAACTAAGAATCTCCTCTTCACCTAAAACAAAGCTTAGATCACCCAACAATCTGATGTTTGTCTCAAGAAGCCAACAACAATTCCTTACAATATGCAAAATTCCAGCCTTTGGATCTCTAGGATGAGGGATCCATATATAGATATATGTAAGGGGGATGAGTCAGCTTGTGATTTGATTAGTGTCTTCCCTCTGATAGTTCTTGTTTCCACTTGGAGACTGATGCTCTCTTACTCATCCTTGGTCGAATTCAGTGAGGCAAGTGTCACAGGAGAAGATTCTGGAAGCTTCCATTGCCTCTCCACCTCGCGGAATGACACTGCCATTTGTCATTTCTCGCCCATCACACCCCATAGAAGGGATTTTTGAAATGCAACACACCCACACAGTGTATTTAGGTGCAATGCAACGCACTTGGCCAATGGAGCAGCTGAAATGATCCTATTTTGACCAATTCTGAGCAGTTTTTCATGGAGAACTTCTGGGAGAAGCTGTAATCTGTTGACCTTGTTCCTTTAGGGGTTAGAACAACACTTTTAGGGACTTAGCAGCCCTTGATTTATGGACATTTCATACTTGGGGTTGTAGGGCCCAAAAATGTCTATAACACTGTCCCTAGTCAAATTCTGTGGTGACTCCATCCTATAAGAGGTAGAGTGTCTCCCGAGGGAGTGCAGCCATGTTCAACCCTACCCCTTTCAAACTGCTCACCATGGGTCTATTAGCCTTTGTCTCTGTACTAAGTGCTCCATCTGGTAGCACTATCATGTTGGTCACCCTGGTGCACAAAATTTCCTCGGCAGCTGAAGTGCTGATAGCGAGGCTAGTGGACACTACGCCAGCCTGTGGAGTGTGAACCTGCAATTCCTGCAACTCTGTCTGAAGAGCCCCTAATACCAACTATCATTGTTCCTCAAACTACTGGAGGGCCTCCGTGGTGACATCTCTCATCGCTTCATCGATATCATGCAAATCCTCCTCGGTGAGGGTGATTGGGTCGAATGATGTCTTTGATTCCTTTGTTTTCTTTCATGCCACTGTCTTCTCTCGCGGTCATGGATGCTTGAGCTAGGTGGACGTCATCTGTGAGTCTACACCACCTTGTTCTGTGTCTGTCTCTGGTTTGAGCGAAGGTGACTTTTGTCCTTCGTGCTCTTCTTGTCCTATTTTCTGTTGCTATTCCACCAACTTCCCAGCGTCACGCTCTGCCTGGGCCTTAGCTATTGCTTCTTCCTTTCTGCGCATTTTTGCCAACTCCGCCATCCGAAGTTTTCTCTTTTTTCTTGCGCTACATATTGGGCTTCTCCATTTCCACCACAAAGCCAGCTGGAGTGTGCCACTCTGGCGGCCAAGAATCAAGGATTGTGAATATCACATTGTAAGTCACCAAATATGGTAAATCATGCCATGTCTTCGTAGGGTCCTTTCGTGCCCTATTGAAGACATGGTGGAAGTCTGCTTTCAAATCTGCAAAGCTCTGCAAGCTATTGTAGATTGTTGGTGATAACTGCGGCTTGCGATCGATCCCCATCCGGATATTCATCTCCATGAATATCCAAAATATCTTGCTCTCCTTTATCCTCTGTGTGTCCTTGGTCACCCACAACGACACATACTTCACTTCCTCTGGAAGGTCTAGTGCGACCGAAGGGAAATGGCTATCTTCGAGCAGCTCCCATGCCACCAGTACGATTGACAACAGGATCCATGCATAATGAAACATTTTTCCCTACTCTTGTGCCTCACGGCAGTTCGTAAGGAACTCGCTGCGTAGATAGTTCGCCCAGTTGAACTAGACCCCTTCTGTGCATTACGCCACTAGTGCAACCACTAGTGTGAGCACCTCATCCACATGGAACTTTCGCATCACCTTCCTTGCCAATATTTATGTCGCGACCTTAACTATAGGGTTGTTAATTCTGGAGATGGCATACCCTCACTTCTTCTTCTCCAACTTAAACTTCTTTATCATTTCCTCCGCGAGGGCTAACTCGCTAGCTTTTCCCTCTAAAATGTTTGTTGGGTCCTCTCCTAAGCAAGGTAGTTGTGTAATTCGGTGAATCACATGGTTTGTGATGGCGATGGACTCCTCCAGCCACAAGCACCCATCGTGCACCAAGTAGAGCAGCTACCTGATGATGAAGACGGTCACTAGGGCGCGGTGGTAATGCGGAACCCAGAGCAGGTTTAGCAACCCGGAATTCTCTACACCTTTGAGTCATTTGCATGGCTCCAATTCAATTATTCCAACCTTCACGTCGATCTTTTGGCACATTAGCTTCTCAATCGCTAAATGATGGAACTTCTCGTGGTCTATGAGGTCTTAATCATCAAATTTCAACACAGGAACCTGCCCCAAGTGCGGTCCCTCAAAGATAATATCATGTGGGAGCAGCAGAGTTTGCAGAGAGCTCTTACTCTCATCTATATCCTTTGACACCTTGGCTTTACCCTTTCGCGAAGGAACATATTCAGGTAACCGGCTAATAGGGTCCGCACCCTGGGTTTCAACTTCCATCTCTTCATCCTCCTCCTCCACCAAGATTTCTTCAAATTCCTCCTTATTGGCCTCCAAATTAATGGCCTTCCCCTTTTCCTGTAATGTGAGCTTGGTCCTTAGTGTATTTCTGGGTGAGGCACACCAGGATCATGGCCTGCTTATCCTTCTTAGGTCTCAGTGTTCGCAGTGATTTAGGGACCTCAATGACTATTGCGGCGCTCTCTGGGGCTTCCACTTCCGCAATTTTTTGCTCAGCTTCCTCTACTATCACTACTCCTGTGTCCATCGCTTCTTCGGGTGCTAACATAATTCTACTCCATAGTTCCTTTAGTGTCTCAGGTAGTTGCTCAAACAACGAATTCGCTTTCACAGTCTCGGATAAGTCTTGGTTCATGAATACTTGAGCATGTAACAACTCAGTTCTCAAATTTCCAAGTGTTGTTTGGTGGACAACCACTTGTAATTTATAGCACCTTTTGAATTTGAATTTGACCGTTCCCCTCACATTCAGTCCATTAATGCTAGATTGGTAGCAAATTTCCAAGAATCTAAGCCATAAATTTCACCTTAAATGCTTGTCGCTTGCTCCATTTGGCCTCAAACCAACTATCAAATCATGAATAGTGACTTTAATGTCACTTTCAGCAGACCTGTGCACCAGTGTAGCTGTCTTCGCATTATGCGGACCCTGTGACACTTCGCTACTGCATGCAGCCCTGACATTGTGTAGTTCCTGGGTAGAGTAGTTTATATTCCCGTGCCTCCTTGCATCTGCCTAGAGTGCTAAGACTGTGCCACTTTCATATAGTCACATCACTGGATCGCCAGTGTATGGCTTCCAAAGACTCCTAGTCACCTTTCCTAGGAATGGTTCTCCATTTAACTTGACCAGCTATATCGTGCCTCCATCGGTAATCTCCTTAATAAGATACAGCCCTAGCCAATACATCCTGAACTTTTCGGAGAATTTATCAAACTTACTATCATCAGAACCAAATCATTTATCTTGAATGTGCGTAGCTTGATATGTCGGTCGTTCCATCCCTTTTCATGCTACTTTTGGACCTGCTGGTGAAATCCAGCCAAAAATCATTCTTCTTCAAGCTCATCCAACTGCGCGAGCCTCTCCTCCAGGGCTCCACAATTCGTCATACCTATGAGCACTGCTATGCATAGACTAGTCACGATGTATTCCATAGGCATTATGGCTTCCACTCCATAAACAAGCCTAAAAGGTGTCTATCCCACCAGTTTCTTGCATGTCGTCCGATAAGCCCATAACACTACAGGTATGCGTAGGTCCCAATCACTTCGCTAAGCATTGCATACCTTGGTTAGCACATTTTCAAGCACGTTGTTGAATGCCTCCACTGTCCCGTCAGCCTATGGGTGATAAGGTGTGCTCTTTTGATGATACACCTGAAATTCCTCCGTCAGTGTGTGTTGTGGCCATCAAAAACCCCCCTTCTTATTTAGTTTTATCACTAATACTAAAGAAGTGGGGACCCTTATTTAAAAATTCAAAAAATTGATTAATGCTTGTATTTCCTTTTTCAATAAAACTTACTATCAAAAACTTAGGAGAATACCCTCAAAAATCTAAAAAACCTAAGTTTTATGATAAGTTAGAAAAAAAATCACTCCTTAAAAGCACGTTGCATCACAAAAAGAGTAATCAATACCTTCTCACAAGCGGAATTCTAAAAGTGTGAAATTGCGATGCGAAATCATGCATCGAAAAACCCTCATCGCATCGCATGCCTTAAACATCACCTACGCTGAAATGTCTTAAAACGTTGGTATGTGATGGCACATCTCGCGAATCGCATTTCACAAAAAATACATTGACGGATGCTTGCCACACATAAAGGAACTGCGATTTGCGATATTGCGATATTGCAATCTTGCGATACTGTGATTTGTGATATTGCGAAGCAAATTGAAAAATCACCTTATCGCAGATCTACATGACCCTTCGTTCAAGAAAGCTTTTTCCATAAACTAAGGCCCAGTTATGCGCATTTATGTTAATTAATGAGTTAGTTGGCAATCATTAATGAAATATGGTTTTGATCTTATCAAGGAGCCAGTTCATGTAAGGTGATATATTTTATATGTTTTCCGCATTTAAAGCTTTCCTGTCACCTTTTCTTATCATCATTCTCACCTCATTTGTAAACTGTAGGAGCGAAGAACTAAGAAGTATATAGAGCAGAACTCAAGACACTATGGGAAAGAAGGGTAAAGCTCCCAGTTCTGAAGATAAAGAGATGGATCCCTTGTACACAGACACCACGTGCAATAAAGATGTCGGTATTACTACTTGGGAAGGCATGTATAATTTACTTGAGGAAGAAGATCCCAAGGTAATGGAGGTCACTGCTACTGCAGGCTCAAACGGGTCTTCTAAGGCGTCTATCACAGATCTAGCATGTTTATTCTTACACAGGGTAGTGGCAAGGCCCAAACTTCTCCCATATACGGACATGGTTAAATGAATGCTAGATAGTGCTGATATCATGTATAGAGAATTCAAAGCTCAGAACCAAGAACGTATAAGTCGTTCTTTCCACCAAATTTAAGCTTTATATCCTCTAATTAAAAAGAGCGCCAGAGGCAAAAATTGCACTAGGGAAGCCCAGATCAAGAAACGGAGGCAGTTTCCGATGCACGATTACTGCCATTGCCAGGAAAAACCCCTCGATATGGGAAGCCTCAAATTGCTTAGTCGCCTATAAGCGGGGAAATTTGAAGGAAAAAGTGCTAAAGACAAAAAGTAAAACTGGAACTCAAAACCAGTGATATTTATCAAGTATATCATCAAGTGGTATGTAAATATCTACCAAATGTACAACATCTACAAACAAGTTGGAGATAGAAGGCTCAAGAAAAGGCAGAATCAATCCAAAGGTTAACTAGGTTGAATTGGGATTCTTACTGGGCGTACTTGGTAAAACCACATAGCTAGTGCATGACTCTCAAATGTATCATCAGTTCTACCGGGAAGATGGCGCTAGCTCTTACAGATTTCGTTTTCGCAGGATAGCTAAAGTCAAAAGTCATCCAGCCAACTCTCTTCAAGCAAATGCTGAACGCATGCGATTTCAAGGAACAGATACATAAATAGTTAGTTAGTAGTTTTAGTTTTAGATTCAGTTTTAGTTTTAATTTTGCTTTATTTTTGCCTAAAATTAGGATGGCCATTTAAACTGCATCCTACATTTTTGTAATAAATTATTTTAGAATTAGTTAGTAGTACTTAAACCCTTCTCATGCATTTAGAGAAGGGTCCATAAATTTATCAAAAACTTGTCCTTAGAACATGCACTTTTGCACTGTCCGAGGAGGTTTTGATCAATGAATGGAACAGGATTTATTGATTTCTGTGTTTAATATCTACTACTGATGTTGCACTTCTATACTCTTAGTGGATGTTGGATTAAGAAGAAATAGATCATTATTACTGGAACTCATGAGTAGAACTAGTTATAAATGGTACTTTTATCTCTTAACTGTTTCTGCTTATGTGTTATGGTGATATTCATGTTAAATATATATATATGAATGCTTAAATGCTTGAGTTATCATTTGGCACTTTTGTACGGTGATAGCTATTTATTTATGCTTAGTATATGAGTAGCTTACTATGTGATATGTTTTTCACAACTATTTCATTTAACTTTTTATATGAAATGGTTTATCCCTATTGAATTCTTTTCTCATAGCAGTTGAGTGATCTTTATTATCGTCATTTGAAATCATTTTAGATCGTATAAAGGAAAGATTACATCTCAGGTTAGTTTAGAATTAGATATTTTTGTTTATTAGAATACAATTGCACATTGTTAGATTAGATTTAGAATAGAAAGCATTTTACTTAGGAATCATTAGGAAAGAAATATCAATTCTCAACATACACACACACACATATTGGGAAACTGGTCCCATATCCCCAGTCGGACCCACTATACCAAACGGAAAAGGAGCTGCTAACCAAGGTCCAGACCGGGTGGGTATCCCCCTTGTTGTAGACCCGATTTTTGGGGCTTCAACATATTTGGCGCTAGAAGGAGGGCCCCAAACTGTGAATGGCAAGTAATTCTAAATCTAAATGCCATTCTGAGAGTAAATCGCCCTCACCATCTCCCCCGACTTCTCCATCACACTTAGAATCTTTAAATCTTGAGCAAGAAGTTGAAAGAACAACAACACTGTTGTAAACACTGACATTTCAGAGAAATCTACTATTGAATCTCCTGAAGTTGAATCTTTGATTCATAAAATTCAGAGATTTTCAATATCTCCTCAAAAATCTGATAAATCTCAAGGTAGTGTGACTTCGCAATATAATCCTGCCCATCCTCTCACCAGATTAAAGAGCGAAAAGTTTGGTATTGAACCAACCGAGTTAACTCTACCTACAAGGAAGAGAGTAAGGAAATCACCTAAAGGGTCCGATAGTGAGACTCTTTTATCATCATTATCCATCTCAACTTCCCCACAGCAAAGTCAACCATCCACTCCTCCACTTCAAATCATCATCCATCAGACCACTGGAACTTCAACATCTCCTTCTCAAACATCTGGAACTGTAATATCCTCATCTTCCCAACCACAGGGATCATCTTCTACGCTTTCCTCTGTTAGCGGTTCAACGATGGCCCAAATTCCATGGAATAACCCAGGGGCAGTCTTAATGCCTGCGCCCTTAAGTCAAATACCGGCCCATCCTGAAAAATGGCTGCCTTAGTTTAATCCTGAAGTAGGAATGCTAGCAGAAGAACACATAAATAATTTTCTGTTATCCATAAATCTCAATGGGGTCACTAATGAAGATGCTACCATTTGGCTTTCCCTTACACATTGCAAGGAGAAGTTGGATCATGGTATTTCTCATTACCATCTGGGTCTATTACTAGTTGGGAGATCTTCCAAGAACAATTCTTGACTAAGTTTGGTGATGACAAGTCTACTGCAACATTAATCAATGACCTGTCTAACCTCAGAGTTGAGTCAAAGGAACCTATCAAAGATTTTAACTCGCGTTTTAATAAACTATTGAACAAGATTCCTACTACTTCTAAACCAAGCGAAGAAGTGCGAAGCGAATGGTACATCTCTGCGTTACCATCAAACATAGCAATATTCATTGATAGAGCTAACAAAACAACTTTAGTTGACAATATGAAAGAAGCAATAGCAGTAGAGAAACATATCATAGCTCTAGAAAAGAAAAACACTGTTGAAGAACGTAAATCTAGAAAGGTTTCTTTCAAAGAAGATCCAAAGAAAAAGCATCCCAAAGACCCATTTGATTTAGAAGGATTGAAAAAAGTTTTGAAAACCATGTCTAACGAAATGGTTGATATAAAGAAACAAGTAGCAGAGACTTCTTCTAAAAATCCTTACAAGCCTTATAGAAGAAATCCTTCGACTGATTCAAAGCCCCCTAATGCTATTACAAGTGCTGAATCAGAAGAATAAGAAGAGGAAATTGCTACCGAAGAACCTACCGATGAAGAAGAAGTTGTAGAATTACAAGGTATGTGGGATTTCATCCTCCCCAATGAAGAGGACAAGAGGCATCGCCAGTTAGTACTCGAAGTAGAAATCAGCTCGATCCTCCTCAACCTACTCCTAAGCCAAAGAGTGCAAACTCAACACCTAAGGATAAAGTCGCAACCAAGAAAACGACATCCAAAGCGACTCAAAAAAGCCCAGTACAAATTGATTCACCAACTCCATCTAAAACATTGATTGTTTCGGATGAAATGGAGTATAATATCATAGAAGATATGAAGAAGACTAGGGCTAACATCACTTTTTATGAATTAAGCAAGTTAAAAAATCAACAAAAGATCCTTTTGAAAGAATTGCATGTAGTACCAGTTGCACCTCTGCCCGCCACTGTAATCTCGCAAGCTTCCCATGAGATGGGAAGACCTCCAAGTACTATGATTAACAAAGTTGACCCAAATGACATTGCACTAATTGGAGGAAGGTCAAGATCTCATACTCCACCATTTCTTCTTAGTTATGAAATTTTCAATAAAAATTTCCATAATTGTTTAGTGGATTCAGGAGCTTCATCCAACATCTTACCTAAATCGATTTGTGCAAAGTTGAATGTTCAACCTCAAAAATTTGTTGTGCGCATAGTATAGCTAGATCAGTCGCAAGTTGAAGTGATCGGCGAATTAAATCAGGTTACCATAAGGTTGTCATCTAATCCAAAGGCATGTCAAGTTATCGATATTTTAGTTGTAGACATTCCAGAATTCTATGGCTTAATTCTTAGCAGGGATTGGTCAGAAAAGTTGCATGGATACTTTGCAACTGATTGGTCCCACATGTGGCTCCCTTACAATGGTAAGCCAAATCAGATAAAGGTTGAGCAAGAAAGACATCAGAAATACATAGTAACAGAATTGGAAGGAGAAAATGAACCAGTAGCATACAACAATAATATAATTGGCAACTATTCTGTCGATTCTTTCCTAGGAAATTTTAATGCTCACACTTCACCTTACTTAGAACATTCTGTTTTATCTCAAGTAGAAAATTTTTCTCAAACAGATAGTTCTAAATGTATTAATTTTATAGATAATCCTGTAAATAAATCTTTATTTTGGAAGTTATTTTTTGACGGTTCTAAGTCTAATGAAGGAGCGGGAGAAGGATGCGTATTATTTAGCCTAGAAGGAAACAAAACTATGCTAACTTGTAGAATAGAAGGCTTTAGTCCAAGGATTATACAAAGCAATCAGATTAGACATCAAATATCTACAAGTCTTCGGAGATTCTAAAATTTTTATCAGACAGGTATGGAATACTATATATTGTCTATCAGGTCATTTAAAGCATTACCAATCTTTAGTCCAAGATCTAACTGAACATTTTATAGCATTTAATATTTCATCAATTCCTAGAATCTAGAATGCTAGTGCCGACCTCTTGGCCAACGTAGCTTCCAAGCTTATTCCCTCAGAAGACTTTAGTCACGATAGATTTTCAATCGAATTAATCTTTAGACCCTCGATTCCTGATAACATTACAAATTGGAGAATTTTCAACGATGATCCTAATATTGTAAGCTTCCTCACCTCTGAGGGATCTTATACTAATCAGATAATTGATAAGGACCAACATGACAGACAATTGTAATAAGATAGCACTAATAACACTATGCCAAAATCAATAGTCAAATTAGAAGATCTATATGTTTTGAGATCAATTCAAAAGATCTACCAATTCAAAGCTTCAGAGTTCAACTCTGAACTATGAATTAGTAAATCTAGGAACTGATACGAAGCCACAGAATATCAACCTAGGCCTTGGCCTAGCTCCTATAGAAAAACTAGCATATGTTCATCTCTTGAAATAATACAAAAGTGTCTTTGCTTTGAACTACGATGAACTTAAGACTTATGACACTTCTATCATCCAACGTACTATCCCAATGATAAACGATGAAAAACCTATCTAGCATAAACTGAGAAAGATCCATCCTAATTTAGAAAACCAGATCAAATTTGAGCTTAATAAGCTATTGAAAGCTAAAATCATCTTTCCCATCCGACATTCTCAATGGGTTTCGAATATGGTTCCCGTTATAAAAAAGAATGGAGACATTAGAATTCGCATTGACTTTCGAAATCTGAACAAAGCCTGCGAAAATGCTAATTTTCGTTTGCCTCCTATGGAGAAAATATCGCAGGCAGTTGCAGGATTAGAATTAATGTCCTTCTTGGATGGTTTCTCTGGCTATAACCAAGTTTTGGTCCATCACGATGATCTATTAAAGACCACATTTAGAACCAAATGGGGTACTTATGCCTATCAAAAGATGCCTTTTGGTCTGATCAATGCTGGTGCCACATTCCAAAGGGCCATGGACATCGCATTTAAGGGATTAGTAAACAAATCAGTAGTAATCTACCTGGATGACATAACTGTATATTTCAAGAAGCAAGGCAATCATCTCAGGGATTTAAAATAGATCTTCCAACGGTGTCAAAGGTATGGAATTTCACTTAACCCAAAAATTCATTTTTTGCATTGAGTGAAGGAAAACTTCTAGGATTCATAGTGTCAAATTTTGGAATCCATATTGATCCTGACATAATCAAGGAGATTTCCAAAATACCTTCGCCTCACAACAAGAAAGTTATGCAATCTTTCCTTGGCCAGATTAACTTTGTAAAGAGATTTGTTCCAAATTTTTCAAGAATCGTATCTTCTTTACAGGCAATGATTAAAAAGAACTCAATCTTCAAATGGGGCCAAGATGAATATGAAGCATTCAACTTAATCAAACAAGTGATTGTTAATGCTCCATCTTTAGCAACTCCCAATTTTTCCGATCCTTTTATTTTATATACATTTGCATCTGATAAATCATATGCTGCGATACTCACTCAGGCAAATCAAGACAAGGCAGAAGCCCCAATTGCTTTTTTCAGCTCAAATCTACAAGGGGCTAAGTTAAATTATTCAGACGTAGAGAAACAAGCATTTGCTGTTTCCAAAGCGATAAAATATTTCAAACCCTTTCTACTTAAAACCCATACAAAGATCATAGTACCATTTCCAGCGGTAAGAAATATTTTAGTACAGAAAGATGTGGGTGAGAAAAGAGCCAATTGGGTTATCACATTACAAGAATATGACATTGAGATTAAACCAGCAAATATTGTTAAAGGTCAAGGCTTTTGCAAAATGCTGGCTAGAGCGTCGCTTATTTCTGAAAAGCTATCTACAGAGATACAAATGTATGAGGTAAGCCTAAACAATGTTGATTCATTATACGCTGATATCATGTTTTATCTAAAGAATGGATATGCCCCTTCAAACCTCGATTATACAAAGAAAAGAGCTTTAAGGTTAAATGCTAAGCAATATCAACTCGTGAACGATGTACTTTTTAGGATGAATTATGATTCTGTTCTACTTAGATGTCTTGAGAAATCTGAAGCTGAAAAGGTGTTGCAGGAACTTCACGATGGACCAGTGGGTGGACATTATGCTGGAGACGCTACTACACATAAAATCCTCCATGCAGGCTATTACTAGCCCACACTATTCAAAGACTCGCATAGCGACGTAAGGAAGTGTCAAGTTTTTCAAACTGCTGCTGGAAGACAAAAGAAGCCATCGTTACCTTTGCAGCCAGTCAACATTGAACAGGCTTTTGATCAATGGGGATTGGATATAATAGGTGAGATCGTTCCTCACTCTTCTAAACAACATAGGTATATCCTTACAGCTACAGATTATTTTACTAAATGGGTAGAAGCAGTTCCTCTCAAGACAGCTAATGCCAAACACATCATTGATTTTATAGATCAGTTCATAATCACCAGGTTTGGTTTACCCTCTGCTTTAATGTTTGATAATGCGCATGGTATTTTTTTGGCAATGCTATGACTGAATTTGCACTCAAAAGAGGTTTCAAGCTCAAGTACTCTGCCAATTATTACCCACAGGGGAATGGGTTAGCTGAATCTACAAATAAAAATTTGATTAGGATCATTAAGTGAACCATTGACCAGAATCATAAAAATTGGCACAAGTATTTAATATATGCTTTATGGGCAAACTGAATAACGCAGAAAGCCTCTATTGGCACTTCTCCCTTTAATTTAGTTTATGGGAAAGAAGTGGTTCTTCCAACTCATCTAGCAATTCCCTCTTTAGCCTTAGTTCAATATATTGATGAAACACCAACTTCCTCCTTACAACTAAGGCAGCTACAAATTCTTAAGCTAGAAGAGCAAAGAGAGCAGGCTAAAATAACTCATGCTCATCAGCAAGCATTAGTAAAACCTTCTTTTGACTCAAACATGATGTCTAGAAAAGACTTTCAGATAGGAGATCTAGTTTTAAAATGGGACAAGGCTCATGAGGAAAAGGGAAAACATACGAAGTTTCAACGAATGTGGCTTGGCCCTTTCCAAATTGCAGAAATCATAGGCCCATCTACCTTTATGTTACAGGATTTAACAGGAAAAAGAGAATCTTTACCTATTAACGGGCAAATCCTCAAAAAATACTTTCCATAGGAGATCGTTCTTCTATTTTTGTAGATTAGTTTTTCTTTACTTTCATAATAAAACCAGTTGTAAACGGTTACATTTGGAATTCGCATAAAGGACAATTATTTCTTTTAGATTTTGTTTTTCCGCTTGTATAAATAGAAATAATTTAGAAAGTTAGTCATTATTGTTGAAAGATACAGTCAAAAAGCTATAAGCCTGAAATATGATACTAGTTTTAACCTTGTAAATTTTGATAAAAAGCAACCTTTAGCAGGAATTTGTTTTATATCAGTCAAATGAAAAGTGTCAATAACAAAACAAAGATTCTCTGTAGAAAAGCTCTTTCCAAAAACTCTACCATTGTCATCCAGAGCTATTCTTAAGGAAACAATGACTTCCTCCCCACCTAAGTAATCACAAGCTTCAGGGAATAATCCAATGATACACTTTAAACTTAAAGAATAAGAGATCTCATCACAAGCCGACTTATCATGATCATAGATATTATAGCTTGTTGACTTTGCCAAAACTACATACCACAATAGGGAAATGACTCAAGATTGTTGGAATCAAAAGACAAGGGGTCTCATCACGAGCCAGCTTGTACAGCAAAGCTATAAATCAAGTGAGTGGCACTGTCATAATTTAGCTATCAAACCAAGGCATTGTTCTTTGAGGATTAAAATAAAATGAAAGCAATAAGTGTGGATATGGATTTCTCTTTGAAAATTGTATGTTTCTCCAAGTGGGATACATGATCATTACTAGGTAACAGGTAACCCTGTCAAGGCTATAAATGCCTGCTGGCAGCAGTGGCACTACCTACAACAAATGAGCATATTTAAAACTGATTTACAGAGAAGGCCTTATTTTTATCTTTATAAACCAAGTAGTGACTGATGTAGATACAATAACCAGCGCTAGGAAGTAAATAAACAAAGTTCACATAGAAGAAACAAACTATCATTGACGACTAAAAAGCAGAATGTATTTTATCTTTCTATAATAAAGTTTAATTTTCTAGGAAATTTTCTGTTTTGGAAGTTTAGGAAATTCAAAAGAAAAGCATAGATAACTGGTTTTTTCAAGTGAATCGCCAATTGTTGTGGCCAGCAACAATCCGCATTCTTATATAGTTTTATCACTAATACTAAATAAGTGGGGACCCTTATTTAAAAATTCAAAAAATCGATTAATTCTTGTATTTCCTTTTTCAATAAAACTTACTATCATAAACTTAGGAGAATACACTCAAAAATCTATAAAACCTAAGTTTTATGATAAGTTAGGAAAAAAATCACTCCTTAAAAGCACATCGCATCGCAAAAAGAGTAATCAATACCTTCTCACAAGCGGAATTCTAAAAATGGGAAATTGTGATGTGAAATCATGCATCGAAAAACCCTCATCGCATCGCATGCCTTGAACATCACCTACGCTGAAATGTCTTAAAACACCGATATGCGATGGCACATCTCGCGAATCGCATTTCGCAAAAAATACATTGACGGATGCTTGCCACATGTAAAGGAACTGCGATTTGTGGTATTGCAAAGTAAATCACAAAATCGCCTTATCACAGATCTGCACGACCCTTCATTCAAGAAAGATTTTTCCATAAACCGAGGCCCAGTTATGCACATTTATGTTAATTAATGAGTTAGTTGGCAATCATTAATGAAATATGGTTTTGATCTTATCAAGGAGCCAGTTCACGTAAGGTGATATATTTTATATGTTTTCCGCATTTAAAGCTTTCTTGTCACCTTTTCTTATCATTTTTCTCACCTCATTTGTAAACTGCAGGAGCGAAGAACTGAGAAGTATACAGAGCAGAACTCAAGATACTATGGGAAAGAAGGGTAAATCTCCCAGTTCTGAAGATAAAGAGATGGCTCCCTTGTACATAGAC
Source organism: Pinus tabuliformis (assembly GCA_031772625.1). NCBI lineage: Eukaryota > Viridiplantae > Streptophyta > Pinopsida > Pinales > Pinaceae > Pinus > Pinus tabuliformis. The sequence goes on along the minus strand of CM062807.1, from coordinate 538,276,045 downwards.
ACCACCTACAACAAAGATGCCGATATTACTACTTGGGAAGGCATGTATAATTTACTTGAGGAAGAAGATCCCAAGGTAATGGAGGTCACTGCTACTACAGGCTCACACGGGTTTTCTGAGGCGTCTATCACAAATCTAGCATGTTCATTCTTGCACAGGATAGCGGCAAGGCCCCAAATTCTCCCGTATACGGACATGGTTAAATGAATGCTCGATAGTGTTGATATCATGTATAGAGAATTCAAAGCTCAGAATGAAGAACGTATAAGTCATTCTTTCCACAAAATTTGAGCTTTATATCCTCTAATTAAAAAGTGTGCAAGAGGCGAAAATCTCACCAGGAAAGCCTAGATCAAGAAATGGAGGCAGTTTCTGATGCACGATTAATGCCATCACCAGGCAAAACCCCTCGAGATGGGAAGCCTCAAATTGCTCAGTCGCTTGTAAGCGTGGAAATTTGAAGGAAAAAGTGCTAAAGACAGAAAGTAAAACTAGAACTCAAAACCAGTGATATTTATCAGGTATATCATCAAGTGGTATGTAAATATCTACCAAATGTACAACATCTACAAACGAGCTGGAGACAGAAGGCTTAAGAAAAGGAAGAATCAATCCAAAGGTTAACCAAGTTGAATTGGGATTCTTACTAGGCGTACTTGGTAAAACCACATAGCCAGTGCATGACTCTCAAATGTGTCATCAATTCTGCCGAGAAGATGGCGCTAGCTCTTACAAATTCCGTTTTCGTAGGACAGCTAAAGTTGGAAGTTGGCCAACCAACTCTCCTCAAGCAAATGTTGAACGCATGCGATTTCAAGGAACAGATACATAAATAGTTAGTTAGTAGTTTTAGTTTTAGATTCAGTTTTAATTTTAATTTTTCTTTATTTTTGCCTGAAATGAGGATGGTCATTTAAACCGCATCCTACATTTTTGTAATAAATTATTTTTAGAATTAGTTAGTAGTATTTAAACCCTTCTCGTGCATTTAGAGAAGGGTCCATAAATTTATCAAAAACTTGTCCTCAAAACATGCACTTTTGCACCGTTCGAGGAGGTTTTGATCAATGAATGGAACAAGATTTATTGATTTCCGCGTTTAATATCTACTACTGATGTTGCACTTCTGTACTCTTAGTGGATGTTGGATTAAGAAGACATAGATCATTATTACTGGAGCTCATGAGTAGAACTAGTTATAAATGGTACTTTTATCTCTTAACTATTTCTGCTTGTGTTATGGTGATATTCATGTTCAATTATTTATATATGAATTCTTAAATGCTTGAGTTATCATTTGGCACTTTTGTATGGTGATAGCTATTTATTTATGCTTAGTATATGAGTAGCTTACTATGCGATATGTTTTTCACAACTATTTCATCTAACTTTTTATATGAAATGGTTTATCCCTATTGAATTCTTTTCTCATAGCAGTTGAGTGATCTTTATTACCAATTGTCATTTGAAATCATTTTAGATTGCATAATGGAAAGATTACATCTTGGGTTAGTTTAGAATTAGATATTTCTGTTTATTAGAATACAATTGCACATTGTTAGATTAGATTTAGAATAGAAAGCATTTTACTTAGGAATCATTAGGAAAGAAATATCAATTCTCAACACACACACACACACACATATTGGGAAACTTGTCCCATATCCCCAGTCGGACCCACTATACCAAACGGAAAAGGAGCTGCTAACCAAGGTCTGGACCGGGTGGGTATCCCCCTTGTTGTAGAGCCAATTTTTGGGGCTTCAACAGTGTGTTGATCGTCTCATTCAGGAAGTGTGTACCGTGATTGCTCATCAAGATCTTCGGACATCCAAATTGTGTCACTATGTGTACAAATAGAAACTTCGTGGCAATGGCACCCATGCAATCCTTCATCATCTGCGCTTCTACCCAATGAGTCAAATACTCTATCACAGTGATAATATACCTCGTGCTTGTCTTTCCTTGAGGTTTAATAGGTCCTACAAAATCTATTGCCCACTTTTCGAAAGGCTGCAATGTCATTTGTGGATTCAAAGGCATTTCATCCCTCTGTGATGGTCTTCTTGTCCGTTGACATACATCACATGCCTTGTAATATGCTTTTGAATCCTGTTGAAGGGTTGGCCACCACAACCCAGCACATAGAATCTTCTGCGCGGTGGTTCTTCCTGCATAATGTCCTCCCGTGGCGCCCCCATGAGCATCCGTGAGGATGTTGCTTCGTTCAAAATCAGGTACATACCTTCACAGTATTTCATCATTCCCCATCTTATATAGATGCCCAGCAATGACAGAGAAATTTGTTGTACATACCACTAATTCCTTCTTCTGTTGGACAGAGTATCCTTCCGGCATAGTTTTAGTTGTTAGAAAGTGTATTATATCTTCAAAATGTCTATCCAGCGAAGCGCACAACAAAGAGTTGCATGTCAGGTAATCTGTCCTCCAAACTAGTAGGTTCCTCCCCTGTCTTGATGCATGACAGGTGATATAGTCCCACATTCAATCATCCAGGATTCACGACAACTTCAAAATCGTATTCTTGGAACAATAAAAGCCAAATGAAAATTTGCCCCCCCAACACAGGCTTATCGACCAGGTACTTTAGCGTGGAGTACAGGTGCACCTGCTTAGGTTGGGGCTTTTCTTCATAGGCCTGCATCCATGTGCATAGATCATTCTTCCCATCATACTTGTCTGTCAGTTACATCTTAGGCTTCCCAAATCGTACTCACATCATTCTCCTACATTTGCACCAATCATCAAAGCTTCCTTTGTGCGTACCCCACCATCTTGCGGGCATAGCATGTAGTACCCAGTCCAAAGCCTGGAAGCATTGCTTTTTCAGCACCTCCCTTTCGAATGCATCCAAGAAGGTATCTACCACATTTAGACCATCATAAGTAAGCAAATATCTTACTTTTGTAAACACGCAGTGTAGTGACCAGGTCATCATGTTGCAATTCAACATAGTTACTTCGTGTAACCAATTCTACCATCGTTCTACTTCTTCATCAGAATCCAAAGTGTAGTAAATATTGCGCTCCCATGTAATCCACCCATCGATGGTGGGATTCACCCAATCTTGGTCTCACGCAGTTATCTTGTAGATGCAGTCTAGATCATCGTCACTCTCATAGTTGCGGACCAGTTTCGTATAGCACGATCTTTCAGCCGGATCCAGGGGTACTATTATGTGCAATAACTTCTTCTCAAAGATCATCTTCCACTTCTTCGGATTAATTACCCCATTCATATCAGTGGCCTAGTCAATTCCTAGGAGCGCGGGGTAGGGATTATTGTCGTCAACAATCTCTATCACTTCAAAATCTGTCAACGTGCTCATTCCCTCAATATCCACAGTTATTCCCTACAATCATCCCATGGGTATCATTTTCTACTGGTTCATCATTCTCAGCTGAATCAGAGACCATTGCAGCATAGGTCTCCCCATTCGCTCTCATGTCTGCTTCGGTAGAACATTCGTATCTGATCCCAAATCCAGAATGACTTGATCCATCTCGTATTCTCTAATCTGCGTGATGAGTCTCATTTCATGCCCCGTCCTTGTTTTATGTTTTTTGGTCTTCCGGACTACACGTGATTCTCTTGGCGCAGTCCCAGCACATCTATTAATGAGTTCCTGTAGCCCTTTCATAACCTTACTATCGCACAGTAAATTCATACAGGTTTCCAAGAAAGTTGTGAGCATTGAGGGATCCATCTCCAGCTCAGCCTTATCTTTGCTTCCTGAATTGGAGGCTTTAGCGAGGCTCTTCTTAGCTTCCATGAAGGTTTCTCAAGTGTGCTCCAAATCAAACTAAGCTTCTTTCACTAGGGCTTTGAAAACTTAGGTACTGTCTTCCAACTGTTTCCCCTTGTCATCTCCCATTGCGATTCCACTTCAGAGCACTATATTTATGTTCGGCTCTTCCTCGTGTAGCTCAGACCTCATCATCTACAAGTTCTAATTTGGGGGAGCTGGTAGAGCTCCTTCGTCACGGATCCTAGCTATCAGTGTAGGAAAATCTTTTGTCTCATGATCAAACAACGTGCAATACTTGCACGACGGGCACGTTGGATTATTGAAATCATGGGCATAGTGTCCTGGCCCTCCGCAATTTTAGCAAATCAACTGTTCGTAACCTCTACCAGTTCCTCCTCCACCTCAGCCTCTTCTGCACCCCTGAAATCCTTTCTGCGTCATTCTTGCATTCTAGTGAAGGGGCCACATTTCGGCTTGAACTCTATAGGCGGGAGTTCTATCCATCATCAATTCATAGCTCCTGCAAGTACACTCATCATGTCCAACCGACCTACAAAAGTTAAAGAACAACTTTTTCGGAGATTGCGTATACTTTTGTAATAAGTGGCAGTTATTCGTGGCATGCTTTCCGGATACTTAACAGATAGCGCACCACAAAGCAGGTGGCACAATAGGTCCTGCTTGAGCTTCCTGCCTTAGAGGCATTGGTCATCCTCCTACAAGGCAATTTGTAAAAACCAAGCAGTGGTCTTTGTCATGACCCTGACTCTTGCATTTCATGCACCATACTTCTTCACACACTTTTGGTCAAACCATCCTATCCTGCTTCAAGCTTTGTATCTCAAGGCACAGATTCTTCAGCTATGCATGAATCTGCTGAACTCCTAGATTAGGATCTTGCATCAGGGTCTCATGTAGTCTCATAGCAATCTCTAGGGTCTCTGCCTGAGTTGTTATCTTCTGCTGCGACAACGCACTCCTCAAGTGTGGTAGTAGCAAAGCTACAAACCACTTGCGATGTTGTCCATTCATCATATTCATGTTTGCTTCACGAATCGTACATTTCAGCCTTTGATCTAATTCCCAAGGTGTCTCACCTGGTAGCATTAGTATTTCTTTGAATCCAACAATCGACTATGCTTCAGATTTAGGCCTGATAAATTCCCTATTCAGTGCTGCTTCGATGTCCGATTCTCTTGCATTTGGGTTATCGTTGAAGTACTTAATATATCAAGTCAGCACATGATCCTGCAGGGTGTTAATCAGTTTTCTTTCTTTATATGGTCATCTATAACACCTTGAGCTTCCCATACAACCTTCACTATGAACCAAAATTGGTTCGGGTCCGCATTTCCCAAGCCTTTAACAAAGGAAAATTCATTGTGCTCACCGTACTAAATCGCGGTGGTGGTGGAGGTGGTATGGGTGAAGTTGGAGGTGATGGAGGTGAAGCCGGTGGCGGTGTGGGTGGAGGTGGTATTTGCAGAAATCCTTGCCTTATCAGATGAATAACACTTCGTGAAGAGACCTTCGTGATCCCTTCATCATCCCCTCGTGGAGGTGAAATCAAGGGGCTATGCTCTGGACCTTTCTTTCCCTCATTTTTGTAAATTCTTCTGCTTCATGTAGACCCAAACATCAAGGTAACAGCACAACCTTTTTTTGCACAACAACATTTTAATCCAAGTATTCAAAGACTTTTCACGGTTGTTGGAAATAATACTGAGAGGGGGGGTGAATCAGTATTATTAAATTCTTCTTAATAACCCATTTAGATTTATACTTTAAATTATTCTTCTGAAATTGATGATTTACTTGTATATCAGTACTAAATAATAATGAACAAGAACATCACAAATAGATAGTCACACAAAGGAACACCAGATGTAAGGTGGAAACCCAATGTGGGTGAAAACCACCTGCTGCAATATGTCTCTATCTTCTTTCAAATAGAACTTCTTTTACAATGAATTTGTACTGGTGCAGTCTTTTACCAGTACGCAGACTGCTGCCTGCAGAGAGCTGCAACTCTCTTTCTCGTTCTCCAATCTCTTCTGGAAGGGAGCTACAACCCCCTACTTCGTTCAAGGACCACGTTTCATTAATTTTCAGACTGGATCCAAGAAGATCAAATGGTCATCAAGTATAAACAAGTCTTCAGAATTACCCAAGCATCAGATTAATACAGAGGCTGAATATGTCGATATCAAAACCCAATACAGAGGATTTACATACTGCTGCACACCCGGAGGCTAAACATTATCACTACACAGGAAGAACTTAATATTGCACACCCAGAACCCTTTTAGAAAACAACAGAGGCCAATTTCAGAACCCAATTACAGAGGATATACATATTATAGCGCACCCGAGGCTAAACATGATCAATACAGCCGAAAGACTTAATATTGCACACCTAGAACCCTTTTAGAAAACAACAAAGGCCAATTTCAGAACCCAATTATAGAGGATATACATATTACAGCGCACCTGAGGCTAAACATGATCAATACAGCCAAAAGACTTAATATTGCACACCCATCAACCTACAGATTGATAAAAGGCAGAAACGAATCTCTACCAGGGATTGTGACTTCATCAAGGCATCCGTAAATATCTGCGCCTGTGCCTTTTTATATGCGGGAATATGCGCTTGCACAATCTCCTGCAATTTATGATCTTCAGACTTCAATCATACTAGACAGTGCCGATGAGATCTCAGCCAACACTTCCCAACCGATCGAAAGTCTTTCAGAACTGTTCTTTTATGAGATCTTTAACACCCACTTCACTACCACCAAACGATCTCATTCCCTCTTATATAGCAAAGCTCTTTTTAAAACAAAGAATCAAAACCGTAGATTAACAATACTAGGGATCCGAAAACCTGGGGCTCACTTGCTTTGACCGATCACTTAAAGAATGACTTAAGTGATAAAAACAGCGAAAATATGATGAAAACGGTCCAAACGGGCAAAGAGGTGGACTTTAAACTGAATGCACCCATAACAATAATATATCAGGTCCGCTCCTTTCATCACTATCGGCGATTAGATGTGGGAAGCCTTTATAAAATGGGCGATTCTGCGGATGTGATGTTAATATATGTTGCATTTAATGCTTCCATCGGGTCCGCCACCTCTTATCACAATCAGAGGATTGGGGTGGACGACCCTATATACATTGCGATATATTGCGGATGCGATATTATTATAAACCATATTTGAAATGCCATCAGGTCCATATGTTATTGCAATCGGAGGATTGGGGTGGGCGACCCTATATATATTGCGATATACTGCGGATGTGATATTATTATAAACCATATTTGAAATGCCATCGGGTCCATATGTTATCACAATCGGAGGATTGGGGTGGGCGACCCTATATGCATATATGCCGAAATATATAGCTATGATTATCTGCCAAAAAGGGAAAATGCCTTTGATTAATGTAAAATGCATATATATGGGTTTTGGGCGCCCAAACACTCTTGATAGTGTTAATGCATGCATGTATGGGTTTTAATTTCATGAACAACTCTCGATAGTGTTAATGTATGCATATATGGGTTTTAATCGCCCTAACAACTCCCGATAGAGTTAAAGCATGGCCTGATGACTCCCGATAATGATTAAGCATGCATCCAAGGGTTTTATAAGCCCGATTCCTCCCAATAAGCTCTTTATATATGAGAATGTGCCTCTATTGCTCTGATAAGCTTCCAATGGCTCAATGGCTCCCGATAACTGCTTCTTTGGGATATATATGAGATATATACATATGTAAATGGCTCCTCTTATCTCCTCTTATCCCCATCCTGCTCCGAGATGCCCTGATTTCTCTGATTATCTCCTCTGTAGATGTATATAAGGAGATGTTCGTCTATGAGAGGGTTGCCATCAAGTACAATGCCTACATCACAATGCCAACAATCTCCCCCTTTGGACTTGATGGCAACAACACCAAAATCACTCTCCCCCTTTGACATCAAGGGCAAAGGGCGGATCAAGACATACTCTGTCCTTGATATATATATTTGGCTGCCCAAACCTGCTCCTCCTGACTATATCTCCCCCTGAGAACCTGCTCCTCTTGATTATGAACCGGATCATAAAAGCGATATCAACTTCAGATTTTTCAGGTAACCATTCCACTCCACAGCTATTCTGGCTACTGGCTACTTATAATACAGAGATCGCCCTGTTTTCCCTTCTGCTCGTGCCGCTAATCGAACTCGGCACCTTTAATGCCATGGATATTTTGACAACCAAGAACTTACCGAGGACCGCCATCTACCCTGTTCGCTCCTACTGAGATCAAATATGGTGCAATACTATAATGCCAACAATGGATTAGATATGCTCCCCCTGAGCCTTGTACACGTATACCCCATACGAACCTCGTGTACAAGCACCAATCTGAGAATTAACAATAAGATGATGCCTCAACAACTCCCAGTTTTTGCTTGAGATATTCAAAGGTTTCCCTAGGCAATGGTTTGGTGAATATATTAGCGACTTGTTCCTTAGAAGGAACATATTCCAACTTGACATTTTGTTCAAGCACTTGTTCCCTAAGAAAATGATACTTGATCGGTATGTGCTTGGTCTTTGAATGCATTACTGGGTTCTTTGAAATGCTGATTGCACTTGTATTATCACATAAGATGGAGATAGGTGGTGTACAAGTGATTTGAAAATCCTGCAAGGTCCGCATCATCCAAAGAAGTTGAGTGCAACAAGATGCAGCAGCCACATATTCTGCTTCAGCTGTAGATAAAGAAATCGAACTCTGTTTCTTGCTAAACCAAGATACTAATCTGGAACCCATAAAGAAAGCACCACCACTTGTGCTTTTCCTGTCATCCACACTTCCGGCCCAATCTGCATCTGTGTAAGCATGAAGTGTGAGATCTGTGTCTCTAGGACACCATAAGCCATAGTTTTGAGTTCCTTGAAGACATTTGAAGATTCTCTTTACTTCCTAAAGATGAGTTTCCTTAGGATTTGCCTGAAATCTTCCAACTATTCCCACTGCATGCATGATGTCAGGTCGGGTACCTGTTAAATAAAGTAGACTTCCAATCATAGACCTGTAGGTTGGTTGATGAACTGCTGCTGATTCATCATTCGCACTAAGACTACATCCTGTAACCATGGGGGTACATACTGGTTTTGAATCTTCCATGCCATACTTCTTCAAAATCTGCTTGAGGTACTTGGTTTGAGACAGGAAGATACCGTCTTCATTTTGTTGGATTTGTAATCCAAGAAAGTATGTCAGTTCTCCTAGCAAGGACATTTCGAATTCTTTCTGCATTACCAAGGCAAATCTTTGACTCATAGCTTCTTCATTGCTGCCAAAGATAATATCATCTACATACACAACAAGTATTAGCAATTTGTCATTTTCAATTTTTATATAAAGATTGCTATCTGCTGATCCTTTTGAAAAACCTTATTGATGAAGATATTTGTCCAACCGGTAGTACCAAGCCCTTGGAGCCTGTTTAAGACCATAGAGAGCCTTTTTTAATCTGCATACAAGATTTGGATCATTTCCAAGAATGAAACCATCTAGCTGCTCAATGTATACTTCTTCTTCTAAGTCTCCATTCAGAAAAGCTGATTTCACATCCATTTGAAATACTTTGAATTTTTGAAAGCTTGAGAGAGCAAGGAACATTCAGATGGCCTCAAGTCTTGCAACAGGAGCAAAAGTTTCTTCAAAATTTATCCCTTCTTGTTGGGCATACCCTTTACAAACCAGTCTTGCCTTGTTTCTAATTACTTCCCCATTTTCGTTCAACTTATTTTTGAAGATCCATTTTGTTCCTATGACATTCTTATCCTTTGGTCTAGGAACCAACTCCCAAGTGTTGTTCTTTTCGATCTGTTCAAGTTCTTCATCCATTGCCTTGACCCAACATTCATCCTTGCATGCCTCTCTTACATTTTGTGGTTCAGTGGAGGAGAGTAATGCCAAGTAGCTTGAAGCTTCTGCAGTTGTTCTCCTGGTTTGTACACCTGCCTCCTTTTGTCCCAAGATTTGAGATTCTAGATGATTCTTCTGTACATACCTAGATGGAGTCTTCTCTTCTATTCTTATCTGTTCCTCTGGTGTTTCTTGTGGTTCTTCTTCTTCATCATTAGTCTGATTTGGAAGGTAGTCTTCATCTTCTTCGATATTTTCATAATTTACTTGCTTAGGAATGTATCCTTTTTCATCAACCACTACATCAATGCTGTCAACAATTCTTCCAATTCTTTTATTGTAACACTTATATGCTTTGTTGTGGGGAGAATAACCAAAGAGAATGCCTTCAGTTGCTCTAGGTTCGAGTTTTCCAAGTTGTTCATCATTGTTCTTGATATAGCATTTCCTTCCAAAAATTTTGAAATGCTTTACTGAAGGAGTCTCGCCATACCAGATCTCATAAGGAGTTTGAGTGTTGTTCACTCGGAAATTTGTTTTGTTGAGGATAACAATTGCAGCAAATGCAGCTTCACCCCAGAAGGTTGCGGGAGTTCTAGACTCATCAAGCATAGCACGAGCCATTTGTTGGATAGTTCTGTTCATCCTTTCCACCACTCCATTTTGCTGAGGAGTCCTAGCTGTAGAAAATTCCCTTCTTATTCCATGTTCTTCACAAAAATCGAAAAATTCATTTGAAGTAAATTCCCCGCCTCTGTCAGACCTGAGGCACTTAATTTTGTGATTTGATTCATTTTCAGCCAGGGCTTTGAAAGCTTTGAATTTTTCGAATGCTTCGTCTTTATACTTCATAAGTCCTAACCAAACCGTCCTAGAGAAGTCATCAATGAATAGTATAAAATATTCTTCTCCTCGAGGTGACCTTGTCCGAAATGGACCACATACATCTGTATGTACCAGCTCAAGAGGCTTGCTAGCTGATCCTTCCTTTTCAGGAAAGTTAGTCCGGGTTTGTTTACCAAACTGACATGATTTGCATATTGTGTTGTCTAAAATTTTGATGTCTGGAAGACCACGGACAGCCTAGTATTTTCATGCTTTTCTTATTTGTGAAAAGCTTAGGTGCCCCAACCTCCGGTGCCATAACCAATGTTCATCGTCCCTGCTCAAATAGCATTGTTTTTGTCCTTCTTCAAATATGTATAAATTATTTGGAGTTCTTCTGCCTTTGATCACGGTTTTTCCTGTATCGAGATCACGAACACTGCATCCATTTGACCGAAATATTACCTCGGTTCCTTGATCGCACATCTGACTGACACTCAGAAGATTATGCTTCAAGCCATCAACATACAAAACATTTCTAGCTTTGACCTTTTCCTTCAATTGAGCAGTGCCTTTACCTTTTATGACTACAGGGGTATCATTTTCAAAAGAGACTTTCTTTCCCTTTTCTAAAACACTATATGATTCAAGTTTTTCTTTATCACCTGTCATGTGTTTTAAACATCCACTGTCAATATACCATTGATTTTCCCGTCCTTCTGCATAAAAGGCTATTCCACATCTTTCTGGTAGTGGTTCCTTTATCCTCCATGTTCTAGTGCTTGGGGCTTGTTCCTTGGTCTGTCGAAACCTGCTCCTGCATTCAGAATCTTCGTGACCGAAGTTATTACAAATAGAACATTCGATTTCATTTTCAAGGACCGAAAAATTGGTATAGGTTCTTTTCGTAATCCCAGTCATACTTCTTTGTTTTTGAGCTTCTCTATTCATGATTGTCTTGTACGCAACACACTGAGCTACTTTGTGATCAAAGTTATGGCACAAAAAACATTGTCCATTAAAAAAATTTCTATGGTTGTCAAATTTTCCAGCCATATGGTTATAGTTTTTGTTATCATCCATTCTTGAGACAGATTGTGAAGATCTTACCTGTGGCTGATTATAGCTTTTATTCATCCTGAAGGAGGATTGCCCTTGATTTACCTGGTAGTATTTGTTTATTCTTGAGGAATTTTGCCCCTGCTTTACCTGGTGATCTGCATTTGGCTTTTGTTCATATCTCCTTGCTGCATCGAGATAACTCTTTGAGGTGGATGCTTGAGATGTTTCTCCATTATACCCCAGACCTGTCTTGATTAGTGGAGAGCGCTGTACATTGATGATCTTGTCCAGAGTCTCAGATCCTTTAACAAATTTAAGATTAAGAGCCTTTGATTTCTCAATTTCCTTTCGAAGCCCAACAATTTCACATTCTAACTTTTCAAGAGCTTGTTCCTTTTCATCAAGTTGGATTTGCAAAGTGTCAATGATCATATTCTTTTCTTCTAAACATGTTTTGAGTCTAGAAATCTCGTCATAAGAACCATCTGCATCTAAAGCATCCATGTAATCATCATCTTCAAAAGCCATTAAAATTTTATAGTTGATACCTCGTTCATCTTCATCACTATTTGAAAGACCATCACTATCTTCATGAGTGTAGTAAATTTTCTTATTTGCATTCTGTTTCTTGTTCCATCTAACAGGTTCTTTCCCTTTATCCTTATGAGGACACTTGGCAGCATAGTGACCGACTCTCCCGCAAGCAAAGCATTTGAAAGGTAACTTACCTCTAAATCTTCCCGTACCTCGTTGAAGATTCTTGACAAAATTTGATTCTTCTTCCTCTTCTGATGCATGTCCTAATTCACAGTAGTCTCCTTTGCCGGAAGCCTTGAAGGCTACTTCTCTCCTATCTGAAGGTCCTCCTTTCCTCATTTCATAAGCAGTTAAAATTCCGTGTAGTTGTGACATGGTAAGGGTTCGTAGATTCTCCTTTTCCTCTATTGCAGAAACTTTAGATTCAAACTTAGGGGACAAAGATCTGAGAACTTTTTCAACCACAACCGCCTCTTTTATTTCTTCACCCAAGTTTTTCATGCAATTAACAATCTCATCCACACGAAGGAAGTAATTGGCCACACTTTCATCATTATGCATTCTAAGATTTTCATACTGAATCCTGAGAGTTTGAAGTTTTGCTTGTTTTACCTGTTCATCTCCTTCGTAGCTCAAAACAATCTTGTCCCATATTTCTTTAGCAGATTTATATTGCATAACCTTCACGAATTCTGATTGAGATAGGCATCCCAACAGAGTATTGACTGCCTTTGCATTTGTTTCATATTTCTTCTTTTCAGCTGAATCTGTACGAGTAGCTGAAGGAAAACTGTACCCTGTATCTATGATATCCCAAACTTTAGTACCAAGAGATTGAAGATAAGCAGTGACTCTTACCTTCCAATATATGAAGTTTGTCCCATCAAAAATATGTGGCCTGATTGATGCTTCCCTCTCGTAGTTGCTCATGATGAACGATCTTCCTTCAAGTGATAAAACTTCTTTGAAAGACCTGCTCTGATACCAATTGTTGGAAATAATACTGAGAGGGGGGGTGAATCAGTATTATTAAATTCTTCTTAATAACCCATTCAGATTTATACTTTAAATTATTCTTCTGAAATTGATGATTTTGCTTGTATATCAGTACTAAATAATAATGAACAAGAACATCACAAACAGATAGTCACACAAAGGAACACCAGATGTAAGGTGGAAACCCAATGTGGGTGAAAACCACCTGCTGCAATATGTCTCTATCTTCTTTCAAATAGAACTTCGTTTACAATGAATTTTTACTGGTGCAGTCTTTTACCAGTACGTAGACTGCTGCCTGCAGAGAGCTGCAACTCTCTTTCTCGTTCTCCAATCTCTTCTAGAAGGGAGTTACAACCCCCTACTTAGTTCAAGGACCACATTTCATTAATTTTCAGACTAGATCCAAGAAGATCAAATGGTCATCAAGTATAAACAAGTCTTCAAAATTACCCAAGCATCAGATTAATACGGAGGTTGAATATGCCGATATCAAAACCTAATACAAAGGATTTACATACTGTTGCGCACCCAGAGGCTAAACATTATCACTACACAGGAAGAACTTAATATTGCGCACCCAGAACCCTTTTAGAAAACAACAGAGGCCAATTTCAGAACCCAATTACAGAGGATATACATATTACAGTGCACCCGAGGCTAAACATGATTAATACAGCCGAAAGACTTAATATTGCACACCCAGAAACCTTTTAGAAAACAACAGAGGCCAATTTCAGAACCCAATTACAGAGGATATACATATTACAGTGCACCCGAGGCTAAACATGATCAATACAGCCGAAAGACTTAATATTGCGCACCCATCAACCTGCAGATTGATAAAAGGCAGAAACGAATCTCTACCAGGGATTGCGACTTCATCAAGGCATCCGTAAATATCTGCACCTGTGCCTTTTTATATGCGGGAATATGCACTTGCACAGTCTCCTGCAATTTATGATCTTTAGACTTCAATCATACCAGACAGCGCCGATGAGATCTCAGCCAACACTTCCCAACCGATCGAAAGTCTTTCAGAACTGTTCTTTTATGAGATCTTTAACACCCACTTCACTACCGCCAAACGATCTCATTCCCTCTTATATAGCAAAGCTCTTTTTAAAACAAAGAATCAAAACCGTAGATTAACAATACCAGGGATCCGAAAACCTGGGGCTCACTTGCTTTGACCGATCACTTAAAGAATGACTTAAGTGATAAAAACAACGAAAATATGATGAAAACGGTCCAAACGGGCAAAGAGGCAGACTTTAAACTGAATGCACCCATAACAATAATATATCGGGTCTGCTCCTTTCATCGCTATCGGCGATTAGATGTGGGAAGCCTTTATAAAATGGGCGATTACCGTGGATGCGATGTTAATATATGTTGCCTTTAATGCTTCCATCGGGTCCGCCACCTCTTATCGCAATCGGAGGATTGGGGTGGACGACCCTATATACATTGCGATATACTGCGGATGCGATATTATTATAAACCATATTTGAAATGCCATCGGGTCCATATGTTATCGCAATCGGAGGATTGGGGTGGGTGACCCTATATACATTGCGATATACTGCGGATGCGATATTATTATAAACCATATTTGAAATGCCATCGGGTCCATATGTTATCGCAATCGGAGGATTGGGGTGGGCGACCCTATATGCATATATGCCGAAATATATAACTGTGTTTATCCGCCAAAAAGGGAAAATGCCTTTGATTAATGTAAAATGCATATATATGGGTTTTGGGTGCCCAAACACTCCCGATAGTGTTAATGCATGCATGTATGGGTTTTAATTGCCCGAACAACTCCCGATAGTGTTAATGTATGCATATATGGGTTTTAATCACCCGAACAACTCCCGATAGAGTTAAAGCATGGCCTGATGACTCCCGATAATGATTAAGCATGCATCCAAGGGTTTTATAAGCCCGATTCCTCCCGATAAGCTCTTTATATATGAGAATGTGCCTCTATTGCTCCGATAAGCTCCCAATGGCTCAATGGCTCCCGATAACTGCTTCTTTGGGATATATATGAGATATATACATATGTAAATGGCTCCTCTTGTCTCCTCTTGTCCCCATCCTGCTCCGAGATGCCCTGATTTCTCTTATTATCTCCTCTGTAGATGTATATAAGGAGATGTTCGTCTATGAGAGGGTTGCCATTAAGTACAATGCCTACATCACAATGCCAACAACGGTCCTTTGAGAAAGCGTCGCTCTGCCTTTTTATAGCTTACTGAGGTGTCAACCCAGAACTCAGTAAAAAATCCTCCTATAATGTGATAGAGCCAATGATCGAAGGCGCACACGATCTTATCCTCTGATACTTCCAATCTTTGCACTAGCTCTGGGGTCTACATAATAGGACCACCAAGTTTTCGCCTTCCTAGGCTATTTGCTAGCTTCACAATCCACTCATATAGCTCAGTAGGGAATGATGTGAAAAAGATTTCGTGGATCTTTGTATACAGGTAGCTATCTAACCACTGTTCTTTTGACAGTCGCAGGTTTCTTTTTTCCTGTGTCGCAAACTCATGAATTCTTTTGTCCAAACAGCCTTCGATTTCTTTCTTAGTTGGATTCCAATGATACAACATTACACATCTCTTATGCAGATTCCGGTCTCGGCAATGGAACCATTTGTTGGCTTGAGGGGACCTAACCCAGGTTCAATGTTAGTTAGCCAAACAAATCCATACACTACTGGCCCTTTCGGCATTAGCCCGTGGAGTGCGGACTGAAGTCTCACCCGAAGTAGTATGGGGGGATGCTGAAACCAAGTTTCTGCACCCCTGAGATGGTTGTGATGTCGGTTTATTCCAACTATACCTGCCTTCATGCAGGTTGCTTCGTGATTTGTTCTACCATTCGGTACCTTCGCGTAACATTACACGTGGCTTTTGTGTAGCCCTATCCAGGGGCTACAGTCCTTTTGCGATGCTAGAGAAGCGATCTGCACTATCTCTCATACTAGGTTAAGTATCTTACTTATCTTATTAGCATATCTTAGTTAGCTTCACGTAAACATATGTTTTTACTTGCATTCGCTTAACCAATATATTTATACACATTTGCGCATCATATAAGCATTAGAAGTGAAATTCATACCCAATATAATATATGCATAAACAGGAAATAAATACGCAGAATGATAGCAAAAATCTCTTTATTAATGATTCTCGGCGGTTACAGACTCGACTCACCTTACGTACTTAGCTGTAGGGGTCTGTGCACTCAGCTGCAGAGCCTCTACCTACGCTATGACCCAAAACTTAGACTTACACTTTAGAGATATCTTGCATACATCTTCATTGCTTAGACATTGTTTTTATACAATCCCATGGTTTCTGGACCATGGGTAGATCTTCTACAGTCGACATTACATTATCAAAATAAGGGTGGACAACCCTATGTCTCTTTAACAACTACACACTCTGTGCCCACAAAATGTGGAGACTTTACATTTGAATTACAAAATTGAACCAAAATCTGAGCTCTAAGCCCCAAAACTGCCCTTGGGGGATCCCACGCCCAACACCAAGTGTTGTAGCAGCTACAATGACCCTCAAAACTTCTCCTTAGCTTCGTTTTGGATCCTCCATACCAAACTTTCATAGTTGCATGTCTTGTCGTGTCAAGTACACAAGATTTAGTGATTTTCTTGCAGAATGATAACATGTCCATCAAAGCTTGTTGCATCCCCCTCACAGGCTGTTTCACCGAACTTAGTCCAGCTGCAGGTTGAGCATCTCCCTCGAGAAATTGCAAAATTATGGAGGGCAACCATCCTTCCCTCCGGAAACTTCGCAATTCTTTCTGGTAGCCTGTTGGGCTCCAGAATTGCACAAATATGCCTGTCACTATTCACTAGAAAATTGCACAATTCCTTGTAGCAAGACTACTCAACCCAGAAATTGGAAAATCCTAGGCAATAGTCGGCTGCTCTACCCAGAAATTGTGCAATCCCTCTATGCATCCTGCTCAACTCCGTCCCAGAAATGCGCATTTGTTTCCTCCCAATTGAGCAGATTGTTGCATGTGCAGTTGAGTTGACCACTTTCTCTCGGGACCGAGCAAAACTGATTTGCATGCATGGGCTGCTCCTCCCAAGGTAGCATGCAAAGGAATCCCTTGTTTTAGGGATCTATTTTTAACAGTTGGAGGTTACATGCAAGGATCATTTCAGAAACCTCCCACCAAGTGTCTCTTTCCCTAGATTTGTGCCATGCATGTTGCAACCTCGATTATATCAAAACTCATCAACCAAATGCTATAGAGCTCATTCCTCACATTGATCTTGCATCTCTGACATCCCACATTGCATCTAGGAGTCGTCGGCACATTCAACTCAGCTATTTTAGGGTGAGCCCGCTTTTCATATCTCGCACTGAGTTTCTAGTGCTTTTTGTGTTTCACTTCGTGTGAATTTTGTCTGCTTGATTTTAGTGAGTAGTTGTTGTCATTTTGATACATACTAGCTTGTACTAGCGCAATTTCATTTTTTTTTTGCATCTCACCGATGTCGCATGCATGACACTGTTTTGCATGGACAGTCACCGTTGTGGCGACTCGCTTCACACACATGCATGCTTTCTCGTTTTTTGAATCCTGCACTTGCCGTTTGCATGAATGATCATTCACTCTCATTTTCACTCATCTCACCATGCATTCATACTTCTCATCTTTTCAGTTGCCTGTCTGCCAGATTGGGCTACCTTGGACCAGACCATGCCTTGCCCATATAGCACTGCACATTTTTGAAAGCGAAGGCTCAACCTTCCCTCCATAAATTGCACAAGTCTAGCCAGGCACTAACCTGCAGGCTTGCGTTGCGCAATTCTTGGAGATAGTGTCACTTTGGCCCCAGACATTGTGCAATGCAGTTTGCTAGTTGCATGTCACTGCTGACTGAAATTGTGCCTTGTGCAGTTTTTGTCCTTAGCAAGCTAGGCTGGATTGTGCATTGCATAGTTCTAGCAGTCAGTCAACCTACTGACAGCTTGAACTATGCCTTGTCTAGTTTTGGCAATCAGTCTCCCGACCTCAAGGCGGAAATTGCGCAACCTTCATGATCAGTCACACAGGTATGTTGCAAGTCAGTTCTCAAGTTTGTTTTTGTTTTCGACTGACAGATTGCTTGCCATGAATGTTTTCATGTCCACAAGTATCGCATGTGTTCATCTGCCTCTCAACAACACAAGTACAATGGCCTTCAGGAGAGAAAATTCAAAGGACACCGTTGAGAGCACAACATGGGTTGCAGCCAAGAAAGTGTATATGAGATTGCCTACCTATGAAGACATCAAGTTGTTCATAGACAAGGACATCGAGATAAGATGGCAGAAGCATCATAATGATCATCATCACAGTGAGTAGCACCATCAGTAGTAGTAGAGGTAGAAGCATCATAATGATCAACATCAAGATAAGATGGCAGAAGCATCACAATGATCAGCATCACAGTGAGCAGCACCATCACAGGCATGTCAAAGATTTGGTCTCATCACAACGGACTGAGTGTAAGTGATGTCATGCATGGCTTGCTCAAGCCATTTTGTCTCACATGGGCACATGTGCATTGTAATGTAACGTCTTGTCGAGTGCAAGTTCAAGTGTCGATATTTGGATGTAATAGTCATAGAGTATATGAAGAGTCATGAGGGTAGATGAACTGTCACAAAGGGGAATGTAAAGGGTCACCCCACCCTTTGCTATAAATAGAACCTCATAACTGATTGTAAAGGCTTTCGGTCAGCCAAGCTTCTGATAGGACTATCTTAGAGAAAGCTTGGACAGAATTGTAATGAGCCTTGGCTTCTCCACTGTGCATAGCTAGTACATCTCTTTGGAAGAGCAGGCAGTTGTGGCTATAATGTTCCGTTGTCGGAACTAGTGGTTGGACATGGATGTATTGTATGATTGGAACTTACACTTCTTAATATAACAGAGCTAGCACATTTCATGCATATGTTGTATTATATTCTATGTTATCTGGTTTACTCTAAATGGTATATGTATTTGTTTGCTTACACGTGAATGTATGGACTATTCTGTATAAGTATGTTTGAATCTTTCTGAAATGTGTTGTTGGTTTAACCTTCACTTTGGATTGCTTACTAACTTTCTTTCTAGCTTGTGATGCATCTTCAATCGTGTGTTCCCTTCTAAGTCATGTACTATTACAGGTTTTCAATGGGCACACTCACTTCACCCTTAGTGTGTTAGAACCTCTCATGCATCTTCCTTGACTTACTTCAGCTGTCACACCCTTGCTATCAACAAGGACATCTTACTTGCCTCTATGCAAAATCGCAGTCAAGGCATTACCATACTATCCACTGTTGGGACTCCTACACCAAACGGTCTGAGGTCTAATTGGAACTTCTTACGAGGGAGATCCCCTTACATGTCGGCGAGTCCAGTACCATCAACATTTTGGCACTAGAAGGAGGGCCGGATGACAAGCTGAGTCCACACATTTGTTTTGAATCTCTACATATCTAACATGACTAACTACAGAGTTGCTCTTCTAGAGCGTATGTCTTATGGAAATGACTTCATTATCTCGTAAAATCTCTCGGATAACTTGTCACATAAAACATTTGATGATGGAGGCCACATTGCCTTGGTTAGGCATGCGGTCAGAATTGTAGCCTCATATGAAAGACATGGAATCTTTGAAGAGTACATGACCTGTGCATTGTTCGTCTACATGCTTCGAGGGCAACCCATGCACTGGTGTCCTATGCTACCTGAGAAATCTATTCATTCTCTTGCTAATCTAGTCATGGAGATAGACTATGCTTTCAATCACTTTAACCATAATGCACTTGATCAAGAAATTCTGAAATTACAAAAACCACCCAATGAATCCGTTGATCAATTTTACACATGTTTTTGTAATCTTTCAATACTGATTTCTTGAAGATGAAATTGATTGGGAATTTCTTTATGGAAGATTTGAGTATCTTCTTTACATATCCAAACCTCGCCCAGTACACTTCGATGATGGAGCTGCGCAATCACAGGCAGCCACAGTTGTTGTCACAAGTGATTTTCCGCCTTCACCTCATGAAACAGCTCCACCACCGAAGTGATGTGGGACAACATGCACATGCATCTATAGAACTGTCACATCCTCCCAACCCACCTACTCTTAACATCTGCATAGATTTAGCTTGCAATCTTGTTGGTTGTCATGTGGATTCATTCCCTCAACCTCTGTCGCCATGTTCTGCTAATCCTATGGATTGTATTGTCTTGTGCTCTTCCATTCTGGACTCCTCACCTGTTGTGAAGGAGGATCAATTTGTGAATGGAATTGGTGTTATACAACCAACCTGTGCCATCATTCATGATGACTTCATTCTAGCCGTGCCTCATCAGCTTTATCCTGAAATCCCTTGTGATTCTGCCACTACTAATTTCCCCTGTGAAAACTCATTTCCAGATGTTTCTACTTCTGATCATTCACAGGACATGTCAGATGATAGTCTGTCATTACATTGTGTTGAGGACACATCTTCCTCCGAAAATCTGTCCAATTTGTCATCTGTCATTTCTGAAAACATAGAGGGTGAACATCCTTGCTTCTCATCTACCCCTCTCCACGATTCATCAAATCATGATGATGCCAAAAAAAATCCTGAATTTTTTGATCTTGCTTGACATGATCTCTCTACTTCTTCATCTGATCACAATGTTGATTCAATCGTTGTTAATTTGTCTAAGACATTGGTCTATGATGATCAATCTTTCAACGAAGTCGAAACCCCCCAGACTGTCGAGGTACTTCAGCCCAAGCTGATGGTTATATCAGGCCCTCGCTGTCCTAAGGTTGGTTTCACTTTTAATCAGGAAATTTTTGAAACACGTAAGGCTCCTCATCACTCTCTGATTTGCATTGATGATTAACCAACCACCTAGATTTCGCTTCCTCCATTTGAACTACACGATCCCATCACACATGCATTGGAGGAATCTTACACAACAAGAACACATGCACAATGTAAGTGGTCTACCTTTCTCATGTTTTCTTGCACATCACAGTCAAGAGAGTGCATACACTTGACATCTGCACACAGTGTAGCACAACACCATGGAAAGTCCATAGAGCGCATGTCATGCACTTTCACTTATTTTTATTTTGTGGACACTTGTAAGCTCAAAGTGTGTTTGTCTTCATTGTTATATCTTTCTTGTTTGTTGGTTCACATAGTCGTCTTGTTCGTGAGCCATGACTTCACCAACATGGGTCGACCAATCCGCCGATGGCTGCATTGGAAATATCACTTCACGTAATCAGGCCCATGCACTGTTAGCTTAGGAGTAGGAGTAGTGTTTGATTTTGAGTTGTTTTCTTACATGCATGTTTGATTCTTTCCTTGTTTGTTTGTTTTCTTGCTTGTTTGTTTTCCTAATCATTTTGCTTTCGTGTTTGTTTCTGCTTCTACTTTGTTTTCTGTTTGTTTGCTTGTTTTGCGCACTTAGGTTAGATTCGCATGAAATCGTGTATGAATCTTTGAACAAGATGGGTAAAGTACAAGAGGCCTTGTGCATCTATCACTACTTGTTTATCTGTCATCGTTACTCTTTATAAAGAACTTGTTAGTTTTATTCCATGATACGTCGATGGAAAATACGTACTGTTCAAAGTGAACTTTGGTGAAAACACAACGCTTGTGTGCTAACTAGTGTCACCTACTCTAGTCGGTTGTTTTTGGGTTAACCCTTCTCAGCTCAGTCAAGTAGAGTAAGGTGAGGGGTAAAACCTTAATAGGCACATCAGAGGTATATAATAAACTACTTCTCTGAAGGAACAACCTCTTCTGCTCTCAATAAGTCAGGATCCCTATTCTTCCTCTGAAATCAATAAGTGTTATGCACAGTTATGAAGATGAAAAATGAAAAAATGAAAAAGTGAAAAAATTTTGAAAAAATGAAAAATGAATAAGGTGAAAGAAGAGAAAATCTTCTTGTGCAGAGAGGAAATGCAAGTAACTCTGCCGGGGCACTCACCAGGCTCGTTGGTAGCAGAGCCATGCTTGTGTTCCTATGTGACTCCGCCGAGGTTCTGACCAGGCCTGCTGGCAGCGAAGCAACACCAGAGATGAAACTAAGAATCTAACAACTATACTTCTTGTGCACCAATTTACCCCTCAACCCGAATCGAAACAACTGCATTGACTTGGCTTGGAATGTGTGTCAATTGACCAAGAGTTTGACAGATGCTACATCTTACAATCAAACAAGTGTGGAAACTAAGATGAACTGAGAACTGAACAATACTTCTGGAGGTGTTAGACTTTCTTTTCACGAACAAGGTCCATTCAAAGAGTTGGAGTTCTACCAGTGTGTCGCCAAGTGTTGTAGCGGCTACAACCACCCTCCAAAATTTTTCCTTAGCTTTACTTTGGAGCCTCCCTACCAACCTTTCGTAGTTGCATGTCTTGTCTTGTCAAGTACACAAGCTTCGGTGATTTTCTTAAAGAATGACAACATGTCCATCAAAGCTTGTTGCATCCCCCTCACAGGTTGTTTCACTGGACTTAGTCCAATTGCAGGTTGAGCAAATCCCCCAAGAAATTGCACAATTCTAGAGGGCAACCAGCCCTCCATCCATAAATTACGCAATTCTATTTGGCAATCTGTTAGGCTCCAAAATTGCACAAATTTTCCTGTCACTGTTCACTGGAAAATTTGTGCGATTCCTCCCAGCAGGATTGCTCAACCCAAAAATTGCGCAATCCTGGGCAGTAGCAGCTGATCTACCTAGAAATTATGTAATTCCTCTGGGCAACTAGCCCAACTCCCTCCCAGAAATGCACATTTGTTTCCTCCCAGTTGAGCATACTGTTGCATGTGCAGTTGAGTTGATCGGTTCCCTCCTGGACTGAGAAAAACTGATTTGCATGCATGGGCTACTCCTCCCAAGGTGGCATGCAAAGGCATCCCTCGTTTTAGGGATCTATTTTTAGCAGTTGGAGATTACATGCAAGGATCATTTTAGAAACCTCCCACCAAGTGTTGCTTTTGCTAGATTTGTGATATGCGCGTCGCAACCTCAATTTTATCGTAACTCATCAACCAGACGCTGCAGAGCTCATTCCTCACATTGATCTTGTAGCTCTCACATCCCACATTGCATCTAGGAGTTGTCGGCACATTCAACTCAGTGGTTTTGAGGTAAGCCCACTTTGTGTGTCTCGCACTATGTTTCTGGCGCTTTTTGTGTTTCACTTCATATGAATGTTTTCTTCTTGATTTTAGTGAGTTTTTTCTATCTTTTTAATACATACTAACTTCTACTAGCATCGTTTCAGTTTTCATTTGCATCTCATTGTTGTCGCATGCATGACACTGTTTTGCATGGACGATCGCTGTTGCAGTGACTCGCTTCACACACATGCATGCTTTCCTATTTTCGAATCCTACACTTGTTGTTTTCATGAATGATCGTTCACTCTCATTTTCACTCATCTCACCATGCATTCAGACTTCTCTTGTTTTCAGTCGCACATCAACCAGACTGGGTTGCCTTGGCCCGGACCATGCCTTGCCCGGCTAGCACTACACATTTTTGAAAGTGAAGGCTTTGCCTTCTCTTAAGAAATTGTGCAAGTCTATCCAGGACTAACCTCCAAGCTTGCATTGCGCAATTCTTGGAGGCAATGTCCCATTGGCCCCCAGAAACTTCGAAATGCAGTTTGTTGGTTGCATGTCACTGTTGACTGAAATTGCGCATTGTGCAATTTTAGTCGTCAGTAGGCCAGGATGGACTGTGCATTGCACAGTTCTAGCAGTCAGTCAACCTCCTGATAGCCCGAACTGTGCCTTGCATAGTTTTTGCAGTCAGTCTCCCGACCTCTCAGTGGAAATTGCGCAACCTTCATGATGAGTCACATAGGCATGTTGCAAGTCAGTTCTCAAGTTCATTTTGGTTTTTGACTGACAGATTGCTTGCCATGAATGTTTCCATGTCCATAAGTATCGCGGGTGTTCATCTACCTCTCAGCAGCACAAGTACAATGGCCTTCAGGAGAGCAAAGTCAAAAGATACCGTTGAGAGCACAACGTGGGTTGAAGCCAAGCAAGTGTTTATGAGCTTGCCTACCTATGAAGACATCAAGTTGTTTGTAGACAAGGACATCAAGATAAGATGGAAGCAGCATCACAGTGAGTAGCACCATCAGCAGCAGCAGAAGGCAGCACACCCGCATGCGGTAAATGCAAGAGGAAGGTTGTTCACAACATAAAGGCGAAACAAAGTTGCAAGCTTGAGTAGATCCACTTGTGATGAAATCAACTTTGGATATTAAGGCTATGAGGTGATGGTGTGACAAGACGATCGCGCGAGAGTAGAGAATGGAACAGAGAAGCAGTTGCATGTGCTGAAGAAGCAACTCAAGGAAGAACGGGAGCTGCATAGACAAGAGAATGAAGTGCAGCAAGAATAGGTACAACAGGGGGCGCAACATGCATAGACAGATCAAACTAGGCCCATACATGTTATAGATCCATCCCAGTAGTTGGCACGGAGTAGACAAGGTGAGTAGTGTTGTTGATCGCATGCAAGGGAATTCAGCAGCATGCATGTCATTGTGTGCAAGCATGCGGTCCCACCCATTTGGCACACTCACTGAGGCAAAGACAAGAAGCAAGTCCACCCAGAGCTGAACATGTATTTTGACAAGTTGATGTGCACAGCCACCAGCACATGCTTGGAGATCAACGCAAACACTATACATCAACATGTTGCTAGTTCAGTGCACCCAAGAAGACTATCTGCATGTTAGTAGATGAGTTGGATGGAGGAGCCACACTAATGCACCGAGATGTAACAAAGGCAAGAGTTCGCTTCAACAAGATGTCACTATGGATCACATGCACACCATCATGTTCGACCAAGCTTGGCATCTACTCACCACCTTCACAATCACAAGCGTGTCAAAGAGTTGGCCTCATCACAACGAACTGATTTTCAGTGATGTCTTGCATGGCTTGCTCAAGCTATTTTGTCTCACATGGGCACATGTGCATTGTAATGTAACGTCTTATCAAGTGCAAGTTCAAGTGTCGATAGTTGGATGTAATAGTCATAGACTAGATGAAGAGTCATGAGGGTAGATGAACTATTACAAAGGGGAATGTCACAAGTCAGCCCACCTTTTGCTATAAATAGAACCTCATAACTCATTGTAAAGGCTTTTGGTCATCCAAGCTTTCGATAGGACTATCTTAGAGAAAGCCTGGATAGTATTGTAACGAGACTTGGCTTCTCCACTGCGCAGAGCTCGTACATCTCTTTGGAGGAGCATGCAGTTGTGGCTGTAACATTCCATTCTCAGAACTAGTGGTTGGACATGGATGTATTGTATGACTGGAACTTACAATCCTTAATATAATAGAGCCAACACATTTCATGGATATGTTGTATTGTATTCTATGGTATTTGGTTTACTCTAAATGATATATGTATTTGTTTGCTTACGCATGCATGTATGGACTATTCTGTATAAGTATGTATGAATCTTTCTAAAATGTATTGTTGGTTTAACCATCACTTTGGATTGCTCGCTAACTTGATTTCGAGCTGTGATGCATATTCGCTCGTGTGTTCCCTTCCAAGCTGTGTACTATTATAGGTTTCCAAGGGGTGCACTCACTTCACCCTCAGTGTGTTAGAACCTCTCATGCACCTTCCTTGACTTACTGTAGCTGTCACATCCTTGCTACCAATAGAGACATCTTACTTTCCTTTGTGCAAAATTGCAGTCAAGGCATTACTGTACGACCCACTACTAGGAATCCTACACCAAACGGTCTGAGGTCTAATTGGGATTTCTTACCAGGGAGATCCCCTTACATGTTGGCAGGTCCAGCACCGTCAACACATCCTCAGATGGAAGAACTTGCAAAAAAGGGGCTTCTATGGACCCTTCTGGTGTTACATGTGTAAAACTCAACAGGAATCGATAGATCACTTGTTAAATTCCTGTGATGTGGAAAATAGTATCTAGAACAAGTTGGCTCAAGCCTTTTAATCTACGAATAGGATAGAAGGAAACATTGTTCAAATAATCTAGACCTACACAAAATTTCCCTTACATAGTCTAATATTTAATTGAATTTTAACTATGGCTCCAAGATTCCTATCCTGGGAAAATTGGAAGGAACAGAATCAAGGATATTTAATGAAAAATAAAAAACCCAAGATGGTATTTGGTTTCTCCTTCACAAACATCTAGGGGAGACCTTGTTCCTCTCTAATTGGGAGGATAAATACTTTCAGGTGCCCTATAATGAAAATCCTATCCTAGCCTAGTGGCCACTTAATACCCCCTACCCCTAAGGGAACATGACTCGTCCTCAGGCCAAATCACCAAGTCTGAACACCTTGACTCCTTTGACGAAGAAGCACTATAAGCTAAATTTTAATGGATCCTCTAAGGGAAATTTATGGGTTGTAGGAATTAGTGGAGTCATCAGAAATCATAGAGGGGAAATGATTAGAATATACTTTGGATATATCAGACAACAAAGAAATAATGCATCTAAGCTTAAAGACTTAATTCAAGGTGTCCTCATTTTCTGAAAGAATTCACTCCACTCAATCATATCGAGGGCGATTCTCATCTCATAATCCAAGATGCTCAAAAAATTCACAACGGATTGCCACCCTCAAAATTATACACAAGCTAGAGACTACATCAAATCATGCAACATGTGGTTCATATTCTCCAACAACTAGAAGCAATAATATTCTTCCATGTTCGGCACAAGGCCAATTCCCCAACAGATTTCCTAGAAAACAAGGGGTTGGAAGAGAAATCTCAATGTGAGGACATGCCCTTGGCAACTCCCAAAATTGAGGATTATGTTTCCCACCTTAAGAGCATAGAAATGCAAGACCCTAGCTCCTTAGAACTATGTGATAACACTACAACCGAGGTGGGGCAACTATTACATGCCAACACTGCATGAGGTTTTAGTGGGAATGGATGGGTGTTGGCCATTATTTGAACTCACCATAGGCCACATTCATTACATCCAGACACCAGAGGTTCAAGTAAGGACAATGCATTTACACATCATGTGACGCATGAATATCATCATTACTATGGATCCCAACATTCATTCCCTCAACTTCTCTTCTCTATGAGTGGATGGTCATTGGGGGTCTGGAGGGCTAGCGAGACTGAGGTGGTTTCAAGTCAAAGGAAGAGATTACACATGTTTGTTTATTATGGTGAGGGAAAGGGATTGAGTCTGAAGAGGTGACAAAGGTCGTGGGAGTCAGCCTCGCCCTCCCTTCCATGGTCACGACGAAGAAAAATTTGATGAAGACATGCCAAGGCATATCCACCACCTTATTGCTAACATGGAGGCACAAGAGAGAAGGAACATAGAAAATGGCCACTAGGTCATTTAGAATTTGATTGTTATACAACTATGGGAGCAGGAAGGAGCTAGGAAGAGAGTCGAAGGCAAAATAACTGAAATCAACACCCACTAAGTTCACATGTGCACGACCTTAAGTAATCTATCTAGAGCGATGGGAATTCCCTTTCCCCCTCTCCCCCTCCTCTAGCATCCTCCAATTTGAATTACGAGACAAGAGAAACAAACTCTTCTCATCAGGGTCAAAGACTGTTCAGTCTAGCTTGCCCATAACCTCAAGCTAAGAAACAAGAGGTGGTCAGCTTCCATAGCTCTCTTGAACTAGCGGGACAAGCTCCAAACTTGGCCAACTAGATTGGAGTTAAGGGCCAAGCCAAGGGATAACCCTGATGAAGGGAGGCTAACTCCTACACTAGGAAAGTGTTCATCAAATGGTAGAATTCATTCCCCTTGGCTTTATGAAGGACACGACGACCCCTTTCTCTACCTGGAGTAGCATGAATAGGGTAGGAGGGAAAAGGCTTAGCAAGGCAAGGTTCCAAGGGAGCAAGGACATCTCACCCAGACCAAGATTGACCAAGATGAGGAACAACCCAAACATGCATGCTAAATTCCCTAGATAGGCATTCTCAATGTCTTAATTTTTCATGTCACTGTGTTGCTTTTGTCTACTTAGTTTCAACTATGTTTACTCTATTTTGGTGCCACACCATTACAATTATGGTTTAGAACTCTTTGGGAGACCATCTAGTTTCCCTCAGATGGGTAAATGGTCTCTCCAATTCTCACCTCAAGACACACATATCTTTTATCTACAAATAACCCCTAAATATAAACTTCTCCAAACCCTTGTGACTGTATTTTATGTAAATTTTTTAAAATATAAAAATTTTAGCTTGGTAAAAAAAATAAAACAAATGAAAAATTTATTTTATTAAAATTAAATAATGTACTTTATGATTATAGTTTTTTTAAATACAAATTAGTATTAATATAATTTTATCAATATTAATTTTAACATAACTATTTAAAAGTTAATTAAAATAATCAAATATATTTTACATTAAAAATTTAAATTAATTAAAAAATAAACAAGTATATTTTATTATAAAGGGACAAATTTGAATAAAGAAAATTCTCAAAATTGTCTTGGAGAAATCTTCAATATTGCATTTTCAAAGTTAATTTCTAACTAATATGGAGGAGAGATTTCAAATTTGAAAAAATGCCATCATAACTTCTCTTAAAAAATACATTCAAATGGCTATTTAACTAGTTAAAGATGGAATGGAGTGGCTTTGTTAACTAGTTAAAGACTTCGCTTCCCTGTATGATAAGGTCTTCGTCAGATGGTTCTAATGCCCCTTACCTTATACTATTGGAAAATACATTACCGGTTGACAGCATTAGTTAGCCAAACATGAGTTGAGTTTATAAGTACGTACATTTGTCTTGATTTTTTGAGAGGACTCTTAGGAGCAACAATTAAAGTTGATTTGCCATGATTTTTGCCCAAATTTTTGGAACACGTTGTAAATAAAGATTGGGTGAAATGTGATGAAGGAAGATGGGTTTCTTTCTCTCGCCACGAGAAACAAAATGGAAGAAAGAATTTATGCCCTTCTTAATTTTCCCTTGATCCACAATGTATTGAATAACATATTATTTTATTTAGTATAAAAAATTAAATTTTATTCTTGAATATAGAATAACTATTAAAAAAAATAAAACTCTATACGTTATTATAAACATTTCAACCATTAAAAAAATTATAGGAACAAAACTCCAAATTTCAAGGATATTAGATCAACATATTTAAGTTATTTCCTTCGTAGATCAAAGTTATGGTTTTATCAGCTCCATCTTATGCGATATATTGGAAATTTCATCTTTAGAATATTATCCACCTTAACCACCTCTTTCTAGGTGATTTTATCCATTCAATTATGTTCATAGAAAATATGTAAGTCTCAAATATAAACTATTATCCCAATTCTCTAACTATAATTATTTCCTATTATCCCAATTCTCTAAATATAATTATCTCTTTTATTTAAACCATAGAGAACAAATAATTGTCTTTAAGCCCCATCCTCTAACATATTTTTGTTTGGAGTCCTTTATCATTTCATTGATGGAACTCCCTCCTCTTTCCCACCAAACCAAAAAAATTAAAGATATATTTTCCTAATTTTGTGAAGAATTGGTTTTGGAATACATGTGATAGAGTATTTAGCTAGAAAAAGTGATAGAAACATAACTTCATATTTCAAAGATATTAGATGAACAAATTTATGTTATTTCTTTTCTACATTAAATCTATGATTTGATGAAGCCCATTCTAGGTAATATCTTAAATTTGGCAAAATATCATGTTTTGGATATTATATTTCTTGGCTACCTCTTCATAAGTTTTCTTGTCGATTCAATTATGTTTATAGGAAATATGTATGTTTGAAATGAAAACTACTATCCCAATTCCCCATATATAAATACTTTCCATGACACCTTATTTTATCTAAACCGTAGAGGACACTCTTCATGTTACTTTTTTTTATTCAAGCCATAGAGGAAAAAGTGATTGCCTTTAAGTCCCGTGCCTGATATATTTTGGTTTTGGAATTATTTATTATTTCGTTGATGGAATTCCCTCCTCTCTCCCACCAAACCAAACAAATTCAAGACATATTTTCCTAATTGTATGAATAATTGGTTTTGGAATATATGTGATAGAGTATTCATACATTAGGATGGATTTTTTTCAATGAAATACACATCTTAGGAAAATATTTCGACAATTCCCCTCATATGGAATTTAGGGAAAAGAATCTTGAAACTTTTTCAACAATAATGTCAAGGTTGTTACAATAATATATTCATTAAGACCTCAACATGTTTCTTGCAAGAATTGAACCATGGTGTGGAGTATATAGGTCCTTAGAACAAGCTAAGCTAGACCCAAGATTGAGATGGGTTTTATAACACTCTTTAGTAAATTCAACCTAACTATAATTGAAACTCACTTGTGATACAAAGAACAGAACCTTCTATATATTTTGTGGTATGACCAACCTTAGTGCTTGAGGTTGTAATAATTTTGTCTCAATTCAAATAGCTTCAACATAAAATCAATATGGTTATAAGGAAATAAAGTTGATAATAAGGATAGTGTAAGTTAATCCCTCCATCTAATGAGCTGATAGTTTTAATTGAAATATGGAAAGCAACAATTTATTGACTTGGTGGAATTATTAGAGGTACATACACAATTTACTAAAATATAGTGTAAAAATATGAAAGTAGGAAATCAAATTAACTTCTACAATACATAACTTTTGTTACATCGAAAATTTGTATAAGTTAGAAAAAAATCATATTATTGTAAAAGTAGTATGCTATGCTTGGTGTATTCCCTAACACTGTTTTTTCTTGGCTAAGAGATTTTCTTTCTCAAACTTAAGGAAATAGATTAATGGCCCAAGACTGAGAGACATCTGGTAAGAGTGAAAGTCTACCCCTTTACGAACCACCAATGGGTAATTCCATGTGATATTGTTTTCCTTGAATAAAAATGATGATTCAACCTAAATTCACAGATAATAACCAATGATGGTTGTCCCCATTGCTGGTTTTTCAACTAAGTTATGCTACCTTTTCTTTAAAATACAATGCACACGTCAATTTCAATGCCAAGGAATTGGGTTAGCATCTAAATTTATCTAAACAAATTTGTATAATTATAAATAATAGTTACTTCTTGCTATATCTATATCTATATATAATTTGAAGAATAAGCTTGAATAATTATAAGAAAAGTTAAATAATAATGTTGTGTTACAAAGTTTGGAAGAAAAATTGGGTATCTGACCCATTGAAAAGTAATTGAATAAGTTCATAGAGTTAGAGCATGAGTGTAATAAAAGATTTTTGAACTTTGTAATTTTTAGTTTAAAAGAGAAGAATGATGATGACATGTTAATAATAGTCAAGGAATAACTACAAAATAAATTACAAATTCAAACAATTTGTCTCATCATTTAAGAGGCTAGGGAATTGAGTGTAATTAAAGAGATTTGAAACTCATTCATTTTTTTTTGTTTAAAATAGAAGAAATATGAGGATAGGGTAGTAATAGCCAAGGAATAACTACAAAATAAATTTCATATTGAAACAACTAGTATATCATATCATTAAAGAGGCAGTGAAATATAATTGAGCATAAAGATAGGTGAATTTGTATTAAGGTAAGTTCCAATAACTAGAAATGTAAAATTAATAAGTAAAAGTTCAAGCTTAAAAGGATCAAGGATATTTATAAGTGAGGACCTCATTCATTCCATATGGCCAAGTTGAATTAAAGGGATAAAATAAAGGTAACATATTATAAGGAGGTGATCAACCCTAATCTACAAGATTATAAGTATCTCTCTATTTTGTTTAGCTTAAAGATGAAAATAAACATTGTTAAAATAATAACAAACTCTCATGAGATCCATAGTGATATAGAGTGATGGACAGTTTCTAAAATTTTGTGGGTTGAGTCAAAGGATCTTAGCTCAAGTGGTTTGGTGAACAAATCATTCCACTGAGTGGGTTCAAGTCTTCAAGACTTCGGAGACATGTTGTAACTATCTTGTTTGTGGCATTTATGAAATAGTTTTATTGGTGCAAATTACCAATTCTCAAGAAATTTTAGTTCTGGTTAAAATAAATTATTTTGGGTTGAAATAATTTGTCAACTTTATAACACTAAAAAGATTAAAGATGAAAAACACTTTTCTTTAAATTTTCCTATATGTACACTCACAATAAATTAAAATTTCAAAATATTTGAGTCAATGAAACCCTAAAATTATGAAATCTAACTTTGATATATAAATTTATGGTTTGAACATAATCAATCACTTTCTTTTAATATGTAAGAATTGTCTATACTTATGCATCATATAATTTTTTTTCCATGTGGATGGGGAATATATATTTATGGAAGAAACAAAAGAATCATGTGTTTTAAAATTATAACACATAAATATATATATATATATATATATATATATATATATATATATATATATATAAAGTTTCATGCATGTAATATGTGGATCATTGTCTAAATTGGAGATAATAATACGGAATTAAAGAAATGATTTTTTATTTTTTTTTAATATCATCCAAACCAATAGCTTTGTCATTTCATAAGTAAAACCAAAATGGGTAACTCATTCAACACATAAAAGAAAAGAAACAATTCTATTTTGGATAACTCATCCAACACATAAGAGAAAAGAAACAATTCCACTTTTTTTTAAAATCGAGATATGCACACATTATAAAAGCAAAAATAAGTTTTAATTAGAAAATTAGAAAAGCCTATTCACATTATTATAGCGTGCATGTATTATTAAAGCAAATGTTTCATGTTTACATAAAATAATAACAATGTAAAACTCTCTTATATTCTAATATCATGTTTCAAAAAAAATGTTGTTTTAAGATCATGTTCTGTAAAAATGACACACCTCATGGTCAAAGACCTTATTCAAAGTGCCTAAAACTTCAAAGCTTCATTTTCCCTATAAAACCATTTTTGCCTTTCTAACCACCTTATTCAAAGTGGTTAAAGCCTAAAAGCTTTATCTCCCTATAAACAAATCTTCTTTTCTTTTTTAACCATAGTTAAAAGTTCTAAATACATAATTATGAACAAATCTTCTTTTCCTTTTTAACCATAGTTAAAAGCTCTAAATACATATTTAATGTTAAAAAAAACCTTGAGTATTTTTCTTTGACCGATATAAAAACTAAAATACATGACAATTTAACAATACAATTTTCACATTTAATAATAAAAAATTTAAGATTATATATTCTATATTTAATTTTTTTTGTGTTAAATCTGATATATTTTGGATATTCTTTGGAATAGTTTGATTCTCTTAAAAGTAGTTCTCATTTAATGCGTTTTGAATAGTTTAATTCTCTATAAATAAGTCCCCCATAAGATTTAAACTTATATTTTGATCAAACTAAATTCCAAACAAACCAATTAATTTACACTTCCTAGATATAAATTTATCATATTATTTACACATAAAAATTAATTTTAAATATTTTTAAAAAATAATAATAACATTTCGTAACAACATTTTCAACAATTCTATATTATTAATTGAAAGCCCTGCAAATAAAACATTACAAGAAGTTTTAAAATGAGAAAGATAATATCACACTTTTCAGCCATTTGGGCGGTCTGATTGAGGAACCATTTGGGTGGCCCGATGGAGGAACACTTCATCAATTCACTCACAAGGGAAATGATGCTTACAAGCACAATACAGTAAAAAAGAGTAACAAAACTGGGCTTAAAAGTTTGATAAAATATCACATTGCCACAGACAATTACCAATATTGTTCACTGAGAAAATTGCCACAGAAATAATTCACCAGCTCTGCTATAATCTTTGTCGAATTCATCTGAATTGAAAAATTGGTTGTCAGGCATGTCATAAGGTGCAGGTGCATGAAGCAAACCCTCGGCCATTGTTTGTAAGAAATGCTGTCCAGTCACCCTTGTGAAAATCCTCGCTCTGATTATTATATGTCTCAATAACCTCTGCCTTCTCCTGCAGATCCACAGACTGAAGAGAAGTTTGAGAAGTAATGGGCGGATTAATGAAGGCTGCAGCCGCTGCAGCTGCCTGTATATCTCTCGCTGCATTAGATGTGGGGCGAGGAAGATGATGGGCAGTTTCCGGAAAATTGAGAAAAGCCGAGCGGCCTTTCAAACACAGAGCGGCCACGTCGTGTGCACGAGCCGCCATTTCTGGGGTGGAGAAGGAGCCGAGCCAGATGCGAGATTTCTTCTTGGGTTCTCTTATTTCTGATACCCACTTTCCCCATCTACGTTTCCTCACCCCTCTGTACACTGGATACCGTGTTTCTCCGTTCCCCTTAATATTTTTCCCTTTCTCCACCCACCTTGCATTCGTTCCTGATTGCTGTGCTTTATCATCTCTATCATTTGCGTCCTCCATATTAACAACATCAGCTGTGCTGCTCCTAATTTGTTTTGTGGGTAAATCCGGAGTTGCTGGCTCGGTTTGCCCTTCTTGGTACGCTGCAGCCATTGACCTCGTTCGGAAGAATATGGGAAATTTGATTCAGGAGGATCCATTCACTGCCATCGCCAATTCCATTTCCTGCAGCAGCGGAATGAGCAGGACTGAAATTTGCGAATGGAAGGACACCAGAAATTGTTGAAGTAGAGCCTGTCGCCCGAAAATGAGGTAATGTTGGATCTTTTAAGAAAAGCCTTTGTGGGGTTGCCTTTGTGATCTTTAATTGTTGAAGTAGAGCCTGTCGCCCGAAAATGAGGTAATGTTGGATCTTTTAAGAAAAGCCTTTGTGGGGTTGCCTTTGTGATCTTTACTGCTGTTTAATGGCGTTCTCTAACTGCCCACAATGTCTGTGTGACTCGCTAGAATTTGTTTAGAGATTTTTTTAAGAAGAGTGTGGGAGTGTTTAAATTGTTTTTTACGGTAAAAATGAATTCAATACCATTCAGAATTTTTGGGACATTTTTTTAAACTTAATAACCTTAAGCCCTCGTCCCTGGTTGGTCAGGTTACTGTTTTTTTGCCCTCATGATATCTTGACAGGTGCTCTTATCTGGTTCGGTACTTGGAAGTGCAAGGTTCATTTTGGTTGGTTAACTCCTGGTTTGTAGCTGTGGTCCTTAACGGATATTGTT
Organism: Pinus tabuliformis; assembly: GCA_031772625.1. Lineage (NCBI taxonomy): Eukaryota > Viridiplantae > Streptophyta > Pinopsida > Pinales > Pinaceae > Pinus > Pinus tabuliformis. The sequence continues at coordinate 538,240,742 of CM062807.1, read as the reverse complement.
AGAGGTTTAAATTTTTACGATAACCCAAATTTTGAAAATTTTCAGCCAAATTTTCTAAATTTCTTTTATTTTTCGACCGAAAACATAACCGTGTTTAGACTACGTGCTGTTTAAGCGACGATCATATCGTCTAAGAAAATCACGAGCTTTTGGACAACTAGCACTTCTACTCGTGGGTGTCTCTCCATATTTACAGGGCGCTCTGCTCTATGTTTGCAAAAAGGACTTCGACATCTGGCTTACGAAAATCAGATGTGATAGAGATAAGGTAAGATATGGCAATAGGTTGAAAGCGACAGCCCATTCCACCCATCAACCTCATCCAGCACGGATATGGGAACAAAATAATTAGTTACAGACTGAAATCTTGCTGTTATACATATAATTATCAATTCATAATCATATTTTTCACAAAGAGTCATAATAACACACATCAATGTTCAACTTTATTTGAAATATCTTAATTGTATTATAAATATATGATTAATTATATTTCTAATTAATATGATATAAAGATAAAATATATAATTAAACCATTATTTTAATTTTTTATATTTAATATTGGTTAATTAGGTTTATTTTAAATGTTTGGGAGAAATGATTGTGAGGTTTAATTTTCACAGGTGACATGATAAGTTTTGATTTAATAGCTTCAAATTTTGTTGTTGGGAATGAATAATTTCTTGTATAATCCTCATATAAAATATAAAAATATTTTCCACTTAAAAAGTTATATTTAATATTGAATTACGAGGGTGGTAGGAGGGGAGGCGCTCTTTATGGCCTTCAAAATGATGAAGTGTTTAGGTACTCATGGGAAACACAGAATCATGTTATTTATCAAGGTCTCTTGATTGCCAAAGAAAATAAGGTGAAAGAGTTTACAATCTTGGTAGGCTACCACTTTATTTTGCAGCATTTAGTTAAAAACTCAATGCCAAATGAAAATCTTTGGAAAATATCATGAATAAAGCACAGAAAATGGCAAAAGACATTCCATCATTTGCATACTTTCATGTATTATGGGACCATAACAAAGAAAGAAACAAGCTAGCTAATGATGGATGTAAATTGAAAGCAGGAGAATTGTGCATTGGTCACCAACTTAGACAATCAATCCTACCTTAATGGAGTTTAATAACTCAAAAATTAATTCAACCCAATGTAAATCAATGCAATGGAAAATGGGAGGTCATAGAGACTTTGTGGCAACTAGAAGACGTCTATGTTATGCATGGAGGCGAAGAGCATCCAAAATAACTCCTTGGTGTTCATAGTCATCAATGAGCCTGCTTAGGATTGCAAGAGTTTCATAGTCATCAAGGAATTTATTATCAATAAGTTTGTTCATAGTGATCAATTAGCCTCCTTAGGACTGCAAGAGGTTCGTATTCATCGAAGACTTTATTATCAATAAGTTGTTATATATTTTGTAAATGTTGTGTTTTATTGGGGCAATTTTCTAAGATATATACTTAAAGAAACCCATTTTTGTAACTCAAAAATATGCTAACACTAAATTTTTGATTCTCATGGATAAAATAAAAATAATAGAAATTTTGAAATTGCTATGTATATGTATTTGTAATTAGCCAAACAAAAATTTATATAATATAAATATTTCTTTTCGATTAGAAAAATAATAATATAATATTGAAACACACAAATAGACTCAAGTGTGAAATCATTATTAATAAAAAATCATTAATAAAAAATTTTTAAATATAAATATAAATTAATATAATTTTATTTAATAATAATATTAATAGAAGATATTTGAAATGAATTAAGTAATTACTCATATTTTATATTAATTAAAAATAATTTTAATATCCAAATTCAATTCACATATATATATATGAAACATTTAGTTAAATTAATTGGTTTTAATACTAATTACTTTTTATACTAATGGAAAATATATAACTCAGTGCTAACATGTGCATCTCCTTGATTGTTTGGTATAATTTTTGGAAAAAATAAACAGATATTATTTGCCAGGATTTCTGTCCCTTTTTAATATATCCTTTGGCCTATAGTTTGAGTAGTATCTCCATGGGGAAGATAGAATAAAATTCCATATATATTAGTATAAAAGTTTCAACCATTTTTTAAATTTATATGAAGGAAGTTAACTATGGGGAAGATGGAATAAAATTCCATATATTAATATCAAAGTTAAAAAGTGATACGAGCAAAATTCTATATTTCAAAGATATTTCGCTAAAATAAATCAAATATAATTATTATTTTTTTCATTATTTGTGGAAGAGAATATAAAAAGTTTATTGGCTTCTCGTATGCTTAAAATTGTTTATGCTTGGGTAAGAGTTCATATTTCTCAAACATAAGGAACAGATTAATGACCCAAGACCTAGAGATATCTGGCAGGAGTGAAATTCTGCCTCCTTATGGACCACCAGTTGGTTATTCCAGGTGGCATGGTTTTCCTCAAATAACGGTGATGAGTCAAATTGCATTCACGCATAACATCCAGTGATAGTTGTCCTTATTATTGATTTGACAACTGAATTATTAAATTTTCCTATCGTATAAAAAAATATAAAACCTTTCACCCATGCAATTATTTTGTCAAAAACTTATTTGGAAATTTCACATTTTGATTATTGTGCCCCTTAGTTTCGTCTTCATAGTTAATTTGCACCCATTTAATAAGATTTATAAGAAAAAAAAAAACTATTATTTCAATCTTCCAAATTTAAATACTTTCTACCTCACATGTTTTATTCAAACATCATTCCCTATATGGTTTGGATATTTTCTATCATTTCATTAATGAATTCCCTCCTCTTTCTCTCCCACCTAATCAAGGAAATTGAAAATATATATATTTTTTAATTTTATAAAAAAATAATTTTGGAATAGTGTGGGTACATTTAAATGATTTTTTTTTGCAAAATGCATGTTTTTAAAAAACAAAAATTGGAAATTTCCTCTCATTTTAAAAATGGTTGGGCCAAGAGGTGCTCTACAACTTAGTATAGGGGAGATGTGTAAATATAACGTCAAAATTTTTAAATGGCATATTAGTTAAATAATAATAATAATAAAGTTAAAAGTAACACAGTGAGCATAAAGATTTAAATGTTGGCTCGATTATTAATAATAAATAAAAAGTTAAAAGTAATATAAAGCTTTTGGAGATGAGTGGCATTTAAACATTAACTCAATTAATAGTAAAAAGTTAAAAGTAATAGAGGCCACTATCCAGAATGAGTGTAAAGATTTAAATGTTGGTTCAATTAATAATAAAAAGTTAAAAATAATAAAATTGTATTTGCTATATTTTGATTTTGGTTTTATTAATAAAATTACAAACAATTTTTTAGATAAAAGAAAATCATAATAAAATCATAATATACATATCACATTAAAAAATAAAACATAAGATCTATTTTACCTAATAAATTAAAATAATGATTCCATAACCATATATAAATTTAATTAATAAGCACATAAAAGATTAATACTTACAATATGACAAGATTCTTAACCATGGATATTCTCGCCCACTTTACCATGGATATTCTTAACTTGTAAATAGACTTTGTTACATACCATGGTTTATCAATACCACATACCAAAAAACTATAACTTATTTCACAATCAAAATATTTTATAATAATATGACAAGATTCTTAACCATGAATATTCCCCTCCCTCTTTACCATGGATATTATTAATTTGTAAATAGGCTTTCTTACAACAGGGTTGGCTAGTACCATGGCTTATCAATACCATAGGCCAAAAAACTCTAAGTTATTTCACAATCAGAATTATTTATAAATATTTTATTCTAATTTAATTTTATAACATTTTTAAATTAAATCTAAAAGAAAAAAGTGTTTTAATTAATTTTGAGATATATCTAAACGCTTTATCCTCACAACTACTAAAAATATTCCCACAGAAATTAAATGAAGGTTTTAATAAAAATAAAAATGAAAATACTTTTTATATATAAAGATATGAAATTTTATATAATATAAATAATATTATTAAGAAGTAGCATAGATCCATCTTAATTAAGGATCTAAGTGATGAGAGCAAGCAAAGTGACTAACAACAATAAAGTGTGATTATTTTTAATTTTTCATTATTGTATTTTATTTCACATGAATGATCCAAAATATAGGTTTAATATTTACCACCAATCGAGTTTTTTTCAATTTAGATACTTTCTTAAATACAATAGAATGGGATCAAATTTAAGATAGGGAGAGACAGGGAGGGGGAGAGAGGAGGAGGGTAGAGAGAGAGAAAGGGACGTGGTAGAGAGAGAGGGAGAGATAGGAAGGGAGAGAGAGAGGAGAGGAGAGAGAAGGAGAGAGGGAGGGAGGGAGAGATGGAGCTGGAGGGGGAGAGAGATGGAGGAAAGAGAAAAAACATAAAGAGATAGAGGTGTAGAGAGAGGGGAAGTGACAAGAGAGTGATGGAGAGAGAGTGAAGGAAGAGAGAGAGAAGAAGAGGAGAGAGATATGGAGAGAAGGGGAAGAGAGAGAGGGAGACACATAGATGGAGAGGGGAGAGAGAAGGGGAGAGGGAGGGAGATAGTGACAGAGTTGGAGTGCAGAGGGATATAGAGAGAGAGTGATGGGGGGAGAGATGGAGGGAGGTGGGAGAGAAAGGGAGAGAGAGGAAGGAAGAGAGAGAGAAGGAGAGAGATAGAGAGGGAGAGAGAGAGGGAGTTGGAGGGGGAGAGAGAAGGAGGGAAGAAGAAATACATATAGAGATAAAGGTGGAAAGAGAGAGGGAGTGACAAGGGAGAGATGGAGAGAGAGTGAGGGAGAGAGGAGAGCGAGAGGGAATAGAGGGGGGAGAGAAGGGGAAGATAGAGAGAGGGAGAAGGGAAAGAGAGAGAGAGGGAGAGGAAGAGGGAGGGAGAGAGATATAGATAGATATGGAGTGAGTCTGTATGTTTGGGGATGAGGTAGAGAGAAAAAGAAGGAGAGACATAGGGAGATAGAGATATAGTTGGAGCGGGAAGAGAGAGAAGAAGAGAGAGACAAAAGGCGGGAGGAAGAGAGATAGATACGGAGAGAGAGAGCATGTGTGTTTGGGGAGGTGAGATAGAGAGATAAAGGAGAGATGGAGGGAGATATAGATATAGATGGTGGGGGTAGAGAGAGGGAAAAAGAGAGATATGTACAGATAGGGAGGGATAGTTGAAGAGAGAGAAAGAGAGAGTTGGGGGATAGAGGGAGTGGGGGAGAGAGAAGGAGAGAGTGAGGGATATAGACATTAAGATGAAGGGGGGATAGAGAGGGATTTGGATAGAGAAACATGGAAAATATGAATATATATATATATATATATATATATATATATATATATATATATATATATATATATATATATATATAACTAGCCTAGATCCATCTTAACCCTGGATCTATCAAGCGCTAAGAGGGATCAAATCTCACGAGGTGCCGACTTTTTCTCAAGTTTTGCACTCAAAAAGAGGTTTTCACCTCAAGAGATTTGATCCCTCTCGACGCTTGATAGATCCGTGGTTAAGATGGATCTAGGATGGTATTTAAATAAAACCAAAATTTATAGATTATTTTAGCTTTTTAAACATAAGGTTTATGGTTGGTACAACAATATATTCATTAAAAGCTAAGATGCATGGTTGTTTCAACAATATATTCATTAAAAACTAAGATGCATGGTTGTTTGTTAGGTCCCTATACTACTAGTGTAACTCCTTATTGTTATTAGTGCAACCCCCTTATTATATTTTTGTGCCCATGTAGTCCCCATATTGTTAATATTGTGCCCCATAGAAGCCCACTATTATTATTGTTGTGCCCTTACATTATTATTGTTATGTCGGCTCTGATTACATTATGACCCCTTAGACTCCTATATATAGAGAGGAGGTCTTGTCATTTGAATAATCCAATAATTGTTCATTTGTGTAATGTATAGGAGGTTTCCCCCTCGAAGAGGCTGATTTCTAAGTCGTTGATCTATCTTTTCTATCTTTTTGTGAGCTGGTTTCATAACATTTGGTATCAGAGCTTTGGATTCTAGGGTTTCGTTGCTCCAAACAAGTAATTGTGGCATTTTCTCTATAACGTTTTTTCTGCGACGTTTCAGAAGCTAAAAAAAATCCATTTGAGACAAAATATCACTAATCCTCGGGTTAGAATTTTAGATCTTGCTATATTTTTGGAGATATGATCGAAGGAAGTTAGGGTTTTTGCAAGCTCCAAAATTCCATCTCAAATAGGTCATTGTGGAATTTTCACTATAATTGTTTATCTACAAAGTTTTAGACTCTGAAATTAAAATCCATTTGAGCCAAAAACTTGGTGAAGCTCGAGCCCATATTTTAGACCTTGTTTTGTTATATTTTCAGAGATACGGTCCAAGACATTTAGGGTTTTTGCAGGCTCCCAAATTACATCCCAAACATGTGACCTAGGGAAAATCATCATAACGTTCTCTCTGAGCATCAGATTGAAATTTTGTCAAATGCTATAGAAAGAGGACAGACTGTACTTTCTTGTATATTATTTTTAGGTCCGAAGGTCAAAACAGTAACATGTGGCATGTCATACAAGTTCGCTCTACTGAAAACATATATAAACAGGTCATCTTGGGAGATTAGGCATAATGCTTTCTTAGAGAGTCCAATTTCGATCAGACTAGTGGAATTGGAAAGAGGACGCAGAGGGCTTCTGTAGCTTGCAATTTCAGACCTTGTAGATTTGAAATTACATAGTTACAATCGTTTCAAGATCGAGCTCCTAAAATCAATAAAAGGTGACATGAGGAAGTTTGATGGCAAGGATCCAGTAAATTGGATACTAGAGATGGAACAATATTTTGATCTACATGATGTACAATTGCTACAAAAGGTACATATTTCATCTTTATATTTAGAATCAAATCAATTTTTATGGTATAAAGGGCTTTGTTCTCGTAAACCACTTGTCACTTGATTATTTTTCACGGAGGAAATGATAGCACATTATGAGGATACAAAGAGCAACACCTTCTTTAGCTAATTGATAAATCTCAAGCAAAAGGGTTCAATGGCAAAGCACATTGAGAACTTTCAAAAATTGAATATAAGGGTAAATGATATTCCAGAGAAGTGAAGGATTGATGTCTTAATAGGGACTTTAAAGGATAATATTCAACATGAGGTTAGTCTTTGGGAACCTAATTCATTGGAGAAGGCATTTAGGTTGGCAATAAAAATTGAAAGCGAAATTATGGAAGCAAGGAATCCTACCACTGACAACTATAAATATGGAAGTGTTTTTGCTCCTAGCCTTCCACAACCTACAAGGTTTACACCACAACAATTGGAAGAAAAAAGAGAAAAAGGGCTTTGTTAAATTTGTGATAGAAAATACATTAAAGGTCATAAGTGTGCTGAGAAGAAATTATTTTACATAGATTGTGAAGAATAGGAAGAAAATCATCAAGAAACATCAAAAGAGAGGATATACACCAGGAACAAACCCTAGAGAAAGAATAAATGAATCCAATCATATCTTGTAAAGCATTAGCAAGGATTGACACTCCTCAAACTCTCAAGATAGAAGGACATATCAAGAAGAAAAAGGTTCAAGAAGTGAAAGATCACATCGAGCATCAAGAAATGAATCCAACCATATATTGTAATGCATTGGTAGGAATTACCACTCCTCAAACTATCAAGGTAGAAGGACATATCAAGAAGAAAAAGGTAATAGTGTTGATTGATTTGGGCAGTACCCATAATTTTATTCATTGTAAGATGGCAAAGGAATTGAATTGCTTCCTATATCCAGCACGAGAGTGTGAAGTGATGGTTGCAAATGGAAGAACCATAAATTGCTCTAGAAAGTTCCATAATATCAAGCTATCCATGGGATAATATGTTTTGAATAGTCCAATGCTTTCCATTCTAATGGGTTGTGTTGATGTTGTACTAGGAGTCCAATGGCTACAATCTTTGGGTATGATAACTTTTAATTTTCAAGAATTCTTCTTGAATTTTTTTTCAGAAGGAAAGGAAGTCGAATTAAGGGGCATTGTAGGGAAACCGAGAAAGATAATAACCTCTAATGGCATGACAAAGATTCTAAAGGAAGAACAACGTGGCATAATTTCATAATTATGTTCACAAGAGGTTCCCACATCGAAATCATCTATTTCTCCATATCTCCAAAAATTCTTGGACAACCATTCCAAGGTATTTGAGACTCCCAAAGGCCTTCCACCTATTTTTTATCATGATCATGTTATTCATTTTACAGGAAGTGTTCCTCCAAATGTCAGGCCTTATAGATATCCCTTTGCACAAAAGAGTGAAATTGAGCGTATGGTTGCAGAAATGCTAGAGGCTGGTATAATTCAACCTAGTCAAAGTTCTTTCTCTGCTCCAGTAGTATTGGTGCACAAGAAGGATGGATCATGGCACATGTGTTTGGATTATAGAGAGCTCAACAAGCTCACTATTAAAGATAAATTTCTCATTCCTCTCATTGATGAATTATTGGATGAATTGCATGGAGAAATTTACTTCAACAAGTTGGACCTTCATATAGGATATCATGAAATTAGAATGAAGACTGAAGACATTCCAAAAACAACATTTAGAACTCATGAGGGTCATTATGAATTTTTGTTCATGCCTTTTGGCCTTACCAATGCACCTTCTACATTCCAAGGTTTGATGAATTCCATTTTCAAACCCTTCCTTAGAAAATTTGTGTTAGTATTTTTTGATGATATACTAATCTACAACAAGTCTTGGAAGGATCATGTTCAACATGTTGATAGAGTGCTCAGACTATTGGATGAGAAACAATTATATGCAAAAACCTCCAAATGTTTCTTTGGAGTACAAGAGGTGGAATACTTAGGTCATATTGTATCTCATGAAGGTGTTAAGGTAGACACTCAACAACAAAATTTCTCCAACTCTTAAAGGATAACCTCACTTTAGCACAAAATCGAATGAAATAATAGGCAGATCAACATCACAATGAAAGAAGTTTTGATATAGGTGACTGTGGATTTTTACGAATACAACCATACAAACAAATGTCCCTCAAGCAAGCTAAGAAGGATAAAAATTTATCACCAAAGTATTATGGTCCTTACAAGGTGCTGCAAAAGATTGGTACTATGGCATACAAATTGGAGCTTCCTACATCTTCCCAGGTGCCCCCAGTTTTCCATGTTCCATGATTAAATAAGTTTATAAGTGACAAGCTCTCAGTTCAAACAATATTGTTGGAACTTGACGAGGAAGGAAAAATTATATTGGAACCTGAAGCAATCACAGAAGCAAAAACCCGAAAGCTATGAAATCGATCAATTTCAGAGTATCTCATCAAGTGGAAGAACTTACCAGCTGAAGATTCCACATGAGGACGAGAATTTTATACAGAAGAATCTAGAACTACTCAAGCGTCGAGGACAACACTTTTTGAGGGAGAGGGGAATGTTAGGTCCCTATACTACTAATGTAACCCCTTGTTGTTATTAGTGCAACCCCCTTATTATATTGTTGTGACCATGTAGTCCCCATATTGCTATTATTTTTCCCCATAGAAGCCCACTATTGTTATTTTTGTGCCCTTACAATATTATTGTTATGTCGGCTCTAATTAAATTTTGACCCCTTAGACTCCTATATATAGAAAGGAGGTCTTGTCATTTGAATCATCCAATAATTGCTCATTTGTGTAATGTATAGGAGGTTTCCCCCTCAAAGAGGTTGATTTCTAAGTCGTTGATCTATCTTTTCTATCTTTTTTTGAGCTAGTTTCATAACATTGTTACAACAATATACTCATAAGGGCTTAATGTGTCACTCACAAGAATCAAATATGGGTGAGAAGAATAAAACTCTTCAAAACAACTCAAACTAGTCTCACTTAACACATAGGGATATATTTTATGACAATCTTTAATAAATTCAAACTATCCATAACTGAGACCCCCTTGTGATACTGAGAAGAGAACCTTCTATATATCTTGTGCTATAACCAACCACAGTCCTTGAGCTTGTAACCATTTTTTCCCAACTAAAATCCTCATACATATGATCCAACTAAAAATCAATATGATTATAAGTAGAAGAGTTTATAATAGTCTTGTACAAGCTAACTCTTCCCTCACACATTAATTTTAGTGGAAATTTAGAACAATAACAATTTGTTCACTAAAAATAATTATTGACTTGGTATGTGCTCAACTTACTAGAATTTGGTATTATTAAAGGTGCCTTCTCAACTTACTAGAATTTGGTGTAAAAAGATGAAAGTAGGAAATCAAATTAACTCTTAAAATATATAACTTCTATTTATAAAAAAAAGGTATGATTCCAAAAAAACCATATGCCTATAACAATGATATGCTACTTTTCCTGCAAAATATAATGTGTATGTTCATGTTAATACATTGATATATTATCTAACTTATAAAATTTCTTTAAAGAAATTTGTACAATTATAAATAATAGTTGGTTCTTGAGCCCCACCATTTTAGCATATTTTTTAATATATAAATAGTGAATCACTGAATTTGTGAAGTCAAACATTAAAAATGAGTTTGTAGTTCTTAACATATATATAATCCAAAGAAGAATATTCAAGAATTTGAAGAAAAGTTAATTAACAATATGACCACTATATAGTTCATAAGATAAATTGGATATCAAACCCATCAGAGAGGAAATGAACAAAGACTATCAACATGATAGAAAAAGAGCCTTGAACCTCAATTTTTTTGTTTAAAAGTGAAAAAAGATGAGGACACCCTACCAATAGTAAAGGAAAATATAAAATCAAAATAAATTACACATTGAAAAACTTGTCTCATAAAAGAAAAGAGGTTAGGAAAAATAATTATACAATTGGGACTAAAGATATGTTAACATGTGCTAAGTGTAAGCTCTAATGACCATGAATATGGCATACTTAGGAAACCTCTAAACTTCTAAAAAGCCAAGATGAATTCAGGGGATAGAAGAAAATTAAGATACTAGAAGGAAATGAGCAACCTTAATATAGAAAATCAAAAGTGACTCTTTATTTTGACTAATATAAAGAAGAAAATCAACATCACTAATATAAGAACAAACTCTCATGAGCTACATAGTGACACAAGGTATCAGAAAATTCTTAAAATGTTACTAATTAAAAGAATTTGTCATCTTTGTGGTATTACGAGGGTCGAAGATGAAAATCACTTTCTCTTAGATGGTGTAAACCCGCATTTAATCACAATTTCAAAATATTTGTTAAAATAAGGACTTTTCTAACTTTTTAACTAAATAATTTATGGTAATTCAAGAATAATTCTATAAAAACTTGTTGAGCACATGTTCATAGTGTTGGACCTGCCACATATTCAAACAAGTCTCCCTGATATGTGGTCCCAATTAGACCTCACACCATTTTGGATAGGAGCCCCATCTGGAATACGACATGGTTATCGTTTTCTTAAAGGTTTGCCTTGGCTTTAACTGTTAGTAAGAGAGAGGATCACATATATGTCTTCTAAAATCAAGTAGGTGTTCCTATTGTGTTCATTTGTAGGTGCGTCAAGGTTCTTCTACTGCGGAGGGAAGAGAAAGTAAGTCGCTAAGATAGAGGTAATAGTACGACCCCAGCAAAGACACACATAAAAAAGAAAAATCCGTCTAACATCCAATGGAATAGTCCAAAAAGATGTGATGGTCATTGCAACCATTACAACACATTCTTAATATGATAAGCCCTAAAATAACTAAAATAGTTCAACTACTTTGGTACAGGTGAAAACAATCATGAATCATAAACATTCACAAAACAATCTTATAAATATTCATAATCCATGCATGAAGAATGTGTTGGCCTTCAGGCTTCATATATTAAGTAAAAGTTCTAGGACACATGTATACAACGAACACCACTAGCTCAAATAGTGGAGCTTTGGAACCACGACTTGCTCCCCAAAAGAGCTAGCTTGTCTCTCTGATGCCTTGTGGGAGAAGGCAAGGTGAAGAGTCTTCTTCTTGTACAATGAGGGTGTATATATAACAAATGGGATGACCCTTCACCTTCTTTGTGACTCTAGGACTACCCTCATGACTATTTGACTTCCCTATGACTTCTCGACTTTTACAAGACTCTTTAAATTTTTTACATGTCCTTTGGACTTTCACTTTACAATACATTTCAAATAAGAATTTACAATAATCCATAGAATGATGTGGCATATGATGACTCATGACATGACATGACATGACACTGAGGACATGGACCGCATGATGACATGGAAATTTCAAGCCATTCTTGTTGTTTCTTTCCTTGTGTCTTCTTGGGAATGATCTCTTTCCCACCTCCATATGGCTTAGAGATGAGGAGTCTTTAGTGTTATCAGTTCTTGAGTTGTGGTCACAAATTGATGTCCCTTTTCTTTCTCCTGATTGATCAACTTGTATATTCAACTACAAAGGTGTATTCTAGCATGATCTCTTTCTCCATATCCCTCTTCATCATCTTGTCATAGCATGATAGAGTAATTCCATCTGCAATTCACTCATGACAAGATGACATCAGTATGATAAAACCCCTAGTCTAAGATTTTTCATGATGATCCACTGGCTAAGATGGAATTGGGTAGGACGCTGAGGGGGAGGATGAGTGACTAGGAAATTACACAGATCAAGCAGTCAAGGGTCATGTATGAGCCTTGAGACTGTGCAATGCATAGTTCAGACTAGATTGTGCTTGAGGATTGTGTAGTTGCGGGATCCAAGGAGCCAGGTTGAGGGCTTAATGAATGAAATTTCCCATTACGTAGTGCTGGAAGGTGTTGAAGCCTCGAAAATTGGGTCGAAAACAAGGGGGATACCCACCCGGTCCGGACCTTGGTTGGCAGCTCCTTATCCTTTTGGTATAGCGGGTCCGACTGGGGATAATGGGACCAGTTTCCCAATCTAAGGGTGTGTGTGTGCAGAGTTGGATTATGTTGATCTAAGAGTTCTTATCTAAGCTACTTTAATCTAATTCTATGCTATTGTAATCTAATGAAAACAACACATCTATTCTATGCTAACCCGGGGTGTATTTCTTCTATTATGCGATCTAAAGAGATTTCAAACAATAACTAGTAATAAAGATCATTCAGCTATCATAAGAATGGAAATCAATTAAGATGAACCACTTTGCATAAAAAGTTAGGCAAAACAGTTGTGAACAGCATATCGCATAATAAGTTATTCATATATCAAACATAAATAAATGACTCCACCGTACAAAAGTGCCAAATGGTAACTCACACATTCATGCAATAACATATAAACAACTAAAAATTGTATATCACTTCAAGAATATAAGCAGAAATGGCCAAGAGATAAAAGTACCATTTATGACTGGTCCTACTCATAAGCTTCAATTAATAATGATTTATCTCTCCTTGTTCTGATATCTACTAAGAGTACAGAAGTGCAACATCAGTAGCAGACATCAAATGCAAAAATTAATGAACCTTGATCCATTCATTCATCAAAACCTCCTCTGAGGGTGCAGAAGTGCATATTCTGAGGACAAGTTTTTGACAAATTTCCGGACCCTTCTCCAAATGCATGAGAAGGGTTTAAATACTGCTAACTAAACAACTTAATTACATAAATTTCGGATATGGTTCAAAATGACCGCCCTTTATCTAAGTAAACTTATTTCTAAAAATTGAATCTAATTTCTAACTATTTCTGCATTTGCTCCTTAGTGCTGTGAGTATGCAACATTTGCCTAGGAAGAGTCAGCTGGTCATCTTCTGCTTTTGTTTGAGCTATGAAAATGGAAATGACAAGCGCTGGCACCTCTGTTTAGTAAACTGGAAGATATTTTTGAGAATTATCTTTTGGTTGAGCGAATTTACTGCGTGTATGCTTGGTAACAGCCTAGATTCCTCTTAGTTGCCTCTGCTTTTGCTATTTAGGCTTTCGGACTCGTGGATGACTAAGCAAGTTAAGGGTTTTGCTTTCTGAACAATTTTCTTAGCGATGTGGCGCTAATCGCGCATCAAAAACTACCTCCGTTCTTTGATCCGGGCCTTTCTGGTGCGTTTTCCGCCTTTAGCACTTTCTCCTTTACCGGACATGAGCTTCAGAAATTTGCAAACATGCTGCTTTTGTGAATTCTTTAACCTTGAATGTCGAATCGCCTATTGATATCAGCATATGTTCAGTAACACTCTGAAATCTGCGTTTCTGTTGTATGCGGCATCCGTGTATGAGAGCATCTCTTCTCTGTTCTCCGAGCATTGGCACTTTCCCCTTTTTCCTTAGATGTTTCCTGCAGTTCACGCAAAGGAAAAAGTAATGATAATAAATTTTGACATGAAAGCTTCAAGTTCTACTAATGTGTAACATCATGACACCCACAGTGAACTGACTCTTTGAAAAACACAAAACTGTCCTTCATGAATACCTTGGCGTACATTCATTAATTTTCTTTAAGCCGTGCGCTCAATTTTTGGTTTAGGGACAGCTTTTCTTGGGTGCTGAGCCGAGGAAATTTGCGATGGGTGATTTCTGCGACTCGCAGATCGCAGATCGCATTGATTGCAAATCACATTGATCGCAAATCGCATTGATCGCAGATCGCATTGATCGCAGTGATCGCAGATCGCAGTTATCGCAGTATCGCAGCATCGCAGATCGCAGATCGCTGCAATTTGTCAAGTTATTCGTGTGCTGCTTATGTGACGTCGCGATATGCGATATCGCATATCGGCCATCGGAGATTTTCTTGAGATTAGTCATTTATGGGCGCTTCTCAATGTATGCGATGTGATGAATTTCACGCCGCTTCTTCGCATTTGTTTTAATGTGCTCATAAAGGAATGCTTGACTCTTCTCTGTGCGATGTATCTTTGAGGAGTATATAAAAAAAAAAAATTATAAAATATTTTTGGATTTTTTATTACTAAGGGTCCCCACTTCTTTAGCGTTATTGCTAATACTAAAGGAGGAGGGGGGTTGTTGGTGGTCACAACAATGGCGATTCACTTGGAAGAACCAGTTATCTCTTCTTTTCTATTGAATTCTTTAAACTTCCAAAACAAAAAAAAATTCATAAATCTAAACTTTGTTATGGACAGACAGAGTACATTATGCCTTATTCTATCAATGATATTTTGTTTCAACTTCTTTCTTTTCTAATTGTTTGCTTACTCAGTCTTGTCATTGTATCTACATCAGCCATTACTTGGTCATGTAAAGAAAAAAATAAAGTTTTCTCTGTGTGCTAGCCTTAAAATATGCTTGTTTGCCGTAGGTAGAGCCTCTGCTGCCAGCAGGCGTCCATAGCCTCGACAGGGTTACCTGTTACCCAACAATGATCCTTTATCCTGTTTAAGGTTATCTACAACTCTCAAAGAAAAATCCATTTTGACACTTTTTCCTTTTTTATTCTTAAAGAACAATGTATTGGTTTGGTAGCCAAATTATGACACAGTCATTCACTTGATTTACACTTTTGCTAAACAAGCTGGCTCGTGATGAGACCCCTTGTCTTTTGATTTCAATAATCTTGAGTCATTGCCCTATTTTGATGGACAGTGTTTGGCAAAGTCAGCAAAGTTATAATATCTGTGATCATGATAAGCCGGCTCGTGATGAGACCTCTTATTCTTTGAGATATAGTGTTTCTTGGATTGTCCCTCTGAATGCTGCGATTTTCTTTAATAGGGAGGATATCATTGTTTTCCTTAAGAAAGCTCTGGACGACAACAATAGAGTTTGCAAATAGTAGTTTTACAGAGAATCTTTATTTTGTTATTGATACCTTTCATTGTGCTGATATAAAACAATTCCTTCGCTAAAGGTTGCTTTCATCAAATTTTTTGAAGTTGAAACTGATATCATATCTAGGCTAAAGTTTTTTTAACTGTGTCTGTCAATAATAAAGATCAGATTTTCAAAAATCTTCTGTTTATACAAGCGAAAAGCTCTGGTGCCTCTTTCGCGAATACCGATAGTAACCATTAACAGTCGGTTTTATTATGAAAGAAAGAAAAAGAAAAACGAAACTATTCTACAAAACAGAAGAATAATCTTCTATGGAAAATATATTTTAAGGATTTGACCATTCACAGGAAAAGAATCCCTTCTACCTGCTAGATCCTGTAAGACAAACGTTGATGGACCTATGACTTCAACAATCTGAAAAGGACCAAGCCACATCTTTTGAAATTTTGTATGTTTGCCCTTTTCTTCATGAGCTTTATCCCATTTTAAAACTAAATCTCCCATCTGAAATTTTTTTCTGGTCATTTTGTTTGAATCAAAAGAAGATTTTATTAGCGCTTGATGGTGAGCATGTGTTCTTTTAGCTTGTTCTCGCTGTTCTTCTAATTTGATTATTTCCATTTGTCTTAGTTGTATGGAGGAAGTAGGTACTTCATCAATGTACTGTATTAAAGACAAAGAGGGAATGACTAAGTGAGTTGGAAGAACCGCTTCTTTCCCATAAACTAAATTAAAGGGGGAAGTGCCGATGGAAGCTTTTTTTGTTATTCTATCTGCCCATAAAGCGTTTATCAAAGTTTTATGCCAATTCTTTTGGTTCTGGTCAACTGTTCTTTTAATAATCCTGATTAGGTTTTTATTTGTTGACTCAACTAACCCATTACCTTGTGGATAGTAATTGGCCGAATATTTTTGTTTGAATCCCCTTTTAAGTGCGAACTCAGTCATTGCATTTCCAGAAAAGTATGATGCATTATCAAATATTAAAGCCGTTGGCAATCCAAACCTAGTGATTATAAATTGATCTATGAATTCGATAATATTTTCAGAACTAGCTGTCTTGAGAGGAACTGCCTCTACCCATTTAGTAAAATAATCTGTTGCCATGAGGATGTATCTATGCTGCTTAGAAGAGTGAGGAACGATCTCACCTATTATGTCCAAGCCCCACTGGCTGAATGGTTGCTCGATGTTTACCGGTTGTAGAGGCAGGGACGACTTCTTTTGTTTTCCAGTAGTAGTTTGGCAGACTTGACATTTCCTCACGTAACTGTGTGAATCTTTGAACAGCGTAGGCCAGTAATATCCTGCACGTAAAATTTTATGTGCAGTAGCATCTCCAGCATAGTGTCCGCCTGCTGGTCCATCGTGGAGTTCCTGCAAAACTTTTTCGGCTTCAGATTTTTCAAGACATCTAAGAAGAACAAAATCATAATTCTTTCTAAAGAGAATATCATTTATGAGCTGATATTGTTTAGCTTTCAATCTCAGAGCTCTTTTCTTAGTGTGATCCAGGTGTGATGGAGCATACTCGTTCTTAAGATAATAAATGATATCAGCATACAATGATTCTGCATCGTTTAGGCTTACCTCATACATTTGTACCTCTTCGGATGACATTTTGGGGATTTGCGATGCTCCAGCCAACATCTTGTAGAAGCCTTGACCTCTTACAATGTTTGTTGGTTTGATCTCAAGATCATATTCCTGTAAAGCAGTGATCCAATTCGCTCTTTTCTCGCCCATATCCTTCTGTACTAGAAGATTTCTTACCGCTGGAAAATCTTAATATGGGTTTTGAGTAAGAAAGGTTTGAAATATTTAACCGCTTTGAAAACAGCATAGGCCTGTTTCTCTACGTCTGAATAATTGAGTTCAACACCTCGTAGATTCGAGCTAAAAAACGCAATTGGAGCTTCTGTTTTTTCTTGATTCGCTTGGGTTAGAATCGCAGCATATGATTTTTCTGAGGAAAATGTGTATAAAACAAAAGATTTTGAAAAATTCAGGGTTGCTAAAGATGGAGCATTAATAATAGCTTGTTTGATTAGGTTGAATGCTTCATGTTCATCTTGACCCCATTTGAAAGTTGAATTCTTTTTAATCATGGTTTGCAAAGGAGACACAATTCGTGAAAAATCTGGTACAAATCTCTTTACAAAATTGATTTGACCAAGGAAAGATTGCATGTCTTTTTTATTATGAGGCAGGGATATTTCTGAGATTTCTTTGATTCTGTCAGGATCAATGTGAATACCGGACTTTGACACTATGAATCCTAGAAGTTTTCCTTCACTTAATGCGAAAAAAGATTTCTTTGGGTTAAGTGAAATCCCATACCTTAAACATCGTTGAAAAGTTTTCTTTAAATCTCTAAGATGGTCGCTTCGCTTCTTGGAATACACTGTTATATCATCCAAATAAATCACTACAGATTTGTTGACTAAACCCTTAAATGCAATGTCCATGGCTCTTTGAAATGTAGCGCCGGCATTAATCAAACCAAATGACATCTTTCGATATGCGTATGTGCCCCATTTAGTTCTGAATGTGGTTTTCAACTGATCATTGGGATGCACCAGCACTTGATTATATCCTAAAAATCCGTCCAAGAAAGACATTAGTTCTGAGCCTGCTACTGCCTGTAATATCTGTTCCTGTAAGGGCTTGATTCCTATTATTAGAGCCTCATTCTATTATACACTAACAGATCTATTTTCCTGCTGATTTAAAAGTAATAAAATGAGCTTACTGACCTTCTTACATAGCTTTAAACATTTAACATCTTATCATTTTATCATAAGCAACATAAATTAAGGTGAGAATTCCATTGATATCAACTTAACAAGAGTAGTCCATGGAAAAATGCCTGTTCCGGTGGTTGATGATGATACCTTTGTCTTATAGCTCCAGCTGAACGCTCCTTATCACTGACCTAACCGGATTTACCTCCCAGCCAACTAGGAAATAAATTCCTAGCCCAGGAAACCTCCACAGGTTCCCTAGCCCTCTGTGCCCAAGTCCAACCAGATATAGTGTGTCCTCAAGAAGAATGTGCAAAACTAGATAATGACACTTTCCTCCTCTCAAACCCAAGAAACCTCCACAGGTTTCCAAGGTCTCCCAAAATCATAACAAGGCCAACCAATCACAACCAACCCCCCCTTTTCTTCCTTCCCCCTTCCCATTTTATACCCTCTTTCCTCAACCACCTCTCATTAATGTCATTAACTTCTCATCCATCCTTAGTTGACTTCTCTTCTCCCAAGTAAGCTAGGAGTACATTTGGAATTGTGACATGAATATAAAATTGAGAATTTAATGGGAAAGGATCATGTCTTCTCCCAAGTAAATCTGAAAAGTACATTTGGGAATGTGAAGTGTAATTACATGGAGAGGACCATGTCTTCTCCTTAGTAAATGTGAGGGTACATTGGGGAATGTGAAATGAATAAATATATATTGATGATAAGATGGAGAGGACTATGTCTTCTCCCAAGTAAATGTGAGGGTACATTGGGGAATGTGAAATGAATACATATATTTTGAAATAATGGAAGGAGACCATATCCTACATAATATTCAATTTGAGAAGGTAAGTGGGGAATTTGAATAATGGAAATCATAAATTTATATTAGACCAATATTTCTCAATATTCTCAGATAATGTAAATATTAACAAAATTTGTAGGATAAGATTTAAGTGGGGCATTACAGTTCAATAGGTGGAAGAGGAAAATTGTCTTTTTGACAGGCTTTGTTAAGATTCCGAAAATCGAGACAGATTCTAATATCTCTGTTTTTCTTTCTAACAGGTACCATATTGGAGACCCATTTGGAATGTCTGACTGGGAAAATTATTCTGGCTTTTAATAACTTATTTAGCTCAGTCTTTATCTGATTTTCTAAATTGGGGTGGATCTTTCTCAATTTCTGTTGGACAGGTTTTTCATTGTCAATCATAGGAATAGTGTGTTGAATGATAGAAGTGTCGTATGTCTTCAGCTCATCGTAATTCCAGGCAAAAACATTTTTATATTGTCTCAAAAGACGAATATACGCTAGTTTTTCTTCAGGGGCCAGGCCTATGCCTAGATTAATGTTTTGTGGTTTATCATCGGTTCCTAGGTTTACTAATTCGTAGTTTAGAGTCAAACTGTAGAGCTTTGAATTGGTAGATCTTTTAAACCGATTTTTCAAATCGTATAAGTCTTCTAACTTAACCACCGATTTAGGTATAGCATTATCAGTGCTATTTTGTTGTGTTTGTCGATCGTGATGGTCTTCGTCAATTATCTGATTGGAGTAGGATCCTTCAGAAGTGAGGAAATTTACAATATCAGGATCATCATTGAATACTCTCCAATTTGTAATGTTGTCAGGGATGGATGATCTAAAGATTAATTCTATTGAGAATCTATCTGGACTAAAATCTTTGGAGGGAATAAGCCTAGAGGCTACGTTAGCCAAAAGGTCTGCACTCGCGTTTTGGAGTCTTGGGATTGAAGAGATATTAAATCCTATGAAATGCTCAGTCAGATCTTGTACTAAAGATTGATAGTGTTTTAAATGACCTGATAGGCAATGTATAGTGTTACGTACCTGTTTGACGATAATCTCAGAGTCTCCAAAGACCTGAAGATACTTGACGTTTAACCCGATTGCTTTGTATAGGCCTTGCACCAAGGCCTCATATTCTGTTGTGTTGTTTGTGCAATTGAATTCGAGTCTGCATGTAAGCATGGTCTTGTTTCCTTCTGGACTAATCAGAATGCATCCTGCTCCTGCTCCTTCGCTAGATTTAGAGCCATCGAAATATAATTTCCAAAACAAAGATGTATTTACAGGTTTATCTACAAAATTAACACACCTCGAACTATCAGTTTGGGAAAAATTTTCGACTTGGGACAAAACTGAATTTTCTAAGTAAGGTGATGGGTGAGCATTGAAATTACCGAGAAAAGAATCTACCGAGTAATTGCCTATGATACTACTGTTATATGATACTGCTTCATTTTCTCCCTCTAATTCCATTACTATGTACTTCTGGTGTAATTCTCATTCAACCTTTATCTGATTCGGTTTACCGTTATAGGGTAACCACATGTGCGACCAGTCGGTTGCAAAGTATCCATGGAGCTTCTCGGACCAATCCCTGCTAAGAATTAATCCATAGAATTCTGGGATATTGGCCACTAGAATGTCAATAACCTGACATACCTTTGGGTTAGATGACAATCTTATGGTTACTTGATTAATTTCACCAATCACTTCGACTTGAGATCAATCAAGCTGAACTATACGCACTGCGGATTTTTGTGGTTGAACATTTAGCTTAGCACATATTGATCTGGGTAAAATATTCGAAGAAGCACCGAAATCTACCAAACAATTGTGCACATTTTTGTTGAAAATCTCGTAAGTGAGAAGAAACGGGGGAGTGTGAGATCTTGATCTTCCTCCAATTAAGGCGATATCATTTGGATCAATCTTATTGATCGCGTTAGTTGGAGGTCTTCCCATGTTATGGGAAGCTTGAGATTGAGAGAGTACTGCGGCAGGCAAAGGTACAATAGGCACAGCATGTAATTCTTTCATCATTATCTTCTGTTGATGCTTTAATTTGCTCAATTCATAAAGGGTAATATTAGCCCTAGTCTTTTTCATGTCATCAACAATATTGTACTCCATTTCATCCGACACTATCAGTGTTTTTGATGGAGTTGCTGTTTTTTCTTGATTTGCTTGGACTGGGCTAGACTGAGTTGCTTTAGTTGTTGCAACTTTATCTTTTGTTGTAGGGCTTGCACCCTTCTGCTTAGGGGTAGTTTGGGGAGGATCAAGCTGATTTTTGCTTCGTGTGCTAACCGGAAATACTTCTTGATCCTCTTCTTGTGGGAGGATGAAATCCCACATTCCTTGTAATTCCACAACTTCTTCGTCATCGGTTTGCCCTTCAATGGCACTTTCTTCTTCTTCCTCTTCCTCAGTTTCAGCATTGGAGATGGCATTGGGTGGTTTTGCATCTGTTGAAGGACCTCTTTTAAAAGTTCTGTAGGGCTTTTTAAAAGAAGTTTCTGCTACTTGTTTTTTTATGTCAATCATCTCATTAGACATGGTCTTTAATACTTTCTGCAATCCTTCCAAATCGAAAGGGTCTTTTGTTTGTTTCTTCTTGGGGTCTTCCTTGAAGGTGATTTTTTTAGACTTTCGTTCCTCTATCGCGGATCTCTTTTCCAGGGCTATTACGTGTTTCTCTACTACTATCGCCTCTGTCATGTTTTCAACTAAAGTTGTTTTATTTGCTCTATCCACGAAGATTTCTATGTTCGATGGTAAAGCAGTAATATACCATTCACATCGTACTTCTTCGCTAGGTTGGGAAGCAGTAGGAATTTTGTTGAGAATTTTATTGAACCGTAAATCGAAATCTTTGATAGGTTCTTTAGCTTGGGCCTTGAGATTGGATAGGTCATTGATTAATGTTGTTGTTGATCTGTCATCACCAAACTTGATAAGGAATTGATTGTGGAAGATATCCCAACTTGTGATAGACCCGGAAGGTAATGAAAATACCATGACCCGGTTGTTCCTTGCAGTGTGTAGGGGAAAAGCCGAACAACAGCATCTTCATTAGTAACTCTGTTGAGATTGATAGAAAGCATGAAATTATTTATGTGTTCTTCTGCTAGCATGCCTGCTTCTGGATTGAATTTAGGCAGCCATTTCTCAGGATGGGCCGGTATTGGGCTCAAGGGTGCAGGCATCAAGACTGCCCCAGGGTTGTTCCATGGAGATTGGGCCATCATTGAGCTGCTAGTAGAGAAAAGCGCAGGAGATGATCTCTGCGGTTGGGAAGATGAGGATACTATGATCGTGGATGATTGAAGAGGGATTGTGGTAGACGGATGAATGATGGTTTGGAATGGAGGTGTGGGTGGTTGAATTCGCAGTGAGGTAGTTGAAATGGGTGATGTAGATGAAAGAGTCTCACTGTCAGACTCTTGTGGTGATTTCCTCGCTCTTTTCCTGGTGGGAAGAGGGAACTCAGTCTGCTGGATGCCAAATTTTTCACTTTTCAATCTCGTTAGGGGATGAGCAGGATTGTACTGCGAAGTCACACTGCTTTGAGATTTATCAGACCTCTAAGGAGAAATGGAAAATCCCTGAAGTTTGTGAATCAAAGATTTGACTTCAGGAGGTTTAATGGTAAATTGGTCTGAAATATCAAGGTGTGCAGCAGCGATTGATACTCGAGCGACTTCTCATTCTGGATTTAAATATACTGGAGAAGTCGGGGGAGATGATAAGGGAAATTTACTCTCAGAATGGTATTTAGATTTTGATTTAAGTGCCATTCATAGTTCGGGCCCTCCTTCTAGTGCCAAATATGTTGAAGCCCCGAAAATCGGGTCGACAACAAGGGGGATACCCACCCGGTCCGAACCTTGGTTGGCAGCTCCTTATCCATTTGGTATAGCAGGTCCGACTGGGGATAATGGGACCAGTTTCCCAATCTAAGGGTGTGTGTGTGCAGAGTTGGATTATTTTGATCTAAGAGTTCTGATCTAAGCTACTTTAATCTAGTTCTATGCTATTGTAATCTAATGAAAACAGCACATCTAATCTATGCTAACCCGGGGTGTATTTCTTCTATTATGTGATCTAAAGAGATTTCAAACAATAACTGGTAATAAAGATCATTCAGCTATCATAAGAATGGAAATCAATTAAAATGAACCACTTTGCATAAAAAGTTAGGCAAAACAGTTGTGAACAGCATATCGCATAATAAGTTATTCATATATCAAACATAAATAAATGACTCCACCGTACAAAAGTGCCAAATGGTAACTCACACATTCATGCAATAACATATAAACAACTAAAAACTATATATCACTTCAAGAATATAAGCAGAAATGGCTAAGAGATAAAAGTACCATTTATGACTGGTCCTACTCATAAGCTTCAAGTAATAATGATTTATCTCTCCTTGTTCTGATATCTACTAAGAGTACAGAAGTGCAACATCAGTAGCAGACATCAAATGCAAAAATTAATAAGCCTTGATCCATTCATTCATCAAAACCTCCTCTGAGGGTGTAGAAGTGCATGTTCTGAGGACAAGTTTTTGACAAATTTCTGGACCCTTCTCCAAATGCATGAGAAGGGTTTAAATACTGCTAACTAAACAACTTAATTACACAAATTTCGGATACGGTTCAAAATGACCGCCCTTTATCTAAGTAAACTTATTTCTAAAAATTGAATCTAATTTCTAACTATTTTTGCATTTGCTCCTTAGTGCTATGAGTATGCAACATTTGCCTGGGAAGAGTCGGCTGGTCGTCTTCTGCTTTTGTTTGAGCTATGAAAATGGAAATGACAAGCGCTGGCACCTCTGTTTAGTAAACTGGAAGATATTTTTGAGAATTATCTTTTGGTTGAGCGAATTTACTGCGTGTATGCTTGGTAACAGCCCAGATTCCTCTTAGCTGCCTCTGCTTTTGCTATTTAGGCTTCCGGACTCGTGGATGACTAAGCAAGTTAAGGGTTTTGCTTTTTGAACAATTTTCTTAGCGATGCGGTGCTAATCGCGCATCAAAAACTGCCTCCGTTCTTTGATCCGGGCCTTTCTGGTGCGTTTTCTGCCTTTAGCGCTTTCTCCTTTACCAGACATGAGCTTCAGAATTTTGCAAACATGCTGCTTTTGTGAATTCTTTGACCTTGAATGTCGAATCGCCTATTGATATCAGCATCTGTTCAGTAACACTCTGAAATCTGCGTTTCTGTTGTATGCGGCATCCGTGTATGAGAGCATCTCTTCTCTGTTCTCCGAGCATTGGCGCTTTCCCCTTTTTCCTTAGATGTTTCCTGCAGTTCACGCAAAGGAAAAAGTAATGATAATAAATTTTGACATGAAAGCTTCAAGTTCTACGAATGTGTAACATCATGACACCCACAGTGAACTGACTCTTTGAAAAACACAAAACTGTCCTTCATGATTACCTTGGCGTACATTCATTAATTTTCTTTAAGCCGTGTTCTCAATTTTTGGTTTAGGGACAGCTTTTCTTAGGTGCTGAGCCGAGGAAATTTGCGATGGGTGATTTCTGCGACTCGCAGATCATAGATCGCAGATCGCAGATCGCATTGATTGCAAATCGCATTGATCGCAGATTGCATTGATCGCAGATCGCAGCGATCGTAGATCGCAGTTATCGCAATATCGCGGCATCGCAGATCTCAGATCGCTGCAATTGGTCAAGTTATTCGTGTGCTGCTTATGCGACGTCGCGATATGCGATATCGCATATCGGCCATCGGAGATTTTATTGAGATTAGTCATTTATGGGCGCTTCTCAATGTATGCGATGTGATGAATTACGTGCCGCTTCTTCGCATTTGTTTTAATGTGCTCATAAAGGAATGCTTGACTCTTCTCTGTGCAATGTATCTTTGAGGAGTATATAAAAAAAATAAAAATTATAAAATCTTTTTGGATTTTTTATTACTAAGGGTCCCCACTTCTTTAGCGTTATTGCTAATACTAAAGGAGGAGGGGGGTTGTTGGTGGTCACAATAGAAGGATAGGAAGGCTAGGTGATTACACAATTACGTAGTTTGGGAGCTCAAGGGTTGGGCTTGAGGACTGAGACTATGAAATGGATAGTTTAGGCTTGGCTAGAGGGAAGGATTGCATAATTTTAGAGCTCAGGGGTTGGGCTTGAGCATTGATATTGTGTAGTGTGCAGTTCTGGGAGGTAGGAACTACACATTGCATAGTGCCAAGAGGCAAGGTTGTTGCTTGAGGGCTGAAAATGCACATGTGCAGTTCAGGAAGGATGGATGAAGCTAGGTTGCCTAGTCGGGGAACTTTCCAGATTTGACTAAGTGTGGGATCCATGAAGCTAATGTGAACAGTGACAAGACTTGATTGTGATCACACACTTAGAACACTTGAAGACACAACATAAATCACCCAGAACACATGAACAACATACTTTTCTCAATGCAAAAACTTTGCAATGGGCTTATACGAAGTGCAATACTAAATATACACTTTGTGATGATCGTGATGACACTTGTGCGAATGTTTGAAGACCATGAGGAAACTTGTGTGAAAATGCTTGAAACTTTGGAAATGAGTGCAACACATATTTTCATGTAAGATGAACTTATTTACATAAATATTACCCCTTAAAACCACTGAAACTAGCTTTTGTGCGTTGTACAACACTTGACATGCTTAAAGACGACAATTTGATTTTCTTGCAAATGGGACAAAAACACTTAGAGAAACCATATTAAATAAATATTAATTCTTGTGACGACAATATGAAAAGTAAAAGTATGCTCCGAAATTTGGGTGAAGGCCAAAATTTTCGAGGGTGTTGTAGCAACGACAACACTTGGCGACACACTGGTCAGATTCCAACTTCTCTATCTAGGTTGATTTATTTATGCAGGGTCTATTTATTCTGGAAGTATTGCTTCATTCTTCCCCTTTGTCCTTTCTCAATCAAACATAAACATAAAACCATCCATACTGCAATGTTTCAAATAAAAAAAGAGTAGTATAGTTCACGAGCTTTAGATTTTCATAGTATAGTTTTTCATCTCCGGTGTTTCTTCGCTACCAGCGGGCCTAAATAGTACCCCAACGAAGTCACTATAGGAACACAACATTTCTCCACTCAGCGAGCCTGGACATTACCCCGATGGAGTTTCTTGCTTCACCTCTCTGCGCAAGAAGCCTTTCTTTCACCCTTTATTTATATATTTATATAGGACTGTGCATAGGCACTTATTCATTTCATGGGATGAAGAAGGATCCTGACTTATTGAGAAGAGAAGAGGTTTTTCCTTTAGAGAATCATATAAAGACCTTTGATTTAGGTTTGCTTGTTTAGATTTTTCCCATTTTCCTCCTCTACTTCATTGGATAAGCATGGAAAACACTGAGACATAAAGAACAAATTATACGCACAAGTTTTCCAGAATGGACATGAAGATCATGGTTCAACGCAAATATCTCCTTATGCAAGAGTCATATTTTCCATCAAAATAACATTGACCAAAAGATGTAACCAAAACAAAGAAGGAGGATCGAAGGTTAGCCAAATGTTGTAGTGTCACAAGACTCTTTTCAACTCAGCCACACACAATGAAAACAAAAAACATATTTACACATGATTCTTATTTACATAAACAATGCACAACCAAACAAACAAATAAAAAAAGAAAATATGTACAGGGGTAGGTCATGGCCCTAAACCGTCATTGAAAATATTGTTTTAAATCTTGGCCATTAACATAAAGAGAGACAATCTTCTTGTCTAATGATTGGAGATGATATGTGTGTTGGCAAAGCTTCTCGTGCACTATGATTGGTTAGATCCACAGTGATCTAGATGGATATTGGTGGCCACCCACCTATTCCACCTAGACCTCCACTCGATTTCAATTGTTTCCTTATTTATTTCAACATTTACTATTTTTAGTTGTTTTTCAGGTCTTGAAATTCCGGAGCAATTTTGACCCCCTAAATGATGTCTTTTGAGGTCAATTATAGGCTTGTAGCCATAGGTGGGGGCCTACGGAAAAACCTATAGTACTCGAAGACTTTCCAACAAGGTATCATACGTGCCAAACGGAGATAATATGACCAAGTTACAACCCCGAGAAGTTGGCTTCCCAGCTAACTCCAACGGGGCCCATAAACTCTTGGTGTTTCATCTCTTGGGGTTAGGGTTTTGGTTGTTTATGGTTTTCTCGTATTTTTCAATAATAAATAAGCCCTTGACCCTCATTGTAACAAAGTTCAGAGGCATGTATTGGCGACATTGCTTCTCAGAGATAAGTTACCATTGCCCGAGCTAGTCTTATTTCCATTCTGTTTGTTAGCATATTTCAGTATTTGATATTAATGAGATGAAGTGTTATTTCTATTGCATCTTTGTATTTATGCTTATATCTATAATTTGTTATGTTCCTGTTTAAATTTAGATCAGTGGTATCAGAACAGTATGCTATTTCTTTGTTTTTCTTTGCATGTCGCCAACGAGGTTGGGATATAAGGAGTTAGGGCTTGAACTAGTCAAACCTTTTCAAGACCAGCCTCGCAAATCCTGACATCCTCCGATGGCGGAAGAAAAGAAAGACGAGGGAGCAGGAGATCCTATCAAAATTTTTCTTGAAGAATCCCTCGAGCAACAAAGGAATGCGATGACGGACAAATTTTCCCAGATCCTTCAACGGCTACCCAGGGGCGATGCGTCTACTTCCACTAGCTACTCTGGAAGTGCCACACCATTTAAGGTACAAGTTAACTTTGACATTCCCATATTTAAGGGTCAGATAGATGCAGACATCGTAGATAAATGGTTAAATCTGCTAGAAGGATATTTTTTGTTCATGATTTTTCCAGTCAGGAAAATATTACTTTTGATCTTCTCAAAGTGGCCCCCCATGTCAAGGACTGGTGGGAAACATACTATGAGTAGAAGGATGAAAGTACATCCTCACTATTTTTGGCCACACCCACTTGAGATTCATTCTGGGACGCCATCAAGGAGCAGTACTACCTTGTCAAGAACTATGAGGATAAATACAGAAAGTGGACCACACTACGATAGGGAAGGGACCAAGATGTGCCAGATTTTACCAATGTTTTTCATACCGTTCGCATGAATTTTGGTATCAAGGATTCTAAGAAATATTTGGTACTCGAGTACCACAACTGCCTACACAAGTACATCTAGGATGAGATGGGGTTCCTGGACATCTCCTTGCTCGGCATGACATACCCATACACTGTCAATATTGAGCAGAAGCTTAAATAGAAAAAGCAAGACTTTGGATTTGTGAATCTGAAGTAAGGGAAAGGTGCCCCCAAACAGCATAGCAAAGGGAAAAGCCAAGGCAGGGCAACCCAAGATAACCGACCAAAGTCGTAAGAAAAGAATAACACCATAAAGACAAAGAAGGACATGGGAAAGTGGTGTGATTGTTAGGTCAAGCAGTCATTGATGGCCGAGTTGAAGGCTTTTGAGTCCGACGCATGCTCCAACTCTGAGTCAGAACCCGACAAGGGGAATGTCAAAGGGAACCAGATCATTGACATGGATCCCAGTGCCACTGTAGCCACCACCAAGATCCAAAAGACTGAGGCTGAAGATCTAGAAGAGGGGGAGCACCTATTCCACTCATAGATGTGGGTGAAGGGTTCTCTGCTGTAGTTCATTATCGACAACGGGAGCCAAAAGAACCTCATTTCAGCAGAGGTCATGAAGTGGTTGGGCCTACTGACTACAAAACATCCACAACCGTACACCATTGGGTGGCTTCACCAAGGAAGAGATCTTCGCATCAGCCAGTAGTGTCGCCTCCGCTACAACATCAAGCCCTTCATGGATGAGGTATTGTGTGATGTTGCTCCTCTTGAAGTTTGTGATGTATTATTAGGACAACCATACTTATGGAAGTGGTATGTTGTATATGATTCTAGACCTTGCTCTATTATTATTTCTTTGGGTACTAAGTTATACAGGATACCGGAGGTAGCCCCACCTACCACCATCTCTTTGATATCTGCTAAGAAATGCAGTAAGGTCATCTCCCAAACTGAGAAATTTGTTTTCTTTCTAATTTGCTCTCAAAGTAAGGGGAAGGTCATAGCCACATCCATGGCCCCTGGGAAGGGTTCCTCCAAGAAGCAGAAGCAGGTGGATGCAGTCGTGGAAGAATACAGGGACATCTTCTCCTCACCCACAGGGGTACCCTTGCATTGTCAGGTCAAGCATTCAATCGATCTGACTCCCGAAGCACCTCTACCCAATGGTCCGATATATTGTCGCTCCATTATAGAAAATGAAGAGATCAAGTAGAAAATCTAGGAGTTGCTACATAAATGGCACATCCGACAAAGTTCCTCGCCTTATGGGAGCCCGATTGTACTGGTACAAAAGTGGACAAAACTTGGAGGCTTTGCATTTATTATCAGGAATTAAACAAAATCACTATTAGGAATAGGTATCTAATCCCATGGATTGATGACCTGTTAGACCAACTCAAGGGGGGCAAGTATTTCAGAAAGATCGATTTGAAGTCTGGTTATTGCCAGGCTCCAATAGAGCCCACGGATGTATGGAAGACTTCCTTTAAATCCAAGGAGGACCTTTTTGAATGGTTGGTTATGCCCTTTGGTTTTACAAATGCCCCTGCTACTTTTATGAGGCTAATGGATGACATATTGCGGCCCTTAACCAACTTGTTCATGGTGGTTTATCTAGATGACATCCTCATCTTCAGCAAGAGTTGGGAAGAACACTTGTAACACATTCGATAGGTCCTTCAAACCCTTCGACAACCCAAACTGTGTGACAACTTGGACAAATGCACCTTTGGCATGAGCTAGGTCCAATACTTGGGGTACACCATAGATGACCATGGCATGCATGTGGACCCAACCAAGATCCAGGTCATTTGGGATTGGCCAGCCCCGACCACTCTAACGGAGCTTCGCAGCTTTTGGATGTTGCAAATTTTAATCGGAGGACCATGTTGGGATTCTCCCATATCACTTGGACTTTGAGTCAGATTACTAAGGGCAGGGCGAAAGAAATTTTTTCTTGGTCTGAGTCCCAACAGAAGTTGTTCGTTGAGTTGAAGCACTGCCTTTGCTCTGCACTGATACTCACATTGCGAGACCTGCAACAACCATTTGAAATCGAGACAAACACCTAAGACTATGTTATTGGTGTAGTCCTTACCCAGTACATGCATCCAATGGCAAATCATAGTGAGACACTTTTTGATACAATTCGGAAGTACCCCACCTATGATAAAGAAATGTATTCCTTCGTGCAAGCTTGCTGACAGTGGAAGCACTAAATTTCGGGGAAGGAGACGATCATCCACACCAATCACTGACCTCTTCAGTTTATACAAAAATAAGGAAAGTTGTAGAATGATTTACATCATAAATGGTCTACATATCTGCAACAATTCCACTTTAACATTAAACACAAAAGGGGTAGCACCAATCATGTTGCAAACTACCTCATCCGGCCGCTAGTTGCAACACTAACTACTCTTCTCAGCTCTTGTGGTCACGAGACCTCTGGATGGCCGCAACTATACAAAAATGATCCAGAGTTCGCCTCCACATACCAAATGATAGTATATGGGAAGAAAATTCCTGATTTCCACCTCCAGGACGCATTATTATGCTACCTTGGCCACATTTGTATTCCTTCAGGCAAGTGTGCCAAATTGATTTGGGAGGCGCACTACAATCGGATTGCAGAACACTTTGGGGTGGAGAAAAATGTGGTTGTACTACAAGAGTACTTCTATTCACCTAAACTTCGACTGGATGTTGGTACATATATCAGATCCTGCACTGCTTGCGCCATCACCAAGCCATCCATCAAGAAGCAAGGCTTGTACACCCCTCTTCCTACTCCCAGCCAACCATGCGAATCCATCTCCATGGACTATATGTAAGGCCTCCCTTCTACCAAACATGGGAATGACTGTGTATTTGTGGTCGTGGACAGATTTTCTAAGATGGCTATATTGGCAGTGTGCATGAAGAGTATCATAGCAGAGGAAACTACCAAACTTTTCTTTGAATGAGTATGGGTACATTTTGGGATCCCGCAGACCATTATATTAGATCAGGATAACAGGTTCTTAAGCACATTCTGGTCAAGCCTCTGGAAACTATTGGACACCAAGCTCACCAAGTCGAATGCCTTCCATCACCAGACTGATGTCCAGATGGAGGTCATCAACAAGATGATCATACACATACTCAACATGTACAACTCCAAGCATCCTAGAACCTAGATGAGAGTCTTCCATATGTGCAACATAGTTATAATAGAGCTCTCCATAGCTCAACTAGTCGCAGTCCCTTTCAAGTGGGTCTAGGATTTCAACCATTGTGTTTGATTGATGTTGCCATGTCTTAGGGGACTACACAGTCAAAATCCATACATGTATCATCTGAGGCAGATAAAGCGACCAGATTTTTCGAATGCATCTAGCACATCCACGAGTAGGTTCACAACATCCTGGAGAAGTCAAATGCCAAGTACAAGAAACGACATAATCAACATTGGGTGCCACACAAGTTTCAAGTGGGCGACAAAGTCTGGTTGCATTTGTAGAAATAATACCTTATCGGAGCCCATCAGAAGCTCAGACCACTCTAATATGGTTCTTACACCTTAGCAAGGCTGTGGGAGAAAATTCTTTTGAGCTAAACATTCCCCCATTCCTTGGTCTGCAACCAGTGTTCAATGTGGACCATCTTCGACCATACTTCCCACCATTACTGG
The DNA here is from genome assembly GCA_031772625.1 of Pinus tabuliformis. Taxonomy (NCBI): domain Eukaryota; kingdom Viridiplantae; phylum Streptophyta; class Pinopsida; order Pinales; family Pinaceae; genus Pinus; species Pinus tabuliformis. Next base: position 538,208,615 of record CM062807.1, on the reverse strand, counting down.
ACACATCAGACATTGCATAACAACTCACACCAATAGAGTTAAATCCAGACTGCATGCAACAGGACACAACTGATTGGATTATGGACACATAGGTCAATAACACTCGCTAGTAGAAGATCCAACTATATTAAGTTGTCAAATCTGGCCAACTCCTGCACCAAGGCAAGAGGCTCACCATGGACCAAGTTCAACAGAAATTTCCTCACCTCATGGAGGCTTTGCACGCAATGGGGACCATTGCTTCCTAAGGGGGGAGGAATGATCCAGGTGGATATTGGTGTCCATCCACCTATTCCACCTAGATCTCCAACCGATTTCAATTGTTTCCTTGTTTATTTCAACATGTACTATTTTTATAATTTTTTCGGGTCCTGAACTTCTGAACCAGTTTTGACCCCCTAAACGACATTTTTTTAGGTCCATAGTAGGTCCATAATCATAGGAAAGGTCCTATATAAAAACCTGTAGCACTCGAAGATACCTCTCCAACAAGGTATCGTACTCACCAAATGGAGCTAATATGACCAAGTTATGACCCCCAGAAGTTGGCTGCCCAACTCACCCCAACGGGACCCATAAACTCTTGGCGTTTCATCTCCTTGGGTTAGGGTTTTGGTTGTTTAGGGTTTTATCATATTTTTCAATAATAAATAGGCCCTTAAGCCTCATTGTAACAGAGTTCAGAGGCATGTAGCCACGACATCTCTTCTTAGAGATAAGCTACCATCATCAGAGCTAGTCTTATTTCCATTTAGTTTGTAAGCATATTTCAGTATTTGATATTAATGAAATGAATTGTTATTTGTGCTACATATTTGTATTTATGATTATATATGTAATTTGTTGTGTTCCTATTTAAATTTGGATCACATGGGGATTAGAACTTAGTATGTTTGCCTTTGTCTTCATGGGCTTTGTCCCACTTCAAGACTAGGTCACCTATACTGATTCATTTTTCCTTGTAGACGTCTTGCCAAACCACCTCTTGATACAACACTAGTGAAGATAAAATTTCTCTTTAGCTTTTTGTCTTCCTTGCTGCAGCTTGCGGAAGGTGTCTATCCTACTCTGAACCAATAAGCATGTCTTGTCTTAGGATTCTTGTGAAAGTTGAAAGGTAGACAAATAGATGTTCAAGGGTAGGATGGATTCTTTTCCATACACCAGTGTAATATTCCTAATTAGCCATGGCTAATTGGAATATTCGACTTTGTTCGATTTTTTCCTTCTATAGTTATTTGTAAATAAAAAGTGAGGAAGGGGGACATAACTCACTTTTAGAATAAAAAGTCACTTCCTAGTAGCACAACGTTGTGACTTAAAGGGGAGCCAAGGAGGCCAAAAGGGGATGCAGAAATGGAGCCCACGCAAACACATGGAAGAACTGCACAGGAGGAAAGGAACATGTGGCAAGAGGGGAATCACACAGGAGGAGGTGAGCCTTGGGATTAAGAGAGGCAAAGGCTATAAAATAGAAAGGAGCCCCCTAATTTTGATCATTCTGGTTATGAGCATTTGTGATAGTCATTTCGACTTAGAGCACGCTGGCTGTTTAGCTAGTTTGTAGCATTGTTTAGTGCATTGAGTGTCTTCGTTCGGAGATCTCACCCTTAGCCCTTGGGGACTTTGAGTGCCTGCTCAGGCAAGGTGTTTCCATTGGAATTCCAGTAGTAGTTTCATCAGCATTTCAGCAGCAGTTTCATCAGCGTCTTTGAAGAACTGTGTAGAACCCCAAGGGGGTGATTTTCGGGGGTCGGCCATTTCAAAAAAGCTTTCTGGGTTTTTCTAGGTTACTTGAGTAGAGTCTGATTCTAGAGTTTCAGCCTTTTCTGAGGGGGGGAGCAGCCCCAAATCCTCATTCGATTTCTAGTAGTAGCAGTAGCACAACAGTTTTCCAGCTGCTGGGACGCAGATTAGTGTGAGGCCATTCCTTTGTTATTCTGAGTGTATTTCTTCACTTTCCTTGTGCAAGTTGAGGTGACATCCTTCTAATCACCTCTGTACTCATTCCTTTACTCAGTATAATAAAATGGCTTAGCATTTCTTGTGTAACTGCTTATATTTCTGGTTTACATTAATATATGTTGTTCCACTGTTATTTTTTCACTTCTGGGTTATTATATCATTTGCACATATTTGGTTGGAGATTTTGCTGGGATTTTAGGAATATTTTGGGTTAGGGATATTGCAGTGGTATCAGAGCATAGATCTCGCTCAGCTTGTGGAGCTAGCAATCTATGACACCGAGGGAAAAAACCTATATCTATTACAGAGGTCAGAGATACAGAGACGTTGGGTGTAGGTTGGAGAACACTTATGGAGAGGGAGACTGTGTTCTGGTGGTGGACGTAGAACAGGAGGAGCTTGTGGTGGACGCGGAGTAGGAGGATCCAATGGCAGATGATGACGGGAAGAGATTTGCAGATATGCTCCTCAAATCCATGCCGGATCTGTCGAGGCAGATTAAGGTGATGGGGTAGAGATTCATGGCAGTAGAGGCTAGACAACGTGAGAGCCCACGGGTTTTTCAGGTTGGTGAGGGATAGGGCGCATCCCACCATTTTCCAGAGCAGTGTGATACTGTGTAGCAGGTGGCCTCACATGCCCCTACATGCTCTACCATGCCCACTTTCTTAAGATCTGACACGGGGGCCATAACCCAGCAGGAGGCAGACCTCAGACATATGGGCGATTATTTTGCAGAGTACTAGGCCTATGGGTAGGACTTCAGGGAAGCCCTCTCATTCAAAGATTTTGTTTAGCTCCAGTAGGATAGTAGACGACCATCACAGAGGGTACCGACATTACCATGATGGTGACACCCACCGTGCATTGAGTAGATTCCACTTGCCTACATTTGATGGTTCATCAAATAGTTTGGCAAAGTCTTGGGTGGAGAAGCTGGACATTTATTTCCAACTTAACCAGATGTCAGAGACAGAGGCCATCAAGGTGGCAACATTGTATTTGGATGGTGACGCCTAGGATTGATGGTTTCATGGGATGGTTACACTAGGGCACTCCACAGTGACAACATATGCCGAGTTTACTAGGAGACTGATTGAGCGATTTGATCAGAGGGATCTAGAGCAGCATTTTGTTGAGCTGACAAGGCTCAAACAGACAGGGAGCCCAGAGACCTACATTGCAGATTTCTTGGTAGTCTCTGTGATGGTGCCAAACCTATCCACGACATAGAGGGTCTATATGTATGTTGAGGTGTTAGCAGAGCCACTTCGGGGTTTAGTCTTATCCACTAGACCAGCCACACTCCAGGACGCTATCAGCAGGACCCGAGACTTATAGGATGTCTTGCCCAGGACCTGGACACCTTACACCCAGAGACAGACTTTCCAGTCTAGGGGGAAGGATGTGAGGATTCCACCTCCAAAGGGGAATCCAGGACGAGTACAGCTTGACGATGATGCCAGGAGGGAGCTGAAGAAGAAGCAGTTGTGCTTCACTTGTCAAGAGCCATGGGCACCAGGACATAGATGTGTTGTTGGTAAAGCACATTTTATTAAGGTATTCTCCAAGAGCAGTGGAGAGGAGGATGATGAGGATGATGTGGAGGCAAGAGATAGCCATGTCGTACAGGGTCCTTTGCCACCACCACCGCCAGCAATAGGTGGTGCATCTTTTGCACCCACTGGAGTGGCCCTTGCAGCATTGTAAGGAGTTCCCAAGTATCTGACGCTACGCATACGAGGGACAGTACGTGTCCAGAGAGTATCAGTTTTGGTTGACAATGCGGCAACCCACAACTTCATTGATGCCCAATTGGTTGAGCGGAGAGGTATACAGACAGAGAGCTTTGATGGGTTTTCAGTCTTGGTCCCAGGAGATCAGACCATGACGTGTGCTCATTATGTTCCAGAGCTTTCAATGACGATGAGCACCTACACATTAACTGACCACTTTTTCGTGGTCGATATTCCGAAAACTAACATGATACTGGGTGTTCAGTGGCTTATCACTCTAGGGAAGGTCACGACAGATTGGAAGACCCTGGAGATGAAGTGGGATGATGAGAAGATAGGGAGGCATGAGAAGATACAGGGACATCACACATATCCACCTCAGACTATTTCGGCTCATCGGATGGAGGCAGTCTTTTGAAAGGGAGACATAGAGTGAGCAGCAGTTCTATGCCAAACTCTCCAAGTGTGAGTTTGGGTTGATGGAGATGTTGTATCTAGGACACATCATAGGGGTGGATGGAGTGAGGGTCCACGAGGAGAAGATCAGGGCCATCAGAGAATGGCCAGAGCTGAGAAACGTGACGGAACTTTGAGGATTCATTGTTATTTGTACTTACTACGGAAAGTTCATCAAAGGTTTCTCACAGTTTGCTACACCCCTGAAAAATTTGGCAAGGAAGGGGGCTTTTAGTTGGTCGGATACAGCGCAGCGAGACTTTGATAGGCTTAAGGAGGTTATGAGCAGCTGCCCAGTGCTTGCATTTCCAGATTTCACGCAGCCATTTGTTTTGGAGTGTGACACATTGGGAGAGGGGATTGGTGTAGTATTGATGCAGGGAGGTCACCCTATAGCCTTTGAGAGCTAGAAGCTCCTTCCGCATGAGAGATTGTATTCCATATGCGACAAGGAGATGTTGGCCATAATGCATGCATTGGCTAAGTACCAGTAGTATTTGGTGGGTAACAGGTTCAAGTTGAGGACTGATCACAACAGCCTCAAGTTCTTTTTGGAGCAGAAGCAGCTACAAGAGAGGCAACAGAAGTGGATAAGTAAGATCCAAGCATATGACTTTGTCATTGATTATGTCAAGGGTAAGAACAACGTCGTAGTAGATGCCCTTTCATGTAAACCAGCCACGTTGTCTCTTATGAGCTTGGATATAGATTGGAGGGCTCGACTCTTAGTAGAGTACTCCAAGGAAAGGTTTGCATGTGAGGTTCTGGATGGGCAGGTGGCAGATGACAGGTACAGGGTGGTCAATGAGATCATCTATTACAGGGATTAGATCTTCTTGACTAAGGGGTCTCAACTCAAGAAAAAGATACTCCAGGCATCACATGATTCACCTTTGGCAGGACATCAGGGGTTTACCAAAACCTACAGGGCCATTAGAGAGAGGTTCTCATGGAAGGGCCTCAAGGAGGATGTACTCTAGCACATCCAGGAGTGCGATGTTTGCCAGTGGAACAAGGGAGAGATGAGCCATCCCGCAGGTTTATTGCAGCCTCTTCCCATTCCGAAGGGGAACTGGGAGAGTATTTCGATGGACTTCATCACAGGGTTGCCCATGGTACAAGGCAACGATTGTATCTTTGTCATCGTTGATCGACTGACAAAGTACGCACATTTTTTTGCCATATCTGCACACTATACAGCAGCACAGGTGGCCAAGTTGTTCTTTAGAGAGATCTTTAGGCTACACGGTCTTCCTAAGACCATCATCAGTGACAGGGACAACTGTTTCATGGGTGGGTTTTGGCAGGAGCTTTTATAGTTGGTGGGGACGGGGTTAACACCGAGTACCAGTTATCACCCACAGACAAATGGGCAGACAGAGATAGTTAACAAGTGGCTGGAGGGCTACTTGCATAACTATGTTAGTGGGCAGTAGCAAGCATGGCTGGGGGAGTACTGCCACAATACTTCACATCACATGTCCATTGGTATGTCACCATTCTATGCCTTATATGGGTATCATCCTTTATCTTTTGTTGACGTGATGTTTGGTGATAGCAGGGCTCCTAGAGCTAAGATTTGTATCCAAGAGAGTCAGGATATCCTCTAGCTCTCAAGGATAACATGGCTACAGCACAGAACCAGCAGAAGCTGTATGTCGTCAGGGGTCAGGTGGAGAGGTAGTTCAAGGTAGGGGACATGGTCTACCTATGATTACAGCCATACTGACAGTTGTCACTGAAGTAAAAGGGGGCTGAGAAGCTTAAGCCCCGCTTTTATGGGCCATACATGGTGATACGCAGGATTGGACAAGTTTCATATGAGTTGGAGCTCCCCAAGGCAGCAAGATTCATAACATGTTTCATGTATCATGCTTGAAGAAGGCATTGGGGCAGCAGGTGACAGTGACAGATGAGCTACCACCCATGGATGATGAGGGGCATTTGGTATTGCAGCCGAAGGCTATCATTGATACCAGGGAGAGGCAGCTGCGGAGCAGGATGGTCCAGGAATTCTTAGTGAGGTGGAAGAATTTACCGGATGAGGATGCCACTTGGGAGAGTGAGTAGATCTTACAGCATCCATCACTTCAGTTGCTTGAGGACAAGCAACTTTTTGCCGGGGGAGACTGTAATATTCCTAATTAGCCATGGCTAATTGGAATATTTGATTTTGTTCGATTTTTGCCTTCTATAGTTATTTGTAAATAAAAAGTGAGGAAGGGGGACATAACTCACTTTTAGAATAAAAAGTCACTTCCTAGTAGCACAACATTGTGACTTAAAGGGGAGCCAAGGGGGCCAAAAGGGGATGCAGAAATGGAGCCCATGCAGACACATGGAGGAACTGCGCAGGAGAAAAGGGACACGTGGCAAGAGGGGAATCACACAGGAGGAGGTGGGCCTTGGGATTAAGAGAGGCAAAGGCTATAAAAGAGAAAGGAGCCCCCTCATTTTGATCATTCCAGTTATGAGAATTTGTGATAGTCATTTCGACTTAGAGCACGCTGGTTGTTTAGCTAGTTTGCAGCATTGTTTAGTGCATTGAGTGTCTCCGTTCGAATATCTCACCCTTAGCCCCGACGGACTCCGAGTGCCTGATTGGGTGAGTTATTTCCATTGGCATTCCAGCAGCAGTTTCATCAGCATTTCAGTAGCAGTTTCATCAGCGTCTTTAAAGAACTGCGCAGAACCCCAAGGGGGTGATTTTCGAGGGTCGGTCATTTCAGAAAAGCTTTCTGGGTTTTTCTGGGTTTCTTGAGTAGAGTCCAATTCTAGATTTTTAGCGTTTTTTGAGGAGGGGAGCACCCCCAAATCCTCATTCGATTTCCAGCAGCAGTAGTAGCATGGCAGTTTTCCAGCAGCTGGGACGCAAATCAGCGTGAGGCCATTCCTTTGTTATTCTAAGTGTATTTCTTCACTTGCCTTGTGAAAGTCAAGGTGACATCCTTCTGATCACCTCTGTACTCATTCCTTTACTCAGTATAATAAAATGGCTTAGCATTTCTTGCTGCATTTCTTGTGTAACTGCTTATATTTCTGGCTTACATTATTATATGCTATTCCACTATTATTTTATCACTTCTGGGTTATTATATCATTTGCACATATTTGGTTGATGATTTTGCTGGAGTTTGAGGAATATTCCAGGTTAGGGATATTACAACCAGGAAGCAGGGGGACATATTCATATAAGGTTTAGGTGTGACTCAGTCAACCCATAGGGCATTCACCAAAGCAGAGTGCCAGTTCCTCTGTTCAAAGAAAAAAATATCCTTGATAATGTGGATAAGGTTCTTATTGGTGGTCCACTCAGCAAGACCATTTCCCTACAGATAGTAATTAGATGAATGTTTCAATATAATACCATTTCCCAATGCAAAGTAATATAATCGTAATGATGAAAAGTACGTTTCATTATAAAAAACAAGTGAAGTTGGAACGCCAAACCTGGTAATGCTATTATGTTTGAGGAAGTTGATGACTTCCTGATTGTTCATTTTCTTAAGTGGAACAACATTTTTCCACAACATAAAGTAATCTATGGCAGTAAGAATATAATGTGTTTCTTCAATGAGTGTGGAAAAATATCACCTATAACATCTATTGTACTGGCTGCAACTCCCTCCAAAATTTTGGCCTGCATCTAATTTTTTAGCCTTGGTTTTTTCTTTGATGTTTTCAAACACTCGGGCTCATCCCATGAGCTCATATCGAGTCTTTTCACCCTCTTCGCTTGACCGTTCACCGGACATCCTTTAGCTTATTGGTCACAATGTCATGATTGCAATAATGTTCTGGCTATGTTGAAGGTCTATCTTTGTGTGTACAATTTGTGTTTGCTATGTAAGTATTTGTCGCACTCACACACGAAGTTTCATGAAATGTCACGCAAGTGTCGTCGCAGTCATTCAACGATCTATCTCTAGTGTCGCAGTTGTTGCTCGCACCCATTGGTCAGTCACACTGAACATGTTGTCTTCTTGGTTCGAGGTGTCTTGTCGTCAAGTCATGGTGAGTGTGTGTTCGCAAGGTCATGCATGCACAAGTTCACTCTCTCACACACTTAGTCATTTTGCTAAAACTCTGTCGACAGGACCACCCTCCCATAGACAGACCTCCGCTGAGCTGCACCCTGTAGTCTCAGACCTCAGTGATCATGTACTGCTGCCTAGAATTGCGTAGAGCTTGAAGCTGCATCCCAGGAAGTCTACACTGTGAAATCCTAGAATAGACCTAACTGATTGTCACCCAAAATAGTGCAGAAGTTCCTTAGCAGACCATCTCAATCTGCATTGCCTGCAAGAAAATCTATCAAGCTTCCCACTAGTCAACCAGAGAGTTTGACTGAGCAGTGACCCTGAGCTTCACTCCTCCAAACAATTACACAGAATTTTTTATCATGCCTACCTCCAATGACTGAACATATTCCGTAGACATGAAGGACAAGCACCTGGTGCCTGTCACTGCACTATCCCCAAAATTTTCATAGTTTTGTTAGCCAATCTTCCTATCAGCCAACCTATTGCTCCTCCTAAAGACTGTGCAGTTTTCTTGGGCTATCCTCCAGCTTATTAACACCCCACTCAACCCAAAAATTGCACAAAGATGTCATGTAGGCTAGGCTCCCAATTCTACGCAGTTTTGGCCAACAAGTTCTCGTAGCTTGCTGCTAGCCTCCCTAGAGAAATTGTGCATTTTTCACTTCTAATGTCCTCTGTGCTACCTGCACTTCCTCCCTCAAAATTTTCACAGCTCTGCTCTTCAGTCGAGCCAAATCTTGCAGATGGTCACTATTGTTCCAAGTTGCTCATCCCAGCCTCCTAGTGACCTCTACACAATTTTCCTTGACAGTGCCCATGTGCCCGCTTCCCAGCCTGAAATGTGCTTTGCACATTTTCAAAGCCTTGTCCTCTCTCCCAGTCAATCGCACCTGAAAATGAAAGATCATGCATCATGGTAGACTATGAGATTTTTGGATTTGATGTCATCTCATCACGAGTGATTGCAGATACAGGTACATGGATGAGACATGGCACGACGCCAAATAGGATGAACAAGTAGTGCATGCTAGGAAACTTGTTGGCGAATGGATGAACACATGAATCATTACAAGTACCAACGAAGGGGATACATGCACGTGCAACATCAAGCGAACACCAAGACCATCAATGACTCTGTACCAAAAGCACACTCATCACTCAGCAGCACTGTAGCTTGACACGGACGCCACCATCAGCATGAACATACCAACACTATCATGTCGAGTCATGTCATGAGTCATCTCAGCCACATCACTACTGTGGGCCATACTATTGTAATGAATGTAATGTAATGTGGAAGTCCAAGAGACCCACATGTAAAGTTAAAGAGTCATGTAAAGTTGAAGAGTCATGTAAGTCAAATAGTCATGAGGGAAGTTGAACAGTCATAAGGGTCAGTTTCACCCTTCGCTATATATACCCCTCATTTATACATGCAACAAACTTTTCACATTGGCTCCTCCCACATAGCCTTGAGAGTTTGTAATCTTTTCTTTGAGGAGCGAGTCGTGGCTCCAATGCCCCGCTATCAGGGTTAGTGATGTAATGGTGTACAGATGTGTCTTGAAACTTTCACTTAATTCAAAAGCTTGTTAACAGACCATCACATTTTCATACATATATTGTATTCGTTTGTAATACTATTATTTGGATGCTTGTAATGCATGTTTGTTTAACCTGTATTAAGACAATTGAACTGTTTATGTTGTTTTAGTACCTATGCTATTGGAAATGTGTTATATCAGTTGTTAACATTGTCTTGTCCGTGTGGAATATTCCATCAGACAATCGACATATTCAGTCTCATAATCTTGTTATAACGACCGTTGCACTCATGTGGACTATTCCGTTGGGTGTTGTACGTACTATCTGTTCACTTTGTGTTTGTGACTGCCGCATCCATGTGGACTACTTCACCAAGATTTGTACATTTCCTAATGTGTTGTGTGTCTCTAACAGAATTGGGACTATTCCATTTCAACTTGAGGCTCACCTTCACCCTCTCCCCTTGCAATGAACGAACCTTGACACAAGCGACGCTAAGCACTCACCAGGCACACGAACCTCATTGTTCAAAGACTAAGTAAACCACTCTCATGCACTGACAAGTAAGAACTAAGGCATATCTTTAAGATAATGGAAACCGGGCCATCATACCGAATGGGAATCCTACACAAAACAATGTGAGGTAGAGTTGGGACTTCATACCGGGGAGATCCCCTGAATATTGGTGGGTCCAACATTGTTAACATTTCTGGCACTAGAAGGAGGGTCAGATGACAAGCTGAGCCTGTCAAATATGGTTTCAATCTCTTACCAAATGGATAATACACAATTCATGGTCTCGGGGTATTTCTCTCATTTCTTTCTTAATCAACTATTAATCCTCGATGAGCTTCTTGATAACTTGTCCTTGTCAAAGTTTGACGATGAGGACAGAACGTCCGTAACCATGCACATTTCTGATTTTCTTCATTTCTACGAATCTCATGAAATTGATAGTGAAGAGCTTGTTTGCGTAATTTTCTACGTCACCCTGAAGGTCAGGCTAATTAGTGGTTGTTTGGTGCGGGATCCCCCAAGGGAAGCTTTGGGGCTTAAAGCCCAAATTTTGACTAAATCCGATGTAAAGACTCTGCATTTTGTGGGCATAGAGCACGAGCTTGTAAATGATTCATAGGGTTGTCCGCCCTCATTTTTTTAATGTAATGTCAGCTTTAGAGATCTACCCATGGTCCCTAGACCATGGGATTGTATAGATAGAGCAAGGCTCTCAGTTGTAAAGAAGTAAGTAATAGATGGAGAATTGAGTCTTATCTAATTGTAGAGTTGAGTCGTTGGGTCGTAGAGTAGAAGGAGGCTCTGCAGCTGACTGTGCAGGGTAGGTTGAGTTTATAACCAATTGAAGCATTAATAAAGAGAAGTTCTATACCATTCCGATATATTTAATTATTGTTTTCTGCATTGCATGTATTGGGTATAAATTACATTTCTGTTGTTTATATGATGCGCGAACTTATATGATTGTGTTGACTAAATGAATATAAGATAAAGTATTTGTTTACGTGAAGTTAACTAACAATTATAAGAAGATAAGTAAGATCCATGGGGTAACTTGATGAAATAGCGCAGATCGTTGCCTTAGTAGCGCAAAAGCACCTCAGCCCCTGGTTAGGGCTGCGCAAGGGCAATTATAACAAATCGCGAAGGTCTCGTAGGTCAGGACAATGCGCGAAGTGACCTGCGTGAAGTATTCACAGTTGGACTAAATTGACCCCTCAGACATCTCAAGGGTGTGGAAACTTGGTTCCAACATCCCCCCATACTGCTTCGGGTGAGACGTCAGTCCACACTCTGTAAGCTATTGCCGAAAGGGCCAGTAGTGTAGGGATTTATTTGGCTAATTAACTCTGAACCTAGGTCAGGCCCCCTCAAGCCAACAAATGGTTCCATTGTCGGGACCGGAATCTGCATAGAGATGTCTGATGTTGTATCATTGGAATCCAACTAAGAAGGAAATTGAAGGTTGGTTGGACAGGAGGATTCACAAGTTCGCGGTACAGGAGAACAGGAATCTACGACTAACAAAAGAAGAGTGGTTAGATTGCTACCTGTACACAGAAATCCACGAGATCTTTTTTGCATATTTCCCTACCAAGTTGTACTAGTGGATCGTGAAGCTAGCAGATAGCCAAGGAACGTGGAAGCTCAACAATCCTATTATGTGGACCCCAGAGTTGGTGCGTATATTGGAAGGATTAGAGGATAAGATTGCGCACGCTGTTGATCACTGGCTCAATCGGATTATAGGAGGATTCATTACTGGGTTCATGGTAGATACTTCAATCAGCTATAGTGAGGTGGAGCAACGCTTTCTCAAAGGACCGCGAGGTAAGTACGTAAAGTCTTTGAATACTTGGATTAAAATGCTATTGTGTGAAAAGAGGGTTATGCAATTACCTTGATGTTCGAAGCTACGCGAAGCGGAAAAACCTACAGAAATAAAGGAAGTAAGGGACCAGAGAATAGCCCTTTGATTTCACCTCTGCGAGGGGACAAGGGAGAGCTCGCAAAGGTCTCTACGTGAAGTGCGATACATTTGATAAGGCAGAGGATTCTGCACATACCACCCCCACCCACACCATCACTTCCATCTTCACCCGTACCACCTTCGTCACCACCACGAGTCAATATGGCAAGCACGATAAAATTGCCTGTGTTCAAGGGAGTAGGAAATGAGGATCCGAGCTAGTTTTGGTTCGTGATAAGAGCCATATAGGAAGCACAGGGAGTTATAGATGATAATATAAAGAAAGTGACACTGGTTAGCACCCTACAAGACCGCGCACTGACCTAGTATATTAAGCATTCTAATGACAACTTGAATGCGGGAATCGCAGATATCCAAATTGTGCTAAACAGGGAATTTAGTAGGTCAAATTCAGAAACATAGTCTATCATTGGATTCAAAGAGATTACGATGCTACTAGGTGAGACTCCTTGGGAGCTGGATCAGAGGTTGAAGTGTACGATTCGCGAAGCTAATATGAATCTGACGGATGGACAACATCATGAATGGTTTGTAGCATCACTAACGCGCCATTTGAGGAGTGTGCTATCACATCAAAAGTTAATGACTCACATAGAGGCCTTAGAGATCGCGATGAGGCTACATGAGAACCCGATGCAGGATCCTAACTTAGGAGTTCAACAGATCCACGCGCAGTTGAAAAACTTATGCCTTGAGATGCAGAGTCTGAAACAGGACAGGATAGCTCGCCCGGAAGCGCACGAAGACGTATGGTGCGTAAAATGCAAGGGTCAGGGTCATGATAAGGACCACTACCCAGTGTTCACAAATTACCTCACAGGAGGAGGACTGATGTCGTTAAGTCTGGAAGCACAAGCAGGACCTAGCGCGTAGCTTTCTTTGTGGTGCACGATTTGTTAAATAGGAGGGAAACATGCTATAGACAACTGCCATTTGTTACAAAACTATACTCAAAATTCACAGCAATTGTTTTGTAATTTTTGTAGATCGATTGGACACAATGAGCACACTTGTAGAACATATGAGCTGATGATGGATAGAACTCCCACCTATAGGGTTCAAGGTAAAATGCAACCCCTAGATCCGAATGCAGGAGTGGCATGAATAGGATTTCAGGGGTGCAGACGAGGCCGAGGTGGAGGAGGACCTGGAAGAGATCGCAGATAGTTGAAATGCTACAATTTTGGAGGGCCAGGACATTATGCCCGCGACTATACAAATCCAACACATCCATCATGTCTGTATTGTACCTTGTTTGATCATGAGACGAAGGATTGTCCTACGCTGATAGCTAGGATACGCAACAAGGGAGCGCTACCACCTCCCCCAACTCAGAACATACAGATGATGAGGCTTGAGCCACGCGAGGAAGATCTGAATGTGAACATTGTGCTCCGAAGTGGAATCGTGAAGGGAGAAAAGGAAAACAGCCTAAAGATAGTACTTGGGTTTGCAAGGCTCCGACGAAAGAAGCAGAGTTTGATTTGGAGCGTGCTAAGGAAACCTTCATGGAAGCTAAGAAGAGGTTCGTTGATGCCTCCACTTTAGGAAGAAAAGATAGACTGGAGTCGGAAATGGACCCATCTATGCTTACAACATTCTTAGAAACATGCATGAAGCTACTATGTGATAGTAAGGCTGTAAAGGGACTACAAGAACTCATTAAGAGATGCACTGGGACCACACAAGGAAAACCGCGTGTAGTCCGGAAGATTAGAGAGCATAAGACGAGAGTAAGAAGAGAAATGAGGTTAACCGCGTATATTAGAGAATATGAGATGGAAAAAGTAATTATGGATTTAGGATCAGACGCGAATGTTCTGCCGAAGCAGACATGGGAGCGCATGGGGAGGCATACACTGCATTGATCTCCTATTCAACTACGAATGGTGAACCAGTAGAAGATAATACCTATGGGCAATTGCAGGGAATCACTGTTAATATTGAGGGTGTGAGCGTGCTAGCCGACTTTGAAGTAATGGAGATTGTTGATGACAACAATCCCTATCCCGCACTCTTAGGAATTGATTGGGCCACTGACATGAACGGTGTGATTAATCTGAAGAAGCACAAAATTATTTTTGAAAAAAAGTCTTTGCATGTAGTTATACCTTAGGACCCTGTGGAAGGATCACATTATACAGAGCCGGTGCACAACTATGAAAGTGACGATGATTTGGACTGCATCTACAAAATAAATGCACGAGCGCAAGATTGCGTAAATCCCACTGCGGACGGACGGATCTCATGGGAGCACGAAAGCTCCTGTACGTCATATTCTGATGAGGAGATAGAGCGATGGCAGAACCGGTTACACAAGGTAACCACACTGAATTGTAATATGATGACAAGATCATTGCACTGTGTATTGAAAGAAGTAATGGACCTACCTTCTTATGATGGGTTAAGTGAGGTAGATATTTTCCTAGATAAGTTTGAAAGGGAGGTGCCAGAAAAGCAATGGTTGCAGGCTTTGAATTGGGTATTGCGTGCTATGCCTGCGAGGTGGTGGGGTATGCACAAAGGGAGCTTTGAAGACTGGAGCAAATGTAAGAGAATGATGCACAAACGGTTTGGGAACCTAGAGTACGATTGGTTGATAAATACAATGGACGTGATGGTCTACACGTGCATTTGTCTAGCTGGGTACAGGCATATGGCGAACAACCTGCGCAGATGCACATGAATGACAGAATGTGGAGAGAATGATCACGCAAAAGGTTGTCCATGCGGAAGCATTTAAAGAGGTGTGCAAAGTACTAAACAAGGTATGTAGTGCACAGCAAAGTGATTGGGACCTGCGCATACCAGAATTTTTATGGGCTTATAGGACAACTTGCAAGAAATTGATGAGACAAATGCCTTCTAGGCTAGCCTATGGAGCGAACGCTGTAATGCTGATGGAGTCTATCATGCCTAGTCCACGAATAGCAACGCCCATGGATATGATAGATTGTGGAGCCTCAGAAGAAGGGATCACACAGTTGGAAGAACTCGAAGAAGAACACTTGGGACCTGATGAAGAGATTCAACAGGGTGACCTTAGGCTCTAAGCACTCATGAATGAAAGAGCTCGGTTGAGGGAGAAAAGCGCCATGGTGGAAGCAGAAATTAGGAAGCATAAGGAAGGAATAAATAAGGAATTTCTTGATAGAAAGACCATACTAATAGAACAGGATGAGTGCGATTACATTGATAAACCCTACAGACTACCATTGGGATTTTATTGGTTTAATGCATTGGATGGGACCGTATGTTATTAGGGAAACCACTGATGGTGGCACGGTGCAGTTGATGAAGTTAAAAGATGAACTCTTTCCAGGAAAAGTGAATGGCAGTCGGTTGAAGCCATACATGGGTGGCCCAGCTATCTGACTAGCCAACTGAAGCACACTCTTAGCACTCCAGGCAACTGAAACAAGGTGCGGGACTATAACCAAGTACAGGGAAGTAGTTCAGATATCGCAGTCTCTGAACAATGCCTGCAGGAGGTACAACAGGCAGTTGCCGATCTTGTAGCGGTTCGGGCATAGTTGGGAGGTCTTTGCGTGAAGATCTCCGCACCGACAAAGTGAATCGAGGGTGAGTCACGATGTTTGTGTTGGGGGCCTGTTCGGTGCGAGATCACCCAAGGGAAGTCTTGGGGCTTAAAGCCCAGATTTTGACTAAATCCGATGTAAAGACTCCGCGTTTTGTGGGCGTGGAGCGTGAGCTTGTAAATGAGTCATAGGGTTGTCCGCCCTCATTTTTGTAATGTAATGTCGCTTCAGAGATCTACCCATGGTCTGCGAACCATGGGATTGTATAAATAGAGCGAGACTCTAAGTTGTAAAGAAGTAAGTAATAGATGGAGAATTGAGTCTTATCTAAGTGTAGAGACGAGTCGTTGGGTCGTAGAGTAGGAGGAGGCTCTGCAGCTGAGTGTGTAGAGGCCTAGTAGTCCGCAGCTAAGTGTGCGGACCCCTGCAACTGAGTGTGTAGGGCAGGTTGAGTCTGTAATCGATTGAAGCATTAATAAAGAGAAGTTTTATACCATTCTGGTGTATTTAATTATTGTTTTCTGCATTGAATGTATTGGGTATAAATTACATTTATGTTGTTTATACGATTATGTTGATTAAGTGAGTATAAGATAAATTATCTATTTACGCAAAGTTAACTAACAATTATAAGAAGATAAGTAAGATCCGTGGGGTAACTTGAGGAAATAGCATAGATCACTACCTTAGCAGTGAAAAAGCACCTAAGCCCCTGGTTAGGGCTACGCGAGGGCGATTATAATAGATCGCGAAGGTCTTGCAGGTCAGGACAGTGCGCGAAGTGACCTAGGCGAAGGTATTCACAGTTGTACTAAATTGACCCCTCAGACATCTCAAGGGTGCATAAACCTAGTTCCAACATCCCCCCATATTGCTTCGGGTGAGACCTCAGTCGGCGCTCCACGGGCTATTGCCGAAAGGGCCAGTAGTGTAGGGATTTATTTGGCTAATTAACTCTAAACCTAGGTCAGGCCCCCTCAAGCCAACAGTGGTGTCATACCTTACCACCTGCTTCCGTCCATTCCCTTCTTACTCTCCTTAAGGAGCTCCATCAAGCCTTTAATAAGTGTAACCACCAAGATGTCTATGAAAGAATCTCCCATTTAAGAATGAAGCCTAGTGAATCAGTTGAGGACTTTTCTACCTGCTTCCTTCACCTTTGTCATGAAATTCCTGAATGTTTTGTGGACCTTGACTTCATGAGCCAAGATTTGAAATGCTTGGTTCATGTTTCCCGACATAGTGAACCTCCTGATTTCCCTTCTCCCTTGAATCTTGTGGATCATGAGGCCCCTTAGTTTGAATAGGAGGAGCCCAACACCCCATTTTTTCCTTGTCCTCCTCCCTTTCTAGTAACAAAGCAAGTGTCCCCTCATAGTGGTCACAAAGTTAAGAAATATGTGCAACAGGTACCCCTTCACAATAGTCGCAAAGCTGAGAAATTTGCGCAACATTTTCCCAGCTTATCTTCTTAGTCGTCTCCCACTCCAAGGGAGGAAATTCCATAATGGCTTAGAAATCCTATGGAGAAGACTCATTCTTCCATTCCGCAAGAGGATTTCACCATTCATAACCTAAATCTTGAGTCTAATCTGCTCTACTATCCTCCATCATCTACAAGCCATGACTCCTTGTACCATGATCTGCGTGATCAATCTACTTCACAAGTTAGTTGTGTGCATTCTCTTGATTCTCAAGCTGTTGGCTCAAGTTGCAGTCATGTGCAAGGCAATCTCATTATAGAGGCGGAGGAGCAAGTAGGTGAATACACAATCAATTCCTCTTCTATGTTTGAAAATGGTTCACATCAAGACATTGAGCTTCCATTCTTGCTTGATTCTCAATCCGCTAATCTTGGTGAAAAATCATGCACAATTAATTCTTTCGAAAAACCTCCAATATTGGGTTGTCGTGACTCCCGTGCTTTCGTATTTTGTGATGAATGCCCAAGCACATCATGTGATCTGTTTTTCTCCCATGTACACTCTAACTCAGATATGGAATGTGCACCGGTCAAAGGAGATGTCCATATCGAAACTTCCTTTGCACCTCACTTACCATGTGTCCTACCATTCATAGTGCATCTACATGCAGTGGAGATACTCCCTGTTCTCTTACTTCTTGATCTGATGAGTTATCCCCTCAATCTATACCAAGCAATGAGGCTTTCCATGATGAGAATAGTCTCAACGCATAGAACTCTTCCCATTCATCATCATCTTATGTGTTGCATGAAGACAAATCATGAAGTCAGCTTGCTAGAGCTGGAAAATTTGATGAGGCCTATGACAGAGATGGCTGCCATCCTAAGAGAAGTTTTGAAATCAACAACAACAACCATCCTCAAGCACTGCATGATCTGGTTCACATGTCAAAATTCAAAGTTTCAATTTTGGAAAATTCCGGGACGTGCTAGGGAGTCGAGGAACTTCAACGTTCATTGATGGTTATGTCAGGACCTCACAAATATGGTAGGCCACTCAAACCGAATCAAATCCGGTTTCTCACACACAACCCATCTATCTGCATGGTTGCACTTGACATGGATCCCCGTGTAAAAAATATTTACTAGTCCGGGTGTGATATTTCAAAATTTCAAATTTTCACTAATGATCGAATCCACGAGTCTATTACAGTGTGTCTATCTTCATGCAATTCGCTTACATCCAATTAGGGTTGGGAGTGTCTGTATCCCATGCAATCATGGAACTGTGAAGTTGATCATCTCAAATACTATCTTTGTTTGGAATCATAATTATCAGATGTTCTCTCTTGTGATCATCTGCTTGGTCTTCTTGCGAATATTGCACTTAAAATCTGCCCACTCATCACACCAAAAATCTCCCAGTGTGATGATGAGTGCACAACCTATCATGCGAATCAAGTTCCTCTCATTTCACCACACCCCAACTGGCTTCACACAGTCATAGTGGTGGCATCATTCCTACATTCCTATGATGACCAAGATGCCTGCGTAATTTTTCACCTGTTGTAGGTGGGTGTCCTATCATATCTAGCGCACAATGAACTTAGTTCCATCATTCAGAGCATTTGTAAGATTGTTCAAAAAGCTTTTATGTCCATGTCAAACTGGGAATCCGACATCTCGACCAACTGGTTTGATCCTTCTTCTATCTTGGGTGGTTGTCATGCAGGTTATCATTTTCCCAATAGTACATCCAATGAAAATCGCTTTGTGCACTATGATCTTCATTTTGTAACATCTTTCTCCTCATACTTCTGTCAATTTGGTGAGGCACTTTAGCCTGTGCTGATGGCTATGGTAGGCTCTCACTATCTTGACATGAACTATGAGAATGATTAGATCTATCTATCCATACCATATTCCCATCTTGATCCCCTCTCTCGAATCAAGAATCCATCTTTTCAAAGATCACGAGTCTTTCAAAACATCCATCACGAATTTTATGATCCAATCGCTGAATGGTTCGAACAATATTACTTGGTGAGTTGTGTTGCAGGTAACAAGCTTCAGTCTTTCCTCACACTCACTAAGAAAATTGGTGCATAAGAACACACACTCGTAAGAGTCTTCTGAGGTTTTTTGAAAAAAAATATTCACCAAAGAGGTAAGCATGTGTGTTGGGTGGTTGTGACACATCTTTCTTCCCACAGGCGAGACCTTCTCTCTCATGTGCAAGTTTGTCAGGTTTTTGTATTTTCTATTGCACAGTATTTTTTATTTGTTTTAATCACTTGTATCTTTGTGGTTGCAGATCAGATAAGCCTATGGTGGCTTCACTGGAAAGTTCATTTCACATAACCCCAAATATTTATTGTACGAGTAGGAGTATCATTTGCTTTCTTGCTTGTCTTTGCTCTCTGGTGTGCATGTTTGTTTGCTTACTTGCTTTACTTGCTTGTTGTCTTTTCGCTTTACTTTGCTATTTTTTCTTCACTTTGTTTTGTTTGCTTAATATCATGCTATTTTTGCTTTTCCCAATAAGTGCTACCCTCTACTAAGTTCTAGCTTTTGAATGAGTATGTGGCTTAGATCCAAGGAGCCTTGTGACACTACAACACTTGGCCAGTCCTGTGTTCGTCTTCTATGTGCTTGGTTGTAACCTACGGCCGATGAAGTCTTGATAGAAACATGATCCATCTATAAGGGAAGCTCTGGTTTAACCATGAACCTATGTCCACACTGAGAAACACCATGCCTATACTTAGTCTTCTGATCTGTGTGTTCAAGCTCATCCAACTAGTAGAAACAGAGAAGGGTAAATCTAAATGAGCAAACCATTATTAGAGGTCTTACATGCTTCTCTGAAGGAACAACCTCTTATTCTCTCAATAAGTCGGGATCCCTCTTCTACCCCAAAAATAAATAAGTTCCTATGCACAGTCCTCTTTTAAAAAATATAAAGGCGAAAGAAGAGAAAGGCTTCCTGCGGAAAGAGGTGAAGCATGAAAATCCAAGGGGTACTGACCATGCTCACTCGTAGTGGAGAAATGCGTGTGTTCCTATGTGACTCCTCCTAGGAATTGTCCAGGCCTGCTGGTAGCGAAGAAACACTAGAGATGAAAACTTATACTTTGAAATTTTTCGTGAGCCAAATTACACTTCCTAATTTTGAAACATTGTGATCAAGATGAAGCTTATTTTTGTGCTTGATTGAGTTGGAAAAAGGTGAACCATGTTTATCCATGGGGTAAGTGGGGAAGCCGAAGCAACCTGCACAACGATTCAATACTCCCTAATAGACCAAGGCCCTATGCTTTCAATGGACCAAAACGGAGAAGCTGGTATTCAACTTGTGTGTCTCCAAGTGTTGTAGTGGCTACAACACCCTCCAAAATTTTGGCCTGCATCCAATTTCGAAGCCTTTTGTGGTTTTTTCTTTGATGTTTGCAAACACTCGGGCTCATCCCATGAGTTCATGTCGATTCTTTGCACCCTCTTTGCTTGACCATTCACCGGAAATCTTTTAGCATGTTGGTCACAATGTCATGCTTGTGGTCATGTTCTGGATATGTTGAAGGTCTATCTTCACGTGTACAATTTGTGTTCACTATGTAAGCATTTGTCGCATTCACACACAAATTTTCAGGTAATGTCATGCAAGTGTCTTGTCGTCGAGTCATGTTGAGTGTGTGTTCACCAGGTCATGCATGAACAAGTTCACTCGCTCACACACTTAGTCATTTTTTTAAATTCTATTGACATGACCATCCTCCCACAAATAGACCTCCGTTGAGTTGCACTGCGCAGTCTCAGCCCTCAGTGATCATGTATTGTTGCCCAAAATTATGAAGAGCTTGGAGTTGCCTCCCAGGTAGTTTGCACTGCGCAATCCTGGAATTGAATCGACTGACTATCACCTAAAACAATGCAGAAGTTCCTTAGCAAGCCATATCAATCTACGCTACCCACAAGTAAATCCATCAAGCTTCCCGCTAGTCAACTAGAGAGATTTATTGGGTAGTGACCCTAAGATTCACTCCTCCAAACAATTTCACAAAATTTTCCAGAATGCTTGCCTTCACTGACTGAATAAATTGCACAAACATGAAGGATAGGGCACTTGATGTCTGTCACTGCACTGTCCCTAAAATTTGCATAGTTCTGTTAGCCAGTCCCCCTATCAGCCAGCCTGCTACCCCTCCTGAAAACTGTGCAGTTTTATTTGGTTGTCCTCCAGTTGCTCGACACCCCACTCAACCTAGAAACTATGAAAATATGTTCGGCAAGCTAGCCTCCCAGTTCTGCGTAGTTTTGGCCAACAAGATCCCACAACTCGCTGCCAGCCTCCTCGAAGAATCAATGCAGTTTTCACTGCCAGTGTCCTCCTTGCTGCTTGCACTGCCTCCCTTGAAAATTTGCACAGTTCTACCCTTCAACTGAGCTAGATCCCACAAATGGTCACTATTGTTCTAGACTGCTCATCCCAGCCTCCCAGTGGCCTCTGCACAATTTTCCTCGATAGTGCTCTGGAACCCACATCTCGGCCTAAAATGTGATCTGCGTAGTTTCAGAGCCTTGTCCTCTCTCCCGGTCACTTCCACCCAAAATAGAAATATGATGGATCATGGTAGACTAGGAGATTTCTAGATTTGATGTTGTCTCGTCATGAGTGATTGCAGATACATGTACATCGATGAGACATGGCATGACAATGAATGAGATGAACAAGGAGTGCATGCTAGGAGACTTTTTCGCGAATGGATGAACACATGAAGCATGCAAAGTACCAGCGAAGAGGATACATGCACGTGCAACATCAAGCAAACACCAAGACCATCGAAGACTTTGCGCACCTTGTCATGCGAAGGTGAAGATATGATACACCAAGAGGAAACTCATCACTTAGTAGCACTGCAGCTCGACATGGACACCACCATCAACATGAACATACTAGCACTGTCATGTCAAGTCATTGCATGAGTCATCTCGGCCACATCACTACTATGGGCCATACTGTTGTAATGAATGTAATGTAACGTGGAAGTCCAAGAGACCCACATGTAAAGTTAAAGATTTGTGTAAAGTTGAAGATTCATGTAAGTCAAACAATCATGAGGGAAGTTGAATAGTCACAAGGGTTAGTTTCACCCTTGGCTATATATACCCCTCATTTGTACATGAAAATGACTTTTCACCTTGGCTCCTCCCACATAGCCTTGAGAGTCTGTAATATTTTCTTTGAAGAGCAAGCAATGGCTCCAATGCCCCTCTATCAGGGTTAGTGATGTAATGGTGTACAGATGTGTCTTAGAACTTTTGCTTAATTCAGAAGCCTGTTAATAGGCCAGCACATTTTCATAGATTTATTGTATTCATTTTTAAGAATATTCTTTGGATGCTTGTAATGCATGTTGCTTTAACTTGTATTAAGACAATTGAACTATTTCGGTTGTTTTAGTACATATGTTGTTGGAAATGTGTTGTATTAGTTGTTAACACTGTCTCGACCGTGTGGTCTATTCCGCTAGACACTCGACATATTCATTCTCGTAATCTTGTTATAACGACTGTCACACTCGTATTGACTATTCTGCTAGGTGTTGTACTTTCTATCTGTTCACTTTGTGTTTGTGACTTCCACATCCGTGTGGACTACTCCACCGGAAGCTGCACATGTCCTATTGTGTTGTGTGTCTCTAACAGAGTTGGGACTATTCCATTTTGACTTGAAAGTCACCTTCATGCTCTCCCTTTGCAGTGAAAGAACCTTGAAACAAGCAACACTAAGCACTCACCAAACACATGAGCCTCATTGTTCGAAGACTAAGTAAACCATTCTCATGCACTGACAAGCAAGAGCTAAGGCATATCTTTAAGATAATGGCAACCAGGCCATCATACCGGATGGGACTCCTACACCAAATGGTGTGAGGTCTATTTGGGACTCCATATTGGGGAGATCCCATGAATGTTGGCGAGTCCAACACCATCAACAACATCCAAACTTCATTGTTAAAATGGTTCTTCCATAGTGATAAGCTACAATGGGGTGACTGACTTCTTTCCTCAACCAACACACTTCTAACAAACTAGAAACTTGCGGGAATATGTGTGAGCATATTTGAATAATGTGGGCCAATAAAAACCAACCCACGTGACTTTGTCTGATGTAGTGTCACCCACGAAGTGCCCTCCAGTTGGTCCACCATGGAGGTCATGTAACACCTTTCATGGACCTTGTGCTTCCAAGCATTTGAACAGGACTCCATTATGGTGTTTTCTGAAAAGCACCCCATGCAATAACTCGTAATATAAATATTTTAATGTGATTTCCCTCTTTTTTCATGTGGAGAAGTGAGAGGGAATAGTGTTGTGCTCAAGATATCGGCACACATCTGTGTACCAAGAGTTTGAGATAGTAGTGGGGGGTGCTCACTCAACATTTTACATATCGATCTCTTGATCCCATCTGAATCGATCATCTTCTGTTGCATTCACCACTTCTGTTGCTAGCTAACATAGACCATGGCCCTTAATAGTGTGAACTAGTTTGAATTCTAGATCATACTCTTGTAAACCAGTCATCCAGTTCGCTCTTCTCTCACCCAACTCTTGTTGTACAAACAATAATCTGATTGTTGGGTGTGAAACAAAGACAATACAATGATTCTTCAAAAGATAGGGTCATAAGTGTTTCACCACCTTGTAGATTGCATAAGCATGTTTATTAATGGAGGGATAGTTGAATTCAAGTCCTTGTAGGTTGGCACTCATAAAAGATATCAACCACTCATCATTATGATCATCTTTCTCTGTAAGCACGATGACAAGAGAAGTATTAGAAGCAAAGGTGTAGAGAAGAAAATCCTTGTTGAAATTTGGGTTGTACAAGGCTGGTGCTTTTGTGATAGCTTGCTTGATATGGGAAAATGCATCTTTTTTCCATTTGTCCCACTTGTAAATTGCATCCTTCCTCACCATCTCATGCATAAGTTTCACAATTTGAGCGTAATCAGAGATGAACTTGCAGAGAAAGTTTATCATTCCCATGAAGGATTGCATGGATTTCTTGTTTACTGGGAAGGGAATATGCATAATAGCCTTGACCCTTTCAAGGTCTACTTTAATCCCACTCTTCACTATGATATGGCCCAAGAGGTTTCCCTCAGACATTGCAAAAATGCTCTTCTTGGGAATAAGAGATATCCATTATTTTCGACAACACTCAAATATTTCTTTAGGTGGCGTAGGTGGTTAGATCTCTTATTTGAAAACACCATGAAATCATCAAGATAAACCACCATACTCTAATCGATTACACGTGAAATGCGATGTCCATCACATGTTGGAAGGTTTCATTACCATTAACTAGCCCAAACGACATTCTCATGAAAGAAAACGTGCCCCACTTCATTCAAAATATGGTTTTAAGTCTGTCAAGCTCTGAGACCAAAACTTGGTTGTAGCCAGAAAATCCATCAAGTAAAGAAAACATTTCTGACCCTAATACTATATGTAATATCTACTCTATTGACGACATAGGATAATTATCTTTGTCCAAGGCATGATTGAGATTTTGGAAATCTACGCACAATCGTATTTCCTCAGAATTCTTCCTTATTGGTACCAGATTAGAAACCCACATTGAATGTCGCACTTTGTAAATGTTCTAAGAATCCAACAACTTCCTCAACTCTTTTTGAATCAGGGGCTCAAGCGTCAAATGTACCTTTCTCAACTTTTGCTGAAAAGGCTTGGCCCTTTCCTTTATTAGGATAACATGTTGGATTATTCAAGTGTCGTAAGTTTTGAGCTCATTATATGTCCACATTAAAATGTCCTGGTACTTCTTAAATAAGTGGATAAAGGCTTATATCTCTTAAGGTGTCAAATAAGTACCCAGATTAAAAAACTTCAGATCTTTCTCTATTCCAAGATTGATTTTCTCATGCGACAATGTTGAACTATGAGCTTTAACATTGATTGGTCCTCTAAAGTGATTTTGCAAGTCATACAACTTCTCTAGTGATACCATGCCCTTTGACATGGGGTTCTCCTTACTTTCGCAAGATACATCTTGCAACGCTTTGTCTTGAACATCTTCATCAATGGCTACATCTTTGAATACATCAGTGTTTTCCATGAAATGCAGTATTTGTTGGTCATCATTAAAAACGCGTAAATTAGTGACATTATCAACGATGGATGGGTTATAAATAATTTCAATAGAAAAACCATCCCTAAGCAATGACAACCTAGCAACAATATTTTCTAACTCATCGGCAACTACGTTACACATTCTAGGAATATATACAATATTGAAAGCTTGGAATTGAGAAATAAAATGCCATACCTCTTGCTGATAACTTTTCAAATTAGGTGACATACAATGTATAATATTTTTAGCCTATCGTATGACGATATCAAATTCATCTATTACTTTAAGAACCCCAACTTTGAGGTCAATGGCTTTTTGTAAGCCCATGATGAGTGCTTCATATTCAACAATATTGTTAGTGCACTCAAATTCCAAGCGACTAGAGATTAGGTGTTTTCTCTATCGCGAGTCTATTAAAATACGACCAACTCCAGAGCCCTCCTGTGTCTTAGAACCGTCAAAATACAAAATCCAAACATCAGAAATGCAAGATTTATTCCCTAATCTAATACTACTACTATCTATTGTAAATACATTGATTTCCGCTAGTTGGACTAGGAAGGAGATCCAATTTTGTGTTTGGTGGGACTGGGGAAGGCCGAGAAATTTCCAAAAATTAGATTTATGAAGGCAACTGACTCGTTCTTTCCCTAGAAGGATGTGACAGTGTGCTTCATGTAAGGTTCTAATTCCACCTAGATTTGGTTATTCATGCCCTTATATGGAATCCATAAATGTGACTAGTCGCTAGCAAAATACCCCTGTAATTTTCTCGACCAATCTCTACTCAACAATACACCATAGGCTTCTGGGACGTCCAAAATTAATATGTTTATGCATTGGTGAACTCATTGATCATATGATAGGCGAATAAGAACATTCATGAGTTCACCAACAACTAAGAAAAGAGACTTGTCCAATTGAATAATCTGTGCATTTGTCTTATCCCATTTAGCATTTATTTTCTTAGCTACAGACAATGGCATTACATTTATGGACGCACCAGAATCAACTAAGAAATTATGTACATTGTATTTAAAAATTTAGAATGTCAATAAAAATGGAGGACATAGTGTGTTAGCTTCTAATGTTAATGAATTAAGAACAGATTCCAAGGAACCAAAAGACTTACAGATCCCTTCTATGAAGTAGCATTATTACCTAAGGAAGGTTGGTTAAGAGCTCAGACAAGCAGTTCTTGCTGGCTTGTGATCCTTGTAAGTTTGAAGATTGAAATATCAGTGAGATCTTTTCTCATGTCTTCGAATATATTATAATTAAGCATAGTGGGCATCTTCGAAGTGTCTGGAGGAGTGAATTTATTTGAAACTTTTGGAATAATGGACTTGCTTTTGTTATTGGTAGAAGTGTTTTTCATTGAATCAGTATTTCCATGCTTACCTTGATGTGCTGAGCTGAGTTGATAGGTGGTTTAATTTTTCTTCCCAAGTGTTCTTTCAATTTATGCCTTATTAACTCTTGTTTGGAAACTAGAACTTGGGTTCTCAACTTATATTGACTATTTTTCTTTTGAGTTAGGGCCTCACTTAGTGGCAGTTCTTTGAAATATTTATTTTTAGCTGTGAATACACAACTAAAAGCATTCATTACATGCCTAACACTCGTAGTATCTTCAGCCACATCGATTTCTTCCTTTTCTTCCGTTAGCTCAGTTTGCTCGTCTCAAAGTACTCTGTCAATGATGTGTTCAACCAAAGAATTCATGTTGTGATTCCACTGTGGGTATGCATTTTCTGAATGATATTCTTGATGAAAAGAACAATATTGGTCCATACCCATGATTTTGACATCCAGCACGACGTTCGAGCTTTATATAAACTTAGATGGTTGATTGCTTCTATTACTGGGGTTGGTAGCCCTTCCCAGGAAGTTAAACTTTGTGGGATTGCTATGGACTATGGTCTCGCTTGACCTCTATTTTAAATCTTCAAGC
Source organism: Pinus tabuliformis (assembly GCA_031772625.1). Lineage (NCBI taxonomy): Eukaryota > Viridiplantae > Streptophyta > Pinopsida > Pinales > Pinaceae > Pinus > Pinus tabuliformis. Next base: position 538,181,287 of record CM062807.1, on the reverse strand, counting down.
TCATTGGACAAAGACTTGTTGGTATGGATGAGGGTTTCAAGATTAGTTGCTTATTTATCCTTAGCCTTGCTTGAAGCAAGATGATACCTTTTACCCATGTAATTGGAGTCTTTTGATGGTTCATCATTGACAATGATTCCAATTATGTGCAAGTCCTTTTCAACCGCAATGGCTTCTTTGTAATTTTCAACCAAATTTTCTTTCATAGTTTGCTTGAAGAACTATGCAAGCCTTATTGGTAAGGCAGAAATGTAGTAATCAATTATGATGGAGTCATGAGGTTTTGTATTTGTAGGAAAATTGTTCAATATGCAATTGAACCTCTGATTAAAATATTTAACCTTTTATTTATGCTCCATCCTCAAAATTCCCAACTCTTTGGCTGGGGTTTTATCATCGATGAACTTTTCAAGGAACACATTTTTAAACCCTTTCTAATTTTGAATTGAATTTGGAGGAACACTATGGTACCATACAACTGTTCTACTGTCTAAGGTACAAGGAAGAGGTATACATGCAACATCATCGTAACATACCTCGAGCATCTGTAGGTGTAGTTATAATTTGTCCACATGGTCTACCGCTTTGACTGATCTATCAGGGTCATACTTCATTAGCATCTTTTCTGGGTGTCTTGGCATGTTGTGTAAAATAACCGGTAGAGAAAGTGGTCCTTAAGACATCTAATCTAGATCTTGGTCTGCCGTGTCTTCATCTTTGTGCTCCTCCTCTTCTTTAGAATATGAGGGATCTTCCTCCTCCTCTTCGTAACCAACTAACCCGCAGAAAGTGTCCTCTGAGAGCACAACGTTGTTTCTATCACTCATGTTAAAAGATGGAGGTTTCTTTGGTTACTCTATGTTTTCTGGAGTCTCTGCTAAGTCTTCAAGGGTGGCGAGAACCAGATCTTCGGCTGTAGAGACCACTATCCCAATAGGAGTGGTTTCTTTTTCTTTGGAAAATAAGGAAGATTATGTACTCCAGGGATCAATCCAATAGCCTTTGCAAAGTGATGGGTTATAGACCGGATGGTCTAGATGTGCCAGTAAGATATTTCATAAGTTTCTTTAGGACTGGGCTGAGAAGATCCGCAAGCTTCAGGAATATGAGTAGGGGAGGTGCTAGGAATTTTTTTGCCTTGATCAGAAGAAGTATAATGAGGGTGGGTAGAGTTATTAGCCATAAAAATCTCATTGCCCTCCTTCTAGCACCATAAATGTTGACAGTACTGGACCTACCAACGTTTAAAAGGGTCTCCCCGATATGTGGTTCCAATTATATCTCACACCATTTAGGATAGGAGCCCCATCTGGAATACAACCAAGTTACTATTTTCTTAAAGGTTTTCCTTGGCTCTAGCTATCATCAAGAGAGAGGATCGCATATGTTCCTTCGAAAAATAAAGTAGGTGTGCTTAGTGAGTGTTTGATTGTAGGTGTGTCAAGGTTCTTCTACTCTGGAGGAAAGAGAAAGTGAGACTCTAAGAGAGGTAATATTACCACCCTATCAAAGACACACATAAACAAGAAAAATATATCTAACATCCGATGGAATAGTCCACAAAAATGTGATGGTCATTGCAACCATTACAACACATTCTCAATATGGTAAGCACTAAAATAACCAAAATAGTTCAACTGCTTTAGTATAGGTGAAAACAATCATGAATCATAAACATTCATAGAACAATATTAAATATTCATAATCCATTCATGAAGAACATGTTGGCCATCATGGTTCATATATTAAGTAAAAGTTCCATGAAACATGTATACATCAAATACCACTAGCTCCAATAGTGGAGCATTGGAGCCACTACTTTCTCCCCAAAAGAACTAGCTTGTCCCTCTGATGCCTTGTGGGAGAAGCTAAGGTGAAAATTCCTCTTCTTTTAGAATGAGGGTGTATATATAACAAATGGGGTGATCCTTCACCTTCTTTGTGACTCTTGGACTACCCTCATGACTGTTTGACTTCCATATGACTTTTCGACTTTTACAAGACTCTTTACATTCTGTACATGTCCTTTGGAATTCCACTTTACAATAAATTTCAAATAAGAATTTACAATAATCCATAGAACGATGTGGCGTATGATGATTCATGACATGACACCGATGACATGGACTGCATGATGACATGGAAATATCAAGCCATTCTTGTTGTTGCTTTCTTTGTGTCTTCTTGAGAATGATCTCTTTTCCACCTCCATATGGCTTAGAGATGAGGAGTCTTCAATTTTATCAGGTATTGAGTTGTGGTGGCAAACTGATATCCCTTTGCTTTGTCCTGATTTATTAACTTGTATCTTCAGCTACAGATGTGTCTTATAGCATGATTTCTTTCTCCATCTCCTTCTTCATCATCTTTTCATAGCATGATATAGTACCTGCATCTGGAATTCACTCATGACAAGATGACATTAGTCCATTAAAACCCCTAGTCTAAGATGTTGCATGACGATCCACTAACTAAGATGGAACTGGGTAGAAGGTTGAGGGAGTGGTTCAGTGACTGCACAATTGTGCAGCTCATGAAATCAAGGGCTAGGTCTAGGCCTTGAGACCATGCAATGCATAATTCCAATAGTTGAGGGATACAAGGAGCCAGGCTGAGGACCTGAGGACTGAAATTTCCCACTGCGTAGGGTTGGAAGGACATGGAGGCCAAGTGATTATGAAATTACGCAGTTCAAGATCTCAAGGGCTAGGCTTAAGGATTGATACTATGCAATGCGCAGTTCAGTCTTGGCTGGAGGGAAGGATTGCATAGTTTTGGAGCTCATGGGATGGGCTTGAAAACTGAGATTGTGCAGTGTGCAGTTATAGGAGATAATAACTGTGCATTGCACAATTCCAATAGGAAGGATTTCTACTTGAGGGCTGAGACTACATAATGCACAGTTTAGGAAGGCTAGATGAGGCTAGGTTGCTTAGTCAGGGATTGTTCTAGATTTGACTAAGTGTGGGATCCATGAAGCTGATGTGAACAGTGATAAGACTTGATTGTGATAACACACTTAGAACACTTGATGACACAACATAGATCACCCAAAACAAATGAAAAATATACTTTCCTCAATGTGACAACTTTGTGACAGGCTTACACAAAGTGTGACACCAAAGATACACTTTGCGACGACCATGATGACACTTGTGTGATAGTGCTTGAAACTTTGTAAATGAGTGCAACACATGTTTACATGATAAGACCAACTTATTTACACAAAGATTACCCCTTGAAACCACCGAAACTAGATTTTGTGCACTGGGCGACACTTGACATGCTTAAAGACGACACGTTGATCTTGCAAATAAGACAAATACACTTAGATAGAACACATGCAATAACTCTTAATTCTTGTGATGACGATATGCAAAGTCAAATTAGGCTCCAAAATTTGGGTAAAGGCCAAAATTTTGGAGGGTGTTATAGCAGCGACAACAACACACAAATAAAATTCTAAGCTAATTCATGTAATACCTCACCTTTCTTGGCCCCCCTAAACCAAATCTAATCCGATAGACATTAACCATCATCATCACTCATTATCATCATACTATGTATATATATTACTAATAAAGTTAAGGGAGGCCATGAAATTTTAAAATCTAACTTTAAGAATGGGTTTCAATGTTTTAACATAATCAAATTTATTTTTCAATGTGTAAATCTCCATTTTTACACCATATAATTTGTTTTTTAAAGTTGGTTAATCAATACAAATTTTCATATAAAATAAAATAAAATAAAATTATATATATAAAGTTATATAAATCTGTGTATCAAAATAAAAACCTCATAAAAATAAAAATAATATTAAATTGAAAATATAAATATATTTTTTCTTTTACGATGGTATCAAATTACCTCTTTAAAACTAAAGTCAAAACAATCAACTCATCCACCACATAAGAAAAAAAATTCAATCCTAATTTCTTGTTTTGAATTTTCATAAATAATTTCTTGTTTTGAATTTTCATAAATAAAAATACTTCATAAAAACCCACATATCCTTTAGTTATAAAATCACAAAAATGTGTACACAAATCGCACACATATCATTAAAAAAAACACTTTTATGAAATAATAACAACATAAAAATCCCTCACTTTAACATAAAACTCCCTTACTTTAATATTATATGTAAGAGAAAATATTTAATACTAAAATATTGTTTATTAAAACTCCCTCACTTTAATATTATATGTAAGAGAAAATATTTAATACTAAAATATTGTTTATTAAAACTCCCTCACTTTAATATTATATGTAAGAGAAATATTTAATACTAAAATATTGTTCTGAATGAACATAGAACTTATTTTCCTCTCCTGGTCAATGCCCTTAAATCCATTTCTTTTATATAAAACTACCTAATGGTATCTAAGATTCCACTTAAAAGTCAAATAATCGATATCTAAAACATATGTCATGGTCAAAAACTTTATTCAAAATGCATGGCGCCCAAAAACTTCATTTTCATTATTTTCCCCTCTTTTCCCTTTTACCATATTCTAGGGTACTAAAACTTGACATCTTATAAAGCTCTTAATAAAAAATCCGATATAAAGCTCTTATATAATGGGTGGTAAAACTTTCCAGATATTTAAGTGGGTTAAATACATTAAAAAAATAATAATACTTTTCCTTCATTACTTTCAAAATCCAAAAAACATATCAATCTTACTAAAACCACCCTAATATCTAATTAAATAATTTTTATATTTAATAATAAAATTTTAAAATTATCATATTATTTATTCATATTATTAAAATCATATAAGTTTTACTAAAAACGATCACAATATCTCATTAAATAATGTTTATATTTAATAATATAAATTTTAAAATCATCATATTATTTATTCATACTATTCAAATCATAACAATATTACCAAAACCATCATAATATCTCATTAAATAATGTTTATATTTAATAATAAAATTTTAAAATTGACATAAAATTTTAAAAGAAAATCTTTATATTTGATAAAGTAGTTTTTAAAACTATGATTTTATATATTCATACTATTTTATTTTATAGAGAAGTCTTGTGATGTTATTATCTTATTTATTTATAAGAAAAATTTTATATTTATATATAGTTTTTTATTCAAGTGGAAATTATGTTTTTAGAAAAATTGTAAATTCATATATGAAATAGAAAAAATAAATCCTTATCAAAGAGTAAGGATTTGCATAAATTTTTGGTGGGTAATAATACTGCCCTTCTAAAAATGAGAGTGTCATGCAACTGTTTGTTATGTGAAATATGTATTGATAAGCTAAGGCTTTTGATTTATATTTTTGCTATCCATTTCACCAACATACCTTTCATCTTCTCTACTTGTTAGCTAATAAAATATATATTAAAAAGGGAAAAATAAATTCATCATTGAAAAAGGATGAATAAAAGCACAACCACTAGGCTTCACTCAATTAACCTCTGACGTATTACTTGTGTTCATGGTATATTAAACAATACCCTTAATTTGACTACATATTGGAAAATACATCTCAAAATCACATTATTTAACTCCCTACCAATAAAAACCCAATAAACCTTCCCAATTTGAAAAACCCATACTTTTACTAGATATTGTAGGTATCCACTTTTTAATTAACATTTATTTTTCCATTAACTTTGAGCTCCATTTTTTATACCTGCCAATATAAAAACATATTACCCCTATTATATGCTCAATATATTATGTCATTTTCTCAATATATACCCCAATATGAATGCACATGGTATAGTATTGCTCCCATTAAAACCCCTGAGCACAAGCGTCTTATGGAGCTACTACCAATAAAATATAGTTAGAAATAAGTTAAATAATCACTTAAACTATATGTGTTTATCAAACCACAAATAGAAGCACAACTTAAACTATATATGCATTACTTTCCATTTTTTGAATAATTTACCTTCTCTGTTTATTATATCGATGTTTTTTAATATATCGATGTTTTTTAATTATATTCATGAATGAACACTAGTAGCATCTTAAATTCAATCTGGCTGACTATTTCCTTTGTTGTTTATGGCAAACCCTAGAATTCAAACACATACGTATCTACAAACCACTTGAGAGGAAAGCAAAAAAAAAAAAAGGTTAAAACCATGTAAGGTGAGTAATCATGATCACGTATATACAACCACTATCTACTACTAATTCAACTTACTATCACTGTTCCAAGTCCACACGATTCTTTGAGACGGGGCTTCAAATCTTGGCTGTAGAACTTACTGCACTCCAACATATCCCCCTCGGTCTTGAAAAGTTCCACCGGCAAGAGCGAGGGCTTGACTTCAACAATTTGGACATCGATACACAAAGGCCCCTTCTGTCCCTATGACGATCCTTGTAAATTTAACTTACAATCCTTTAACTTCTTTAAGCTTAACCAAAATAGCTTCAACATTATCCTCGATGTTGGCTAAGTCGATGTGAACCTCGACTCTTCCTCTTGCTTCTTGACCTCGTTCTTGAACAACAGCCAGAGATTGAACACTAGCGAGTGGGAGATGATGTCGAAGGCGTTGACTTAAGTCAACTTCAACCTGAAGAAGGCGTTGACTTAAGTCAACTTCAAGGTGAAGAAGACCGAGCCGGCATTGACATCTTTGTGGGACCTGCATTAGCTGCACAAATGTGATCCTTGTCCGGGGCTGCGGTTCCAGCAACCTTAGGATGAGCATTCGGACTTCGGAGGAAAACTGGGGCATACATGTAGCTGCTCTCAAATGTTGAGATTAAGGCTGATCCACAATGATGTACAAATAGCATTGCATGTTCTCTAGCAGATAGTTTATTAATGAGATTTCGACAGATTGACGATTAAGGTTAAAATAAGATATCAAATCTTTTATTCAGTAAAGATTTACAAATTAATTTTTTTAATTATAATAAGAAATATTTTGTTTATTTTCAAAGTTTAACGTATAACTCAAAACTAAATTAATAGCAATCAAATTACAAATTAATTATTAAAACAACTATAAATCAATTACTAGAGTCTTACATAAATAAAGACTAATAAAAATTTCAAAACTATTTTATATATTCATCTTACTTTATTTTATAGAGATATCTAGTGAAATTATCATGTTAACTACTCATAATAAAAGATTTTCAAAAATATCTTATTGTATATTCTGTTAGACCAGAGCATACATAATACACAGTGGATTTATACTCAGAGACCTAGACGGCAATATCAAAGAATAATTTTAGAGGCAGACAAATGGAGAAACAAGAAGATTACTCAGTTAGAAACAGCGGAGTAGATAAAACAATCATTGGAGAACAGATATCACTTTGCATTACATAACAGGCTTGGGCCTTCGCTTGCTTGCTTTCCTTGGCCAGAGAAATTACAAATTTATAGAGGCTGAAGAAGGATCTAAAATCCTGTATGTGATTCAGATGGAGATCTAGAAAGATTGAGAAACTAATGGTGGTGTGGAGATCTAGAAAGATCTGATCTAGAAGGATCTAGAATCCTGCGTGAATTTGGCTTTACACTTAACATTCTCCCACTTGAAGCCAAATAAGAGTCATCAAGTCACACCGAGTCCTACCATGCCTCTACATAAATCATGTTTATTTCGTGGTAGAATCTTAGTGAGCATATCAGCAGGGTTCCTATCTGTATGGATTTTTTCCAAGGATAAATGTTCTTCTTCCAACACATGCCCGATCCAATGGTACCTTAAGTCAATGTGCTTGGTTTTTGAATGAAATGCTGGGTTTTTCGCGAAGTGAATGGCACTCTGACTATCACATTATAACACATACTTGTCTTGCTTTAGTCCTATCTCTCCTAGGAATCGTTGCATCCACAACATCTCTTTACAAGCTTTTGTTGTAGCTATGTACTCTACTTCTGTTGTAGAGAGGGCTACTATTCTTTATAGCCTTGACACCCAAGATATTGCTGCACCTACAAATGTATACAAATAACCTGTAGTGGAATTTCTGGTATCCATATCTCCAGCCATATCTGCATCTGTAAATCCTTCAAGCACAGTCTCATCATGACCAAAACATAAACAATAATGACTGGTACCCTTGAGATACCTCAAAATCCATTTTACTTCTTGCCAGTGTTGTTTGCCTGGATTGGCAAGGAACCTACTCACTACTCCCACTGAATATGTAATGTCTGGTCGTGTGCATACCATGGCATACATCAAATTGCCAACTGCTAAAGCATAATGAATCTTGCTCATTTCTTCTTTCTCTTTGTCATCACTAGGACATAATTCAATACTTAGCTTGAAGTGGGCTGCAAGGGGTGTACCAACTGGCTTAGCATCCTTCATATTAAACCTGTCAAGCACCTTCTTGATATATTTTTCTTGTAACAGCCACAACCTTTCGTTTTTCCTGTCACGCATAATCCGCATGCCCAATATCTATTATGTTGGTCCCAAATCCTTCATTGCAAATTTGCTACCCAAATCTTTCTTCAACCTATTGATATTATTATTATCATGCCCAACAATCAACATGTCATCCACATATAACAATAATATGATATACTTTCCTTGATCATACCTCTTGATATAGACACAAAGGTCAGCTTCCAACCTCTAAAAACCATGTTCCAACATGAATGAATCAAATTTCTTGTATTGTCGAGGTGCCTGTTTCAACCCATAGAGACTCTTCTTCCACCTACAACAAGGCCTTCTTTTCCTTTTTCTATGAAGCCTTCTAGCTGCTCCATATAAATTTCTTCCTCCAATTCACCATGAAGGAATGCAATTTTTACATCTAACTGTTCACATTCTAGGTCTAAAGCAGCAACTAGACCAAGAATGACTCTAATGGATGACATTTTAACAACAGGTGAGAAAATTTCAGTGAAGTCAATACCTTCTTTTCAGGCAAAACCTTTCACCACCAGCCTTGCTTTATACCTCTCCTTCTTTTCATCACCTTCATGCTTAATCCTGTACACCCATTTGTTTTGTAGAGTCTTTATACCTTTTGGGAGGTTTACCAACTCCCAAGTTTTATTTTCTTGCAAAGAGTTCATTTCTTCTTCCATTGCTTTCTTCCATTCTTTAATGTGCTCAACTTTACAAGCTTCTTGAAAACAATTAGGTTCACCTTCATCAGTCAACAAAATATAGTTTGAAGGAGGATACCTATGTGAAGGCTGATGAGGCCTAGAAGATCTGTGAACCAACTGTGGTAGTGCATGATCAGGTTGAATCTCCTGTAAAGGTTCCTAAGATTCCTTCTTCTTGTTGTTCATAATTTTCCACTTGTTCTTCATGCTCCCGAATTTTCTGTTCATTTTCTTGTATTGGTGGTATGTTTTCATGCCGCTCTTCAAACCTGTCAATAGCCTTCTTGACCTCCAACTCACCTATAGTCTTCCTGAACATTTCTGACTCATTAAATATAATATCCCTGTTTCTAATAATTTTATGTTTCACTGGATCCCATAGACAATAACCAAAATCTTCATCTGCATATCCCAAAAGAATGCATTTCATATTTTTATCATCTAGCTTAGTCCTATTTTCTTTGGGAATATGTACAAATGCTTCACATCCAAAGATTTTCAAGTGAGAATAATTCAAATTCTTACCAGTCCAAACTTCTTCAGGGATATTGCCATCCAATGCAGTAGTTGGAGATCTATTTATGAGGTAGCAAGTAGTCATGATTGCTTCAGCCCAAAAATTCTTCTCCAAAACAGAATTGGACAACATACTTCACACCTTTTCGATAATGGTGTGATTCATCCTTTCTGCAACACCATTCTGTTGACGAGTACCAGGCACAGCCTTCTCATGCTTTATACCAAACCTGTTACAATATTCCTTAAATGAATTTGAGCAATATTCTCCACCATTATCTATTCTTAAACACTTCAGTAATTTGTTAGTATCTCTTTCAACAGCAACATGGAATTTTTTAAATATTCCAAACACTTCACTTTTATTTTCATAGGATATGCCCAAACCTTCCTGGATGCATCATCTATAAATGTTACAAAATATGATGCTCCTCCTAATGATTTGACGTTAACAGGCCCAAACACATCTGAGTGTACCAATTCTAACACATTTTTCTCTCTGTCATGGCCACCTCTAAGGAATGAAACCCTTCTTTGTCTACCATATATACAATGCTCACAAAGATCAAGATTGTAGGATTTCAAACTTGGCAATAAATTTTTACCAACAAGGATTTTTAAGCCTTTCTCGCTCATGTGAGCCAAACGCTTATGCCACAGATCTGCTGAATTTCCTTCTTTTGTGACAACATCCAAATTTTATTTTTCTATCAATGTCTTTAATATGTATAATTTTCCTGTCTTGGGTCCTTTGGCCATGACCAATGCTCCTTTGCTAATTTTCCAGCCTCCTTTTCCAAAGTTTGTCGAATAGCCTTCATCATCCAGTCGTCCCATAGAGATTAAACTCATGCGCATTTCTGGTACATGTTTGACCTGTTTCAACAATATATCTTGTCCATCTTTCATCTTGATCTGGACATCTCCCACTCCAACAATACTGCAAAAGTGATTATTCCCCAAATGCACTCTACCATAATCACCAGGATTATATGAAACAAAACTATCTTTGCATGGGGTTACATGGTGAGATGCCCCAGAATCAAGGATCCAATCAAAGCTACTGGTAGATGTATATACACATGCATCTTCTACTGAAACAGTAAACAACACACCACCATCTGTGGCTACAGCAGTAGTCTCACTTTCATTTGTGCTGGATGACTTGTGATTTGTATTGGACAGTCTCTGATCCTTTTTTCCTTTCTTCCAGAATCAACATTCTTTCTTCATGTGCTCGTGTTTGCCACAATGAAAGTAGATGATTTTGCCTTTCCTTGATTTTGATCAGCCTGTAGATCTTGATTGCCCTTGCCGGCCTCGATCCATTCTCCTACCATGATCAGCTAGAGCTAGAGCCTCTCCTCCCTAGTTTTCCGCAATTGACTTGCATCGTAGCTCCTCATTCATTAAACTGCTGCTGACATCATCAAACTTCAGGGTCCCTGTAGTTGCTGAAGTGCTCATAGCTACAATTAAATTTTCCCAACTGTCTGGCATAGAACACATCAGCAATATGGCTCTAATTTCATCATCTAAAATGATTTTAACAGAGGCAAGTTGATTAGTAATAAAATTAAATGCATTCAAGTGCTCAGCAACTGAAGCACCCTCCTTCATTTTGAGATTATGAAGCTTCTTCATCAAGAACACTTTGTTTGAGGCTGTGTTCTTCTCATATAGATCATAGAGCTTCTTCCATAATCCTTCTGCTGTCTTTTCTCTGGACACATTGAAATACACATTCTTTGCTAAATATCGGCAGATTGTTGCAATTGCCTTTCTATCTAGCTTATTCCACTTTTCATTTGTCATCGATGAGGGTTTCTTTGTTGTGCGCTCAATCGGCAAACACTGATCCTTTAAAATCAGTGTATCCTCCATCTGTGATTTCCATAGGGAAAAATTAGCCCCGTTCAACTTCTCCATATCTCTAACTGTTGTCTCCATTTTCAATCAAATTCATGCCCCAAAACACAAAACTCCACTTAAAAATAAAACTTTAATTATTACTCTTTAAAATTTAGTAATAATGATGTTCCTCCTTTTAAAATACCATTTTCAAAATTCCTGCTTCTTTTAAAAATATACTTTTCAAAATTCCAACATATAATTATATATGTTTCATAATAAAAATAAAAAACATATATAATGTTTTAACCTTTTCACATTTCACACATACATATGTTGGTTTGAGAAAAAACTTGACGTATACGTGCAAGCTTGATGTAAAAAAAAACTTACGAACACCATGTTTCAACTCTAATCTCCATGGATCTCCACTTTTCAAACTCTAGCAACACGTACGGATCTCCACATTTCAAACTCCAACAACACATTTCAACATAGGTCCACGACCTTGTTTTTCTTGAAGTAACTGTCTTTTAGTTCCAACATTCCTCAACTATTTCTTAGACAACTCCTTCAACAGCTCCAGGGGTAACACAGCTCTGATACCAGATGTTGGACTCACGATTGTCGTTACACCAAAACCTGCAGGTATTAGTAGACAGACACATCGCTAGATTTAAGCACATGCCACAAAACACACAGGGAGTGTTGACCTTCTACACCGCCATTTACTGGGAGCGCAACAATCTCCCCCCAACATGAATCAGGTGTGTTTCGAACTCGAGACCTTTAGCTCTAATACCACTTGTTGGAGTCATATTAACATAAATCAATTACAAGAGTCTTACATAAATAAAGACTAATAAAATTTTCAAAACTATCTTGTATATTCATCCTACTTTATGTAGTGAACTTATCATGTTAACTACTCATAATAAAAGATTTTAAAAAATATCATATTGTATATTCATATTATTTTATTTTAGAACAATCTTGTGAAATTATCATATAATCTACTTTTATTATTTCCATATCATCCGTTGAAATTTGTGAAAATAAACTATTAAATATCACATGGTTATAGAAATTTAAACTCAGCAAGATCACATTGACACTTCCTAACCGTTTGGCCAGCGTGATTAAAAACTATTTTTTTCAATTCAAAAATAAATTCTAAGATAATCATAGATAATGAAATTTGAATCCAGGGGAAGAGGTTATGATTAAATTCTCCTAACCACTGAAAACACACTCAATTGATTGATTAAAAACCAAACTTGAGCGAAAAACACATGAAAAACACTTCATTAAATGACTCATAAAGTAAATCTTTGGTAACCACCTAAGATACACTTAATTGACTTGATTCAAAACCAAACTTGAGCAAACACTTCATTAAATGAGAGAAAGTAAATAATTCAATACAGTCCCAAAAAGTATCTAAAGGTCACTGACAAAATTGGCAGAGAAATAATTCACCGGCTCTGTTGTCATCTTCGTTGAATTCATCTAAATTGAAGAATTGGTTTCCAACCATATAATAAAGTGCAGGTGCAAAAAGCAATTATTCTACCATGTTTGTAAGAAATGCTGTGAAAATCCTCGCTCAAGTTAATATATGTCTCAATGACCTCTTCCTTCTCCCTATAGATCCACTGACGGAAAAGAAGTTTGAGGAGGAGGAGAAGTAATGGGAGGCATTCACGAAAGCCACAGCTGCTTGTATTTCTCCCGCTGCATTAGATGTGGGGCAAGGAAGACGATGTACACTTTTTGGGAAATTGAGAAGAGTTGATTGGCCATTTTATTGGGCATTAACGAAGGCTGCAATTGCTGGTATATCTTTAGCCGCATTAGATGTGGGGGTAAAGAAGACCATGGTTTTTGGGAATTGGATATTACAATAATGTGGATTGTAGATTTTAAGAATATTTTATAGTTTAGTGTTATTCAAAGAATATTTTATTGAGAATTTTCAAATCCCAAGCAAGTCACCACATTGTGTACACTAGTTACTATTTCTAGAATACTAAGTAAATATTTCCAAATATACCATCAAACTAAATTAAGCATTTTCAAACACCAAACTATCATCTATAGATTAAAAAAGAGTTAAATCAAATATAATTTTTTTCTTGGATTCTCTTATTTCTGTTACCCTGGATTCTCTTATTTCTGTTACCCACTTTCTCATTTACAAAGGGGATGTCAAATTTCTCTACTACCCTTATTCTTTCTCTCTTTCTCCCCTCTATAGACCATATACCTAATTTCTCCATTGCCCTTAATCTTTCTCTCTTTCTCGACACTCTTTTCATTCGATTCTAATTGATGTACTTTATCATCCTCATCTAATCTCTCTCTTTCTCCCCCCTTATTCTTTCTCTCTTTCTCCCCTCTATAGACCATATACCTAATTTCTCCATTGCCCTTAATCTTTCTCTCTTTCTCGAAACTCTTTTCATTCGATTCTAATTGATGTACTTTATCATCCACATCTAATCTCTCTCTTTCTCCCCCCTGTATAGACCAGATACCTAATTTCTCCAGTGCCCTTAATCTTTCTCTCTTTCTCCACACTCCTTTCATTCGATTCTAATTGCTCTACTTTATCATCCTCATCTCGATGGGCTGGTTCCTCTATATCAAGAGCATCAGCTGTGCCGCTGCTAATTTGTTTTGTGGATAAATCTTGAGTTGCTCCCTCGGCTTGCCCTTCATGGTATCCTGCAGCCATTATCATTACCTCTTTGCCTGTTCAGAAGAATATAGGAGATTTTTTTAGGAGGATCCATTCACTGCCATGCCATTTCCATTGCCTGCAACAGTGGAATGATCAGGACTGAATTTTGTGAATGAAAGGAAACCAGAGATCCTTGAAGGAGTTTGTCGCCCCCTAAATGAGGCAGTGTTTGATCTTTAAAGCAATCTTTTTATAAATATGTGCAAATTGCGGATTGTGGACTTTATCACTGTAATGAAGTCACATCCCAATGAATTTTGGACAATCACAAACCCTATGGGGAAAATTATGCTACATATATTTTTGAAAGCATTTCTACATATGGATTACTATGCTTTGGTCTCTGTTGAAATCTTGGTTACGCATATATAGTTTAATTTATGGTTATATTTTTCACACATCAGTTTTAATATATTTTAATGGTTTAGTTGTAATATATTTTATGTTGGCATTATGATACATATGTTGTACTTGATGGCAACCCACTCATCTCAGATAATAAATTATAGTGTAGAGAAAAGTTCACGCACTTATATGCAGAGAAAAGTTTATTTCATGAAGAGAAAAGTTCACGCACTTTTACGTAGAGAAGAGTTTATTTCATGTAGAGAAAAAGTTCACGCACTTTCATGCAAGGAAAAGCACGTATATGTTAGAGAACTTACCTTTGGTCCATGGTAGTTAGTCCTTGGTATTTGAACCTATGAGGAAAAGCGCGTATATGTTGGAGAACTTACCTTTGGTCCATGGTAGTTAGTCCTTGGTATTTGAACCTATGAGGAAAAGCGCGTATATGTTGGAGAACTTACCTTTGGTCCATGGTAGTTAGTCCTTGGTACTTGAACCTATGGTTTTGGACCATGGTACCTCGTCAAAAGTGTTGATCTCATGCAATTTCATGGTTGGTTCATGGTATTAGTCCGACAGTTTTTGATCCTATGGTTTTGGCCCGTGGTATTGCATCCAAAAGTGTTGATCTCACGTACTTTCATGGTTGGTTCATGGTATTAGTCCAACAGTTTTTTGATCCTATGGTTTTGGCCCATGGTATTGTGAAAGGCCTAAGACTATAAAAGAGGAAGGAGATCATTTGGCAAAGCATCTTCTGAATTATCGAATATCTGATAAAGTGCTAGATCTGGAATATTGTGATTGGGTTTTGGTGTAGATCTGGATCTGAATGAAGAAGGAACCTGAGCGTAAGGAGAAGGATAAGTTCTATTGATGGGTCAAAATTTTAAGGCTGGAATAGTGGTATCTCTATATGATTTTGATCTGTGATATGTGGCATACGCTTGATCTATAAATCTAATAATCTGGGTCTGAATTATTGATGCATGTTTTATTTTACACATGTTATGATCTGGGTATGTCTGATGTAACAACTGCAAAGTTATAAGGAAATATTTGCAGATCTGTATGCGGGTTGGCTTTGGTGAAATCAGAGATTGATGATGCAAGTGTAGTTGATGGGTTTTTGATGTTCTTGGATCCAGTTTGAAAATTTATGAAAAGTGGTCCTTGAAAGAAAAGAAGTAGGGGGTTGTAGCTCCCTTCCAGGAGAGACTGGAAAACGAGAGAGAGTTGTAGCTCTCTGCAAGTTGCAGCCTGCGTACTGGTAAAGGACTGCACCAGTACAAAACCATTGTAAAAGGAGTTTCTAATTTGAAAGAAGATAGAGACATATTGCAGCAGGTGGTTTTCACCCACATTGGGTTTCCACCTTACATCTTGTGTTCTTTGGTGTGACTATCTGTTTTCTTTGTTCATGCTCATTATTTTATGGTACTGACATGCAAAAATAATTCAAAGAATAAATAAGGAAGATTTATTAAAAGAAATTGATAATATTGATTCACCCCCCCTCTCAGTATTATTTCCAACAATTGGTATCATAGCAGGTCCTTCAGAGAAGCTTGATCGCTTGAAGGAAGATCATTCATCATGAGCAACTACGAGAGGGAAGCATCAATCAGGCCACCAATTTTTGATGGGACAAACTTCAATTATTGGAAGGTAAGAGTTACTGCCTATCTTCAATCTTTGGTACAGAAGTTTGGGATATCATAGATACAGGCTACACTTTTCCTTCAGTTACTCCTACAGATACGACCGAAAAGAAGAAATATGAAACAAATGCTAAAGCAGTCAATACTCTGTTGGGATGCTTATCTCAAACAGAATTCGTGAAGGTTATGCAATATAAATCCGCAAAAGAAATATGGGACAAGATTGTCTTGAGCTACGAAGGAGATGAACAGGTAAAGCGTGCTAAACTTCAAACCCTCAGGATTCAGTATGAGAATCTCAGAATGTATAATGATGAAAGTGTGGCTAACTATTTCCTTCGGGTAGATGAGATTGTTAATTGCATGAAAAACTTGGGTGAAGAAATAAAAGAGGCTATTGTGGTTGAAAAAGTTCTAAGATCATTGTCCCCCAAGTTTGAATCTAAAGTGTCTGCAATAGAAGAAAAGGAAAATCTACGAATTCTTACTATGTCTCAGCTACATGGAATTCTAACTGCTTATGAAATGAGAAAGGGAGGTCCATCAGACAGAAGAGAAGCTGCTTTCAAGGCTTCAGGCAAAGGAGACTATTATGAAGCAAGTCACGTGCCAAAAGAAGAAGAAGAAGAAGAAGAATCAAATTTTGTCAGAAATCTTCAAAGGGGAATTGGAAGGTTCAGAGGTAAGTTACCTTTTAAATGCTTTGCTTGTGGAAGAGTAGGTCATTATGCTGCAAAATGTCCTCATAAGGATAAAGGAAAGGAACCTACTATATGGAACAAGAAACAGATTGCAAATAAGAAAAGCTACTACACTCATGAAGATAGTGATGGTCTATCAAATAGTGACAAAGATGAACGAGGTAATGACTATAAACTCTTAATGGCATTTGAAGATGATGATTACATGGATGCTATAGATGTGGATAGCTTTTGTGAAGAAATTTCTAGACTCAAGACATGTATAGAAGAAAAGAATAGGATCATTGATACTCTACAACTTCAAATTGATGAAAAAGAAAAATATCTTGAAAAGTTAGAAGGTGAAATTGTTGGTCTTAGAAAAGAGATTGAGAAAACAAAGGCTATTAATCTTAAGTTTGTCAAAGGATCTGAAACTCTAGATGAGATCATCGATGTACAACGCTCTCCTCTAAACAAGACAGGTCTGGGCTATAATGGAGAAACTTCTCAAGCATCCACCTCAAAGAGTTATCTTGATGCAACAAGAAGGAATGAGCAAAAGCACAATGGAGATCACCAAGTAAAGCAGAGACCAATTGCAAACAAAGACTATCAGGCAAATCAGGGGCAATCTGTCTTAAGGATGAACAAAATCTACAATCAGCCATAGGTAAAATCCTCTCAATTTGCTTCAAGAATGAATGACAATAGAAATTACAATCGTTTGACCGGAAGATTTGATAACCGTAGAAATTTCTTCAATGGACAATGCTTTTCTTGCCATAACTTTGGTCACAAAGCAGCTCAATGTGTTGCATATAAAACGATCATGACTAGAGAAGCTCAAAAACAAAGAAGTATGACCGGGATTACAAAAAGGACCTATAACAACTTTTCGGTTCTTGAAAATGAAGTTGAATGTTCTATTTGCAATAACTTTGGTCATGAAGATTCTGAATGCAGGAGTAGGTTTCAGCAAACAAAGGAACAAGCCTCAAGCACCAAAACATGGAGAATAAAGGAACCACAAACAGAAAGATGTGGGATAGCATTTTATGCAGAGGGACAGGAAAATCTATGGTACATTGACAGTGGATGTTCGAAGCATATGACAGGTGATAAAGAAAAACTTGAATCATATTCTACTCTAGAAAAAGGAAAGAAAGTTTCTTTTGGAAATGATACTCCTGCAACTATAAAAGGAAAAGGCACTGCTCAGTTAAAAGAAAAGGTCAAAGCTGGAAATGTTTTGTATGTTGATGGATTGAAACATAATCTTCTAAGTGTCAGCCAGATGTGTGATCAAAGAACCGAGGTGATATTCAGATCAAATGGATGTCTTGTTCGTGATCTTGATACAGGTAAAACAGTGATCAAAGGTAAAAGAACTCCAAACAATCTATACATATTTTAAGAAGGACAACAACAATGCTATCTGAGCAAGGATGATGAGCACTGGTTATGGCACCGGAGGTTGGGGCATCTAAGCTTTTCACAAATAAGGAAAGCATGCAAATATCAGGCAGTTCGTGGTCTTCCAGATATCAAAGTTCCAGACAACACCATATGCAAATCATGTCAGTTTGGAAAGCAAACCAGAACTACCTTTCCGGAAAAGGAAGGATCAGCTAACATGCCTCTTGAGCTAGTACATACAGATACATGTGGTCCATTCAGGAAAAGGACACCTCGAGGAGAAGAATACTTGATATTATTCATTGACGATTTCTCCAGGTTTGTCTGGTTAGGACTTATGAAGCACAAAGATGAAGCATTTGAAAAATTCAAATCCTTTAAAGCCTTGGTTGAAAATGAATCAGGATACAAAATTAAGTGTCTTAGATCCGACAAAGGTGGGGAGTTTACCTCAAATGAATTTTTCGATTTCTGTGAAGAACATGGGATAAGAAGAGAATTCTCTACAGCTAGAACTCCTCAGCAAAATGGAGTGGTGGAAAGAATGAACAGAACTATCCAACAAATGGCTCGTGCTATGCTTGATGAATCTGGAACTCCCGCAACTTTCTGGGGTGAAGCAGCACATGCTGCGGTTATTATTCTCAACAAAACAAATGTCCGAGTGAACAACACTCAAACCCCTCATGAGCTCTGGTATGGTGAGACTCCTTCGGTAAAGCACTTCAAAATCTTTGGGAGCAAATGCTATATTAAAAATACTGATGAGCAACTTGGCAAACTTGAACCTAGAGCAGATGAAGGCATCCTTCTTGGTTATTCTCCACACAGCAAAGCATACAAGTGCTATAATAAAAGACTTGGAAGAATTGTTGACAGCATTGATGTAGTGGTTGATGAGATACATTCCTAGGCAAGTAAATCATGAAGATATCGAAGAAGATGAAGGCCATCTTCAAAGACGGAATGATGAAGAAGAAGAACCTCAAGAAGAACCAGAGGAGCAGATAAGGATAGAAGAGAAGACTCCATCCATATATGTTCAGAAGAATCATCCAGAATCTCAGATTTTGGGACAGAAAGAAGCAGGTGTACAAACAAGAAGAACAATTGCAGAAGCTTCAAGCTATTTGGCATTACTCTCTTCCACTGAACCACAAAATGTGAAAGAGGCATGCAAAGATGAATGTTGGGTCAAAGCAATGGATGAAGAACTTGAGCAGATCGAAAAGAACAACACTTGGGAGCTGGTTCCTAGACCAAAGGATAAGAATGTTATAGGAACAAAATGGGTCTTCAAAAATAAATTGAATGAAAATGGAGAAGTAATTAGAAACAAGGCCAGACTTGTTTGTAAAGGGTATGCGCAACAAGAAGGAATAGATTTTGAAGAAACTTTTGCTCCTGTTGCAAGACTTGAGGCCATCCGAATGTTCCTTGCTCTCTCAAGATTTCAAAACTTCAAAGTATTTCAAATGGACGTGAAATCAACCTTTCTGAATGGAGACTTGGAAGAAGAAGTATACATTGAGCAGCTAGATGGTTTCATTCTTGGAAATGATCCAAATCTTGTATGCAGATTGAAAAAGGCTCTCTATGGCCTCAAACAAGCTCCAAGGGCTTGGTACTATCGTTTGGACAAATATCTTCATCAACAAGGTTTTTCAAAAGGATCAGCAGACAACAATCTTTATATAAAAGTTGAAAATGACAAATTGCTGATACTTGTTGTGTATGTAGATGACATTATCTTTGGCAGCAATGAAGAAGCTATGAGTCAAAGCTTTGCCTTGGTGATGCAGAAAGAATTCGAAATGTCCTTGCTGGGAGAACTGACATATTTTCTTGGTTTGCAAATCCAACAAAATGAAGGAGGGATCTTCTTGTCTCAAACCAAGTATCTCAAGCAGATTTTGAAGAAATATGGTATGGAAGAAGCAAAACCAGTATGTACACCCATGGTCACAGGATGTAACCTCAGTGAAAATGATGAATCAACAGTAGTGCATCAACCAACTTACAGATCTATGATTGGAAGTCTACTTTATTTGATAGGTACCCGACCAGACATCATGCATGCAGTGGGAATAGTTGGAAGATTTCAGGCAAATCCAAAGGAAACTCATCTTCAGGCAGTAAAGAGAATCTTCAAATATCTTCAAGGGACTCAAAACTATGGCTTATGGTATCCTAGAGATACAGATCTCACACTTCATGCTTATACAGATGCAGATTGGGCCGGAAGCGTGGATGACAGGAAAAGCACAAGTGGTGGTGCATTCTTTATGGGTTCCAGATTAGTACCTTGGTTCAGCAAGAAACAGAGTTCGATTGCCTTGTCTACAGCTAAAGAAGAATATGTTGCTGCTGCATCTTGCTGCACTCAACTCCTTTGGATGATGCAGACCTTGCAGGATTTTCAAATCACTTGTACACCACCCATCTCCATCTTATGTGATAATACAAGTGCAATCAGCATTTCAAAGAACCCAGTCATGCATTCAAAAACCAAGCACATACCAATCAAGTATCACTTTCTCCGGGAACAAGTGCTTGAACAAAAGGTCAAGTTGGAGTATGTTCCTTCTAAGGAACAGGTTGCTGATATACTCACCAAACCATTGCCTAGGGAGACCTTTGAATACCTCAGGCAAAAGCTGGGGGTTGTTGATGCATCATCTTGTTGTTGAATCTCTTCTGATTGTTGGTTGTACGCAAGGTTCATCTGAAGTATATGCGTACATGTGCTAGAGCATATCATGCATTGTTGGCATTATGGAGGAAGTACAAAAGGAGATCATGGATGCTGGTCTAAATATTGCTGCAATACGTCTCTATCTCTTTCATGGTCATGGATTATGGTTCTTCTTTGCAGATCTGGTTTATAGTCAGGGGGAGAATGTTCTTAGGGGGAGCATAACCCTTTGCCCTTGATGTCAAAGGGGGAGAGTGATTGGTTGTTGTTGCCATCAAGTCCAAAGGGGGAGATTGTTGGCATTATGATACATATGTTGTACTTGATGACAACCCACTCATCTCAGATAATAAATTATAGTGTAGAGAAAAGTTCACGCACTTATATGCAGAGAAAAGTTTATTTCATGAAGAGAAAAGTTCACGCACTTATATGCAGAGAAAAGTTTATTTCATGAAGAGAAACGTTCACGCACTTTTATGCAGAGAAAAGTTTATTTCATGTAGAGAAAAAGTTCACACACTTTCATGCAAGGAAAAGCGCGTATATGTTGGAGAACTTACCTTTGGTCCATGGTAGTTAGTCCTTGGTATTTGAACCTATGAGGAAAAGCGTGTATATGTTGGAGAACTTACCTTTGGTCCATGGTAGTTAGTCCTTGGAATTTGAACCTATGAGGAAAAGCGCGTATATGTTGGAGAACTTACCTTTGGTCCATGGTAGTTAGTCCTTGGTACTTGAACCTATGGTTTTGGACCATGGTACCTTGTCAAAAGTGTTGATCTCACGCAATTTCATGGTTGGTTCATGGTATTAGTCTGACAGTTTTTGATCCTATGGTTTTGGCCCGTGGTATTGCATCCAAAAGTGTTGATCTCACGTACTTTCATGGTTGGTTCATGGTATTAGTCCAATAGTTTTTTGATCCTATGGTTTTGGCCCGTGGTATTGTGAAAGGCCTAAGACTATAAAAGAGGAAGGAGATCATTTGGCAAAGCATCTTCTGAATTATTGAATATTTGATAAAGTGCTAGATCTGGAATATTGTGATTGGATTTTGGTGCAGATCTGGATCTGAATGAAGAAGGAACCTGAGCGTAAGGAGAAGGATAAGTTCTATTGATGGGTCAAAATCTTAAGGCTGGAATAGTGGTATCTCTATATGATTTTGATCTGTGATATGTGGCATACGCTTGATCTATAAATCTAATAATCTGGGTCTGAATTATTGATGCATGTTTTATTTTACACATGTTATGATCTGGGTATGTCTGATGTAACAACTGCAAAGTTATAAGGAAATATTTGCAGATCTGTATGCGGGTTGGCTTTGGTGAAATCAGAGATTGATGATGCAAGTGTAGTTGATGGGTTTTTGATGTTCTTGGATCCAGTTTGAAAATTTATGAAAAGTGGTCCTTGAAAGAAAAGAAGTAGGGGGTTGTAGCTCCCTTCCAGGAGAGACTGGAAAACGAGAGAGAGTTATAGCTCTCTGCAGGTTGCAGCCTGCGTACTGGTAAAGGACTGCACCAGTACAAAACCATTGTAAAAGGAGTTTTTAATTTGAAAGAAGATAGAGACATATTGCAGCAGGTGGTTTTCAGCCACATTGGGTTTCCACCTTACATCTTGTGTTCTTTGGTGTGACTATCTGTTTTCTTTGTTCATGCTCATTATTTTATGGTACTGACATGCAAAAATAATTCAAAGAATAAATAAGGAAGATTTATTAAAAGAAATTGATAATACTGATTCACGCCCCTCTCAGTATTATTTCCAACATTTTAATGATTTAATGTAATTATTAATATAGATATATGATTAATTTAAACAATAATTAAATTTATAAATTAAACAATTAAATTTTATACCAATACTTTAATTTTTCATAGATCTTTTATAATTTTTTTATTTCATAAAAAATATTATATCATTTTTTTAAATATCATAACTAATTATTGTTAAATAAATACCTCCTATTAAATCACATCTATTTCTAAAATATTACCTACCAACCAATACCTATCACATCCATTTCCAAATGGCTACATACCAACCAAAATTGTAAGTGTTGTAGCCATGTTAATGTCAAATATTTATCGATAAGAATTTCCAAATAGCTACATACCAATGAGCATTGATCCAAAGGCTAAATCCTTGTTAATAAGAAGAAAATAACTAACATATGAACAACTTAATTAAATTACGTTATAATTACTAAAATATAAATTTATAATTATAATTTTTAAGTATAAATTAAATATAGTTTATATTAAAAATTTAAATTATGAGTGTGAGTTTTGGATAAATGTGATCAAGTGTTTTGTTAAGACAATTTTTGATGTGAAGTTATTTGTTCAATTCCATTTCCAATTAGGGTGATATATTAGATATGATGAAGATGTAGTCATGCCAAACTTATGAAAGAAAAATAGATAAATAAATTATTAATTAATTTAATTTAAAAAATTAAATAATTATTATAAAATCAATTGGGCTTAATTTGAGTAGTCGAAAAAATAATTAGAAACATCTCCATCAAAGTTTAGTTCTCACAAGTGATATTATAAGTTTTGAAATATAATATAATTGTCTAAAACATATATATTTGTTATTTGAAATATAAGAAATGTTTTCCATATGAAAAAAAAATATTTCATTATAAAATAAGAAATTTGAAATATATATATTTTTTTCAATTTTTTTTATATTATTTATCACTACTTTTGAAGCATTTAAATGGCTTTGAAGAGAGATTCCATACAGGCTCATAGAGTATTGTAATTAATGGAAAAAACTTGTGAGCAATTTTTGAAACCGACGTTTCGGACTAGCTAGGTGAGTCCATCATCAGGGTAATGAGATATGTATTTTGAGAAGAGAGAGTCAAGAAAATGTGAACCTATTAATAGAAGGATAGAGAGATAACTATGGGATGGTTAGATCGGCTTGATTTTCATAAATTTATTAATCAATTGATTAAATTAATTTTAACTTAGTTTTAAATTATTTTAATTAAAAATGAAATGAATTTAACCTAAATTAAAAATAAATTTTTTTATTATAAATTAAATTTAAAATAAAATCAATTTATTTAATTAATTAATTTTCAATTTAGTTTAAATTTTATTTTTATTATAATTAATTAATTAATTAAAATAAAATTTTATTTCAAACTAAAATTTAAAATAAAATCAATTTAATTAATTAATTAATTAATTAATGTTAATTTTAAATTTAATTTAAATTTAATTTTAAATACTTAATTAATTAATTTAATTATATATATATATATATATATATATATATATATATATATATATATATATATATATATAAATATAAATAATATATAAATATATATTGTTTTCATAAATTTATTAATCAATTGATTAAATTAATTTTAATTTAGTTTTAAATTATTTTAATTAAAAATGAAATAAATTTAACCTAAATTAAAAATAAAATTTTATTATAAACTAGATTTAAAATAAAATCAATTTAATTAATTAATTAATTAAATTAATTTTCAATTTAGTTAAAATTTTATTTTTATTATAATTAATTAATTAATTAAAATAAAATTTAAAATAAAATTAATTTAATTAATTAATTAATTAATTTTAAATTTAGTTTAGATTTTATTTTAAATAATTAATTGATTAATTTAAAAATTTTATGTTTATATATATATATATAAATATATATATGTATACTTGTTTTAATTTTATAAATTAATGAGCTGTAAATGTTGTCTCCAGGAAGAATTTGTATAAAATTAAGGTTACTTTATTTTATTCAGCAAGGGTTTCTAGGTATTACTTAGCTTAATACCATCATCCCTATTCATATTATTAGAAGATTTTTCAATTTCAATTGCTTCTTTAATTCTTCTTTTTAAATAGTGGTCTTCCTTATGGATTAATTTAGCTTGTTCCATGCATCAAGCGTGCTCTGCAAGACCTGATTTATCAGAGTAATCACTTGTGGGAGGTAGGGAGATCCTTTGGAGTAAGATTAAAAGAACACATTAGTGATATTACTAGAAATAGGTCTGATAAATCAGGTCTTGCAGAGCACGCTTGTTCCTCCTCTCACTATATATGCATGGAACAAGCTAAATTAATCCATAAGGAAGACCACTATTTAAAAAGAAGAATTAAAGAAGCAATTGAAATTGAAAAATCTTCTAATAATATGAATAGGGATGATGGTCTTAATCTAAGTAATACCTGGAAACCCTTGCTGAATAAAATAAAGTAACCTTAATTTTATACAAATTCTTCCTGGAGACACCATTTACAACTCATTAATTTATAAAATTAAAACAAGTATACATATATATATAAACATAAAATTTTTAAATTAATCAATTAATTATTTAAAATAAAATCTAAACTAAATTTAAAATTAACATTAATTAATTAATTAATTAATTTTAATTTTATTTTAAATTTTAGTTTAAAATAAAATTTTATTTTAATTAATTAATTAATTATAATAAAAATAAAATTTTAACAAAATTGAAAATTAATTTAATTAATTAATTAATTAATTAAATAAATTGATTTTATTTCAAATTTAGTTTATAATAAAATTTTATTTTTAATTTAGATTAAATTTATTTCATTTTTAATTAAAATAATTTAAAACTAAGTTAAAATTAATTTAATCAATTGATTAATAAATTTATGAAAACAATATATATATTTATATATTTATATATTTATATATATATATATATATATATATATATATATATATATATATATATATATATAAATTTTTAAATTAATTAATTAAGTATTTAAAATAAAATTTAAATTAAATTTAAAATTAACATTAATTAATTAATTTATTAATTAAATTGATTTTATTTTAAATTTTAGTTTAAAATAAAATTTTATTTTAATTAATTAATTAATTATAATAAAAATAAAATTTAAACTAAATTAAAATTAATTAATTAATTAATTAAATAAATAAATAAATTGATTTTATTTTAAATTTAATTTATAATAAAAATTTTTATTTTTAATTTAGGTTAAATTCATTTCATTTTTAATTAAAATAATTTAAAACTAAGTTAAAATTAATTTAATCAATTGATTAATAAATTTATGAAAATCAAACCGACCTAACCATCCCATAGTTATCTCTCTATCCTTCTATTAATAGGTTCACATTTTCTTGACTCTCTCTTCGCAAAATACAGATCTCATTACCCTGATGATGGACTCACCTAGCTAGTCCGAAACGTAGGTTTCAAAAATTGCTCACAGGTTTTTTCCATTAATTACAATAATTTAAATGGCTATTTATAATTAAACATTAATAGAGGAGTGAATTTGATTTCTTTCATTACCTTTTCTTATAATAATGGTCAAAATTTTATAGGAAATTATAAAGAAAGATAACTTGAAATTCCGTGAAAAAAGATTAGTTTCTTTTTCTTGTTATCAAATTTTTTTTAATATCCTTTTCTAATTTTTCCTTAATTCACAATCTATTTAATAACTTATTATTTTACTTATTATTAAAAAAAAATTATTAGATAAAATAAAACTCTATATACTAATATAATAGTTTCAATCATTAAATGGTTTATGACATGAATAGAAGTCCATATTTCAAGATATTACATTGACATATTTATGCTATTTCCTTCCTAAATTAAAATTATGGCTTTATCAAGCCCATCTTAAGTGATATCTTGAATTCGGCAATTAAATTCCAAAATATATAACTTTTATTAAATAAAAAAAATTGTATAACTTAAATAAAAATCATGTTACTGTGAAAATATTATGTTTCATTCCCTTTAAAATATTATGCACATGGTAAGGCATTGGTTTAATATCTAAATATCTTGCAACAAATTTGTATAATTATAAATAATATTTGTTTCTTATGCCTTACTGTTTTTGCATATGTATATAGTGAAGCCTTGAAATGGTAAGGCATTGGTTTAATATCTAAATATCTTGCAACAAATTTGTATAATTATAAATAATATTTGTTTCTTATGCCTTACTGTTTTTGTATATGTATATAGTGAAGCTTTGAAATTGTAAAGTCAAATGTTAAGATAATAATAAGGAGCTGAAAATCTAAACTGTTTTTTTTTATATAATTCAAACTACTAAATTTTTCAATGTGAAGCTAAAACAAAAACATGTTTTTGAATTTTAAAGATGTGTCTATGTTATAAAAGCACAAATAAAATTTAGTTATGAAATTATGTTAAAAAACATGTGCACATTATTATAATGTGATTTGTTATTAAAGTATACATTTCATGTTGAGTGTGCACATTATTATAGTGTGCATGTGTTATTAAAGTATACATTTCATGTTGAGTGTGCATATTATTATGATGTACATGTGGTTGTGTATATTATTATAGTGTAAATGTGTTATTAACTTAAATAATTCATGTTTACATAAAATAATAATTGTGTGAAATTTCCTTAGACTAATATCATGTTATAAAAGAACTTTTAACATTAAAATATTAAAAAAAACATGTGATTTATTTTTCTTTCTTGACCATAGCCAAAGCCCCTTACACCTGTCTCCTTTTTATAAAACTCAAATAAGTCATGGTTGGAGACCTTATTCAAAGTGTGAAGCCTAGAAACTTCATATTTCTCTCTAAGGCCCTTGTTTTGGTGACCACCTTATTCAAAGTGGTTGAGGTTTAGAAGCTTTATTTTATTTTGGAAGATCCTTGTTTTCCTTTTTGACCATAGTATAGATCCCTGAATATGTAGTTGACGTGCAAAAAAAAATATGAATATCATATCTTTCTTAAAAGTTAAAAATTCCACCACATGAAATTGTCTTCTATAATGTTTCAATGAAATTTTCATAACACTTAAATCAAAAACAACCCTTATTAAATACCTAAGCCTTGGGTATTGTTTTCTAACTACTATAAAAACCCAAAGATTAGTCAATATTACTAAAAACATTATAATATTTTTTAAAAGCAATCTTTATATTTAATAATGAGTTTTTAATACTATACATTAACTATTTATACTAGTTTACATAAAATAAAAAAAATTAAATTATTATTTTTTTAGCTTGGTAAGACATGTTTGAGGATTGAACTTCCAATATTACTAAAATATTGTAATACTAACAAAAAAAAATCATATTTAATAATGAATTTCTAATAATATATTTCAACTATTCATATTATTTTACATAAGATTTTTTAAAATTGTTATTTTTTTTTGTTGGTTTAGTTAGTTTGATATGTCTTGAGCATTGAACTTCCTTTTAAAATACACAAAAACTTGCTAACATATTTTTTTTGGCCAATTATACCACCACTAACAAACTTAAATTTATAATCATATATAATAAAATTTAAATTTTAAATTGAAAAAAAAAACAAACAAAAAAAACTACATAACAACATCTTAAGATGGGAACTCTGTCAAATAAACAATTGAAAACCAACCATTCCATACGATTGATTAAAACACTATCAAATAAACCATTAAAAACCAAACAGTGCTGGAAGTTTTACACATTGAAAGATAACATGCTATTGACTGGAACTCCATCAAATAAACCACTAAAACCCAAACAGTGCTGGAAGTCTTACGCAAAGAAAGATAAAAAGAAAGATAATAAACAATTGAAAACCACCATTCCATACTATTGATTAAAACACTATCAAATAAACCATTAAAAACCAAACAGTGCTGGAAGTTTTACACATCGAAAGATAACATGCTATTGACTGGAACTCCATCAAATAAACCACTAAAACCCAAACAGTGCTGGAAGTCTTACACAGAGAAAGATAACATGACACTTCCCAACCATTTGGGTGGCCTGATTGAGGAGATGATTTTTCTTTTCAGTATGAAAAAAGCATGTATTAATATCATTTGGTAAAATACATATAGCATACATAAAACTTGTTCCATCCGAACAAGTGATAGTCAAGATTATACTGTACAAGAGAGGATCATTATAATTTCTCATGTAAAAAATAGAGTTGAGCAAGTATATGAACATATATTGAGAAACAGATCTTTTCAGATTGTTCCATAGAATGTGCAAAAGCAAAAAAACTTGCTGATGAAAGACACCATCCACGAATAGAAACCACTTCGCAGAGGACACTGTCTTTGCCCAGCAACCCGCGAGAACAAAACCATCCACGGGAAAAAAACCATGCACAGTAAAAGAAAACAGTAGTATACAAAACAAACAGTAAGTATTAAGAGGAAAGAAATCCTCAAAATTGTAAATGCATGACCATATGCCATTTGCCAAGATCTTGTAATAAGCCCTTCTTTGATAAACAGTCTGCTTGCTTGGCACAATACAGTCAAAAAGCTAATGCTTGGCACAATACAGTCAAAAAGCTAATGCGGAAACGTATGGGTTAGAAGCCCGATACAATCTCCCATGTTGACAGACAATTACTATATTGTTCACTGAGAAAATTGCCATAGAAATAATTCACCAGCTCTGCTATCATCTTCGTTGAATTCATCTGAATTGAAGAATTGGCTGTCATGCATATGATAAGGTGTGTTTGTAAGAAATTCTGTCAAGTCGACCTTGGAAAAGTCCTCGCTCTGCTTAATATCGGTCTCAATAACCTCTGCCTTCTCCTGTAGATCCACGGATTGAAGAGAAGTTTGAGAAGGAGGAGAAGTAATGGGCGGATTAACAAAGGCTGCAGCCGCTGCAGCTTCCTGTATATCTCTTGCTGCATTAGATGCGGGGCGAGGAAGATGATGGACAGTTTCCGGGAAATTGAGAAAAGCCGAGTGGCCTTTCAAACACAAAGCGGCTACATCGTGTGCACGAGCCGCCATTTCTGGGGTGGAGAAGGAGCCGAGCCAGATGCGAGATTTCTTCTTGGGTTCTCTTATTTCTGATACCCACTTTCCCCATCTACGTTTCCTCACCCCTCTGTACACCGGATGCCGTGTTTCTCCACTTCCCTTAATCTTTCTCCCTTTCTCCACCCACCTTTCATTCGATTCTGATTGCTCTAC
Organism: Pinus tabuliformis; assembly: GCA_031772625.1. Classification (NCBI taxonomy): domain Eukaryota; kingdom Viridiplantae; phylum Streptophyta; class Pinopsida; order Pinales; family Pinaceae; genus Pinus; species Pinus tabuliformis. The sequence continues at coordinate 538,151,255 of CM062807.1, read as the reverse complement.
TTTATCATTTCTATCATCTGCATTCTCTATATTAACAACATCAACTGTGCCGCTGCAAATTTGTTTTGTGGGTAAATCTGGACTTGCTGCCTCGGTTTGCCCTTCTTGGTACGCTGCAGCCATTGACCTCACCTCTTTGCCTGTGGGGAAGAATATGGGAGATTTTATACAGGAAGATCCATTCACTGCCATAGCCATTTGTGTTGCTTTTGGCTGCAGCAGTGGCAATGAGCAGGACCGAATTTTCTGAATGAGAGGACACCAGATATCGTTGAAGTAGCCTGTCTCCTCCAAATGAAGTAATATGTGCAATTTGTGGATTGTGGGGCTGCCTTTGTGGACTTTATTGCTTTTAATGTAATGATCGTGTCGTGGAACGAAGTCACATCTCAGTGAAGTTTTGGACAATCACAAATTATAACCATATATGGAAAGCTGTATTATATATCACTTTCAACGGCTTTTACATACGGATTTCTACCGCTATATAGAGCTGCTGTGCTCTTTGCTTTTTGAAGCACCCCTATTACACACATGTACGATAAGACAAAATGGGTTGGAATGAGACAGAGCATTCCATCAACATCATCCTTAAATGGTATGGGAATAAAATAATATACCGACAAAATGAAATCATGGTTTTCTATATATACCACACAATGTAAGAGTATATTTTTCACACGTCTTTTCATTACTTTTCGAAATGATAAGGTCCTCCTTTGATGGTTTCAACAACTTCCGAAAAATTATGTCAAATTTGCTTAGGATGATGGGTTTCTTTATTTTGAAATTAGAAATAAGAATGAAGAATTTATGTACCTTCCTAATTTCTCCTTAACTTACTTAAGGTCAAAGCTATGGTTTCGTTAAGTCTTATTTTGAATTTGGCAATTTCATGTTTTGATAGTGTGCTCCTTACTTGTGTCTTCCTTAGTGATCCAACTCATTCAATTATGATTATAGAAAATATGTAAGTTTGGAATATATGCTATTGCGGTAATTTTCAAAATTTACATACTTTTGATGTAACCTTTTTTTATCCTATTCATAGAGAAGAAATGAATGCCTTTAGGTCCCATCTCCTACATATTTTGATTTGGACATTCTCGATCATTTCACTATTAGAACCCTCTCCTCTTACTATACCAAATACATTGAAAACATTTTCTTAATTTTGTTAGGCATTAGTTTTCAAATATGTGATTGACCCTCTGCAAAATAGGATGGATTCTTTTTTCATGAAATGTAATCCTAAGGGAATCTTCCTAGCACTCTCCCTCATTCCTATGATGGTATATAAGGTAAAATAGATTTTGCAGAAAATAGAAGTTTTTTCAACACAAGGCTGAAGAATATTACAATACTATAGTCATTAATAACACGCCACTTGTCCAAAATGAACATGGGTGGGGATGATAACACTCCTCACAACAACTTGAGATATGTTGGAGTAATTAACTCCTGCTTGTCTTGTGATAAAGTGATTTTCTTTCTTTAAAAGTTTGTTACATCTAAGAGAGATCTTAGATCCTATTTAAAGGTGTGGTTGAGATATTCTCTCAACATATTGATTGTGTGGTTAAGATAGTATTTCTATCTTAGACCAATATTTTATGTATTTATATGTATTTTTATCATAATGCAAACAAGTTTTTTAATGTGCAATTAGTTTCACAAATTGGTATCAGAGCCCTTTTGGGCTTGCCTCTCGTGAGGGAGGGCCTAGGGTCTTAGAGAGATAAGATAGTGTGTGTGGTGCATATGTTTTAATGTTGTGTGAGAATTGTATGAGTGTTTGTGAGCGGTTGTGTGTGTCAATGAATTTTTTGGAGCTAGTGGATTGTGTGCCTTTATAGTTGTTGTTTAAGACTAGAGCATTGTGACCTACATGAAGGAGTCTATATTGAGATTTTTTGTTGTGTTGAAATATGTTGAGAGTCACATATCTATTGTATTACCTGGCCTAGCCATTCGAAGTTCTCTGGACCATGAGAATTTTATGATCGACGCAAGGTCACTGCAGAGGTGCAACCTTTAAGCTATTTGATGCATTAATCACAGTTGGGAGAAACACGTATTTGAGTGACACCATTATAGTGACATGGAGGAGTTGTTCTAGTAAGTCTACTAGTTTACTGTAAAGAAGTTGTTCCTGTGGGTTCTGCTAGTGGATGAGGTTGCTTACTAAAAGTGATGAATACGTTGTAACCTTTACGCTTTGACCTTTGGAGAATCAGTGCTATGGTGGCAACATCTTCGTGCAAGACAATGAGATCAGTCCATGAGTTGTCATAATCATAGGCGGTGGCATTGAGTCCTACTTTACCGTTCAAGTATGAGAGACTTGATTTCCGATGTGCAGTTAGCAGAGGCTGCCTAAGTCAGAGAAAGGACTGGTGTTGATAGCTAGAATGTAAGTGATTATAAAAAACATTACCGCTACAAGTGACTTATAAAACATTTGTGCCAAATGGAGCAGCTATAGGGTGGTCAAATTTTTTTGTGTGAATATTGTGTGAAACAATGTGCTAGTATGTTGACGTGGTAAGAATTGTGTTGTTTGAAGGACCATGGAACCAAGAGCTATGAAAGAAGCCAAGGGATCGTGGAACTGGGAACTGTGAAAGAAGCAAGTGTGACCCTAATTGGTTATGTTGAATTAGAGTTGTTGAAGGGCTTGACTTGTGCAGTGTTGAATGTGTTGAGTCTAAGCAGGATAGTAATTGTAAATCCAATCACTTTCCCATCACGCCATGAACTCATGGTTGAGTTCACTCTTTAAGGTCAATGACATTGAGGAGGTGCTCACATTGGTGGTTTCAAATTGTCACTATTATATTATATTAAGTTATTTTTAAGATTTTGTATGAGGTGTATATTTTTGTGAGAAATTTGATTTAAAGGTCTGAAGTGATTTACAGAAGGGACCAACTGTAGGAAAAAACTTAGCATGTATGGTTATCTAGATAGTTTGGCAGTTTTGGATCTAGGGAAGGATCCCTCGTTTGTTGAAGACACGGGAGGGGTCTTCTCATAAGGTTATGCAACAACTTGGGATGTTTTTCAGTAATTGACTTTGGGAGATCCATGATTCAGGAGTTCGAGAGTGGAACTCAGGAATCCATTTCCGACTACACCTTTATTTCAAAAGAGAATATTTCAAAATGATTAAAAGAAGTTGATAAAGACCTTACTTGACAGAGACCAAGATAAGTATTTGTTAAAGGAGGGTGCTGGAGTAATTAACTCCTGCTTGTCTTGTGATAGAGTGATTTTCTTTGTTTAGAAGTTTGCTAAATCTAAGAAAGATCTTCGATCCTATTTAAGTGTGTGGTTGATATATTCTCTCAAAATACTGATTGTGTGGTTAAGATAGTATTTCTATCTTAGACCAATATTTGATGTATTTATATGCATGTTTATCATAATGCAAAAAAGTTTTTTAATGTGCAATTAGTTTCACAAATTACAATAATATTATTATCGGCCATTTTGTTGCATCTAGTCAATAGGCCTACAAACTAGCTCAATCAACATCATTTTACCCCTTTTCATCATCCTTGCACAAATCCCTAAGCATGACTCTTTCTAATCCCTGCGTTTCTGCCTGAAACTACTTCATTTAAGTGATTTTAAGGCCCATCGCACCCTGCATAATTGAGCAAATATGTTGCAGTGAAGTCTATCCTTGTCTCAGGGTGCTAAGTAGTGCACCCTGCATAACTATGGGGTTGCGCTAATTCTAGAAATTCAGGAAAAAATGAAAATATTTCTTAAGCTTCCTCTTCTAGAAGCTTCCAAAGGTTGTTTCAACCATTTACCTTAGATAAAAATTCCAATCCTTTCTGACTCCACCTTGGAGAAATCACCATCTTATCCCCTGAGCTCATCCTCCCATCATTTTTGGATCTTAACCCTAGATTGGTAAATGAATAATAATTCATGAACTACCTCTCCTCCCTATATATTTACCTCATTCCACAAGCACCTAGTTGGTTGTTGTTGCGTTTTGGAGAGTGATTCTACCCTTCTGTTGTTGATGTGAGAGATATTATTCCATGCATTAGCATGGCAAGAGGTGCACTTTGTGGCAAGGAAAGGACAAGTCAACTTGGAGGAGCTCTTCTACAAGATAAACAACTATTTTTGGTTGTAAGTCACTCCATTTCTATTAAAGAAAAGAGTTCTTTGTTTTCCTATATATGATGTTATGATTTCATGTATTTCAATACCACATTGATCTATTGAATAAAGTGATTAGATGATGTGACATAGATCATGTAAATCGTTGGCTCATGTTGTATGATTGTGCAGATTCTAATTATAATTATTGGAGCTAGGATTGGAACATACGAGCCAAGGAAGGAGCGAAGCATATGACATAATCTAGGTAGGCTTAATCTCATTATCTATTTACTTTAAGGAAAAAATTAATCCCTTTGTCTTTATGTTATTTTAGGTCAGTCCACCAGGCCTAAGGAAGATACTTTGTCCACAGTCGTAGATTCTATATAAAAATTTGATGACTCCACTGGGGAGCAATGTATTCCCTTGGTGGTTTCTTTATGCTTAGTGTTTGTTCTACCTCTTCTTTAGACTTTCACTGTCATACTTTGTAACAACCATAGTTAAAAATCCATGTATCTATCTATCTATCTATCTATCTATATATATCTATATATATATATATATATATATATATATATATATATATATATATATATATATATATATATATATATATATATATATATATATATATATATATAGACCACGATAATGGGACACATATTCCAAGCTAAATGGTGGGGAAAACATCATAGTGGTTGCCCATTTGGTTGTTTATGGCTAAGGAAATCGGGAAAGGCATGAGGCTTTTAATTGGAATTTTATTAATGAAAACAATGGAAATTGGGAGAAAAGGGAGCTGAAAGGTCACATGTTGCATGTGAGGGGAAAATTGAAGGAAAATAATGGAAAATGAAGAAAATAGAGGCCTCATTGATAAAAATACTTCTGAGGATCAGTGGGTAAGATTTTGACAGGTTTTGGTGGAGCTCTCTTCTTTTCTCTCTCTATCATACTCTTGGAGACTTAGAGTTTTATTGGAGCACTCTTGGAGGGTGTGGCATACTTGGATTCTTGTAGTAAGAAGGCAAAGGAAGAGAAGGAAAGTGTAAGAGGACATTGAGATCAGCAACTACAATAGGTTTTGCTTGTAGGTACCGAGTTGCATGTATGTTTTCCTCACTAGTTTTGGCATGCATGACACATGCATGTGGTTTCTTGGTTATGACCTCTTACTAGCATGGATGATTGCTTGGATTGACAGTGGATTTGCATAGCCTTCCCATTTCCTAGATAGCCATGGAGATTGTGGGTTTATTTCCTTGTTGTGTTTTGGTTGGTTCTCATGTTTCCTTACCTTGGTTTGAGTTACTAGTTCCTGGAAGCCTTGGTTGGACAAACGCTTTGGAAGCCTTCTAACAACTTGGGTTGAGTTACTAGTCCTGTAGCCTTGGTTGGACCAATTATCTAGAACCCGGGCTGTAACAACTTGGGTTGAGTTATTAGTCATGGAATCCTTGGTTGGAAAAACACTCTAGAAGCCCTTAGTGGGTTGACTTACTATTTCTTGAAGCCTTGGTTGAACAAACGCCCTAGAATCTTAGCAACAGTTGTGGGTTGAGTTACGAGTCCTGGAGTGTTGGTTGGACAAACGCTCTGGAGCCTGGCAGTAGTCATAGGTTGAGTTACTATTCTTGGAAGTCAGGTTGGAACAAACGCTCTATAGCCCTGGAAGGTTGGGATAGAGACATATTAGATGATGGTTTTGGTGATGTTTGACCATGAGGTGGAATCATTGTTTGATGGGTTGAGTTGGATGGCCTCTAGAAGCCCTAAATGGTTTTTTATTGATGTGTTTTATGAAGTCCCACATTCATGATTGGAATATGGCATAGGGGTGAATGACTGAAGAGAGATTTAGCTCATCCATTCTATGGTCGGGTGGAACGTGGAAGTCCCATCTCGAGTTTGGATTTTGCATCATTAATGAAGGGTTATTTCTCCTGGTATTCCTATGAGTATTATGATGGATTATATGTGGCTTATATGGTTGTGATTTCATGGATATTTCTGCCCCTACTATGTTGGTTATTTATATATTTTATGATAGTGGCTATGTATGGCTCTCATCATGTTTTTACTTATATATGAATGAACAATGTATCTATGGCCTAATGGATGGAATGGCAGTTAAAGTGATAAGGAAACAATGATTCATGGTGAATATCAGATAAGTATGAGACCCCTATGCTCATATATATTATTTACACCTGTAGGTTGCATATTTACTAAGTGTTTGACAAAATTCTTGTCATGGCTAGTAGGGGTCTAGTCAAGGTCTTGAACAAGAATTTGCTTTAGTACTATCATTTCCATGTTATTTTACTAATTTGAAGAGATGGTTCAACTTTGGGTAGTGACCTAGGTTCTAGGCCTAAAAAAGTGGCTTAAATCCCGGATTCGTTGGCATAGCACTGACAATTTGGGTCTCTAGTCGCTAGAAGGCAAGCCTGTGAGAGCGAATTTGGGGTTATAGTCGTATGCATGCCTTGTCATGGGAGCGGCTTTGGGTTTAATTCATCTAAATGTTAGGTTAAATCAGGGGTTAGGCTCCTTGAGTGGTGGATTAGTTCCTGGGTGTCCTGAAGCACTCGAGGGAGGTCTGTGTGTTGTGCTTTTGTCAATTCCACTTCCTTAAGGTCACCTAGGAGGTTGAATCATATAATAGTAGCCTCTCATCACATGTTTACCTCGGTTGTCCGGTTGCTTGGGTAGATGTGGGAGGAGGAGGTTACAGAGTGGTATTAGAGCGTGGTTGCACTCTCCTTGGGCTGTGTGTTGATCTTTCTTTCATGTTGGTTGCATATGTGTTCCTTATGCATGTTGTCCATGTGCTTGTTGCATTTTCATGGTGTTGACCATGGTGTTGAAGGTGTTGTCATGGAGTATGTCTTCATGTGTGTATGGTTGATTATGCATTGGTATGCATGTCAGTGTTCACATGTTATCAAATGCATGTGAGGTGGTCATTGTTGTCATGCATGAGGTCATTGTTTGTGTAGTTGATATTGTCATGCATTGATGACTGGACTCTAGTTATAATGGTGTGTATATGGTTTTGCACTCATGTGTCATATGTCTATATGTAGTTGTTATGCATGAATAGTAGTTCAAAAATGCCTTGTGAAGTCATTGTATGCAAATTTAGGTCAGCGTGGTGTTATTGGTTGTTATGATGCTAATATGTTGGTTGAGATAGAATAGGAGATGCAAATCATAATAATGAGGTTGCAACATTAGACTTTGGGATAAGAATGGATCATCATACAAGTATTTTATGTTTGGCATGCAGGTATGTAAGTTAAGGATTGTCATATGCATTAGGTTTATGTACATGTTTCTGATTTTATGGTTACATACATGATAGATGATAGTTGAGTAGTATAGTCACATGCACATGTGTCGAATAGTCATGAATGATTGTAACTTGTGGTTGTATGCATTTCTATTTTTGTTTTATATTAGATAACTTGATGATCATGTTATATGTTGTTGATGAGCATGTTATATGTTAACTGATTTTTGTTATATGTTAGTTAACTTGACAATTAGGGTTATAACATTAATATCTTGATGTTATATGTATCATGCTAAATTGGATTGGACTACGTAGATGGTTATGGTTACGATATTCAGATATGAGCCAACGTATTTGTGATATGGTGTTGTACTAATCTAGATTGGTTGTGAAAATGTGATTATTATGTATGAATGAAAATTGTTTATGAGTTTATGATGTGAACATGTTAGCTAGCTACCATTATGGATATCGTGATCTTATTCATGGTTGAGTTGATATGTTATAAAGATATATCGTGCTAACTAGATTGATTATGCAGATAAGATAGCCTCCCCTGAGATGCATTAAGGTATGAGTTTTCTTACATCATATATTTGGTGTTTGATTGTTTGATTATGTCGTCTAGTTAATTCATTTAACATGGTATGTTGCAAGTAGGTAGAATATTTGATCAATTGTGTAATATGAGTGTGTGTTCAAATTTTAAGATGATTATACTAACACCTATGTGATGAGACGGTTAATATGTACTTGAGTATATTAAGTGACAGTGGTAGCATTGTGGCTAAGGACTATGAGTTGACTATGAATTATGACATGATTGTTAGTCTTGGTAAAGGATGATTTCAAATTGATAGATATGATTGTCTTGATATTTGGAAAATGTGGTTGACATGTGTGAGAAGTTGTAAGGTAACATGTTAGGTATTAGTGTTACAAGGTAACACTTGATGTGTTTATATAACTAAAAGTTGGGTGATGTGATAGTACATAGTAAGCCTCGATTGCAACAAGGTAAAAAGGGTAAAAGAAAGGAATTGGACAAGAATTCCTTTGGCTATGTTTGGAAACCCTAATTCCAAATGAATGAGTGCCTTGCATACATGGAGTCTTTTTAACCTTAGTCTCATCTGAAATTATGTGGATATGTTTTATATTCATGGACATGTATTTGTCAGGTATATCAACCAGTTTCTAGTTACATGTAGACATGTCAAGGGAATTGGAGTCCCTTGAGACATGACACAGATGTGTTTAGCTACAAGGCACTATGATTGGCATAACAAGATAAGTTAATTGGTGTATTTTTATGTTATATATACACTAACAGTTATGTATTTATGGCAGTATGATGCAAGAGATTGCATGATAAAAGAAATTTCCATGAAAATTTGAAGAAGGTTCAAGTTGAGCTTTCCTTGGGAACCATGGGGATTAAGTCATGGTGTATGTTGCTAGTCTTGTGATTTTGGTATTTTATGAATTGTTGAGCTTGATTGTGGTTTTTTTATGTCTGGTGCAAGGCCTTGCCACTTTGTTGTGGTGTCATATTGTTATTGACTTTCATGGTTTTCTTCTTAGTTGTTTCGTGTCTTTCCTTTTATGTTTTGAGTCTTGGGAATTGTTTGGGAAAGAGGAAATTTGATTGAGCTTGGGAGAGTTGTGTGGTACGTGAAAGGTAATGTAAGATTAAGATGAAGCTCTGTGCATGAGTAAGAACAACAGAGGGTAAGACTATGACAACCAGTTGGATTGGTTGGGTCCATTGGTGTAAATGGATGATGGCAGGATAGGCGGGAGAAAGGTAACTAGAAAATGTAAATTAAATGGACCTGAGATGTCGGATGGCTTGACTAAGTTGGGAACAATGGTTCTCAATTTTGTGCACGAATAAAGGAAGTTCTCTTAACCTTGACCTTGATATCTAGTATTTATGTTGTGATCATGATTGCTTTATGCTAATGATTATATGCATATATGTATGTATGTATGTTGTTATCTGACAGGGTCATCATGGATCATGATTGTTTTATGCTAATGTTTATGTATATGTATATATGTGTCTATGTATCTATGTCACTGTCCAACAGGGTCATCAGGAATCGTTCTTGTGGAGGAATGATTTCTTATGTATGACATGAAGAGGTTCCTGGTCCTATGAGGAATCAATTGGGAAGAGTATTCATGACAAATATATGAGGTTAGTATCATTTGGTTATGCATTGATATTATGTGATTATATTATGTCTATGTTATGGATATGTTATACCAAGGGATACATTAGCAAAATAAAAATAGTGTGGTCTACGACATGCTAGGACAAGAATGGGTAAGATGTTGGAAGCAAGGTTGCTTGGTAGAAGTAGTGTGGTTTCAGATGTGTGATATTACTGTTGTGCATATGCCGTACATGTTGCATCTTTGATGATTGTGCGCATGCAGTATTATGCATATGTAGTGTGTGTACATGTTGTTTATGCAATATTATGTACATGGTGTTAGTACAGATAGTGTTATATGAATGTTCCATATTCAATGTTGGGTATAGATGGTGTTATGTACATGTTGGACATACGGTGTTGTCTACATATTGTACTATGTGCATGACAGATATTGATTCGGATTTAAACAGGAACGCAACAAATTACAGAGATAACCATATCCACAAAGATGCAACGGAAATAATACTTCATTTCATTAATGGAAAATACTGAAATATGCTTACAACCAGAAATGGAAATAAACCAGCTAGGGCGATGGTAGCTTATCTCTGAGAAGAGATGTGGTGGCTACATGCCTCTGAATTGTCTTACAATGAGGCTCGAAGGCCTATTTATTGTTGAGAAACAATGGAAAACCCTTAACATTCCAAAACCTAACCCTAGGAGATGAAACCCCAAACTGTGGGCCCCGTTTGGGTAAATTGGTACATCAACTTCACGGGGTCGTAACTTTGGCATACGATCTCCGTTTGACGCGTGCAATAGCTTGTTAGAAAGATCTATCCGAGCACTACCACTTTTGGAAGGGCAACATGGGTCCATAAATCCATGTTGCCCCCAGATTTCCCAAAAAAATGTTGTTTAGGGCCTCAAAACGGCTCCAGAAGTTCAGGACCCAAAAAACTGCTAAAAATTGTAAGTTGTGCTACAATTAAGGAAACTGAAACTGCTGAGAGAAACAATGGTGGGGGTCCAGGTGGACTTGGCAGGTGGCCACCAATATCCACCTGGATCATTCCTCCCCCCTTAGGAAGCAATGGTCCCCATTGCGTTGAGTTCCTTCATGAGATGAGGAAACTTTTGCTGAACTTGTTCCCTGGTGAGAAACTTGCCCTGCTGAAGGAGTTGGCCTGCTTTGACAACTCGATACAGTTGGATATTCTGTTGGCGAGTGTTCTTGATCTGTGTGTCCATGATCCGATCAGTTGCAGCTTGTTCCATGCAATCTGGATTTAATTCTGTGGGTTTGAGCTGTTCTGCAATGTCGGATGTGTCTAGCAATGGTGGAAAGTATGGTCGAAGGCAGTCCACATTGAACACTGGGTGCAGGCCAAGGAATGGGGGAATGCTGAGCTCAAATGCATTGTCTCCCATAGCCTTAGTAATGGTGTAAGTACCATATCGGAGTGGGTTCAATTTCCGATAGGCTCTAGTAAGGTGTTCCTTTTGCAAATGCAACCAGACTTTGTCGCCCACCTGAAACTTGTGTGGCACCCGATGTTGATCATGTCGCTGCTTGTACTTGGCATTTGATTTCTCCAGAATGTCATGGACCTGCTGGCGAATACGTTGGATGCGCTCAATGAAGCTAGTGGCCTTATGTGTTTCGGACTGGACATGAGCTGAATTTATGTGAGTAGCTGCAAGTGGCATGGCCACATCAATGGGGCATAATGGCTGGAAACCGAAACCCACCTGAAAAGGGCTATGGCCAGTGGAGCTGTGAAGAGCTCGGTTGTAGCTGTGCTAAACATAGGGGAGGCTCTCGTCCCATTTGTGTGGATGTTTTGAGTTATACATGCGCAGAATGTGCACAATCATCCTATTGACAACCTCTGTCTGACCATCAGTTTGAGGATGGAAGGCTGTGGACTTTGTGAGTTTGGTGTCCAGCATTGACCAGAGACTAGACCAAAATGTGCTGAGAAATCGACTGTCCCGATTTGAGATGATAGACTATGGGATCCCAAAGTGCACTCACACTCGTTCAAAGAAGAGTTTAGCAGTGGCTTCTGCTGTGATATTCTTCTTGCAGGCCGCCATAATGGCCATCTTCGAGAACCTGTCGACGACCACAAAAACACAGTCATTTCCATGCTTAGTGGAAGGAAGGCCTGACATGTAATCCATGGAGATGGATTCCCAAGGTCGACTAGGGGTAGGCAACGGGGTATAGAGGCCATGCTTCTTAATGGTCGGTTTGGCAATGGGACAGGCAGTACATGATCTGATGTACTTCCCAACATCCTGTCGAAGATTTGGCCAATAGAAATAATTTTGCAGTACTGCCACTATTTTCTCGACCCCGAAATGCCCAGCAGCCCGACTGTAGTGTGCTTCCCAAATCATCTTGGCACGCTCGCTTGAAGGAACACAAAGGTGACCCAGGTGGCATAACAGGGCATCCTGGAGGTGAAAATCTGGAACATGCCGACCCTCCAAGAGTGTCTGGTATGTGTGGCCAAATTCTGGGTCGCTTTTGTAGAGAAGTGGCCAATCAGAAGTCTCGTGCCCACAAGAGTTGAGTACGGTGGTTAACGCCATGATCGGTGGTCGACTGAGGCAATCTGCAACATTATTGGTGCTGCCCTTCTTATACTTGATATTCAAGTGGAACTGTTGCAGGTATGTAGACCACTTCTGATGGCGATCATTCTGCAATTTCCCCACTTCTGGGTCTGTATGAACTGCAGGGGTTGGTGGTCTGTGTGGATGACCGTTTCCTTCCCCAAAATGTAATGCTTCCATTGTCGGCAGGCCTGTACAATGGAATACATCTCTTTATCATAAGTGGGGTACTTCCGGACTGTGTCTGAAAGTGTTTCACTGTGATATGCCACTGGATGTCCATGTTGAGTAAGGACTGCCCCCATAGCATAGTCAGAGGCATCTGTCTCGACCTTAAATGGTTGTTGTAAATCTGGTAATGCGAGCACTGGTGCCGTGCAGAGGCGATCCTTCAACTCCATGAATTCCTTCTGTTGAGATTCAGACCAAAAGAATTTTTCTTTCGCCCCTCCCTTGGTGACTTGAATCAAGGGCCAAGTAATATGAGAAAACCCCAACACGAACCTGCGGTAGAAGTTGGCAAGACCTAGAAAGCTGCGGAGCTCTGTTAGAGTGGTTGGAGATGGCCAATCCCGAATGACTTGGATCTTGGCTGGATCGACATGCACCCCCTATTTATCAATGATGTATCCCAGATACTGAACCTGGGTCATGCCAAAAGTGCATTTCTCCAAATTGGCACATAGCTTGTGTTGCCGCAGTGTTTGGAGAACCTGTCGGATGTGGTGGAGGTGCTCTTCCCAACTCTGGCTGAAGATCAGAATGTCATCCAAGTATACTACTACAAAGGAGTTGGTGAATGGCCGCAAGATGTCATCCATTAGCCTCATGAAGGTTGCAGGAGCATTCATTAATCCGAAAGGCATAACCAACCATTCGAAAAGGCCCTCCTTGGATTTGAAGGCAGTCTTCCACACATCAGAGGGTTTGATTGGTACCTGGTGATATCCTGACTTCAGATCGATCTTGCTGAAATATTTCGCCCCCTTTAGTTTGTCCAGGAGGTCATCAATCCGTGGGATCGGGTACCTATTACGGACAGTGATCTTGTTCAGCGCCCGATAGTCAATACAGAGTCTCCATGTCCCATCCTTCTTCTGTACCAACACGATCGGGCTCCCACAACGCGATGAACTCGGAAGGATGTGACCTTTCTGCAGGAGCTCCTGAATCTCCCTCTTGATTTCATTGTTCTCTAGAACGGAGCGCCGATAAATTGGTCCAATGGGTAGCGCACACCTGGGGTCAGATCGATGGAGTGCTTGACCTGACAGTGCAGAGGAACCCCTGCAGGGGAGGTGAAGATGTCCTCGTACTCCTCCACAACCTTGTCCATCTGTAGTTGTCGTGTAGAGGGACCTCGTCTGGAGGCCGCGGCCACCATTTTCTTTTTTCCTTGAGGGCGTATCATCAGGAAAACAAATTTCCTGGTTTTGGAAATGATCTTACTGCATTGTTTTGCAGTAATCAAAGAGATGGCGGTAGGTGGTGCTACCTCTGGTATCCTGTACAACTTATTTCCCAACGTAATAATAACAACACGGGGCCTTGATTCATACACAGCATGTCACTTGCACAAGTATGGTTGTCCTAATAATACATCACAAAATTCAAGGGGAGCAATGTCACACAATACCTCATCCGTGAAGGGCTTGATGTTGTATGGAAGGCGACACTGCTGGCTCATGCGAAGATCTCGTCCTTGGTGAAGCCACCCAACGGTGTATGGTTGTGGATGTGCTATGGTCGGTAAGCCCAACCGCTTCACGACCTCTGCCGAAATGAGGTTCTTTTGACTCCCGCTATCAACAATGAACTGTATCGGGGAGCCCTTTACCCACATCTGGGAGTGGAAGAGATGCTCCTCCTCCTCTGGATCTTCGGGTTCATTTTTCTGGATCTTGGCGGTAGCAACAGTGGCATTGGGATCCGCATCAATGATCTGCTTCCCTTTGTCATTCCCCTTATCGGGTTCTGACTCAGAGTCGGAACATGCATCTGATTCTGAAACCTTTAGCTCAGCCACCAGTGATTGCTTGGCCCGACACTCACTTGTGTTGTGAGTGGAGCTCTTATGGAACTCACACCATTTTCCAGTGTCCTTTTTTGGTTTCGCGGCGCTGTTCTTTTTTTGCAGCTTCGGCGGGTTGTCTTGGGCTGTCCCGCCTTGGCTTTGTCCTTTGTTCTGTGGTATAGGGGCACCTTTCCCCTGCTTTGGATTCATAGATACAAAGTCTCGCTTCTTTTGTTTAAACTTCTGCTCGACCTTGACGACATATCGGTATGCTGCGCCGAGCGAGGAGATGTTCAAGAATTGTATTTCTTCCTGGATGTACTTGTGCAGGCAGCCACGGTATTTGAGTATCAAATGTTGCTCCGAATCCTTGATACCCAACTTTGTGCGAACGGTATGGAAAAGATTGGTGAACTCTGGCACATCTTGGTCCCTTCCTTGCCGCAGCGTGGTCCACTTTATGTATTCATCCTCATAGCTTCCGACAGGGTAGTACTGCTCCTTGATGGCATCTTGGAATGAATTCTAGGTGGGTGCGGCTGAAAATAGTGAGCCAGTACTTTCATCCTTCTGCTCGCAGTAGGTTTCCCACCAGTCCTTGACGTGGGGGGCTGCTTTGAGAAGAGCGAAAACAATCTTTTCCCGACTCGAAAATTCATGAACAGAAAAATAACCCTCTAGCAGATTTAACCATTTATCTACGGCATCTGCATCTATCTGACCCTCGAATATGGGGATTTCAAAATTAACTTGTACCTTAAAGGGTGTGGCGTTTCCAGAGTAGCTACTGGAAGCCAATGCGTCGCTTCTGGGTAGCCGCTGAAGGATCTGGGCAAAGTTGTCCATCATCGCATTCTGTTGTCGCTCGAGGGCTTCTTCGAGCAAGATTTTGATGGGATCTCCTGCCCCCTCGTCTTTCTTCTCATCCGCCATGGGAGGCCGTCGGGATTTGCGAGGCTGGTCTTGCAAAGGTTCGATTAGTTCAAGCCATAACTCCTTATATCCCGACCTTGTTGGGGACATGCAAAGAAAAACAGAGAAAAAGCAGACCGCTCTGATACCACTGATCCAGATTTAAACAGGAACGCAACAAATTACAGAGATAACCATATCCACAAAGATGCAGCGGAAATAATACTTCATTTCATTAATGGAAAATACTGAAATATGCTTACAACCAGAAATCGAAATAAACCAGCTAGGGCGATGGTAGCTTATCTCTGAGAAGAGATGTGGTGGCTACATGCCTCTGAACTGTCTTACAATGAGGCTCGAAGGCCTATTTATTGTTGAGAAACAATGGAAAACCCTTAACATTCCAAAACCTAACCCTAGGAGATGAAACGCCAAACTGTGGGCCCCGTTTGGGTAAATTGGTACATCAACTTCACGGGGTCGTAACTTTGGCATACGATCTCCGTTTGACGTGTACAATAGCTCGTTAGAAAGATCTATCCGAGCACTACCACTTTGGGAAGGGAAACATGGTCCATGGGTTGACCCATGTTGCCCCCAGATTTCCCAAAAAACGTCGTTTAGGGCCTCAAAACGGCTCCAGAAGTTCAGGACCCGAAAAACTGCTAAAAATAGTAAGTTGTGCTACAATTAAGGAAACTGAAACTACTGAGAGAAACAATGGTGGGGGTCCAAGTGGACTTGGCAGGTGGCCACCAATATCCACCTGGATCAGATATATGGTGTTGTATGAATATGGTGCTTCGCGCGTGTTGGATATGTGGTGTTATGGGAGTTGTCTATAATGCGACTTTTTGGAGATTCCGATGACAGAATCCGGCGGAAGAAATTGAGGTTAAATCTTGATTTGTTGCAGTTAAAATGGTTTTTTAACTGCATATTTGGATTCAGCACCCTTGAAAACCCCTGGGACGCTTTCATTGTGCAGAAACTAGCTATCAAACTTGCGATTCCAATAAATTCCTGCCGGATTTCGACCGGAAAAACCCGCCGGAAGGGCTTTCGAAAAGTCGCGATATAGACAACTGCGGTGTTATGTACATGTTGTACAAGTGGTGTTGTGTGTAGGTGGTATTGTGTACATGTTGTGCATGTGGCATTGTGTACATGTGGTGTCACGTACATGTCGTGAATTTGGTACCATGTACTCGAGGAGATATTTTTATACTTGTTGATTTGGTAAAATATGCTAGTTTGACTTGTTGTGACAGGAAGCGAAGAAGATTGAAAATGTACCTTATTGACGAGCTACCAATGAGGTATGATGTGAATTTGTTTAAATTTATTTTAAATCTAATGGAAGTTATGTGATTGGTACAGGAATGCATGAAATGCTCGATTGGGTGATTAAGATCAACTGCAAGAATTTGCAACAATAAAAGGAAATGGAAAATGCAGCAGTATGCTAGTTAAGCTTTTAGGAGCAGGGCCATTGTGGGACACTGGTACCCAATAGTGTCCATTGATTTCCATGAGCATGTTATGACCAACATGATGGTTTTAAGGTAGGGATATGCCTCATTTTTTTTATATTCCGATGCGAGGAAGCTTTGCCAAGGGATGGACTGCTCGAGATGGGGGTGTTAGCGGAACTTAGAAGGTGAGTGACTGCATGGAAGAGGATGATTGGATTGCTTGAGGAACTATATAACAGATAAGGGAAGGTCATAGATGGATTGTTTTTGTCATTAGAATTTCCAGATGGAATGATATGCACATTGGGAGTGCGCCCTGGAACAATGAGTCAGTAACTGTACACTGAGGGACAAGTGGGGCAGGATTATGGTGCTGGACATTGGATGAAGTTTGACTGTGGCAGTGGATTCCAAACTTCCTGGGAAGGAGGTGAATCATGCTATTACTTTGAGGGTGGAGGTGTGAGCCTCTGGATTCCCTTGTTGTGGATGCATGCATCGTTTCCTTTTATTTGTTGGTTGAGAAAATGTGCATATGTGTATATATGTGTATTATTGTAAATAATATATCGAGATTGTTTATAAAGCTCCACAGATAGTATGGTTATTTGTTGGTTGAAGAAAATGTGTATAAGTATATGTGGTTATTATTGTAAATACCATAATGAGTTATGTTATAAAGCTCCAGTAAACGATATGATTGTCATGTTTCAACAGTGGTCATTGTAAATACTGCAACGAGATGTGTTGTAAAGCTCTATGGAAAATATGTTTTGCTTTCAACGGTATTTTTGGTTATAGGTGTCATTGAACACCGAGGACAGTGTTCCACTAAGGAGGAGGATTCTGTAACAACCCTGGTAAAAAATCCATGTAAATATATATAAGACCACGATGATGGGACACATATTCCAAGTTGAATGGTTAGGAAAAAATCTTAGTGGGTGTTTATGGCTAAGGAAATTGGTAAAGGCAATGTCTAAGGCTTTGGAAAGGCATGAGGCATTTAATTGGAATTTTATTTATGAAAAAAATGGAAATTAGGAGAAAAGGAAGGTGAAAGGTCACAGGTTTCATGTGAGGGTTAAATTGAAGTAAAATAAAGGAAGATGAAGAAAAAAAAGGCCTCATTGATAAAAAGGCTTTTGAGGATCAGTGGGTAAGATTTTGACATGTTTTGGTGGAGCTCTCTTTTATTCTTTCTCTCTCTCTCTCATACTCTTGGAGACTTAGAGTTTTATTGGAGCACTTTTGGAGGGTGTGGCATACTTGGATTCTTGGAGAAAGAAGGCAAAGGAAGAGTAGAAAAGTGCAAGAGGACATCAGGATCAACACCTACAACAAGTTTTTATTGCAAGTACTAAGTTTCATGTTTGTTTCCTCACTAGTTTTGGCATGCATGACACATGCATGTGGTTTCTTGGTTATGATCTGGCAGTGGCATGGAGGATTGACAGTGGATTTGCACAACCTTACTATTTCCTGGATAACAGGTTATGGGTTTATTTCCTTGTTTTGTTTTGGTTGGTTCTCATGTTTCCTTAGCTTGGGTTGAGTTATTAGTTCCTGGAAACCTTGGTTGGACAAATGCTCGAGAATCCCTGTAATGACTTGGGTTGAGGTACTAGTCCCATAGCGTTGGCTGGAAAAATTCTCTGGAAGCCCTGTAATAGCTTGCGTTGAGTTAGAATCCTTGGTTGGACAAACACTCTGGAAGCCCTTGGTGGGTTGAGTTACTAGTCTCGGAAGCCTTGGTTGGAAAAACACTCTGAAAGCCTGACAACCATTGTGGGTTGAGATACTAGTCTTGGAGCCTTGGTTGGACAAAGCATTTAGATCCCAGTAGTAGCCATGGGTTGAGTTACTAGTCTTGGAAGTCAGGTTGGAAAAATTTCTCTAGAGCCCTGGAAGGATGGGATAAAGACTGATCGGATGATGATTTTTGTGATGTCTGATCGTGAGGTGGAATCACTGTTTGATGGGTTGAGGTGGATGGCCTCTGGAAGCCTTAGATGGTTTTTTATTGAAGTGTTCTATGAGATCCCACATTCACGCTTGGAATATGGAACAGGGGTGAATGGCTAAAGAGTGATTTGGCTCAACCATTCTACGGTCTGGTAGAACGTGGAAGTCCCATCCCAGGTTTGGATTTTGCATCATTAATGAAGAATTATTTCTCATCGTATTCCTATTAGTATTATAATGCATTATATGTAGTTTATATGGCTATGATTTCATGGGTATTTCTACCCCTATTTTGCTTGTTATTTATATATTTTATGACAACAACTATGTATGGCTCTCATCATGTTTTTAATTATAAATGAATGAACAATGTATCTATGACCTAATGGATGGAATGGCAGTTAAAGTGATAAGGAAACAATGCTTCATGGCGAATCTCAAATAAGTATGAGACCCCTATGCTCAGATATGTTATTTACACCTATAGGTTGCTTATTTACTAAGTGTTTGAAAAAATACCTATCATGGCTACTAGGGGTCCAATCAAGATCTTGAACAAGAATTTGTTTTAGTACTATCATTTACATGTTATTTTAATGATTCGAAGAGATGGTTCAATTCTAGGTAGTTACCTGGACTCTAGGCTTGGAAAAGTGGCTAGAATCCTAGATTCGTTGGCATAGCATTGACAATTTGGGTCTCTGGTCACTGGTAGGCAAGCCTGTGAGAGTGACTTTGGGGTTACTTTCACATGCATGCCTTGTCATGGGAGTGACTTTGGGTTTAATTCATCTAAATGCTAGGTTAACTCAAGGGTCGGGCACCTGGAGTGGTTGATTAGTTCCTGGGGGTCCTAAAGCACCTGCGGGAGGTCTATGTGTTGTGTTTCCATTGATTCCACTTACTTAAGGTCACTTAGGAGGTTGAATCATATCACAGTAGCCTCTCATCGCATGTTCACCCAGGCTAGTAGGTTGCTTGGGTAGATGTGGGAGGAGGGTGATACATACTCAGTCAAGAATAGACCTAGGTAGACCTTTCTTTGAGCTTTACTTGCATTTTTTGTTTCAGAACTTGGATTTCATTGATCACTACACCCTCTAGTCTAGATAAAGTGCATTTCAGTGCACCCTAGCCTTCTATACACCCGCGTTGTAGTGTACCCTAACCCTTTCAACACCTGTTATGATCCCTATTTGATGCAAAAAATTTCCTTTTTGTGATTTTCTGTCTGATCAACTTTGTTCCATTTGGTCCTCCTTATGTCCCTAAGTGTGTCTTGGTCTCTCATAAACATTCATCTTGTTTTCTTTTGGTTTTGAGTGCCTTTGATAAGTTTTTTTTGTTTTGTTTTGTTTTGTTTTTGTTTTTGTTTTTTTGTTTTTATATATATTTTCCTTTATTCTTGTCATTAGGTGATTAGCAAACTAAATTGTTTGATCATTTAGTGCTTGAAATAGTTGGTGTGTTAGTCATTGTTTTGAATAATTTCAATTATAAATGATTAGAAAAATATCTTAGTTTTCATCTAAAAATTAAGTGGAATCCAAAAGAAAAAAATTGTGCATCATGCATTACATATAGGGGTTTTATTTTGATTAGAAAAGTCAAGTTGTAGAGATTAATTTTTGCATCACTTGTTTGTTGCATTGTTGATTGATTTCTTCTTCCCCTACTTAGTTATTCCTTTCATTGTTAAAAGGAAAATGAAAAGAGTTATTTTCATCATATTAGTTGCATCATAGGTGTGCTCACGTGACTTCGATTTTTGATCCTTGAAATTGAAACATAATTCAAGATCAACTCTAAAATTCACCTCAATTAACCGAAGGGGCATTTAAACTTAACGATACACATAAAGGTGTAGTTGAGAAACATGTTCCAACGTCTTTAAATGTAGGAGCGATCATTTTTTTCCATCTTTGCATTCTGGGGGTGATATCTTGTTCCACGTACATGAGTGTATAGCATTGTTCTCCACGTACCTTTGGGTATATTGGACGATGCTCCACGCACATAAAGTATATGGAAATGCTCTCATCGAATGGTTATGAATTAGAAAACACTATTATGGACTGCACTTCCATGTACCATCGAGTATGTTTTATAAGTCCACCATAGCTTGCTATCCTCACCATAGGTAACTAGGTCGGCCACCTTGTATACTGTGATACACCGAACACAACATTCGAGGAGATTGCCTGCACGTACGTTAAGTCCTTGGTTCGCCTAGATGTATATTGTGGTTCACGGTTTCTTGGTAAAACTTTATGCCTAGTTTACCCTCTTTGATTTTTTTTTGCTATTAATTTCTAAAATCAATTAATTGACCACGACACAAAATCCTCCCCATGGAACAAATCCTTAGTAGATCTTAGGTTAAGACTAATGGCAATAGTTCCTGAGTCTACCAATTGAGGAATCCCCTTTGATGGGAATCCTGGTCATTTTCCTTCTTTTGGAAATATTTGTGCTCCTTATATGGCAATGTTGTCCCTTCTCAGATTCACCATTGGTTTTCCAATTTTTTTTTTTTTTTACCCCTATGGTTTTGAATGTCCAAATTGCTTCTCAATCAAGTAATGCTCCACCTTAACAAGTTGACCCTAATGTTGACCCTTTTCCTTCTTCACTTGTTGTTTTTTCATCCCTTTCTTCCTCCTGGCCTGGTGAAAGTCTTGATTATAGTAAACAGGAAGCTAAGAAGAAGAAGAAGAAGAAGAAGCAAAATAAATAGGGGGAAACCAAGAAACCATTGCTACCCATGCAACTAGTATGGAGGAACCTTCCAATCAACCCAACAAAATTAAATTCCCTTGAAAATTATGTAAGGGTGACTACTTTCTTAGAAATTATCATGGTATTCCCATTATATTATAAGCGTGATCCACAAGGCCACATAAACCTTTGTCATCAATGTCTGGAGATCATGTTGGTGATAAACCATCACCTAGTGATAGTAAGGTCCATGGGAAAAAGGGTAAAGTTAAGTTTCTATGCAGGTTATGTGAATGGAATCATCCTAATCACCTTTGTCCTCATATGGATGAAGTGTGAAAAGTGTTGGAAAACCTTACGGTTTCTCAGCCTCATCTTCTAGCTAGTTATTGAAAGATTCCCCTAATCCTCCACTAGTTGATGAAGTAATTGATCAGAATCCATCTCCATTCAATATAACTATCTTTGAATGTGAATCTCATGATTTTTTTCCTGACCAACCATTGGTTAAGAAAATGGTTGACTCGAATCCACCTTTAGTTCATTGTACCTTTCCCATAGAGAGTGAACTTCATACCACTCAGGTTCTTCTCATTTCTTCAGGTTCCAATGAACTCGGGGATAGTTCTCCCATACCCACAGCATAGGGGGGAAGTCCTCCCATTCCCACAACACTAGAGAGTAGTTCTCCCATTCCCATAGCACAAGGGGGCATTTCTCCCATTCCCACGACACCCCCTCCAAGTAGCATGGTCACTTCCTTTGATTAGAGTCGACTAGCAGGATATCGTCTTCCTCCTTACGTGCCCTTCTAGATCATAGTACAAGCTTATAATGTGGTCATACCTAGCATAATAATATATGAAAGTGCACATGTTAGTATTTTGTCCTCAACTACTTGGAAAGATTTAGGTTCTTCGCAGCTTGTTCCCATTACCTAGAATCTGTTGGCTTTGAACAGAGGAACCAATCAACTGTTAGGGATCCTTCCTAAGTTGCATATTGCTTTGGGAGGAAAGAATGTTTATATAGATGTGATGGTAGTGCAAGGAGCTTTGGATTTTTATTTACTACTTTGGAGTGACTATGTTTATGTCATGTGAGATCTTGTCTCTTCACTCTTTTGTGTGATGTGTTTCCCGCATGAAGGAAGAATCATGACCATTGATCAGATTTCATTTGTTAGTCCTAATTTGAATCCCAATCAACTAAATTCCCTAAATGGTCCTTATATGCAAGTGGTATCTCCCCCACCACAGATTAATTATGTGGAAACATGTTCTATGCCTGTACCTATTAATGAAGATGAACCTTTCAATGTTTTTTCAACTTTTTACAACCTAGATCTAGTAGGTGATATGGTGAATCATTTACTGGGGGAATTGGAGCCTGATATTTGCATTAGATCCCTTGATATGTATCCCTTCCAGAGCATTTTTATTCCATCTGATGAGAACCTCTTGGAATCCATGGCCTCATGTAGCTAATGATCAAGATTCCCTGAGCAAATTTCCTTTTCTTGTGTCAAGCTCATTAAAAAATGAAACAAGGTGTTGGAGCAGAGTTCCTTTTCTTATTACAAGCTCATCAAAAAATGAAACAATGTGCCCTAGAAGAGTTCATTTTCTTATGCCAAGCTCCTTAAAAATGAAAGAAGGTCCCTTGAGCATATTTCTTTTCCTGTGTCAAGCTCGTTTAAAAATGAAACAAATCCCCTTCCAATTCAAGACTTTGACTAGATCTCGTAAATTGAGTCTTTCACTTGATCTCATAAATGAACCTTCATTCCATCCACCTGTTGGCAACCAGTAGTCTACTTAGGTGAATGAAATGAATTTTGGAAGGCATGTACCTTGAATTGAGTCATTATGCAGGGGGCATGCAAACTTATTTCAAGCATAGTTTTTACTCTATTTCAAGCTTGTGTAAAAATGAAACCAATTTTAAGCATACTTTCCCATGTTTCAAGCTTGTGTAAATATGAAACCATTCTCATCCTATCTCTCATGTTTTCCATTTTTATCAGCCTGTTTTCGCTAGATGAGCCTTGGTTTTTTTCTTTCCATCGTCACTATCTATTTGGCCGATCATACACTTTTACTTAGTTTTACCCTTTCTTGAGGAACCACTGCAATGAGTTGTCTTATTAGCCATCCTATTGACCTTTGCATGTTTTGAGCAGTTCCATCATGACTGGAACCTGTTGCTACCCATTTATACCACTCGTTCCTCCAGGACGAGTCCTCTTTCAACTCTTTTCATACTCCCAAAATATGAAAAGATTGTCGAGCACTTGTCTTTTCAAACTCATTAAAGTAAATTAAAAGATGTCTACTAAGTATAAGTTTAACCCTTTTCAGGACTTAGATAGGCTACTTATGAAAAAGGAATACCTTAGTTGAACATGGCTAAGAGTTTCTCTTGGGTATTATTTTTTGCCTTTTCACATGTAAGGGACTATCTATGAAAAGGAACATCTAGAGTTTATTTTGCGCCTTTTTTTTCAAGATCTCTAAACATGAAAAAGATGTTGAGTTATACCTTTGTTGGACTCATAAAAACATCAAACAATGATGGAATCTTCGCTCATGATGGGACCGAACCACTCCTTCTATGGTTTTGTTAAATATTCTCAGAGGGATTCATCTAAATGATGAACTTACAAATCAAGCATATGTTATCACCCTCAAGCTTGTTAAAAAATAAAGAGGTACTAAAAAGTATGGTTGGGGAAATTGGGAAAATAGGGTACTCCATTTGTTACTGGAAGTGAGTCACCCTTGAACAAGACACTCTTCCACTTCATCTATGTGGCTATTGGGTTAGGAAATATGCTTGTCTTTTGGTTTATCATACAATTTCAATGCCTCCATTTTCAGTTTTAGGTCAATGCTGCCAACTCCATTCAGTGTCACTGATGTGTTCAAGAGAAGTCATTTAGTCAATATCTGCTACAATACTCTTAATCCTTCATTCCATGTCTTCCTTTCCCAATCTAGTTTCATATCAACATCATTTTGTCTCAAATCATGATACCTGTTTTGTGTCATTGATGGGGGATACATCAAGGCCCTCCTATGATGGGTCACTTCCTGTCAACATCATCCCATTATCTAGGAATTTGACATAGAAATAATCCTTCAGTACCTTGGTGCTTGCACACATCAATGGAAATTTTCCTTACTCTTGGCGACAAGTTTTCATCATTGGCCTTCGACTGAAATTTTTTGTGTGGTGTTTGATATCAACTCATTTATTCACACCATATGGATTGTGCTACAGTACCTTAAGAGCCATTAACATCATCGGTGGTTTCTCTCGCGTACCTTAATGACTTACATCATTAGCTAGTAATCAGATGGTGTCTACCATGTCTGTCCTCAACTCATTGATTCACATGGTTAGATTCATACATTGGTTGGTCGTGCGAACAAGGTAGAAGACCCCAGATCTAGTTTCATCCATCTAGACTATGATTTCAAGAGTAATACAATTAATGTATGATGGCTATGATCGTACATGCAGTCATTCAGTCATGAGTCCACCATATGTCATCTATGGATGTGCCTTTTGATCATTGTACATGTAATGTTAGCTTATTACTGAGTATGGGAATGGGTTCCTGAGTAAATATGTCATGATGTAAATGTATTATAACAAATAATGATCTTGCCGATTTTTCTTGATCCTGACTTGTCACAAAGTAAAGTACTTGAGTCACCCGTTTCCATTTTTGACTTCGTGCTTTAGGGGGCAATCTGCTATAGACCATTTTGTCACATCTAGTCAATAGGCTTAGAAACTGGGTCAATCAACATCCTTTTACCCCTTTTTATCAACCTTTCACAAATACATAAGAATGAATCTTTCTAATCCCTTAGTTTCGGCCTGAAACTGCTTCATTTTAGTGATTTTAAGGCCCAACGCACCCTGCATAACTGAGAAATTGCATTGTAGTGCAATCTCTCCTTCTCTCAGGGTGCTATGTAGGGCACCATGCATAACTGTAGGGGTGAGCTGATTCTATAAATTCGAGAAAAATAAAAAATATTTATGAAGATTCCTCTTCCAGAATCTTCCAAAGGTTGTTTCAACCATTTACCTTGGCTAAACATTCGAATCCTATCTAATTCTACCTTGGAGAAATCACCATCTTATCCCTTGAGCTCATCCTCACATCACTTTTGGATCTCAAGCCTATATTGGTAAATGGACAAGAATTCATGAAATGCCTTTCTTTCCTATATATTTACCTCATTCCACAAGCACCTGGTTGGTTGTTGTTGTATTTTAGAGAGTGATTATACCCTTATGCTGTTGATGTGAGAGATAGTATTCCATGCATTAGGGTGTCTATAGGTGCACTTTGTGGCAAGGAAAGGAAAAGTCAACTTGGAGGAGTTCTTCCACAAGATCAACACCTATTTTTGGTTGTAACTCACTAAATTTCTATTAATGCAAAGATTTCTTTGTTTTCCTATGTATGATGTTATGATTTCATCTATTTCAATACCATATTTATCTATTAAATAAAGTGATTAGATTATGGTACATAGATCCCATATATCGTTGGCTCATGTCTTTTGATTATGTAGATTCTAATTATAGCGACTAGAGCTAGGATTGGAGCATACAAGCCAAGGAAGGAGCGAAGCATATGACAGATTCTAGGTAGGCTTCATCCTGTTATCTATTTACTTTAACAAAAAAATTAGTCCCTTTGTATTTTTTTTGCTCTAGGTTAGTCCAGCAAGCCTAGGGAATATACTTCTGTCTGCAACCGTAGATTACGTATAACATATATAGTCATTAATAACTCAACATGCCACTTGCCCAAATTGAACATGGGCGGGGAGGATAACACTCCTTCTCACAAAAACTTGAGATAGACATGATTAACACATTGAGATGGATTTTGTGACACTAATTAGTAAATTCAACCTACACCTAAATGAGAGCCACTTCTACTACCAAGAAGAGAACCTTATATATATCTTGTGATATAACCAACCTCATTCCTCAAGATGGTAATAATTTTGCTTCAATTCAAAATATAGATACCTTTGCTTCAACTCAAAATCAATATGGTTGTAAGGAAGTTTGTACTTGGGTTAGTGCAATATAATGCTTCCCTTTAATGACACATTAGTTGCAGTGAAAATATTTAAAAGCAACAATCTCTTGACTATGAGATTAGAGATACATGCAAAACTTATTAGAATATGATGTACAATATGAAACATAGGAAATAAAATTATCTTCCGTAATATATCACTTTAATTTAAGGATAATTTGTATTACTTTAAAAGCTTTATATTCCTCTAAGGGTGGTATGGTAATTTCCTTTTGAAATATAATGCATATGTTCAATTTAATAAAATGGTTTAATATCTAAATGATAACATTTGTTGATGAAAATTTTGTACAATTGTAGACAATAGTTGGTTCTATGTGCCATTATTTTTGCTCGTGCGCACACACACACATAGTCAATGAAGCCCTAAAATTGTGAATTCAGGCACTAGCATTGGGTTTGAGTTCCTAACATACTCAATCAATTTTATTTTTTTAGTATTTAGCTCTTCATTTCGATTATGCATCGTATATTCTTTTTCTTGGTGAGGCAATAAAATGTTATGGTAGAAAAAAAATAAGTATGTGTTTTAGAATTATGATACATATTATAAAAATTTACAAAACAATATTTTTTTCTTTAATATATGAGTGTACAAAGCTTTATAAATGTGTGTAGTTTAATCAAAAATGAATGTGGACCATATTTAAAAACCTTATTGAAAATGGAGATAAGGTTTGTCACTCCAAAGCTAAAACCAAAGCAACAGAGATGAAAAGAAATAATCCTACCTATTTTTTTGAGCTCTCAAGAATGTTCATACATTATAAAAATGCATGCATGTTTTGGTTATAAAATTATATTAAAAAAACATGTGCATATTATTAAATTGTGCATGGATGTTAATCTTACATAAAATAATAACGATGAACCTAATATCATGTTTCCAAAAAAAATTAGCACTGAAATGTTATTTTTAGGGAATAAGAATTGTTTTCACTCTCTTGGCGATACTCAAGGCTCCTAGCCCATTTCATTTGCATAAGACCACCCAATAGTGCTTGGAATATCACTCAAAGGTCAAAGAATCCATAGAGAGGACATGTTTCATGGTTGGATACCTTATTCACTGTGATATAGGCCTAAAAGCTTCATTTTATTATGTAAGTATTTTCTTTTCCTTTTTGATGAAGTCATAGAGCCCTAGACCCATCGTTTCCCTCCAAAAATAATTAATGAAGGTGATATCCCACTTCGAGGCCAAAGACCCCGTAGGAAGGTCCTATATGGTGCTTTAATGAACTTTTCATAGAACTTGAGCCCAAGAAGCTTTCTTAAAGGATAACACCTTCTATATTTTTCCTTAACTATTTTTAATACCCAAAGACCTATCAGTCTTGTTGAAAAAATCACAATGGCCCTTAGTAAAGTACGCATTGTCAAAATAACCCTAGAATAGGGAATCTTTTATGGGTTGTATGTGTTTTTAATTGTGATCGAGCCTAGGAGGCTTCCTTTAGAACATGATACCCCCAATGTCCTCCCTTGGCCTTCATTAAACCATGAGACCCATTTTTGGTTCATAGCTAACCTAGTCATGGTTCCTATATCCCACTTTGGGGTGATTAATATCATACAAAGGTCATATGTGGTGGCCTGATGACTCCTTTATGGTGCTTAAGCCAATGAAGTAAGATTTAATACTAAAGTTTCTTGTTTCCTTCCTCCAACTACGTGTAAGGACTTAATATTCATACATGATATGATAAGACCTTGTAGTGGCACCCATATTCAACTTAGATGCTAAAGAATTTCCAGAGAGGGATTGTGTCATGGTTTCTATATATTTTTCATAGTGCTTGAACTCAAGTGATTTCATTTAGGGCATAAGGGTTTTATTCCCTATTGAACATGTTTATTCCTTAACACCCATCTACAATGTAGAAAACTTGCTCATGATGACTATATCCAAATCAAAGGCCAATGATCCTCAACAAATCTCTTTTCTATTAGTTTTAGGACTTGTTTAAGGTCCTTGAGCTTGAGAAGATTTCAAAGTATGCTAATACATTTTTTTATTATTATTTGATGTTTGTAAAGGCGTCGTGAACCATCCATGGTTTATAAAACCTTTTAATCAATCCATATCCAACTCAAATGAAAAAATATTACCTAGAGAGGTAAGGTTCCATGTTGTTTTTCATGGTGCCTAATTTCAAGAAGATTTTTTGGGGCCTAAGGGTCTTGTTCTCCTCCCGGTATGTTTTTTAATGCACATGAACCATTTATTGTGCTTGTGATCAAGATTCTATATGCCCATATCCCTTTAGTAGGATAAACATACCCTAAAGGGGTTTCATGTAGTGGTTTGAGGGTTCTTCATGCTAATTGAGCATAAGAAACTATGTTTAGGGTCTAATGTTGTTGTTTCCCTTCCATAACCATGGTCAAAGGATTGAGACTATTGTTACCATGGTTAAGGACTTAAGACCCATTTACGATGCACAAAATATATTGATGTTTCTTAGATCCAACTCCTTTACCAAAGATCCCTAGTAAGGGCTTATGTCATAGTTTCTAAGTGTTATTCATGGGTGCTTGAGCTTGAGTAGATTAAGTTAAGGCTTAAGGCCCTTATTTCCCACTTTATTTATGTTTAGTCCGTAGAACCCATTTATAATTCAAAAAACTTATTCATGGTGCTTGTATCCCATTTGGAAGCCTAGAAAGAAACCCTACAAAAGGCTTAATTGTTGGTTTGAGGATTTTTTCAAGGATTTTGGCCTTGAGAAGATTCAATAATGTGCCAAGGTACTCTTTTTCCTTCCTTGAACATGATTAAGGGACTACAAATATTTGAAATATGGAAAACCTCAAAATGGAATTTGTATCCAACTTTATTGAGAAACCCCCCCTAAAGAGTACTTATGTCATGGTTTGCAAGTGTTGTTCATGATGATCAATCTTGAGAGGCCACATTTAATGCCTAAGGTCTAGGATATTTCCTCACCTAACCATGGAAATTGATGTCAATGAGGTTAATATAAGGATAAGCCCCTTGTTTCCCTGTTTTACAATCTTTAAACTTTGAGACCCATTTCTATTACACAAAATCTACTCATGGCACCTACATCCCACATGGATGCTAAAGAACCTTGACCATGGCCTTGAGATACATTCCTAGTGTGGGCTAAGACTCATTTTTATTTAAGGCCTATGTTGTGCTTTATTGATGGCATTTGTATCCCTTTAAGAGATAAAGATACCCTACAAAGATATTTTGTCATGGTTTTTGGATGCTTTCATGGATCTATAGACCATTAATCTTTATGACCTATAGGTTTTTATTGATACTTAATACCAAGAAGCTTTATCTAGGGAATAATGATCTTATTGTCCTCTATTAACCTTGGCTAGACATCAAGGCCTTGTTTTGGTTCCCAACTAGCCTAGTCACCACACCCATATTACAATTGGAGGTGAATAACACAATATAAAGGTTATAGTTGGTGGCACTATGACTCTTCCATGGAATTTGAGCTTGAGAATCAAGGTTTAGTACTAGAGCTGTTGTGGGGAAAAGTATCCGACTCGGATGACCCTATCCCTACTCTAAGGGTGACAGTCCTTAGCAACAACTGAAAGTAAAGCTTTAATGTTTTCCTTTACGAAAGTACAGAGAGAAGGAAGAAAAGATTAACCAACCGGTGTCTTTCGCTTTTTTCGATCCTTATCCTCTCTCTTTGTCCCTTGTTCCCAGCTCCTTGCTCCCTTTGCCGGTCCAGCTACACACAGATCCTGCACAACAGAGAGAAGAAAACTACAAGATACATGTACTCATAACTGATGCATGGATTAGAGTGAATCAAATATACAAGTAAATACAATACATCAATGCAATACAAGTATATAGGAGAACATTCAAAGCTTTATTGATAAAAGTAACAGGGTTCTGAGAAGGTTACAACCATCAATGGCTCCAATCCAGCAGCACCTCCCCAGCAGCAAGAAATCTCCTCTTCACCTCTATAAAAGCAATCACCCAATAGCTTTAACTATAAACCAACAGCACTTCCTTGCTTTGCACAAAATTCCAGCCTCCCTAGACCTCATAAAAGAGCTCAAAGAAGACTCGTCTTTTGAGGAACGAGTGATAAACAGGGATAGCAACAGATTCCAGGTACAGGTTGGAATTTTCCAATCACGGCAGTGTCACAAGGATGGCTAGGTGAAATCACTCTTCGCAGCTGTTTCTCAAAAGAGGTAAACACACAAATGGAGGTGAATGATCGGCCAAATGAACAGTGGAGGTGACGGTGCACAAACACGACCAAGGCTTTTATGGCTGATGAATTTACGATCTCAGAAGGGTATTTACCGGTTCATTTTTTCTGAATGAGCTTGAACTCTAAAGGAAAGCCTGCTCATAAACTTATGTTTATTTTTTAACGAGCATGAACTATGTGCTAAAACTGCTCGGATCTTGCGTTTATTTTTTAACGAGCATGAACTATGTGCTAAAACTGCTCGATATACCAGTCATAATAAGAACGCCCCCTGTGAGATAGCTATTTTTTAAGGAGCTTTATCTCACGAAGCTATGCTCCAATTTGGCAAGTTTTTACCTTTGCCCCACAGGCTTTCTTCATGCAAGGTCGGAAACGGCTAATCCTACGAGTTTAAAGGGTTAGACCTACAGGTTTAAAGGGAGGACCTAAAAATTTAAAAAAATAAATAGTCGTCCCTTGCTTACATTCCAAAAGTTTGCATGCCCCCAGGTATAGGATAGAATTTCGAGGCTGCCCCTCCTCTCCCCTACCTCTGCTTTTCTTTGGGTGTTCACAGCTACTTGTCATCTTGCTAATCTAATGTTAACGATACTAGTCTTCTCGTTATTTTAAGGGGTCTTATGCGGTACTCAGGCTTCCCGTCGGCCCAACTTTTAACGAACAGCTATTTGTGACAAGAGAAGAACACTACTCAAAGACAAAACATTGGTATTATTGAGGGAGGCTTGCTTCTTTCTTATTATCCGAAGAGGGTTCTATTCGCTGCCGCAAATCAATCTCTTTCTTCGGCGATGTCTAACATTAGGTTACTAAAGATGGTGGCCACTTGATGTAGCAATAGAATCTCTTTCTTTGGAGACTGCCCCTACTTATCCTTTAAAACATATGTTTTAATGGGTGAGGCTTGACTTCAAAGATGGTTACTACTTGATACAGCAAATGGTCCTCATCCTCGGTATCCTGATTATCTAGACAAGGGGAGTGAGAAGCAGATTATCTCACTCGCATAACTTTGACAAAAGAATATTATTCTAGAACAACCCCTCTTCCACCGCCGGACGGGGTACGGACTAGTCCATTCTTCTGCAGAAATTCTTCCTTATACCCAGGGTTTCTTCTGCCCGAAGCAGACCAGGGTGCATGCCCCCTGGGTTCCAGTCTTTCTTTCCGAATCACTCGCACTCATCGGGAAGGAGGACCGGGGGTGGAGGCGTATCTTGAGAAAACAGACCATTTAGGATTGGTATTTGACTATTTGCGATGCGAGATCCCGGAAATGAAAGTTGGTCTACGAGCTTGACCATCCTTCCTTCGTGTGGAAAACACATTACTCTAAAGAGTGAGGAGACTAACGCTCCCATGCAATAAATATAGTCGCGTCCAAGGAGTAGGTTATAATCCAAGGGTCCTTGGATGACCAACACGTTTATCTCGATGGTCTTCCCTTTCAATGTAACAGGTACATTGGGGAGGATCCCTAACGGTCGACTGGTTCCTTTATCAAAACCTGAGAGATTTCTCAACTCAGGTAAAAGCGCTGGGGAACCCAGTGCTTTCCAAGCAATAGAGGAAAGGATACTCACAGACGCCCCTTCATCAATGATAGTACCAGCCATAATCATTCTATAGATCTGGACAATGATTCTGAATGGTATACTGGCTGGTAACCGGGGTCTGCCTAGTTGATTCCAATCAAAGGATACAACCAGGTTGCTTGGTGGTGGGACCGAATATACGGCCGGGTATGACCCTGATGATGTTCCTTCCTGCGATAAAGGAATGGGTGCATTGCCTGACGCTCATCAGAGTCGGTGCTGATGAAAAGAACCTGGATGGTGTCATCCTTATTCTCTTCAGTGAGGGTGTCGCATGAAGCTGACTCTTCGGCGACGGTGTCATTTGAAGACGGGTCTTCAATGACGGAGTCATTGGACGATGAAACCTCTGAAGGAAGAACCGGGTCAACTGCCGTTTCGACCTTTAGACTTTCGTCTGGTCTGGATTCAGTAGGTTCATTCTCAATGACTGACACTTCAGCTGACCACTTGAGCGGGTCAACTGGATTTTCAACTATCGAGGGATTTGGCGCGAGTTTTTGGTATCCAGGAGGAAGTCGCAACGGTGAAACCGGGCGATCTTCTAAAACTCTCTTTGCCTCATCTAAGAATGGACATTTGTGGAGGGCATGATTGCCTTCACACAATAGACAGGGTGATCTTGGTCCCCTTCTTCGTCCTTCACTCTCGTTAGTTGACGGACTGCAATCAACAAGACAACCAGAGGTTGATGCTACCGGATTGTGCAACCTTGGGGACCAGTCCCTTAGTATCCGGGGAATAAAAGGACAATCACGATGGAAGTGGATCCCTTTGCAAATGACACATGGCGATTTAGGCCCGGTCGGTGCAGTGTGTGGGTTTTTGTCAGCTTTCTTCTGCTTGCCCCCAGTCGCCTTCGCCAGAGGCTCCTTCTGCTTCTTTTCTCTCTTCTTCTTTTCCTTCTTCTCCTTGGGAGGCTGACTCTTGCCAGCTCTACCTTGCGAAGATGAAGGATCAGAGGAAGTATCGTAAGAAGTGGAAGGCTGGTGGGTAGTTCTAGATTGTTCTGACTGTTGATTCGACTGCTCAGGATTAGTGGCGATCTGGACTACATTAGTTGAAAAGAGCCATACAGGGAGGCCGATTGTCAATCCTGGAAGTGACAATGTAGCCATATGAGGCGCACCAACATCTCCCCAAGAGGAGAAGGGATTTGGACTTCCGCCAAGGTTACTTCCTTGGTTGGTGGGCTCCATACTTTTCAACTGAAAGATCAACGTGGGAATAACAGGTGATTATGTTCCGCTTAAAATAAATTTTATTAACGACGCTTTTAGACACAAACTTGCTTTTTCATGTTTTAAGAGTCGAGAAAAAGCTAAAGATGACTCTAGTCGCCTTCGATGTATTAACGAGCCCGAAGTGACAAATGCTCGGTTGGAATTTTTCAGTTATAGAGTTTGAAAAAGGCCAAAAGAAACTGCTCTGGAGATCTAGGCAGAGGGTGTGCCAAACCTTTCGCGAAACCACATAATACGTTTTACGGTACGGGTGGTCGATCTTCGTGAATGCTGTGTTCACTGCATCGCGATCAGTAGGGCGGCCGACACGGTTTCCTAAGGATAAAGGATAAAAGCCTATAGGGGTCTCCTAATATACGCGACGGTACGCGGGAGCTCAAGTCCGTGTTAGTGCCACCGACTCTCAGGAGGAATCACCCACCTTCGTAGAGATCGACAGTCACTATGTTTAACGACGCCGGAACACGTCTCTACCTAGACCTCTAGATGTTTGCGTTAAGTTACAAAGCGTTGTTATGTAAATTGGGTTTATTTTAATGTTGATCTTTCTTAACAGTTTGCCTTTCAGGTTCGCCACGAGATGTATATATACAACTTCCTATATGTAATCTAAGAATGAGAAGCAAATCTTTTCAATCTTTCATCTTTGAAAACCTTAATCTACTGAGGGAAAAGAAAGACACAACTTTTTCCGCAGATCATAGAACACACACTAAAATGCACATTTTCCTAAATCGCCAAGCACACAGTCAAATGCAAAATGCACAATGCATGTATTTCTTTTCGTTATCCTTAATGTTGATGTAAGACAGAAAGGAAACTGTTGTATAATTTTGAATCTAATTTCAAGTAGAAATAAACAAGCTTGTCCACAATCAAAAAGACACCTTATGATAGACTTGTTTAGACACTGGAAATGTATAGATTCAAACCATAAAATGAAAAACAAACAAACTCAAACAGCCATGAACAGTAATAAAACTAGCTCTTAAGATCACAAAGACACTTTTACAGTTCAGGATCTAAGAGGTCACCGCTATACTGGTTCGTTTTTCACAATGGGAAACTGTAACTGAAGCAAGAAATACTGAAAGAACACTCACAGTTTCATCACACAACTGAGGCGGAATAATGTCAAGGAAAATGGTTTACAGTAAGTACAATGACCAGCAAGCAATCAGCAAAAATCAGTGAAAACAGGGCTCAGACACTAAGGGAAACCTCAGCAAGACACTGGCTAACTGGACCAGCGCAGGCTCTGGTCTGTCAGTTTGATTCTCAGCGCAGTTCCCGAAGGGAGTACCTGCGCTGAAATGCAGATTGCCTGTGGACAGCTTGCACTGAGACACGAGAGTTGCGTTTACAAGGAATTCCGGGTCATAAAAAGCTCAAAAATGCACTGTTTTTGCTGAAACAAAAAGCTATAGGTCAAGTACAGGCTAAGGGATAATCAAGAGGATGAAAAGCTATCACAAAGAGTACAAGAGTCTTTTGTAGATCAGCTCTTCAAATCATGAATCTGCTCAGTAAATGAGCAAGAGTAGCAGCCCCTCTACTTCGCTTTTGATATAGTCAAAAGCTTTTCGATTTGGTACTCTTTTCTTCAGGAAATGAATAGCAAAGATACTACAAACACCAACAAGATACTAGGCTCCCCAGCGGAGTCGCCAGTTTGTTGTGGGGAAAAGTATTCGACTCGGATGACCCTATCCCTACTCTAAGGGTGACAGTCCTTAGCAACAACTGAAAGTAAAGCTTTAATGTTTTCCTTTACGAAAGTACAGAGAGAAGGAAGAAAAGATTAACCAACCGGTGTCTTTCGCTTTTGTCGATCCTTATCCTCTCTCTTTGTCCCTTGTTCCCAGCTCCTTGCTCCCTTTGCCGGTCCAACTACACACAGATCCTGCACAACAGAGAGAAGAAAACTACAAGATACATGTACTCATAACTGATGCATGGATTAGAGTGAATCAAATATACAAGTAAATACAATACATCAATGAAATACAAGTATATAGGAGAACATTCAAAGCTTTATTGATAAAAGTAACAGGGTTCTGAGAAGGTTACAACCATCAATGGCTCCAATCCAGCAGCACCTCCCCAGCAGCAAGAAATCTCCTCTTCACCTGTATAAAAGCAATCACCCAATAGCTCTAACTATAAACCAACAGCACTTCCTTGCTTTGCACAAAATTCCAGCCTCCCTAGACCTCATAGAAGAGCTCTATATATAGGAGAGAAGAAGAAAGGATGAGTCAGCTTGAGACTGACATAAAGCTGCCTTGTGTCCTCTCCCTCTTCAGTTAAACTTCAGTTCTTGAGTCCACTTGGAGATCCTTGCTTACACATGGAGATCAAGTACCTCTTACTCATCACAGGGCGAATCTCATGAACCAAGTGTCAGTTTGGAAGCTTCCTGGGCAATTGACACCTTGCAGAATGACTGTGCCACTTGGCCAATCTCGCCCAGCGCAGGTAGCCTTTATTAGATTTGACTTTCAGCGCAGGTACAAGGAGGAGCAGTTGCATTCCAGCGCAGATGCTCAGTGGAGCAGCTGACATGATCCAAAAATAGCCTGTTTTTGAGTGTTTTCAGGTGGAGAACTGATGGGAAGTGCTGTGGTTTGCTGACCTTGTTCTTCTAGGGGTAAGAACAACATGTTTAGGGACTGAGGATCCCTGTAATTATTGACATTTCATGCTCCATGCTGCGAGGCACAAAAATGTCTATAACAAGAGCCTCTTATTTCCATTCATTGACTATGTTTAATAACTTAAAACTTATCTCGTATTCCCAAGATCTCATAATGGCACCCATATTCAACTTGGATTTGCAAGTTTTCATGGGAAGGACTTATGTCATAGGTTATACTTGTTGTTTATGGTGTTGAAACTAGAGAATGTTCAATTAAGCATTAAGGCTTGTGATTTCTCTCTTCACCATGTTTAGGCCTTGGCACCCATTTCTAATGTACGAAACCTAATTATTGAGCATGTATCCCACTTAAAGGCCTACAAAGAGCCCATACATAAGTGCCATAATGAACCCTTATAGAGGACACATGTTGGTTTACGGGCTTGATCAAGGTTCTTGAGACTGAGAAGATTCAAAAATATCATGAGGAACTTATTTTCCTTATTTTACCATCATTAATTCTTTGAGACACATATTTGGTGTTAAAATCCTTATAATTCTATCCATATTCAAATATAATGCAACAAATGGCCTGGAGAAGGGTCTATGTTGTGGTTTGTAGAAGTTGTTTATGGTGACCAAGTCTAAGTAGCCACATATAGGGCCTAAGGCCTAATGATTTTCCTCCCCTAACCATGACACTTGATCTCAAGAAGGCTCAATTAGGGCTTAAGCAAATTTTCCTCCCCTTCCTAACCTTTTTTAGGCTTGAATACTCTTTTTTTTTAAATAGAGGAATGTGTGCACACTTGTAAGGACATGTATAAATTTTTAGAAACATGTGGAAACATCCATGGTGCATCCATGGATGTTTGGTAAGGTCAAAAGTAGTTTGAATAAGAACATTTGTGTTTATAAAATTTTCAATAAGCACACAATCTCGTTAAAATGATTTTGGGAAGCAACTTCTTGCACCTACCTAATAATATGTTGATGGTGTTGCACCCACCAACATGTCTGGGGATCTCCCCGGTAAGAAGTCCCAATTAGACCTAAGACCATTTGGTGTAGGATTCCTAGCAGTGGGTCATACGGTAATGCCTTGATTGCGGTTTCACACAGAGGCAAGTAAGATGTCCCTGTTGGTAGCAAGGTTGTGACATATGCAGTAAGTCAAGGAAGGTGCATGAGAGGTTCTAACACACGGAGGGTGAGGTGAGTGCGCTGCTTGGAAACCTGTGATAGCACAGAGTTAAGAAGGGAACACACGAGAAAAGATGTATCACAACATGGAAGGAAAGTTAGCAAGCAATCCAAAGGGATGGTTAAACCAACAACACATTTCAGAAAGATTCATTCATACATATACAGAAATAGCGAAACAGGCATACGTAAGAAAACAAATACATATATCATTTATAGTACTCAAGATAGCTGAATTACAATACAACATATGTATGAAATGTGTTGGCTCTGTTATATTAAGAAGTGTAAGTTCCAGTCATACAATACATCCATGTCCAACCACTAGTTCCAACAGAGGAACATTACAACTACAACCGCCTGCTCCTCCAAAGAGATATACTAGCTCTGCGCAGTGGAGAAGCCAGGGCTCATTACAATACTGTCCAAGCTCTCTCTAACATAGTCTTATCGGAAGCTTGGCTGACCAAAAGCCTCTACAATGAGTTATGAGGGACTATTTATAAAAAATTGGTGGGGTGGCCCTTGACATTCCCCTTTGTAATAGTTCATCTACCCTCATGACTCTTCATCTACTCTATGTCTGTTACATCCAACTATCGACAACTGTTGAACTTACACTTGACAAGACGTTACATTACAATGCACATGTATCCATGTGAGACAAAAAGACTGGAGCAAGCCATGCAAGACATCACTATGAATTTGATAACTGTTGGAAGACCAACTCTTCGACATCCTCACGGTGGTCGAAAGTAGTGAACTGATGCAAAGATCAATAGTCCATGATGGTGTCCGTGTAATCTAAGGTGACACCTTTCTGGAAATGAACTCTTGTCTCCATAGGATCTAGGTACACTGCTCGGGCTCCTCTATCCAACTCGTCTGATAGCATGCACATCATTGTCTTGAGTGCGGCTAGACCAACAACATACTTGTGCATGGTGTCTGCACTAATTGGCAAGTTTGGGCTGGTGGCTATGTGCATCAACTCTTCAAAGTACGAGTTAAGCTCTAGTTGGACCTGTGCTTTTGTCTTCACCTGGGTGAGTGTCCCAATAGATGAGATTACATGTGTGTGCATAACAACATCCATACTCTTGAATACACATGCATGGGAAGCTTGTAGACTAGTGATGAGCTACGAGAGCTCTTCATAGTTCTGGATTTGACTCTGGATGCGTAGCTTTAGCTCGACTGCTCTGGGCTTCATCATCTTAGGCAAGTGAAGTGGGGCTCCCTTGTATCTCATCGTCCATGTTTGCATGTAATCAACAGCAGCATGCACGTTCAGTAGGATACATGCTCTTCTAGCACATCGTTGCTGCCAACCATTGAGATGGACGATTGCCTTATGCACGGTACCAAACTTGGAAGACAGTGCCCACATGACTGTGTCAAGGGACAATACTTATCCAATTTCTCCTTCTTCAATTCTACTCGGACGGATGCTATAACCAGTTCTCTTCCTTGCTTGGTCATCTATAGCTCCTTTACCATTCGCTCATTCTTAGCTATCAGGAAGCGAACACTCGAGCTAGTGGCTTCAGCATATGCTCTGGTAGCATCGACCAATGCTGTTGGGTGTTTGTGCACGTTAGACATGATCACTCATTCCTCAAACTGTACAAGAAATGTATGATCCTATGTTGTCGACACTCGACGAGATTGCACCTCTATGTTGAGACTCATCGAATGAGATTTTGTGCATCTCCTCCTCCGGATTGTCTCCAAGGATTTCGGTGTCTCCTTGGTCACTTGGGACTTGATCTTCTTCTAGATGTGGTGAAGCTGGTGGGTCAACCTCTTGGTGGTGAGGCATGAGGTCGATGTCTTGCTCTAACTCTTGTTGCTCCATATCCGTATCCATTTGTTCAAGTGCTTTCTATATCTCCTAAGCGAAGTCCTATTCCTGCGATGGTTTACCCTGTCTGCCTAATGCCAGCTATTCGGATGACTTTACTATCTGTACGGATGCAGTTTCATCTGTCTGCACAAGTTGCACCCCCTGCTGTACCTGTTCCTATTGTGCTTCCTTCTCCTGTCTACGCAACTCATGTTCCTTCCAGAGTTGCTCCTTCAACTCATGCAACTCGTTCTCTATTTCCTCCATTCTCTATTTCACTCTCTGCCTTTGTGCATTTCTCTTGTCACGTTGTTGCCTCTTTGCCTCTATTGCCAAAGCTACTTTCTACACAAGTGGGTCTATTAGGAACTTGCAGCTTTGCTCTTCCTCCATGCTATTGGCAATATTTCTCTTTCCCTTTTCGCGCAATGGTATGTTTACCTCTGCTGCTTTTGGTGCTCTCTGAGATGCTGCTTTTCTATCCATTCCATAGCGAGGCCGACATGTTCATTGAGTCTGGAGGAGTTGTAACAATATCTCCATGGGTCCTCCTCCACCCAATGGCATGCCTCATGGATCCAGTTAAACTATAATCTCGCGCAGTGATCTTTCAAAAGACAATGCGGGTCAAACAGATTGTAACTTTAGAGGTCGAATGTATATTTCTTCATCTGCTCTGCTTCGACATCCTCATGCTTGAAACTCTGTATCTTGTATAACCCGATCTGAAATGGAAGAGCGGGCCAAGGTGCCTTCTTCTTCCGGTGTAGCCTAACTGTCAATACTACCAAGATATGATATGATACTTCCTGCATGACGAGCTTGTCCAAGGAAAACTTCAGTAGAACATGCGGAGGCTTATCTGCACTGTACATCCATATGAAGGTGCCAGATGGTGAGGCATACCAATCAACTATGTCGATTTGTGCCTCCATTGTTGCCTTCGACATGCAGGGTGGATCCTATTCCAATATCATGTTGTAAACTGGGGTGACAAAACAATCAAACAACTATGTGATAACTCCTCTGAAGCTACATTCAAACAACATCTTACAATAAGTGTTCACAGAGGTCTCCGTCGGTGTCCATGCCCACTTCAAGCATGGGAACTCTTGACGGGCACAGATTTCATCCAATATGTAGGCAAACATGTAGATTCCTGCTTGCATACCTTTGGGCATCTGTTGAGCCATTGTTATCTATTCCTTCAGCTGGTGAGCCAACATGTCGAACTAGTTGCATGCTTTGCCTTCTCTGGCCAGTTGGTCCAACACAATTACCCAACTCTGTGGGAAGGTTTCCATGCTTTATTGGACATATAGGTGACATGCAAAGATGACCAAGTATTGATATGCCTTCCACAATATCTTCGTCTTGTAGACCTGGTTGGGTGTCATCCTGAATTTAGCCGGCTCCTTCACCCAGTTCTTCAAAATGTCTCTGAAGTTGGCATCACTGTTGGGTATGTTGAAGGGTGTCTCCATGGTGATCACGAGCTTTGACATTTGATACATCTCATCATAATCTTGTGCCTTGAAGGTAGCAAGCTTCGTCCTGTTGACACTGGTCATTGTCATTGTCTCGGGATTGGTGTGCGAGACGATCCAATGTATCATGTTCATGCATGGGAGCACAGGATACCTACATGCAATTTGGTACAAGCCAGACTTGTGGATGTTCACATAGACTTGGCGGTCTTCGATGTCTTCCCCAAATGTGCCTACAAATGCATCATTGACCTCTTATCATTTCAACTTGATGTCCTTGTCTATAATTAGCTTGGTATCTTCATAGATCGGTAGACTTGTAGACACTCGCTCAATTGCTTCTCTAGTTGCACTTTCGTCAATGTCCTTTGATCCTACTCTGTTGGAGGCCATTGATCCTAAACTGCTAAGAGGTGGATGAACACCTGCTAGATCTGGAGACAAAGTGACATGCATGGCAAGAAATATGTCAGCTAAAACCAAAGCAAACTTGAGGAATGACATGCAACATACCTGGGGATTGACTGGAAAGGATTGCACAATTTTTCCTGGGAGGCTGGGAGACTGGCTGCCAGAATTGCACAAAAGGTAGTCTAGGCTATCTAGGGAGGCTTGTTGGCTACTGGAATTACGCAATGTGTAATCCAGGATGGCTTGCTGGCTGTTGGAACTGTGCAATGCGCAATTTCAGCTGGTAGTGGTTGTAGGCCCAGTGACTGCATTATGCAATTTTCTGGGCCAGCAGTCATTGTCCCTTAGAATTGCACAAAGAAATATTGGAGGATAGTCACTGGGAAGAAATTTGCATTTCCCAAGAGGAAGACAGAGCTTTCCCTCTCAGGATTGTGGAATGCTGTCTTGGTGAGGCAGAGTCTGGGCCAAGGCTGCCCAGACCCGCCAACAAGAAATTGAAAGAAAATGTGAATGTGAATGCATGGCGATACTAAGTGTAAGAAGGAGTTAATTATTAGGCATGCAAATAGTAAATGAAATATTAAGAAAATGGAACAACATGCATGTGGGTGAAGCGAGTCCTCGAATCGGTGACTGTTCATGCAAAACAGTTTCATGCATGCGACAATAGTGAGATGCTAACGAAAAATGAAACGACGCTAGTACAAGCTAGTATGCATGTAAATGACAACAAGTGTTCACAGAAATCAAGCAAACAACACACACAATCGAAAACACAAAAAGTGACAAAAATGTTGCAAAAGACAAGTTAAGCCAACTTACCTGTGACTAGCTGAGCTGGATGTGTTGAAGACTCCTAGATGTGTTGTGGGATGTCAGAGCTCCAAGATCGATGTGAATAAGTGAGCTCTGAAGTGTTGAATAAATAAGTTTGAGGCTCATGACGCGCATGCCACAAATCTAGGAAAAAGCGACACTTGGAGGAAAGATTCTAAAATGATCTTTGCATGTAACCTCCAACTGCTAAAAATAACTCCCTAAAATCTAGGGATTATTTTTGCATGTTGCTTTTTGCTATTCCAGGAAAAAGAAGCCCATGCATGCAAGTTAATTTTTCCCGATCCTGGGTGGAACTGGTCAACTCAATGTCACATGCAACAACCTGCTCAGCTGAGGGGAAAGAATGCACATTTCTGGGAGGGAGCTAGGGTGGATGCCTAGAAGGTTTGTGCAATTTCTGGGCTGAGAAGCTGGTTGCTGCCCAAAATTGTGCAATTTTTGGGCTGAGCAGCTCTGCTGGGAGGGATTGCACAATTTTCTCAGTGAAGCTTGATAGGCAGAT
Organism: Pinus tabuliformis; assembly: GCA_031772625.1. Taxonomy (NCBI): domain Eukaryota; kingdom Viridiplantae; phylum Streptophyta; class Pinopsida; order Pinales; family Pinaceae; genus Pinus; species Pinus tabuliformis. Next base: position 538,108,817 of record CM062807.1, on the reverse strand, counting down.
TTGTGCAATTTTGGAGTCCAGCAGGCTGCCAGACAGAATTGCGCAATTTCTGGAGGGAAGGTTGGTTCCCCTCCATAATTGCGTAATTTATTGAGGGAGTTTCTCAACCTACAACTGGACCAAGTCCAGAGAAATAGCCTGTGAGGGGGATGCAACAAGCTCTCATGTACAGGTTGGCAATCTACTAGAAAATCACTGAAGCTTGTGTACCAGACAAAGCAAGACATGCTGCTGTGAAAGGTTGGTAGGGAAGCTCCAAAATGAAGCTAAGGAAAAATTTTGGAGGGTGGTTGTAGCCACTACAACATAATCCTCTATTTTTAACTTATTAACTAATTGAAAGCTATGGTATATTTTTTAGCACTTGTTGGACCACTGTTTTATCACCACTTTGACTATTATCTCACCTTTTTTCCCATCTAAACCTTCAATATTTTGACAAAAAAACTAGATTTTCCACCTTAGATTTCATGAATATGCAAAACATAGGCATTCAAGAGAATCCAAGGTTTCTTTTTTTAATTTTTTCCTAGTATTGATAGCCTAGATACATCAAAATTCATTTTTATCTCATGAACATTTTCCTATTACAATAAGTCCAAGTTCTTGTAACCACTAATGGATCACATGGTATTGTAAGACACATGTAGAATTTGGGAATTGGAAGATGTTGTAGATGTTCAAGTGATTCTTTGTCACCTTCTAGATGGAAAGAATATCAAATGAGGATGTTGGGAGAAGTTGGTCAAACTTACAGTCAAAACAAAGTTCCAAGACATCGAAAGTAGTAGTCAACAATGAGAGGGAATTGAAGTTCCACATTTTACGAAGGTTTGGTGATTTCATGCACTGACATGTCATCAAATCACTAAGAAAAATCAACAATGGAGATACAAGATCTAATGATATTTCTTAATGACAACAGACAAGTATAGGAGGATATGTTAAAATGCTTAGAACATTATCTCCAAAGAAATTGTCCAATGATAGTTCGAGGACATTCTATGTAGTCAACTTATATTTTAAAATTGAAATCAAGGGAAATCATAGTTTTTCCAAACTGTAACTAATATAATTTCAAAAATAAATTTGTTATGTTTAGGAAGAAAGGGAGTGAGGGTATATGTAATGCAAAAAATAGATTCTAAATCTTAAGAACTTTTGGTTTAATAAAAGAAAATGTTCATCATATCTCTTTATTGATACATTTAGTCTATGGGTTATCTTTTAGTAGCAATATCCTGAAGGAGGAATCCTACCCTACATTGGGTTCATTGTTGTGTGTATTTTTTATTTCTTTTATGTGTTAATTTTCCACTGTTCTATGCTGATACAATCACCTTAGCCCAATTATTTTATTTAATTAGCAATATTTCAACACAATTTAATATTCCAATAACAATTATAGATAGAACGGTAAATGCAATGATAATAGAAGACAATCAAGATAAATAACAAGAGACACAAGAATTTGATCAAAGACCAGGGAAAAACCCACAATTGGGAAAATTGTTTCAAATTCTTCTTCTTATTAGATTGTCATAAAATGTTCAACAAAGAGAGTACAATGCTCCAATTCACAAGTCAAGATTCAAAGTCAATCCTAAATCCAACTAAACAATATCCAATAGATGAGCTCCATAGACAAATCTGATCAAAGTCAAAATCTCTAAAGTCTATTATCAACGGTTAACAAAATTTAGGTCAATATCACAACTACACAAACCCAGTGATAGTGAGTGCATTTGAAGCTCTCTAGCCATAGGGAATACCCTATCACGCAAGAAAATGCAACCGACATTTCCATGAACCAACCCTGCTTTAGAACAATATCTTCTTTTGACACGCGTAAGCTCGAGCCCTACAATTTTGAACCTATACGAACCAAATTCACACCTATACGAGACAATCCAGAGAAGACAAAGAATAAGATGCTTGATGATGTCCAAATGAGGTTAACTTTACTTGTGTTTATATGCTTCCAACGGTGCTCAATTTATCTTTAATGTTGACCTGTACTTTTGTGTACATGTGGGTTTCCTCTTCAAAAATACATTTTTCCTTAACCGAATTGAATTGCTAGAAGGGGTCTTTCTTGATGAAGAAGATTTTCCAAAAGAGGGAATTTGTCCCTAAGCTTCCAAATTAACATTATGCATGTTTTTCATTTCCAATTTTTACTTTTTTGTCAATTCCTTTTATATTTTTGTAAACAAGTTACCTTTTAAAGAATATTTAAATTTGGTATCTATTAACTTTTAAGTTTATTTTGAATTTATGAATAGAGTATCTATTTTTATGGGTTATAATTGACCTAATAAAAAATAAAGTATTATTACAGGAATTGTTTGATCTTGTAATCAAACATACAATTATGAAATCATGGTAGATAATGGGTAACATTATTGTTATCTTTGTGAAATTATTGCTTAGAGTTTAGTTCATATTTATTTAATTAGAATATATTTTTTTAAATAGAATTACTTGAATTAGTAAATTTATGAATGCACTAAACCTACATTGTGTTAGCAATTCTTAAGTTTAAAAATTTTGGTTTAACATATAAATGTAACATAATTTATGAAACATATAAATTGACTACACTTTTGGCATGAGAAGCGTTGAAAGGTATTAGTAAAATTATAGTATTAAGCGTAGTTTAAATTTAATTTTTTTTTTGCATATTTACATTTGAAATTCTATGCATTTAAGTAGTTGCATAAACTATTTTTCTTCCATTAAGTTATCTTCATATAAATTTTAACATTTAATACAGTTTCTTCCATTGTTAAAAATACGGTTAAATTTATGAAGACTTAGGAATACTAGAGGTGGATTTCTTATGGGAACATAAAGAGAATATCCCATCATTCCCACTACTCCAACTCATGGTGCATTAATAACCACTCCATTAGAAGGAAGAACAACTAGAGGACAACAACTATGAGAAATTTCAGTAAGGCTAATTAGAGGAACACCCATAGGAGAAATTTAAAAAAGAAAGGAAAAAGCAACAAGCACAATAGTGGAATTTGAAACTCAAACTCCTGCAACTCATCCTCCATTATAATCCAAATTTGGTCAACAACATATTGAAACTTCAATACCTTTGAACAAGAAGACTAGTTAGAAGAACAAGCTAAAATAATTCGACTTGAAGAACTAGAATATCCTCATTTATTTCTTAAATACTCCTTTTGGAAGATAGAAACATAGAAGAAGAAGAAGAGGTAGTTTCAAATGTGGAAAGAAAAAATAACGTATGGATTTACTATTAAGGATCCAACAAAACTAGTGAAAATGAAGAATATTTCTTTGTCAATTTTATCAAGCTTTCATGGTATTGTTTATGAATATTTTGTTGCTTTTCTTTTTGAATTTGATATGTTAGGCTAAAATTATGATTATTCTGATGATCTACAACTACTCTTAAATGGTTTATGGGATAAGGAGAAGGCACTATTAAAATTTGGGATGACATTCGTAAGACATTTCTAAAGAAATATCATGAGTAATATAAGAGTAGGAATTTACATGAGGAAATCCTTGAAATGGAAAAAAAGAAGAAGAAGGAAACTTTAGAGAACTATCTTGAAATATTTATTCATATTCTCCAACAATCTAAGCAAAGTAAATTACATCTCAATATTATTAAAATTCTTTTCTTAAGAAGAGATATAGATGAATATTTAGATATGATTAATCTCATGGGATCATTAGATGTATCTTAATTATATTTCTAGAAATAATTGAATTATGTAAGTGATATTCTTGGGGATGAGCTAAATTAAGTAAGGGAAATAGAGGTATTACTTGCAAAGTCAATAAATTAGTAATATATGGGGTAACCTGAGTTTTAATTGGTAATTTAATTGATAATTTCAAGATTAATATTTGTAGTACTCGTAATTCCGAATAGATGTATTGAAAACTAAGAAAAATCAATAGGAAGAGAACACAGTCTTATCAATTTTCTATCCTAAATGTAGACGAAACATCCATTGAGAGAATCTCCTTTGAATACTATATAAATTTGTGCTATATATGCAAGGAAACACTCTGCCAAAAATTGTCGATCATTATCATGACTAAAATAAGTTTCTTATGAAGATAATGAAGTAATAAAGCAACTTTGCTACATTGCACCCAAAATATCATGGAAGGTATGGGAAATAGGTATATCTCAAGAAACTACACAACGATTTATTCCATATGTTTTTTTAGTTGGGTAAATTTTTTGTTTCCTTCTAAAGGGGAACATTACATGATAGAGTAGAAAAAATCTCTGTTGATCTTTCACTAGGTAGACTAGACCATCTCCAAAATTGCACTCTACACAGAGAAGAATTAGATATCAAAATATCATAGAAACTATAGGACTAAGATGAATGGTGTAATTCAAGATAAGTAGGGTGGAAAAACATTCTATAAGATCAAAATACAAAATAACCATAGCCATAACAGGAATTAAGTAGAGGGATCTAAATTAGTAGCTACAACCTAAATTGGGAGTTCACTATTTATATGCTCTTTGCAAGTCAGTGGAGGAATGCTCAAGTGTTGCTCAATATGATCCAATCAATGGTATATGTCTCTTATATGATGATGGAGGTGTTATAAAGAGTGAAGGATATCTACATTGTGCTCATAGATCCATTAGAATGTGGCCCAATAGAAACATTAGGCATCAATATAGGTCAATGGTGTATATGTATTCATTGAAGCAGCCTAGAGTGTGGCCCACATCTAGAACCTAATCATATAGCTTAGTGAGAATCTTCATTTTAGAGAGTTGTTGTTGCACTATGGATCCCTCACATTCTAGGTGAGTGATTTCCTCTTGAATGGGGTAAGGTGTGAGATCCCAAAATTTGGAAATAGTTGCTTCTAGATGCTGGTGAGTTTAGGAGTGGCCCCAAGAGCCTTGCTCCTGATATTATGTTGCACCTCAATGAACATGTTCTCATTGTTGGGGCATGGGGAGAGCAACAACATGAGGAAAAAATCAAAGGTTTGGCGAAAAGGGGGAGAGTAGGGTTCCAAAGGTGATGTAATATCCCTAATTTTATTTTTTTTAATTAGAGACAATTTTTGGAAGAGGAGGCAATTTTGACATTAGGATTTCGGAGGAAAAAGAGGATATTGCAGCTCTAATTGAACATGGGGCCCACAAGAGAGAAAAATTTGGCACAAGAAGGGAACTTGCAATCTTGAAGGAGAGAGAAAGAGGAGGGGGTGTGAATTAGGAGAGAGAAAGAGTGGGGGCCACCAAGGGAGGAAAGAAGGCAAACAATTATAAATAAGGAGAAGAGGCCTTCATTTGCATCTTTTGACAATTTAAATTTTGAACATAAGTTTCTTTAGCTTTTTAGCCTATTAAATCAATGTTGTTTAGCACAAGGAATTCAGAGGCATGAATTTCACCTCCGCCTTCGGTGAACTTCGAATGTCACCCTAGGAGAGTATTTGGGAGTTTGTTCCAGGAAATTGAGGTACCAAATTTATAGGTAATTATTTAGCTCATGTGTGCTTCTCCTAGGGTGTAGAAGAAAATTCATGTGGGTGAGAAGAGCCAACAAATAAAGGAGTTTGGGCTAGAGATTTTGCTGGGATTTCCCATCAAGGAGGACATGTTTTCCCTTGGAGATTTGTAGGGCTGAAAGTGTTGAAAACTGGAGGGGTGGATTTTTCTATGTTGGGCCTGCATAGGGGTTTATTAGAAGCTTCTGTGTACTTGTTCAGAGCAAGTGTTTTGGAGGCTTGGGGAGCTGGGAATCACTTGGATATTGGGAGAGAAATTTCACGGGACTTGGGGAGTATTTCTTATGGGAGTTTTGGCCCATTTTGCAGCAGTTCGATTTTTGTAGCTTCACTGGCAGGCTTGTGGGAGCAACAAACAAATTTCGGGTCACCGATGACTTATGGATCTAGCCCAAACACTTTTTGGGCTTTTGTGGTTTTGGTGAGAGGAGGCTAGGATTAATTTTGTAGAATTTTTTGAGCACTTCTAAGGGAATAATTCCTACTTTTATCCAGCAACGAGCAATAACAAATGGTTAGAGGAGGGTGCAATTCACCCTGGGGCCATTTACACCATTCACATTTTTGAGATATTTCTGGGTCTTTCAAATTTTTTACTGAGGAGGCCACCATAAGAGTTTCAGTTAATTCTGGGCACTCTTCAAAGAAGTCCTCCAGTTTCCTTCCAGCAACAACGAGTAGTTCTCCCTAGGCATGTACAATTCTTCTTGGGGGATCTTTCCAGCATTTGAGCATTGTAGTCACTCCTAGGTTCTTGCCATAACTTGTAGGAGCAAGCCCAGGTTCCTATGATATCATTTATTGTACTCATATTATAGAAATTAATACAATGAATGAGAGTTTTTTCTCATATTTCTGTGTTCAAATGTGTATGGTTGTGCAGTTTTGAGTTTTGTAGATGTAGCTAGTTCATTTCTTTTGTTATCTACGATAATTTCCAGTTGGAATATTACAATGGTATCAGAGCATGATATTGGCCAACTATGGGGTAGCCAACAAGATCATGGAAGATTTGGGCATGTATTCACAGTGACAGTTTAAACCATAGAAAACCCATGGCTCAAGGGATATTCAGTATGCAGGAATTCTGGGGTGGAATCCACTGGAACAATAAGAGTTTGACCTAGTTGAGGAGGGTGACAGACCAAATCAATCCTCATCCTTAAAAAAAAATACACTAGAAGTGTGTAGGTCATGGGGGTGAAACCATCTACACCATGTGAGGAAATTCAACAGAATCAGGGCACTAGATCTCATCAAAAGGAGTAGACATGACATGGATAGTTAGAGGGTAAGACCAAGGGGCGCTTTTCTAGTGGAGACCTAGATTTAGATATCAAGAGCCCGAGGAGGAGGTTGAGCATGAGGCTAAGGTCACACGGGGTTGTGAGAAACACGTAGATATACCCAGTGTGACGTAGGAGTCACCCTTGTTGGAGATTCCTTTGATAGTTCTAGTTGACACCTTGTGGGAAAGAATAAAGCATACACCCATAGGGACATCCATTGATGAGGTGAAAGTGACACAAAGGTATCCATTGTTGAGTTGGTTCCATTCGTTGTTGAGGTATCCATTGATGAGGTATCTGTGGCAGTGTCCAAGTTTTTAGGTGGTAGCAACACACAACAGATTGATGAGGTGTCAAGAGACATAACCCCAGTTGATAAGGTACCAGGAGGCACAAAGGTGTCTGCCATTGATGAGGTGCCATTCGTTGTTGAGGGATCCATTGATGAGGCATCCAGGTCCATGACCAAGTATCAAAACAACAACTACCTACAACTGACTAGTGAGAATTCCTTGCATGTTGGGGTGTCTATGGAGGAGTAGTTAGAGGCTCATGTTGAGCCCATGATGGAGGAGGATACACAAACATCCTTTGGGCTAGCCATTGATGAGGGTAATCATAGAGAGAACACATTGGTATTTCTACACAATTCATTTTATAGGCATGTTGATGGGGTCTATAACATTATTAGTATACCCCTACGCATTGGATTGAGAGAGGCAGAGTTCTCTAAACAAACTATAGGGCATGACTAGGTCAGTAGGATTGAGTGATATGAGTTGAGTATGACACAACATCAGCTTGGAGGGCTTGTTCCTTCCACAAGAGATTGTGCCTTCGATATCTATTTTGGGGTAAGATGGCGAGAGGTATTGAGTTGGTACAAGTGGATTGATCTGGATGTTTGGATCTATTCATGGCTAGAGGCATAGTCTATCAGGGGCCATGGGTTACTAGAGGAGCCCAAGGGACAGATTGTTGTTGGGATCTAGGTGGGGTTCCCCGCCACAAAAAGGGTAGGTTAGTGGTGGTATTAGTGGTGTGATGGATCTGGTAACTAAGCGACCACACACTTTTAGATCCCCATCAACACTAGTGATCCGAATGGAAATCCGCCCATGGTATTTTCCCACCCATGGTAATGTAACTAAAAAATGTTATAAATAACGAGCCTCTTTTTGTAAGAGGACAGATTCTCCAACATAATGTAGTTGCAACTATCATTTTTTGATCTAATAAAAGTAGGTTCATGATTGATTTTTGGGTTTAGGTTACCTTTGTTCTTTTCTTGGTGCGGAAATTACTCAGATCTTGAGGCTGTACCCAAGATCCAGATTAGTGGTATCAGAGCGGGTTACGAATCCATGGAATCTAGGATTTTCATACCACTGATTCCTAATTCAAGTTCTCATGGCATTTCTAGTCGTTGGTTTGGAGGATTCAAAGGCATTATCCTCTACTAAGCAACTCTGCTTCCTTATCATTATCATAGTCTTATTTTCTCGTTCTCTGGAGGAGTAGTACTCTCTAGCCAACATTCCACATTGTGCTCTTGGCTATCTGGGTCTCTAAAGTTTTACCACATTTAGATTCAGTAAGGAATAAATGGGAGGATATACGCTACTCTATCTCCACCATACTCAACTTTGGCATATTTGGGATGCCCATGGTGCGTGCTGACATCTGCAGATTCTATCTCGACACCACGGAGGAGCTCTATGGGCAGTGGATTCAGCTGGGGGCCTTCTACCCCTTCAGCAGAGACTGTTCCAATATTTCTAGCAAATTCCAGGAGTAGCGCCCCATACTATCTTAGGAAAGGCAAGAAGTTATTTTGATTTCATTAATATCAGTCTGGAATTAGGAGGACTAAGGAGTTCATGGGAGCCAGTGTAGTAGTTATCTGACTGTTGGACCACATCTACATCATTATATCCTCCATACCTTTATCTTCATGAACATCTCCCTGGTCGTATGTTTGAGTTTTTGTGCTCGCCGTTAATGGTGGTGTTGATCCAACGCTCCCGTGTGTTTCGTGGAATGTGCTTAAATCTAATGATGTGTCTGTTTACTAATACCTACGGGTTTTGGTGTAACGAAAATTGTGTCTCCAACAAGTGGTATCAGAGCAAAAGGTCTCAAGTTTGAAACACACCTAGTTCGCATTGAGAGGGGAGATTTTTGTGCTCCCCGTTAATGGCGGTGTTGATCCAACGATCCTATGTGTTTCGTGGAATGTGCTTAAATCTAGCAATGTGTCTGTTCACTAATACCTGCGGGTTTTGGTGTAACGGCAATCATGACTCCAACATGAGTCTCTCCAAGGATACACAAACAATTCACCCTTTCCCATACTCGATTATTATAAAACGCCCACTCGGGAACTCATATGCGAGATGATAATAATGAGGTCAAAAGCTTTTAGGTGATTACATGAAGGAAATGAGATGTGTGGGAGATAGATCAGAGAAACGAGGTGTGACATATGGCATTTGAAGTGAAATTTTGAATGATTTGTCATCGTGTTGATCTCTTGCTGCCAAATTTTGGTCTCTCCACCGATTCTCATATATGTGGATGTCGTTGGCATTGCGGGAAGGTTTCCTAAACACACTCAAATTCACAACGTTTGATGCTCCTTCAATGGTTCAGTTCGAGAGATGCGCCATCACGTGTTCGAAATGTGCTCCGTTGTGTCCCACGGGGCATATCAGTCGGTCAAATGCCATGGCTGTTTCATAGATGTTGTTAAGGGAGCAACATTACATAGGTGAAATCATGAGGAGAGGGTGCAAACATCCAGACCTTAGTGGCTACGGAAGGTGAAGGTGGTGACTATGGTTACGACTATTGAATCTCGACGGTGCCTTCCTTTTGTGGTTTGTATTATTTTTGAGGTGTTTTATGACCTTCAGGGAAGGAAGCGCAACACCGAAATCTCATAATTATGGCTCTTTTAGCATGCATTTGGTCGGGCTGTCTGATTCACCGAGTGACCTTTCGGTCTCATACATATTTTTCCTTCTGTGGTCCCACATGACTTGCCACTAATGGTGCCTACACCGCCATTGTATCTGTATTTTCCCAGTGCGCCTAATCCAGTGCTCATAGGGAGATGTCTGGTGAATATCTCGGCAATTAACAATATTGTGGAGAGGACAACAGTAGATTTCTCTGCACCATCTGCTACATTATTGGGGAATTTCATATGCTGCCCATAGTTTGTGTTAGACTAGAGCATACATAACACACAACAGATTTATGCTCAGAGACTTAGACGACAATAGCAGAGAATAATTCACAGAGACAGAAAATGAGAAACAACAAGATTACTTAGTTAGAAACAATGGAATAGATAAAACAATCATTGGAGAACAAAACTCACTTTGCATTACATAACAGGCTTGGGCCTTGGCTTGCTTTCCTTGGCCAGAGAAATTACAAATTTGTAGAGGTAGAAGAAGGATCTAGAATCTTGTGTGTGATTCAGATGGAGATCGAGAATGATCTAGAAATTACTGGCGGTGTAGGAGGATCTAGAATCTTGGAGATCTAGAAAATTCTAATCTAAAAGGATCTATAATACTGCGTGAATTTGGCTTCACACTCAACATTCTCCCACTTGAAGCCAAATAAGAGTCATCAACTCACACCGAGTCCTACCATGCCTCTACATAACTCATGTTTATTTCGTGGTAGAATCTTAGTGAGCATATTAGCAAGGTTCCTATCTGTATGGATCTTTTCCAAGGATAATTGTTCTTCCTCCAATGCATGCTGGATCCAATGGTACCTTAAGTAAATGTGCTTGGTTTTTGAATGAAATGTTGGGTTTTTCGCCAAGTGAATGGCACTCTGACTATCACAATATAACACATACTTTTCCTGCTTTATTCCTATCTCTCCTAGGAATCGCTGCATCGACAACATCTCTTTACAAGCTTTTGTTGTAGCTATGTACTCTGCTTCTGTTGTAGAGAGGGCTACTATTCTTTGTAGCCTTGACACCCAAGATATTGCTGCACCTACAAATGTATACAAATAACCTGTAGTGGACTTTCTGGTATCCATATCTCTAGCCATATCTGCATTTGTAAATCCTTCAAGCACAGTCTCATCATGAGCGATACATAAACAATAATGACTAGTACCCTTGAGACACCTTAAAATCCATTTTACTGCTTGCCAATGTTGTTTTCCTGGATTGGTAAGGAACTTTCTCATTGCTCCCACTGAATATGCAATGTCTGGTCGTGTGCATACCATGGCATACATTAAGCTGCCAACTGCTGAAGCATAAGGAATCTTGCTCATCTCTTCTTTCTCTTTGTCATCACTAAGACATAATTCAGTACTAAGCTTGAAGTGGGCTGCAAGTGGTGTACCAACTGGCTTGGCATCCTTCATATTAAACCTGTCAAGTACCTTCTTGATATATTTTTCTTGTGACAGCCACAACCTTTTGTTTTTCCTATCACGCATTATCCGCATGCCCAATATCTGTTGTGCTGGTCCCAAATCCTTCATTGCAAATTTGCTAGCCAAATCTTTCTTCAACCTATTGATCTTATTATTATCATGCCCAACAATCAACATGTCATCCACATATAACAATAATATGATATACCTTCCTTGATCATACCTCTTGATATAGACACAATGGTCAACTTCCAACTTCTGAAAGCCATGTTCCAACATGAATGAATCAAATTTCTTGTACCATTATCGAGGTGCCTGTTTCAACCCATACAGACTCTTCTTCAACCTACAGACAAGGCCTTCTTTGCCTTTTTCTATGAAGCCTTCTAGCTACTCCATATAAATTTCTTCCTCTAATTCACCATGAAGGAAAGCAGTTTTTACATCTAACTGTTCACATTCTAGGTCTAAAGCAGCAACTAGACCAAGAATGACTCTAATGGATGACATTTTAACAACAAGTGAGAAAATTTCAGTGAAGTAAATACCTTTTTTTTGGGCAAAACCTTTCACCACCAGTCTTGCTTTATACCTCTCCTTCTTTTCGTCACCTTCATGCTTAATCCTGTACACCCATTTGTTTTGTAGAGCCTTTCTACCTTTTGGGAGGTTTACCAACTCGCCAGCTTTATTTTCCTGCAAAGAGTTCATTTCTTCTTCCATTGATTTCTTCCATTCTTTACTGTGATCGACTTTACAAGCTTCTTGAAAACAATTAGGTTCACCTTCATCAGTCAACAAAATATAGTTTGAAGGAGGATACCTTTGTGAAGGCTTATGAGGCCTAGAAGATCTGCGAACCAACTGTGGTGGTGCATTATCAGGTTGAATCTCCTCTAAAGGTTCCTTCAAGATTCCTTCTTCTTATTGTTCATTACTTTCCACTTGTTGTTCTTCATGCTCCTGAATTTGCTATTCATTTTCTTGTATTGGTGGTATGTTTTCCTGCTGCTCTTCAATACTGTCAATAACCTCCTTAACCTCAAACTCACCTACAGTCCTCTTGAACATTTCTGACTCATTAAATATAACATCCCTGCTTCTAATAATTTTATGTTTGACTGGATCCCATAGACAATAACCAAGATCTTCATCTGCATATCCCAAAAAAATGCATTTCATAGATTTATCATCTAGCTTAGTTCTATTTTCTTTGGGAATATGTACAAATGCTTCACATCCAAAGATTTTCAAGTGAGAATAATTCAAATTCTTACCAGTCCAAAATTCTTTAGGATACCACAATCCAAGGCTGTAGTTGGAGATCTATTTATGAGGTAGCAAGCGGTCCTGATTGCTTCAGCCCAAAAAATCTTCTCCAAACTGGAAGACAACATACTTCGCACCTTTTCCATAATGGTGTGATTCATCCTTTCTGCGACACCATTCTATTGAGGAGTACTAGGCACGGTCTTCTCATGCTTTATGCCAAACCTGTTACAATATTCCTTAAATGCATTTGAGTAATATTCTCCACCATTATCTGTTCTTAAACACTTCAGCAATTTGTTAGTCTCTCTTTCAACAGCAACATGGAATTTTTGAAATATTCCAAACACTTCACTTTTATTTTTCATAGGATATGCCCAAACCTTTCTGGATGCTTCATCTATAAATGTTACAAATATGATGCTCGTCCTAATGATTTGATGTTAACAGGCCCAAACACATTTGAGTGTACCAATTCTAACACATTTTTCTTTCTGTCATGGCCACCTCAAAGGAATGAAACCCTTCTTTGTCTACCATATATACAATGCTCACAAAGATTAAGACTGTAGGATTTCAAACCTGGCAATAAATTTTTACCAATAAGGATTTTTAAGCCCTTCTCGCTCATGTGACCCAAACACTTATACTACAGATCTGCTGAATTTAGTTCTTTTGTGATAGCAGCCAAATTTGATTTTCCTATCAGTGTCTTCAATGTGTATAATGTTCCTGTCTTGGGTCCTTTGGCCATGACCAATGCACCTTTGCTAATTTTCTAGCCTCCTTTTCCAAAGCTTGTCGAATAGCCTTCATCATCCAGTCGTCCCATAGAGATTAAACTCATGCGCATTTCTGGTACATTCCTAACATGTTTCAACAATATATCTTGTCCATCTTTCATCTTGATCTGGACATCTCCCACTCCAACAATATTGCAAAAATGATTTTTCCCCAAATGCACTCTACCATAATCACCAGGATTATATGAAACAAAACTATCTTTGCATGGGGTTACATGGTGAGATGCCCCAGAGTCAAGGATCCAATCAAAGCTATTGCTAGATGTATATACACATGCATCTTCTACTGAAACAGTAAACAACACTTCATCATCTGTGGCTACAACAGTAGTCTCACCTTCATTTGTGTTGGATGACTTGTGATTTGTACTAGATGGTCTCTGATCCTTTTGTCCTTTCTTCCAGAATCAGAATTCTTTCTTCATGTGCCCGGGTTTTCCACAATGAAAGCAGATGATCCTTCCTCTCCTTGATTTTGATTGGCCTCTCGATCTTGATTGCCCTTGCCAGCCTCGATCCATTCTCCTACCACGATCAACTAGAGCTAGAGCCTCTCCTCCCTGGTTTTCTGCAATTGACTTGTGTCGCAACTCCTCATTCATTAAACTACTGCTGACATCATCAAACTTTAGGGTCCCTATAGTTGTTGAAGTGCACATAGCTACAATTAATTTTTCCCAGCTGTCTGACATAGAACACATTAGCAAAATAGCTCTATTTTCATCATCTAAAATGATTTTAAGAGAGGCAAGTTGATTAGTAATAATATTAAAAGCATTCAAGTGCTCAGCAACTGAAGCACCCTCCTTCATTTTGAGATTATAAAGCTTCTTCATCAAGAACACTTTTTTTGATGCTATGTTCTTCTCATATAGATCATGGAGCTTCTTCCATAATCCTTCAGCTATCTTTTCTTCGGAAACATTGAAATAAAGATTCTTTGCTAAATATTGGTGGATTTTTGCAATCGCCTTTCTATATAACTTATTCCACTCTTCATTTGTCATTGATGAGGGTTTCTTTGTTGTGCCCTCAATTGGAAAATACTGATCCTTTAAAATCAGTATATCCTCCATCTGTGATTTCCATAGGGTAAAATTAGCTCCGCTCAACTTCTCCATATCTGTAAGTGTTGTCTCCATTTTCAATCAAATTCATGCCCCAAAATACAAAAATCCACTTAAAAATAAACTTTAATTATTACTCTTTAAAATTTAGTAATAATGACCTTCCTCCTTTTAAAATACCCTTTTCAAAACTCCTGGTCCTTTTTAGCATATACTTTTCAAAATTCCAACATATAATTATATATGTTTCATAATAAATATAAAAACATATATAATGTTTTAACCTTTTCACATTTCACACATACATATGTTGGTTTGAGAAAAAAACTTGACATTTACGTGAAAACTTGATGTAAAAAAAAACTTACGAACACCACATTTCAACTCCAATCTCCACGGATCTCCACTTTTCAAACTCCAGAAACACGTTTCAACATAGGTCCATGACCTTGTTTTTCTTGCAGCAACTGTCTTTTAGTTCCAGCGTTCCTTAGATATTTCCTGGACAAATCCTTCAACAGCTCCAGGAGTAACAACCAACGTTTTAATGAACGTTGCCAGAGCAAGGTGATGGCACTAAGCAGCTTGCACTGTGGATATTCCAACCTAGCTCTGATACTAGTTGTTAGACCAGAGCATACATAACACACAACAGATTTATACTCAAAGAATTAGATAGCAATAGCAAATAATAATTCACAGAGACAGATAAATGGAGTAAAAACAAGATTACTTAGTCAGAAACAATGGAATAGATAAAACAATCACTGGAGAATAGAAGTCACTTTGCATTACATAACAGGCTTGGGCCTTGGATTGCTTTCCTTGGCCAAAGAAATTACAAATTTATAGAGGCAGAAGAAGGATCTAGAATCCTGTGTGTGATTAAGATGGAGATCTGGAATGATCTAGAAACTACTAGCGGTGTAGGAGGATCTAGAATCCTGGAGATCTAAAAAAATATAATCTAAAAGGATCTAGAATACTGCGTGAATTTGGCTTCACACTTAACATTTTGATAGTATGCTTTGAATTTTTCATGGAGAATACAGTACAACAACTGGTTCTTTAGTGCTAAACAAAATGGTTGAAAATGATTTCTTTAAATATCTTACCATTGTCTTGATCAACAGTAGTGCAAATGGTTCAGTCTCATCCCTTTTCTCGACAAAATCATCTAATCTTACAAGGGGTTATTGTCCCATAAAGAATTTGGTGGACTTTGAGCAAACATTGATTACAAGCAAATTGCTGGATGCATGCACGACTGTTGATCCTCTGAAAGAATGTTGCAGGCTAGTTTGCCAACTTATTATTGCTAAAGCTGCTATTCGTTTCGTATCAAGAGATTTGAGCTCACTTTCAAATAATGTCACCTTGGAGTCATCTACAGAACAAGTCATTGTGGATGATTTAAAAGGTGTAGTCTTTGTGTGGCTTACAAAACAACTTGAATTTGATGATGCCAATATATTCACCGGAGTCCACTACTATAACAAGGTCACAGGCTTCAGAGGTTGGAATGAAAACACAACTTGGTGGATTGACTCAAACAAGGATCATCGGTTGTTATATGGACTATACCTCCATTAGAATCCCATGCAGCTTAACATTACCAATAGTTTCTTTCTTGGTTTTCCAATTCAGTCTATTACCATTTGATGATTTGTGGGGAAAATGCATTTATTTCTACTTAGAGAGAAGATTTAAATTTCAATTCATATTGAAAAAGAAGGTTAGGTATGCTATGTTAAGACCCTTGAATGTTTCACAAACATAGTAGTCATATGGTGAGA
Organism: Pinus tabuliformis; assembly: GCA_031772625.1. Classification (NCBI taxonomy): domain Eukaryota; kingdom Viridiplantae; phylum Streptophyta; class Pinopsida; order Pinales; family Pinaceae; genus Pinus; species Pinus tabuliformis. The sequence goes on along the minus strand of CM062807.1, from coordinate 538,092,633 downwards.
TCATGCTAACATCAAGAGTGTCAAAAAATGGAGGGGACCCAACTTTAGCTTATATGGATTACCTAGAAAGGGTGTTCCAATTAAGCATAACAGAGGCACTTGGATTTCTAGATACATTCATTGCAAAGGGTCCTTTGAAAATTTACAAAGATAAGCCACCAAATCTCTACCAGATAGATCGACAAGTGATCTCGAGGTGCATTACAGGGTATCTCTACCCTCAAACCCTTGTTCATTATGGTTATGGGTCAACCACAAAAAACCCTTTACCAATGAAGTCCATTTTCTCGACAACACACTATCCACCTCTTAGGTTACCCACCAACATTACAGGGTATATATATCCTTGTCTCTTCATTCATCATGGTTATGGGTCAACCACACAAAACCCTTTGGTAATGAAGTCCACCTACTTGGCCGCACACTGTCTACCTCACAATTGGCCCACCAGTATTACAGGGTATCTCTATCCTCGGCTCTTCATGCATCATGGTTATGGGTCAGCCATGCAAAACCCTTGCCAGCAAAATCCATTTTCTTGGCCACACACTGTCAATATCACAATTGGCTCACAAGCATTACATGGTATCTCTATCCTTAGATCTCCATGCATCATGGTTATGAGTCATCCACAAAACCTCAGTTATGGGTCAACTACGCAAAACCCTTGTCTTCGACAACAATTGGTCATCCAAAACTCATCTTCGACAAAAGCTTCTTCAGATGGAACTTCACGTGATGGGGACCAGTGCTTCCTAAGGAGGGAGGAATGATTTGAATGGAAATCCACCTATGGTATTTGCCCATGGTAATGATTCGAATGGAAATTTGCCCACTGTATTTACCCATGGTAATGATCCGAATGGAAATCTGCCCATGGTATTTTCCCACCCATGGTAATGTAACTAACAAGCCTCTTTTTGTAAGAGAACAGATTCTCCAGCACAATGTAGTTGTAACTATTATTTTCTGATCTAATAAAAGTTAGTTCATGATCGATTTTATGGTTTGGGTTACCTTTGTTCATTTCTTGGTGCAACAATTACTTAGATCTTCAGGCCCTCCCAAGATCTAGATCAACTAGTGATAGGGTGGTTTGATAGGGGAGCATATAGATTCCATGAGTTATCTTGGTATATTGATAATGTGTGGGGGAATAGGGTGATTAGCCTACTCTAGCAAGAGTTTGTAGGAGGAGGTGGCATTGGCAGGTCATTAGACAAGGCATCATATGGAGATAGTGTTATCTCATTGATGTATTCAGTACTAGAGCTACTGAGGTTTGGAACGATAGCATTATTCTCGATTTCATTCGAGGAGTTGGGCCACTTAGGTGTACCTATGCAAATGAGGATGTGTAGATCACATCATGGTGGGTGTACTAACAGAGTGCTGGATGCATGGGCACATATTGGATGCCCTATGGTATGTGGTGGCATGACATTAAGCATTGTTATTTAGTTGTGCATATAGTTGTGCCACACAGTTTAGTGCTATGGATAGGAGTTCAGGGGTACATATTTGTGTGCAAAAGAGCATGATGATGCACAATAGGTTGTTATAGTGTTTCAACCTAAGAGATATCTTCATGGGTGCATCGGGCACACCATTTGGTTTGGCACACCCAAATTTGGAGAGTGAGTTGGTCACAAGACCAATCGTGAGCTTCCATTGACCACTCTCCAACATTGCACACTGACATAGGGGACTTAGATATCATCTCTTAATGCTCTCATCACGAGAAACAAGACCGAAGAGGTTCATTTGAGATAGTTGGACGGGATATAGTGCATCGAGAGAGAGGCTTTCCAATTGTAGCATGTGATCAGGGTGCGAGTTGGCATATGCTGGCTTTGGGGTAGTATGATCTTTTGTAGAGAAATCACTTGCACCACCCTTGAGCCCACACTTAAGGAGATGCATGACTCCATTTTGGTGAGACATTCCCAGTGTCTCAAGAGCATCTATATTGGTTGGTGGACCATACTTGCAGGTAAATTTTTAAACTCCAGGAAGTATTGGGGAGCACTTTCAGGAGGCAGGAGGATAGATCCCATCACGTGGTATGGTCGACACAAGGACATTTCACATTCACTAGATTGGTTCAGGATGTATGGAGTCCATATATTGATTGCACATAGAGACCTGAGATGTGGTACAGGATGTTACCAACATTGACTAGGACTATGTTGCGGTCCTTTTCGCTGTGGGATCTAGGGATTTTGTTGGTTGGTTGGACACTCTATTTCATGATGAGCGGGATCATGACAGACTATGAACCAACTCACACTTGGTTTGACATGCAAGGAAGTGTTGAGGCCTTTGTCGCATGGAAAAGCTAGTTTTCCTTGTTGGTGCTATCGATCAGGGTGAGTGTTGGATGGGTAGGTCATGACATCATGGAGATGCCTGGGCCAGGTGCATTGTAACTCTATAAATATTTTTCCATTATGTCCTAGGAGAGGAGGATATAGCTTGCACATGATGGGTATACTGTCATAGTCATAGTTGTACAATAACAACATGGTGGCACACTTTTTAGATTAGCATGGGATTTGAGTATCACAGGATTTGGCAGTACAACTACGCTTAGGGATGAGATGATTTCTATAGGGGAATATCATTCAAATATTACATCAGGATTTTGTGACTCACTTCTAGCATGGCGGGCTTCATTAGCATGGAAGGTTGGTGAGAAGGCAGATATCAGGGGAAGCCTATGTGGGAGAGACTTCATGCCCACGAGGATTGGGTTGTATCTTAAGGAGTTTACCCTTGGAGTGCAGGAGGTGGACTACTCAGTAGGGAAGCTTCATGGGGAGTTCAAACAATTCCTACATTATCATGATTCTACTTATTGATAGTATGCAGAGGGCTTTCAGTGCCTATACTTGGATGGGCAATGAGCAGAGTAAGGGGTGCTTCACAATGATCAAGATGGCTTGGGATTTGGGTATTGAGAGATTCCTACATGACCAGATAGTGTAGATATTGGGGATGACTCAGTGGCACATTTGGGACCCTAGTATTACTAGTGGTGATAGTGTTGATCAGTAGTCAAAGGGGGCACTTGTCTAGACATTGCTTGAGGACAAGCAATTTTTGGCGGGGAGCACTGTAATATCCGCAATTTTGATTTTCTGCATTAGGGATTACTTTTGCAAGAGGGGGAAATTCTAGCATTGGAACTTAGGAGGAAAAAGGGGAAATTGCAACTCTAGTGGAACGTGGGGCCCACAAGAGAGAGAATTTTGGGCTAAGAAGGGAACTCACACTATTGGAGGAGAGAGAAAGAGGTGGGGTGTGAATTAGGAGAAATAAAGAGTGGGGGCCACCAAGGGAGAAAAGGAAGCAAAGAATTATAAATATGGAGAATAGGCCTTCATTTTCATCTTTTGACAATCTAACTTTTGAACACAAATTTCTTGAGTTGTTTAGCCAAGTAAATCAGTGTCGTTTAGCACAAGGAATTCTCATGTGGGAATTCCACCTCTACCTTCGGTGAAATTTGAGTTTCACCCTAGGAGAGTATTCGAAGTTTGTTCCAAGTAATTGAGGTGCCAACTTTGCAAGTAATTCTTTGGCTGGTGTGTGTTTCTCCTAGGGTGCAAAAGAAAATTCGTGTGAGTAAGAAGAGCCAGCAAACAAAGGAGCTTGTGTCGAAGATTTGCAGGGATGAAAGTGCTATAAATTAGAGGGCCTAATTTGTTTATCTTGGGCCTTTGTAGGGGTTTATTGGCAGCTTCTATGCACTTGTTGAGAGAATGTGTTTTGGAGGATTCAGGAGCTGGGAATTACTTGGAGATTGGGAGAGAAATTTGACAGGACTTGGGGAGGATTTCTTGAGAGAGTTTTGGCCCATTTAACAATAGTTCAGTTTTAGTAGCTTCACTGGAAGACTTGTGGGAGAAACACACATATTTTGGATCCAAATTTATGAGAGGAGGCTAGGATTAATTTTTCATAATCGTTTGATCACTTTTAAGGGCATAATTCCTAGTTCCATCGAGGAGCCAGTAGCAAATAATTGTTGGAGGAGGGTGTAGTTCACCCTCGGGACATTTTCACCATTTGGGTTCATGAGATATTTTTGGGTCTTGCCAGGTATCTAGTGAGGAGGCCACCATCAAAGTTTCAGTTCATTCTAGGCACTCTTTAGAGTAGTAATGTAGTTTCCTTCCAACAATAGCAAGCAATTCTTCTTGGAAATGCACAATTCTTCCTGGGGGACCTTTCCAACATTTCAGCACTTTAGTCCCTCCTGGGTTCTTTCCATAGCTTGCAGTAACAAGCCAAGGTTCCTTTGATCTCATTTATTATACTCATATTATCAAAACTAATATAATGACTCAAATGTTTTGCTCATATTTCCATGTTCAAATGTATATGGTTGTGCATTTCTGAATTTTGTAGTTGTAGCTAGTTCATTGCTTGTGTTATCTATGATATTTTTCCTTTTGGAATATTATCACTGAGAAATAAAGGCCATGTATGAAGAGGAGAGGAGTAGGTGGCTAAATAACATGGAAAATTTCACAACTAGAAGATAAGGAGTAGGCAAATTCTAACCAAAGGAGTGAATTATAGAGCAAAGGGAGAAGTTGAAGGCTAATTAAAAGGGACACCAATGGACATATGACTATAACAGGGGTGGGCCAAGGAATGAGAACTAGGGTGGAAGAGAAGGGAAAGTGCACCGAATGAATTTAAACATAGGAGAATCCAAAGGTGTATATGAAGGAAGAACATTATTGAAAATGGTAATATGATTATGGAGGGGATTTAAACCAAAATTTAAGTAGACACCTTCCAACTTCAATTGTTCATGAAAGGTATGCTTCAAGGTTCATAGCACTGTGAAGTGAAAATGGAAATAATTGCTTAACCTCGTTGTGCCATGGATCAATATGTGCTATGTCATGGAGTCACCATACATGGCGGGAGAGTTGTTCCTGGCTAGAGCTCATAGAGGTAGGCCAACCAGTGCCCAAAAAATGATGTGTAGAGGCACATAGAAGAACTATTGACTAGAGAAACACAAAGCTCAAATTGTTGGAAAAGAGATTAATACGTAGAGTGGGGTGAATCAACCTTAAGGCTAATTTTATAATTATTTAGAGTTTATATTTTTTCTTTTACCTGGAAACCATTCATGTAAATAAGCAACAACATGTTATGTAAACAAAAACATAAATCCTCATATGAACATCACAATAACATCATATACAACATTACATATGAACAAAAATATTTAACATGGAAACCCATTATGGGAGAAAACCACAAATATCGTTTGTTATGATGTAAATGATGAGCACCAGTATTGCAACAAGAAAGTTGCAACTCCTGGGGCTACCAACTTTATTTTATCAACCCGGGGTTCATACAAACTTGGAGGTGGTAGTACTGTATACACAAGCAGATGCAATGGGTCCACTCTTTGTCACAGATGATCTCATGATAGATCACGATGGTTTCTCAAACCAACCTTCCAGAAGAAGTTTGATTACCAATGAAGAAAGGGGAATTTTACCCTAATTGGAAGAATGGAAATATTGTCTACTGCAGCAATGAAAGACTAAACTAAATTATTTAAACACACCATTCATCTAACTATTTGTTAAGAGATCTTGCTTCAAAAGAATTATAAGCTAACATTTGTATAATCCTAACCATCCTAGGCATGCAATCTGAGATAACCAAACACTTTACTGCCGTGCATATGAATGAACACAATAACTCTTTTTTCTTTTTGTCCTTTTTTGTGAAAATGTGAATGCTAAATTTTCTTGGTGATGTGGCAGGTGGGTTAGAGATGGTTGTGAAAGGTCAAATGGGTTGGGAGGCAAGTGGGGGTCTTCTCCTAACTTCCTAGATTCATTTCCCTCAAATCGGCCCCAAAACAGGCCACTACAGGTCATTTTACAGGATCTCCTAATGCTCCTACAGGATGTCCTAATGTTCCTATAGGATCCCTTGTATTCCTACAGGATCTAGCAGAAATCAATAGGAGTGATTTGGAAGGTGGTATAGGGCCTAGGGAAGGTGAATGATGGAAGAAATAAGGCAAGGGAGTTTCTAGGACTTCCTTAGAGCTGAAACCAAAGTTTGTGAGATGGTTGGATTTACTCAACAAACCTAGAAAATTGTTCTTAGGAAATGATGAATTGGTTGATGGAATTAGTGGTTGTTGGTGATCATGGATGAATGAGGTTAGGTTGGGGCTACTAACATGAGATATTCCTGTACTATTGAGAGCTCCTGCAATGCATACATCACTGACATTTACCCATGAATCATGTCAAACAAAGAAGATTTCTAATCAACATAAGAAACAAAATTATGTTATTTAGTTGCCTAGTTCATGCATGGAAATACTTGCAGAATATTGTGAAATGTCATGAGATCTAATAAAAAGTTGGAAATATTAGAAATAACAACTAAAACATATTCTTGAAAACTAAAAAGATGCTGGTCTAAGTAGCAAAAAAACCCTAAATTCCATAAGAAATCAGAATTCTGTCTTTTTGGGGCTGAATAAGAGTTTTTCCTCAAACCATGGTCACTAAAGGGAGGAGTGAGGCCAAATCCACCTATTGTCATCCTTTTTAGTGTTCTTTTTATCTCTCTAAAGCTATTGCTAAAGTTATGCACAAATGGAAACAAACTAATTAACTTCACCACTATTTGCAATGAAACAATGCTAAAATCAATTCAACAATTAATCTATGAAATAACCTAAGCATACAAGTACAGTAATAGGAGCCTTTGATGCTAGAGTTGGGCCCTAACCCAAGAGCTTCAGTCCTCTAAGTCAACTCAGTGTTGGATCAAGGAAATTCTCATTCTCATTATCATATCAAAAATTACATAACAATGCTTTGTCACACAACTTTAACTCGAAAATGCTTAGTGCTCTTACATAAAAAAATTGAAATCCTAATGAAGTTGTAGGCCTCCTTATTATATACAATTGAGGTTTCTAACAACTTCCTTAAATCTAGGGAGGCTCGGTTTCCAAACGCAAGATGAATTGGTTCTTAACTGTCACTGGCTCAGCTGCTTATGATCTCCATGACTCGGCTGCTTGCAACTCCAATCTAATGTGATTTGATTGAGGAATATTCGAACGAGTGAGGATTTAATGAGGAGGATATATCTCTTATAATCTCTCATCCTTGTCTCATTCGAGTTCTTGCTCTTAATTGGCCAAAATTTCCATGATTTTCTCCCAAAAACCTGCAATCAATGCACATTAGACCACAAGACATAACATCTTACTTTTACTCATCTCACTACGAAAAATATAATTAAAACATGTAAGGAACTATGAGAAGAGTTGATTTTAGTAAGCTTGGAGGTGTATTAAAGTCCATATAGTTGCCCAATGATGAGGCTCATCGTCATCCCCTTATTGAAAGTGTTGCTCATCCTTCGAGCAACTTAATCGATATCCATGTCCTTCATTGCTCTAGTGGCCTCCCTGACATCCCATGCTTCTGCTGTAGTTTCTTCCTCTCGTGAATAAAATCGTGCCTTCCTCTCTATCTCTTCCCACTGCTTTCTTTCTTATTCTTCTCTCCTCCCTTGTAACATTCCTAAAAGTAGTGGTGGACTGAGTCTCAAGCCAATCCAATTGACTTTGAGTCTTTTTAGAGCCTGCTTATACATGGGTGTTCTATTTAGTGCCTCTCTCATTCTCTGAGGGGAATGGTATTCTCTGATTTTCAGGCTATGAGGCAAAGTGTTCCACCTCATTTGGAAAGCTTGCATGCTGTCATCTCCTATAAATATGGACATGTATTCAAAGTGTGTGACTGCTTGTTCTTATGCAGAAAGGTACCTAGGTGAAAGCTTAGTATCATTTGCAATGAGGTTGTGGGTGCTGATGACAACAATTATATTAGATTGTTCAGCCCTTATCATAAGGGGTTCTGTCTCTTCTCTTGTCATTACCTTTTTAATCTTTGTAGATCTTGCCTCCTCATGATTCATCCATGATGCTAAGGCCATAAAATGCAAGTCTCCTAGTTTTGAATTTGGGTCCCACACATTCAAATCTCTCAAGGCCAAGTTGTGTAGGTAAAACTCAGACATTTTTGCTCTATCTTCCAAGGTAATTTGATCAAAGAGATCAATGAATTGTCTATATTTCTAGAATGGAATAGTGCCTCTCTATGCTAAAGTCTTGATTTGGAATTATAGCCATTGTTCCTTGAGATCCAAGGCATAAGACTTTGCTGGCATCCTGCACTGGATTGCCTCCAAGGATAAACTGGCCATAGTTGCCAACTGGTTGTCTCTTTCTTGTAGCTATCCTCTTAGCCATGAATTCTCTGCTTCTAACTGAGATTTCATCATTGCCTCTTTGTCCCTTATGTTGCTCATCTTTCTGCCTATTTCTTTCAACTTTTCCTCCATGCGGTCTACATCCTCCACTCCTTTTGACTTGGCAATTTGCATCCACCTATGAGTCCTTGCCCTCTCTCTTTCAAGCTCAAAGAATAAGAGAATGGAAACATTTTGTGGGATTACCCTACCTCCTTCAATGAATCTGTAGTAGGAGCTGAGGTTTGGTTGTGGACTAGGTTCCCTCAGTTCTTGGTATTCTTCCTTTAGTTCTTGTGGAGTGATACCTTCTTGGTCCCTTTTCTGCACATCCTGTAGATTTGACAGGGTTTCCTATAGGATGGCCTCTGCTTGTTGTAGGTCTACCTGTGTCTCATGTAGGATACCTTTTCCCTTTGATGAGGTTGACATTTTGACAGGCCTCCTAACATAAGTGATGGGAGATTTGGGAGAAGCTTGTCCTGATGATCCTTCTCCTTGATTTTTCTCTAGAGGAGCTTCCTTTTCTTGCTGCTTTGGTGAGTCTTCAATGACAATAGGAGTTTTGGTGGGGGTTTGAGGTCTCCCCTCCATAATCCTTGTGCTTCCTTATTCTGAAGTACAGTGGGGTTTGTCTTTGTCTCTTCCCTTTTGACTTGATAGGTGTAATTAGGGTAGTAAGAGTAGCTGCTGCCTCTTTCTCTGTGGGTTCTGAAGATACCCTTGGTGATTATTACCTTTCTTTTCCTTGAATTGTAGACCTCTGTTCTTCCTTCTGTTCTGTTTCCTCTTTTCCATTCTCGTTCTTATCCTTGTCTTTCTCTTTCTCTTCTTCCTCTAGTTCTTCACTCTGCTCATCTGTCTCTTCTTTTGTTTCTTCTTTTGCCTCTTCTTCATTTTCCTCCTCCTTTTCTTCCTCTTTTTCCTCCTATGTTTCCTCTTCATTTTATCCTTCTGCTTCTTCACCCCTCTCACTAGTAGTGGGGCTTTTATCATATTCCAGAGCTTGAATAGCTCCCTCTACCTGCATGTCTCTAAAAGTTGTCCATGTGATAGGGAGTCTTAGGTTTTGTAGAGCATCTTCTAGGATAAGTTTGATCAACCTATGATGGGATAGTTGTTGATGTTTTCCATTTTGCACTTTGCTGCTCATATCTATCAGTGATTGAAGAAGAACGTAGGGTATACTTAGTATGTTTTGAGGAGGTGTGTCTACTCCAAATCTTAGTTCTTGGAGGAGTCTGAAGTGGTATCCATACACCACAAAGTATCTCCCTTCACGTGATATGTATTTAATGAGGTGGTAACTAACTTCATTCCAAGGGGATGGAATGCTTCCTCTTCTGACCTCATTTTTTTCTTCCATTGGCTCTTCCCCTTCCAAAAATAATATCTTCTTTGCAAGGGTACTGTTACCCTTATCTTCTTTTCTCCAAGGTAACGCTAAGGAGAGTGTAGTGATTCTGCTTATAACTTCAGGGGCGATTTATACCGATAGGTCATTCACCACAACAGTGGCATGGGTCCTAATGAGGGGTATGAGTGAGCGAGAAAAGTCTCTAGCCACCTCATCATTGTATCCTCTCATCCTCTCAAACAATCCCATCCATTGGTGCCTTGTGAAAATTTCTACTATAGAAGGATGTTGGTGAATTCTCACTATGTTTGTGGGTTCTCTCTTGTTAAAATGCCCTTGTCATCTTTCCTTAGTAATTGTGGAAGATTGGATGAATAAAAATCAAGAATTCTGGTGGGTGAGAGAGGATGGAGTGTTAACTCTGCAATACAATTCTCCTAGATTGCAATTTCCTTAATCAAATGATGATTTTTCTTATTTTTAACAAGAAAACATGGAAGGTATAGCTCCTACCTCATTGGTTATGTTTTGTTGAGGATAACCTTTGATTTATCCTCCCTTATTGCCCACTAATAATCTTGTAGATTGACTGCTCTGTATCCCATAGGTTTTCCTAAATGATCCTATAGGTTTTCTTGTACGATCTTGTAGGTCTCTTGCGGTGCAAAATGCTAACTGTCTTTTGTAGATGTTGCTTTAAGAAGGCCGAGAGAATCCTCTTTTCGATGAATTCTCAGGATTTCTAATGCTCTCTTTGCATGGGAATCGGTTTTTTATTTCCTTATATGGTTGATCGCGTGGGATGGTGTGTTGTCTGTTTAAGTACGAGCACTCCCTTTAGGACCGTTGGTCCCACTATCAGTGCATCATTCCACCGTACCTCATAAGTGGGCTCGATTGTGGGGAAAACTCCACAGTTAAGCGCGCTTGAGCCAGAGGAGTTCTGGGATGGGTGACCTCCTGGGAAGTCCTAGTTATCGAGTGCAAGCCCCGGAAATGATGATTGATGCTATGTGATTCATTTCACTAGTTTCAATCCCATTTCTTCACCCCTGTGAGCATCACCCGATGCAATGAGTGCTAAGTGAACTATTCAAAAATCATGAGAAATTAGTCAGTTACGACTACCTCTCATGGAAATGGTCATACGTGAATGACTTACTTAACGCAGTTGAATCCCAAAATGATATCTAATATAATGCACTACGTAAACCCCCATACTTAAATTCAAAAAGAGTCAAGGGATCTCTACTTGAATGGTTCATGAGGCACAATACTTGATAAGGTTTTGCAAATGGGGTAGCAAGCTAAGTGGGCTTGATTGTGGGGAAAACTCCACAGTTAAGCGCGCTTGAGCCAGAGGAATTCTGGGATGGGTGACCTCCTGGGAAGTCCTGGTTACCGGGTGCAAGCCCCGGAAATGATGATTGATGCTATGTGATTCATTTCACTAGTTTCAATCCCATTTCTTCACCCCTGTGAGCATCACCCGATGCAATGAGTGCTAAGTGAACTATTCAAAAATCATGAGAAATTAGTCAGTTACGACTACCTCTCATGGAAATGGTCATACGTGAATGACTTACTTAACGCAGTTGAATCCCAAAATGATATCTAATATAATGCACTGCGTAAACCCCCATACTTAAATTCAAAAAGAGTCAAGGGATCTCTACTTGAATGGTTCATGAGGCACAATACTTGCTAAGGTTTTGCAAATGGGGTAGCAAGCTAAGTGGGCTTGATTGTGGGGAAAACTCCACAATTAAGCGCGCTTGAGCCAGAGGAGTTCTGGGATGGGTGACCTCCTGGGAAGTCTTGGTTACTGGGTGCAAGCCCCGGAAATGATGATTGATGCTATGTGATTCATTTCACTAGTTTCAATCCCATTTCTTCACCCCTGTGAGCATCACCCGATGCAATGAGTGCTAAGTGAACTATTCAAAAATCATGAGAAATTAGTCAGTTACGACTACCTCTCATGGAAATGGTCATACGTGAATGACTTACTTAACGCAGTTGAATCCTAAAATGATATCTAATATAATGCACTGTGTAAACCCCCATACTTAAAATCTCCCACTTCGTTTCTTCGTAACTTAACCTTTTTTTGCCTTATCTCCTTTTTCTTCTGATTTGACTGCTGCCACATGTGGAGTGGTTTAACTAGTTTCTCCTTGTCGACTGGACGAAGGTGGCCAGGTTAACTGTCCACCTTTGCCTATAAAACCAACTCTTACATAATCCTACATTTTTTATTATATCATGTTAACGAGAGAGAATGAGTAAGATGACATACATGTGGGTAAGATGGTTTGATGATGATGCATGCTGGAGAATGATTTCTTGTGCTGTGTATTTGCTGCATATCCTTCTTTGTATTGGCCACTTTTGATGTTGGTTTCTTTTGATGTGCAGGTGCTGGAGAGTGATATGGTGATCTTGCTATTGTTGCTGAGCTTTGGAGGAGCTTCCTCAACCTTGGAATCTTTGTGCTAAAGATCGATGCAAGTCTAACAAGTTTCCTTTGTGGGATAGGCTGCCACAGGATTTCCTACAAGAAACCTACAGGATGTCCTGCAGTTGCCTCTCCCATAAAATTTCATACTTTTTCACTTCTGGAGCATGGGGAATGTTTACATGAGTAGAGAAGGGTTCTAGTGAATGGTAGGTGAGAGGTATAGCCTTCAGATATTGTCCCTCTATCCTTTGTTCTCACCTTCTTTTATTTGTTTTTTCTTTTTGAAAACTATGTATTTTTTTATTTTATTTTTAATTGACTTATTGGATGGATGCAGGGGTATCATGGTGTTGAAAGACATGGAAATTATGAGGTGGAGTGAATGTTTTATTTTTTGACATAGGCTTGTCATCCCCTTTGCTCTAGGATCACTTTTCTTGGGATTTCAAAGCCACTATGATTCCTACAGGAACTCCTGTAGGTTTTTAGGGAATCCTGCAGGATTACAGGGATTCCTGTGGAAAACACAGAGCCTATGTAAACTGAGCTAGAGGAGTCTATAAATGAAAGGATGGATGAAATAATGAAGAATAAGAAATGGAGGGATTAAAATATGGATTTTGTAGGTCCTTTTGTTCCTCTCAAGTTGTGCTGATCCTCCTATTGCTGACCTGCAAACAACATTTCCAAAATATTTCTTTTCTCTCTTTTTATTTTATTTTTTCTTTTCTATTTTTTAAAACAACTAGTCTATGTCTAGGGAGGTTTTCATCTTAGCTACCTACCCTGGGTTCCTCAAAAGAGGTTTTCATCCAAAGATATTTTTATTTTTTATTTTTTCAACGCCATTGGGCCGCCCCAAGAGGTTTTCAACCCAACAGTGGGACTCAAGTGCCTCATGGAGGTTTTCACCTGATTCTCTTTATTTTTTCTTCCTTTTTTTTCTCTTTTTTTTTTTAAGGGACTTGATGGGGTGGAAGCTGATACTTTCTCCACCACCATCACTGTCTTGTTGATGCCATTGATAAATTCTTGCTTTGACAAGGGCTTCTTGTATACCTTCAATCTATACCCATTGACAAGTAAAGGGATAGCCTCTGCATCAACGATTCTTATCTGTACTGAACCATTATCATGAAATTTTTCTATGACATAAGGCCCTAACCATCTAGTCCTTAACTTTCCTTTAAAATCCTTGTATCTAGAATCATACAACAAAGCCCAATCACCTTCTTGAAATTGTTTGTCCTTTATGTTCTTGTCATGCCAAATCTTCCTTTGAACCTGAGTCACCTTTGTGTGCAGGAAGGCTTGCATCCTAAATTCATCTAACCCATTCAGCTGGAGCAATCTTTCTTGTTGTGCCTTTGTGAGATCTAGATCCAGTTGTGCTGCCATTCTTAAGGTGTTGTATTCAAATTAAATGGACAACAGGGCCTTCTTACCATAGACCATCTCATAAGGATTGAATCCAGTGGTGGTCTTCTAGGTGGTATTATAGGCCCAAGTGGCCTCAACTAATCTATCTTCCCAATCCTTTCTACTACTACTTATCACTTTGATCAGAATGCCTTCCAATTATTTGTTGGTTACCTCCACTTGCCCATTAGCTTGTGGGTGGTAAGGAGTTGAGTTTCTATGCTTGATCTTGTGCTGACTTAACAAATTTTCAATCATGTGAGATGTAAAATGACTGCCTTAATTACTAACCAGTTCTCTAGGGTACCCAAACTTATAAAATACGTTTTCCCTTGATAATTTAACCACTTTCTCTTTTGTTGATGCTTTTATGGCCTTGGCTTTAGCCCACTTGGTTAAATAGTCAGTGCACACAATGATGTACTACTTTTTCCTGGATGGAGGGTCAACGGGTCCAATGAATTCCATGCCCCACTTGTCAAATGGCTCGAAAGTCACTTGAGGTTGCTGAGGAATTTCATCCCTTGGGGTAGGTTTCCCCATCATTTGGCACAAATCACACTGACTAGTATACCTCCTCACATCTTCGTGAAGAGTGGGTCAGTAATAACCAGCTTGTAGTACCTTGAATGTTGTTCTTTTGGCTGCAAAGTGACCTCCACAAGGCCCATCATGATAGGGAAGAAGGATGTCAATGACTTCCTCCTCCCTAACACATCTTCTCAGAATTTGATCTGGGCCTAGTTTGAAGAGGTTGTCCCCAATCCAAGTGAATGGGGCACTCTTCCTTACAATCTTGCTCTTTTCCTTGGAGGACAAACTTGGTGGAAACTTTGCAGACACCAAGTAATTTGCTATGTCAGGAAACCATGGAGAGAGAAATAAAATGGAAAATAAGTGTTCATTCAGTAACTGATCATCAACCATTCCTTCCTCCCCTGCAGGCAAAGTCAATCTGGATAAAAAATCTGCAAGAACATTCTCCTTGTCAGGCTTATCAACAATAGTTAAATCAAATTGTTGTAATAAAAGTAACCATCTAATAATTTGGGCATTTACATTAGGTTTATTCATCAAGTATTTAATTGCAGCATGGTCAGTATGTACAAATGTTTTGTAACATGTAATATAATGCCTAAATTTGTTCGATGAATACACAACAACTAGTTACTGCTTTTCAATCACTGTGTAGTTCAGTTCGTCTTTTTACAGATTCTTACTGATGAAGTAAATGGCATAAGGTAGCTTGTCATCTATCTAGCCTAGGGCTGCTCCTATGGCTTTGTGAGAGGCACCAACATGTATATGGAAAGGAAGAGCCCAATTTGGGCCTCAGAGAATACGTGCAGTAGTCAACTTGTCCTTTGGGGTGTCTAAGGCCTCTTGACAACTTTCTGACCATGTTACACAAAAATATCGTCACCATGATTATTTGCAGTCAGTATGGGTCTATCATCACTTGTACTATCCTCCTAAGCAGTCTAGGACCTCAGCTCTTCAAATCAAGCTTTGAAAGTGGGAGAAAGACATTAGAAATCAATGTAACTCTGGTTCCGCACTTTCTCTCATGGTCACCTGCGGTCCCGCACCTTCTGTGTACAAAAGCTGCGTACGTACCCGCTCTGTTCCTAACGGTGCAGGTGCGGACCCCTTTGAAAGTCAAAAGGCGCAATTTTTATCTTAAAAAACTCACTTTGGGTTAATTCTAGAGTTTTCTAGAAGGAATTTTGATGTGGATTGTTCGCTCTGAGGTGGTTCATGCATCCCAAAAGAGAAGGAACTAATCCCTTGACTAAAGGAGCTATCCCTTTGAAGGAGGGTTTTATCCCTTTGAAGGAGGACCTAGTAACTTCCCTCCATTGCACTATAAATACAGACATTAGGGTGAGGACTAGGGAGGTTAGAAGCTGAACATTTTGAGGGTAAATGCTGGTGAAATTGAGACTCTTTGGTTGAGCTTGAGAGGAAAGATCACATACCTCTTGGTTCCATTGGAGAGTGAGTGAAGCTTGTCAAAGTAGAGGAGACATCTTGTTGGACCCTGGGAGGAGCTTGTACAATGTCAAGGCAAAGGTTGTAAAGTTCTTCTTCTTTTGAATTAATACAATCAAAGTCATTTTTCTCAACAAGTATCTTATGTTATTTGTTTCATGGACTCCTTGACTTTCATGTTAAATATGTTTCATGCAATTAGTTTTTCAATTGGTTTTTCAGGTGCTATTTAATTTGTTTGCCTTGTTTGTGTTTGCAGATTCGCGAAGAGGAGCTCATTTGGATCGAAAGAGCGAGGGCATCCACAAGCTTGCGTTGGACCAAAGGTAGGCCCTAGAAACCTTTGTTTGCTATTGTTTATTGAAGCATATTTAGAGAAAGATAGTGTCTGGTTGGTTTGCTTGTCATTAGGTCTTCTTTAGATTCTAGGAAGGTCTATCTTGTCCGCAAGATCGACCCATTCCGCGCGACAGAATGGCGACCATACTGGGGACTTGATTGTTTTCTTTGTCTATACTTTGACTTGAGAAACTGTATTTTCTGTTTCTGTTTTTGACTTGATGACTGTGGGATTGGGTGTATTTAGTTAATTTTGAGTTAGTCTTCATTTTTCATAGTTTTGGGAGAGGTACGAACCCTCTGAGTTAAGCACAGTGCGTACTTGTACGGACTTTTTCTTTGTGCACAGAGAGTAGACGCACCTGTGTAAACAGGTTGCCTGCGTACCCTGTCAAAAATTTGAAAAATTTCAAATTTTCCTCTTTTTTATCAGTTTAGGATTTGTTCATAAGTTTTAGCCATTGCCCAGACCTGCTTGTTCCCTGTCAAAAACTTTCCTTGGTTTAATTTCATTAGCATTAGGGTTTTAGGTGGAATTCCTAGGAATTTTGCTTGTTGGGTTTGTTTTTCGTTTTGGTTGTGTAGTGGCTCTGAGCTTAGAAGCCCTAGAGACCTCAGATTACCTTGGTGTCTACTGGTCTTCTTGTGAGTCTGACCATTTATGAAATCTCCCCTTGTTGAGGAATTCACTTTGAGTTTTCTCATTTCAAAATTTCGAAAAGCTTGTAGTTGAAAGTTTGGAATTTTCATTTTTACAAAAAGAAAATGAAAGATTGGTTGTTTTTTGACTAATTGTGATTCTGCATAAATTAGTCCTTAGCTCACATTTAGCTAAGTAAAACATCCTCAAGAAGACTTTTAGTAGGCTTTAACTTCAAGTAGCTTTTTATAGTTTGTAGTTCCCAAAGTTAGTCATTTTCATTAGTTTTGAGTGTCTTTTTTACAAAATATAAAAAAAATCTCTTTTGGAAAAGTTTGTCTTTTGTAGTGATTGTTTGTTTTGAAAAGAAAAGGGAAATTTGAGTGAAATAGCTAGTTGTCTCGTTTTGAGTGCTTTGGAAAGGAAAATCTCTTCTTTTAAATTTATTTAATTGAGAAAGATTTGTGTTTACAAAGTAGTTGCATTTCTCAAACTCTTTCTTAAGTTTAGAAGTTCATCGAAGAGAAAAGATTGTTTAAATCATCCTAGGTGCATCTTTTTAGTGATTTCGAGTCGAGTCTTTACACCACGAGTTTCATCTCCGCCACCTCTTGACTTAAATAACAACCACTAAAATTAACGCTTAAAGTAAAATTCACCTAGTAACATTTTATTTCTAGGGCTCTGATACACCAACTTAGCTTAGGCTAGTGTCTTGGAGTAGGAGAGTAATTAACTCTCCAAGACAGTAAAAACAAACAAGTAGCTGTATCTTGTGGTAGGAAGAAATCCAATTGTTGCATTTATGCTCTGGGAAAGCTCCTCTTAAAGGAGAAGCACGAGATCGTGTCTGAACCAGTGTGGGAATCAATCCTTCCTCATTGGGAACGACGCCAGATATTCACGTATTAAAAACGGTAAACCTCGGATTAACCATTGTCGAGGAGCCTGGGGTCACTTGTTGGTAAACCTTGGATTATGTCAAGGAGCCTTCAAGGGGATTGAGCCTGCTACTCTGCCCTTGCGTGCGTATCGGATCGTAGACTGTTCCCCCAGGTGTATTTGTCTCAGTTGGTAGCCTTAGTGACCATATTCTTTAGGATTCTTCCTAAGGTGACAGTGGTGGGAAGATCCCACTGTACCTGGAGCAGACGTCGGCTAGACTCACTTGGATTTTCTGGGGGGTTCACTTCACTCGAGACGGTTAAAGTGGAGGAACTTGGTCCAGTCTATTCATTAAGCAGGTTTCCGGGGTAACTATTCCAACCGCCATTTCTGTACTAAATTCTGCGACGTTGGATTTCATCACCAACTAGTGTTTTCGGTCCGGAAAGTTACTGTTTGTGTGTGTTTGATCTCTAGATTCTTTAGGCGTGTGATTCAAATTTGTTTGGTTCTTTAGAGGCTTTAGGTGTTTTTCAGTGAGATTTTACTTTGTTTGCGTATGAAGTAGTTAAAAGTTTTTAACTGTGGCTGAATTACCGAGACAGTCCCGTATACTTCGGGGCCAGTCTCCTGAGTTTGTAGCTGTGGCTGATTTACTGAGGAAGACCCGTAGACTTCGGGGCCAACCTCCTGAAGAAGTCCCAAGCCATCTTGAAGGCTTGAAAGTCCTCGTAACTCCTAGTGGCAGTAAAGTTGGTTCACCTGAAGAAGGAGAGTCTTCATTGGTTGTACATCTTGATTACCAAACTCTAGAAACAGGTTATAATCCTGAATCTATTTCGGTTTCCGAACTTGTTGGTAGCTTTTCATCTACTAGTGATATAGGCGAAGAACCTGAGATATCTGAACCTGTTACTCCAACATCGGGGTTTGTCTCTTCGACTTCTAGTGGTCCTAATTCACCTAGGGTAGAAAGAGTAATCACCGAAAATCTTCCTTCTGGTTTGATAGCTATTGAAGAACTTGCCCCGGAAGAAGAAGTAGGCATCCCTATCCCTGAAAATCAACCTGTTATTGATCTAAGGGAGCGTGAATCAATTTTTTACAGTCCACCTAGGAGTACTACTTGGTATCTTTCTTTGACTAATTATTTGGAAAACTCAGTGTTAAGTTTTTCACCACCTCGTGCTCCTTATCATCCTAGAGGTTTTTATACTCCCGTAAATATGTCAGGTCAGTCCTCCATGTTTACTCAATTGCCTGAATCTTTTTTGTACGGCGGTCCTTCTGTTCCCTCTGGGTATCAGTCACTTTCTGGTACTTTTTCGGGAGCATCTCCTCAACCCATTGAACAAGGGTTATTCACTGGAAGCAATGGTACAAAGCCGTTGAGCGTAGAAGACATTCTTATGATGTCAGGTTCTATTCCCAATTCTCAACCTCAAGGTGGCCAGTTACCGCCTGGGGGGCAGCCTCAATTAACGCCTGGGGGACAACCTCAAGATACACAATTTGCATCTGGGGGGCAACCTCAAGGACAGTATGTGCCTACAGTACAATACGTTCCTCAAGGTCAACCCCAGACTCAATATGTACTCCAAGGTCAACCCCAGTATCAGTACGTGCCACAGGGATATCTTCCCCAAGGTCAGTACTCGAACCAAGGTTTCCAACCACCCCAAGGCCAATCTTATGTTCAAGGGACAGGAAATGTACTTTTCAATTATCAAACCTACCCTCAACCCAGTTATGGTCCTCAATATTCTCAACCTGTTATGGGTCAGTACCCCGGAATGAATATAGTGTGGGATCCATCGCAAACTCAACAGGTGTTGCAGCCAAATGTACAGTTGTCATCTCAAACTGGACAACCCTTAGTTTTTGGTTCACCCCAGCAACCAGTCCAGTCTAACATTCAAACTTCTGTACCTTCGGTAGTTTCACAGTCTGGGCCTACTGCGCCTCGTACTCCATCTCAAACGACTGCTGCAACTACCGCAACATCTGTTTCATCTACCTCACCTACTTCTAGAGTATCGACAGCTCCGGTTTCTACTGTTTCTATATCTACTCCTCAGACATCTTTACCACCGTCTGGATCCACCATTCAAACTACGGTTCAGATGCCTGTAGGACAACCTGGTTTAAGTATGGTTGTCACCAGTCAACCTCAATTCACCTATCAACCGTACCAGGGACAATACCAATTCGGTCCTACTGTCCAGCAGCCAGTTTATCAGTATCAACCATATCCTGGGTACACTTATCAACAACCTCAACAACCCCAGTACGGTACGATTAATCCTGGTTTTCCGGGAGGATACAATATCCCGAACGCGATTCCTATTCCTAGTTATCCTGGATATCCTCCTCCTGGGGCTGGTCTCATGACCCAGAGTTTTAGGGATCCTAATCAGCAGTTACCATTTATCGCAACTTTGGACTTACCAGACTTGTCACGCCTAACGAATGATCCGATTAATTATCTTCCGTTTTGGCCGCCAATGCCGAATAAGTTGCCCAGTGACATTCCCAAGTTCGAAGGTAAATCTGGAGAGGACCCGTCGAACCATGTGATGACTTACCACCTCTGGTGTGCGTCTAACTCCATCACAGATGATTCGATCCGTCTTAGACTTTTCCAGCGCACTCTAATTGGTCTCACGACCAAGTGGTACATTGAGTTACCGCGAGGCACTTTTTATAATTTTAGTCAGTTAGCTACCTCGTTTTTAACTCATTTCCAGTTGCCAGTCGATATGACAATGGCACGGAATTGTTAACTTTGCTAAAACAATTGACATCCACGTATATTTCAGATCATATTCATGAGTGGAGACGTCGACGATGTTTAGTGAAGGTATTCATTCCGGATCAAATCTTGGCTGAGTGGTTTGTAAAATCTTTGTTGCCAAGGATCACTGAAGATGTTGCTAAAGCCGGAGTTGTTACTGAGGAGCAAGTCATTGCTCAAGCACAGTACCTTGACTTGGTCTATACTCAGTCAGGTACGTTACAAGAAAAGATCCCCGATCTTCCCAAGTCGAATCAAATCACTGCAGCTCCTTCAGGATCTCATGCCACTGACGGTATGATCGGTACGGTTAACACTAAAAGTAAGAAGAAGTCTTCCAAGAATTCTTCTCCTATCATAACCTTGCCTGATTCCCCGATAGGAGATTCTTCTGTAGAGGTTTCCGCCGATGTTCACGTTGTAGAATCATCTACAGCTAAATCAAAATCCGGCGGGAAGAAGAAAGGAAAGAAGAAGAATAAAACGGACAAAAATTCAAAGGAGAAACCTGAAAAGGCGGAATCCAATGATGAAAAGCGCAAACCTCGTTATCCATGTCTCATTTGTGATGAAGAACATTTCACAAGAGACTGCCCTCATCGAGCAGAGGTTGCGAAGATCGTCAAAGGTTCCCAAACTCCTGTTGTTTTGAAGGATCCATTTCCAAATCAAGATAGCAAGATGATAGGTTCTTCCTCGAGTGCCAATGAAGAACCCATATTGATGATGTCCCATGTAAGGATTGCGACTCGATCGCAAGATTATGGCAGTAAAAGTCCTGTTGATGGCAAAGAAGCAGAATCTTCTCATTCTAATCCATCAACCTCAGCTCCCGGTTCCCATCCACTACAGATCGAGAAACCTAATCAAGACTTAGTAATCAAACCGCCCGCCAAGGGTGTACTTCGAAGCTCAATGTTCAATCCACATGCGAGAGTGGCTCAGAATTATAACATTGTTGAGGATTTAGCTGTTTCACCCTCAGCAATGTCGGCTTTGGAAGTGCTGCAATCATGCCCAACACAACGCAAATTACTTTTGTCGGCTATAGGAGCTCTTGATGTTCAGGACCCGAACCTAATAATCTTTGATCTAGAAAATAGTACACCGCGTTTGCCTCACCAAATGGCTTTCCAGATTCCAGTGATAGTCAAAAATAGGCCTATTCATCGGACTGTAATTGATGAGGGAGCCTCAACGTGTATTATGTCGATACAATGTTGGAGATCGCTTGGTTCTCCTTCACTAAATCAATCCCCGACAATTCTTAAGGCCTTTGATGGCCGTGGGTTTCATCCTTTTGGCATTCTACAGGATTTGCCTATAGGGGTTGAAGGAAAAACCGTTAGTCTAGATGTGGAGGTGGTTGATGCCCCTCTAGACTACAACCTTCTCTTGGGTCGAAGTTGGTCTTACGCTATGACAACGGTCGTTTCATCGGTCTTTAGAGTCATAAAGTTTCCACATAATGGAAAGATCGTAACAATAGACCAGCTGGCTTACTTTTCATCCGACCCAGCCTCTTCGGAGAGTATTCAACATGTTGGTAAAATGACTATCCCATATAAGGATGTTGGAGTAGGATTAGTTAAAGATGCCGGTTTACTGGGAACTTTTCCTTTTCCTCCAATCAACGCATCATCTTCATTTGCAACTATTCATATGATTACATCAGACACTATTTTTTATGACGATCCTTGGATCGTTCCTTCTGAATCTGAAATAGACTCATTTGGTACTTCCATGCCTTTGAGTCCATATGAAATGGCCTATGAAGCTGTGCAGTCTTTTGCCGACCCGTGTTCAACCGAAAAAGACTTAATGAATGTGGTCCGTGAGGAATCACTTTTCACATCAACCTCGGATTTAACTACGTTTTCTGAACTTGTTCACTCTGATGAGCAAATTCGTGAAATCCTATGTGTAGATGATTTACCATGGGAAGATCTCCATCACAGATCTTCGTTTTTACCTGAGGATGATCATTTTGAAAATAATTTCTCATCAATCTTTACGACCGAGTATGTCAAGGAACCTCAGAATCCAATAAAACATCTCGATTCAGAGTTAAATTTGGGAAACATCTCTCGAACTATTCCCATTGACATTTTGGTTAAGCCCGGAATTGTTGAGAACATTCATATAGGTGCCTCGTGTACAGATGACGAAATCCAATTATATAAGGCCCTATTTCAAGAATTCCGCGACGTGTTTGCCTGGTCCTATGAGGAAATGCCAGGAATTGATCCCGCAATTGTTGTTCATGAGATCAAGACTTACCCGGACGCTAAACTCGTCTGGCAACGTTTGCGTCAGATTCACCCACGAAAAGCTACTGCAATTAAAGCAGAAGTTGAAAAACTTTTGAAAGCAGGTTTCATTTATCCGATCTCGTTAACGGATTGGGTATCGAATATTGTTCCGGTTAACAAAAAACAAGGAACAATAAGAATATGCATCGACTATAGGGACATTAATCGAGCTTGTCCAAAGGACAACTACCCAACTCCTTATATCGATCAAATCATTGATGATTGTGCCGACAGCGAGATATTTTCCTTTATGGACGGTTTTTCCGGATACAATCAAATCAACATTCTACCTGCCGATCAACCAAAAACGGCTTTTATTTGTCCATGGGGGACATTTGCTTATTGCAAATTACTTTTTGGGCTTAAGAATGCCGGAGCAACTTTTCAGAGGGCGATGTCTTATGCGTTTCATGACATCAAGAACATTGTGCAACCTTATCTCGATGACTTGCCTACTCATTCACTACATCGATCTGATCACCTCGTCCACTTACGAGCAATCTTTATGAGGTGTAGGCATTATCGTATTCGGTTGAACCCACACAAATGTGTCTTCTGTATAGAAACGGGTCGATTGCTGGGATTTGTAGTTTCGAAAACCGACATTCGCGTTGATCCCTCGAAGGTCGAAGCTATTATCAATTTGCCTCCTCCTTCGAGTCTTCGCCAACTCCAAAGTTTGCAGGGGAAAGCAAACTTTTTACGACGATTCATTCCTAACTACGCCGAGGTTACAAAGGGTTTTACATGGTTGTTGAAACAAAATACTCAATTTTCTTGGGATGAGATAGCTCAGAAATCTTTTGATGCACTCAAACACGCGTTGACCCATGCACCGTTGTTGCATCCTCCCAACTACAACCAAGATTACTTTTTGTATCTCGCCGCATCCCATTCCACCATTGGAATGGTCTTAGTTCAGGAAGATGAATTCGGAACGGAACATGTGATATATTACCTTAGTCGAACGTTAAATCCAACTGAGCTAAAATACTCACATGTGGAGAAATTGGCATTGGCAGCCGTTCAAGCTGTCCAACATTTTCGTCACTACATTTTACTACGTAAAACTACAGTCATTTCGGATTGCAACCCTATGATCTACATTTTGACCAAACAATTGCTAGGGGGCAAGTACTCTAAATGGATCGTTATCCTGCAGGAGTTCGATTTGGAATTTGAGAAATCCAAGTCTAAGAAATCTTTAGTTTTCGCGGAGTTAATGTGTGACTTCCCGCGTACTGACACGGAAACTGTGGCGGAGGAGCCCATTGTGGACGAATCCTTGTTTCTAATCAGTACTTTGGATCCGTGGTATGGGGATATCATCGTCTATCTCCAGACCCAATCCTTTCGGCCAGAAATTTCAAGGTCGGAACGTCGAAAAATTCGGTTCCACTCCCAACAATTCAAAATTATTGGAGATACTCTTTATCGTCGTGGAACAGACTCTATTTTTCGACGTTGCTTAACTCACGAAGAAGCTGAAAGGGTTCTAAATGACTGTCACTCTGGGGCATGTGGCGGTCATATGTCTGGGTATGCCACAGCCCAAAAGATATTGCGCGCTGGCTATTTCTGGTCGTCCTTGTTTAAAGATTGTATTACTGCGGTCCGAAAATGCCACAACTGTCAAGTGTTTGATCGAAAGATGCGCGCTCCACCTGCTCCTCTCCACCCTATAATTGCCGTTGGTCCTTTTGCTAAATGGGGTATCGATTTTATTACATGTAACCCTCACTCGGCCGGGGGGCATGTGTATATCATCCTAGCGGTAGATTATTTTACTAAGTGGGCCGAGGCGATGCCTACATTCGAAGTAGACGGCAAGACAGCTGCAATTTTCATGTTCAATCATATAATTGCTAGGTTTGGTGTCCCGCAAGCGATAATCACTGATCATGGGCGCCATTTTCGAAACGTTATGATGACAGAACTTACAGGCCAGCTTGGCTTGCGTCACGATAGCTCAACTCCTTATTATCCACAAGCTAACGGTCTGGTTGAGTCCATCAACAAAGTTTTAGTTATCATGATCCGACGAATCATTGGCATTCATCGGTTGAATTGGCACAACATGCTATTTTCAGCGCTTTGGGCGTACCGAACCTCAGTGAAAACATCAACATGGTTCACTCCTTTCCAACTAGTTTATGGTTTGGAAGCTGTGCTACCCATTGAATGCGAAATCCCATCACTGCAAATGGCCATCGAGTTACTTCCAGCTACTTCCGAAGAGGAAAAGCATTTGTTATACTTAGCTCAATTAGATGAGAATCAACGTAATGCTGCATTGGCAATCGAGACTCACGCAAAACGTATGAAAGCTCAGTATGATCGAAATGTGACCCCTCGAAATTTTTCGGAAGGAGACCTAGTGTTATTGTATGATCAAGCTAACGATAAGTTAGGTGCTGTAAAATTCGTTCCTATGTGGCATGGGCCCTATGTTGTCAAGCGAAAGCTAGCCAAAGGGGCTTATGAATTGGTAGATTTTGATGGGGACTCTTTGGGTAAACCCAGAAATGTCCTTTACTTGAAGAGGTACTATGCTTAAAAGAATGGGTATGGAGATTTTTAGTTAGGTTAGTTTTTCTTTCTAGCAAGTGTGTTTTAGTTTAAAAAGTGTGCTTAGCTTAGAGAGTGTTTTTCGTCATTATTCTAGCTTATCTTGGTTTTACTCTTGATATTGCAGATGTCGATGCCTCTTCAAACATACATTGGATTTGATGATGGTGCTTGTCGTAGTACACGAAACATTTCTTCCGCAGCTTGGGTTACTATTCACCCTCTGACGAGTTAGTTTCTATGCATGGGGTAAGCCTCGGTCAAACAACAAACAACATTGCCGAGTATAGTGCAGTGATTGAGTTATTATCTGAATCTATTTCATTTGGGATTCGGAGTTTGATAGTGAGGTTAGATTCTGAACTCGTTGTATTACAACTTAATAGAGTGTATGCCATTAGAAATCCAGTGTTACTGAGATTATTTTTAAGAGTGCATCTCTTGGAACGTGAGTTTGATTACATTGAATATCAACATATTCCAAGGTCTTTAAATACATTAGCAGATGCAATTGCTTCTCGAATGTTAAGTAGGCATTTGCAATAATCATACATGTAAATTTAAAAACATTTCATCACACATGTTTAACAAGATAAGCCGGCAATAGTGATATATATATAGGAGTGTGTCAAAAATACATCGTCTTCGATCATAGGTTGAAAAACACCTTATGATTGGCAAAAATGATAAGTACAAAAAACAAAAATGTCACATGTGCCCACGAAAGGTGATCATCCTATCACTGGTGATGATCTCTATAAGAAACCACTGCCCGAGCCACCTTACAAAGGAACCTCCTAAAAGGTCCCGGGACTCCAATCACATAGCGCTGAAGTCGACGAGGGATGTCATCGATAGTAGTCTCAGGAATATCTCCTGTCAAGCGCTCAAGATGACTCTCCAACTCGGCCAAAACCTCTGCTGATTCGTCCTGTGGGGCTGGCGCGGGTGCAACTGGTTGCCTCCTCTCGAAAGGCCGGAGAGCGGCTGGTCGCTGTGGACCCACATCTGCATTTGAAATTTTTACTATCAGTTTTGAGACGATGAAAAATATATAAAAAAAAAATTAATAGGGAAAGTTGAAAAGGATTTTACCTGACTCGTCCCACTGCTCTCCTAGTGGAAGAACCATGTCTGGGTCACCACAGAAATCTATCCCAGCGTAAGGGAAATCCTGAATGCAAAAAACCTGGTTTTCCAACCATTGGAAATACTCAGGTTTGAACCGAGCAACCTCTGTCCTCTCGTCCGGGTGACGGGCCATGACTGCGACCCATCGCATCAGTTTGGGCTCTCGAGGAAGCCCAACTCCAACAGTAAGATGCTGTGGGATCAGCATAGGAACCCTCTCCAGGCCAAAACTCATGACCAAAGCCCCATAACCAAAGGTCTTTAGTCGTCCGTTCTTGGCCCTGGTCAGTTGGCCTTTCACATTGGCCAGCACAACATTGCACCAGTTGAAGATGGTGCCCTGAAAGCAATCAACTGCCATACGCATCTGGGATCCGGTGGCAACATGTAATGCGGCAGCTCCGCAAAGTCTGGTGACAGTAAATGCAATCACCATGAGCTCAGGACGGGATATGGTCTTTATGTCTATCCCTTCGTATTTAGCCTGGCTGTGGCAGTACTCTAGCCGGAGGCTATCAACAGACTGGCCACCTGGCCTAGTCCCGAATAGAGTCAAGTCCTCGCCTCTCTTAGGCAAACCAGTCAAGAAATAAATGTCCTCCAGCTCGATATCGAGCTGGTGTCCGCCAATGAAAAAGCACTGGTCTTGTATGCTCCACCTGTCAACCAGCCACTGTAAGAAATCTACCTGAGCCCTCATGCCAGGAATGGTCCAGAACTTGTACAATCTGCATGCCCTCAAAGCATCAAGTGAAGGCTGATGATTCCATGCGGCGGTATCCATGTCCTCATGCTCCCGTTCTTGCCAATCTAGCATGATATATTCTCTGCATCAAGTATAAAGATTAATTAGATTGCTAGAAAACTTTTTGATTGGTCCATTTTTGAGAAATTTTGGGTTCAAAAACCCTTGCGGCGGGGTACGCACCCTCCACGTTAGACACAGTGCGTGGGTCCGCACTTTTTCTACACGGAAGGTGCGGACCCCAAGCTTTTTCCCAATGGAGAAAAAGTCGGGGTCCGCGGGTCCGCAATGGTAAACCTACGGACCCCCGCGCGCGGGTTTTGCGCCTAAAACTCTCCCAAAAAACAAAATGAGGGGCTAAATCAAAAAACTAAACGGTTGAAAATGAAGAGTAAGGTGATGTGGATTACCTGGAGAAGATGGCGCTCGATTCCGACGGTTGGATTTTCCACAATCTTCACGGGAAGTTTTCTAAGCAAAAGCACTATTTTCTCACCCAAACTCGAACGGTAAAAATGAATTGACAAAGGCCCTTTTTATAAGTTTTTTGAGTAAATAAATCGCAAATTTGTTTATGTTTCACTTTGAAAAGGTATTTTGCAATGCTTTTATCCATTTTAAACAGGTATGAGTAATGTTTGTGTCTTTGTGCAGAATACAGGATTATTCAGGCGAAATCTATCATTTTTAATGAAAAAACAAGTAGAGTCATCTTTAAGCCCTTTTCTGACTCCTAAAACATGAAAAGATTGCCGAGCGTTTCTTTTACACTCGTTAAAACGGAATTAAAAGACGGTCCACTTACAGCTCTTTTCCGACCGTAAAAACATGAAAAGATTGCCGGATTTTTGTCGTTTTAAATTCGATATTGGTTATAAAACGACGTGTCGTTGATCGCTTTTTTACGTTTTCGGGTCAATGACACTAATAACAAAAAGTACTCCTTGGTCGTAAAAGATCAAGCGGCTCTCTCAAGTATTATTTTATACTTTTTCGGGCTTGGGAGACACAAATTTACGAAAAAGGTCAACCCTGGAGTTTTCTTAAGTTTTTTCAGACTCTCTAAAATTGAAAAATGCCGAGTTTCTCCTATACTGGACTCGTTAAAATTTCACAGTAAAGGACCTGTTCAATTACAAACAGGAACGAACCACTCCTTCTTAGGGTTCGAATTTAAACTAAGTTGGACTCATCCGAAGGATGAGCTTATAATCAAGCAAATGTTATCCTCCTCAAGCTTGTCAAAAATAAAGAGGTACTTGCCAGAAATGGTGGGGGAAAAGAGAGAAAAGTGAGTCTGTTTGTCATACTTTGTAACCCCTCTTGAACACGACACTTTTATTCACCTAGGTTGGGAAATCCTTTGCCTAATAGTTGATCAAACCACATTGAAAGTCTTCAGCCGGTTTTTGGGTATTAACTTTGGGTCAATTGTCACCAAGCCATCTATCATGTCGTTATGTGTTCAAGAGGTCACTACCAATAAGCCATTCATTTGCAAAATATCTATCATCCATCTTGACCATTCTTGAGTTAGTCCTTGCAACAAAATTTCTTCAACTTGATTTATGATTTCGTGTTGTAGGCTTGCCTGCAACGGATCGCTTTCTATCGACTTCAGCTCATTATCTAGAAAGATGATCTAGAGATCATCAGTACCTTGGGATCTGCATGCCTCAATGGCAGGTTTCACGTCTTTGACGACAGTTTACATCATTGACTTTCGATCAAAGGATTCCATGATATGTTCGACATCAACACATTTACTCACATCTCATGGATTGTACTGGGTACTTTGAGAGCCATTGACATCACTGGTGGTTTCTCTCACACTTGTTAACAGTTTACATCATTGACTGGTAATCAAGTGGTTTCTACCATGTTCGACATCAACACATTTATTCGCATGGATAGAATCGTACTGTTTCGGGAAGTAGAAATGAAGACCCTGGATCTAGTTTCCACCATCCAGGCTGCGAGGAATTTTGTACTCATTATGTTGTGGACTATTCATAAAAGATGGCTGCGTCCATATTGTGTTCACACGAGTCTATACTTATGATGTTTTACAAGATCATTCCTATATCAGAGCAGTAGATAGGTTTCTAGTTAGTTTTTGATCTGAGTATGGGAATGCCTACCTCAGCGATGATATGATCTCATATATATATCTTGCATTGAATGTTTTTACAGGTTCCGACCGGGCTCTCCACAAGATAATCCTCGAAATGATAAAGTACTTCACTCTTCCTACATGATAAATGAAATCCTCATCTACTACAGACTTCGCACTTTAGGGGGCAATTTTTTACACAAAAATATCATCACCATGATTATTTGCAGTCAGTATGGGTCTATCATCACTTGTACTGTCCTCCTAAGCAAGTCTAGGACCTCAGCTCTTCAAATCAAGCTTTGAAAGTGGGAGAAAGACATTAGAAATCAATGTAACTCTGGTTCCGCACTTTCTCTCATGGTCACCTGCAGTCCCGCACCTTCTGTGTACAAAAGCTGCGTACGTACCCGCTCTGTTCCTAACGGTGCAGGTGCGGACCCCTGTGAAAGTCAAAAGGCGCAATTTTTATCTTAAAAAACTCACTTTGGGTTAATTCTAGAGTTTTCTAGAAGGAATTTTGACGTGGATTGTTCACTCTGAGGTGGTTCATGCATCCCAAAAGAGAAGGAACTAATCCCTTGACTAAAGGAGATATCCCTTTGAAGGAGGGCTTTATCCCTTTGAAGGAGGACCTAGTAACTTCCCCCCATTGCACTATAAATACAGGCATTGGGGTGAGGACTAGGGAGATTAGAAGCTGAACATTTTGAGGGTAAATGCTGGTGAAATTGAGACTCTTTGGTTGAGCTTGAGAGGAAAGATCACATACCTCTTGGTTCGATTGGAGAGTGAGTTAAGCTTGTCAAAGTAGAGGAGACATCTTGTTGGACCCTGGGAGGAGCTTGTACAGCGTCAAGGCAAAGGTTGTAAAGTTCTTCTTCTTTTGAATTAATACAATCAAACTCATTTTTCTCAACAAGTATCTTATGTTATTTGTTTCATGGACTCCTTGACTTTCATGTTAAATATGTTTCATGCAATTAGTTTTTCAATTGGTTTTTCAGGTGCTATTTAATTTGTTTGCCTTGTTTGTGTTTGCAGATTTGCGAAGAGGAGCTTATTTGGATCGAAAGAGCGAGGGCATCCACAAGCTTGTGTTGGACCAAAGGTAGGCCCTAGAAACCTTTGTTTGCTATTATTTATTGAAGCATATTTAGAGAAAGATAGTGTCTGGTTGGTTTGCTTGTCGTTAGGTCTTCTTTAGATTCTAGGAAGGTCTATCTTGTCCGCAAGATCGACCCATTCCGCGCGACAGACCATAAAAATTCGGAGTCTTTGGCCAATAACCCAAATAAAGGAAAAGCCAACTTGCTGAAGTCTTTTATAAATATCCTATAGTATTCATATAAAACTAGAAAAGTTCTGACATCCCTTCGTTTTTGCAGAGCTGGGACCGTTTGTATTATGGCTATCTTATTTGGGTCTACCTGTAGTCCTTTATGGGAAAGTGAATGACCTAAAACAATCCGTGCAGTCATCAAGAACTCACATTTTTCGGGACTAAGGGACAAGTTCATTTTAATGCATTTGTTCAGCACCTTACCCAAGTTGGAGAGATCCTCCTAGAAATCACACCCATAGGGTGTAAAATCATCCATATAAATTTCCATTGCATCATGGACTAGCTCAACAAAGATACTCAAGACTACCCTCTAGAAAGTGGCAGGGGCATTGCATAGACCAAAGGAAGGACCCTATAAGAGAAAGTACCACAAGGACAGGTGGAAGTGGTTTTATCCTAGTCCTTTGGGCTAATCTAGATTTGATCGTACTCGCTGAACCCATCTAAGAAAGAGAAAAACTTTTTCCTTGCCAGGCCATCTAACACTTGGTTGATGAAAGGTAGAGGGAAATGGTCCTTCTTTGTTGCTTTGTTCAACTCCCTGTAAGCAATAGAAATCCTCCACTTCCCATTTTTCTTTGGAACCAACACAAAAGGAGAAACCCACTCACTGTCTGAGATAGGGTAAATGAATCCTGCATCCAGTAGCTTTTGCAGTTATTCTTTGACTATATCCTTGAGAGATGGATTCATTCTTCTTTGGGGTTGTTGGACTAGTTTGCATTCTTCTTTGATATAAATGTAGTGAGTACACACTGAGGGGTCCACTCCCTTCATTTCTTTGTAACTCCAAGCAAAGGCATCCAAATGTTCCCTTAGCATGTTGCACAACTCTTCTTCTTAGTGTACAGAAAGAGAGGGGTTGATTTTCAAAGTTCTTTCTTGTTGAATTCTATTGTCTTGACATGAGTAGGGTTTGAATCATCTAAGCATAGATCAATCTAATGGTTTCTCTTGGTTTCCTTTAATACCTCCTCCAAGGACAAGGTGTTAGGAGTTGGATTTTGGAGAATGTGTTCCATCAAAAAATCTTCATCTGGCTGTCCTCCTCCCATGGTAGTTTCTAGGGTATAGAGTTGGGTTGAGTAGACTTCATATTCTTCCTCCTCTTCTAGCCATAAAGGTAAATCATGTGCTAAGGATGGCTGAGAAGGAGGGTACAAGACCAACTGCTCGGACAGATGTCCATTTTTGATAGTCATGCTTCCAGCCCTACAACTGATGTAGGCATCGACAGTGGCTAACCAAGGCCTCTCAAGTATGAGAGGACAACCATTAAGCCTGGCCTTAGGTTGGAGAACTAGGAAGTCTACAGAGTACTCCCAGGAGTCAATGGAGACCATCAAAACCTCAACGATCCCCTCAGGGGTTACTCTGGAATGGTATGCAAGCTGCAAGATTGTTGTGGTCTTTCGTAATGAACCTTGGAGATTTAGTTTGAGCATGGTGTCCTTAATAATTACATTAATGGCAGCCCTAATATCAATCAAGCTGTGTGGGAGAATGGTGCCATTGATGTGCACATCTACTACAGGGCTTCCAGGGTCTAAATACTTCGGGAAAATTACCTTCCCCAGCATTAAGTCAGACAACTATCCAATGACATTAATGGTAGGGGTGTGTCTTTTTCACCTCCCTGGATGTTTGAAAAACTTATCTTTAATCAGTTTGTTGTAAATAGGTACATCCTTAATGGCTTGGAGAAGTGGAATTTTGACACATAGATTTTTCAATTCACCCAGAAGTTCATTCTCTTCTGGGGTAGGCTGGACTGGATGAGTTAATATTTCAGGAAAGGGTGGTGGATTCACTCTAGGTATACTTTCCTCTCTTTCCTCCTCACTCTCCCTTGGTGGATATGGATATTGGATGTCTGGGAGTACTCTCCCAGACCTTAGGTTGATTTCCTGAATTTCCACAGCATAAGTAGGGTAAGATGTCTCTCCATTGTATACTTGTTGTGCTTGTCTATTGTTCGGGTTCGGATTTGGCTGGGCAGACATCTGAGGTTGTTTAGGTGGAGCAGGGTGTAAAAGTTGTGGTTGAGTAGGAGGTGAAGGCAATAAAGTTGGAGCATTGTTGTATGGGGGCCTCCACCCCTAGGGTGGTGCATTCCACTGAGGTTATGGAGGAGTATATGGCTGAAATGGTTGGTTGGTCGACGGGGAATGGTATTGAGGTGAAAAATACCAAGGAGAAGGTGTAGACTAGGAGGGATGAGTAGGCACCCCCCCAAAAAAAAAGAGGGAATGGATGTGTTTTGGTTAGGATTGTAATATGCATAAGATGACCCTTGCATACCCTACTGCTATAGTCGAGGTCCATGAGGCCTTGTTTGATTTATGTAGTAGAGTTGTTCAGTCACCCCTTCAGTTCCATGATATACAACTTTTAGTCCAGGTAGAGAAGGGCACTTGTCTGTGGAGTGGTTTTCTTCATAGACTAAGCATATTTCTATAAGGTTTAATGGATATCCATTCCTAGGGTGCCTCCTTGTGCATATAGGGAAGAAAATGGCTAATGCTCTCTCTACTTCCTCCTTCTTTCTATTGATGTGCATAGTGTCCATCTGTAGGGCAAGGGTTTGCAGCATTTCACTCTTGAAATCTTCCAGCATATTTCGAATTTCACCTTTTATGGATGTGTTGGAAGAGGATGGGTTGGCCATCGGTTGACTACCCCTACCCTTTTTCCTAACTATCCTAGAATGGTTCTTAAAGACAATATTGATATATTCATAGGGTAGCTGGTAGATGTCCCCCCTGCTAGCAGGTTTAGGGTATCCAGAAGATCTTCCATGACCCCCCTGAGTAGGACTAGATTTAGTGACTCAGGATCAAGTGTGCACCTGGCCCTTTTGTAGTTAAGTTGGAATCTTTCTTCATAGTCTTCTAAGGAATCATCATGCCCTAAGGTCATTCTAAAAATTTCCTCTTTAGCGTCTTTGGACCTATAGTAGTCCTGATACTTGTTGTTGAAGGCTTTTTGCATCTGAGCCCAGGTTGTAATGTTATCCCCAGGTAAACCCATAAACCATCGCAAAGCTGCATCCTTGAGAGTGGATGGGAATAATTTCAACTTCTGATCATCAGTGGTGTAATCATAAGTTCTGCATATGACAACAAAATCAAACAAGAAAGTATCTGGATCTTCTGAGGTCAGGCCATGGAAGTGAGGAAGAGCATAGAGGCTTATGTTTTTCATCTTGGCATCCCCATTGGTTTCTGTGATGGGAAAATCATCGTTAATTATTTCTCTATCTTCTCTGTCATTTATATTTTCAACCATTAGGTCAGTTGGAATGGGTTCTCCTTCTTCTTCTCCCCCTGTAGGCTCTTCAAAAATCTCTGGTTGTTCACCTAAGGGGTCCTCCCACTCACAACCACCGAAGAAGAGGGAAGGTTGGTTGTTTGAAGTGGTGGGGCTATTTGACAAAAATTTCCCTAAGTTATCCCTATTCCTACGAGGCATGAAATGAATTTTTTTGTTTTGTTTTGTTTTTCTAGCTTTAAGACTAATTGTAGATTTGAAATAACAAACTGAATGGAAATTAACTGCTGAATGAAATCTTATTTTTCAGAATGGAAAGGAAAGAAAACCAACTTACAATTACTTTTGTAGAAATGAAGTTAATAACATAATGAAAGAGATAAGAAATGGAAGAAAGAAAGAAAAAATTACATCTACTCAGACACCTCCCCAGAAATGGTGCCAAAAAGTGATGAACACCAGTATTGCAACAAGAACGCTGCAGCTCTTGGGGCTACCAATGTTACTTTATCAACCCGGGGATCGTACAAACTTTGAGGTGACAGTGTTGTATACATAAGGCAGATGAAATGGTTCCACTCTTTTTGACTACTGAGATGGCGATAGACCACTATGGTTTCTCAAACTAGCCTTCTATTGATTCAGAAGAAGTTTGATTACCAATGAAGAAAGGGGAATTTTACCCTAATTGGACGAATGGAAATATTGTTTATTGCGGAACTGAAAGACTGAAATAAACGCTTTAAACACACCACTCATCTAACTATTTGTTAAGAGATATTTCTTCAGAAGAATTATAAGCTAACATGTGTATAATCCTAATTATCCTAGGCATGCAATCTGAGATAACCAAACACTTTATTGTTGTGCATATGAATGAACACAATAACTCTTTTTTCTTTTTGTCCTTTTTTGTGAAAATGTGAATGCTAAATCTTCTTGGTGATGTGGCAGGTGGGTTAGAGATGGTTGTGAAAGGTCATATGGATTGGGAGGCATGTGGGGGTCTTCTCCTAACTTCCTAGATGAATTTCCCCCAAACCGGCCTCAAAACAGGCCACTACAGGTCGTTCTACAGGATGTCCTAATGCTCCTATAGGATGTCCTAATGTTCCTACAGGATCCCCTGTATTCCTACAAGATCCCCTGTATTCCTACAGGATCCAGCTGAAAGCAATAGGACTGATTTGGAAGGTGGTATAGGGCCTAGGGAAGGTGAATTATGGAAGAGATAAGGCAAGGGAGTGGCTAGGACTTCCTCAAAGCTCAAACCAAAGTTTGTGAGATGGTTGGATTTGCTCAACAAACTTGAAAAGTTGTTCTTAGGAAATGATGAATTGGTTGATAGACTTAGTGGTTGTTGGTGATCATGGATGAATGAGGTTAGGTTGGGGCTGTTGACATGAGATCTTCCTATACTATTGAAAGCTCCTGCAATACATACATCACTGGCATTTACCCATGAATCATGTCAAACAAAGAAGATTTCTAATAAACATAAGAAACATAATTCCGTTATTTATTTGCCTAGTTCATGTGTGGAAATACTTTAAGAATATTGTGAAACACCATGAGATCTAATACAAAGATGGAAATATCAGAAATAACAACTGAAACCTATTCTTGAAAACTGAAAAGATGCTGGCCTAAGTAGCAGAAAACCCTAAATTCCATAAGAAATTAGAATTCATTCTTTATGGGGCTGAATGGAGTTTTTCCTCAAACCATGGTCCCTAAAGGGAAGAGTGAGGCCAAATACACCTGTTGTCAGCCTTTTTAGTATTCTTTTATCTCTCTAACGCTATGCACAAATGGAAGCAAACTAATTAACTTCACCACTATTTGCAATGAAACAATGCTAAAATCAATTCAACAATTAATCTATGAAATAACCTAAGCATACAAGTACAAGAAGGGGAGCCTTTGTTTCTAGGGTTGGGACCTAACCTAATAGCTTTAGCCCTCTGAGTCAACTTAGTGCTGGATCAAGGAAATGCTCATTCATGTTATCATATCAAAAATTACATAACAATGTTTTGCCATGCAACTTTCACTCGAAAATGCTTAGTGCTCTTACATAAAAAATCTGAATCCTAATGAGGCTCTAGGCCTCCTTATTTATACAACTGAAGTCTCCAACAAATTCCTTAAATCTAGGGAGTCTTGGCTCCCAAACTCAAGATGAACTGGTTCTTAACTATCACTGGCTCGGCTACTTATGATCTCCATGACTCCGCTGCTTGCAACTCTGAGCTAGTGTGATTTGATTGAGGTTTATTCAAATGAGTGAGGATTTAATGAGGAGGATCTATCTCCTGTAATATCTCCTCCTTGTCTCACTCTAGTTCTTGCTCTTATTTAGCCAAAATTTCCATGAATTGCACCCAAAAACTTGCAATAAATGCACATTAGACCACAAGATATAACATATTACTTTTATTCATCTCATTAAGCAAAATATAATTAAAACATGTAAGGAATTATGACAAGAGTTGATTTTTGTAAGCTTGGAGGTGTATTAAGGTCCATATAGTTACCCAATGATGAGGCTCATAAGTAAATATAAAGCCAATACTCATATTGCATCAAGTTTCATGAGCACCTACTCACATGAAGAATCGACTCCCTTAATTTTTTTTGCTAGCGCCCACCAGTAGGAAGCACCAACTCCCTTATGTGTTTTTCTAACACCCACTAGTAGGAAGCACACACTCCCTCTTTGGTAGAAATCTAATAGTCTTACAAGAAGAACCAAATCCTTGATTTTGTAAGCAGCCACTTGCAGGAGCAACCAACCCCCAAGATATTCTTTAGACACCCACTTAGATGGAAACACTAACTTTTTGATTGTGTAGGCACCAAGCTACTGAACCTGCATTGAACTCTTTCTTGGGATTTTTAAACTATGCCCACATGCATCTTCTTTGCATTTGCTACTCTCAGTTATGGCTCTCATTCAACTTAATACACAACCTTAATTAGCTCTCAGTCTTCTAGTATACTCACTCATATTGTACTATATTATGATGGTGTCTACATGCTCACACACAACTTTACATAGAAGCCTTCTCTCCAAGGACCACTCATGCTCTTAGAAACATCACACTTATACGCTTGGCCTACTCATTTATGCTGTGTTACTATAGCTCTTGACCCTCTCTACACATCAAGTTCACATACCTTCCTTTCACACACTCTCTCTCTTTGGTTTCTCTTATGCTATGTGCACTCAACACTTGACCTTTTGATTTTCAATACACTAGACAACATTGTCTTTATTAGGTTGCACTTTTTGTAGCTTCTGTTAGGTTCCTATACCAATAGGAGTCATAATTTTGAATGACTAAGGTTAAGCCTTGTAATATTGTACATACCTTTTCTTTCTGCAAATGTTTTCCATATTAAAAAATTAAAAAACGTAAAGAGGGTATGTCCTAAAACAAATATCATGGGACAATAAGAAAAAGAGAAGGTCAAAAAATGAAAATATATGAACCCCAACAAACAAAAAGAGACTATGAAAGTGAGAAAGTTTAAATGCCACTAATATTTACTTTTATGCATAATAATGATTGTGTGCAACTTGTTACTCATGCCACAATCCATGGTAATCAAAATGTTTAATCTTGATTATATCATGCTTTGAATTTTATGTTTATAGTTAGAGAATAAAATCTGACCATATAGTATCTTCTTGGCAGATTATTAGATAGGTAGTGAAAATAAAAGGAGCTTATCAGTTTAATCCAAGCCCTTGGATGATATAAGGTTAGAAATAGATAGTTTGTTTTATTAAATAAAAGATAGGATAATGGTTTGCTAGCCTAAATGCACCCAAATAAATGAAGAAAACATGTTAGGGTAAGAAATGGGTAAGTAGAAGAAAGGTTGTTGAACTACAAAGTTGATTGGATCAAAATACATGCATCAGACTTAGACACATATTTCAATATGTATGATCAATTATGGAAGAAAAAAAAAGGTTTGCAAGTTAATGTGATTAACTCTCCGTCATTCATTTTTCCCCTTAGTTACTAATTTCCTATCCACAAATATGCTCTAGCACTTTAAATCCTTCAAGTCAAAGAGGCTCAGAGCATTTCTCTGACTTTTGGTGGGACTAGACCCTCGGCTTAATGACTTAAGGACATCAAGTGATAGAATCCCCTTCATGAAATTCATTCCCCCTTTATTACCTCAATAAAATCCCTTTTCCTAAGGTTAAATCTCTTTTGCCTAGGGAAAGTAAAAACAACTCCATGTAAATCCTATTTCACCCAAAAAACCCACAAAAAACATTTTATCCTAAGTATAAAGCGTACACACAAATATTACACTTTACACTATGCTTAGGCAATATCCACTCCGCCCATATCATTTCACATTAATTATTAACTTTATTATACAATTCCCTGATAAAACCTTTTCCCGTATATTAATTAAATACCATAAGTAAATACCCCCAACCCTTAGTTTTAATAAAAACTATACATTTACCCCTTATCTTGAAAAAACAGACAAATCCCCTCATTAACCTTAAATAATCCCAATCTGTTGTGATTAAAGTCCTCGCACCCCCCCCCCCCCCCCCCCAAACCTCAGTTCATTTCATTTGTGCCATTTCACCACCCAACCACCATCCAATCATCTGTGCCCAAATCCAACGATGCATAACCATATTAGGTGTGCCCGATGGCCGACTGTTACCCACCCGATAAAGTGGTTTTCTCTGGCCCCCGACTGCTATGTGTCGTGCTCAGGAGTGGATCAGGTGACCCCTATGAAATACCGCCCAACCTCCATAAGTGGTGCGATGGCCTGGGAAACCGCCTCCCCTCTCAACCCGCCAAACCACCCACTTTTGATTTGAAATCACCGACCAAAAAATAATAGTTGCTCCATAAAACGGCCGAGAAGCCCTTTTTCACCTTTTTTCACTTGTTTTCTCTATGAATCTCTGTGAACTAGTGTGATTCCCGCAAATGCTGAATTCACCATTTGAACTTCGAATTCACTCCTGAAGAAAGTTGCAGAGACCCCAGTTGACCTCCCAGTCCATACTAGATTCATTCGAACCTCTGCAGCTGCCGTGAACTCCAAAATTGCAAATAATTCACCCAATTCCAGGTATTTCACCACAAATTACCACTCACCCTTTCAAATTTGGAAAACGTTCAGCCTGTGATGTATTTTAATTAAGTAAAATTAATTGAAAAATACTTTAAATTTGAAAACCCACAGCCAAACCCTCTGAAAAATCCCAATTGCCATGAAAAACCTCTGAATTAAACCTTTAAAGCCAAATTTAAATCCACAAGAACTAAATTATGGCTGCCCCTATTGCCATGGATGTTAGACCTATCACAACTCCACATTTGGACCTGGACCACCTTCCCTTGGTTGACAGGGATTTCCAAATTAAGGATACATCTACCCAGACCCTCCGACTTAAAATCCATTGTTTAAGTAGGGATAGATACCTCAACCATGCTGATGATATTGGCCTTTTGAGTCAAATTTGCCCAAATACTAGTTCCCAGAGGTACATGTCTTCCCTGAAATTGTCCATCAGTGCCATAACTATTAAATTCCTAGCCTAAGAGCTATTATGTCCCCTGATCAAAAGGTTTTGTTCACCATTACAACTGATTCCATTAATGAAATGTTGCAAATCCAACCAAGTCAAAACCTAACCCCACTCACCATTGGGGATTTGCTAGACCAATACTCCAAGTTGAGTCTATCTAGGTTAGCCCAAATATTCTAGACATTCATTGTAGAAGAGTGGTATATTCCCAAAGATCCCCCTCCATATGTTTCTGCCATGTTCTTCGAAAGCGGAAAACAAAACATCACCATGATATCATGTGTTCTTGGTTGCACCACTGATGAATTTGTTGATGAACTTGTCTTGGCCTTCATGTCAATTTATACCCTAGGATAGCCTCTTGTTGTTTTGTACAATTATGCTGATTTCATAGCTAAGAGAATGCATGAACAGTTCACCAAGATGCACAATGAGAGAGTGTTTAAATACTCATCTGTCCTCTACCATATGTTCCTATACTATCAACTAGACAGATTTCCTTTTTCCCTTCAGAAGCTAGATACCAAAGGCCAGCCCAGGTCTGTCATTTTTTGGACCCCATTGTTCCATAAGTTTCAGTCACCATATACCTATTCAAGTTTCATAGATTAGTTTGTTCATCCAATCATGACTATGCTGACAGGAAGCCCTCCACCCAGGATAAGTCCAGAGATAAAAAGGGTCCTTCAGTTGTCTAAACAAATCAAAGTGGGAGATTGGTACCTTTACCAAAACCACACAGAGATAAGAATTTATGGTTGCTAGCTTGCACCATATAAACTACCCAAATACCTCCCCATGAGGTTATTTTCTCTAGATTACTATAGACAAATAATTAACTCTGATGAGATAAATTTTGTCTTGCCTAAGAAAAGATCATAATTCAAAGTAAAAAACTAGTTAACCCCCTTCATCTGCAATTCTAGAGAGGCAGACCAAATTTTGCTGCAAATGAAGTTCCCAAAGAGTTTCATGTGGAGGTATGACCCTCAAGAATTTATGACCAGATTAAGAAAGAAGGTCAAGTTGGGATCTTATGTTCACCACCCCATACCAGAGATAGAAAGATATGCCAATCAAATTATCTGAGTGGGTGGAAAATACTCTTGTAGATAGAGACAGTACAAAGGTAGATGTGGAGAATACCTTATGTGACTTAGAAAGACAGTTTGATGAGAGCTCATTTCTGCAGGTACCTGAACAACAAGAAGCAGCCATGAGCACCCCTCCTATCATGTAGACTCCTCAGAATGAGGAAAAGAACCCCAAAAGGACTAGGGAGGAACGCTTAAGTTCAGGAATGGGCACACCAAATATACAATATGAGACCAGTCAGAGCAAGAGACCTAAGCTAAATCCTATTTCAGAGTAGGAAGACACATAAGGCTCAGTAGAAATAATTTATATTGAGCTGGACAGAAGTAAAGGCACAACTCCATCTGAGGAAACACAAGGGCCATCCACATCACAGACCCAGATTTTGGAAAAGCAGCTAAATGTAGAAGTGTCCTCATTCAGTAGGCCTGTTGATAAGGATAAGGATATAAAATATAGATATAAAGAGATTAAGATGAGAAATGAGAAACTAAAGGCCCATACTTATGATCAGTATCTCAAACTCACACCTACTAATCAGACTAGGTTGATGTCTGCTTTTGACATCAAAGAGGGAAAACTATAGATTTCCTTCATAAAACCAACTGCAGAATAGCCAAGGACATCAACAAATTACAAGATAATTGGTTTTGAAGTGATGGCAAGGGATATTCATCCCATAGACCAAATCGAATTGCAAAAGCAGGCTGGAGAGATGATATACTCCACTCTCACAGGCAAAGCCATAGTTACTCATCAGTTACAGAATTCATTAAGCAATATCTCAACTCAATATCAATTAGAGAAGGCCTCCTCATAGGCAAAGGATACTAGAATCAAGTCTTTGGAAGAATTAGTGATTGAATTGGGACATGATCCCAAAGATATCAAAGCCATTGAATAACTGATAAATAAGAAAAATGATGAGATTGCTGCATTGAAAAAACAATTGAAGATACCTCAACTGCAACATCCCCAAACACAGGAGGTCTTAGAGAGCCAAACCAGACATGAAGAGTTGATGGACTTGGTCCTAAAACTTAATGATTAGTTAAAGGAGATAGAGAAAGAATTGGACACTTTAATCCAATTAAAGAAAAGTGATATTTCCACTACATCTGCAAATGTCATCCTAACTGTCTCAACAACAGTCCCGTCAACGTTGGTAGCCTCATTGGCTCCCATATCTCCCATGCCTACAACACAACTAGTTTCAATAGAGTCTACATCAACAACAAGTGCATCAAGAGAAGAAGCACCAACGTTGGTCAGAGCCATGGAGGAAATGTTTATTCAGGCTATAGAAATGAACAAACTCAAAGAAAAGGTGACCAACTTGGAAATAGATTACAAGCTGGCCAAGATTATGCACAAGGAAGAAGTGCAGAAAGCTGCAAGAATGAATGAAAAATTAAAGGCCATGGAGAAAGATCTAACACTAAAGGAACCCCTTGGTCAAGCCAAGGAAATATTATGGGCCAATATCATTGACTCTATCAATGATATTTGGCCATCCATTCAAGTGATTTTTGAATAGATAGATCTAATAAAGATAGCTACATAAGCTATCCAAAAATTCAAGGAAGAACTAGGAGACATGCCTAAAGATGCTACCAGACTTATCCACTTCCTGAATAGTAAAAACAAGTATGAACTTCAGGAATTGGATATATAGGATAGGACAAAAACAATTTTAGAGTTAAGAAAGGTCCTTTCCAAGAGAAACTTAATGTTAGACTTGGAGGACAAGTGTCAAAATATGTAGGTAGTAGTTGATAGATTTATGGCCAAGTTTCAAATTCTGAGAGAGAAAGGGTTACCCAGTCCCTTGGTCATAAATGAAAAGCTCATTACAAAACAGGATTATGACAACAAAATCAGAGAGCTAGCTAAAGAACAGGCCAGTACATCATCGAAAAAGGCATTGCCAATAGGCAAAGTTCTTTACCAG
This sequence comes from Pinus tabuliformis, assembly GCA_031772625.1. NCBI lineage: Eukaryota > Viridiplantae > Streptophyta > Pinopsida > Pinales > Pinaceae > Pinus > Pinus tabuliformis. The sequence goes on along the minus strand of CM062807.1, from coordinate 538,050,301 downwards.
ACATTTGAAAACCTGTTTTTCCTCCAACATGAGGTGAAACACCTATTCATCACTAGGCCTACTTTTGCTAACTACACCGAGGCAGATGAGATATATAGGAGGATGTTGAAAATCAAGTTACATGATGTTGAATTATGGGAAAAATTGACTAATTTAATATAGTAAAATGTAGTAAAAAGGTTAATGTACAGTTAGCAGGGGAAAAGGTAAAGGCAAGTCAGCATGATTAAAGAGTATCAGTTTCAGAGTGTATCAGATGAAAGCGAAAAGTGAATGCATCTTCCAGCATAAAAAACCAAATAGCAAGGTAGCATAAAAGGCTAGAAACCCAACTATAAAGGCTAGCAACACCAACATACTAGGGACAACATGAAGTAGTTTAATAGCTGTCTCTACCTTCTAGCAAGGAGATATTTTATTTCCTAGATTAAATCTCAAGTTAGTTTGGGATATTTTGTAATAAACTTTTGTATAAATACTTCACAATTCGAAGTACGTAGGGTGGATTCTTAGATATTTCTATAGACTTCTTGATCAAAAGACTGTAAAGCTATTGTATCACTGACTAGGCCAACAAGCTGAATTGATGAATAAAGACAAGATATTTCACAGGATTCATGTGTTAAGTGAAGTGCAGACAAGTATTTTCTCATGTTGTTGTTATCTTTCTTAAAATTTTTCCACAATTTTTAATGTATTTATGAATCTGAATGTTATAACTGGAACAATATCTTAGAATTTGTTTAATTACACTCTATTTTAACAGTTAGGCATTTAAATGTTTTCAACTGATATCTAAGTTAAGGAATTCTTAATTGCTCCTTAGTTTAGGTTTTTTCTTGCTAATCCATATCAAAGGATTCTTCATTGCCCTTTGTTTCAATTAACCTCTATTCCTCCTTTATATCTCCGTCTTAGAATTATTAATTGCTCTATCACCCTGATTAAAACCATTTCAGCCTCCTATTCCAAAGACCTTCACTTTACTCTGCTAGCTTGCCCTCTGAACATTCCCTTTAGTGAGTTGATCTAGTCTGACTGCCCCTTTATTGACTCCATAGCCCAATGGTCTAAAGACATCATTTTATCCATCTGTTTTAAGGATCGCACCATCCAATCTTCAATACAAATCAAAAACCCCCCTGAACATTCATAACTAGCCTGAAATCCTAGCAAACAAAGCTAAATCATATAGAGAGAGCCCTCTTTGAGCCATAGGTTGGCTAGAGCTTATGCTTAAAAGTTGGTTTGCGGTTACCTCAGTCATTTATTTCTTCTAATAACTTTAGAGAAAATTCTGAGTGATAACATCTTCCACATTCAACTACGTTATCTCTGACTTCCACACTAAATAATGACAATTTTATCCACTTTATTAATTAGACTTGGATTGAGGAGTGTCTTCATTTATTGGCCAACAAGTCAATGAGGTACTTTAGCATGGATCACTATCTCTTCCTTGAAGCTTCAATGAGACTTCCTTCAAATTGCTTCACTATCTCAAATGACTTGTTCTCTCTCAGCCTCTATTCTTTAGAAAATATTAACGCATTAATGAGAACACCAACTATTTCTTTGAATCATCCTATATTTCATAAACTCTAGAGTTGATTTACTCAGAGGTTGGGCTTTATTTACAGTGCTAGATTTATAAGTATAATATTTCCATTGATTTATCAGAGCTTCTAATCTTTAATGGGACAACCATTTTATTTTTCTCAATTTTTTTGTCCTTTCACAACTATTTTACATCAAAAGATTTGGGAAATCAACCTATAGCTTCTCCCTGTGATAAGTGTTTCTTTGATATCTTTAATGGACTCAAAATCTCACAACAATTTATTGGGCCTTTTGTTTAACTCATCATTTAGCTATGTTACTAAAGAACCAACTCACAATCTCCAACATGCATTACTTTCTCAATGAGATGTTATCCATCACTTCGTCATGGGAAATCATATTTTCTATTCCATGTAGTCCACATTGTCCAACTTATACAACAAATTCCTTTTGTTCTCCATAACTGACTTTGACACCCAAATTTTATTTTTTACACCTTTAATCACTCAACCCTTGTGCATATGACTTGGTGTTGTGACCACAGATAAATAACTAGAGGTGGTTTATTTTACCAAATACTGCCTCTTAACTCTCTAGCACCTAGGAAAGACATGCCCAAGGGATAGAACCATGCCTCAGTTGGAAGACATTTAGCTCAAGGTTTGGATGTCAAGGTGATTTTCACCTTACCAACTGTATGGAGGCCCAAATAGCTTGAAGGGCCCAAATAGCTTGAATCTGAGCATTTTTCCCTTTATAATGATTTAGGTCTAAAATCCCAAATCACCTTAAAATACTAAAAAACATTTTCGACCTAGTCCAGAGCGGTTTAGGTTGTTTCTTAATTTTCACCCTTGAATGGCCAAAAGCAACCGAATGCTAAAACTAGATGGGATAGGTCCCACCCTGCTCCAGTGGTCTAGGGGTTTAAGGCATTTCAACTCACACCTTTTCAATCCTTCCTAGATTAGATTCCATGTTAGTTCGACTCCTTTAACTATGAAACAACACTGAAGCTGTAAATGTCCCGAACTCCTATGCCTTAAATGACTTCTAGACTTCAAACTATCATAACTCCTCAAACCTTAGGAGATGCTATAGGTGCCATATACTATTGGAAAGGCCCTTTTGAGGAATACAAAACTATGAACTTTTCATAACCAACTGAGTTGATCCAGTGCACTCCAAATGCCTCCAAAGATAGAGCTTATTTCATGACATCATCTAGGGAGAGCAACATCCAACAATCATTGTAGTCATGTTTTTATAGCTTCATCACTTATTTTGCTACTATGATGCTTCTTAATAAATTATTGTAGCTACTAGCACACTTTCCCTGATCTCTAACAACACTTTTTCCAAGCATTCTCCCATTGAGTGCTGCATAATCACGACGACAATATCCTATAAAAAAATTACCTCATTCATGCACTAAGATTGACATCAATACTAACAAAATAATGCCAACAATCTCCTCCTTTAGCATTGATGACAATCTCCCACAAGCACAAGTAGTGATTGATGCCCCTCTCCCCCTTTGACATCAATGGAAAAGGGTAACATCCATCTCTTGATGTTAATTTTTATAATGAGCATCCAATGTTTGTGCACTCTCCCCATTACAACCTTATCTCTCTCCTAAATGGTTATTATTTATAACCATATATATCCAACCATATCCTTCTACAATAGAACTAGAAAGCTGCCATCCAATTTCAACTACTACTTAATGACTAGTAATCTTGACCAAGGTCAACTACAAAAAAAATCACTAGTAAACAAACCTCCTAATATTAGTTTTTATTTCTACTTCTTCCAAGGAGGAAGAACTTCCCTCTTTGACACTAAGGTCAAGGGACATCAATGCCTGTAATTAAGAACATATGTCCTTGTGGCTTCTAATCTTCTTTAGAGTGTTGGATATATTTTTGATATGCTCCTCCTATAAATATACTATCTCTTTTGGATCTTCATCTAGTTTTTGACACTCTATGGTTTTCAACTTTCATCTTTGATAGTGAGGACCGAATAAGTAATTACTCCCACCTTCTAAGGCATATTTGTACCAATAGTTGTACTACAAGTGTCATGGCTTCTACTATTATTGTATGTGTGTCTGTTCATGTTAGTTTTTGTAGCATTAGATAGGTGTTCTAGTATTGACTTGGTCAGAGAAAATAAGGAACACATGATCTCCAAAACCTAGAAAACGTTTCAGGAGAAAAAACCTAGAGATGGCTCAATTAAGTTAATTAATCAATAATTAGATATTTCATAAGTCTAACTTAGGAAAAGTGATTCATTAACAAAAATTAATTGAGAAAGGTGATATTTCTCTAGAAACTAGCATGGATGAATTTGAAGATGATCTTAGCCACTAATGGGGTTATAATCATGGCCATTGGTTCACCTGCAAGATATTATAAGAGCGACTTAATGGGTAGATGGAGGACAAACTTGTGAGGCCGAGTTCCTTGGTAGATTGAGTGATACAAAAATAGTAGCACACTAGGGAAGAAGAGTTTGAGCCAAAAGTAACGCAAATATAAAGGGGGAGAAAAGAGAGTGATTCTGGAAGATTTTCCAGTTCTTGACTGGCAAAAACAAAGGGGCCAAGTTATTCCGCTAGAGGCTATGTAGGGACTGTACAAGGAACTTTAGTGTGACAGTTTGATTGAGTTGAGCAGGGGGTCGATTCAGTACCAGGCATAACGACTTGATCAGAGGAAAATTCAAGCTATGCATGTGAGGGTCAATGCAAGAATTGCACAGGGGCCTATGTAAGTGTTCTTGAGGGATATTTTTTCTGAGGCAGGTTGTGCCGAGATTGCTCATAGAGAGAGAAAAATTTCTCTAATAATTTTTTCCAGATTATTTACTGAGGATTTCTAGTTTTGGGCATCCAGATTGTACTAATATTTTCACTGTTGTATAATAATAATACAACCCCCATCTGCTGCACCAATTTTCCCACATTGGTTTTTTTCGAGGACATTTGTCTTAAAATAACATTGTCAATTTTATTTTGTGTGAGCTCTATTTTCTCAGTTCTAGTTTTATTTCTGTTGTGCGTTTTATTTTTGGTGAAAATTATAGTAGTGATTTTATTCATTGTTTGTTGTAATAGAAATAAATTGCCCATAATATTTAGTTAGAAGAATAATTTCCAATTACTGCAATAGTGAAAATTTCACATGGTATCAAAGTAGTGTTGAAGATAGATTAGAAGCTCAAAAGCAAAGGAGAAAATTTGTGTAGGTTCAAAGGGAGTTTCACAACACATTTTTGGGCCTGAACATAGGGCCAGCTAGGTGGTTCAAATTGTTGGTTAGAGTGTTTGAGTTCTAGTTGCAAGAACAAGGAATGTTCAAACAACCTAGTAGTAGTTGCTGTAAGCAATGGTATTATCAAGAATACTTTTTTACAGGTAGATTAGTCAATTCATTGAGAATATATGGGCACAATTGGTTTGTAATAGTGATTGTAGTTGCACATCAATACTAGGTGGAAGAGAAATAACACACAAAGAGGTATTTTTCTAAGAGGGTTTCCAAATTCAATTTTCTGGAGGAAATTTGTGGTTTCCCACTACAGGTGATAGTAGAAAATAACATAATTGTGCATTCCTAGAGGGAGTGAAAATAACATAGTAAGTTGGCAAGCATGAAAGGGAGAAGATTCCTGTTTATTTCCTAGTTGTGAGTTTTTCTGAAAATGGCCTTAGCACGACTTCAAGATCAAGATAGGCTAGATGGAGCCTCGAATTATTGTATCTGGAAATCCAAAATGTCTTTCCTAATAGATGAGCATGGTATGAAGTCATATGCAGAGAGAGTTGTAGTTGTACATATAGACCCGCAACAACTAGAGAACTACAATAAGGAGATGGACAAGGCAAAGAAGTTGATCCTTGATGGTGTTCAAGATCATATAGTATCACACTTAGCAGCCAAGAATATGGCCAAAGAAATGTGGGATGCAGTTGCCACGCTTTTCTAGAATCCTTCAAAGAACATTAAAATGTTTCTGAAGGAGAAGTTGAGGATCACCGGGATGCATAAGGATGAAGGAGTCACTCCTTATCTCATTATGATTCAGAATGTCTGGGATGAGTTGACCAGATTTGGAGAAGAACCTCAAGAGAGTGAGATAGTGTGTAGAAATCTCAATTGTTTTATCTTGGGGTGGGATACCTTAATCCAAGGAATTACTAGACGAGATAATCTATCAGGTTGGGATCGTTTGTGGGCAGATTTTACGTAATAGTAGATGAGGATTTCTCTAGTTGAGAGCAATATTAGTGGTTGTAGTATGAAGGGACCGAAGGATGTGAAGGAAGAAGAGAACGTAGCCCTTGCATCAAAGGGGAAGGAAAAGAAAGTTCCTAGTTAGGGACAAGGCTCATAGGGAGGAGAAAAAAAAAGGATATGTCAAAGATCATGTGCTTCAGATGTGGTGAGTTTGGTCACCACAGTATCCAATATTTGAAGAGAAAAAAGGACAAGAAGGAGAAGCAGGAGAATCCAACAACTTCAACAGAGATTGAAAATTTGTCTTCTAGTTTGGAGGATGAATTCACATTGTATGTAGTTATACCTCCAGGAGAGAGGTGGGGAGACATCCATATCTAGTTCCTAGAGCTATAGAGATTTGGGTAGGGTCCAAGGAAGACTAAATCAGATAGGTGTTTCTTCTTACATCATTACCCTTGCTACAAGGGCCTAGAAATTTAGTATCATATGGATCAGTCTTAGATGGTGCAGATAGATATTGAGGGACAATTCCAGTACTAGTTGTAGTCAAATGCTGAGGAGTACAAAGAAGTTTCAACGCAAACAGTTACTTAGTGGAAAATGTAGAGGCTAGTAGTAGTCATAGACTTAGGAGACATATGCAAACCCATCAAAGGGACATAATTCATTCAGAGTTCTTAGTTGCAGTATTTGTAGTAGCAACAATATCATGCAATCAGTTGTAGCGCATAACAAAGTTGGAAAGAGTACAGGTGCTAGAGTGCAGTGTCAGCAGCAATGCATATGCAATATGGTTTATATATAGAGTAACAGATGAATCATAGTTTCATAGTAGCTTGGTTAGTAGTGGCAGGTTGTCATAGTTGTTAGACATTAGCGGTAGGCATGGAGGATATTCTGAGACAAAGTGAGAGAACACCTTCCTCCCTAAGAGGGAGTGTAAGTTTTTGTAGCATCGGAAAGGTGTTATAGTCTTGAGTTTGGTCAGATAGACTAAGGAACATATGATCTCCAAAACCTAGAAAATGTTTCAGGAGAAAACACCTAGAGATGGCTCAATTAAGTTAATTAATCAATAATAAAATATTTCCTAGATCAAACTTAGAAAAAGTGATTCATTAACAACAATTAATTGAGAAGGTGATATTTCTCTAGAATCTCACATTGATCAAGTTGGATATTATCTTAGCCACTGATGGGGATATAATCATGGTCATTGGTTCACCAACGAGAGATTATAAGAGCAATTCGAAGGGTAGATGGAGGACACACTTGTGAGGTTGAGTTCCTTGGCAGATCGAGTTATCTAGTAACAAAAACATAATAGGGAAGAATAGTTCGAGCCAGAAGGAATGTAGAGATAGTGATTCCAAAGGAATTTCGTGTTCTAGAGAGGCAACAACAAAGGGGTTGAGTTATTCCACTAGAGGCTGTGCAGGGACTGCATAGATAACCTTAGTGTGTTGTTCGATTGAGCTAAGAATGGGGTTGATTCAGTATCCAGAGGATGGGATAATTGTCTAGAAGATCACTTCTAGTAGTAGAAACATGCATAACAATTTGATCAGAGGAAGATCCAGGTTGTGTGTGTGAGGGTTTGTGAAAGCAGTACGCAGGCACTTGCACAAGGGTGCTTGAGGGCCATTTTTTATGAGGAAGGCTGTGTTGGGATTGATCATAGAGAGAGAGAAAATTCTCTTTAATAATTTATGGCTGATTATTTGTTGAGGATTTCTAGTTTTGGGCATCCATATTGTACTCAGATTTTCACTGCTACATAATAATAATAAAACCCTCATCTGCTGCACCATTTTTTACATTGGGTTTTTCTGGGGAAATTTTTTGAAATATAATAGTGTCAATTTTATTTTGTGTGTGTGCTCTATTTTCTCAGTTCTATTTTTATTTCCACAATACATTTTAGTTTTGGTGAAAATTGTAGTAGTGATTTTATTCGTTGTTTGTCGAAATAACAAATAAACTGCACATAATAATATTCAGGTAGAAGAATAATTTTTAGTTGCTGCAATAGTGAGAATTTCACGGTTCAAACTTCTCCTGGGAAGACTACCCATAATCTTTTCTCCCCCTGATATCATGCTTTTCCAAATAGGGAATTCTTTAAACAATATTGACACTAATTGTACCAATTATGCCAATTGGATGATGCACTAGGAAAACTCCCATGGTTTTTCCTCATAGAAGAGATGTCTAATATAAAAAAGCTTACTCCAACTAAACCAAAGACTACCAATTGACATAAAGATATGAATTGATAACCAAGTAACATGCAAAGTTGTACCAATTGTTTTCACGAACTTCTAACTGTTAGGCATAATCAAAACTGCTACTTAAATGAAATAAGAGTACATCATATAAGGTATCCAAAGCTTTTCTTGAGCCATCACTCTTCTTGAGACCAACAGATGACGCCTGCTACTGTTGAATGTGCAACTCCACCTAATTTTATCTACTCTTCTCCTCCTTGATCTACTGCCATTTGCCTTCTTGCTTTATCTTGTGAGTTGTTCCTATGGAATTGTCTTTTCCTTTCAGCCTTCTATTACTCTACTCTTTTACTGTAGTGTGCTTTCCTTATGTAACTTGAAATATTGTTGTGTACTCTCCTTGAGGCTTTGTTGTATTCATTTTATCTTTCCCATTCAGATGCTCAACTCTCTTTCTCTCTCTCTCTCTCTCTCTCTCTCTATATATATATATATATATATATATATGTATATGTATATGTATATGTATATGTATATGTATATGTATATGTATATGTATATGTATATATTGCACTTGACTTCTTTGGCTTCACTTGAAGCCATCCTATTCTCTTTAATGAAGAGAAACTAAATATCTACCCCCCCTAAGTAGATTATATTCTTTTTTCTTCCATACCTCTATATGCCAAGTATTGAAGTGAGGAAACTCTTTCCAATATATTGTTCGACCTCCTTTGAGTAAGTTTTCTTATTTGATTGGATAGTCTTGAGAGAATAAGAAACTTAATCCTACACTCTTTTTCCATATGACATGAGCCTCCTTCACCTTTATGCAACTCGTCATTCTTTGCATGATTACATAAGGTTAGGATGCATTTATCTAACTTTCCTTCCTTTCTTCTCCACATCTTCTTACTTCTTTTTTCTTTACCTACAAGGTAGAATTAATTGAGTTGCTTCTCCTTTAACTTGTTTGAAATTTATGAGCATTGTAGTTGATACTTATAGATGGGTCTGCCACAGGAATAAGAGGATCACACCTTTTAGTTTTTCTATGAATTTTCTTGAGTGAGAAGTCATATCTTTGTTAGATTTTTTTCTCCTTTTAGCAAGATTCCTTTACACTGAGCATTGAAGGAAAAATTATCTTCCTTTACCATTTTATTTTTTCTCATCTTTAATCATTGATTTTCTTCTTTTGGATGCACATTTTGAGAAATAGGCTTTGTCTTTCTATATCTACAATTTGCTGCCTTGTGCCTAAAATTGCCACAATTGTAGGATTCAACATGATTTAAGAAAAGAGAAAAAACATTGTGATTTCTAACAACATACTCACCTAATCCTCTATTATTTCTACCATGTTTATTCCTTGAGATACGATTAAATCTCTTGTGGTTTCCACTCAACATGTCCTGATTTCTTGCCTACCATTTACATTCTATGTATTTATGCCCATAATTATTACAAGAAAAAAAATTACCATTGACAAGCCTTTGATACCTAGGGTGTTTTATCTTTGATGATTTAATGTTGGAGGAGGAAATGACCTTTGTTGTTTCTTCAATCATTGACCATGGTTGATTGAATTTATGCCTCAATAAATTATTTGTTGTTGTTGCTACTTGTGGATGCCATCGACCTCAGTTTTAAGCTATTAGGCTATGTTACTATTGTTGTCCAACAATTACTTTACCATTATTATTGTTGGATCCTTTTCCAAGCTTATGATATTGAGACAACTCTTTAATTTCCTTTTCTAAGTCATGTCTCAATGAGACTACTTCAACTTCTAGTCTCTCACTGTAAGCTTCCCTTGGTCTGAACTTAAATACGAACGCAACAAATAACAGATATAATCACAAACACAGAGATGCAATAGAAAAACACTTCATTTCATTAATAGAAAAATATTGAACTATGCTTACAAATAGAATGGAAATAATATAACTCGGGCGATGGTAGATTATCTCTAAGAAGAGATGTGGCAGCTACATGCCTATGAATTGTGTTAAAATGAGGCTCAAGGGCCTATTTATTATTGGAAAACATGAGAAAATCCTAAACAACCAAAAACCTAACCCTAGGGGATGTAACACCAAGATTTTGTGGGCCTCGTTGGGGTTAGTCGAGCATTCAACTTCCTGGGGTCGTAACTTGGTCATATTATCTTTGTTTGGTGCACACGATACCTTGTTGGAAAGGTCTCGCTGAATACCACAAGTTTCACCATAGGTCCCTACCTATAATGACTGGCTTGCTGCAGACTCCAAAAAAAAAACTGTTTAGGGGGTCAAAATTGCTCCGGAAGTTTAGGACTCGAAAAACTGCTAAAAATAGTAAATGCTAAAATGAACAAGGAAACGGATGAAACTGACTGGGGGTCTAGGTGGAATAGGCAGGTGGCCACCAATATCCACCTCGATGATTTCTCTCATTCAGCTGATTTCTTAACATCTCATTCAATATGTTGGCTTCTCTTGTTGAGCATTCAGATCAACAATTATTTTTCTCAACTCATTATTCTCAAGCTCATATCCTTGCAACTGCTCCTTTTGCTTAAGATTTGCTTCTGAAATCGCCTTGACCTTTTTTGGGGTAGAGATGAGCCTCTCATCTAGAGCTTCTTCTACCCTATGAGAGGCATTGGTAGGTCCATGACCAAGACCTATTTCACTTTCAACCCTTCGTTTATCACTGTGAGGGGTGCATTCACTTTCTTCTATATATGAACACTCATAGGATATTTTCTTATTTTCCTCATGGAGTGTTCTCTCTCCTTCTTGGGAGGTATCCTCATATTCTATATATGAATATAAGTCTTTCCTCACAACTACTAGATGTATAACTATCTCTATCATTAAAGGATGCACATGAACATCTAGATGATAAGTGAACTATTTCTTTACATTTGCAGCAAACAATAAGTTACTTGTATTTTTCATCTCCTTTGGATCTTCTTCTTCATCTCTTTAGTGATGAGTAGAAGCTTGCACATTGGGGAGAGATACTTAATATTACGAGCATCTTTCCTTTGAGATGCTTTCTTCTTCTTCTTCCTTATTTTCTTCTCTTTATCTTCAACAACATGACTTATTGCAAGAGGATCTTCTATAAGATATAATTCATTGTAGAAGAAGAAAGGGTCCTCTATATTCTCTAGTACCTCTTGACATTCCCATTCATACATACATTGTAGCTTGTCCAATATATGTTTTGTGGACTAACAATGCTTAACCTTGTTAGAGTTTGCATATGATATCCCTTTCAGAATAATCTTCTTGTTTTTTATATTATAATCAATCTTTACTCCATATTTTATAGAAAATCAAACATCTAAATAAACAACCATTAAATAGGCTTCCACTCTAAAATTCTAGGGAACATACTCTGACCCATTCAAAAAGGGTACTTCTTTTGATGTTAGCCAATCTTTATTAATCATGTTTCCTTTTGATCTACCTTCAAACTATTAAATTATTCCCAAAGGAACCTGCTATGATACCAATTTTTGGAAACATGATTAATGTTATAACCCTATTTTCCACTCCACCATAATAAGAAAAACCCAAGTTCAACTTACCTTAATTGATTGCTAGAATGCATCCCCTTTCACCTTTGATTTTACTTATGTGGGAGTTATTCCATGTTAAAAGGGTGAACTTACATAATTGAGTTATTACTTAAAATCATTTTTGTCAAAATTTCATAATTATGAAATAATAATTATTTCATAATTGAGAAAAAAACTCATAATTGACAAAAGGGTTTTAGAGTTTGTCATTCCCAATGAGATCAACTTGACCCACTTGTGTATGAGTTGGCTAGAGGTCTGTTATTGTATAATTTTCCTAACTTCTCAAGCCCCTTGGTGTCTAGATACATTCTCTTGGAGGATAGAATGTTCCTATATAATCTCACCCTATCAAGTGGAAAGGGGTTAGATCTAGTGTCCATAATATAGTGTGGGAGATCTGATCTTGTTAGAAGCTATCCTTTTTAGGAGGAGGAGACTAGGATGAAAGGATAAGAGGAGGTTCATCTCATGTTTGAGGTATAACTTCTATGTATTTCCATTTTTTCTATAATGAAATATTGATTCTCTTTCCTTTATATTATTGGTATTCACATTGTTTACATGCTACTCATGTTATTTTCATGTTTTTCATGTGTTGATTATCAGTAATTATCATGCTAATGTAATCTTACAGGAAGGTATTTGGGTGTTGTTGTTGGTTGTGTATATGCATATATACAATCTTGGAGCTTGGAGACTAGAATATTTGGTGTCCCCCAAGGTGGCTATATCAAATGGTTGTTATGTATTCAATTGAAAGGTGTGACCTCCTTTACTCTTCTTGTTTTCTATTATGATATGCATGATAGGGAATTGATTTGGGATTTCATTGCACATATGTCTATCTAGTGATCCCTAGGTAAAGTTCATGAAGCAGCAACTCCTTGTGGTTGTGTTATTTCAGCAACAATAGAACTAACGACTCCACTAGAAAGTCCGGGCCTAGCTTTGTTTAGATCTCTCCTCCTCTTTGCAATCTTGGTTTTCTTTTATCTTCTTTCTATTCTCTATTGCTATGTGACCTTGTTTGGTTCTATGTTTTCCTTCTTTGCCTAAGATTTGGTTAGATCTCATCAATTTTACTTTTTAAAGTCATGTTTCTCTTCTTCCGTGGGTTTTAAGCTGAAGAAAGAGCAAACAATAGTATTTTCACATATTTCCTACTATTTGTTTGTGTAAATTACTCTGGTTTCTTACTGTTACCCCATGTAGTTGCTTGTAAATTGAATTTTTAAGGGGTTGTAGAATTCATTTTTTTTTTGGGGTTTTTTTGTGAACCAGAGGGAGCCTACTCATTGATAAGAGAGCATTAGAAAAATATTTTTTTATGTATTTTTTGATGATTCCTTTCATATTATAAAAAGGAAAAAGAAAAACTAGTTTTTGTGAAGGTTCTTGTTTGAGGCCTCTTGAGTGTGATCTGTTTGCATATTTTGCCTAAAGCTTAAATCTATTCTCTTTTGATTATATAGGTTTAGATATAATTTAGATCTAATTTAGAACTCTTGTTTTGAATTACATATCCTTTATTTTTTTATTTTAGGGTTTCTTTTGAACTCGTTTTTCTTTGTTTTAGGGAACTTGTCCTCCAAATCTTGATTTAATTTTTCAAATTTGTATTCATAATATTTGTTGCAGTTCAGATCTATATCAAATCTTCATTAGGGCTCTCACCTCTAGTTGGATATGATCATTTTCTCATTTTGGGTATTTCCATTCAATGTTTGTGCTTGCATTTGCTCGCTATCAATGGTGTTTTTGTTTCTTCTTGTTTTGACTGTGCAAATTTGGACCTAAAAGGTTTGATTGACTATTTTGAATTTGTTCATTTTGTTTTTTTTGAAGCATTCTCTTAGTTTCCATTCCTTTATATTTTGTACCTTGGGTTAGGGTTAGGTTTTATTTGACCATTATAGATCATTGTTCATGCTTAATTTTTCTATTCATTGAGCTACAACCCTGGTACTTACTTTGTACTTCCATTTTTGGTTTATAGTCCTTCTTTTGATTTGTTTTTGTGATATTTTGATTGCAAAGCCAAGTTTAGAGTTTTTGGGTGCTTGGTATCTTTGATTGGTGTTATTCCTTGATCTTTGTTTTGAGTGATTTTCTTGTACTACCTTTTAGGTCTCCTTTTTTATAAGCTTAGTGAATTTCAAAAGAATGATTATTGAGAGTATATGGGATTACTATTTTCCCTTGAAAAGGAAAATATTCTCTTCCCTTATGTAGCTATAATTCATTAAATGGAATTTTTTTTTTTTCATTTTCATATCGTGTGCATTAGGGATTGGGTCTTGACTCTATTAACACCACATTAGTTGCATGCCACTACCCTGTTGAGTAAAAAAAAAATCCTTAAAATCAACACTTAATAAAATATTCTTAATAATTTTTATTTTTCATTGGTAGAAAATGAAGAGTAGATTAGGCTAGAGTCTTGCAATAGAGGTGTGATGATAATTGCTCCAATTAGCACTTACGGTAGGGAGGGAAAATTCACCTGTTGCTGCGTGTTTCATGGGAACCCTTTCTAATGAGAGGCCATTCACAAGGTCACATTGAGGCTAGTAGAGTGATATATCCCACTTCATTGGCCTTGGTGGCATGGTTTACACATATTGGTGGTTGTTATTAGCATTTTTTTCTATAACACTTAGGGACTCACTTGGAAGGCATATGCTTCGATTTGAGGAATCTCTCAAGGGGTTTTGGGCTTTGTTTCCCTACCCTTGCATGTGAATATGACTTAATATTGTTCTCCTTAGGGTTTATGTTATAGGTGGTAGCCTTAGTGGCCTTGGGAACCCTTTCTAATGGGAGGTCATTCACGAGGTCACATTGAGGCTAGTAGAATGATCTACCCCACTTCATTGGTGTTGGTGGCATGGTTTACACATATTGGTGGGTGTTATTAGCATTTTTTCTATAAAACTTAGGGACTCATTTGGCAAGAGTATGCTTTGATTTGAGGATTCTCTAAGGTGGTTTTGGGCTTTGATTCCCTACCCTTGCATTTGAATATGACTTAATAATATTCCCCCCTATGTCGCATTCTATAGGTTGTACCTATAGCATAGGTGACGACGATGGGGTTGTATTGGTTGTACCTAGGGTAGACATTGGTCAAACTCACTGGGTCTTATTGGAGGGTGCCCCATGGTTAATAAGGGTACTTGCATTGGGTCTAAAGGATCATTGAGTAGGTTTGCAATATAAATTCTTCAACCATATATTCATTTTTGACTTGGGTCCTAATCAACTAGGCTTTGACAGTGGGAAGATCCCTTCTCTATCTCTCTTCTTTGTGTGTGCTCATCTTCTATGTCCCTTTTAGATAATTTTGTTTGGTTCGAGTCATAGTTTAGCCATAAGTGTGTCACAATTGTCTTAACTTGATAATAAATATATATTCACAATGGCTGAACAAACTAATCGATGATCTCATAGGTTAGGAATTTCCTTGGAAGAGCAAGGTCCATCACCACCTAAATATAGGTTGAATCCTACAATGGAGGACTCAAATCATACTCAGTTGTGTAACCACCCTTCCTAGATTTACCAAGTTTCATCGATATACTAGGGTAAACATAAGGCAAAGAGTTAATGTGACATGAACCAACCTCCAATCTTCAGTTATGGAAGTGGTGTTGACAACTAGAACTTACTGACCACAATTTGACATCCTACAAGGTTTACAGGACACTCAGGGGCCAAAGGAACACCCCAAGTGACCAAACCTTGTATTAAACTGCATTTTCAGTGACTTAACACCCCACTTGCATGCACAAGCATGCAAGGGTGTGGTTGCGACCCTAAACCCTGTTGTGGCCAACAACAACCCCCTTTTTATTTAGTATTAGTAATAAAACTAAATAAATAGGGACCCTTCTAAAAAATAAAAACTAGCACTTATATTTCCCTTTGAATAAAACATACTATCATAAGCTTAGGAAAACACCTACAAAACCTAAAAAACTAAGTTTTATGATAAGTTATGAATAAAATCGTTCTCTTAACAATAAAACATCGCATCGCAAAGGGTAATGGAGGACATCATATAAACAAGCTTTCGAAATTGTGAAAACACGATGCGAGATCACGTGCCTTAAAGACTCATCCCACTTCGCGGATTTCATATGATGCATGTATCACCTAAGATGAAATATCCTGATCTAGCAATATGAAATAAGGCATCTCGCAAATCGCATCTCGTAGATGCATAAGGTGATAATGATTGTTAACAAAAAGGATTAGCGATATTGTGACCTGCGATATTGTGAAGCAAATCGCAAAATCACTTTATCACAGATCTGCAGGGCTCATTGTTCAATAAAGTATTTCTCGTAATTTGATACCAAGTTATGGGCATTAATGTCAATTTAGTGGTTAGTTGATGATCATTTATGAGATAAGATTTAGATCTGATCGAAAGGTTGTTTCACGTAGGGTGATATATTTGATATGATTTCAGAATTAAAGAGCTTTCCCGTCACCTTATCTCTTACCATTATTCTTTCCTTAATTATAAACTTGCAGGAGTGGCAAGTAGAATAATATACGCAGCAGTATTCAGAGTGTAATGGGAAAGAAGGGAAAAGCTCCAGTTGCTGAGGACAAAGAGATGACGCCCTTATTCACAGACACCACCTATACTAGGGATGTCGGCATAACCACTTGGGAAGGCATGTACAATCTGCTCGAAGAAGAAAATCCCAAAGTTATGGAAGTTAAAGCAACAACAGACTCATGCAGGTCGTCTGAGGCATCAATCATAGAACTGGCATGTTCATTCTTGCACTGAATAGCGGCAAGACCTAAGATACTTCCATACACAGACATGGTCAAATGGGTACTAGACAGTGCTGATATAACAGACAGACAATTCAAGTCTCGGAACCAAGACCTCATTGGGTCATTCACTCCACAAGACTTAAGGCTTATGTATCATCTACCAGAGCCGCAGGCAAGCTACAACAAGAAGTTCATGGAGAAGTGATGGTGGGGATGCAAGCGTTAGAGACAATCTCCCTAATCGGCCAGCAAGCTCTTTAACGTCTTGATTAACTTCCCTTTCTTCTGTTCTGGGTGCGTCAGTCATTAAACTGATATTTCATTTCCTTTAAAATCATACTATCATGCTTATTAACAACCAGTGCTCTTCAAGAAATTCTTAAAAGAATTATTCAATTGACAGACTTACGCAACACCATATATGTATATACCACATTATGTTTCTTGGCCTGATGCGAGATCGCATCGGCGATGATTATAAGTGTAACCTTACCATGGACGAAGGCATATATATATATATATATATATCACCGGTGATGGTTATATATCTCCGCCCTATGCTAGTTCGGGTCGATATATATATATATATTGCAATTGCTCAAACAATGATCTCTTCCCTTCGAATCAACAGATCTGATGCATTTAGACATAGCCTTTAATATGTCACCAGTTCTGGTTTTCGCCGGTCAATTCAATGAACAACTTTCCACCTCCGAAATGACGGACCAGGCTGTATACATATGTCACATTTTATATTAATTCGGCTTCCAAGTTCGTAACTCACCCCTGTTGCGATATGGTTCCCTTCGAACTGAAGACTTTGTAAACTGAGCGCACAACCAATAGTTCCAACGATCTCCTGATGTCGATATAGCCTCGGACCGAGATGTAAAGTTTCAATTCGTTACAGCCAACTAATGAAAAAAAATTCAAGAGCTCTTAGGAAAGCAGAGGCATAAGCATGACTATAAATCAAGCCTGTATAAAAGAAAACAGAGACATGTGTGTAGTTTGTATAAACATCAAACGAAAGGGAAATTGATTCAATCATTCATACACAGTAATTGCGCATGAGGAAATAAAGCCATTTTAACACCGTCCGCCCTATTCCCTCCTCTATGCATGTACATTACAAAGGCATTACTAAAAGGACACTGAGAAATAGTTTCTTGCTTTAAAGTAATGCTAAGGCGCTCGCTCTCTCCTCTCTCACCTTGAGAGCTTTTCCCGCTTTTTATTTTTATCTAAGGATAGGCCCTCTCGCTCCTTATCCGATACAAAGAAAAACATGCTTTATAGAATGATTTAAAGCTTGAAGGCTTTATTACAATGGCATGATTTATTGCTAGGATTTATTCTATTTTAAACTAAGAAAGCATAGAAATTGCAGGCTAAAGGATCCCACTCCCTTGCCTGTAGATTTTTTATTTTATTTTTGGAATAATTTGGAAGATTTTTCCCTCTGATTCACATGCTCCCGCATCAGACTCCTGAGGACAAAATTCTTCATGGGCTCCTGTCCATGAGCTCATCTAAAGATTTGCCCAATTTCTGTAGAATGTCTTCTGTAACCCAAGTAGCTTCAGCGATTGGCTGCCCCTTCCATTTCATCAGATACTGGAAATATTCTCGTCCCCTTGTCTTTTTATACACTTTCTTATCCAGAATTCTTTCTGGCTATAAATCCTTGGCTGTGGGTAACTGTTTTACCCAGTCAATCTCTGGAGTCTCTTGATCCTGTGCTGTATCATCTGCAGCTTCATTCTCATACTTGTACAAGTCTGCAACATTAAAAATTGGTGATATCCCCACACCAGGTGGTAATTCAATCTCATAAGCATTTGCAGAGAATTTCCTCAGCACCCTGCATGGTCCAATTTTCTTGGATTTTAACTTATTATACTTTCCCTTTGGAAATCTCTCCTTTCTGAGGTGTGCTAAAACCAAGTCTCCAACTTCAAAGTTCATTTCTCTTCTCCTCATGTCTGCTCTGGTTTTATATTGAATGTTACTGTCTTGTAGCTGTTGTTTCACCTGTTCATGTATTGTCTGCATTCTTGAAGCAAAGTCTTCACCTTCTGCACTTCTCATTTCTTCCTTTCCCAAATTCCTTAATTCAGATATTCCCCTTGGGTGCATTCCATACAAAATATGGAATGGACTCTGTCTTGTGCTCCTGTTTGGTGAGTCATTATATGCATATTCAACTTGTGGTAACACTTGATCCCATTGCTTTGGATGTTCTACAGTAAAGCTCCTCAAAAGATTGCCTAAACTTCTGTTCACAACTTCAGTCTGTCCATCAGTTTGTGGATGATAGGAAGAACTGAAACTTAATTTAGTTCCCAGCTTCTTCCATAGTGTTCTCCAGAAATGTCCAACGAACTTTGAATCCTTGTCTGAAACAATGCTTTTGGGCAATCCATGTAATCTTACAATTTCTTTAAAAAACAAGTTAGCAATATGAGAAGCATCACTCGTTTTATAACATGGAATAAAGTGTGCCATTTTTGAAAATCTGTCCACTACAACAAAAATTGAATCATAGCCTCTTTGAGTCTTTGGCAATCCTAGCACAAAATCCATACTTACCATATCCCAAGGCCTATCTGGAATTGGCAATGGAATATACAATCCTGTGTTCTGGCTCCTTCCTTTTGCATACTGGCAGACTTTACAATTCCTTACGTACTTCTCTACTTCAAATTTCATTTTCGGCCAAAAGTAAAATCTGTTGAGCTGATCAAAGGTCTTGTCTCTACCAAAATGTCCTGCAAGTCCTCCACTATGCTTCTCTTTGATTAAATTTTCTCTCATTGAATAGTTTGGTATGCACAGCTGATTTTTTTTAAATAACAGTCAATCTTGTATAAAATAATCCAGCCACTTGCTCCTGTCTGCCAAAACAGGATTTTTACAAGCCTCAAATGCCTCCTTAAAATCTGAATCTGTCTCATATAATTCCTTAAGAAAATCAAACCCCAGCACTTGGATTTGACTTTCTTGCAGCAATACACTTCTCCTACTTAAGGCATCTGCGACTTTGTTTGACTGTCCAGTTATATGCTTTAACACAAAATGAAAGCCTTGAAGATATTCTACCCATTTAGCATGCCTCTGGCTGAGTTTTTGCTGCTACATGATAAACTGCAATGCATGGTTATCTGAATAAAGAATAAATTTTTTCGACATTAAATAATGCCTCCACTTCTTTAGTGCCTGCACAACTACGTAAAACTCCTTATCATAAGAAGAATACTTCCTTTTTGCATCATTTAGCTTTTCACTGAAATAAGCTATTGGTCTATCTTCTTGGCTTAAAACTCCTCCAATTGCTTCTGTGCTGGCATCACACTTAATTTGAAAATTTTTGTTAAAATCAGGAAGAACCAAAACAGGCTTTTCAGTTATTTTCCTCTTTAACAGCTGAAAATTTCTCTCTGCTTCAACAGTCCACTTAAATGGTTGTTTATCTTTCATTTTGGTCTCAAGAATAGGTGCATTAATCTTACTAAAATTCTTAACGAATTTTCTGTAAAAACTAGCAAGACCATGAAAACTCCTTACCTCAAAAATACTCTTGGGTGAAGGCCACTCCACAATTGCTTTGATCTTGTCTGGATCCATCTTCAATCCTTCAGCTAAGATAACAAATCCCAAGTACACCAGCTCCTCTTTCATAAATAAACACTTCTTCAGATTCAACAATAATTTTTCCTGCTGCAGCTTCTGTAGAACATAATTTAAATGCCTCAAGTGTTCCTCCTTGGACCTGCTATAGACTAATATGTCGTCCAGATATACTATTACAAATTTACCAATGAATTCTTTAAGAACTTCATTCATCAGCCTCATGAATGTACTTGGTGCATTAGACAACCCAAAAGGCATCACTCTCCACTCATATAATCCTTCATTGGTCTTAAAAGCGGGTTTCCATTCATCCCCTTCTCTTATTCTTATCTGATGATAGCCACTTTTAAGATCTAACTTTGAAAAATATTTTGCGCCAGACAAGCAATCCATTAAATCTTCAATCCTGGGTAATGGAAATCTGTACCTAATTGTAATCTTATTGATGGCTCTTGAATCTGTACACATCCTCCAGCCTCCATCTTTCTTCGGGCTCAGCATTGTTGGCACTGCACAAGGACTCAGGCTTTCTTTGATCAACCCCTTGTCAAGCAATTCTTGCACCTGTTTCTTAACTTCTTCATTTTCTGTAGGAGTCATTCTATATGTTGCTTTGTTAGGTAGGCTTGCTCCAAGAATCAAGTCTATATGGTGACTGATTTTTCGAATTGGCGGTAATTCATTAGGCAAGTCATCAACAATAATATCATAATAATTCTTGAGCATTTCTTGAATTTCAATGGGTAATTCAGAAATTTTAGTAGAAGTCAATATTACCTTGGGCTTGCAAATCACAGCAAAGTTTACCTCATTTTCTTCAATCTGCTTCAAGTATTCCTTCCCTCCAAGTAACAGAGTTTTTGGACCAGTCTTCTGTCCCGATACATCTTCTTCTTGTAGAGGCAACAATGTATGATTAACACCATCTTTTCCAAACTTGTAGGTGTTTCTCTTCCCGTCATGTATGGCTCCTCTGTCATATTGCCAAGGCCTTCCAAGCAATATGTGACACACGTCCATAGACATCACATCGCAAACAATTTTATCTTTATACTTGCCCACTTGAAATTTCAATTCACACTGTTCACTTACCAACAATTGATGTCCCTTTCGTAACCATGACACCTTATAAGGTGTTGGATGCTTCATTGTCTTCAGCTTCAATTTCTCCACTACTTCTGTAGAGACCAAATTACCAGTGTTTCCACTATCAATGATCATCTGGCAACATTTCCCTTGGACTTTTCATACTGTCCTGAATAAAGTTTTCCTTTGTGGCGGTTCAGCAGCCACCTCCTTCATTGGCTTAAGTAAGACTTTATTAACCACCAGAGATTCTCCTCTTTCTGGTGTATTTTCTTCTTCTGTTACCACTGCCGCTGGTGCTTCTTCTTCAGCTGAAGCAACAATTGCATTCCTCTACTTTATGTCTGCATTC
Organism: Pinus tabuliformis; assembly: GCA_031772625.1. Taxonomy (NCBI): domain Eukaryota; kingdom Viridiplantae; phylum Streptophyta; class Pinopsida; order Pinales; family Pinaceae; genus Pinus; species Pinus tabuliformis. The sequence continues at coordinate 538,028,818 of CM062807.1, read as the reverse complement.
TCTGGGCACTCAAAAGCTCTGTGTCCCAGCTTGTTACATCTGTAACATCTTAATTCTCTGCCTCTTCCTCTGCCTCCTCTTCCTCTGGAAAAAATCCCTCTGCCTCTTGCATCACTTTCTCTGGGTGCATGCTGGGTTGAGCTACTGCTAGCTCCATCTCTAGGTGCTGTAGTTCTTCCTCTACCACCTTGACTTCCTTTTCCTCTGAAAGTCCCTTTCCCTTTGGCAGACTGCTTCCTTATGAGTTTTTCCTCAGCTTTCAGCGCTATCTGATAGGCTTCCTCTACTGTTTTAGGAGACAGCAGACTTATCTCATCCTGAATGTCCATCCTGAGGCCATTCATATATCTAGCCACCTTCTCATCTGTGTCTTGGGCTTCTCTAGCTCTTATGCTTACTTTATAAAACTCTTCTGTATATTCTTTTACTGTTAAAACTCTCTGTCTAAGATTTTGCATTTGTCTAAACAATGTTTGTTGATAATTACTTGGCAAGAACTTACCTCTTAACTTTGCTACCATTCGGCTCCAGTTCTTGATTGGCTGCTTACCAAGTCTCTTCCTTTCCGCTTGCACACCATCCCACCAGAGTGCTGTGTGGCCTTTTAACTTGGTGACAGCAAACTTTACTTTCTTCTCATCTTCTGTTTCTTCGTAATCGAAGAATTTCTCCATGTTCTTAATCCAGTCGATCAATTCTTCTGGATTTAGTCCTCCTTGATAAACTGGTACTAATTGGTTCCACCGCCTAGCTGTAGATTTTAACACTGACTGAAAGAACCTCATCTCAGGAGTAACCTGTACAGCTTCCTCCTCTTCAGGAGCTTCAATTTCGGGCTCACTGACATCTCCATCATCTATATTTCTATCCGAAGTTAATGCATCCACTCTAGCTCGCAGCTCTTCTACGGTTTCCATTAGTTCAGCATTTGCAGCAGGTCGTCCTCTTCCACCACATCCTCGTCCTCTTCCAACTCTGAAAGCCATCCTTCTTCTGCTCCTGAGATTCAATTCAATGTCAGTTGATGGCTCTGATACCACTAATGATGGTGGGGTTGCAGGCGTTAGAGACAATCTCCCTAATTGGCCAGCAAGCTCTTTAACGTCTTGATTAACTTCCCTTTCTTCTGTTCTGGGTGCGTCAGTCATTAAACTGATATTTCATTTCCTTTAAAATCATACTATCATGCTTATTAACAACCAGTGCTCTTTAGGAAATTCTTAAAAGAATTATTCAATTGACAGACTTACGCAACACCATATATGTATATACCACATTATGTTTCTTGGCCTGATGCGAGATCACATCAGCGATGATTATAAGTGTAACCTTACCATGGACGAAGGCATATATATATATCTATATCTATATATATATATATATATATATATATATATATATATATATATATATATATATATATATATATATATATATATATATATATATATATATATATATATCACCGGTGATGGTTATATATCTCCGCCCTATGCTAGTTCGGGTTGATATATATATATTGCAATTGCTCAAACAATGATCTCTTCCCTTCGAATCAACGGATCCGACGCACTTAGACACAGCCTTTAATATGTCGCCAGTTTTTCTTTTCGCCGGTCAATTCAATGAACAACTTTCCACCTCCGAAATGACGGACCAGGTTGTATACATATGTCACAGTTTATATTGATTCGACTTCTAAGTTCGTAACTCACCCCTGTTGCGATATGGTTCCCTTCGAACTGAAGACTTTGTAAACTGAGCGCACAACCAACAATTCCAACGATCTCCTGACATCGATATAGCCTCGGACCGAGATGTAAAGTTTCAATTCGTTACAACCAACTAATGAAAAAAAATTCAAGAGCTCTTAGGAAAGCAGAGGCATAAGCGTGACTGTAAATCAAGCCTGTATAAAAGAAAACAGAGACATGTGCGTAGTCTGTATAAACATCAAACGAAAGGGAAATTGATTCAATCATTCATACACAGTAATTGCGCATGAGGAAATAAAGCCATTTTAACACCATCCGCCCTGTTCCCTCCTCTATGCATGTACATTACAAAGGCATTACTAAAAGGATGCTGAGAGAATAGTTTCTTGCTTTAAAGTAATGCTAAGGCACTTGCTCTCTCCTCTCTCACCTTGAGAGCTTTTCCCGCTTTTTATTTTTATCTAAGGATAGGCCCTCTCGATCCTTATCCGATACAAAGAAAAGCATGCTTTATAGAATGATTTAAAGCTTGAAGGCTTTATTACAATGGCATGATTTATTGCTAGGATTTATTCTATTTTAAACTAAGAAAGCATAGAAATTGCAGGCTAAAGGATCCCACTCCCTTGCCTGTAGATTTTTTTTTGATTTTTGGAATAATTTGGAAGATTTTTCCCTCTGAGTCACATGCTCCCGCATCAAGAAGTTCGAAAAATAAAATGAATATTTGGTGGAGTGCACCAAGAACTAGTCAGCGAGGGAAGAACCATTGAAGAAGGACAAACACGGTATGTACAGTACTGGTTCCCTCTCCTCCCCATATTGTTTTGCTGCTGCTATGCTATGTAGACTATTTGGAAGGCCCGACATCAACAAGTTTTCATCCGAGTGGCTACCCCTATTAGATGCAGCCACTAATGCCACTATTATGGATTGGGCTCATATATTGTCTGATAATTTAGCCTCGACTATTTGGAACTACCGGTCTAAAAGAGATCCCTCTCAGAGGATTTATCCTCCTTTCTTTTTAGCTACTAATGTTATGGATGCAATCTATTTCGTTTCTAGATTTCCTTTAATGGGTTGGAAGTGGACAATACAGAACCCCCTGCCCATTCACATTTATCATAAAGAATTGTGGGATTCCAAGTTTATCCCATATTTTCACAGAATTTGTCATGGAATTATGTTACCTCTTTTCAGAGTGTTGTATAATAGGGACGCCCCAAGATTTTCCCCCGAAGCGGAAGTTGACATTCTCCCTGTCGCAAGATGGTTTGGGGAAGAAATTTTCACCTATGTCAGAGTATTTAGAAGCATTGCTTCCCCTCATGTCCTACCCTTATATGTTCTTGATAAGTTATTGGCTCAAGAAATTGCCCACCAGACATGCGGGGTAGGAGGAATGAGCAAAGAGTTGAAAGATAAGAAGAAAGCCATCTGGCCACAATTTCTTGTAACTTGTGGGACTTTTTCATTATTTGACTTAGGTCATGCATTTAAAGAAGTAGACAATATGCTGTGTCTACAACTGTTCAAGTTTCCAGGAAGACAATTTGACCCTTTTGATGTCATTAAGAATACTACTATTGCTATCAAGATAAAGGAATTTTCTAAAGAAGATGATCTTTTTGATGATATCTTCCAACAGAAAAACACATTGAAAGAAGTTTTTCATATGGCTCAAATTCAATTTTTGCCAGCAAAATTTCAAGAATTCAAACTGTATAGAGAAATAAGACTAACAAACATCCCCTTAGATAAGTTAAAATTTGAACCAATAAGGGAGCCAACTCCCAGTATCAGTTTAAGTGGAAGTTCGGGTATAGATAAGTCCAGGTCTAAGTCTGGGAAAGAATCACCAGAATGCTCTAAACGGTCTAAGAGTGACCATAGTAAAATTGAAGGGCCAGTTAGAGATACTACCCAGTCAAAAGAGCGCCCAAAGCAACAGGTTTTGACTACACCAGAGGTAAAGGTTCCCCCTCCCCTCATCCAGCCACCAAAGCTAGTGAGAACTGAGCTAGATAAAGAGTGGGAGACATTCAATGAATTGATTAATACTGAGGAACAGAACACAAAGACACCTGAGAGTATAGAACAGACAATCATAGACATGGTCATTGGAATAGTCAGCAATGCTCCAGAAATGGAACATATTCCCATTACCCCATCATCTGAAATCATGCTCAAGATAGAGGAGATTCCTCCTCTAGATGTATTTTATAGTCTGCAGCGTAAGGCAGTGGTGAGAAGGAAAAGAAAGAAAAGGAAATTGGACAACATGTTCTCACTAGAGGCAGAGCAACTAGATGTCCTTTGCCAAGACCCTACCACTGACCCTACTAAAAATCTGACTAAGTTATCCCAAATCGCAAGAGCCTATGCCTCTGCTACCATTGATAAAGCTTCCGAGGTACATAAATTACTTAAGGATAGAGAGGAACAAATCCAAGTTTTGCAGCAATAGCTATAGCAGGCCAGTGCCAACCGCAAAGCAGAGGAGAAGTTAGAAAAATTATAGCAAGATTTTCAATAGATGCAGCTGGGATATCAAAAAAATTTGGCTGAAAAGGAAAATCAGTTACAGGCTATGCTTGAAATGCATAGAGACGATCCCAAGCTCATAGAGTTTGTCTCAGAAGCCCTTGCCTTAAATGACCAACTCTTGCAATAGTAAGAGGCATTATGCCAAAGAATATCACAATGGATTTCCCATTGCGAAATGAGTGATAAAATTACAAATCAAGTCGTGGACTTGCGTCTCGACTATAATTTAATTAATAAAATAATTTCCGATTATTTGAAATGGTAGGAAACGGAGGAAGCAAGGAAAGCAGGTGCGCTTAGAATCAATGAAGCCCACAAAGAAATGCTTTTCCATAAGTGGGATGCACAAATGAGAAAGGTGGAACAGGCAGCGGAAGAAGCAGCTACAGCGGCAAACAAAATCATTGACTGTGTCAATGAAAGCCTGCGCAAAGCAAACCTCATATTAGAGACCGCTCTGGGATTTCCCCCAAAGGCACAACAACTACAGACAAGCTGGAGAGAAAAAGCTGAGGAGAGGGCAGAGTCCATCAAGAAGTTAACCAAGTTGAATTGGGACACTTACTGGCAGTACTTGGTTAAACCACACAGTCAATGCATGACTCTCAAATGCCTTACAAACTCTGTCGAGAAGATAGCGCCAACACTTGCCAATTCTGTTTTCGCAGGGAAACTAAAATTGGAGATCGGCCAACCAACGCTCCTCAAGCCGATGCTGAATGCTTGCAATCTCAGAGAACAAATACATAGATAGTTAATTCCAGATTCAATTTTAGTTTTGTTTTTTATTTATTTTTGCCTTAGATGAGGATAGTCATTTAAACCTCCTCCTATATTTTTGTAATAAACTATTTTTATTATTTAGGTAGTAGTATTTTAACCCCTCTCATGCATTTAGAGAAGGGTCCTGAAATTTGTCAAAAATTTTCCTCAAAACATGCACTTCTGCACCCTCAGAGGAGGTTTTGATGAATGAATGGAATGAGATTTATTGATATCTATGTTTAATGTCTGCTACTAAAATGAATTTCTGTACTCTTAGTAGATATTGAATTAGGAAGATATAAATCTATATTACTGAAGCTCATGAGTAGAAATTGTTAACAATGGTACTTTTATCTCTTAATAATTTCTACTTATGTGTCAAAGTAATATTTTATGTTCAATTATTTATATATGAAAGCTTGAAAGTTTGAGTTATCATTTGGCACTTTTGTATGGTGATGACTATTCTGTTTATGCTCAATATATGAATGGCTTATTATGCGATATGCTTCTCACAATTGTCTCGGCTAACTTCTTATATGAAACAATTCATTTTTATCGAATTCTTTTCTCGTAGCGATTGAATGATCTTTATTACCAATTGCTGTTAGAAACTATTTTAGATTACATAAGTAAAAAGTTAAATCCCGGGTTAGATTTAGAATTAGATATTTATGTTCATTAGGATACAATTGCATGTTTTAAATTAGACTTAGATTAAAAGCATTTTACTTAGAAATCTTTAGAAAAAGGAAATATCAATTCTTATCATCACACACACAAATTGGGAAACTGGTCCCATTATCCCCAGTTGGACCCACCATCCCAAATGGAAAAGGAGCTGCTTTCAAGGTCCGGACTGGGTGGGTATCCCCCTTGTTGTAGACCCAATTTTCAGGGCTTCAACATATTTGGTGCTAAAAGGAGGGCCCCGAATTGTGAATGGCTAGTAAATCCAAATCTAAATACCATTATGAGAGTAAATCGCCCTCAAAATCTCCCCTGACTTCTCCATCGCATTCCGAATATTTAAACCCTAAGCGAGAAGTTGAGAAAACAATAAACACTGCCACCAACCCAAACATTTCAGAGAAATATACTATTGAACCTCCTGAAGTTGAGTCTTTGATTCATAAACTTCAAGAATTTTCCATATGACCGCAAAATTTTGAAATATCTCAAGGTAGTGTGACTTCACAATAAAATCCTTCTCATCCTCTTACCATATTGCAGAGTGAAAAGTTTGGTATCGAACCAATTGAATTACCTCTACCTAAAAGGAAAAGAGCAAGAAAGTCACCTCAAGGGTTTGATAGTGAGACTCTTTCATCATCGAAATCCATTCCAACTTCCCCATTGCAAAGTCAACCATCCACCCCTCCACTTCAAATTGTTGTCCATCAGAGTACCAGAACTTTAACGTCCTCATCCCTTCCACAAGGAACTTCGTCTACGCTTTCTTCTATTAGTAGTTCAACGATGGCCCAAAACCCTTGGAATAACCCAGGGGCAGTCTTAATGCCTACGCCCTTGAGTCAATTACTGACCCATCTTGAAAAATAGCTTCCTAAGTTTAATCCTAAAGCAGGCATGCTAGTAGAAGAACACATAAACAACTTTATGTTATCGATAAATTTAAATGGTGTTACTAATGAAGATGTTGTTGTTCGACTCTTTCCTTACACTTTACAAGGAGCAGCCGGATCCTAGTATTTTTCATTACCATCAGGGTCCATCACTAGTTGGGACATTTTCCAAGAGCAATTCTTGACTAAGTTTGGCGATGATAGATCTACAGCAACACTGATCAATGATCTATCAAATCTAAAGACTGAATCAAGAGAGCCTATCAAAGATTTTAACTCGCATTTCAACAAGCTTTTGAATAAAATTCCGACCACTTCCAAGCCTAGCGAAGAAGTTCGAAGTGAATGGTACATATCTTCTTTACCATCAAACATAGTGATCTTCGTTGATAGGGCTGTCAAGACAGCATTGGCTGAAAACATGAAGGAAGCAATAGCGGTAGAAAAATGTATCTTAGCTTTAGGAAAGAAAAACGTTGTCGATGAAAGAAAATCTAAGAAGGTTACTTTTAGAGATGATCCCAAGAAAAAGCAATCAAAAGACCCATTTGGTTTAGAAGGATTGCAGAAATTTCTAAAAACCATGTCTAACAAAATGGTTGATATTAAGAGATAAGTAGTAGAGACATTTTCTAAAAATCCCTACAAGCCTTATATAAAAAATCCTTCAACTGATTCAAAGCCTCCTAATGTTATAACAAATGTAGAATCAGAAGGAGAAGAAGAGGAGGTTTCTAACGAAGAACTTACTGATGAAGATGAAGCTGTAGAGTTACAGGGAATGTGGGACTTCATTCTTCCAGACAAAGAGGATCAAGAGGCATCACCAGTTAGTACCAGAAGCAGAAATCAACTCGATCCTCCACAACCTAGTTCTAAACATAAGAGTGCAAGCTCGACATCCAAAGACAAAGTCGCAGGTAAGAAATCATCACCAAAAGCGACTCAAACAAGCCCAATCCAATACGATTCACCAACTCCATCTAAAACACTAATTGTCTCTAACGAGATGGAGTATGATATCATTGAAGATATGAAAAAGACTAGGGCTAACATTACTTTTCATGAATTTAGCAAATTGAAACATCAACAGAAGCTACTTTTGAAAGAGTTACATGCAATACCTGTGGCACCTCTTCCTGCCACTGTAATCTTGCAAGATTCTCATGAGATGGGAAGACCTCCAACTAATATGGCAAATAAAGTTGATCCGAATGATATTTCTTTAATTGGAGGTAGCTCAAAATCCCATACTCCTCAATTCATTCTTACTTACGAAATTTTCAATAAAAACTTGTATAATTGTTTGGTAGATTCAGGAGCTTCATCTAACATCTTACCTAAAACAATATGTGCAAATTTAAACGTCCAACCTCAAAAATTTGTAGTATGTATAGTTCAGTTGGACCAATCGCAGGTTGAAGTAATCGGTGAACTAAATCAAGTTACCATAAGGCTGTCATCTGATCCAAAGGTATGTCAAGTTGATCCGGATTTAAACAGGAACGCAACAAATTACAGAGATAACCATATACACAAAGATGCAGTGGAAATAATACTTCGTTTCATTAATGGAAAATACTGAAATATGCTTACAAACAGAAATGGAAATGAACTAGCTAGGGCGATGGTAGCTTATCTCTGAGAAGAGATGTGATGGCTACATGCCTCTGAACTGTGTTACAATGAGGCTCGAAGGCCTATTTATTGTTGAGAAACAATGGAAAAACCCTTAACATTCCAAAACCTAACCCTAGGAGATGAAACGCCAAACTGTGGGCCCCGTTTGGGGGTAAATTGGTACATCAACTTCCCAGGGTTGTAACTTTGGCATATGATCTCCGTTTGACGCGTACAATAGCTCATTAGAAAGATCTATCCGAGCACTATCATTGTTGGAACGGGCAACACGAGTCCAGTCCATTCCATGAATGGAATGGACTCATGTTGCCCCCGGATTCCCCAAAAAACGTCGTTTAGGGCCTCAAAACGGCTCCGGAAGTTCAGGACCCAAAAAACTGCTAAAAATAGTAAGTTGTGCTACAATTAAGGAAACTGAAAATGCTGAGAAAGACAATGGTGGGGGTCCAGGTGGACTTGGCAGGTGGCCACCAATATCAACCTGGATCATTCCTCCCCCCTTAGGAAGCAATGGTCCCCATTGCGTTGAGCTCCTCCATGAGATGAGGAAACTTCTGCTGAACTTGTTCCCTGGTGAGCCACTTGCCCTGCTGAAGGAGTTGGCCCGCTTTGACAACTCGATACAGTTGGATATTCTGTTGGCGAGTGTTCTTGATCTGTGTGTCCATGATCCGATCAGTTGCAGCTTGTTCCATGCAATCTGGATTTAATTCTGTGGGTCTGAGCTGTTCTGCAATGTCGGATGTGTCTAGCAATGGTGGAAAGTATGGCCGAAGGCGGTCCACATTGAATACTGGGTGCAGGCCAAGGAATGGGGGAATGCTGAGCTCAAATGCATTGTCTCCCATAGCCTTAGTAATGGTGTAAGGACCATATCGGAGTGGTCTCAATTTCCGATAGGCTCCAGTAAGGCGTTCCTTTTGCAAATGCAACCAGACTTTGTCGCCCACCTGAAACTTGTGTGGCACCCGATGTTGATCATGTCGCTGCTTGTACTTGGAATTTGATTTCTCAAGAATGTCATGGACCTGCTGGCGAATATGTTGGATGCGCTCAATGAAGCTGGTGGCCTTATCTGTTTCGGACTGGACATGAGCTGAATTCATGTGAGTAGCTGCAAGTGGCATGGCCACATCAATGGGGCATAGTGGCTGGAATCCCAAACCCACCTGAAAAGGGCTATGGCCAGTGGAGCTGTGAAGAGCTCGGTTGTAGCTGTGCTGAACGTAGGGGAGGCTCTCGTCCCATGTGCGTGGATGCTTTGAGTTATACATGCGCAGAATGTGCACAATCATCCTATTGACAACCTCTGTCTGGCCATCAGTTTGAGGATGGAAGGCTGTGGACTTCGTGAGTTTGGTGTCCAGCATTGACCAGAGACTGGACCAAAAGGTGCTGAGAAACCGACTGTCCCGATCTGAGATGATAGACTGTGGGATCCCAAAGTGCACCCACACTCGTTCAAAGAAGAGTTTAGCAGTGGCTTCTGCTGTGATATTCTTCTTGCAGGCCATCATAATGGCCATCTTTGAGAACCTGTCGACGACCACAAAAACACAGTCATTTCCATGCTTAGTGGAAGGAAGGCCTGACATGTAATCCATGGAGATGGATTCCCAAGGTCGACTAGGGGTAGGCAACGGGGTATAGAGGCCTTGCTTCTTAATGGTCGGTTTGGCAATGGCACAGGCAGTACATGATCGGATGTACTTCCCAACATCCTGTCGAAGATTCGGCCAATAGAAATAGTTTTGCAGTACTGCCACTGTTTTCTCGACCCCGAAATGCCCAGCAGCCCGACTGTAGTGTGCTTCCCAAATCATCTTGGCACGCTCGCTTGAAGGAACACAAAGGTGACCGAGGTGGCATAATAGGGCATCCTGGAGGTGAAAATCTGCAACCTGCCGACCCTCCAAGAGTGTCTGGTATGTGTGGCCGAATTCTGGGTCGCTTTTGTAGAGAAGTGGCCAATCAGAAGTCTCGTGCCCGCAAGAGTTGAGCACGGTGGTTAGCGCCATGATCGGTGGTCGACTGAGGCAATCTGCAACATTATTGGTGCTGCCCTTTTTATACTTGATATTCAAGTGAAACTGTTGCAGGTATGTAGACCACTTCTGATGGCGATCATTCTGCAATTTCCCTTGGGTCTGTATGAACTGCAGAGGTCGGTGGTCTGTGTGGATGACCGTTTCCTTCCCCAAAATGTAATGCTTCCATTGTCGGCAGGCCTGTACAATGGAATACATCTCTTTATCATAAGTGGGGTACTTCCGGACTGTGTCTGAAAGTGTTTCACTGTGATATGCCACTGGATGTCCATGTTGAGTAAGGACTGCCCCAATAGCATAGTCAGAGGCATCTGTCTCGACCTCAAATGGTTGTTGTAAATCTGGTAACGCGAGCACTGGTGCCGTGCAGAGGCGATCCTTCAACTCCCTGAATGCCTTCTGTTGAGATTCAGACCAAAAGAATTTTGCTTTCGCCCCGCCCTTGGTGACTTGACTCAAGGGCCAAGAAATATGAGAAAATCCCAACACAAACCTGCGGTAGAAGTTGGCAAGACCTAGAAAGCTGCGGAGCTCTGTTAGAGTGGTTGGAGAGGGCCAATCCCGAATGACTTGGACCTTGGCTGGATCGACATGCACCCCCTGTTCATCAATGATGTATCCCAGATACTGAACCTCGGTCATGCCAAAAGTGCATTTCTCCAAATTGGCACATAGCTTGTGTTGCCGCAGTGTTTGGAGAACCTGTCGGATGTGGTGGAGGTGCTCTTCCCAACTCTGGCTGAAGATCAGAATGTCATCCAAGTATACTACTACAAAGGAGTTGGTGAATGGCCGCAAGATGTCATCCATTAGCCTCATAAAGGTTGCAGGAGCATTCGTCAATCCGAAAGGCATGACCAACCATTCGAAGAGGCCCTCCTTGGATTTGAAGGCAGTCTTCCACACATCTGAGGGTTCAATTGGTACCTGGTGATATCCTGACTTCAGATCGATCTTGCTGAAATATTTCGCCCCCTTTAGTTGGTCTAGGAGGTCATCAATCCGCGGGATCGGGTACCTATTACGGACAGTGATCTTGTTCAGCGCCCGATAGTCAATACAGAGTCTCCACGTCCCATCCTTCTTCTGTACCAACACTATCGGGCTCCCACAGGGCGAAGAACTCGGACGGATGTGACCTTTCTGCAGGAGCTCCTGAATCTGCCTCTTGATTTCATTGTTCTCCAGAACGGAGCGCCGATAAATTGGTCCATTGGGTAGCGGCGCACCTGGGGTCAGATCGATGGAGTGCTTGACTTGACAGTGCAGAGGAACCCCTGCCGGGGAGGTGAAGATGTCTTCGTACTCCTCCACAATCTTGTCCATCTGTAGCTGCCGTGCAGAGGGACCCCGTTTGGAGGCCGCGGCCACTGTCTTCTTCTTCCCTTGAGGGCGTATCATCAGGAAAACAAATTTCCTGGTTTTGGAAATGATCTTACTGCATTGTTTTGCAGTAATCAAAGAGATGGCGGCAGGTGGTGCTACCTCTGGTATCCTGAACAACTTATTTCCCAATGTAATAATAACAGCACGGGGCCTTGATTCATACACAGCATGTCGCTTCCACAAGTATGGTTGTCCTAGTAATACATCACAAACTTCAAGGGGAGCAATGTCACACAATACCTCATCCGTGAAGGGCTTGATGTTGTATGGAAGGCGACACTGCTGGCTCACGCGAAGATCTCGCCCTTGGTGAAGCCACCCAATGGTGTATGGTTGTGGATGTGCTGTGGTCGGTAAGCCCAACCGCTTCACGACCTCTGCCGAAATGAGGTTCTTTTGACTCCCGCTATCAACAATGAACTGTATCGGGGAGCCCTTTACCCACATCTGGGAGTGGAAGAGACGCTCCTCCTCCTCTGGATCTTCGGGTTCATTTTTCTGGATCTTTGCGGTAGCAACAGTGGCGCTGGGATCCGCATCAATGATCTGCTTCCCTTTTTCATACCCCTTATCGGGTTCTGACTCAGAGTCGGAACATGCATCTGATTCTGAAACCTTTAGCTCAGCCACCAGTGACTGCTTGGCCCGACACTCACTTGTGTTGTGAGTGGAGCTCTTATGGAACTCGCACCATTTTCCAGTGTCCTTTCTCGGCTTCGCGGCGTTGCTCTTTGCTTGCAGCTTCGGCTGGTTGTCTTGGGCTGTCCCGCCTTGGCTTTGTCCTTTGTTCTGTGGTTTAGGGGCACCTTTCCCCTGCTTTGGATTCGCAGATCCAAAGTCTCGCTTCTTTTGTTTAAACTTCTGCTCGACCTTGACGGCATACCGGTATGCTGCGCCGAGCGAGGGGATGTTTAGGAACTGTATTTCTTCCTGGATGTACTTGTGCAGGCAGCCACGGTATTTGAGTATCAAATGTTGCTCTGAATCCTTGATACCCAACTTTGTGCGAAGGGTATGGAAAAGATTGGTGAACTCCGGCACGTCTTGGTCCCTTCCCTGCCGCAGCGTGGTCCACTTTATGTATTCATCCTCATAGCTTCCGACAGGGTAGTACTGCTCCTTGATGGCATCCCGGAACGAATCCCAGGTGGGTGCGGCTGAAAATAGTGAGCCAGTACTTTCATCCTTCTGCTCGCAGTAGGTTTCCCACCAGTCCTTGACGTGGGGGGCTGCTTTGAGAAGAGCAAAAACAATCTTTTCCCGACTCGAAAATTCATGAACAGAAAAATAACCCTCTAGCAGATTTAACCATTTATCTACGGCATCGGCGTCTATCTGACCCTCGAATATGGGGATTTCAAATTTAACTTGTACCTTAAAGGGTGTGGCGTTTCCAGAGGAGCTGCTGGAAGCCGATGCGCCGCTTCTGGGTAGCCGCTGAAGGATCTGCGCAAAGCTGTCCATCATCGCGTTCCGTTGTCGCTCGAGCGCTTCTTCGAGCAAGATTTTGATGGGATCTCCTGCCCCCTCGTCTTTCTTCTCGTCCGCCATGGGAGGCCGTCGGGATTTGCGAGGCTGGTCTTGCAAAGGTTCAACCAGTTCAAGCCCTAACTCCTTATATCCCGACCTTGTTGGGGACATGCAAAGAAAAACAGAGAAAAAGCAGACCGCTCTGATACCACTGATCCGGATTTAAACAGGAACGCAACAAATTACAGAGATAACCATATACACAAAGATGCAGCGGAAATAATACTTCATTTCATTAATGGAAAATACTGAAATATGCTTACAAACAGAAATGGAAATAAACTAGCTAGGGCGATGGTAGCTTATCTCTGAGAAGAGATGTGATGGCTACATGCCTCTGAACTGTGTTACAATGAGGCTCGAAGGCCTATTTATTGTTGAGAAACAATGGAAAAACCCTTAACATTCCAAAACCTAACCCTAGGAGATGAAACGCCAAACTGTGGGCCCCGTTTGGGGGTAAGTTGGTACATCAACTTCCCGGGGTCGTAACTTTGGCATATGATCTCCGTTTGACGCGTACAATAGCTCATTAGAAAGATCTATCCGAGCACTATCATTTTTGGAATGGGCAACACCAGTCCATGGACTCATGTTGCCCCCGGATTCCCCAAAAAACGTCGTTTAGGGCCTCAAAACGGCTCCGGAAGTTCAGGACCCAAAAAACTGCTAAAAATAGTAAGTTGTGCTACAATTAAGGAAACTGAAAATGCTGAGAAAGACAATGGTGGGGGTCCAGGTGGACTTGGCAGGTGGCCACCAATATCCACCTGGATCATTCCTCCCCCCTTAGGAAGCAATGGTCCCCATTGCGTTGAGCTCCTCCATGAGATGAGGAAACTTCTGCTGAACTTGTTCCCTGGTGAGCCACTTGCCCTGCTGAAGGAGTTGGCCCGCTTTGACAACTCGATACAGTTGGATATTCTGTTGGCGAGTGTTCTTGATCTGTGTGTCCATGATCCGATCAGTTGCAGCTTGTTCCATGCAATCTGGATTTAATTCTGTGGGTTTGAGCTGTTCTGCAATGTCGGATGTGTCTAGCAATGGTGGAAAGTATGGCCGAAGGCGGTCCACATTGAATACTGGGTGCAGGCCAAGGAATGGGGGAATGCTGAGCTCAAATGCATTGTCTCCCATAGCCTTAGTAATGGTGTAAGGACCATATCGGAGTGGTCTCAATTTCCGATAGGCTCCAGTAAGGCGTTCCTTTTGCAAATGCAACCAGACTTTGTCGCCCACCTGAAACTTGTGTGGCACCCGATGTTGATCATGTCGCTGCTTGTACTTGGCATTTGATTTCTCAAGAATGTCATGGACCTGCTGGCGAATATGTTGGATGCGCTCAATGAAGCTGGTGGCCTTATCTGTTTCGGACTGGACATGAGCTGAATTCATGTGAGTAGCTGCAAGTGGCATGGCCACATCAATGGGGCATAGTGGCTGGAATCCCAAACCCACCTGAAAAGGGCTATGGCCAGTGGAGCTGTGAAGAGCTCGGTTGTAGCTGTGCTGAACATAGGGGAGGCTCTCGTCCCATGTGCGTGGATGCTTTGAGTTATACATGCGCAGAATGTGCACAATCATCCTATTGACAACCTCTGTCTGGCCATCAGTTTGAGGATGGAAGGCTGTGGACTTCGTGAGTTTGGTGTCCAGCATTGACCAGAGACTGGACCAAAAGGTGCTGAGAAACCGACTGTCCCGATCTGAGATGATAGACTGTGGGATCCCAAAGTGCACCCACACTCGTTCAAAGAAGAGTTTAGCAGTGGCTTCTGCTGTGATATTCTTCTTGCAGGCCATCATAATGGCCATCTTTGAGAACCTGTCGACGACCACAAAAACACAGTCATTTCCATGCTTAGTGGAAGGAAGGCCTGACATGTAATCCATGGAGATGGATTCCCAAGGTCGACTAGGGGTAGGCAACGGGGTATAGAGGCCTTGCTTCTTAATGGTCGGTTTGGCAATGGCACAGGCAGTACATGATCGGATGTACTTCCCAACATCCTGTCGAAGATTCGGCCAATAGAAATAGTTTTGCAGTACTGCCACTGTTTTCTCGACCCCGAAATGCCCAGCAGCCCGACTGTAGTGTGCTTCCCAAATCATCTTGGCACGCTCGCTTGAAGGAACACAAAGGTGACCGAGGTGGCATAATAGGGCATCCTGGAGGTGAAAATCTGCAACCTGCCGACCCTCCAAGAGTGTCTGGTATGTGTGGCCGAATTCTGGGTCGCTTTTGTAGAGAAGTGGCCAATCAGAAGTCTCGTGCCCGCAAGAGTTGAGCACGGTGGTTAGCGCCATGATCGGTGGTCGACTGAGGCAATCTGCAACATTATTGGTGCTGCCCTTTTTATACTTGATATTCAAGTGAAACTGTTGCAGGTATGTAGACCACTTCTGATGGCGATCATTCTGCAATTTCCCTTGGGTCTGTATGAACTGCAGAGGTCGGTGGTCTGTGTGGATGACCGTTTCCTTCCCCAAAATGTAATGCTTCCATTGTCGGCAGGCCTGTACAATGGAATACATCTCTTTATCATAAGTGGGGTACTTCCGGACTGTGTCTGAAAGTGTTTCACTGTGATATGCCACTGGATGTCCATGTTGAGTAAGGACTGCCCCAATAGCATAGTCAGAGGCATCTGTCTCGACCTCAAATGGTTGTTGTAAATCTGGTAACGCGAGCACTGGTGCCGTGCAGAGGCGATCCTTCAACTCCCTGAATGCCTTCTGTTGAGATTCAGACCAAAAGAATTTTGCTTTCGCCCCGCCCTTGGTGACTTGACTCAAGGGCCAAGAAATATGAGAAAATCCCAACACAAACCTGCGGTAGAAGTTGGCAAGACCTAGAAAGCTGCGGAGCTCTGTTAGAGTGGTTGGAGAGGGCCAATCCCGAATGACTTGGACCTTGGCTGGATCGACATGCACCCCCTGTTCATCAATGATGTATCCCAGATACTGAACCTCGGTCATGCCAAAAGTGCATTTCTCCAAATTGGCACATAGCTTGTGTTGCCGCAGTGTTTGGAGAACCTGTCGGATGTGGTGGAGGTGCTCTTCCCAACTCTGGCTGAAGATCAGAATGTCATCCAAGTATACTACTACAAAGGAGTTGGTGAATGGCCGCAAGATGTCATCCATTAGCCTCATAAAGGTTGCAGGAGCATTCGTCAATCCGAAAGGCATGACCAACCATTCGAAGAGGCCCTCCTTGGATTTGAAGGCAGTCTTCCACACATCTGAGGGTTCAATTGGTACCTGGTGATATCCTGACTTCAGATCGATCTTGCTGAAATATTTCGCCCCCTTTAGTTGGTCTAGGAGGTCATCAATCCGCGGGATCGGGTACCTATTACGGACAGTGATCTTGTTCAGCGCCCGATAGTCAATACAGAGTCTCCACGTCCCATCCTTCTTCTGTACCAACACTATCGGGCTCCCACAGGGCGAAGAACTCGGACGGATGTGACCTTTCTGCAGGAGCTCCTGAATCTGCCTCTTGATTTCATTGTTCTCCAGAACGGAGCGCCGATAAATTGGTCCATTGGGTAGCGGCGCACCTGGGGTCAGATCGATGGAGTGCTTGACTTGACAGTGCAGAGGAACCCCTGCCGGGGAGGTGAAGATGTCTTCGTACTCCTCCACAATCTTGTCCATCTGTAGCTGCCGTGCAGAGGGACCCCGTTTGGAGGCCGCGGCCACTGTCTTCTTCTTCCCTTGAGGGCGTATCATCAGGAAAACAAATTTCCTGGTTTTGGAAATGATCTTACTGCATTGTTTTGCAGTAATCAAAGAGATGGCGGCAGGTGGTGCTACCTCTGGTATCCTGAACAACTTATTTCCCAATGTAATAATAACAGCACGGGGCCTTGATTCATACACAGCATGTCGCTTCCACAAGTATGGTTGTCCTAGTAATACATCACAAACTTCAAGGGGAGCAATGTCACACAATACCTCATCCGTGAAGGGCTTGATGTTGTATGGAAGGCGACACTGCTGGCTCACGCGAAGATCTCGCCCTTGGTGAAGCCACCCAATGGTGTATGGTTGTGGATGTGCTGTGGTCGGTAAGCCCAACCGCTTCACGACCTCTGCCGAAATGAGGTTCTTTTGACTCCCGCTATCAACAATGAACTGTATCGGGGAGCCCTTTACCCACATCTGGGAGTGGAAGAGACGCTCCTCCTCCTCTGGATCTTCGGGTTCATTTTTCTGGATCTTTGCGGTAGCAACAGTGGCGCTGGGATCCGCATCAATGATCTGCTTCCCTTTTTCATACCCCTTATCGGGTTCTGACTCAGAGTCGGAACATGCATCTGATTCTGAAACCTTTAGCTCAGCCACCAGTGACTGCTTGGCCCGACACTCACTTGTGTTGTGAGTGGAGCTCTTATGGAACTCGCACCATTTTCCAGTGTCCTTTCTCGGCTTCGCGGCGTTGCTCTTTGCTTGCAGCTTCGGCTGGTTGTCTTGGGCTGTCCCGCCTTGGCTTTGTCCTTTGTTCTGTGGTTTAGGGGCACCTTTCCCCTGCTTTGGATTCGCAGATCCAAAGTCTCGCTTCTTTTGTTTAAACTTCTGCTCGACCTTGACGGCATACCGGTATGCTGCGCCGAGCGAGGGGATGTTTAGGAACTGTATTTCTTCCTGGATGTACTTGTGCAGGCAGCCACGGTATTTGAGTATCAAATGTTGCTCTGAATCCTTGATACCCAACTTTGTGCGAAGGGTATGGAAAAGATTGGTGAACTCCGGCACGTCTTGGTCCCTTCCCTGCCGCAGCGTGGTCCACTTTATGTATTCATCCTCATAGCTTCCGACAGGGTAGTACTGCTCCTTGATGGCATCCCGGAACGAATCCCAGGTGGGTGCGGCTGAAAATAGTGAGCTAGTACTTTCATCCTTCTGCTCGCAGTAGGTTTCCCACCAGTCCTTGACGTGGGGGGCTGCTTTGAGAAGAGCAAAAACAATCTTTTCCCGACTCGAAAATTCATGAACAGAAAAATAACCCTCTAGCAGATTTAACCATTTATCTACGGCATCGGCATCTATCTGACCCTCGAATATGGGGATTTCAAATTTAACTTGTACCTTAAAGGGTGTGGCGTTTCCAGAGGAGCTGCTGGAAGCCGATGCGCCGCTTCTGGGTAGCCGCTGAAGGATCTGCGCAAAGCTGTCCATCATCGCGTTCCGTTGTCGCTCGAGCGCTTCTTCGAGCAACATTTTGATGGGATCTCCTGCCCCCTCGTCTTTCTTCTCGTCCGCCATGGGAGGCCGTCGGGATTTGCGAGGCTGGTCTTGCAAAGGTTCAACTAGTTCAAGCCCTAACTCCTTATATCCCGACCTTGTTGGGGACATGCAAAGAAAAACAGAGAAAAAGCAGACCGCTCTGATACCACTGATCCGGATTTAAACAGGAACGCAACAAATTACAGAGATAACCATATACACAAAGATGCAGCGGAAATAATACTTCGTTTCATTAATGGAAAATACTGAAATATGCTTACAAACAGAAATGGAAATGAACTAGCTAGGGCGATGGTAGCTTATCTCTGAGAAGAGATGTGATGGCTACATGCCTCTGAACTGTGTTACAATGAGGCTCGAAGGCCTATTTATTGTTGAGAAACAATGGAAAAACCCTTAACATTCCAAAACCTAACCCTAGGAGATGAAACGCCAAACTGTGGGCCCTGTTTGGGGGTAAGTTGGTACATCAACTTCCCGGGGTCGTAACTTTGGCATATGATCTCCGTTTGACGCGTACAATAGCTCATTAGAAAGATCTATCCGAGCACTATCATTTTTGCAATGGGCAACACCAGTCCATTCATGGACTCGTGTTGCCCCCGGATTCCCCAAAAAACGTCGTTTAGGGCCTCAAAACGGCTCCGGAAGTTCAGGACCCAAAAAACTGCTAAAAATAGTAAGTTGTGCTACAATTAAGGAAACTGAAAATGCTGAGAAAGACAATGGTGGGGGTCCAGGTGGACTTGGCAGGTGGCCACCAATATCCACCTGGATCACAAGTTATTGATATTCTAGTTGTAGACATTCCCGAATTTTATGGCTTAATTCTTAGTAGGGATTGGTCCAAAAAACTTCATGGATAATTTGCGATAGATTGGTCAAATATGTGGCTCCCTTACAATGGTAAACTGAATCAGATAAAGGTTGAATGAGAAAGACACCAAAAATACATAGTGAGGGAATTGGAAAGAGAAAATGAACCTGTAGCATACAACAAAAATATAATTGGCAACTACTCTGTTGACTCTTTCTTAGGAAATTTTAATGCTCATACTTCGCTTTACTTAGAACATTCTATTCTGTCTCAAGTAGAAAACTTTTCTCAAACAAATAGTTCTAAATGTGTTAATTTTGTAGATAATCCTGTAAATACTTCTTTATTTTGGAAATTACTTTTTGATGGTTCTAAGTCTGGTGATGGAGCAGGAGTAGGATGTGTATTAGTTAGTCCAGAGGGAAAAAAACTATGCT
Source organism: Pinus tabuliformis (assembly GCA_031772625.1). Classification (NCBI taxonomy): domain Eukaryota; kingdom Viridiplantae; phylum Streptophyta; class Pinopsida; order Pinales; family Pinaceae; genus Pinus; species Pinus tabuliformis. The sequence continues at coordinate 538,009,087 of CM062807.1, read as the reverse complement.
AACATGTAGACTCGAGTTCGATTTCACAAACAACACTATAGAATACGAATCTTTAGTCCAAGGACTGTATAAGGCAATCGAATTAGATATCAAGTATCTACAAGTCTTCAGAGACTCTAAGATTATTATTAAATAGGTAAGAAATACTATACATTGTCTATCAGGGCATTTGAAGCATTTTCAATCTTTAGTTCAAGATCTGACTGAACATTTTATAGCATTTAATATTTCACCTATTCCCAGACTCCAAAATGCTAGTGCTGACCTCCTGGCTAATGTAGTGTTATAGACATATTTGGGCACTGCAACCCCAATCACATATGTCCATAAACCAAGGGCTTCTAAGTCCCTAAAAGTGTTGTTTCATACCCTAAAGGAGCAAGGTCAGCTGATTACATAATCTCCCAGAAGTTCTCCATGAAAAACTGCTCAGAATTGGTCAAAGCTGGATCGTCTCACTTGCTCCATGTCCAGGGTGTGATGCATCTCACCTTGTACACATGAGAGGTGCGATGCATACTGAAAAGGCCTTCTGTAGGGTGCAATGAGTGAGAATAGACAAATGGTAGAGACAGTTTGCTAAGTGGATGATCAAGGAATCTTCTAGAAAATTCTCATATGACACTTGCCTTTTAGAATTCACCCAGGGATGAGTAAGAGATCAATGAAATCTCCAAGTGGAACCAAGAACTATCAGTGGAATGACACTAATCAAAAACCCAGAGCTGACTCACACCTATGCAAATATCTGTATATGGATCCCTCATCTTAGAGATCCAAGGGGAAGAGGTTGGAATTTGGTAATTTTCAAAGAGGTGCTGCTAGTTTCTCTTTGAAGACATTTTTGGGTGATCTTGCTTTGTGTGAGGTGAAGAGGGCTTTCAAGCTGGGAGGATGGCATTGGGTCAGACCAAGTGGTTGTAATCCTCTCTTCTACGACTTTTACTAATAAAGATGTTTGAGTTTTCCTCCATATTCTTGTGTATCTCTAAATATTGTGTTGATATATGCATTTGTATGGTCAATATATATCTAATCCTATATTGTTTACAGTGAAAGGTCTCTATGCTTTGATGGTATTATGCTGTTGTGAATCTATAGGTGCTCTTTGAAGTGGGACAAGTAAGGAAGCAGTGGCGAGATTCTGTCAAAGGGTAAAGGAAACAAGCAAGGAGCCAAGCGGAAGATCAAGGTTGGTACTCTTTGCTTCTTTCTCATCTCTCTCTCGTAAAGGAAAAAACAAGTGATTTTAATCTATTTGTTTCTAAGATAGCTACCCATCTTAGTGGGACTAGCAGCTCTGAATAGACACTAGATTTCCCGATAACAAAATGGCGACTCCACTGGGGAGCGATTAGTTTGATTGTTTGTCTCTATTTGTTTGATTCATAAACCACAGACGGAGCCTGAAGTCAAGCCAGCTAGCCTTCGAATTGCATTTGCTATGCAAGTGAAAAGTAGATCAACATTGATTTAGTCAATCTCCGGGTTTGTTTATGAAATGAAAATTTGACTTGCAAACATCCTAAGTGCCCTAGAGGTAGCTTGATTAAACTCATTAGATCAGCCCTATACTTTGTAGTTACTGACTATCATTTTCTCAGCCTAAATCCCTGGACTAAACTGCAAAATGTGACCAAAAACCAAGTTAAAATCTCATTTCATGACCATCGCACCCTCTCCTTTAGGAAATCTGGATGCATCACACCTCCCGTGTGCAGTAGGTGGGATGCATCCCCGTTTCCTTGTGTTGCAGGTGCGACGATCAGACAAGACTAGATCTGCCTCCAGATTTTGGTTTTTTCTTCACTATCTTTAGTTTTATTCAGGAGTTTTGTTGTCTGTGATCAGTAGACCACTGTTGAAACCCCCTTCTTTGCATCATCCAACCTCCATTGTACAAATAATTGTGAATTTTTTTATGTATTGTGCGCCATTTACAGTTCTCTTTTACAAAGAAGTAGCTTAATCGAACTGTCGTCTTTTGATTTGGAAGTGTCACAAGTGTCGTTTTCAGTCAAATAAAAGAATCCCATTGTTCTTGATAGTCGGTTATCCTGTTACTCTTGTATTTGATCTGAATTAGTAGTTTTTCAAGTGTCAAAAGCAGTTTTCAATTCAAAATCGCAAAGTGTCGTCTTGCCTTCTTGTCGTTTTTTGAAAAGAAAATCGTTAGTATTGTCGCCTTGAAAGAAGAAATAATTCAGATTTGTATTTAGCATTCTTTTTGTCATTCACACATTAAGAAAGCGGAAAACAAATACATGCACATGCATTTGCATTTAGACTGCTTGTTGATTTTGATTTAGGACAGTGCATCTAGTGTGTGCTCTCTACTCTATGTTGAAAGGATTTCATTTCTCTTTCCTTAGTAGCTAGGATTTTCATTGCAAAAAGAAGATTAAACGACTGTTTATCATCTTAGATTGCATTTTTCCATTTTAGGATTTGTATATCTACATCACACGGCAAACCTGAAAGGCAAATTCTTAAGAAATATCAACTGTAAAATAAATTTAATGAACATAAAAACACTTTGGAACCTAACACACAACATCTAGAAGTCTAGGCTAGAGACGTATTCTAGCGTCGTAAAGCCTAGTAACTGTTGCTTTCATCGTAGGTTGGGTGATTCCTCCTCTTTGAGACGATAAGTGCCAGTACGGACTTGTGCTCCCATGTACTTTTGAGTATATATTGGGAGACCACAATAGGATATATCCTTTATCCTTAGGAACCCTGTCTACCACCCTATTGATCATAATGCACTGAACACAGCATTCAGGAAGATTGACTGCCGTACCGTAAAAAGTATTCTGCTATTTTTCGATTGGTTTGGTAATCCTTCTGTCTAGATTTCTAGAGTAGTCTCTTTCATTCCTTTTCAGACTCCTTAAAGGAAAATGTCCTTCTGAGCATTTGTCACTTCAGGCTCATTAAAAATCTAAGGTGACTAGAGTCATCTTTAGCTTTTTCTTGACTCTTAAAAAGTGAAAAAGCAAGTTGTGTCAAAGCGTCTAAAATTTATTTTAATCGGAATAATGTCACTGTTCCCTTGTTGGTCTTCGGTTGAGAAATGGAGTCCACCAACCAAGGATTTCCCCTTGGGGGAAGTCCTAGTCCTTTCTCCTCTTGGGGAGATGTTGGTGCACCTCATATGGCCACATGGTCCCTTCCAGGACTGACAATTGGCCTGCCGATATGGCTTTTCTCGACCGCTGTCATTCAAAGCACTGTAATTCTTGAACAATCAAATCAACAACTAGATGATACCAGAGTTTCCCCCAACCTTATACTTCATTTGTTTCTCCCTCTCCTTCTTCCTCCTCTCTTGGTAAATATAGTAAAACTAAAAACCAAGTAACTAAGAAGAAGAAGAAGGGGAAGGAGAAGAAGAAGAAGGAGCCAACGGCAAAAAGGGGCAACCGTGCATCGTCTAGCGAAAATCCACACACTGCACTGTCCAAACCTAAATCTCCATGTGTCATCTGCAAAGGAGACCACTATCACCGAGATTGTCCTTGCATCCCATGGATCCTAAGGGACTGGTCTCCCCGCTTGCACAATCCGGTGTCGTCAACCTCTGATGATCATGTTGAAAGTACACCGTCAACTAGTGAAAGCGAAGTCACCGGGAAAAAAGGAAAATCTAAATTTCCCTGCAGACTATGTGAAGGAAACCATGCCCTCCACCGTTGTCCCTTCCTGGAAAAAGCTAAAAGAGTCTTGGATAATCGTCCTGTATCACCACAACGACTCCCTTCTGGGTACAAGAAACTCTTGCCGAATCCGTTGCTAGTTGAAAATCCTACTGACCCACCTTTGGAGTTGGTCGAAGCCCCTATCATTGAAGATAAGCCCTCTGAGTCCACGTTGGACCAAAGTCAACAGGTCGAGATGGCAGTCGACCCCATCTTAACTTCAGAAGATTTACCTTCAGATGATACAGTCACCGAAGAGAATGAGAACGACACCATTCAAATTCTTTTCGTAAACACAAACTCTGATGAACATGGGGGAAATCTACCCATTCCTTTACTACAGGAAGGAAATTCGTCAGAGTTGTATCTGGCCGTTTATTTGGTCCCACCTCCAAGCAACCTAGTTGTTTCCTTCGATTGGAATCTACTAGATAGACCCCGTTTACCATCTAATGTACCATTTTGAATCATAGTGCAAACTTACAAAATGGTCATGGTTGGTACCATGATAGATGAAGGGGATTCTGTGAGTATCCTTTCCTGAACTACTTGCAAAGTGCTTGGTTCGCCATCGCTTTTGCCTAAGATGCGATATCTGATAGGCTTCAATAAAAGAACCAGTCAGTCGTTAGGGATCCTTCCAAATTTGCCTATAACTTTGAGAAGGAAAACCATTTATCTGAACGTAATGGTAGTCCAAGGACCTTTAGATTACGATCTACTCCTTTGGCGCGACTAAATTTATAGCATGGGAGCCATCGTCTCCTCACTCTTTCGAGTAATGTGTTTTCCGCATGAAGGCAGAGTGGTCTAGCTCGTAGACCAGCTTTCATTCCCCGGTTCTCACATAGCTAATAGTCAAATGCCATCCCTAATAGGTCTTTTTTCATAAGGAATATCTTGTCAATCTCCAGTCTGTCCACCTGATGAGCGCGAGTGATTCGGTGGTCAAGACTGAAACCTAGGGGGCATGCACCCTGGCCTGCTTCGGCAGGAAAAATTCAGGTATAGGGTAGGTTTCCACAGAGGATATATGACTGGTCTAACACACCCGTCCGTTTAGGAAAATGGGATTAGACCGGAATAAGATACCTCTGTTAGAAGGTAGGCCTTTCCCAATAAAACAAATGTTTTGTCTGCAAATTGAAGGGTAACCTGGAAAGGTAGGCCTTTCCCGATAAAACAAATGTTTTGTCTACAAATTGAAGGGTAACCTGGAAAGGTAGGTCTCTCCCGATAAAACAAGTGTTTTGTCTGGAAATTGAGGGGTAACCTGGGGAAACTCTACTTCGCTATACCTAGGGGCATGCAAACTTTTTGCGTGAAAGTGAAAAGTGACCATTTATTTTCTTAGTTTGTAGGTTCTTAACCCTTTAAGCTCATAGGATTGGTCGTTCCTAGCTTACATAATGAAAGGAGTCGGAGCATAATTTCAAATGGTGCGATCTCCCTAAAAACTGAACCTATCGATGAGACATCCTTATTATACGACTGGCACGAGCAGTTTTACACGAAGTTTAAGCTCGCTAAAAATTAAACCTAGCAATGAGCATATGTTCCACCAGAGTTTAAGTTCATTAAAAAATGAACCCATCTCCGGTAAATAACCATTGTGAATGCATTGTCATCAGCTTTTGAGCCTTGGTCGTGTTCTTACCATCACCTCCACTCTGTTGTTGCCAATCATCTGCCTCCATTTGATTGTTTACCCCTTTTGAGGAATAGCTGCGACGAGTGATCCTATTAGCCACCTTTTTACATTTCCATGATTGGAAAGTTCCAAACCTTACCTGGAACCAGATGCTATTTGAAAACATCACTCGTTCCTCAAAAAATGAGTCTCCTTTAAGCTCTTTTCATCTGACTCATAAAATATGAAAATATTGCTAAGCGATTGGCCTCTCCAGCTCGTTAAAGTGATTGGAAGTGCTATCCCTCCTCTAGATTTTAATCTTTTTGGACCTGAGGGATTATTACACAAAAAGATCAAGTGTTTGTCTTGTTCAGCTCGTTAAAACTATCGAAAAGACATCCCTTTCGCATTGTTTTATACTTTTTCGGACTTAAGGGATTATGTTACGAAAAAGGAATATTGGAGTTTCCTTTCCGTCTCTTTTCAGACTCTCTAAAATTGAAAAGGACCGAGTTATCCTTATCGTTAAACTCATTAAAACAATAGTGAAAAACTTGTCCATTCAGACAAGAGCGAGTTTCACTGTCGCTAGGCGCGTTAAAACATAGCAACGGGTTTCCCTGAAGGGAAAATTATAGAACAAGCATATGTTATACTCCTCAAGCTTGACAAAAATAAAGAGGTACTAGTTAGAAATGACTGGGGAAAATTGGGAAGAAAACTTGAAGAAACTTTATTGGTAGTAGGTCGCTCTTGAACATGACACTTTCACTCCATCACCATGATTGAGTCGGGTTGGGTTATTCCGTTCACCGGTAATATCACCATTGGTCCACCGTACCATCCACTTTTGCGGTTAACACTACCAATCCATTTCAGTGTCGCCAATATGTTCAAGAGAAGTCACTCAGATAATTCACCAACCCAGCTTGTGTCTCATCCGCTGCAATACCTTCACCCTTCATTCTTTCATGACCACCACCCTAAACCTTGTATCATCAGATCATTTTCACCTCCACAAAATCATTTGCTCCGTTTCGTGTCGTAGATGTGGGATTCATGAAGGCCCTCCTACGATGGGTCACTTCTTGTCGACATCAGCTCATTATCCAAGAAGTTGACTTAGGAACAACCCTTTCAGTACTTTGAAGCTTGCATGCCTCAATGGCAAGTTTCTCACTTCCGGCAACAGGTTTACATCAATGGCCTTTGACCGAAATATTTTGCGTGGCGTTCGACGTCAAGTCCCATTTTCACAATATGTGAATTGTACTGTAGCACCTTGAGGGTCATTATCATTATTGGTGATTCCTCTCGTGCTTGTTAACAACTTACATCATTGGCTGGTAATCAGGTGATGTCTTTCCATGTTTGACTTCAGAACATCTTTTCACATGGATCGACTTGTACTTCGGGAGAAGATTGAACGAGTTTGAAGACCCTGGATCTAGTTTCATTCATCTGGGCTACAATATATTTAGGAAAATAAAGACATCAAATGTACATCATTGCTGCATAGATAATCATCCAAACTAAGGGATGATGGCTCTACCAGAATCATCAGTCTGCACACAGATGATTGTCTGTCCTATGTACATGAAAATGAATTTATCAAGCTGAGCATGGGAATTCCCACCTCAGCTAGATCATGAAAATATTATGAAGATAATGTATTGTATTGTATCTTATTACAGGTCACCTTCCAGTACAAAAAACCTTGGATCCTCATTATAAAGCATTTCACCCGACATCAAAAAGATTTACGACCTCATACTTTAGGGGGCAACTGTTATAGACGTATTTGGGCACTGCAACCCCAATCACATATGTCCATAAACCAAGGGCTTCTAAGTCCCTAAAAGTGTTGTTTCATACCCTAAAGGATCAAGGTCAGCTGATTACATCATCTCCCATAAGTTCTCCATGAAAAACTGCTCAGAATTGGTCAAAGCTGGATCATCTCACTTGCTCCATGGCTAGGGTGCGATGCATCTCACCTTGTACAAACGGGAGGTGCGATGCATACTGAAAAGGCCTTCTGTAGGGTGCGATGAGCGAGAATAGACAAATGGGAGAGACAGTTTGCTAAGTGGATGATCAAGGAATCTTCTAGAAACTTCTCATATGACACTTGACTTTCAGAATTTGCCTAGGGATGAGTAAGAGATCAATGAAATCTCCAAGTGGAACCAAGAACTATCAGTGGAATGATACTAATAAAAAATCCAGAGCTGACTCACACCTATGCAAATGTCTATATATGGATCCCTCATCTTAGAGATCCAAGGGGAAGAGGTTGGAATTTGGTAATTTGCAAAGAGGTGCTGTTGGTTTCTCTTTGAAGACATTGTTGGGTGATCTTGCTTTGTGTGAGGTGAAGAGGGATTTCAAGCTGGGAGGATGGCACTGGGTCAAACCAAGTGGTTGTAATCCTCTCTTCTATGACTTTTACTAATAAAGCTATTTGAGTTTTCCTCCATATTCTTGTGTATCTCTAAATGTTGTGTTGATATATGCATTTGTATAGTCAATATATATCTGATCCTATATTGTTTACAATGAAAGGTCTCTATGCTTTGATGGTATTATGCTGTTGTGAATCTACAGGTGCTCTTTGAAGCGGGACAAGTAAGGAAGCAGTGGAGAGATTTTGTCAAAGGGGAAAGGAAACAAGCAAGGAGCCAAGTGGAAGATCAAGGTTGGTACTCTTTGCTTCTTTCTCATCTCTCTCTCGTAAAGGAAAAAACAAGTGACTTTAATCTATTTGTTTCTAAGATAGTTACCCGTCTTAGTGGGACTAGCAGCTCTGAATAGACACTAGATTTCCCAATAACATGTAGCTTCCAAGCTCATTCCCTCAGAAGACTATAGCCCAGACAGATTCTCAATCGAATTGATCTTTAGGCCCTCCATCCCTGATAATGTTACAAACTGGAGAATTTTCAATGATGATCCTGATATTGTAAGTTTCTTGACATCAGAAAGATCTTACACTAATCAGATAATTGATGAGGACCAACATGACAAGCAGTTACAACAAGAAAGCACTAATAATGCTATACCAAAATCTGTAGTCAAGTTGGAAGACCTATATGATTTGAAAGACCGATTTAAAAGATCTACCAATTCAAAACTCCAGAGTTCAACTCTAAACTATGAATTAGTAAATATAGGAATGGATACCAAGCCACAGAATATCAACCTAGGTCTTGGCCTAGCCCCAGAAGAAAAATTAGCCTATGTTCGGCTCTTGAAACAATACAAAAGTGTCTTTGCCTAGAACTACGATGACCTTAAGACTTACAACACTTCAATCATTCAACATACTATCCCAATGATAGCTGATGAAAAACATGTCCAGCAAAAGCTGAGAAAGATCCATCCTAATCTGGAAAGTCAAATTAAGTCTGAGCTCAATAAATTATTGAAAGCCAAAATTATTTTTCCCGTTCGACATTCTAGATGGGTTTCCAACTTGGTTCCCATCAGAAAGAAAAATGGAGATATTAGAATTTGTATTGACTTTTGAAATCTTAACAAAGCCTGCCAAAAGGATAATTTTCCCCTGCCTCCTATGGAACAAATATTGCAAACAGTTGCAGGATAAGAATTAATGTCCTTTTTAGATGGTTTCTCTGGCTACAACTAGGTTTTGGTCCATCCTTACGATCAGCTAAAAACCACGTTCATAACCAAATGGGGTACTTATGCATATCAAAAGATGCCTTTTGGTCTGATCAATGCCGGCGCCACATTTCAAAGGGCTATGGATATCACATTTAAGGGATTAGTAAACAAATCAGTGGTGATTTACTTGGATGACATAACAATATATTCAAAAAAACGCGGTAATCACCTCAGAGACTTAAAGCTGATCTTCCAACGTTGCCAAAGGTACATGATTTCACTTAATCCAAAAAAGTCCTTTTTTGCATTAAGTGAAGGAAAACTTCTTGGATTTATAGTGTCAAAATCTGGAATCCATATTGATCCTGATAGAATTAAGGAGATTTTTGAAATATCCTGACCACATAATAAGAAAGCCATGCAATCCTTCTTTGGTCAAATTAATTTTGTTAAAAGATTTGTTCCAGACTTCTCAAGGATTGTGTCACCATTACAAGCAATAATCAAGAAGAATTCACTCTTCAAATGGGGCCAAGAGGAATATGAAGTGTTTAATTTTATTAAGCAAGCGATTGTTAATGCCTCATCCCTAGCAACTCCAAATTTTCAGATCCTTTTATTTTGTATACATTTGCCTCTGATAAATCATATGCTGTGATACTCACTCAAGCCAATCAAGACAAGGCGGAAGCCCCAATTGCCTTCTTTAGTTCAAATCTGCAAGGGGCTGAATTAAATTATTCTGACATTGAGAAACAACCTTATGCTATTTTCAAAGAGATAAAATATTTTAGACCATTTCTTCTTAAAATCCATACAAAAATCATTGTACCGTTTCAAGTGGTAAGAAATCTCTTAGTACAGAAATGCATGGGTGAAAAGAGAGAAAATTGGGTCATTTCCCTACAAGAATACGACGCTGAGATCAGGCCAACAAATATTGTGAAAGGTCAAGGCTTTTGCAAGATGTTGGTTAGAGCATCACTTATTTCTGAAATACCATGTCTAAATCAAGAGGTACAAATGTATGAGGTAAGCCTAAACGATATTGAATTGAGATATGTTGATATCATATTTTATCTAAAGAATGGATATGCTCCTTCAAATCTGGATTATACAAAGAAAAGAGCCCTAAGATTGAAGGCTAAGCAATATCAACTCGTAAACAATGTACATTTTAGGATGAATTATGATTCTGTTCTCCTTCGAGGTCTTGAGAAATCTGAAGCTGAAAAGGCGTTTCAGGAACTCCATGATGGACCAGCAGGTGGAAATTATGCAGGAGATGCTACAACACATAAAATTTTGCATGCAGGTTACTATTGGCCTACACTATTCAAAGATGTGCATGGCTATGTAAGGAAATTTCAAGTTTGTCAAACTGCTGCTGGGAGGCAAAAGAAACCATAATTTCCTTTGCAACCAGTCAATATCGATCAACAGTTTTATCAACGGGGATTGGATATAATAGGTGAGATCATTCCTCACTCTTCTAAACAACATAGGTATATCCTTACACCTACAGATTATTTTACTAAATGGGTAGAAGCAATTCCTCTCAAGACAACTAATGTTGAACACATCATTGATTTCATAGATCAATTCATAATTACCAGGTTTGGTTTACCCTCTACTTTAATGTTTGATAATGCATCATGTTTTTCTGGCAATATTATGACTGAATTTGCACTTAAAAGAGGTTTTAAGCTTAAATATTCTGCCAATTATTACCCATAAGGGAACGGGTTGGCTAAATCAACGAATAAAAACTTAATCAGAATCATTAAGTGAACCATTGATCAGAATCATAAAAATTGGCACAAATCTTTGATGTATGCTCTATGGGTAGACCGAATAACCCAAAAGGCTTCCATTGGCACTTCTCCCTTTAATTTAGTTTATGGGAAAGAAGTAGTTCTCCCAACTCATCTAATAATTCCTTCTTTGGCCTTAGTTCATTTTATTGATGAAACACCAACTTCATCTTTACAACTAAGACAACTGCAGATCCTTAAGCTAGAAGAGAAACGAGAACATGCTAAAATCACACACACTCATCATCAAGCATTGATAAAAGCTTCCTTTGATTCAAGCATGGTATCTAGGAAGGATTTTCAAATTGGAGATTTAGTTTTGAAATGGGATAAGGCTCACGAAGAAAAAGGCAAGCATTCTAAATTCCAACGAATGTGGCTTGGCCCATTCCAAATTGTTGAAATCATAGGTCCATCCACTTTCATGTTGCGAGATTTAGAAGGGAAAAGAGAGTCTTTACATGTTAATGGGCAGATCCTTAAAAAATACTTTCCATAGAAGATGAGCTCTTCTATTTTTGTAAATTATTGTTTATAGCTTTGTTTTGATAATAAAACAGGTTGTAAATGGTTATCTTTGGGAATTCACGAAAAAGATTAGTGTTTCTTTTAGATTTTGTTTTTTTCGCTTGTATAAATAGAACTAATTTGGAAAATCGATCATTATTATTGAAAGATACAGTCAAATGCTACAAGCCTGAAAATGTTACTAGTTTCAGCCTTACAAATTTTGATGAAAAGCAACCTTTAGTGAGAATTTGTTTTATATCAGTCAATGAAAAGCATCAATAACAAAACAAAGGTTCTCTGTAGAAAAGTTGTTTCCAAAAAATCTATAATTGTCATCTAGAGCTATTCTTAAGGAACCAATGACTTCCTCCCCACCTAGGGAATTACGAGTTTCAAGGAGTAATCCAATGATACACTATAAACTTAAAGAATAAGAGGTCTCATCACGAGCCGACTTATCATGATCATAGATATTATAACTTGCTGACATTGCCAAAACTGCATACCAAAACAGGGCAATGACTCAAGATTGTTGCAATCAAAAGACAAGGGGTCTCATCACGAGCCAGCTTGTTCAACAAAGTTATAAATCAAGTGAATGGAACTGTCATAATTTGGCTACCAAACCAAGACATTGTTCTTTAAGAATTAAAAGAAAAAAAGCAATAAGTGTGGATATGGATTTATCTTTGAAAATTGTACATTTCTCCAAGTAGGATACAGGATCATTGCCGAGTAACAGGTAACCTTGTTGAGGCTTTGACACCTGCTGGAAGCAGAGGCTCTACCTACAACAAATGAGCATACTTAAAACTAATCTATAGAGAAGTTTTTGTTTTTATATTTATAAACCAAGTAGTGGCTGATGTAAATATAATGACTAGCTTTGGGAAGTAAATAATCATAGTTAGCACGGAAGAAACAAACTACCATTAATAGCTAAAAGCATGATGCACTTTATATTTCTATAATAAAGTTTGATTTTCCAGAAAACTTTACTGTTTTGGAAGTTTAGAAAATTCAAAAGATAATCAGAGATAACTAGTTCTTCCTAGTGAATCGCAAATTGTTGTGGCTAGCAACAACCCCCCTTTTTATTTAGTATTAGTAATAAAACTAAATAAATGGGGACCCTTCTAAAAAATAAAAACTAGTACTTATATTTCCCTTTGAATAAAACATACTATCATAAGCTTAGGAAAACACCCGCAAAACCTAAAAAACTAAGTTTTATGATAAGTTCTGAATAAAATTGTTCTCTTAACAATAAAACATCGCATCGCAAAGGGTAATGGAGGACATCATATAAACAAGCTTTCGAAATTGCGAAAACGCGATGTGAGATCGCGTGCCTTAAAGACTCATCACACATCACGGATTTCATATGCCGCATGTATCACCTAAGATGAAATATCCCGATCCGGCGATATGCGATAAGGCATCTCACAAATCGCATCTCACAGACACATAAGGTGATAAATGATTGTTAACAAAAAGGATTACCGATATTGCGATCTGTGATATTGCGACCTGCGATATTACGAAGCAAATTGCAAAATTACTTTATAGCAGATCTATAGGGCTCATTATTCAATAAATTATTTCTCGTAATCCGATACTTTGATGATCATTTATGAGATAAGATTTAGATTTGATAGAAAGGTTGTTTCACGTAGGGTGATATATTTGATATGATTTCAAAATTAAAGAGCTTTGCCATCACCTTATCTCTTACCATTATTCTTTCCTTAATTATAAACTTGCAGGAGCGGCAAGCAGAATAATATATGCAATAGTATTCAGAGTGTAATGGGAAAGAAGGGAAAAGCTCCGGTTGCTGAGGACAAAGAGATGACGCCCTTATTCACAGACACCACCTGTACTAGGGATGTTGGCATAATCACTTGGGAAGGCATGTACAGTCTGCTTGAAGAAGAAAATCTGAGATTTATGGAAGTTAAAGAAACAACAGACTCACGAGGGTCGTCTGAGGCATCAATCACAGAACTGACATGTTCATTATTATACCGAATAATGGCAAGACCTAAGATACTTCCATACATAGACATGGTCAAATGGGTACTGGACAGTGCTGATATAACAGATAGACAATTTGGCGGAGTGCACCAAGAACTGGTCAGCGAGGGAAGAACCATTGAAAAAGGACAAATAGGGTATGTATAGTATTGGTTCCCTCTCCTCCCCATATTGCTTTGTTGCTGCTATGCTATGTAGGCTATTTGGAAGGCCCGACATCAACAAGTTTTCATCTGAGTGGCTACCCCTATTAGATGCAGTCACTAATGCCACTATTATGGATTGGGATTAGATATTGTCTGATAATTTAGCCTTGGCTATTTGGAACTACCAGTCTAAAAGAACTCCCTCTCAGAGGATTTATCCTCCTTTCTTTTTAGCTACTTATGTTATGGATGCAATCTGTTTCGTTTTCAGATTTACTATAATGGGTTGGAAGTGGACAATACAGAACCCCTTGCCCATTCACATTTATCATAAGGAATTGTAGGATTCCAAGTTTATCCCGTATTTTTACAGAATTTGTCATGGAATTATGTTACCTCTTTTCAGAGTGTTGTATAATAGGGACGCCCCAAGATTTTCCCTCGAAGCGGAAGCTGACATTCTCCCCGTCGCAAGATGGTATGGAGAAGAATTTTTCATCTATGTCAGAGTATTCAGAAGCATTGCTTCCCCTCATGTCCTACCCTTATATGCTCCTGATAAGTTATTGGCTCAAGAAATTGCCTACCAGACCTGCGGGGTAGGAGGAATGAGCAAAGAGTTGAAAGACAAGAAGAAAGCCATCTGGCCACAATTTCCTATGACTTGTGGGGCTTTTTCATTATTTGATTTAGGTCATGCATTTAAAGAAGTAGACAATATGCTGTGTCTATGACTGTTCAAGTTTCCAGGAAGACAATTTGACCCTTTTGATGTCATTAAGAATTTTACTACTATTGTCAAGATAAAGGTATTTTCTAAAGAAGATGATCTTTTTGATGATATCTTCCAACAGAAAAACACACTGAAAGAAGTTTTGCATATGGCTCAAATTGAATTTTCCCTAGTAGAATTCCAAGAATTCAAACTGTACAAAGAAAGAAGACTAATAAACATCCCCTTAGATAAGTTGAGCTTGGAACCAATAAGGGAGCCAACTCCCAGTATCAGTTTAAGTGGAAGTTCGGGTACAAATAAGTCCAGGTCTAAGTCTAGGAAAGAATCACCAGAACGCTTTAAACGGTCTGAGAGTGACCATAATAAAAGTGAAGGGTCAGTTAGAGATACTGCCCAGTCAAAAGAGCACCCAGAGCAACAGGTCTTGACTACACCACAGGTAAAGGTTCCCCCTCCCCTCATCCAGCCACCAAAGCCAGTGAGAACTGAGCTGGATAAAGAGTGGGAGACATTCAATGAATTTATTAATACTAAGGAGTAGAACACAATGACACCTGAGAGTATAGTATAGACAATCACAGACATGGTCATTGGAACAATCAGCAATGCTCTAGAAATGGAGCATATTCCCATTACGCCATCATCTAAAATCATGCTCAAGATAGAGGAGATTCCTCCTCTAGATGTATTTTATAGTCCGCAGAATAAGGGAGTGGTGAGAAGGCAAAGAAAGAAAAGGAAATTGGACAACATGCTCTCACTGGAGGCAGAGTAGCTAGACGTCCTTTGGCGAGACCCTACCACTGACCCTACTAAAAATCTGACTAAGTTATCCTAGATCGCAGGAGCCTATGCCTTTGCTACCATTGATAAAGCATCCAAGGTACAACAATTACTTAAGGATAGAGAGGAACAAATCCAATTTTTGAAGAAACAACTACAGTAGGCCAGTGCCAACTGTGAAGCAAAGGAGAAGTTAGAAAAATTACAGCAAGATTTTCAACAGATGCAGCTGGGATATCAGAACAATTTGGCCAAAAAAGAAAATCAGTTACAGACTATGCTTGAAATGCATAGAGACAACCCCAAGCTCACAGAGTTTGTCTCAGAAGCCCTTGCCTTAAATGACCAACTCTTGCAATAGCAAGAGGCATTATGCCAAAGAATATCGCAATGGAGTTCCCATTGCGAAATGAGTGATAAAATTACAAATCAAGTCATGGACTTGCGACTCGACTATGATTTAATTGATAAAAGAATTTCTGATTATTTGAAATGGCAGGAAATGGAGGAAGGAAAGAAAGCAGGCACACTCAGAATCAATGAAGCCCAGAAAGAAATGCTTTTCCATAAGTGGGACGCACAGATTAGAAAGGCAGAATAAGCAGCGGAAGAAGCAACTACAGTGGCAAACAATGTCATTGACTGTGTCAATGAAAACCTGCACAGAGAAAACCTCATATCAGAGACCGCTCTGGGATTTCTCCCAAAGTCACAACAACTGTAGACAAGCTGGAGACAAAAAGCTGAGGAGAGGGCAGTGCCCATCAAGAAGTTAACCAGGTTGAATTGGGACCCTTACTGGCAGTACTTGGTTAAACCACACAGTCAATGCATGACTCTCAAATGCCTTACAAACTCTGCTGAGAAGATGGCACCAGCACTTGCCGATTCTGTTTTCGCAGGGAAACTAAAATCAAAGGTCAGCCAACCAACACTCCCCAAGCCGATGCTGAATGCTTGTGATCTCAGAGAACAGATACATAGATAGTTAATTCCAGATTCAGTTTTAGTTTTGTTTTTGATTTATTTTTGCCTTAGATGAGGATAGTCATTTAAACCTCCTCCTATATTTTTGTAATAAACTATTTTTAGTATTTAGGTAGTAGTATTTTAACCCCTCTCATGCATTTAGAGAAGGATCCTGAAATTTGTCAAAAAGTTTACTCAGAACATGCTCTTCTGCACCCTTAGAGGAGGTTTTGATGAATGAATGGAACGAGATTTATTGATATCTGTGTTTAATGTCTGCTATTGAAATGCATTTCTGTACTCTTAGTAGATATTGAATTAGGAAGATATAAATCTATATTGCTGAAGCTCATGAGTAGAACTTGTTATCAATGGTACTTTTATCTCTTAATAATTTCTACTTATGTGTCAAAGTAATATTTCATGTTCAATTATTTATATATGAAAGCTTGAATGTTTGAGTTATCATTTGGCACTTTTGTACGGTGATGACTATTCAGTTTATGCTCAATATATGAATGGCTTATTATGCGACATGCTTCTCACAATTGTCTTGGCTAACTTCTTATATGAAAAAATTCATTTTTGTCGAATTCTTTTCTTGTAGCGATTGAATGATCTTTATTACCAATTGCTGTTAGAAACTATTTTAGGTCGCATAAGTAAAAAGTTAAATCCCGGGTTAGATTTAGAATTAGATACTTCTATTCATTAGGATACAATTGCATGTTTTAAATTAGACTTAGATTAAAATCATTTTACTTAGAAATGTTTATAAAAAGGAAATATCAATTCTTATCATCACACACACAAATTGGGAAACTGGTCCCATTATCCCTAGTTGGGCCCACCATCCCAAACGGAAAAGGAGCTACTTTCAAGGTCTGGATTGGGTGGGTATCCCCCTTGTTGTAGAACCGATTTTTGGGGCTTCAACACAACCTCATGAACAAGCCTACCTGGGTGTGATTGTGACCTAAACTATTTAGTTCAGTGCCTGCAGTCCCAATATCTAAGCCATAATTCCAGACCAACCTCCATACCACTTCCCAAAACTTCCTGAAACTTAATGATAAATGACTTATAGAAAATTGTAATCATATTAAACTTGATCAATGGCTTGATGTAACTAGGCCTAGCCATGACAGTCATTTCGTCAAACACATATAAGTGAACATGTAGTCTGTAGGTCATGCATGCATATTTGAACATAGGAGTTTTAAACTTCTCTGAGAATTATCTAGAAGGTTTAATTCCCTCTCATAATATCTGCAATAACATTTCTTAGCCGATGCATTCATTAACCATCAAGTACTTCTGAAATCCTGAATAAGATATAGCTAGAGTACATTGAAAATACATGCTTATAACCAACATATAACCAGATTACTAACCATGACATAACATTCATCAAATAAACATATTAAAAAGTACAAATACTCATTTATTACAATAGAAAAAATAACTCTTATTAATTGATTCAAAAGCCAACCAAGTCAAGGACTTCCACATACCATCTGACCATAGATTGGGTTGAACCAAACCTTTATTTCAACCAATCACCCCCATGTCATATTCCAAGCATGAATGTGGGAACTAAATACATAAAAAAACATGGCTTCCTGGAGATTAAACCACCTCCACCCTTAGGCTACTGCAGTCCCGCCAAAACCGACCAGGAGATCACAATGATAAAAACAAGCTTGGATGCCTCAGACTTTCTTCACCAATACCTAGAGTAATTATTTGTCTCCACCCACTTGTCGAGGGATTCTCAGAGATTAAACCACCTCCACCCCCAACCCTTTGTAATTTTCCTAAGACCACCTCACCTGGTTCCAAAAACTTATGATAATTCAAAGCTGAATCAAACAAAAGAATCCCATGACACCATGGCTATCAAAAAATGGAAATGAAAGGATGAAGCCACTATCACACCAGACAAAACCCATGCCAATGACATCAAAAGAACCAAACACATGTATTCATGTACCATGCATTCCTAAAATAGATAGGAAATCATAGATGCAACTTGTTACTTGCAAGTCCTCCTGTTGAAGCTGCTTGATCCAACCTTCCTTGCTTATACTTTTCTTTCCTTGTCATTGCTTTCCTTTCCTTTTCTTGCTTGCTTTCTTTATCCTCTTGGTGATATTATCTCTCTAAAAACAAATCCAAAGCCAAACTGACAAAAATCTATGAATTGTTCCTCAAAATCCTTTTTATCATTAAGATCTATATTTTCTTCATTTTCCCTCTATTTTCCTTCAATTTTACTCTCATGCAAATTTGTTACCCTCCATCTCCCTTTTCTCATATTTTCCTTTACTTCCCTAAATAAATGCCAAATAATGCCTCTTTTCCTTTGCTAATTCATTTTTCCAATTTTCTTAGCCATAAATAAACCAAAAGTGACACCCACTAGGATGTTTTTACAAACATACAACTTGAAATATGTGTCACATGACCTTGGTCTTATTTTACCTTTATTAACTTTATTACATGAACTTTAGCATGAGGTTGTTACAAGTTGGGGGGGATCGTCTGGTTCGTAGGACAAGAGATCTTATTACTGTTAAGAAAATTCACACATTTCCTTACATACACACATAAACCCACCTTTGACCAACCCTCTCAACCCAATTCTAGTGCAACCGAGAGCTTATGGTGGTAATACCTTTACGTTGTTTGTTTATAACATGTATGGTGAAAGTGATTCTTCTTCTGCGGGGGAGATGGGTCCCTCCTTACCCTCTGCATTGGAAATATCTACTTCCATATCATATTAACCAACACTTTGAAAAGATGCGTAGCTCGTATTACGCCTCTCACTTCTTCTTGGAACATTTATTTAGCAACATTTATGACCTTACTATTATAGGGATTCTTGGGCACATCACCCCCAACATTCATATCAGTATAGTAGGGCTCATCAAACCTTAATTTAGTTGCTACATGTTGTAGAAAAGTAATCTCATTGAATGCCTCCTTCTGTGAAAGTTTCCTGGCCTGAAGACCTCCTAAAATGTCTACTTTTGTGTGCATCACAGCCTTGGTCAGGGGTAACTATGCTGCAGTGTAGTTAGGCCCATGAAGGGGTGCATTTCAGTGCACTTAGGCCCACTTTGACCTGTGCTGGGCGAGAATGAGTGAAATTCACATTGGATTATGGGAATATTCTCTTATTCTAGATCATTCTAAAAGGATGCCCAACTCTTATCTCATCCTATAAGGTTGAATTTGGATAGGCTATGGATCAATTAACCTCCTATCCTCTCATCCATTGCTCCATGGAAACTAACTCCAATTTTTGAAGGCCATTCAATACCCTCATTTAAGACCAAACCACCATCATTTTCCTATAAATTGAGCACTCATCTAAGTGATCAGGGGCTAGACTTTGAGAATTTGTAAGGATATATTGTTGGTGTGAGGTTTGAGATTGTAAGCTAGTATTGTTATGCTGTCAGAGTGTTGTGATTTTGATGTGATGTTGGTTGGAACCCAAGCTGGAAGAGTGACAATGAATTAGACTTCATGGTTGAAATTCTTCCTTCCACTTAATAAAGTTGTTTACACCTTTTCCCATATTCTTGTCTTTATATATGATGATTATATGTGTAAATGATTTCGATTCCATTTGCTTATAGTAGATAGATCTCTTGCTTTGATCGAATTTTGTCCTCTGTTTATGATTGCAGGTACTTGTCGAGTGGATTAAGTTCGAGAAGGAGCAATGGGAGCCAAATAGAGGAGACAAAGGGAAAGCAAAAGATAACAAGTAGGTCCATTGTCTTATTTATCTTCTATAGAAAAAGGTTAAGTACTTTAATTCTGTTGTTCTAGGTGTAGCTACCCACCTAGGGAAATTGTGTTTATCCATAATTTATCCATAGATGCAAAATTCCACATAACAAATTGGTGAGTCTACTGGGGACCGATCATCGTTCCAGGTAGTTTACCTTCATCCTAGTACACCCTAGTAGATTTTCCTGCTTCCATTGATCTTGTTTCAGCCTTTTTGAAGTGTTTTTTGGTAAAAACTGTGCTTAAAAGCCCCTAGAATGGCCTCTCTAGCACCAATGCAGGATTGGTCAGGAGATAGAGCACTGCATAGCACCCTTAGTTTGAGGATAGTGATCTGAAGTGCAATTTCTCCCATTCATGGCTGCACTGATCCTCCTTAGGTAAAAAATTCCACCTTTGACTTGATTTTTCCCAAATTTCCTTTTGTTTTTGCTTGCTGAAAGATCAATGATTGTTATCTCTCTGAAATCAATTTTTGTTTCCTTTGCTAGCCCTACTTTGGCCTTGATTGTTTAGTGTTTCTTAAGAAGAAGAAGAAAGGGAAGAAGAAGAAGAAGAAGCAAATCTAGCAGGTGGGAAAACCAAGCAACCATTGATTCGAATGCAACTTCTAATGAGAAACCGTCCAATAAGCTTCACAAACTTCGATATCCTTGCAAACTTTGTATGGGATCCCATATTCTTAAAAATTGTTCTGGTATTCCTTAGATCTTAGAAGAATGGTCTACTCGTTCACATCATCCTATGTCATCAACTTCTGGAGATCATGTTGGTGACACACCATCAACTAGTGGTAGTAAAGTTCATGGAAAGAAGGGTAAAGTTAAGTTTTCCTTTAGGTTATGTGAAGGGAATCACCACATTCACCTTTGTCCCTATCTGGATGAAGCAAAAAAAGTGTTGGATAGCCATCCTACTTCTCCGTAGCGACTTACATCTGGTTACAGGAGACTCTCCCTTAATCCTTCACTAGTTGATGAATTGACTGACCCAAATCAACTATCAGTCAAACCCACTCTCTCTGAATGTCAATCCCATGAGTCTATACTTGACCAATCACAGGTCAAGGAAATAGTTGACTTGATTTCACGTTCAGTTAATTGAACCTTTCCCGTAGAGAGTGAGTATGATACCACTCGGGTTCTTTTTGTTTCTTCATATTCCAATGAGCTTGGGGGAAACCCTCCTGTTCCATGAAGATAGTAGGAAAATACTCCCATTATCGTAACTCAAGGGGGTAATTCTTCCATTCTTACGGTACCCCGTCCAAATATTCTAGTCACTTCCTTTGATTGGAATGCAATCATAGGATGTCATCTTCCTTCCTATGTGACTTTCCACATTATAGTACAGGTTTGTAATATGATTGTACCTAGCACTATTATAGATGAAGGTGCATCTGTGAGTATCCTTTCCTCCACTTCTTGTCAAGTGCTCGGTTTGCCGCCACTTGTGCCTGTTACCCAGAATCTGTTGGATTTTGACAAAGTAACCAGTCAACCATTAGGGATCCTTCCTCAGTTGCCTATTACTTTCGGAGGAAAAATTGTTTAACACAATGTGATGGTAGTCCCAGGCCCTTTAGATTACAATTTACTTCTTTGGCGCGACTATGTTTATGAAATGGGAGCTATTGTTTCAACAATCTTTCGAGTGATGTGTTTCCCGCATGAAGGCAGAATTGTCACTATTAACCAACTTTCATTTCCCAGTCCAAATATGGCTTATAGTCAACCATCTTCCCTAAATGGTCCTTTTGTCCCCATGGTATATTCCCTGCCATGGGTCAATTATGTGGCAACCCGTTCCATGCCTACATCAACAGACGATCAATTCTGTGATGTTGTACATTATGAACTGGGGGCAGTGGAACTAGATCTCTCCTTCCATAGCATTTTTCTCCCATCTGATGAGAACCTCCTAGAAGTCATGACCTCTTATGGGTCATGATCAAGGAATATGAGGATAGTTCCTAGTCTTGTGTGAACCTCGTTTAGAAATGAAACCAAGGGTATGAGGATAGTTCCAGATCTTGTGTCAACCTCGTTAAAAAATGAAACCAAGGGTATGAGGATAGTTCCTTCTCTTGTGTCAACCTAGTTAAAAAATGAAACCAAGGGTATGAGGATAGTTCTTGGTCTTGTTTCAACCTCGTTAAAAAATGAAACCAACAGTATGAGGATAGTTTCTTGTCTTGTGTCAAACTCGTTGAAAAATGAAACAAGGGTATAAGCATAGTTCCTTATCTTGTGTCAAGCTCGTTAAAAAATAAAACAAGGAGTATGAGCAGAGTTCCTTGTCTTGTGTCAAACTCATTAAAAAATGAAACAAGGAATATGAGGATAGTTCTTTTATTGTGTCAACCTCATTAAAAAATGAAATAGGTCCCAGAGCATAGTTCCTTGTCTTGTGTCAAGCTCGTTAAAAAATGAAACAAGGAATCCGAGTAGAGTTCCTTGTCTTGTGCCAAGCTCATTAAAAAATGAAACAAGGTCCCCTAGAGCAAAGTTCCAATTCAAGTCTTTGATTAGATCTCGTAAAATCCCAGTCGAGACTTTCATTTGATCTCGTATATGAACCTTCATTCCATCCACCTCATGGCCACGAGTAGTCGACTTAGGTGAATGCAATGAAGCTTGGGGGGCATGCACCTAGAATCGAGTCATCATGATAGGGGCATGTAAACCAATCTCAAGCATAGTTTTTCTTCTTTCAAGATTGTGTAAAAATGAAATTGAATGCAAGCATAGTTTTTTGTTTCAAGCTTGCGTAAAAATGAAATTGAATCCAACCATAGTTTTTCATTTCAGGCTTGTGTAAACATGAAACTGAATCCAAGCATAGTTCCCTATGGTTCAAGCTCAAGCATAGTTTTTCATTTCAAGCTTGTGTAAACATGAAACTGAATCCAAGCATAGTTCCCTATGGTTTAACCCTCGTGATTGCCATTCTATCAGCCTCTTCCGTCAGATGAGCCTTGGTTTTTCTCCTTCCATCGTCACTATCGGCTTGGTTGATCATACGCTTTCACTTGGTTATTTTACCCTTTTTGAGGAAGAATTGAAATGAGTGGTCATATTAGCCAACCTCCTCACATAAATCAACATGTTTTGAGAAGTTCCAACATCACAGGAACCAGTCGCTATCCTAGACACCACTCATTCCTAAAAATGGAGTCTTCTTTAAGCTCTTTTCAGACTCTCGAAATATGAAAAGATTGCCAAGCACTTGTCCTTTTTAGCTCGTTAATGGATTGGAAACAACATCTAGTTAGTATAAGTTTAACCCTTTTCCAAACTGAGATAGATTACTTATGAAAAAGGAATACGTTGATCGAACATGGTCAATAGGTTCTCTCTTGTATTATTTTATGCTTTTTCGGACTTGAGAGACAATCTTATGAGAAAGAACTTGTGGAGTTTTCTTTTTGTCCCTTTTCAAACTCTATAAATATGAAAAGGACCGAGTTATCATTGTTGTTAAACTTGTTAAAACATCACATAGTGATGGATTAACCCAAAGGGTGGAATTATACAACAGGCATATTTTATCCTCCTCAAGCTTGATAAAAAATAAAGAGGTATTGGTATCCAATGACTGGGGAAAATTGGAAAAGGGGTAAACCACTTTATGGTAACATGTCACTCTTGAACATGACACTTTCACTTCATCACTGTGACTATTTAGGTTGGGTTATCTACTTGATGGTTATCATACCTATGGTCTTTCACACCATCCATTACTTTGGTTTTGGGTCAATGCTTCCAAGTCATTCAGTGTCGTTGATATGTTGAAGGGAAGTCATTCAGTAAAATTCATCCTTTGCAATACTCATAAACCTTTGTTTTCATGACTTCCATTCCTGAAACTTGTGTCGTTAGTCACATTCTGTCTCCAAAAATCATTACACTCATTTCATGTCATTAATGTGGGATACATCAAGGCCCTCCTGCGATGAGTCGCTTCTTGTCAACATCAGCACATTATCCAAGAGGTTGACTTAGAAACACCCTTTTCAGTACCTTGGGGGTTGCATATATCAATGGCAAGTTTCTCGCTTTCGACGTCAGGTTGACATCACTGGCCTTTGACCAAAAGACTTTGTATGGTGTTTGAATCAAAACACCTATTCACACCATGCAGAATGTACTATAGTACCTTGAGGATCATTATCATTATCGGTGATTTCTCTCACATTTGTTAACGGCTTACATCATTGGCTGGTAATAATATGATGTCTTCCCATGTTCAACTTCAGATCACATATTCACATGGTTAGACTTGTACTTGAGCAAATGATTGAATGAGATAGAAGACCCCGGATCTAGTTTCATCCATCCAGGATGCAATTTCAGGAAAGTACTAAATCATCTGTACGATGGATTTACACTGATGGTCATCCCATTATGGGTCTATATCTCTAGATGACTATCTATGTACATGTAATGAAAAGTTTATATGCTGAGCATGGGTATGCCTTCCATTAGCAATTCGTGAAAATTCCAAATTATCATGATATTATGTATTGTAATTGATGCTAGTCACTATCCACTTTGAAACCTCCTCATCACATCGTAAAGCATTTCATTTGACATTTTAATTTTTTCGACTTCATGCTTTAGAGGGAAGTTGTTATAGGTATTTTTGGGAACATCACTCCCAACATTCAGATTAGTACATTTGGGCTCATCAAACCCTAATTCAGTTGCTACATGCCCTAGTCAAGTCATCTCATTGAATGCCTTCTTCTATGAAAGTTTCCTGGCCTGAAGACCTCCTGAAATGTCTACCTGAGGGACCAGCACAACCTTGGTCAGGGGTAACTACATTGCAGTGTAGTTAGGCCCATGCAGGGGTGCATTTCAGTACACTTAGGTCCACTTTGACCTACGCTGGGTGAGAATGAGCGAAATTCACATTGGATCTTGGGAATATTCTCTGATTCTAGATCATTCTAAAAGGATGCCCAGCTCTTATCTCATCCTATAAGGCCGAATTTGGATAGGTTATGGATCAATTGACCTCCTATCCTCTCATCCCTTTCTCCATGGAAACCAACTCCAATTTTGGAAGGCCATTCAATACCCTCATTTATGACCAAACCACCATCATTTTCCTATAAATTGAGCACTCTTCTAAGTGATCAGGGGCTGGACTTTGAGAATTTGTAAGGAGATATTGTTGATGTGAGGTTTGAGATTGTAAGCTAGTATTGTTATGTTACCAGAGTGTTGTGCTTTTGATGTGATATTGGTTGGAACCCGAGCTGGAAGAGTGGCAATGGATCGGACTTCATGGTTGTAATTATTCTTTCTACTTAATAAAATTGTTTACACCTTTTCCCATATTCTTGTATTTATGTATTACGATTATATGTGTAAATGCTTTCAATTCCATTTTCTTATAGTAGATAGATCTCTTGCTTTGATCAGTTTTTGTCCTCTATTTATGATTGCAAGTACTTATCTAGCGGATTAAGTTTGAGAAGGAGCATCGGGAGCCAAACAAAGGAGACAAAGGGAAAGAAAAAGATAACAAGTAGGTCCCTTGTATTATTTATCTTCTATAGCAAAAGTTTAAGCACTTTAAATCTGTTGTTCTAGGTGTAGCTACCCACCTAGGGAAATTGTGTTTATTCGTAGATGCAAAATTCCACATATAGTTTGAAGACTATATTGGGGAACGATCATCATTCTTGGTAGTTTACCTTCATCCTAGTACACTCTAGTAGACTTTTCTTACTTCCATTGATCTTGTTTCAGACTTTTTGAAGTGCTTTTTGGCAAAAATTGTGCTTGAAAGCCCCTAGAATGGCCTCTCTAGCACCAGCACAATTTTGGTTAGGAGAAAGAGCACTACAAAGCACCCTTGTCTTGAGGACAGTGCTTTGAAGTGCACTGCCTCCCATTTAGGGCTGTGCTGATCCTCCTTAGGTAAAAAATTCCACCTTTGACTTGATTTTTCCCAAATTTCCTTCTGTTTTTTCTTTCTGAAAGATCAATGATTGTTATCTCTCTGAAATCAATTTGTGTGTCCTTTGCTATCCCTACTTTGGACTTGATTGTTTAGTGTTTCTTAAATGATTTCTTTATCACTATCAATTCATTGTCAAAGTTAGTCTATAGTCGATTAATCTTTGTTCAAAAGAAAGTGTCGTAAAAGTCTTCATTTCTTTCGAAACAGAACTGTTGTAAAGTTTTCGTTCTTGTAAAAAGATTGATTAATTATATGTGCATTAGTTTCCTTTTGTTCATCACAACATTAACAGAATTGAAAAGAAAAACTTTCATTGTGCATTGAAAGAGTTTGTGTGTGCTCATGGGAATAGTTTAGGTAAATTGCATTAGATGTGTTCTTTTTTCTTTGGTTACAAGAATTTGATTTCTCTATCCCTACTAGCTAAGGTTTTCATTATCAGAATTGAATGAAAAGAATGTTTCTCATGTTAGTTGCATTCTAGGAATTGCAAACATACATCACGTGGTGAACTGTGAAAGGCAAATTCTTAAGAAGATCAACTTAAAAGTCATCTCAATTAACCTAATGGAGCATTGTAACTTAGCACATAACATTTAGAGGTCTAGGCTAGAGACATGTTCTGACGTCATTAAACATAGAAACTACTGCTAACTTCTCTGTGATAAATTCTGAGTGTGATACCTCATTCCACGTATATAAGTATATCATAGCTCGTCCACATACCTTCGGGTATATAGGGCCATGTTGCAGTACATAAAGTATAAAGGAATGCTCTCACTGTGCGGTTTCACATTAGACATCGCTAACATGGATTGGGCCTCCACGTACTTTCGAGTATATATGGGAGGACAACACTAGGTTCCTATCTATCCTTAGGTAACCGAGTCCGCCACCTTGTACACTGTGATACACCGAACACAACATTCGGGGAGATTTCCTGCCCGTAATTCTCAGTTCGCTGGAAGGTATTCTACAGTTCACAGTTTCTTGGTAATCCTTCTACCTAGATTATCCCTCTTTTGTTTTGTTATATTATTTTGATTAAAATAAAATTAA
Source organism: Pinus tabuliformis (assembly GCA_031772625.1). Classification (NCBI taxonomy): domain Eukaryota; kingdom Viridiplantae; phylum Streptophyta; class Pinopsida; order Pinales; family Pinaceae; genus Pinus; species Pinus tabuliformis. The sequence continues at coordinate 537,982,289 of CM062807.1, read as the reverse complement.
TTGACCCCAGATAACATCCTCCATGCTCACTCCTTAGTTGATCTTAGGTTGAGACATATGGCATCAATTTCGAAGTCCACCGATCAAGGAATTCCTTTTGATGGGAATCTTAGTCCTTTTCCTCCTTTCAAAAATAATGGTGCTCCTTATATGGCTATGTTATCCCTTCTGAGATTTACCATTCGCTTGCCAGTATGGTTTTTTTCAACCTCCTTGGTTCAAAATGTCATGATTTCTCCGTAATCGAGTACTCCTCCAACTAGACAAAATCAACCTCTAGTTGATCCTAAAGTTGACCCTTTTCCTTCTTCCTCGGTTGTTTCTTCCTCCCCTTCTACCTCTTCTCCTGGTGAAAGTATTGGTACTAGTAAAGAAGTGGCTAAGAAGAAGAAGAAAGGGAAGAAGAAGAAGAAGAAGCAAATCCAGCAGGGGGCAACCAAGTAACCATTGCTTTGAATGAAACTTCTAATGAGAAACCATTCGATAAGCCTCACAAACTTCGATATCCTTGCAAAATTTTTATGGGAGACCATCTTCTTCAAAATTGTTCTGGTATTCCTCAGATCTTAGAAGAATGGTCTACTCATTCACATCATCCTGTGTCATCAACTTCTGGAGATCATGCTGGTGACACACCATCAACTAGTGGTAGTAAAGTTCATGGAAAGAAGGGTAAAGTTAAGTTTCCCTCTAGGTTATGTGAAGGGAATCACCCCATTCACCTTTGTTCGTATCTGGATGAAGCCAAAAAGGTGTTGGATAACCGTCCTACTTCTCTGCAGTGACTTCCATTTGGTTACAGGAGACTCTCCCTTAATCCTTCACTAGTTGATGAATTGACTGAGCCAAATCAACCGTCGGTCAAACCACTCTCTATGAATGTGAATCCCATGAGTCTATACCTGACCAATCACAGGTCGAGGAAACAGTTGACTCGATTTCACCTTCAGTTAATCCAACCTTTCCAATAGAGAGTGATATGATACCACTCAGGTCCTTTTCATTTCTTCAGATTCCAATGAGCTTGGCAACAATCCTCCTATTCCATCAAGATAGGAGGAAAATCCTCCCATTCTCGTGACTCAAGGGGGTAATTCTCCCATTCTTACAGTACCCCTTCCAAGTAGTCTAGTCACTTCCTTTGATTGGAATAGACTGGAAGGATGCCGTCTTCCTTCTTATGTGATTTTCCAAATTATAGTACAGGTTTGTAATATGATTGTAACTAGCACTATTATAGATGAAGGTGCATCTGTGCGTATCCTTTCCTCCACTTCTTGGCAAGATCTCGGTTCGCCGCAACTTGTGTCTGTTACTGATAATTTGTTGGATTTTGACAAAGGAACCAATAAACCATTAGGGATCCTTTCTTAGTTGCCTTTTACTTTGGGAGGAAAAATTGTTTATCTCAATGTGATGGTAGTCCCACGCTCTTTAGATTACAATTTACTTCTTGGGCACGACTATGTTTATGACATGGGAGCTATTGTTTCAACACTCTTTCAAGTGATGTGTTTCCTGCATGAAACTAGAATTTTCACCATTGACCAGCTTTCATTTCCTGGTCCCAATATGGCTTCCAGTCAACCATCTTCCCTAAATGGTCCTTTTGTCCCAATGTTATCTTCCTTGCCACGGGTCAATTATGTGGCAACCTGTTCCAAGCCTACATCAACAAACGATCAATTTCGTGATGTTGTACATTATGTACTGGGGGCATTGGAACCAGATCTCTCCTTGCAGAGCATTGTTCTCCCATCTGATGAGAACCTCTTTGAAGTCATGACCTCTTATGGGTCATGATCAAGGAATATGAAGATAGTTCCTAGTATTGTGTCAACCTCATTAAAAAATGAAACCAAAGGTATGAGGATAGTTCCTTGTCTTGTGTCAACCTCGTTAAAAAATGAAACCAAGGGTATGAGGATAATTCCTAGTCTTGTGTCAATCTCGTTAAAAAATGAAACCAAGGGTATGAGGATAGTTCCTTTTCATGTGTCAACCTGGTTAAAAAATGAAACAAGGGTATGAGCAAAGTTCCTTGTCTAGTGCCAAGCTCATTATAAAATGAAACAAGGAGTATGAGCAGATTTCCTTGTCTTGTATCAAGCTCATTAAAAAATGAAACAAGGAATATGAGGATAGTTCTTTTACTGTGTCAACCTCATTAAAAAATGAAACAGGTCCTAGAGCATAGTTCCTTGTCTTGTGTCAAGCTCGTTAAAAAATGAAACAAGGAATCCGAGCAGAGTTCCTTGTCTTGTGCCAAGCTCATTAAAAAAGGAAACAAGGTCCCCTGTAGAAAAGTTCCAATTCAAGTCCTTGATTAGATATCGTAAAATTCCAGTCGAGTCTTTCACTTGATCTCATATATGAACCTTCATTCCATCCACTTCATAGCCACAAGTAGTCTAGTTAAGTGAATGCAATGAAGCTTGGGGGGTATGCACCTAGAATCGAGTCATCACGCTGGGGGCATGTAAACCAATCTCAAGAATAGTTTTTTCTTCTTTCAAACTTGTGTAAAAATGAAGCTAAATGCAAGCATAGTTTTTTGTCTCAAGCTTGTGTAAAAATGAAACTGAATGCAAGCATAGTTTTTCATTTCAAGCTTGTGTAAACATGAAACTAAATCCAAGCGTAGTTCCCTATGGTTCAAGCTTGTGTAAAAATGAATCCATCTCCATTTTAACCCTCGTGATTGCAATTCTATCAACCTCTTCCATCAAATGAACCTAGGTTTTTCTCCTTCCATCTTCACTATCTACTTGGCAGATCATATGCTTTAACTTGGTTGTTTCACCCTTTTTGAGGAACAATTGCAATGAGTGGTCTTATTAGCCAACCTCTTCACATAAATCAACATGTTTTGAGAAGTTCCACATCACTAGAACCAGTCACTATCCTAGACACCACTCGTTCCTCAAAATGGATTCCTCTTTAAGCTCTTTTCAGACTCTCGAAATATGAAAAGATTGTCGAGCGCTTGTCCTTTTCAACTCGTTAATGGATTGAAAATGACATCTACTCAGTATAAGTTTAACCCTTTCCTATACTGAGATAGAATACTTACGAAAAAGGAATACGTTGATCGAACATGGTCAATAAGTTCTCTCTTGTATTATTTTATGCTTTTTCAAACTTGAGAGACAAACTTACGAAAAAGAACTTGTGGAGTTTTCTTTTTGTCCCTTTTCAAACTCTCTAAATATGAAAAGGACTGAGTTATCATTGTCATTAAACTCATTAAAAAATCAAATAGAGATAAACTTGTCCATCATGGCAAGACCAAGTTTCACCTTCGCTAGACTCATTAAAACATCACATAGTGATGGATTCACCTTAACGGTGGAATTATACAACAATCATATGTTATCCTCCTAAAGCTTGATAAAAAATAAAGAGGTACTGGTCAGCAATGACTAGAGAAAATGGAAAAGGGGGAAACCACTTTATGGTAGCAGGTCGCTCTTCAACATGACACTATACCTATGGTATTTCACACCATCCATTACTTTGGTTTTGGGTCAATGTTGACAATTCATTCAGTGTCGCCGATATGTTCAAGAGAAGTCATTGAGTAAAATTCATCCTTTGCAATACTCATAAACCTTCATTTTCATGACCTCCATTCCTAAACCTTGTGTCGTCAGTCACATTCCATCTCCAAAAATCATTACACTCATTTCGTGTCATTGATGTGGGATACATCAAGGCCCTCCTGCGATGAGTCGCTTCTTGTCGACATCAGCACATTATCCAAGAGGTTGACTTAGAAACACCCTTTTCAGTACCTTGGGGCTTGCATACATCAATGGAAAGTTTCTCGCTTCCAGCGATAGCTTGACATCACTGGCCTTCGACCGAAAGACTTTGTATGGTGTTCGACATCAAAACATCTATTCACACCATGCAGAATGTATTGCGGTATCTTGAGGATCATTAACATTATCGGTGATTTCTCTCGCATCTGCTAATGGCTTACATCATTGGCTGGTAATCAGATGGTGTCTTCCCATGTTTGACTTCAAATCACATATTCACATGATTAGACTTGTACTTGAGTGAATTATTTAACGAGATAGAAGACCTCGGAACTAGTTTCATCCATCTGGGATGTGATTTCAGGAAAGTACTAAATCGTTTGTACGATGGATTTACACTGATGGTCATCCCATTATGGGTCTATATCTATAGACGAATATCTATGTAGATGTAATGAAAAGTTTATATGTTGAGTGTAGGTATGCCTTCCCTCAAAAATTCATGAAAAATCCAAAATATCATGATATTATGTATTGTAATTGATGCAGGTAACCATCCACTTCGGAACCTCCTCATCACATCGTAAAGCATTCCATTCGACATTATCATTTTTTCAACTTCATGCTTTAGGGAGAAACTGTTACAGGTGATTTTGGGCACATCACTCCCAACATTCAAATCAATACATTTGGGCTCATCAAACCCTAATTCAGTTGCTACATGCCCTAGACAAGTCATCTCATTGAATGCCTTCTTCTATGAAAGTTTCTTGGCCTGAAGACCTCCTGAAATGTCTACTTGAGGGACCAGCGTAGCCTTGGTCAGGGGTAACTGTGTTGCAGTTTAGTTAGGCCCATGCAGGGGTGCATTTCAATGCACTTAGGTCTACTTTGACTGCACTGGGTGAGAATGAGCAAAATTCACATTGGATCTTGGGAATATTCTCTGATTCTAGATCATTCTAGAAGGATGCCTAGCTCTTGTCTCATCCTATAAGGTCAAATTTGGATAGGCTATGGATCAATTGACCTCCTATCCTCTCATCCCTTGCTCCATGCAAACTAACTCCAATTTTGGAAGGCCATTCAATACCCTCATTTATGACCAAACCACCATCATTTTCCTATAAATTAAGCACTCATCTAAGTGATCAGGAGCTAGACTTTGAGAATTTGTAAGGAGATATTGTTGGTGTGAGGTTTGAGATTGTAAGCTAGTATTGTTATGTTACCAGAGTGTTGTGCTTTTGATGTGATTTTGGTTGGAACCCAAGTTGGAAGAGTGACAATGGATCGGACTTCATGGTTCTAATTCTTCGTTCTACTTAATAAAGTTTTTTACACCTTTTCCCATATTCTTGTCTTTATGTATGATGATTATATGTGTAAATGCTTTCAATTCCATTTTCTTATAGTATATAGATCTCTTGCTTTGATCAGTTTTTGTCCTTTGTTTATGATTGCAGGTACTTGTCAAGTGGATTAAGTTCGAGAAGGAGCGACAAGAGCCAATCAAAGGAGACAAAGGGAAAGCTAAAGATGAAAAGTAGGTCCCTTGTCTTATTTATCTTCTATAGAAAAAGGTTAAGCGCTTTAAATCTGTTGTTCTAGGTGTTGCTACCCACCTAAGGAAATTGTGTTTATCCATAGATGGAAAATTCCACATAACAAATTGGTGACTCCATTGGGGACCAAACCTAGAATCTCATATTTTCCTTTATTTCCCTAAATAAATGCCAAATAATGCCTCTTTTCATTTGCTAATTCATTTTTCCATTTTTATTAGCCATAAACAAACCAAAAGTGACACCCACTAGGATGTTTTTCTTGACATACAACTTGAAATATGTGTCACATGACCTTGGTCTTATTTTACCTTTATTAACTTTATTACATGAACTTTAACCCGAGGTTGTTACGAGTTGGGGGGGTAAGTCTGGGTTGTAGGAGGGGAGATCTTATTACTGTTAAGGAATTTCACACATTTCATTACATTCCACACATAAATCCACCTTTGATCGACCCTCTCAACCCGATTCTAGTGCAACCGAGAGCTTATGGTAGTAATCCCTTTACCTTGTTTGCTTATAACATGTCTGGTGAAAGTGATTCTTCTTTTGTGGGGGAGATGGGTCCCTCTTTACTCTCTGCATTGGAAATATATACCTCCATATCATATTTACCAACACTTTGAAAAGATGCATACCTTGTATTACGCCTCTCACTTCTTATTGGGACATTCCTTTAGCAACATTTATGACCCTGCCAAGTTTTTCGAGTATGTCCATGCTTGTGACTTCATTTGCATTTGTGATGGGGTTAATCCCTAGTTTATCTATGTGAGCTAGGATATTCATTCCTAGCTCATATCAACCCACAATACCTAGCTTGGGCATTTATACTTTTGGAACATGTTGGGAGGGTCATCTGCTAACACTTTTAGCCATGCTGGGGGTAACTATGTTTTTGACAGTAATTATCCCCCTAGGAATAGTTCTATTTTTAGATGGTTTCCTTACTTCGGAGGTTCATTTTCCATTGGGGGTGCTAGTATACATGAGGGAACTCACCCTATTAGTACCACTATCCTTATGGTCTCTTATGCTTACAATGATGATTTTAGACAAAGAGTTTTCCTCTATTGCTGGGTACAACCTAATATGAAATCATGATTTTGGAGATCATTCGTTCTCTGAGGGAACTTACCTTAGGGGGAAAATCGTTAGACTATAACTATAGCCCCAGGATATCAGTACACATGGATGAACTATAACCTTGGTTCACACTTTCTGTTTTTAACTATGGTATGGTGGGACCATATGGTCTGTCAAGGGGTTACTTCCCTTATGTTTCATTCATTTAAAAACAAAGTCCTTTTTTTGACACCTCTTGATTTACTAGATTTGGATAAGATGAAAAATTCTGTCATAATCCTAGGTGGTCACCTATGTGAGCCAAGTTATCATCTGATATTCCTAACCTTGACGGAAAGTTGAGGGAGATTCCTTCTATTCACATCACCACCTACCATCTATGGTGTTCATCTAACTCTTTGGTGGATGATTCCACACGATTGAGACTGTTCCAAAGAACCTTAACTCGAGATGCCAAAAAATGGTATTTTGAACTCGATTGAGCATCCTATAGTGACTTTGCTTCCTTGTCTCATACTTTCTTGAACCACTTCTATTTACCCACTAGATAAGGTCTTGGGGTTGACTATTAGCTTGAGGGGATCAAAACTAGGTTTAGAGTTAGTTGTGCTAACCAACAAAATTGTTTATCACCAGCCCTTCTGGAAACAATTTGCTTGCGTAGACCGTAGTATCACCTGAGGTGATATTGCAGGATGCTGGAACCAGGTTTCTACATCCAGAAGGGTTATGGAATGTGGATATTGACTTATTTTGACTCACATACAAATTTATTATTGTGCTTCGTGATCTTACTTAATATTACACCAAACCTAATCTATTCATACAAAAAGACTACTTCGCAGATCTGAAACTCTATCTATTGTGCATAAATCAATGAACCTTAACTGTAATTAACTGTAACAACATTCATATTTAATTCTGATCTTATCTTCTACTACACAACACAAAATTAAATAGTAATTGCATGAACTAAAGTATAGAATGTAAGTACACAGGTCTGCCTTCAAAATATTCTTTATTATCTTCAGATCTTCACAATTAAAATCATTTTTACCCAACGCACACAACTGCAGGGGCCTATGCACACAACTGCAAACTTACCAAGGTCTCCTAGCACACAGCTGTAGGAACCTTCCCCTTTGCTCTAACACAAAAAGATATAGCAATTACAGACTCAAAACATCATCATTTATCGATTAATAATTCATTGATCCATTGCCTTTGACTTACTAAGACAATCATTTATATATCTTTTTCTCTTACAATACCATGGTCCACAAACCATGGGAGGGCCTAAAAACATACAAATTGATCCCATCCTTTTACAAAATAAGCGGCTTTGACCCACTCTAAAGCCCCTATGACTCCTAAAACACTGCGTGAATTTCACTCCTCTCCTTAAAATGTGGGCTCTTTACAAAACATTGACCTATGGGGACCCTACCCAATAGGCCCCCAACACAAAGATGTGATTCTTCTCGAGTCACTCAGCTGGTATGTCCTGAATCTTCACTTTGAGACTATTGTATGCATCCTTCAAAGGCTGAAGTGTCTCTGCGCACTGTGTGGTGGCCTGTCATACTTCCTCTACTAATTTCTCTATTGTTGACCTTGTTGTCGCTAGACTGATGGTTCTTTGCATCTTCCTGATGATCTTCAACTTGATGTCCATTGACTTTGATAGATAAATGGCTTGATCGGCCCATGGCTGCATCCACAGTGAAATGATCTTCTCCTTTCACCGCAACTCATCAATCTGTCCCTGCAAAACTTTCCCTCCTAGAGATGGGAAAACTGTTGTGCAAGTGCTAGGGTCACCATCATCACTTTGATTTCATCAAACTATTGCTTCTTGTCATGGATCTCTTCCTTTATCTTTTGTACATGTGGGATCTCCTACAACGAGGCCCATATCTCCATAGTGTCTTCGAAGATCCGACTACCATCCTTGATTGTAGTAGCTATATTTTCCATAACAACCTTGATATATGCTTTGCGCTACTCCTTAAACTCTTGTTGGCTTAAGGGGCTCAAACCCAGGTTCTAGTTTAGCTGCACTAACCAACAAAACCCTTTATAATCATCCCTTTCGACAATGATCTGCTCGAGCAAACCACAGTCTCACCTGAGGCAATATTGGGGGATGCTGGAACTAGGTTTTCACATCCAGAAGGATTATGGAATGTGGATCTTGACTTATTTTGACTCACCTATAGATCCATTACTACACTACGTGATCTTATCTAATATTACACATTCCAATCAATTCATACGAAAAGACTACTTCCCATATTTGAAACTCTACCTACTCTACATAAATCATTGAACCTTAACTGTAATTAACTGTAATAGCATTCATATATTAATTTTGATCTTATCTTCTACTGCGCAACCCAAAATTAAACAATAATTGCGAAAATTAAAGTACAGAATGTAAGTACATAGTTCTGCCTTCAAAATCTTCCTTATTATGTTTAGATCTTTACAATTACAATTATTCTTACATTAAACACACAACTGCAGGGGTTTATGCATAGCTGAAGAGTTACAAAGATTTCGGCACACACAGCTGCAAGAGCCTGCCCCTTCACTCTAACGCAGAAATATATGGCAATTATAGACTCAAAACGTCATTATTCATCGATTGATAATTCATTGATCCATTTCCTTTGCTTACTAAGAAAATCCTTTATATATCTTTTTTGCTTACAATAACATGGTCTGCAAACCATGGGTGAAGCTCAAAACATACAAATTGATCCCATCCTTTTATAAAATAAGGGGCTTTGTCCCACCCTAAAGCTCCTATGACTCCTAAAACACTGTGTGAATCATGCTCTACTCCTCAGAATGCAAGCTCTTTACAAAACTTTGACCTAGGGGGACCCTACCCAACACTGACCTTTTGCCGAAATTCAAAAAATGTAATGCTACTCATATCTTTTAGCATATTCACAAGTGGAACAAACGCAAGAGGTTAGTATGAACTAGGCTTCTTGATGTTGTTCTTAGAGATTAGTTCACTGTATCCATTTTTCTTCCTTTAGCCAAGGATGTTGTTATGATTGGGGTGGAAACTAAGGAGTGGGTGAGCTTACATACTGAACACCTTGATCTAATTTTCTCTTAGTTTAAAATTTTATGTGATATCATTCCCAACACTCCTTGACCTTCTACATATTCTCAATGATCCAAGTTGGGAATGCACTTTGATGGTGTTATTAGTTCTATTTATTTTGATACTGTGAGAAAAGTAGATGCTTGGATAGGGAAAATGATTGTCATGTTTCAAGCCTAAGCAACTTCATCTTATTATCAACAAACACTTTCTTTTGAGAAATCTGCAAAGGTTCTCATGGTGAAGTTCACAACACCTAAGAATCCTTAGCAACCTGGTGGTAAGAAGAAAAAGAATAATTAAAAGAATAAACTTTCTAAGGAGAATAACCAAAACCAACCTAATTAGGGTGGGGGCAAAAATGAGTGTTGTTGCAAGATTATGTTTCATTATAATATTTGTTAGGGATGCTATCACCAAAAAATTGATCATCTAGCCTAATTTACTAGATGGATCGAAGTACACCGTATAAAGCCAATTTTACCATAGTAAAATTGCTTTCACTATGAGAAATTACCTAATAAACCAACTTTATTAAGTAATTTATAGTTAAACCCATGAAGAATAATTAAATAAATCACTATTTATTTGATTTTCTTCGAGGAATAATTAATTAAACCATTGTTTTATTATTATTCCTTGTTAAATTTGACTAAATCCCTTAGGAATAATTAAATAAATCCTTATTTTCTTATTGTTCCTTAACTAATTCATTGAGATAATAAATAAATCATTTATTTATTTATTATTTCTAAATAAAATTTTAAATACTTTTTCCCTCCTAAACAAATATAATAAAATATTCTGGGTGGTAATTCCAAGAATGGGATTAATAATATTTTATTATTGCTCATTATTCGAGGATAACTCAATATTTTGTTATAAATAGGAGGGTTCTCCATTCATTATTCACTTTTGATTATTTTCATTTTTGCACTCACTGTTGTAACTCTAGTTATTTTCATTGTCACACACCATATTTTTGTTGGGTTTATGCATTATAGAGGAGAGAGACTCTACAGAAGCTAAAGACATTTGAGGATAGCGAATAACCCATCCCATAGAGGGGGACTGGTAACATATATTTGTTCCCTTCACCTGTGTTATAATAAAATCATTCTTTACATATTTGGTTTCCATTGGATGTTTTGGGGTTATTACTCTTTATTTCATTGTTTAACTATGATTGCACGATTGATAAGAATTTTGGAAGGTTTTGTTTCTATCAATAGTTGTAGATCTACAATGTTTAGCAGTCATTTATATTGTTGAGGTCATTTGTCATCCACAATCTTAAGTGGGTTCTTTTCGTACATCATTGAGAAGAAAACACTACAAGAAATTGGCGATTCCGCTGGGTTTTATACTTCAGATCCAAAAACTTGGGTGACCTTTGGTTTTCAGCTTAGGATTTTTTTTTTTTTTCAATTATATTAATGTTTCCTAGTGTTTTAACCCTAGATCTGATAAGTTTCTGACTTCTGTAAGCTTTCTGGTCGTTTCCGCAGGTCATAGGAACCAGCGGCAACAAAGGCAACACTTTTTTTATGAATTTTCTAGACCAGAAGTCTCAGAGCAGAAATCACAGTTTTCAGCCCAAAAGGTGTGATCTGAGCTCCATAATGAAACTTTCTACCCAAAAAGTGTGATTTCATCAAAAAACAGGTCAGAACCTGCGATTTTTGGGTTTTACGGTTTTTCTCAGATCTATTTTTGTTTTTTGCTAAGAGTTGTCTACTAGGTGTCTGACCTCTGTCTCATTCTACTTAGGCCTTGATCCATTCTTTTTCACTCGTTGAAGTTGAATTTATCCTCTATAAGGGCTTCTAGTACACTTCTGCCTTTCTAGGAGGAGTTTAGCTGAGTGAGAAGTCTAAGTTTCTGCAACACTTTCAGCAACATTTTCCAGATCTGTAACCTTTTGTTTTAGATCTGATAAGATAGGTTGGTACCATCCATAGTTTCACATTCAAACTTGTTTTTTAATTCCCTTAGGGTCCCATCGGTTGCCCTAGCTATTTCACTCATCTCCCTATCTTTTTGCAATGATCTTCCCCTCTAGTTGTTTGTTGTTGCTGCACCACTTTCGAGCAACTTAGAGTCACTTGATGCCAATCACACCGACATTCAAATCTCTTGACTGTTTTAGTTTATTTTCCATCTGTTTAGCCTAGTAGTATAGTGTTTGCAAACACAGTTTGGGTGGGGTTTATTTAATAGTTTTTCTATTTATTTTCTATTATTTATTTCAGTTTATTTGTAGCAAGCGTTTTTCTTTTTTACAAACATGATCTCGGCTTAATCAATTAATACACATGCACACACAAGCACACCTTAAGCGAAGGGCACTTGGTTTACACCGCCAAGCCAAGACTTAAAATAATAATTTTTTCTCACCGCATCAAAGATAGAAGATATATTGTTGATCTCCCTTCACCATTTCCGTGTTCCCTGTGTTTTTACATCATTGTGCCACCAAGGCGTGTGTCACAAAAACTATTAGGCCTTCACCCCCAGTTTTCGCTTTACTCCTCCCCATCAGGTTCGAGTTTAGAGCCCTCTAAGTCCCCATCTTGACTCTTCTCTTGATTCCTCATCTGATTCTGAGCCTCCTTCACCACATATCATCACCATGTCTAGACCCACATCTGGTGAAGGACCCTAATCTAGTGGCGGATCTGGTAATATACCAGTGGTCACATCAAGCAGAATAGTCTTAGGAACCGTTCCAGTAGACCCCATGCTCCCTTTTATGGATGGGTTAAGTCTACCGAATCTTAACCAGTTGATAAACGATCCCATAAACCACGATGCTGGTCAGACCTATATGCCGACTAAGCTTCCCTCAGACATCCCAAAGTTTGAGGGTATTGTTGGAGAGGATCCTACCAACCATGTCCAATCCTTCCACATGTGGTGTTCTTCCAACTCCATAATCGATGACTCCATTCGTCTTCTTCTCTTCCAATGCATGCTCACTGGAGACGCTGCAAAATGGCATGTAGACTATCCCTCTGCCTCTTATTCTGTTTTCAAAATGCTTGCTAAAGCATTCTTATCATATTTCTAGTCACCTCTCTAATATGATGCTGGTACTGAGATTTTGACCACATTTCGTTAATCCTCTGCTACTTGCCTTTCTGACCATGTTCAAGAGTGGCATTGAAGGAGGAGCACATGTCGTGCCTTGCCTTTCGAAGACCGTGTTTATCTAGATTGGTTTCTCAAGAGACTTTTATCCCCCATCGGGAAAGATGTCACATCCCATTTTCCTCAAACCGAGGAAGAAGCTCTCTAGACCGCTTTGAGATATGATCTAATTTATGCTCAATCAGGTTATGTCTATACCATTATTCCAGAACTCCCTCATCCTTGTAGTGCTAATGCACCACAGGCATCTCGCGCTATCGACGGTATCATTGGATCCATTTCACACTCTTCGCCATATTCTTAGTAGAGTTATGGCTACCCGCAGGGGAGCACCAGTTCCTCAAACATTTATGCCCCTCTGCTAGCAACATGTTTCCAGGGCCCCAACCCATCTACCAAACTATTTCTCCTTCTTATGCATAGCCTGGTGCTCCAGGCCCTTAAGCATTAGCGTCACAACATCCCATGCATCCTCAGCCCCAGCAGCCACCATCCCCTCAGGGTCAAGTGTTTGCACAACAGAGTGATACCAATTCCCAAAATTCAAAGAAAAATAATAAAAGGAAGGGTAACCAGGGTAACCAAGGTAACTAGCCTAGTGAACCCCAGGGGAACTAACCTAACACCAACAACCAGCAACAGGAGGCCAGCCGAAGCAGAACAAGGTTATTCATATGAACAAGCCTTGTGCATGTTGTGGTATACATGGCCACTATACACATCAGTGTCCTCTTTTGCCCTAGATGCGCCAAATGTGGGAAGCTCAAGTAGCTTCTCGAGGCCAACAATCGCCTCAGAATCCTGTGCCATTTCAACCAGCCATGCTCACAAATCCTTTCCCTCAGCAAGGATTTGTTGCTGCTCAACACCATCTAGGTCAAGCAATCCATTCTCCCCAACCTTCTGGTCCCGGTCACTACCAAATCCTCATGATGGATTCTGACGAGGTCAATACCTCCAATCAATAGCCAGCTCCTCAGCACTCTATTGTTACCATCTCTGTCGAGACATCCAGGTCCACCCACCATGGAAAATTTTAGGGGCTAATATTCGCAAGTGGGTTAATTTTGCATGTTTTTTCCAAAAAAAGATTCGCCAATTTCCATATTTTTCTAAAAATAATTTGCCCAAATCTTATAGTATAATTTTTTTTTACCTCAAAAATTACCAAAATTGTATAAAGGATATATATATAAAATTATTATAAATTTATATTCTTTTACGAAGATATCAACAATCATTTTATAATTTTGAATTTGGGGACTAGTAAGATTCGCCAAGGTTTCTTAACTTTATGACAAATTTTCATGCTTAAAATTTTCCCTACCACCCACCCGGGACCTTCTTCATTTGTGGGTGCCTCTCCTATGTTCCCACGAGGAACTGTTCCTCGAGGTCTCGACCATCCAGGAGCTATTCCGTTGGGACATTACCCTGCAGGCCAGATACCTTTATTATTCCCCCCTATGGGAGTATTTTATGTCCCTGTCATGGCTTCGATGGTCCTTCCTAATTTGACTTTGGGGATCCTAGTATGGTACATTGATCCCCCAGCAAGAACTATGCTTGGTTAGCTATGACCATGTCATGCTTTGACTTCGGTTTAACCGGTCACTATGACCCCTCTCACTGCTCCAGTTCCATCGCAACCTCAACAGGAACCCACTTCTATTGCAACAACATCCAGATAGGGGGGCAAAGCCAAGAGGAACAAACCTAAGGACAAGGATCCCCAAGCTTCTCCAGCCACCAAAGCTCCAAAGCCGTCACATCTGTGCACATTTTGTGAAGTCGTTGGGCATTCGACCAATAATTGTCCTGAACGTCCTCGACTCAAACCTTTGGTTCATAAAGCATTCCCTAAGTCAAATATCCTAGAATTCCATGTTGACATATTGGTCCCACCTAAGAAACTCAAAACACTTCGCACAAACCACCCTTGTTCCCTTTGTGATCTTCATGGTCACTATTCCCATTGTTGCCCTCTTCTAGATGAGTTTCGTGATTGTCTTGGGGCGATTCATGAATACGAGGCCACTCGTAGTAGAGCCGCTACTCCTCTACCTATGGATTTTGGTACCACCAGTCAACCAGAACAGGGAAACTCTAGCACCTCTATTGTGATCCCCTCCCCCGACATCGAGATGACGGACACCACAAGCCCCATTCTTTACCTTTCATCATCCTTGAGTTCCTCGTCGGCAAACCTTCCGGAGGTTGCTGCACGCATTTCTATTGAACCTTTTTCGAAGGCCACCTCCTTCTTAATGCTCCCAATGTGCTTTACCTCCAGAAATGTTTCTCGCAACACATCCCTTTGATTTGCGTGTCTTTATTTCTAACATAATGTTAGGTAGATTTCATCCTCTCATCCGTTGTCTTTTTCACCTTTTAGATGGATCCATCATCCACACCGTATATCACCATGCCGATGGTGCGAGTTGCTTCTCCTAGAATCTAGCCTCACTAGCCTGGGCCGTTTTTACCCCCTTGCATATGTTAGTCCTGTCCAACGGTGTGTGCATTGGATCTGCCACCAATAATCAGGCCAAATATGATGCAGTGATAAGTTTGTTAGTCAACGCCCTTGATCATTGCATCCTTCATCTTCATGTTCATTTAGATTCCCTGCAACTTGTCATGCAATTGAATGGTGTGTATCATGTGCATAACCAAGTCCTATTTAGAAAATATCTACGAGTGAAGCTACTAGTACGTGAATTTGAAACCATTACATTCTGTCATGTGCCTAGAGCCCACAATCAATATGTAGATACCATCGCAAACAATATCCTAGATTGGCATTTATCACATGTATACCATAGAAGATAACCACACAAATTTTGAACCATCATCGTCATACATAATGCATAATCATATTATGTATCATAAAAGTGTTTGGAGCCCTTAGCTCTAAATACATCCAGTATGCCCATAGCATACTGGGGGGGCACATAGGCCCCTACATCTCCTTTGGAGGATCACGTGCCAAGTTGGGTCGAGATGCTTGAATCCCTTTTTCGAGCACTCGGAACACAATGGCACTCCATAAACTCCTCCTACTAGGGGGCATCATTCCCACCTTTCATACCAGATCAGTATCCCATGCTTGTGGACATGATGGTTTTCCCCTAGCCATCTTCTCAATTAAGTCTCAGCCTAGATCCCATCGAATCGAGGTATGGTCAATTATCCTCCCATTCCTTGGGTATTTTTTCCTACCGTCCTCCTCAGCGAGCCATATGCCCATCACATATCATAGATGTTTGATACCATACCTTCAAATATTCTACTCTATGTCCACATAGTCCCCATGTTTGACTTAGTGGGTGAGGATGATTCTAGACCTCCTCTAGTAGTTCATTCTCATTTTCCTCTTCCCTTAATTCCTCACCAGGAACCATTGTTCCAAGAAGCATTTAGGCCATCCTTAGACAAGTAAGGCCACTTGCCTGAAAGTTGTAGATCCTGATTCTGATGGTCAGTTTGTCTTCTATCAGCCATTGTGACTAGATCGTAGCTCAGTTTCATAAACCACCAGAACCATTGGAAAGTTCTCACCGAGCTCTAAAATGAGCCTTCTTCAGTTTTAGATGATTTGACACTTCACCAGGACACCATTTTTGCAATAAAGTCACTTCTTTACCCATTCAAAATTGACTTTCATCATAAAGCGACACTTGCACTTTGAGGTCCACCTCCTTTAAATACTTGTTGTACCATATGTCGATTGTCATCGCAAGTAACCATCATTTACTCATGTTTTCATGGTCCCCATCAGGCCTAGTCTATGTGGCAACATCATCGAGTCACCCTTGTTTAGAGCATCCATTTTGAGTCACCCTTGCATCCTTGGAGTTTGTTTCATATCCCATTCTATCATGTCACAGTATTCCATCCATATTATCATACAATTCATCCTTTGCTTCTCATTTTGGCCTCCAGTCATATTGTCCCCATCCCCTCCAGAGTTGAGTCAGTCGCTATTAGGTCAACCATGCACTTTATGCTCTGACACAGGTAATCATCTCTTTGTCCCTCAATCCCACTTTTTCCCCATTATCCCTGGTGTCAGTCCATCAGTCACATTACTATGTTCCCTCATGCTTTAGGTGAGGATCCTAATTGCCTCATCCATCCCGAGCCTTATTCTGTCGACATCAGCTCATTTATTCCAGAAGAACAACCTAGAGGGAGGAGTATCTTGGTTCCATCTTCCATTCTTGTTCAACACCTTGGATCGAGCAAATAGTCCCATTATTTCCCTTTGATTTCGTCGTTTCATGTTCATGATCCATACACTTGATGGTCTAGTGATGCAATAGATTATACCAGTGATTCCTGGGTATGTGTGAGATGTTTCGAACCTCATGAGGGGGTGGCCTTCAGGTAGCCCCCCACATGCTCGGATGCATGCCTACTATGCTACAGCCTCATATGTAGTTCCACAGAGTTTATGGGTTCAGTTCCTACTGATAACAGTGTTCATCACATACACGTCTCCTCCAGATGATCCACTCAGTTTTGCAAAGTCCTCCCTTGTTCAACAGGTCTTCTTTGATTGTTCTACCCTCCCTCCCACCCATTTTTTGAGGGAAGGGAATTTGTATCTCATGTACTCATATATTATTATATTCAGTCCTAGCTCATGTTTTTACCAGGTGCATTATGTATATGGGACACATTGTATTATTTTCTGGCTCTATTATGCCAGCGTGTCATGTACCATTCAGCATGTACTTTATTTCTCAGTTTCATATTTCTGGGCGAACCATGATTTTTGTACTAAGTTATCTTGGTGGGTATGGGTATGCCTCCCCCACCTCATTGAGGTCTGGTACCACAACAAAAAAGGAGACTTGCATTAGTCTCGCCCCCTCTGTCACTATCCTCTCTTAGCTTCAGCTTCATTGGTCTCTCTCTCTCTCCTTGACTCCCCTATGTTGTCTAAGTGATTGTGTCTTTACAACGTACTTCGGTCATACATTTTTCTCCTAACACTCGTACGTTGGGGAGAAATTTGTTATCACCAAAAAATTGATCATCTAGCCTAATTTACTAGATGGATCGAAGTACACCATGTAAATCCAATTTTACCATAGTAAAATTGCTTTCACTGTGAGAAATTACCTAATAAACCACCTTTATTAAGTAATTTATAGTTAAACCCATGAAGAATAATTAAATAAATCACTATTTATTTGATTTTATTCTAGGAATAATTAATTAAACCATTGTTTTATTATTATTCCTTGTTAAATTTGACCCAATCATGAAAAATAAATATATATATCATTATTTATCTTATTTTTATCTAATAATAAGTAATTAATCACTAATTAATTATTATTATTTGTTAAATTTGACTCAATACCTTAGGAATAATTAAATAAATCCTTATTTGTTTATTATTCCTTAACTAAATCATTGAGATAATAAATAAATCATTTATTTATTTATTATTTCTAAATAAAAGTTTAAATACTTTTTCCCTCCTAAACAAATATAATAAAATATTCCAGGTGGTAATTCCAAGAATGGGATCAATAATATTTTATTATTGCTCATTATTCGAGGATAACTCAATATTTTGTTATAAATAGGAGGGTTTTCCATTCATTATTCACTTTTGATTATTTTCATTGTTGCACTCACTATTGTAACTTTGGTTATTTTCATTGTCGCACACCATATTTTTGTTGGGTTTATGCATTATAGAGGAGAGAGACTCTACAAAAGCTGAAGACGTTTGAGGATAGACAAGAACCCATTCCGTAGAGGGGGATTGGTAACATATATTTGTTCCCTTCACAGGTGTTATAATAAAATCATTCTTTACATATTTGGTTTCCATTGGATGTTTTGGGGTTATTACTCTTTATTTCACTATTTAACTATGATTGTAACATATATCAAAATTTTGGCAGGGTTTGTTTCTATCAATAGCTACATATCTAAAATGTTTAGCAGTCATTTCTATTGTTGAGATCATTTGTCATTCATGATCTTAAGTGGGTTATTTTCGTACATCACTGAGAAGAAAACACTACAACAAGGGAGAACACTTAAATCATGAGTTCCCTCATATGAATGATGTCCATTGCCTCGTGTCATTGGAAGCCACCAATTAGCCAACAATTTTAAGTCATTCATTTCCTTCCCAACCAAAATAGAAAATGGTTGTTCAAGCTCCTCAACCTTTGCCTAGGGGAAATGGGGGGGAACCTCATTATCCCACTAGAAACAATGCACATATTTACATGATGAATGACCAAGTTAACTTGTATACGAGAGTGAAATCCTATAAACCTCTTGAGATACATTTTGTTGCTAAGAACTCAACCATCCCTGCTAGTTCCATTGAAAATATCATGCTAGATAAGCTTGTGGAATTAGAATTTCACCCCACTAAGAGTGTTCTCCATAATTCAATACAAAATTTGAATGCACGAGCTTCCCAACATTATAATATTGTTGAGGATCTAGCCCAAGAACCATGTGGTATGTTTTCTTTGATGGTTTTCACAAAGTTTTCCTACTCAATGCAAAGTATTTTTTATTGATATTGGAGGGGTGGATCCCTCAAAGTCTAGTATGATGGCATTTGACATTGATGCCCCTCATTATAGGCTCTCGCATCAGGTGGCTCTTCATGTTAGAATGTGTATCTTTCGTAGCAACATTATCACACTTTGGTGGATGAAGGGTCTTCTACTTTTGTCATGTATGCATCATCTTGTAAAACTATTGGTTCTCAAGAACTCACTAAGTCAAGTACCTTATATGCGTTTGATGGAGATCATTTCATTCCTCAAGGCATTCTTCCGTGGTTTGACATCGAGCTAGGGAGAAAGACTACATGTGTTGATGTTGAAGTTGTAGATGCTCCCTTAGAATATAATATGCTCCTTATTCGTAGTTGGTTTTATGCCATTTGTGTTGTCATGTCTCTAGTGTTTCATATGCTTCACTTTCCCCATGAAGGAAAGTTTGTCACGATTGAACAATTGTATTTTTTCATACAATCAACCAAGAATACTACTATAGGTACTTTTTTGCTTCTCATTGGAGATAACCCTAGAACTTATGAGACTGTTGGTGTGGGACTGTTCTAAAGCCCATATCTTATTGGTGTCATTTCTTTACCACTATCTGACATCCCTTCTTCTTCTTCTATTACTCCTATTGACATGGTCTCTTTCGACACCTATGGGCCCTATCTTTCTCTTGAACCTTTGGAGGTTCCTTCTCCTTTGGATGTAGATTAATATGGTGAGCATACACCACCTTTAGCAGAAGAGATTTCCTCCTAAGCAATCCCATCAATACCTCTTGATGTTGGTTACAAACTCCATCCTGATATGGAATATGACTAAATCCCTTTAGCCATGTAGGTTGTCACTTTGCCTATTCCACATGATTCCCTCGATGATGAGTCTTCTTCCCAACAAAATATCATGGGGGTTAGGGATCCTATTGATAATCCTAGGGATATTATGCTTCTTGATGCCTCTATTCTCCTTGACTTGGAAAAGTATAGATTGGAAATCTAAATCTTAAATCAACCCAAGGGGAATTATCTCAGCCATCCCTACAAGTGTCACCCATGGACTGGGTCAATTCTTATGTTTCTAATGCGTAACTTACCAATAAATTGTCCAAATCACATCCTCCCATTGACAAGTTTCTTGTACCGCCTTTATTTTTTGATAGTCCTTGTCAAGGAGATATAGTAGCTCATGAGACCACTCACTTTGTATGTTCTTGTGTTATTCCTAATAACATTATAGTTCTCAGTTTTCCTTGGTATCATCAACCCTTAGGAATCTGGTAGCTCAACTTTTTATGGCATGCCCCCATCATGGTGTTACATATGGTAGAGGGAATACCTTCATGTGACTTATTAAACTGAGTTGTTCTCGTCTATAGTGTAAAAAGGAGTTTGTGTGATGTTGTTACCTCTATTTGGTTTGGTGTGTCATGCAAGAATTTTTCTAATGCGTCATACATGCTAAAAAATCCAAAAAAAATTATAAAACCAAAATAATAAAAAATATATGGTATAATTTTTGTATAATCCATGTTTTATTTCTTTCATTATGTGCTTTAACCATGGTTCTAGTCTTTCTAGATGGTTTTTACAGGATAAGGTGGCATTTTTATTGTAGCATATATTGTACCTTAGATGTATTTTCTTGAACTTAGAATATGGGGTAGGTCTCTCATTGCCATATCTATTGCATTATTAACTGTCATTGCCATTTTCTTTGTGCCTTAGGTTTGATCCCATCAGGTTTTGATATTATCCAATCTCTCTTATGCATGTCATAACTTGGCGGTAGAACTTACCTATACGTGGATGCCCTAGATTAACGACCCTATTCTATGTTGGTGTCCATGCATTACTAATTTATTACCCTTTATTAATCTCACCTTCCAACTTAGAATTTGAGCCTCATTTTTCTCTTCTTCATAATCTTTTTTCCTTGTCCTAAGAGGATTCCACACTTCAGATATCTTGTGATTGTTGCATATATTTAGCCTATTTTATGCATGTTGATAAGCCTTGGTTTCATTTCACCATTTCTTTCATCTTTTCTTGTTCCAATTTTTTCTTTCACTTGGTGTTCTTACCCTTCTCTAGAGGTGCTACTACAATGAGTGGCCTTATTTTCCAGCCTCTTTGCCTCCTTATGCTTAGGGTAGTTTCGTCATCTCAAAACTAGTTGCTACCATTTATACTACGTGTTCCTCTAGGAAGATATTCCTTTGTGTCTTTCCTATGCTTGTTAAACCCTAAAAGGAACCAAGTATCATTTTACCTGATTTTCAGGCTCATTAAAACTAAATGAAAAAGGAACTATTGAGCTTACTTGTCTTCTCCTTCATGATCATTAAACTATGAAGGAGACTAAAAAGAGAAAATGGAAGGGGGATCATTCAATTGAGTTATTAGTCAAATGGAAACATTAGTCGTGTCACCTTTGAACATGGAATCTATTTGAGTAATTATCTCATAGTTGGGTTTTATCTTGATTAGGAGCCACACCATACATATGAGTCTTTCTACTCCTATGACTAGTTACTCTTCCACTCACTATGAAGTGTGCTTCAATTCCTTATGTGTTGTTGTATGATATCATGTGGTTCTCATTAGTTAATGCTTCCAAGTCACTTTTGTGTCATGTCATTATGTTTTCAAGGGATGTCTCAACATGAGTTGGCTATCTACAGTCCTTGTTGACCTTCTTTATGGTTTCCATCCTTATGTCATTTTTACTTCATTACTTCATGACTTCATCCATTCACATCATCTCTCAATTTGTTTTGTTTCAATTGATGGAGGATATATCAAGGCCTTCATTCAATAGATCTTCCCCAGTTGACTTCAACTCATTATCCAAGAGCATGATCTAGGAACGCATAAGACCTTAGATATTTTAGTTCTTAGTAGCAAGCTTCCTCATGATCGATAGTGGGTTTACATCATCGACTCCTGATTGGAAAAGCTTACAAGTGTTCGATGTTAACTCAATTTTCACACTTCGTGGACTATGCTAAATAACTTGAGGTCCATTTTAATCATTGTTAGGTCCCCTCATGCTTGTTAATGATTCATGTCATTGATTGCTAAACAACAATTTTTCCATGCTCAACACAACACATCTATTTGCATGCAATAAATTTGTAGCATTGGAGTTGTGTAGAAGACCCTGGGTTAGGGAAATTTTATTCTTATATGGAACCCTTCCTAGGTTTCGTTGGATTTATGTATCATTTATGTACTTTAAGGATTACTCTAGGCACCTCTATATTATGTGTATATAGTCCTACTAATGTATATTGTGACATAGATCCACATTGTATTTGTTGGTGGCTATAATATTTTTGAATTTTAACATGGATCCATTGTGTATTGTTCATGGATATGTGCTATCATTTCATGTCATGAATCTAAAGTGTATAGTTAGTGGCCATGTTTAGTTTCTCTTTATGACCTAGCATGGGTATGCCCAACTCAGGGTTGAGGCTTCAACATTTAAGTTCCTCTGATTCAACTTTGCAATCCTAGATCCTTCCTCCCATTTTGATCTCTGATATATTATAATGTGTTTCAACCATCAATTTCTTTTCTGACCTCATGCATTAGGGGACACTTGTTGTAACCCTATTTTCCGCTCCACCATAATGAGAGAAACCCAAGTTTAGATTAGCTCAGTTGTTGGCTAGAATGCAATCCATTTCATCTTTTATTTTAATTTCACCTTTTAATTTAATTATGTGGGAGTTATTCCATGTTAAAATGGTTAAATTACATAATTGAGTAATTTCTCATAGTTATTTTTTCAAAATTTCATAATTATGAAATAATAAATATTTCATAATTGAGAAAAAACTCAGACTTGAGAAAAAGGGTTCAAGATTTCTTCATTCCCATGGATATCAACTTGATCTACTTCTGTATGAGTTGGCTAGGGGCCTGTTATTGTTAAATTTTCCGAATTTCTCAAGCCCCTAGGTGTCTAGATACATTCTCTTGGAGGATATAATCAACCTATATAGTCTTACCTTATCAAGAGGAAAGGGGATATATGTAGTGTCCATAATATATCATGAGAGATTTGATCTTGTGAGAATCTATCCTTTTTAGGAGGAGGAGACTAGGTTTCAAGGATAAGAGGAGGTTCGTCTCATGTTTGAGGTATACTTTCTATGTATTTCCAATTTTGTATAATGAAATATTGATTCCATTTCCTTTATGTTATTAGTATTCACATTGTGTACATGTTGTTCATGTTATTTTCATGCTCTTCATGTGTTGATTAACAATATTTATCAAGATAATGTAATCTTGTAGGAAGGTATTTGGGTGTTGTTTTTGGTTGTTTATGTGCAAGTATACAATCTTGGAGCTAGGTGCATTACCTGACTATTGTGTCTTTAATTCAAAGGTGTGGCCTCCTTCCTATTCTTTTTTTATGTTAATATCTACATGAGAGGGAATTGATTTGGGATTTCATTGCACTTTTGATTACACACAAATCTATTTGGTGATCCTCGGGCAAGGATCATGGAGAAACAACTCCTTTTGGGTGTGTGACTTACAATAATTAAACTTGAAATTGGGGGTGAATCAATATTAAGGCTAAATTTATAATTATTTCCAAATTATTATTTTTCTTTTACATGGAAACCATTCATATAAAAAACTAGTACCATGTTATGTAAGAAACAACATAAATCCTCATATGAAAATCACCACAACACTATATACAACATACACATATGACCACAAAAATTGAACATGGAAACCCATAAAGGGAGAAAACCACAAATCTTGTTTTTTATGATGTAAATCTAAATCCAATGCTCATTTTACATCAAGATTCATGAGTAGCTACTCATAGGAAGCACCAAATCCCTTAATTGTTTTATTGGAACACGCCATTAGGAAGCACCAAATCCTTATGTTTTTTTCTATAAAGCACTTGCAGGAAGCACTGACTCCCTCTTTGGTAGATATCTGATCAACTTACAAGAAGAAAAAAATCCTTGATTTTGCAACCACCCAATTGTAGGAAGAACCAACTCCCAAGCTACTCCTCAAACACCCACTTAGATAGAAGCACCGACTTCTTGGTTGTGTAGGAACCAACCTACTAAACTTGTAGAAAACACTTTCATGGGATTTTCTGTAGGTTTTAACCCCATACATAAATTACCTACATATGAGTTCTAAAAAATAGAAAATAAACAATGGTGAGAGCATAAAACATAAAACATATATACACAAAGATTTTCCCCTGGATCCCAAAACCGGGACTAGCAGATTGATTTTTCACTATGTTGCTTTCAATGTTACAATAAATATATATACATTCCGAAGCATCCATAAACCCCAATCAATTAACCCTGGATTAGAACATAACCATAGTTCCCTTGACCGGATTTACAAAATACCATGGACAGTAAACCATCATGCCCAAAAACATGTGCAAAATCCATGCACAAAACCATAGGTAGGTCCACCCACCTAATATAGGGTCCAATTTTTTTTTCCCAGGGCACTGCCTTGGATCCCCTACAAGGGTGTTACCGCCCCCTTACATGCCCCCCAATAGGTGGGTAGCCACCCCCCAACACGTGGGCTAGTTGTGGAAAGAATATAACACAACCCAACATTCCCCCACTTTTTTTTGCTTTCCACATGGGGCCACATGAGAGATTAGTCATTGATCTAGCCTTGCAATGCCCATGGTTTTTCTACACCAAGAGAATTGCGCAGTTCTCACAAAATTTTTCAATGCATATGCAATATTCTTCAAAGTGTCCACCTTTACCAGCAATACCTTTTTTTCCTCCACCATATCCCTGACAAAGTGATATTGAACATCAATGTGCTTTGTCTTTGAATGGTAAGCAGGGTTCTTTGCCAAGAAAATTTCACTTTGGCTGTCATAGTCTACCCATATAGCTCATTGTACTAACCCCATACTTGAACACAATCTCTACAACCAAACTTCTTCCATGCTTGCATGAGTGGCTACCATGTATTCTGCCTCTGTAGTTGAAAGTGCCACTACAGACTGTCTCTTACTCATCCAAATGACTGCACCTCCAAATAGGTTAAACACATACCCACTTGTAGATATTCTCTGATCTAGAACTCCAGCCCAGTTTGCATCAACAAAGCCAAACTCTATCCAATCCTTGTCTTCCTTAGTAGCACAAACCATAATCGCTAGTGCCATGCAAATACCTGAAAACCCACTTCACTGTTGTCCAATGATCCTTCCCTAGTTTTGACATAAACCTGCTCAATACTCTCACTACATGTGTAATGTCTGGTCTACTACAAACCATTGCATACATCAGGCTATTGACTTCACTTGCATATGGAACACGAGACATGTCCCCTTCCTCTTCTTGTGTCTTGGGACACTATTTAGTAGATAACTTTACACCTACAGGAATAGGAACCTTCATTGGTTTACTATCCTCCATATTAAACCTATCCAATATTGTCTCGACATACTTCCCTTGGTTTATTGAGAGCTTCCTCTTTGCCCAATCTCGTTTAATTTCCATGCCCAAAATATAGTTTGCAGCACCAAGTTCTTTCATATCAAATGTGGAGGAGAATTGGGTCTTCAAATCCTGGATAACTTCTTTGTGATTTCCAACCAGCAACATATCATCCACATACAAGACCAGATAAATAACACGGTCACCAATTAATTTAAAATACACACTAATCTTCTTAGCTTCTGGTGAAGCCAAGTCCCTGTATAATTGTATCAATTTTTAGATACCACATCCTTGGTGACTGTTTTAACCCATACAAAGAACTTTTTAACTTGCATACCAGTTCTTTCTTACACTTCATCGCAAATCCTTCAAGTTGCTTCATGTAGATCTCTTCTTCCAAATCCCTGTCAAGAAATTATGTCTTCACATCCATCTGTTCTAACTCAAAATCAAAAGCAACAACAACAGATAAAATTAATCGAATAGAAGGTAACTTGGAAATAGGAGAAAAAATATCACGAAAATCAATTCCTAACACCTGGGAATAACCTTTTTCTACCAACCAAGCTTTGTATTTCTCCACCTTTCCTTCTGCATCATCTTCTTCTTAAACACTCATTTTCTTCCAATCCTATGAATGTATTGCTTCCCTCACAGTTTTGGGATCATCATAAATAGTAGATAAAGAAAAATTTGAACATAAAGCAGTTGGACTATACCTTTCTGGCTGCCTTCTTTCTTGAACTCATCTTCTCATAGCTGGAGTTTGTGGTTCTTCATCTTCTAATTCCTCTTCTGCTGTAGAGTCTAATTCTTCCTCCTTTAGCTCAAACTCTATCTTCTTAAGTTCCTTTGGTAGGACTTCATGTTTAATAACATTTTTCACCTCTCTAAACACCACATCTTGGTTGTAGACAACCTTCCTTGTTTTTGGGTTCCAAATCTTATAACTTTTTAAACCAAATAAAGATGCACTTTTCATATTTACTATCCAATTTTGTTCTTTTCTCCTTTGGAACATGTACAAATGCATCACATCCAAATACCCTGAGATGTGAAAGAGAAGGTTTCTTACGAGTCCATACCTCTCTTGGAGTCTTATCCTCCAACGCTGATGAAGGTGATCAGTTGACCAGGTAACGTGTAGTCTCCACTGCCTCTACCCAGAATTCCTGTCCTAACTCAACACCACTGAGCATGCTTCTTGCCCTTTCCATCAACGTCTTGTTCATTCTTTCTTGAACTCCATTTTTCTTAGGTGTGTATGGAGTAGTCTTTTGCTGTGCTATACCACACTTCTTACAGAACTCTTCAAATTCCTTCTTGCAAAACTCTCCACCATTATCTGTCCTCAACACCTTTATCTTCGTCTTTGTCTGGTTTCCACCAGAGCCTTAAATTATTTAAACCTGTCAAAGACTAAAGATTTCTTCTTGAGGAAATTGTTGGGTCATGGAAAAGGTATGCATTTACTATTAACTTATTATCCTTTTCCTTTATTCTCATCCCTTCTATATCTCAATGCTCTAATCTATTAAGGAATTATGGTAAGAAATACAGAAATTACTTGCAGATATGCTTTGGCTAATTATTATCCTTCCTCATGTAGGAAAGTACGAAAAGGGACAACTACTATTCCCTAACTAAGGGACAACGAAAAAGTAGCAAGCTAAGGAAGGATGCGACGATTGCAGATACGTCCAAAATAAAATCAACAGGATCAGCGCACAAAGGGAAAGATGTCTGAAGTTAAAAAATTGCACGAATCCCTCAGGATCGAGAGATCCTGAGAGATCGCTTTTATCATCTATCTTTTTACCCCTTTCTAATTATAAAAGGCAATGATTGTAAGCAAAAAGAGGAGGATTATTGTTATTATTATTGTAATTCTCAATTACAGACTTTCGTTGTAGCAAAGAATGCAAATACGTTGTAATATTCTTTCATGATTAATATATCAGAGGAGTTGCTGTTCCTTTTCATTTATCTGAAGTAACCAACAGTGTACGCTGGCAACTAAGGGCCCAGCTTCCGGTGGAATTCACTGCTTTACCTGTGTCATATATTTTAAATTATTGCAAGTGTGGCAGTTTGATATTATTATTGCTTTCTGCTATTTCATTTCATTGTTGTTCCTTATTTCTTTGCGTTAATAGAATAAATTTGTTTTAGATAATTTACAACATTATTGTTTAATTAGTTTCCTTTCTCTTTGGATTGAGTTTCCTAGATGAATATCTTGCTCGATGTAATCAACTGTAATGAGAATTAACTACTACTATTAGGCCTCAGATTGATGCCATCGTTTTTTTACAGACTAATGTGTTTGATTCAAATTCAATCAGTTTCTAAGAGAAGAGTTATCACCGCTGTACTCTTAACAGATACTGTTGTTACCTCACAAAGCCAGAACTGACAGTCAAGTTGGCAAAGACCTACAAATAAGACAGCAGGAACAATCCCCCAACTTCAACCCACACTGCTAGCACCCTACACATTGCAACAGAACCCTCAGACCAACCTATGACTGTAGCTCCCAGCCCAACCCAACCTGAACCCCAACAACAGACCAGTTCAGTCTATGCAAATTATTGAAGGACCAGAGCTAGAAACCAAGTTAAGGGAGTGTAATGAGCTTCAATTAAGATCTGGGCGGATAATAGAATCAGAGGGGGATAAAAATAAACAAATTGAAGATTAGTTACCTGTAGAACAAGCACCACAAGTGGAGAACATGGTTAAACAGAAAACTCACGATCAAATGATCACCTCTTCTCCACCATTCCCAGAAAGATTAATCATACCCCGCCCAATAGAATACCTCGATTTTGATCTTCTGGGAGAATTGAAAATTTTGTGTATAAAAATACCGCTCCTCCAAGCTATTCAGGACATTACGATTTATGCAAAAACTATTAAGGAATTGTGTATGAAAAATCCAAAGATGAAAACAACCCCAACTGTTCATGTAGTCGGTACCTTATCTGATTTACTATCAGGCAGAGAAACACCTGTAAAATATGAGGACCTAGGAAATCCTATAGTCACTATGCAAATAAATGGATGCTCCTTCCCCAATGCGTTAGTCGATTTAGGAGTAGAAATCAATATTATTGTAACCACAACTTGTCAAAATCTCGGCATTACATCCTTGGACCCAACCACGACCATGTTGGAACTGGCTGACCGATCGGTAGTCAAACCAGAAGGCACATTACAGGATGTAATGGTGTCAGTAGACTCCTAGGAATATCGTGTAGACTTTCTGATCATCAATCCTAGAAACCGACTCGAAGGACATCCCCTAATTGTAGATAGACCTTGGCTAGCAACCGTGGATGCTTACATAAGCTATCAAACAGGTAGCATGACTATAGCAAGAGGAAGCAATGTGAATAATTTAGCCTTATATCCTCTAGCTCAGCGAAGTTTAACAATAATCAAAACCAAAAAACAACCTATATCATATCTAACTGAAAACATTAGATCACCGCTAACCATAGAAGATGCTCTCGAATTTAAGGATCAAACAGAAAATGACATCTTTAACACTTACATTAACCAACTAGATGCCGTATCCCATCTAAAATGTCACATGATCGAAGAAGCCGTTGATAACGAAATAGAAGAATATCCCTTAAAAGATATTAATGATCAATCAATACCAACAACTTCTGTTTATAACAGCAAAACCATAGAAATTGAGCGAGGAAGAACTTTGAATATCAACAAAAATCTGACTGCTGACGAAGAGCAGAAGCTTGTTAAACTCCTGAAAAATATAAAGAGGGCTTTGCATGGGATTACCCTGACATGAAAGGGATTGATCCCCAATTATGCATGCACCATTTATATATAGAGAAAGATGCCAGGCCCATTTGACAATCTCAACGGAGGTTAAATCCTCATCTTAAAGATATTGTTAAAGCTGAACAACAAAAATTGTTAGATGTAAACATCATCTACCCCATATCTGATAGAAAATGGGTCTCTCCATTAGTAGTGGTGCCGAAAAGAATGGAAAGTGGTGTATATGTGTTGACTATAGAGAGATTAATAAAGCAACCCAAAAAGACCATTTTCCCCTTCCGATTGTTGACCAGGTCTTGGACACATTGGAAGGAAAAAATTATTTTCTTTTCTATATGGCTTCAGTGGATACAATCAAATTCAAATTGCCCTTGAGGATCAGGATAAGACTACCTTTACCTACCTTTGGGGAACATTAGCTTACAGGTTCTTGCCTTTGGGCTGTGTAATGCACCTGCCACATTTCAGAGGGATATACTCAACATTTTTTTAGATTTGATAAACGAAGGGCTCGAGGTGTACATGGATGACTTTACACCTTATAGAGATGACTTCGAGCTAGTGTTACAAACATTAGAGAAAGTTCTACAAAGATTCATTGCCACCAGACTCTGTTTAAGCCATGAAAAATGACACATGATGATGATAGAGGGCCTTATCTTAGGTCACTATATCTCAATAGATGGAATCCATGTAGATCCAGCAAAAATTCAGATAATTCTTTTGATACCTACTCCTACTACACAAACTGAGGTATGTAGTTTCTTGGGATTTTCTGGCTATTATAGAAGATTTATAAAGAATTTTTCTCAAATTGCTGCACCACTATATGCATTAATAGGAAATATTGATTTCATTTGGACTGATAAATGTGACAGTGCTTTTGAAGATTTAAAACGGCTTGTATCAACAGCCCCAGTATTAAGGGGCCCAAACTGGGATTTGCCATTCCATATTTCATCTGATGCTTTAGACACAGCCATTGGAGCAGTTCTCGGCCAGGAGGAAGATAAAAAGCCATATGAAATATACTATATCAACAAAAATCTATCTCCTACTGAATTAAATTATACTATTATTGAAAAAGAATTTTTGGTTGTAATCTATGCTATCAATAAATTCAAACATTATATAACAGGATACCCTATGGTTTTATACACTGATCACTCTGCTATTAAATATCTAGCTAATAAACCTGTTACAAATGGAAGAGTGACAAGATGGTTGATTCTTTTGCAGGAATTCGATATCACTATCAAAGATCGACTAAGAAAAGAAAATCTAGTAGCAGATTTCTTTTCACGTATGCCAAACACAAATGACTCTGCAGCAGTAGAAGACTAGTTTCTTGATGAACATTTATTTGTTGTAATCGTGAAAACACCATGGTATGTGGATGTCGAAAATTACTTGGCAGTAGGCAAGTTACCCAAGCACCTGATGCCTAATGAAAGAAAACAAATAGTATAGTGCAACACATGATTCTATTGGATTGGAGGCTATTTATTTCATACAGGGGCTGATATGCACATTAGAAGATGCATCAAGGAAGACAAGATCTTCGACATCTTGAAAGTTTGCCATGATGGGCCTTGCAGCGAACATTTTGCAAATCACCGGACTAGTCACAAGGTATTAGAGATGGGCTATTATTGGCCCACCATTTTTAAAGATTCCAAGAAGTTTGTCTAGGCATGTGACAGTTGCCAAAGAATGGGATGCCCTAGGCAGTCTGATGAGATTCCCTTGCACCCATAGATAGTCATTGAAACTTTTAAGCGATGGGCGTTAGATTTCATCGATCCAATAAACCCATCATCTAATCAAAAGACATATATATTAGTTGCAACAGAGTATGTGACTAAATGCGTGGAGGCATAGGCACTACCAAGGGCAACAAAGGACTTACCAATGGAGGACCACAATTCATAAGCCATAAGATCGCTACAACATTAAAGAACCATCATATAAGGCATAGATCACGACTCCATACCACCTGCAAGCAAATGGCTAGGTAGAAAGAACCAATAAGGTAATCGATGCAATACTCACAAAGACAGTTACATCACATAGATGTGACTGGGCTACCCGATTGCCTGAAACCCTGTGGGCATATCACACAACATGGAGAAATACCACGGGATATTCCTCATATCAGCTAGTGTTCAGCAAAGAACCTATCTTCCCAATTGAATTTGAAATTCAGAGATTGAGGATAGCTCAGGAGGTAGGCTTAGACTTAAACGAAGTACAGATTAATAGGCTACATCAAATCAATGAATTGGATGAAATCTGGCTATTAGCTCTTCAGCACACTGCACTGATCCAACAACAAAGAGAGAAATGGCATGACGCCCTTATAAAAAAGAAAATCTTCCACGAAGGAGATTGGGCACTCCTGTATGATTCTAGGTTCCAGGATTTCCCAGGAAAACTCTAGACCAGATGGTTAGGACCTTATGAGATACAAAAAGTGCATGATAATGGTACTCTCACATTAGCCACCATCGATGGGTCTGGCTACTCTTTTAAAGAAAATGGACATCGAGTACGACTCTATCACAAACCGCTTACCAAGGAGTCCTTTTGCCAACAATTATGGGAAGATTCCACCATACAAATTCTTGCTGAGGAGGGCAACCCGTCCTCAACATCGGCCGGGTGAATAATTCATTTGTTTTTGAAATTTGTACATAAAAATTTTCTTTCTGTTTTGATTGAATTTGCTTGTATAAATTGTATATAAATTCTCTTTTTTCTACTTTTCCTTTGCTATTCCCTCTAAGGAACAACTGTTGTTCCCTCCAAAGAACAACTGCCATTCCCTCTAAGGAACAACAATTTTGTATACAGATATTTTTCGTACTGTTCCCTTTAAGGAATAGTAGTTGTTCCCTCTAAGGAACAACTGTCATTTTGTTGGGTCCCTATAATACTAGTGATTACCCCATTACTATTGTAGTTATACCCCTTATTTATATTGTTGTGCCCCTATTACCCCCATATTGTTATTTATGTGCCCCATAGAATCCCTCTATTGTTATTTTTGTGGCTTTATATTATTATTGTTAGGTCAGCTGGATTATATTGTGACTCCTTAGACTCCTATATATATAAAGGAGGTTTTGCCATTTGTATCATCCAAGAATTGTTCATTTATGTAATGTAAAGGAGGTTGCCCCCTCGAAGAGGCTGAATTCTAAGGCGTTGATCTATCTT
Organism: Pinus tabuliformis; assembly: GCA_031772625.1. Classification (NCBI taxonomy): domain Eukaryota; kingdom Viridiplantae; phylum Streptophyta; class Pinopsida; order Pinales; family Pinaceae; genus Pinus; species Pinus tabuliformis. The sequence continues at coordinate 537,949,542 of CM062807.1, read as the reverse complement.
TTCTATCTTTTCTTGAGCTGGTTTCATAACATTTGGTATCAGAGCTTTGGATTCTAGGGTTTTGCTGCTCCAAATAGGTCATTGTGGAATTTTCGCTATAACTTTTTTTCTGTGACGTTTCAGAAGTCGCAAAAAAAACCCATTTGAGAAGAAATCGCAATATTTGTGGAGATATGATCTGAGGAAGTTGGTCTTTTTGCAGACTCCTAAATACATTCAAAACAGGTGACCTGGGGAAAATCGTCATAACTTTCTCTCTGGGAATCAGATTGAAATTTCATAAGAAGGTCTATAATCAGGTCATCTTGGGAGATTGTGTATAACTCTTTCTTGGATAATCCAATTGGGATCAGACTGGTGGCATTGGAAAGAGGACACAGAGAGCTACTACAGGCAACAAATTCAGAACTAGATGATTGGAAAGTACACAGATACATCAGAGGCAATATCGAGCTCCTACAAAGTGAAAAAAGGTGTGTAGATTTTTTTAAATTTTTTCTTAAGCTTGGTTTGAAAATTTATTTTGAAGGAATTCAAAGGGCATAGTAGAGCATTATTATCGGTAACTGATGCCCCGAGGAAAGAAAATGCAAACACCTAGTAAGGAACCTGAAATCTCTAGCATGACTCATGAAGAAGAGGAAGAAATGCTACATGATATATCAAAATTACAAGAACAAGTGAAACAAATGTCATGCTCACAAAAGTTAACAGAAGCTAAGATAAATGGCGTGGAAGCTAAGATGAATGGCATGGAAGCTAAGATGGACAATTTGAAGATAGATTTGAACACAAATTTGAAGACAGGCATGGCAGATTTGAAGACAGATTTGACAAATTTTCTACAAGAAATACTTACTAATGGTGAAAAGGTAGTAAAGGAAACTCATGATGAGAACAAAAGAAATGTTAATCATGATTCCATAGACGCTAATGTTGGATCGAAGAATCACCATATTCCCAAAATCGATATGAGGAAGTTTGATGGCAAAGATCCCGCCACATGGATATTACAGATGGAGCAATTCTTCGATCTCAATAATGTGCAAAACGCACAAAAGGTACGTATGGCAACTGTATATTTGGAACCAAATCAGTTTGTATGGTATCAATGGCTTTGTTCTCGTAAAAAATTTATCACTTGGGCAATTTTTACGGAAGAATTGATAGCACATTGTGAGGATACAAAAAGCAACACTTTTTTTAGCCAATTGATAAGTCTCAAACAAAAGGGTTCAATAATGGAGCACATTGAGGAGTTCCAAAAATTGAACATAAGGGTAAAAGATATTCCAGAGGAGCATAGGATTGATGTGTTCATAGGGTCTTTAGAGGATAATATCCAACATGATGTTCGCCTTTGGGAACCTGATTCATTAGAGAAGGCATTCAGGTTAGCAAGAAAAATGGAAAGCAAAATTATGGCAACTAGGAAGCATACCACTCACAACTATAAAGACGGAAGTGTTGTTGCCCCTAGTCTTCCACAACCTACAAGGTTGACACCACAACAATTGGAAGAAAAAAGAGCAAAAGGGCTTTGTTACAGTTGTGATAGCAAATACACAAAAGGTCATAAGTGTGCTGAGAAGAAATTATTCTACATAGATTGTGAAGAGGAAGAAGAAAAGGAGCAAGAAAGGTCAAAAGAAGAGGATATACTCCAGGAACAAAGCCTAGATGAAGAACAAATAAATCCGACCATATCTTGTAATGCATTGGTAGGAATTACCACTCCTCAAGCCATCAAGATAGAAGGACAAATCAAGAAGAAAAAGCTAATAGTGTTGATTGATTCAGGAAGCACCCACAATTTTATTCATTGTAGGGTAGCAAAAGAATTGAATTGCTTCCTATATCCAGCACCAGAGTGTCAAGTGATGATTGCAAATGGAGGAACAATAAATTGCTCTGGAAAGTGCCATAATATCAAGCTATCCATGGGAGAATATGTATTGACTAGCCCAATGCTTTCCATTCCAATGGGAGGTGCTGATGTTGTACTAGGAGTCCAATGGCTACAATCCTTGGGTACAATAGCTTTTAATTTTCAAGAACTTTTCATCAAATTTTCTACGGAAGGAAAGGAAGTTGAATTAAGGGGTATTGCAGGAAAACCAGGAAAGATAATAAGCTCTAATGGTATGACTAAGCTTCTAAAAAAGGAGCAAAGAGGTGTTATTGCACAATTATGTTCGCTAGATGTTTCCACATTGGAATCATCTATTTCTCCAGATCTCCAAAAATTCTTGGACAATCATTCCAAGGTATTTGAGACTCCCAAAGGTCTCCCACCTATGTGTGATCATGATCATGCTATTCATCTAACTCCAAGAAGTGTTCCTCCAAACATCAGGCCGTACAGATATCCCTATGTCCAAAAAAGTGAAATTGAACGTATGGTTGCAGAAATGCTAGAGGCTGGTATAATTCAACCGAGTCAAAGTTCTTTCTCAGCTCCAGTAGTATTGGTGCACAAGAAGGATGGATCATGGCGCATGTGTCTGGATTATAGGGAGCTCAACAAGCTCACTATTAAAGATAAGTTCCCCATTCCTGTCATTGATGAATTACTGGATGAATTGCATGGATCAATTTACTTCACCAAGTTGGATCTTCGTTCAGGATATCATCAAATCAGAATGAAGATTGAAGACATTCTGAAAACGGCATTTAGAACTCATGAGGGTCATTATGAATTTTTGGTCATGCCTTTTGGCCTTACCAATGCACCTTCAACATTTCAAGGTTTGATAAATTCAATTTTCAAACCATTCCTTAGAAAATTTGTGTTAGTATTTTTTGATGATATACTAATCTACAGCAAGTCTTGGAAGGATCACATTGAACATGTTGACAGGGTGTTACAACTATTGGAGGAGAAACAATTATATGCAAACAGATCCAAATGTTTCTTTGGAGTCCAGGAGGTGGAATATTTGGGTCATATTGTATCTCATGAAGGAGTTAAGGTAGACCCTAGCAAAATTAAAGCCATTAAGGAATGGAAAATCCCCACATCCATAAAGCATCTGCGAGGATTTCTTGGGTTGACAGGGTATTATCGCAAGTTTGTTAAGAATTATGGGAGAATAGCAGCACCTCTAACAACATTATTGAAGAAAGATTCATTTTCATGGACTCCGGAAGCAACAAAGGCCTTTGAACATCTTAAAGAGGTAATGTGCCAAGCACCGGTCTTAGCTACACCGGACTTCACAAAAACCTTTATTGTGGAATGTGATGCTTCAGGAAATGGAATTGGTGCTGTTCTAATGCAAGGTGAAAGACCCATTGCTTTTGAAAGTCGTCCAATCAAGGGAAAGTTTTTAAGCAAAGCTATTTATGAGAAGGAAATGTTGGCAATACTCCATGCACTTAAGAAATGGCGACCCTACCTAATGGGAAGACACTTCAAGGTAAAAACGGATCATGATAGCCTTAAATACTTTTTAGAACAAAGATTATCCTCTGAAGAGCAACAAAAGTGGGTCACAAAGATGTTGGGTTATGACTTTGAAATCATCTACAAAAAAGGGAAGAAAAATGTGGTGGCAGATGCACTCTCAAGAAAGGATGAGGATGTGGAAGCATTGTCTTGTGCCATTTCTATTATCCAACCAGATTGGATAAACGAAGCAAGGGAGGAATGGAAGAATGACGAAGAAGTGTGGGCACTTATTCGAAAGCTACAACAAGATTCCAGTACTTCTGATACATTTAGCTGGCAAAATGATTCGTTATGGTACAAAGATCGCTTATACCTCTGTAAGAATTCCCAGCTAAAAAAAAATATTCTTATGGAATTGCACACTTCTCCCTTAGGAGGGCACTCAGGATTTTTAAAAACTTACCACAGGGTTAAGAAGGAATTTGTTTGGGATGGCCTTAAATCAGATATTCCAAAGTTTGTGGCGGAATGTTTGGTTTGCCAACAATATAAAGTTGAAACAATTAAGACACCAGGTCTATTACAACCTTTATCCATTCCAAGCCAACATTGGGAGGAGGTTTCAATGGATTTTAGCACAGGTTTACCCAAGTCTGAGGGAAAGAGTGTCATCATGGTGGTAGTTGACAGACTTACCAAGTATGCACACTTTTGTGCATTATCACATCCATTTAAAGCCAGTACAGTTTCTACTGCATTTATGGAAACAATTCAAAAACTACATGGAAACCCAAAGATTATTGTAAGTGACAGAGATCCCATTTTCACTGGAAATTTTTGGACAGAATTATTTTCTTGTCTTGGTACTCAGTTAGCTCATAGCTCATCTTATCATCCTCAATCTGATGGGCAAACTGAGATAGTAAACAAATGTTTGGAAGGATATCTTCGTTGCTTTGTATCTGATAAACAGACACAATGGGTCAAATGGTTGCCTCTGGCTTAATGGTGGTGTAACACTTCCTTCCATACAGCAACAAAAATGACCCCATTTATGGCACTTTATGGGTATCAACCACCATCCATCACATCATATTTAAGAGAAAATTCTAAGGTTCAGGCAGTGGAACATCACATCGAACATCAACAACAAGTCCTCCAACTCTTAAAGGATAACCTCGTGTTGGCACAAAATAGAATGAAACAACAGGCAGATCAACATCGCAGTGAAAGAAGTTTTGATGTAGGTGATTGGGTATTCCTACGGCTACAACCATATAAGCAAATGTCCCTAAAGCAAGCTAAGAAGGATAATAAATTATCACCAAAGTATTATGGTCCATACAAGGTGTTGCAAAAGATTGGTACTATGGCATACAAATTGGAGCTTCCTGCAGCTTCTCGATTGCACCCAGTTTTCCATGTTTCATGTTTAAAGAAGGTTATAGGCGACAAGCTCCCAATTCAAACAATATTGCCAGAACTTGACGAGGAAGGAAAAATTATATTGGAACCGGAAGCAGTCACAGAAACAAGAACTCGACAGCTACGAAATCGATCAATTTCAGAGTTTCTTATCAAGTGGAAGAACTTATCCGCTAAAGATTCCACATGGGAGGATGAGAATTTTATGCAGAAGTATCCAGAACTACTCAAGCGTTGAGGAAAACACTTTTTAGAAGGAGAGGGGCATGTTGGGTCCCTATAATACTAGTGATTACCCCATTACTATTGTAGTTATACCCCTTATTTATATTGTTGTGCCCCTATTACCCCCATATTGTTATTTATGTGCCCCATAGAATCCATCTATTGTTATTTTTTTGGCTTTATATTATTATTGTTAGGTCGGCTGGATTATATTGTGACTCCTTAGACTCCTATATATATAAAGGAGGTTTTGCCATTTGTATCATCCAAGAATTGTTCATTTATGTAATGTAAAGGAGGTTGCCCCCTCGAAGAGGCTGAATTCTAAGGCGTTGATCTATCTTTTCTATCTTTTCTTGAGCTGGTTTCATAACACATTTCCTCTAAGGAACAACAATTCTCTATATATTTGATTTCCGTGCTATTCCCTTTAAGGAACAGTTGTTGTTCCCTCTAAGGAATAGTTGTCATTCCCTCTAAGGAATAACAGTTCCCATTATATTTGATTTCCATGTTGTTCCCTTTGACGAACAATTGTTGTTCCCTCTAAGGAATAGCTGTCATTCCCTCTAAGGAACAACAGTTCCCTGTATATTTGATTTTTGTATTGTTCCCTTTAAGGAACAGTTGTTGTTCCCTCTAAGGAACAACCGCTATTCCCTCTAAGGAACAACAGTTTCGTGTGCATTTGTTTTTGTTGTTTCCTCTAAGGAGAAGCAGCTTCGCGTGTGTTTGTTTTCTTTTTGTTCCCTTTAAGGAACAACATATTTGTCTGGATTTGTTTCCCCACTGTTCCCTTTAAGGAACAGTTGTTGTTCCCTCTAAGGAAGAGCTGCTGTTCCCTTTAAGGAACAACTACTATTCCCTCTAAGGAACAACAATCCCATATGTATTTGTTTTCTCGTTGTTCCATCTAAGGAACAACTACTGTTCCCTTTAAGGAACAATAGTTTCGTTTGGATTTGTTTTCACACTGTTCCCTTTAAGGAACACCACTCTTTGTGTGAGGTTTTCTTTAGGAAATAAGCACCTTGTGAATATTATTTCACTCTCTATGATCCTCTATGGGGCAAGAATACAAACATATATGTAAGGATACAAAATTTGAAGGTTACTAGGAACAAGCAAATCGAATATTATCATCTTTAATGAGATTGCTTTGTATTGATTAAAAAGGGAAGGACACAACCATCTATATCACTTTGTTGTTCTCATCTTCACTATAAATCAAAATGATTGATTATTTGTGCCATGCTGGTTCTTCCCTAACCCTATAATTCTCTCTGCTCATTATCATTGAATAAGATTAAGGGCATATTTTTTTTCTATTGGTATGTTCAAACTTCTTGCACCATCTCTATTCTTAAGGAGTGTTGAGCCACCCTCTATATATAAATAGGAAGTGTTGTCTAAAAAAAAAAAGGGAAGGAAAGAAATAAATATACATATGTTTACTAACAATTCTATGATTTGTTAGATGGAGGATAAGGGGTCTTATCATGAGCCAGCCTACCGTGATCATAAGGAAGCAGCGAAGTGGCATTCCCACTATGGCCACCACACCAGGGATATGATCCAATGGATGCATTAGAAAAATAAAGTCCTTGGAACAGGAGGTCTCATCACGAGCCGGCCTGCCCACCTTTCACTCCTCCCCAGTGAATGGCATTGTGTTCATCTGGACACCAAGCCAGCACAATGGCCTCCATTCTGACATCATAAGACACTTTCCTAATTATACATGAAGGATCATGGTTCCAAAGGGTGAAAAAGAAACTCTGTCAAGGTTGTAAACACCTGTGGTCAACAGAAGCTCTGCTGATGGTATTGGAGTCATATTTTCAACATCAATAGTTATTATAACTCCCTTTTCTTATTCTTTATCTTTACTATAGAGAGATTATGTTCCTAATTTATTTTTGAACCTTTATGCATGAGATATCTTTTAAAAAGTCAATCATAGTGGTTTAAGTGGAATAATGACCACAAAGCATCTTTTCCACAACAGATGTCCTTTCTCCCTTTTTGAATCACTCCACGACATCTCCACATTTATTTATAATTCTCGTTCTATGCATTGATTTCAACACTCCCATATATTTTGGGATCGTATAATAAATACGCATACCTTTTCGCTTCTACCATCCCTATACGTCGCCACCAACATGATTTTCCTTCATTTATTTGGTCGAAGGCGACCTATCATTTCAAAGGGCACTCCTGTATGATTCTAGGTTCCAGGATTTCCCAGGAAAACTCTAGACCAGATGGTTAGGACCTTATGAGATACAAAAAGTGCATGATAATGGTACTCTCACATTAGCCACCATCGATGGGTCTGGCTACTCTTTTAAAGAAAATGGACATCGAGTACGACTCTATCACAAACCGCTTACCAAGGAGTCCTTTTGCCAACAATTATGGGAAGATTCCACCATACAAATTCTTGCTGAGGAGGGCAACCCGTCCTCAACATCGGCCGGGTGAATAATTCATTTGTTTTTGAAATTTGTACATAAAAATTTTCTTTCTGTTTTGATTGAATTTGCTTGTATAAATTGTATATAAATTCTCTTTTTTCTACTTTTCCTTTGCTATTCCCTCTAAGGAACAACTGTTGTTCCCTCCAAAGAACAAATGCCATTCCCTCTAAGGAACAACAATTTTGTATACAGATATTTTTCGTACTGTTCCCTTTAAGGAATAGTAGTTGTTCCCTCTAAGGAACAACTGTCATTTTGTTGGGTCCCTATAATACTAGTGATTACCCCATTACTATTGTAGTTATACCCCTTATTTATATTGTTGTGCCCCTATTACCCCCATATTGTTATTTATGTGCCCCATAGAATCCCTCTATTGTTATTTTTGTGGCTTTATATTATTATTGTTAGGTCGGCTGGATTATATTGTGACTCCTTAGACTCCTATATATATAAAGGAGGTTTTGCCATTTGTATCATCCAAGAATTGTTCATTTATGTAATGTAAAGGAGGTTGCCCCCTCGAAGAGGCTGAATTCTAAGGCGTTGATCTATCTTTTCTATCTTTTCTTGAGCTAGTTTCATAACATTTGGTATCAGAGCTTTGGATTCTAGGGTTTCGCTGCTCCAAATAGGTCATCGTGGAATTTTCGCTATAACTTTTTTTCTGCGACGTTTCAGAAGTCGCAAAAAAAACCCATTTGAGAAGAAATCGCGTTGAACGTTGGGTCCAAATTTCAGAGCTTTTCGCGCAATATTTGTGGAGATATGATCTGAGGAAGTTGGTCTTTTTGCAGACTCCTGAATTACATTCAAAACAGGTGACCTGGGGAAAATCGTCATAACTTTCTCTCTGGGAATCAGATTGAAATTTCATAAGAAGGTCTATAATCAGGTCATCTTGGGAGATTGTGTATAACTCTTTCTTGGATAATCCAATTGGGATCAGACTGGTGGCATTGGAAAGAGGACACAGAGAGCTACTACAGGCAACAAATTCAGAACTAGATGATTGGAAAGTACAGAGATACATCAGAGGCAATATCGAGCTCCTACAAAGTGAAAAAAGGTGTGTAGATTTTTTTAAATTTTTTCTTAAGCTTGGTTTGAAAATTTATTTTGAAGGAATTCAAAGGGCATAGTAGAGCATTATTATCGGTAACTGATGCCCCGAGGAAAGAAAATGCAAACACCTAGTAAGGAACCTGAAATCTCTAGCATGACTCATGAAGAAGAGGAAGAAATGCTACATGATATATCAAAATTACAAGAACAAGTGAAACAAATGTCACGCTCACAAAAGTTAACAGAAGCTAAGATAAATGGCGTGGAAGCTAAGATGAATGGCATGGAAGCTAAGATGGACAATTTGAAGATAGATTTGAACACAAATTTGAAGACAGGCATGGCAGATTTGAAGACAGATTTGACAAATTTTCTACAAGAAATACTTACTAATGGTGAAAAGGTAGTAAAGGAAACTCATGATGAGAACAAAAGAAATGTTAATCATGATTCCATAGACGCTAATGTTGGATCGAAGAATCACCATATTCCCAAAATCGATATGAGGAAGTTTGATGGCAAAGATCCCGCCACATGGATATTACAGATGGAGCAATTCTTCGATCTCAATAATGTGCAAAATGCACAAAAGGTACGTATGGCAACTGTATATTTGGAACCAAATCAGTTTGTATGGTATCAATGGCTTTGTTCTCGTAAAAAATTTATCACTTGGGCAATTTTTACGGAAGAATTGATAGCACATTATGAGGATACAAAAAGCAACACTTTTTTTAGCCAATTGATAAGTCTCAAACAAAAGGGTTCAATAATGGAGCACATTGAGGAGTTCCAAAAATTGAACATAAGGGTAAAAGATATTCCAGAGGAGCATAGGATTGATGTGTTCATAGGGTCTTTAGAGGATAATATCCAACATGATGTTCGCCTTTGGGAACCTGATTCATTAGAGAAGGCATTCAGGTTAGCAAGAAAAATGGAAAGCAAAATTATGGCAACTAGGAAGCATACCACTCACAACTATAAAGACGGAAGTGTTGTTGCCCCTAGTCTTCCACAACCTACAAGGTTGACACCACAACAATTGGAAGAAAAAAGAGCAAAAGGGCTTTGTTACAGTTGTGATAGCAAATACACAAAAGGTCATAAGTGTGCTGAGAAGAAATTATTCTACATAGATTGTGAAGAGGAAGAAGAAAAGGAGCAAGAAAGGTCAAAAGAAGAGGATATACTCCAGGAACAAAGCCTAGATGAAGAACAAATAAATCCGACCATATCTTGTAATGCATTGGTAGGAATTACCACTCCTCAAGCCATCAAGATAGAAGGACAAATCAAGAAGAAAAAGCTAATAGTGTTGATTGATTCAGGAAGCACCCACAATTTTATTCATTGTAGGGTAGCAAAAGAATTGAATTGCTTCCTATATCCAGCACCAGAGTGTCAAGTGATGATTGCAAATGGAGGAACAATAAATTGCTCTGGAAAGTGCCATAATATCAAGCTATCCATGGGAGAATATGTATTGACTAGCCCAATGCTTTCCATTCCAATGGGAGGTGCTGATGTTGTACTAGGAGTCCAATGGCTACAATCCTTGGGTACAATAGCTTTTAATTTTCAAGAACTTTTCATCAAATTTTCTACGGAAGGAAAGGAAGTTGAATTAAGGGGTATTGCAGGAAAACCAGGAAAGATAATAAGCTCTAATGGTATGACTAAGCTTCTAAAAAAGGAGCAAAGAGGTGTTATTGCACAATTATGTTCGCTAGATGTTTCCACATTGGAATCATCTATTTCTCCAGATCTCCAAAAATTCTTGGACAATCATTCCAAGGTATTTGAGACTCCCAAAGGTCTCCCACCTATGTGTGATCATGATCATGCTATTCATTTAACTCCAGGAAGTGTTCCTCCAAACATCAGGCCGTACAGATATCCCTATGTCCAAAAAAGTGAAATTGAACGTATGGTTGCAGAAATGCTAGAGGCTGGTATAATTCAACCGAGTCAAAGTTCTTTCTCAGCTCCAGTAGTATTGGTGCACAAGAAGGATGGATCATGGCGCATGTGTCTGGATTATAGGGAGCTCAACAAGCTCACTATTAAAGATAAGTTCCCCATTCCTGTCATTGATGAATTACTGGATGAATTGCATGGATCAATTTACTTCACCAAGTTGGATCTTCGTTCAGGATATCATCAAATCAGAATGAAGATTGAAGACATTCTGAAAACGGCATTTAGAACTCATGAGGGTCATTATGAATTTTTGGTCATGCCTTTTGGCCTTACCAATGCACCTTCAACATTTCAAGGTTTGATAAATTCAATTTTCAAACCATTCCTTAGAAAATTTGTGTTAGTATTTTTTGATGATATACTAATCTACAGCAAGTCTTGGAAGGATCACATTGAACATGTTGACAGGGTGTTACAACTATTGGAGGAGAAACAATTATATGCAAACAGATCCAAATGTTTCTTTGGAGTCCAGGAGGTGGAATATTTGGGTCATATTGTATCTCATGAAGGAGTTAAGGTAGACCCTAGCAAAATTAAAGCCATTAAGGAATGGAAAATCCCCACATCCATAAAGCATCTGCAAGGATTTCTTGGGTTGACAGGGTATTATCGCAAGTTTGTTAAGAATTATGGGAGAATAGCAGCACCTCTAACAACATTATTGAAGAAAGATTCATTTTCATGGACTCCGGAAGCAACAAAGGCCTTTGAACATCTTAAAGAGGTAATGTGCCAAGCACCGGTCTTAGCTACACCGGACTTCACAAAAACCTTTATTGTGGAATGTGATGCTTCAGGAAATGGAATTGGTGCTGTTCTAATGCAAGGTGAAAGACCCATTGCTTTTGAAAGTCGTCCAATCAAGGGAAAGTTTTTAAGCAAAGCTATTTATGAGAAGGAAATGTTGGCAATACTCCATGCACTTAAGAAATGGCGACCCTACCTAATGGGAAGACACTTCAAGGTAAAAACGGATCATGATAGCCTTAAATACTTTTTAGAACAAAGATTATCCTCTGAAGAGCAACAAAAGTGGGTCACAAAGATGTTGGGTTATGACTTTGAAATCATCTACAAAAAAGGGAAGAAAAATGTGGTGGCAGATGCACTCTCAAGAAAGGATGAGGATGTGGAAGCATTGTTGTGTGCCATTTCTATTATCCAACCAGATTGGATAAACGAAGCAAGGGAGGAATGGAAGAATGACGAAGAAGTGTGGGCACTTATTCGAAAGCTACAACAAGATTCCAGTACTTCTGATACATTTAGCTGGCAAAATGATTCGTTATGGTACAAAGATCGCTTATACCTCTGTAAGAATTCCCAGCTAAAAAAAAATATTCTTATGGAATTGCACACTTCTCCCTTAGGAGGGCACTCAGGATTTTTAAAAACTTACCACAGGGTTAAGAAGGAATTTGTTTGGGATGGCCTTAAATCAGATATTCAAAAGTTTGTGGCGGAATGTTTGGCTTGCCAACAAAATAAAGTTGAAACAATTAAGACACCAGGTCTATTACAACCTTTATCCATTCCAAGCCAACATTGGGAGGAGGTTTCAATGGATTTTAGCACAGGTTTACCCAAGTCTGAGGGAAAGAGTGTCATCATGGTGGTAGTTGACAGACTTACCAAGTATGCACACTTTTGTGCATTATCACATCCATTTAAAGCCAGTACAGTTTCTACTGCATTTATGGAAACAATTCAAAAACTACATGGAAACCCAAAGATTATTGTAAGTGACAGAGATCCCATTTTCACTGGAAATTTTTGGACAGAATTATTTTCTTGTCTTGGTACTCAGTTAGCTCATAGCTCATCTTATCATCCTCAATCTGATGGGCAAACTGAGATAGTAAACAAATGTTTGGAAGGATATCTTCGTTGCTTTGTATCTGATAAACAGACACAATGGGTCAAATGGTTGCCTCTGGCTTAATGGTGGTGTAACACTTCCTTCCATACAGCAACAAAAATGACCCCATTTATGGCACTTTATGGGTATCAACCACCATCCATCACATCATATTTAAGAGAAAATTCTAAGGTTCAGGCAGTGGAACATCACATCGAACATCAACAACAAGTCCTCCAACTCTTAAAGGATAACCTCGTGTTGGCACAAAATAGAATGAAACAACAGGCAGATCAACATCGCAGTGAAAGAAGTTTTGATGTAGGTGATTGGGTATTCCTACGGCTACAACCATATAAGCAAATGTCCCTAAAGCAAGCTAAGAAGGATAATAAATTATCACCAAAGTATTATGGTCCATACAAGGTGTTGCAAAAGATTGGTACTATGGCATACAAATTGGAGCTTCCTGCAGCTTCTCGATTGCACCCAGTTTTCCATGTTTCATGTTTAAAGAAGGTTATAGGCGACAAGCTCCCAATTCAAACAATATTGCCAGAACTTGACGAGGAAGGAAAAATTATATTGGAACCGGAAGCAGTCACAGAAACAAGAACTCAACAGCTACGAAATCGATCAATTTCAGAGTTTCTTATCAAGTGGAAGAACTTATCCGCTGAAGATTCCACATGGGAGGATGAGAATTTTATGCAGAAGTATCCAGAACTACTCAAGCGTTGAGGAAAACACTTTTTAGAAGGAGAGGGGCATGTTGGGTCCCTATAATACTAGTGATTACCCCATTACTATTGTAGTTATACCCCTTATTTATATTGTTGTGCCCCTATTACCCCCATATTGTTATTTATGTGCCCCATAAAATCCATCTATTGTTATTTTTTTGGCTTTATATTATTATTGCTAGGTCGGCTGGATTATATTGTGACTCCTTAGACTCCTATATATATAAAGGAGGTTTTGCCATTTGTATCATCCAAGAATTGTTCATTTATGTAATGTAAAGGAGGTTGCCCCCTCGAAGAGGCTGAATTCTAAGGCGTTGATCTATCTTTTCTATCTTTTCTTGAGCTGGTTTCATAACACATTTCCTCTAAGGAACAACAATTCTCTATATATTTGATTTCCGTGCTATTCCCTTTAAGGAACAGTTGTTGTTCCCTCTAAGGAATAGTTGCCATTCCCTCTAAGGAATAACAGTTCCCTATATATTTGATTTCCATGTTGTTCCCTTTGAGGAACAGTTGTTGTTCCCTCTAAGGAATAGCTGTCGTTCCCTCTAAGGAACAACAGTTCCCTGTATATTTGATTTTTGTATTGTTCCCTTTAAGGAACAGTTGTTGTTCCCTCTAAGGAACAACTGCTATTCCCTCTAAGGAACAACAATTTCGTGTGCATTTGTTTTTGTTGTTCCCTCTAAGGAGCAGCAGCTTCGCGTGTGTTTGTTTTCTTTTTGTTCCCTTTAAGGAACAACAGATTTGTCTGGATTTGTTTCCCCACTGTTCCCTTTAAGGAACAATTGTTGTTCCATCTAAGGAAGAGCTGCTGTTCCCTTTAAGGAACAACTACTATTCCCTCTAAGGAACAACAATCCCATATGTATTTGTTTTCTCGCTGTTCCATCTAAGGAACAACTACTGTTCCCTTTAAGGAACAATAGTTTCGTTTGGATTTTTTTTCTCATTGTTCCCTTTAAGGAACAGTTGTTCTTCCCTATAAGGAACAGTTGTTGTTCCCTCTAAGGAACAACAGTCTCGTTTGCATCTGTTTTTCTGCTGTTCCATCTAAGGAACAATTGTTGTTCCCTCCAAGGAACAGTTGTTGTTCCCTCTAAGGAACAGCAATTTCGCGACCAATTATTTTTCTCTTTTCGCTGTTCCTTATAAGGAACAACTACTGTTCCCTCCAAGGAACAACTGCTGTTCCCTCTAAGTAACAACAGTTTCAGTGTGCAATTTTTCTTCCTGTTGTTCCTCCTAAGGAACAACTGATGTTCCCTATAAGGAACAACACCTTCATGTATATATCCTTTTGCTGCTCCCGACACGAAACAACACCATATGCGTGCATTTTTCATTTGTTGTTCCTTACAGGGAACAACTACTGTTCCCTTCAAGGAACAACACCTTTTTGTGTGTCTTTTCTTGCTATTCCCTTTAAGGAACACCACTCTTTGTGTGAGGTTTTCTTTAGGAAATAAGCACCTTGTGAATATTATTTCACTCTCTATGATCCTCTATGGGGCAAGAATACAAACATATATGTAAGGATACAAAATTTGAAGGTTTAGGAACAAGCAAATCGAATATTATCATCTTTAATGAGATTGCTTTGTATTGATTAAAAAGGGAAGGACACAACCATCTATATCACTTTGTTGTTCTCATCTTCACTATAAATCAAAATGATTGATTATTTGTGCCATGCTGGTTCTTCCCTAACCCTATAATTCTCTCTGCTCATTATCATTAAATAAGATTAAGGGCATATTTTTTTTCTATTGGTATGTTCAAACTTCTTGCACCATCTCTATTCTTAAGGAGTGTTGAGCCACCCTCTATATATAAATAGGAAGTGTTGTCTAAAAGAAAAAAAGGGAAGGAAAGAAATAAATATACATATGTTTACTAACAATTCTATGATTTGTTAGATGGAGGATAAGGGGTATTATCATGAGCCAGCCTACCATGATCATAAGGAAGCAGCGAAGTGGCATTCCCACTATGGCCACCACACCAGGGATATGATCCAATGGATGCATTAGAAAAATAAAGTCCTTGGAACAGGAGGTCTCATCACGAGCCGGCCTGCCCACCTTTCACTCCTCCCCAGTGAATGGCATTGTGTTCATCTGGACACCAAGCCAGCACAATGGCCTCCATTCTGACATCATAAGGCACTTTCCTAATTATACATAAAGGATCATGGTTCCAAAGGGTGAAAAAGAAACTCTGTCAAGGTTATAAACACCTGTGGGCAACAGAAGCTCTGTTGATGGTATTGGAGTCATATTTTCAACATCAATAGTTATTATAACTCCCTTTTCTTATTCTTTATCTTTACTACAGAGAGATTATGTTCCTAATTTATTTTTGAACCTTTATGCATGAGATATCTTTTAAAAAGTCAATCATAGTGGTTTAAGTGGAATAATGACCACAAAGCATCTTTTCCACATCAGATGTCCTTTCTCCCTTTTCGAATCACTCCACGGCATCTCCACATTTATTCATAATTCTCGTTCTATGCATTGATTTCAACACTCCCATATCTTTTGTGATCGTATAATAAATACGCATACCTTTTCGCTTCTACCATCCCTGTACGTCGCCACCAACATGATTTTCCTTCATTTATTTGGTCGAAGGCGACCTATCACTTCAAAGGGCACTCCTGTATGATTCTAGGTTCCAGGATTTCCCAGGAAAACTCTAGACCAGATGGTTAGGACCTTATGAGATACAAAAAGTGCATGATAATGGTACTCTCACATTAGCCACCATCGATGGGTCTGGCTACTCTTTTAAAGAAAATGGACATCGAGTACGACTCTATCACAAACCGCTTACCAAGGAGTCCTTTTGCCAACAATTATGGGAAGATTCCACCATACAAATTCTTGCTGAGGAGGGCAACCCATCCTCAACATCGGCCGGGTGAATAATTCATTTGTTTTTGAAATTTGTACATAAAAATTTTCTTTCTGTTTTGATTGAATTTGCTTGTATAAATTGTATATAAATTCTCTTTTTTCTACTTTTCCTTTGCTATTCCCTCTAAGGAACAACTGTTGTTCCCTCCAAAGAACAACTGACATTCCCTCTAAGGAACAACAATTTTGTATACAGATATTTTTCGTACTGTTCCCTTTAAGGAATAGTAGTTGTTCCCTCTAAGGAACAACTATCATTTTGTTGGGTCCCTATAATACTAGTGATTACCCCATTACTATTGTAGTTATACCCCTTATTTATATTGTTGTGCCCCTATTACCCCCATATTGTTATTTATGTACCCCATAGAATCCCTCTATTGTTATTTTTGTGGCTTTATATTATTATTGTTAGGTCGGCTGGATTATATTGTGACTCCTTAGACTCCTATATATATAAAGGAGGTTTTGCCATTTGTATCATCCAAGAATTGTTCATTTATGTAATGTAAAGGAGGTTGCCCCCTCGAAGAGGCTGAATTCTAAGGCGTTGATCTATCTTTTCTATCTTTTCTTGAGCTGGTTTCATAACATTTGGTATCAGAGCTTTGGATTCTAGGGTTTCGCTGCTCCAAATAGGTCATCGTGGAATTTTCGCTATAACTTTTTTTCTGTGACGTTTCAGAAGTCGCAAAAAAAACCCATTTGAGAAGAAATCGCGTTGAACCTTGGGTCCAAATTTCAGAGCTTTTCGCGCAATATTTGTGGAGATATGATCTGAGGAAGTTGGTCTTTTTGCAGACTCCTGAATTACATTCAAAACAGGTGACCTGGGGAAAATCGTCATAACTTTCTCTCTGGGAATCAGATTGAAATTTCATAAGAAGGTCTATAATCAGGTCATCTTGGGAGATTGTGTATAACTCTTTCTTGGATAATCCAATTGGGATCAGACTGGTGGCATTGGAAAGAGGACACAGAGAGCTACTACAGGCAACAAATTCAGAACTAGATGATTGGAAAGTACAGAGATACATCAGAGGCAATATCGAGCTCCTACAAAGTGAAAAAAGGTGTGTAGATTTTTTTAAATTTTTTCTTAAGCTTGGTTTGAAAATTTATTTTGAAGGAATTCAAAGGGCATAGTAGAGCATTATTATCGGTAACTGATGCCCCGAGGAAAGAAAATTCAAACACCTAGTAAGGAACCTAAAATCTCTAGCATGACTCATGAAGATGAGGAAGAAATGCTACATGATATATCAAAATTACAAGAACAAGTGAAACAAATGTCACGCTCACAAAAGTTAACAGAAGCTAAGATAAATGGCGTGGAAGCTAAGATGAATGACATGGAAGCTAAGATGGACAATTTGAAGATAGATTTGAACACAAATTTGAAGACAAGCATGGCAGATTTGAAGACAGATTTGACAAATTTTCTACAAGAAATACTTACTAATGGTGAAAAGGTAGTAAAGGAAACTCATGATGAGAACAAAAGAAATGTTAATCATGATTCCATAGACGCTAATGTTGGATCGAAGAATCACCATATTCCCAAAATCGATATGAGGAAGTTTGATGGCAAAGATCCCGCCACATGGATATTACAGATGGAGCAATTCTTCGATCTCAATAATGTGCAAAACGCACAAAAGGTACGTATGGCAACTGTATATTTGGAACCAAATCAGTTTGTATGGTATCAATGGCTTTGTTCTCGTAAAAAATTTATCACTTGGGCAATTTTTACGGAAGAATTGATAGCACATTATGAGGATACAAAAAGCAACACTTTTTTTAGCCAATTGATAAGTCTCAAACAAAAGGGTTCAATAATGGAGCACATTGAGGAGTTCCAAAAATTGAACATAAGGGTAAAAGATATTCCAGAGGAGCATAGGATTGATGTGTTCATAGGGTCTTTAGAGGATAATATCCAACATGATGTTCGCCTTTGGGAACCTGATTCATTAGAGAAGGCATTCAGGTTAGCAAGAAAAATGGAAAGCAAAATTATGGCAACTAGGAAGCATACCACTCACAACTATAAAGACGGAAGTGTTGTTGCCCCTAGTCTTCCACAACCTACAAGGTTGACACCACAACAATTGGAAGAAAAAAGAGCAAAAGGGCTTTGTTACAGTTGTGATAGCAAATACACAAAAGGTCATAAGTGTGCTGAGAAGAAATTATTCTACATAGATTGTGAAGAGGAAGAAGAAAAGGAGCAAGAAAGGTCAAAAGAAGAGGATATACTCCAGGAACAAAGCCTAGATGAAGAACAAATAAATCCGACCATATCTTGTAATGCATTGGTAGGAATTACCACTCCTCAAGCCATCAAGATAGAAGGACAAATCAAGAAGAAAAAGCTAATAGTGTTGATTGATTCAGGAAGCACCCACAATTTTATTCATTGTAGGGTAGCAAAAGAATTGAATTGCTTCCTATATCCAGCACCAGAGTGTCAAGTGATGATTGCAAATGGAGGAACAATAAATTGCTCTGGAAAGTGCCATAATATCAAGCTATCCATGGGAGAATATGTATTGACTA
Organism: Pinus tabuliformis; assembly: GCA_031772625.1. Taxonomy (NCBI): domain Eukaryota; kingdom Viridiplantae; phylum Streptophyta; class Pinopsida; order Pinales; family Pinaceae; genus Pinus; species Pinus tabuliformis. The sequence goes on along the minus strand of CM062807.1, from coordinate 537,930,877 downwards.
GCCCAATGCTTTCCATTCCAATGGGAGGTGCTGATGTTGTACTAGGAGTCCAATGGCTACAATCCTTGGGTACAATAGCTTTTAATTTTCAAGAACTTTTCATCAAATTTTCTACGGAAGGAAAGGAAGTTGAATTAAGGGGTATTGCAGGAAAACCAGGAAAGATAATAAGCTCTAATGGTATGACTAAGCTTCTAAAAAAGGAGCAAAGAGGTGTTATTGCACAATTATGTTCGCTAGATGTTTCCACATTGGAATCATCTATTTCTCCAGATCTCCAAAAATTCTTGGACAATCATTCCAAGGTATTTGAGACTCCCAAAGGTCTCCCACCTATGTGTGATCATGATCATGCTATTCATCTAACTCCAAGAAGTGTTCCTCCAAACATCAGGCCGTACAGATATCCCTATGTCCAAAAAAGTGAAATTGAACGTATGGTTGCAGAAATGCTAGAGGCTGGTATAATTCAACCGAGTCAAAGTTCTTTCTCAGCTCCAGTAGTATTGGTGCACAAGAAGGATGGATCATGGCGCATGTGTCTGGATTATAGGGAGCTCAACAAGCTCACTATTAAAAATAAGTTCCCCATTCCTGTCATTGATGAATTACTGGATGAATTGCATGGATCAATTTACTTCACCAAGTTGGATCTTCGTTCAGGATATCATCAAATCAGAATGAAGATTGAAGACATTCTGAAAACGGCATTTAGAACTCATGAGGGTCATTATGAATTTTTGGTCATGCCTTTTGGCCTTACCAATGCACCTTCAACATTTCAAGGTTTGATAAATTCAATTTTCAAACCATTCCTTAGAAAATTTGTGTTAGTATTTTTTGATGATATACTAATCTACAGCAAGTCTTGGAAGGATCACATTGAACATGTTGACAGGGTGTTACAACTATTGGAGGAGAAACAATTATATGCAAACAGATCCAAATGTTTCTTTGGAGTCCAGGAGGTGGAATATTTGGGTCATATTGTATCTCATGAAGGAGTTAAGGTAGACCCTAGCAAAATTAAAGCCATTAAGGAATGGAAAATCCCCACATCCATAAAGCATCTGTGAGGATTTCTTGGGTTGACAGGGTATTATCGCAAGTTTGTTAAGAATTATGGGAGAATAGCAGCACCTCTAACAACATTATTGAAGAAAGATTCATTTTCATGGACTCCGGAAGCAACAAAGGCCTTTGAACATCTTAAAGAGGTAATGTGCCAAGCACCGGTCTTAGCTACACCGGACTTCACAAAAACCTTTATTGTGGAATGTGATGCTTCAGGAAATGGAATTGGTGCTGTTCTAATGCAAGGTGAAAGACCCATTGCTTTTGAAAGTCGTCCAATCAAGGGAAAGTTTTTAAGCAAAGCTATTTATGAGAAGGAAATGTTGGCAATACTCCATGCACTTAAGAAATGGCGACCCTACCTAATGGGAAGACACTTCAAGGTAAAAACGGATCATGATAGCCTTAAATACTTTTTAGAACAAAGATTATCCTCTGAAGAGCAACAAAAGTGGGTCACAAAGATGTTGGGTTATGACTTTGAAATCATCTACAAAAAAGGGAAGAAAAATGTGGTGGCAGATGCACTCTCAAGAAAGGATGAGGATGTGGAAGCATTGTTGTGTGCCATTTCTATTATCCAACCAGATTGGATAAACGAAGCAAGGGAGGAATGGAAGAATGACGAAGAAGTGTGGGCACTTATTCGAAAGCTACAACAAGATTCCAGTACTTCTGATACATTTAGCTGGCAAAATGATTCGTTATGGTACAATGATCGCTTATACCTCTGTAAGAATTCCCAGCTAAAAAAAAATATTCTTATGGAATTGCACACTTCTCCCTTAGGAGGGCACTCAGGATTTTTAAAAACTTACCACAGGGTTAAGAAGGAATTTGATTGGGATGGCCTTAAATCAGATATTCAAAAGTTTGTGGCGGAATGTTTGGCTTGCCAACAAAATAAAGTTGAAACAATTAAGACACCAGGTCTATTACAACCTTTATCCATTCCAAGCCAACATTGGGAGGAGGTTTCAATGGATTTTAGCACAGGTTTACCCAAGTCTGAGGGAAAGAGTGTCATCATGGTGGTAGTTGACAGACTTACCAAGTATGCACACTTTTGTGCATTATCACATCCATTTAAAGCCAGTACAGTTTCTACTACATTTATGGAAACAATTCAAAAACTACATGGAAACCCAAAGATTATTGTAAGTGACAGAGATCCCATTTTCACTGGAAATTTTTGGACAGAATTATTTTCTTGTCTTGGTACTCAGTTAGCTCATAGCTCATCTTATCATCCTCAATCTGATGGGCAAACTGAGATAGTAAACAAATGTTTGGAAGGATATCTTCGTTGCTTTGTATCTGATAAACAGACACAATGGGTCAAATGGTTGCCTCTGGCTGAATGGTGGTGTAACACTTCCTTCCATACAGCAACAAAAATGACCCCATTTATGGCACTTTATGGGTATCAACCACCATCCATCACATCATATTTAAGAGAAAATTCTAAGGTTCAGGCAGTGGAACATCACATCGAACATCAACAACAAGTCCTCCAACTCTTAAAGGATAACCTCGTGTTGGCACAAAATAGAATGAAACAACAGGCAGATCAACATCGCAGTGAAAGAAGTTTTGATGTAGGTGATTGGGTATTCCTACGGCTACAACCATATAAGCAAATGTCCCTAAAGCAAGCTAAGAAGGATAATAAATTATCACCAAAGTATTATGGTCCATACAAGGTGTTGCAAAAGATTGGTACTATGGCATACAAATTGGAGCTTCCTGCAGCTTCTCGATTGCACCCAGTTTTCCATGTTTCATGTTTAAAGAAGGTTATAGGCGACAAGCTCCCAATTCAAACAATATTGCCAGAACTTGACGAGGAAGGAAAAATTATATTGGAACCGGAAGCAGTCACAGAAACAAGAACTCGACAGCTACGAAATCGATCAATTTCAGAGTTTCTTATCAAGTGGAAGAACTTATCCGCTGAAGATTCCACATGGGAGGATGAGAATTTTATGCAGAAGTATCCAGAACTAATCAAGCGTTGAGGAAAACACTTTTTAGAAGGAGAGGGGTATGTTGGGTCCCTATAATACTAGTGATTACCCCATTACTATTGTAGTTATACCCCTTATTTATATTGTTGTGCCCCTATTACCCCCATATTGTTATTTATGTGCCCCATAAAATCCATCTATTGTTATTTTTTTGGCTTTATATTATTATTGTTAGGTCGGCTGGATTATATTGTGACTCCTTAGACTCCTATATATATAAAGGAGGTTTTGCCATTTGTATCATCCAAGAATTGTTCATTTATGTAATGTAAAGGAGGTTGCCCCCTCGAAGAGGCTGAATTCTAAGGCGTTGATCTATCTTTTCTATCTTTTCTTGAGCTGGTTTCATAACACATTTCCTCTAAGGAACAACAATTCTCTATATATTTGATTTCTGTGCTATTCCCTTTAAGGAACAGTTGTTGTTCCCTCTAAGGAATAGTTGCCATTCCCTCTAAGGAATAACAGTTCCCTATATATTTGATTTCCATGTTGTTCCCTTTGAGGAACAGTTGTTGTTCCCTCTAAGGAATAACTGTCGTTCCCTCTAAGGAACAACAGTTCCCTGTATATTTGATTTTTGTATTGTTCCCTTTAAGGAACAGTTGTTGTTCCCTCTAAGGAACAACTGCTATTCCCTCTAAGGAACAACAGTTTCGTGTGCATTTGTTTTTGTTGTTCCCTCTAAGGAGCAGCAGCTTCGCGTGTGTTTGTTTTCTTTTTGTTCCCTTTAAGGAACAACAGATTTGTCTGGATTTGTTTCCCCACTGTTCCCTTTAAGGAACAGTTGTTGTTCCCTCTAAGGAAGAGTTGCTGTTCCCTTTAAGGAACAACTACTATTCCCTCTAAGGAACAACAATCCCATATGTATTTGTTTTCTCGCTGTTCCATCTAAGGAACAACTACTGTTCCCTTTAAGGAACAATAGTTTCGTTTGGATTTTTTTTCTCACTGTTCCCTTTAAGGAACAGTTGTTCTTCCCTATAAGGAACAGTTGTTGTTCCCTCTAAGGAACAACAGTCTCGTTTGCATCTGTTTTTCCGCTGTTCCATCTAAGGAACAATTGTTGTTCCCTCCAAGGAACAGTTGTTGTTCCCTCTAAGGAACAGCAATTTCGCGACCAATTATTTTTCTCTTTTCACTGTTCCTTATAAGGAACAACTACTGTTCCCTCCAAGGAACAACTGCTGTTCCCTCTAAGTAACAACAGTTTCAGTGTGCAATTTTTCTTCCTGTTGTTCCTCCTAAGGAACAACTGATGTTCCCTATAAGGAACAACACCTTCATGTATATATCCTTTTGCTGCTCCCGACACGAAACAACACCATATGCGTGTATTTTTCATTTGTTGTTCCTTACAGGGAACAACTGCTGTTCCCTTCAAGGAACAACACCTTTTTGTGTGTCTTTTCTTGCTGTTCCCTTTAAGGAACAACACTCTTTGTGTGAGGTTTTCTTTAGGAAATAAGCACCTTGTGAATATTATTTCACTCTCTATGATCCTCTATGGGGCAAGAATACAAACATATATGTAAGGATACAAAATTTGAAGGTTACTGGAACAAGCAAATCGAATATTATCATCTTTAATGAGATTGCTTTGTATTGATTAAAAAGGGAAGGACACAACCATCTATATCACTTTGTTGTTCTCATCTTCACTATAAATCAAAATGATTGATTATTTGTGCCATGCTGGTTCTTCCCTAACCCTATAATTCTCTCTGCTCATTATCATTGAATAAGATTAAGGGCATATTTTTTTTCTATTGGTATGTTCAAACTTCTTGCACCATCTCTATTCTTAAGGAGTGTTGAGCCACCCTCTATATATAAATAGGAAGTGTTGTCCAAAAAAAAAAAGGGAAGGAAAGAAATAAATATACATATGTTTACTAACAATTCTATGATTTGTTAGATGGAGGATAGGGGGTCTCATCATGAGCCAGCCTACCATGATCATAAGGAAGCAGCGAAGTGGCATTCCCACTATGGCCACCACACCAGGGATATGATCCAATGGATGCATTAGAAAAATAAAGTCCTTGGAACAGGAGGTCTCATCACGAGCCGGCCTGCCCACCTTTCACTCCTCCCCAGTGAATGGCATTGTGTTCATCTGGTCACCAAGCCAGCACAATGGCCTCCATTCTGACATCATAAGGCACTTTCCTAATTATACATAAAGGATCATGGTTCCAAAGGGTGAAAAAGAAACTCTGTCAAGGTTATAAACACCTGTGGGCAACAGAAGCTCTGCTGATGGTATTGGAGTCATATTTTCAACATCAATAGTTATTATAACTCCCTTTTCTTATTCTTTATCTTTACTACAGAGAGATTATGTTCCTAATTTATTTTTGAACCTTTATGCATGAGATATCTTTTAAAAAGTCAATCATAGTGGTTTAAGTGGAATAATGACCACAAAGCATCTTTTCCACATCAGATGTCCTTTCTCCCTTTTTGAATCACTCCACGGCATCTCCACATTTATTTATAATTCTCCTTCTATGCATTGATTTCAACACTCCCATATCTTTTGTGATCGTATAATAAATATGCATACCTTTTCGCTTCTACCATCCCTGTACGTCGCCACCAACATGATTTTCCTTCATTTATTTGGTCGAAGGCGACCTATCATTTCAAAGGGCACTCCTGTATGATTCTAGGTTCCAGGATTTCCCAGGAAAACTCTAGACCAGATGGTTAGGACCTTATGAGATACAAAAAGTGCATGATAATGGTACTCTCACATTAGCCACCATCGATGGGTCTGGCTACTCTTTTAAAGAAAATGGACATCGAGTACGACTCTATCACAAACCGCTTACCAAGGAGTCCTTTTGCCAACAATTATGGGAAGATTCCACCATACAAATTCTTGCTGAGGAGGGCAACCCGTCCTCAACATCGGCCTGGTGAATAATTCATTTGTTTTTGAAATTTGTACATAAAAATTTTCTTTCTGTTTTGATTGAATTTGCTTGTATAAATTGTATATAAATTCTCTTTTTTCTACTTTTCCTTTGCTATTCCCTCTAAGGAACAACTGTTGTTCCCTCCAAAGAACAACTGACATTCCCTCTAAGGAACAACAATTTTGTATACAGATATTTTTCGTACTGTTCCCTTTAAGGAATAGTAGTTGTTCCCTCTAAGGAACAACTGTCATTTTGTTGGGTCCCTATAATACTAGTGATTACCCCATTACTATTGTAGTTATACCCCTTATTTATATTGTTGTGCCCCTATTACCCCCATATTGTTATTTATGTGCCCCATAGAATCCCTCTATTGTTATTTTTGTGGCTTTATATTATTATTGTTAGGTCGGCTGGATTATATTGTGACTCCTTAGACTCCTATATATATAAAGGAGGTTTTGCCATTTGTATCATCCAAGAATTGTTCATTTATGTAATGTAAAGGAGGTTGCCCCCTCGAAGAGGCTGAATTCTAAGGCGTTGATCTATCTTTTCTATCTTTTCTTGAGCTGGTTTCATAACATTTGGTATCAGAGCTTTGGATTCTAGGGTTTCGCTGCTCCAAATAGGTCATCGTGGAATTTTCGCTATAACTTTTTTTCTGTGACGTTTCAGAAGTCGCAAAAAAAACCCATTTGAGAAGAAATCGCGTTGAACCTTGGGTCCAAATTTCAGAGCTTTTTGCGCAATATTTGTGGAGATATGATCTGAGGAAGTTGGTCTTTTTGCAGACTCCTGAATTACATTCAAAACAGGTGACCTGGGGAAAATCGTCATAACTTTCTCTCTGGGAATCAGATTGAAATTTCATAAGAAGGTCTATAATCAGGTCATCTTGGGAGATTGTGTATAACTCTTTCTTGGATAATCCAATTGGGATCAGACTGGTGGCATTGGAAAGAGGACACAGAGAGCTACTACAGGCAACAAATTCAGAACTAGATGATTGGAAAGTACAGAGATACATCAGAGGCAATATCGAGCTCCTACAAAGTGAAAAAAGGTGTGTAGATTTTTTTAAACTTTTTCTTAAGCTTGGTTTGAAAATTTATTTTGAAGGAATTCAAAGGGCATAGTAGATCATTATTATCGGTAACTGATGCCCCGAGGAAAGAAAATGCAAACACCTAGTAAGGAACCTGAAATCTCTAGCATGACTCATGAAGATGAGGAAGAAATGCTACATGATATATCAAAATTACAAGAACAAGTGAAACAAATGTCACGCTCACAAAAGTTAACAGAAGCTAAGATAAATGGCGTGGAAGCTAAGATGAATGGCATGGAAGCTAAGATGGACAATTTGAAGATAGATTTGAACACAAATTTGAAGACAGGCATGGCAGATTTGAAGACAGATTTGACAAATTTTCTACAAGAAATACTTACTAATGGTGAAAAGGTAGTAAAGGAAACTCATGATGAGAACAAAAGAAATGTTAATCATGATTCCATAGACGCTAATGTTGGATCGAAGAATCACCATATTCCCAAAATCGATATGAGGAAGTTTGATGGCAAAGATCCCGCCACATGGATATTACATATGGAGCAATTCTTCGATCTCAATAATGTGCAAAACGCACAAAAGGTACGTATGGCAACTGTATATTTGGAACCAAATCAGTTTGTATGGTATCAATGGCTTTGTTCTCGTAAAAAATTTATCACTTGGGCAATTTTTACGGAAGAATTGATAGCACATTATGAGGATACAAAAAGCAACACTTTTTTTAGCCAATTGATAAGTCTCAAACAAAAGGGTTCAATAATGGAGCACATTGAGGAGTTCCAAAAATTGAACATAAGGGTAAAAGATATTCCAGAGGAGCATAGGATTGATGTGTTCATAGGGTCTTTAGAGGATAATATCCAACATGATGTTCGCCTTTGGGAACCTGATTCATTAGAGAAGGCATTCAGGTTAGCAAGAAAAATGGAAAGCAAAATTATGGCAACTAGGAAGCATACCACTCACAACTATAAAGACGGAAGTGTTGTTGCCCCTAGTCTTCCACAACCTACAAGGTTGACACCACAACAATTGGAAGAAAAAAGAGCAAAAGGGCTTTGTTACAGTTGTGATAGCAAATACACAAAAGGTCATAAGTGTGCTGAGAAGAAATTATTCTACATAGATTGTGAAGAGGAAGAAGAAAAGGAGCAAGAAAGGTCAAAAGAAGAGGATATACTCCAGGAACAAAGCCTATATGAAGAACAAATAAATCCGACCATATCTTGTAATGCATTGGTAGGAATTACCACTCCTCAAGCCATCAAGATAGAAGGACAAATCAAGAAGAAAAAGGTAATAGTGTTGATTGATTCAGGAAGCACCCACAATTTTATTCATTGTAGGGTAGCAAAAGAATTGAATTGCTTCCTATATCCAGCACCAGAGTGTCAAGTGATGATTGCAAATGGAGGAACAATAAATTGCTCTGGAAAGTGCCATAATATCAAGCTATCCATGGGAGAATATGTATTGACTAGCCCAATGCTTTCCATTCCAATGGGAGGTGCTGATGTTGTACTAGGAGTCCAATGGCTACAATCCTTGGGTACAATAGCTTTTAATTTTCAAGAACTTTTCATCAAATTTTCTACGGAAGGAAAGGAAGTTGAATTAAGGGGTATTGCAGGAAAACCAGGAAAGATAATAAGCTCTAATGGTATGACTAAGCTTCTAAAAAAGGAGCAAAGAGGTGTTATTGCACAATTATGTTCGCTAGATGTTTCCACATTGGAATCATCTATTTCTCCAGATCTCCAAAAATTCTTGGACAATCATTCCAAGGTATTTGAGACTCCCAAAGGTCTCCCACCTATGTGTGATCATGATCATGCTATTCATCTAACTCCAGGAAGTGTTCCTCCAAACATCAGGCCGTACAGATATCCCTATGTCCAAAAAAGTGAAATTGAACGTATGGTTGCAGAAATGCTAGAGGCTGGTATAATTCAACCGAGTCAAAGTTCTTTCTCAGCTCCAGTAGTATTGGTGCACAAGAAGGATGGATCATGGCGCATGTGTCTGGATTATAGGGAGCTCAACAAGCTCACTATTAAAGATAAGTTCCCCATTCCTGTCATTGATGAATTACTGGATGAATTGCATGGATCAATTTACTTCACCAAGTTGGATCTTCGTTCAGGATATCATCAAATCAGAATGAAGATTGAAGACATTCTGAAAACGGCATTTAGAACTCATGAGGGTCATTATGAATTTTTGGTCATGCCTTTTGGCCTTACCAATGCACCTTCAACATTTCAAGGTTTGATAAATTCAATTTTCAAACCATTCCTTAGAAAATTTGTGTTAGTATTTTTTGATGATATACTAATCTACAGCAAGTCTTGGAAGGATCACATTGAACATGTTGACAGGGTGTTACAACTATTGGAGGAGAAACAATTATATGCAAAAAGATCCAAATGTTTCTTTGGAGTCCAGGAGGTGGAATATTTGGGTCATATTGTATCTCATGAAGGAGTTAAGGTAGACCCGAGCAAAATTAAAGCCATTAAGGAATGGAAAATCCCCACATCCATAAAGCATCTGCGAGGATTTCTTGGGTTGACAGGGTATTATCGCAAGTTTGTTAAGAATTATGGGAGAATAGCAGCACCTCTAACAACATTATTGAAGAAAGATTCATTTTCATGGACTCCGGAAGCAACAAAGGCCTTTGAACATCTTAAAGAGGTAATGTGCCAAGCACCGGTCTTAGCTACACCGGACTTCACAAAAACCTTTATTGTGGAATGTGATGCTTCAGGAAATGGAATTGGTGCTGTTCTAATGCAAGATGAAAGACCCATTGCTTTTGAAAGTCGTCCAATCAAGGGAAAGTTTTTAAGCAAAGCTATTTATGAGAAGGAAATGTTGGCAATACTCCATGCACTTAAGAAATGGCGACCCTACCTAATGGGAAGACACTTCAAGGTAAAAACGGATCATGATAGCCTTAAATACTTTTTAGAACAAAGATTATCCTCTGAAGAGCAACAAAAGTGGGTCACAAAGATGTTGGGTTATGACTTTGAAATCATCTACAAAAAAGGGAAGAAAAATGTGGTGGCAGATGCACTCTCAAGAAAGGATGAGGATGTGGAAGCATTGTTGTGTGCCATTTCTATTATCCAACCAGATTGGATAAACGAAGCAAGGGAGGAATGGAAGAATGACGAAGAAGTGTGGGCACTTATTCGAAAGCTACAACAAGATTCCAGTACTTCTGATACATTTAGCTGGCAAAATGATTCGTTATGGTACAAAGATCGCTTATACCTCTGTAAGAATTCCCAGCTAAAAAAAAATATTCTTATGGAATTGCACACTTCTCCCTTAGGAGGGCACTCAGGATTTTTAAAAACTTACCACAGGGTTAAGAAGGAATTTGTTTGGGATGGCCTTAAATCAGATATTCAAAAGTTTGTGGCGGAATGTTTGGTTTGCCAACAAAATAAAGTTGAAACAATTAAGACACCAGGTCTATTACAACCTTTATCCATTCCAAGCCAACATTGGGAGGAGGTTTCAATGGATTTTATCACAGGTTTACCCAAGTCTGAGGGAAAGAGTGTCATCATGGTGGTAGTTGACAGACTTACCAAGTATGCACACTTTTGTGCATTATCACATCCATTTAAAGCCAGTACAGTTTCTACTGCATTTATGGAAACAATTCAAAAACTACATGGAAACCCAAAGATTATTGTAAGTGACAGAGATCCCATTTTCACTGGAAATTTTTGGACAGAATTATTTTCTTGTCTTGGTACTCAGTTAGCTCATAGCTCATCTTATCATCCTCAATCTGATGGGCAAACTGAGATAGTAAACAAATGTTTGGAAGGATATCTTCGTTGCTTTGTATCTGATAAACAGACACAATGGGTCAAATGGTTGCCTCTGGCTGAATGGTGGTGTAACACTTCCTTCCATACAACAACAAAAATGACCCCATTTATGGCACTTTATGGGTATCAACCACCATCCATCACATCATATTTAAGAGAAAATTCTAAGGTTCAGGCAGTGGAACATCACATCGAACATCAACAACAAGTCCTCCAACTCTTAAAGGATAACCTCGTGTTGGCACAAAATAGAATGAAACAACAGGCAGATCAACATCGCAGTGAAAGAAGTTTTGATGTAGGTGATTGGGTATTCCTACGGCTACAACCATATAAGCAAATGTCCCTAAAGCAAGCTAAGAAGGATAATAAATTATCACCAAAGTATTATGGTCCATACAAGGTGTTGCAAAAGATTGGTACTATGGCATACAAATTGGAGCTTCCTGCAGCTTCTCGATTGCACCCAGTTTTCCATGTTTCATGTTTAAAGAAGGTTATAGGCGACAAGCTCCCAGTTCAAACAATATTGCCAGAACTTGACGAGGAAGGAAAAATTATATTGGAACCGGAAGCAGTCACAGAAACAAGAACTCGACAGCTACGAAATCGATCAATTTCAGAGTTTCTTATCAAGTGGAAGAACTTATCCGCTGAAGATTCCACATGGGAGGATGAGAATTTTATGCAGAAGTATCCAGAACTACTCAAGCGTTGAGGAAAACACTTTTTAGAAGGAGAGGGGCATGTTGGGTCCCTATAATACTAGTGATTACCCCATTACTATTGTAGTTATACCCCTTATTTATATTGTTGTGCCCCTATTACCCCCATATTGTTATTTATGTGCCCCATAGAATCCATCTATTGTTATTTTTTTGGCTTTATATTATTATTGTTAGGTCGGCTGGATTATATTGTGACTCCTTAGACTCCTATATATATAAAGGAGGTTTTGCCATTTGTATCATCCAAGAATTGTTCATTTATGTAATGTAAAGGAGGTTTCCCCCTCGAAGAGGCTGAATTCTAAGGCGTTGATCTATCTTTTCTATCTTTTCTTGAGCTGGTTTCATAACACATTTCCTCTAAGGAACAACAATTCTCTATATATTTGATTTCCGTGCTATTCCCTTTAAGGAACAGTTGTTGTTCCCTCTAAGGAATAGTTGCCATTCCCTTTAAGGAATAATAGTTCCCTATATATTTGATTTCCATGTTGTTCCCTTTGAGGAACAGTTGTTGTTCCCTCTAAGGAATAGCTGTCATTCCCTCTAAGGAACAACAGTTCCCTGTATATTTGATTTTTGTATTGTTCCCTTTAAGGAACAGTTGTTGTTCCCTCTAAGGAACAACTGCTATTCCCTCTAAGGAACAACAGTTTCGTGTGCATTTGTTTTTGTTGTTCCCTCTAAGGAGCAGCAGCTTCGCGTGTGTTTGTTTTCTTTTTGTTCCCTTTAAGGAACAACAAATTTGTCTGGATTTGTTTCCCCACTGTTCCCTTTAAGGAACAGTTGTTGTTCCCTCTAAGGAAGAGCTGCTGTTCCCTTTAAGGAACAACTACTATTCCCTCTAAGGAACAACAATCCCATATGTATTTGTTTTCTCGCTGTTCCATCTAAGGAACAACTACTGTTCCCTTTAAGGAACAATAGTTTCGTTTGGATTTGTTTTCTCACTGTTCCCTTTAAGGAACAGTTGTTCTTCCCTATAAGGAACAGTTTTTGTTCCCTCTAAGGAACAACAGTCTCGTTTGCATCTGTTTTTCCGCTATTCCATCTAAGGAACAATTGTTGTTCCCTCCAAGGAACAGTTGTTGTTCCCTCTAAGGAACAGCAATTTCGCGACCAATTATTTTTCTCTTTTCGCTGTTCCTTATAAGGAACAACTACTGTTCCCTCCAAGGAACAACTGATGTTCCCTCTAAGTAACAACAGTTTCAGTGTGCAATTTTTCTTCCTGTTGTTCCTCCTAAGGAACAACTGATGTTCCCTATAAGGAACAACACCTTCATGTATATATCCTTTTGCTGCTCCCGACACGAAACAACACCATATGCGTGCATTTTTCATTTGCTGTTCCTTACAGGGAACAACTACTGTTCCCTTCAAGGAACAACACCTTTTTGTGTGTCTTTTCTTGCTATTCCCTTTAAGGAACAACACTCTTTGTGTGAGGTTTTCTTTAGGAAATAAGCACCTTGTGAATATTATTTCACTCTCTATGATCCTCTATGGGGCAAGAATACAAACATATATGTAAGGATACAAAATTTGAAGGTTTAGGAACAAGCAAATCGAATATTATCATCTTTAATGAGATTGCTTTGTATTGATTAAAAAGGGAAGGACACAACCATCTATATCACTTTGTTGTCCTTATCTTCACTATAAATCAAAATGATTGATTATTTGTACCATGTTGGTTCTTCCCTAACCCCTATAATTCTCTCTGCTCATTATCATTGAATAAGATTAAGGGCATATTTTTTTTCTATTGGTATGTTCAAACTTCTTCCACCATCCCTACTCTTAAGGAGTGTTGAGCCACCCTCTATATATAAATAGGAAGTGTTGTCTAAAAAAAAAAAGGGAAGGAAAGAAACAAATATACATATGTTTACTAACAATTCTATGATTTGTTAGATGGAGGATAGGGGGTCTCATCATGAGCCAGCCTACCATGATCATAAGGAAGCAGCGAAGTGGCATTCCCACTATGGCCACCACACCAGGGATATGATCTAATGGATGCATTAGAAAAATAAAGTCCTTGGAACAGGAGGTCTCATCACGAGCCGGCCTGCCCACCTTTCACTCCTCCCCAGTGAATGGCATTGTGTTCATCTGGACACCAAGCCAGCACAATGGCCTCCATTCTGACATCATAAGACACTTTCCTAATTATACATGAAGGATCATGGTTCCAAAGGGTGAAAAAGAAACTCTGTCAAGGTTGTAAACACCTGTGGTCAACAGAAGCTCTGCTGATGGTATTGGAGTCATATTTTCAACATCAATAGTTATTATAACTCCCTTTTCTTATTCTTTATCTTTACTACAGAGAGATTATGTTCCTAATTTATTTTTGAACCTTTATGCATGAGATATCTTTTAAAAAGTCAATCATAGTGGTTTAAGTGGAATAATGACCACAAAGCATCTTTTCCACATCAGATGTCCTTTCTCCCTTTTTGAATCACTCCACGGCATCTCCACATTTATTTATAATTCTCGTTCTATGCATTGATTTCAACACTCCCATATCTTTTGTGATCGTATAATAAATACGCATACCTTTTCGCTTCTACCATCCCTGTACGTCGCCACCAACATGATTTTCCTTCATTTATTTGGTCGAAGGCGACCTATCATTTCAAAGGGGGGCAAGGGTGATTCCCAAAGTACTTATGCATGCGTGTTAGTCCTTTATTTGGTTATGCCTAACTATATGACATTCCATAATAGCAAGTCTTTAACGGTATTTATGTTGAAATATCATCCCATATAATGATCATAACAACTTGTTGTTCCATCGCTGGCTTTGTCTATTGCTGTGTTACCTATGCTAACTTGCAGTGTGTAGAATTCAGACAATATGGGAGGAAGAACAGTGCACAGGGAGCCACTGATACTGGTTGTTTCTGAGGCCGCTAGAGAAATTCTAGTCCGAGCCGGGTGGGTAGCATATTTCACACGACTGCAGCAACCCAATGAAGCAATTGCTATCGAATTCTTACAGAATTTACAGAATGAACATTCTATGATAAGAGGAAGGAAAATAATAGTGACAGACGCAATAATAGCTGAAGTGTTTGGATTACCAGCAGTCGGACCATATGGACTCATAAAAAATTGAGGTTGCAGGATGCTATTGTAGTCTTTCAGGATGAGGGACAAGACCTAATTGTCAAAGGCAAAGGAGTTCGACCTTCATCCCTTGGAGAACCGTGGATAGAACTGGCCAAAATCATTCAGAGCTATATCACATGCAATGGGAGAAAAGATGTGGTAAGATTATGTCACCTTAAATTATTAGCAGTTCTGAAACAAAAATGTTCTGTAAACTTGCCTACGTATTTGAATTTCTTATTGCATGACACTGCTCAAAGCATAAAAAAATCCCAGCATATAGAGACTGTCATGAGCCACCATTGCTTGATTAGGCTGATAGTAAGTTACAACCTCGTCCAACAATAGTCAAGTTGGGAGGAATTAGTATTTTCCATTGAAGGGGGTTTAGCTTTACCTGCTCCTAATCCTATTCCGAAAAGGAAATGGACTACCCATACCACCAACATTCCCCAAAAATGTAGACACTCTGCCAGAATAAGGATAAGATTGGGAACAGCTGAAAATACCCAGGGTAGTAGCAGCCAGTGCATAGAACTAGCTAGTCCAGAAAATGAGCAATATTTACAGTTGGAAGGTCGGGATGACTGGGAGTCAGAACTTGAGGAGGAAACAGAGCACTCTACTGAAGAAGAAAGAAATGAAACAGAACTTCCCTCAACGCCAAACACAATTCCACCACAAGACTTACTGCATGATATTGAATTGGCCCAGATTTTGGCCAATATGGATGAGTTCATATAGCCTGAAAGTCCCCTCAATTTGAACATTGGGGCAACACAATCTGCAGAGATCTCTGGCCATGATAGAACTATATCAGAAAACATAAGTGGCAGAGCAGAGACAAGAGTAGAACCCACCCAAGAAGAGGTGAACCAATTTAGTAATACACCTCCAGGAGAACCCAGTTGGGTCGGTTTAAATACAGAGGATGTGGGCCAAATAGGAGAAATAGAAACAAGCCAGGGTAAGGACACAGCTCTTGTAGAACAAAGCCTAGATGAGCAACCAAGCTTGCTAAGAGCAGAAATGATTAGTGGAACAGTTGTTCCTCCTGAAAAGAAGAAAAACAAAATTAAAAAGCTTAGAAAGGAACAACAGAGGCTGCAAAAATTAGTAAAAAGACTCAGGAAAAAGATAAGGACATTAACAGCAGGGAAAGTTTCAGAAAAAAACCCCGGAAACAATAGATGCAACCATTCAAACTAAATTTCATGATACAAAGGTTACTGGGACTCAAACTAAGCCCATATTCACTCAAATTTTTAAGGAATAACATGCAACTGTTGCAGAAGCAACTGCCCAAACAGAGAGTATACATTTTCGTAACTTAGTTGTTCAAATGGAGGTGGTACCCTCCGACAGCATGGCCACCCAGATAGAAGGACAGACTGTCCATAATAAAAGTACACAGACTATAAGCATTCAGTCCCATAATAAGAACACATAGACAATAAAAATCCACTCTCATAGCAAGAATACATAGATAGATATTCAAGCCAAAGATATTATGACAAGTAGCGACCCTAGTATAATAAATCTTCAAGAAAATCTGGCACAGGCTTGGCTTACCATAGAATGCCTTGAACTAGAAACAGTCCCCCAGTAGAAATACTAGGAATTACAAAAGCAGCTTCGAAACATGAACATTTTAGAAAGTGAGGCATTTGATAAATATCAGAAGGCAGAAGAGAGGGCTAAGAAAATGAAGCTCAGAATAGAAAATATCAAGAGTCAAATGGATAATATTTGCTCCTTATATAGTGACATATTGGCCTGCAGATCTCCTGCCAATAAATATGCCCTATTTTTGATGGAAAGATACTTAAAATTAAAGATCAAAACTGCAAAGCTAGAAACCCAATAGAGTTGAAAACAATTGATGATTTTATAAACTATGTAAACATCATGGGGTAAAAGTACAGAGGCTGTTGTGTGAATTTTATTTACACAATTTTGTATTAGAAGAAGAAACTGAAAAGAACCCTAGTCCTTTTGTAAGGGATGTACAATTTCAAGCTTTTATTTCATTCGTTGTTAAACAACTGAAATGGTTCAAGGCTTACAACACGTTCCAGAGGCAGGAAAATGGACAGGACCTTTGGGTTCAAGGTGAACCAAAACACCTGTTGCAAATGCTGGCCAACCACAAAAGTTTGATGAAGAGGGAAGGAGTAATCAAAGCTTTGGGGCCTATGTAGAAAGAAATTGTCCAAAAAGGAGTCAAGTATTTCCTCTCCATTTAGGAAAGCTCCCTAGCCACAACAAAGTTTAGATGGACAATGATCTGATAATCACCCTAAGAGTGACCTCAGTTGAAGATTTATTAAATAGAAAGGTATTACAAACTCATGTGATGGTGTGTGTTCTATGTTATTGAAACAATGGATCGATCAGATTGCCAATACATAGGAAATAAGTGGAAAGACAACATAGAAATACAGTGAGCAACATAAAGACACAAATATTTTTTAATAAGGAGTTCACCCTATTTTCCAGGGCTACATCTCTAGTCCAGCTTCAGTGGTGGCCTTGTTTTATTGTGTCTTTCAGCAGAGAAATTACAATACAGGGACTCAATATGAGTTCTCCTGAAGAAGATTTTGCTTGGCAGGGTGGTTCTTGGATTCCCCAAGCCACTTGGAGTACACAGACTCTTATTCTTCCTACCAGCTCTGTGACCCTTGGTCTACAGTGGAAAGAGCCAACTGTGATGCTCAATCTGGACAGATTCCTCTATGGGAAGGCTTGATTCTTCAAGCTCTCTAGTGCTCGATTCTGCCTGTGGTCAGCTCAACCCTCTGTCTCCTCTGCTTGGCTTTACTGCTCTCTGTGCTCAGTCCTCCTCTTAGGGTTCACTGTTCATTGCCTTTCTTGGTCGCTTGGACTCTTCGCTCTCTCTCTCTCTCTCTCTGAATCTCCATTCGGTTGTCTCTGTTCATGGCTTTATCCATTCGACCTCCATGCCTGTTCGGTTCCTCTCCCGCCTGCGTCGATTCGCCTACTGCCTGTGTGCTTGGAGTTCCCCATTCGGTGTCAACATGAACGCTCAGGAAGTAGCCACGTGGCCTCATTGGAACAACGCCAACTTGTTATTGATTCATTTCTTCAGTTATGTTGTGGATACGTTCTTTCTCCATTGTGGCGATCAACGGATTCCAAATCCCCTTAAATCGCGGCTTAATTCCCTGTCGATTCCGCTTTTGTCTATCGGGCGCAATCTCAGCTGTCCAATCTAGGCTCCTCTAGATCCAACGTCATACGCACGTTGAGCCCGGTTGACTTGCTCAACCGATAACACGTGATAATGGAGGTTTTTCTATCATCTCTGCTACCACGCATCGATCGTTGAGTGGGATCGCTCCACTCTCCTCCAAAACCTCTTACCATCCAAGGGCGCCCGGGTCCCACCTTCATACGATGGCGCTTTTTGTTTCTCTGCCCACAGTCCTCTGGCTCCCAACGTGACCAAGTGCTTAAGGCTCTACCATTTCAGCCCTGTTCGCCCAGTGATCGCAAATCAGCTCCTTTTCCCATTCCAGGGCTCCCAAGGGCTACATCAACCTCCTACGCAGTGTCCATGGGCCTTGGTCAGCGTGCTTTGACCGAGGTCCTCGTCGTTCTGTGCTGGCTGCCATGGTCACTGGTTCAGGGTGTTTTCAATTGCTATTTTGGATTCTTCAAGGATTTGTTTCGTCCCGATATAGTCATGGTTCTATGACAGTCGTTTATGGATCTGATTCGGATCACGGCCTCCCTACTGAAAAGCTTTTGGACCACCAAAGGTTGGTTTTTTTTTTTCTTCAAGCATCAACTAAGTGAGGAAACTGTTGTCTCACTTGTCCAATCTCAATCCACTTCACACGGCTTGGCTTTGAACCTTTAAGCCCAATTATGACGTATTCCACCTGTCCACTGTGCGTCGTCCTTACCTTCCTGTCCAGCACTTTATCTTCCTGCAACTCATTAAGATATTTAGGTAGCAGGTCATCAACAGAAGGAAATTACCTCTGCTCTTCAGGGTCCTGAATCATTGAAGGTTCAAACAACCTCAAGCAATCTCCGTTCACGACTAAGTAGATGTGCATGTAAGCTGGAAGATCAAGGCGAAAAGCATTTTCACCAATCTTTTCAAGTATCCTGAAGGGTCCATACCTGATAGGTTTTAGCTTCTTACCTTCACCTTGCATCCTGTCCTTGCTGATATACAGCCAGACTTGGTCTCCAAATTGAAAACTATGCTCCATCTGATGCTTATCATGCCTAGCCTTGTACTTGGCCTGGCTCTTTTCTAGCTATTCCTGTAATGCCTGGTGGATCTCCTGGATCTGTTCAATGAACCTAGTTGCCCTGTCCACATCACTGTGTCCATCAACAATGGTATCTTTACCAAAGACAAAATCCAAGGGAGACCTTGGTATGAAACCAAAGCAGGTCTCAAAAGGAGATCTCTGGGTAGAAGAGTGTTTGGCTCTATTGTAAGCATGCTGCACATAACACAAGTGTTCATCCCAAAGCTTAGGGTCTTTGCTGCAATATCCTCTCAGTAACTGGATCACTATCATGTTAACTACTTCTGTCTGGCCATCTATTTGTCGATGAAACGTTGTGCTTTTCTTTAATTTGGTGTCCATTAGTTCCCACAGAATGGACCAAAACTTTCCCACAAATTGGGTGTCTCGATCAGATATAATAGAAGTGGGTAATCCAAAATGAACCCATACATGTTCAAAGAATAATTTTACAGTTTGTTTAGCTATAATCTGTTTACTACAGGGTATCAAAATACACATTTTGCTGAACCTATCCACAACAACATATAGATAATCATGACCTTTCCTAGATTTAGGTAGTCCTCCCACGAAATCCATGGAAATTCTTTCCCAAGGGTGAGAAGGAACTGGCAAGGGAGTGTATAAGCCTAGTTTTCTATTGCTGGGCTTGCTTTTAGCACACATAGCACACTCTTTACATATCTAGAAACTGTCTCACTCATTCTTGGCCAATAGCAGAACCTTTGCAACTATGCAACTATTTTACTTACCCCAAACTGACCTGATATCAGAGAAGTGTGTGCTTCCCTAATTATCTTTGCTCTCTCAGTTTGTGGAATGCAGAGTTTCCCACAATGATATAAGAGTCGGTCCTTCACGTGATAGTCCAATTCTTCTACTCTTTTGCCTTGACTCAAAGTTGCATATACATCTTTAAAGTCCATGTCCTGAGCATACTATTCTATGTAGCTTTCATGCAGCACAGAATTATGCTTAAGTATGGTAGATGCATTTATAATGGGTCTAGATAACATGTCTACAACCTTGTTATGTATGCCCTTTTTATATCTGATGACTAAATGAAACTATTGTAGAAAACCCATCCATCTGTAATGTCTTGATTGTTGCAACTTAGTTTGGGAGTGTAGGTATTGAAGTGGCTGATGATCAGTATGTATTACTGTTTCTTTGCCCATTAAGTAATGTTTCCACTTTTTCACACTCTGAACTAATGCATACAATTCCTTATCATATGTAGGATAGTTGACTACTGCAGGATTAAAAGTCTCAGAATGATAACATATGGGTTTACCGTGCTGTGTCAACACTGCTCCCATGGCATAGTCACTGGCATCAGTTTGGATCTCAAATGGTCTTTGTAGATCTAGCAGTGCTAGTACAGGTGCTGTACTAATTTTTTCTTTCAAGGTGTCGAAGGCTTTCTGCTGTTTGCCTCCCCACTAAAACACCTTGTTCAATCATGTCAAAGCATGTATGGAAGCTACAATTGAGGAAAAATTTGAAATGAACTTCCTCCAATACTGTGTTGCTCCTAAGAAGCTTCTCACTTCTGTAGCAGACTTGGGTTTAGGCCAGTTTACAATGACTGCCACTTTAGAGGGATCTATTTTCAATTCACCTCCCCCTACTGTGTGACCGAAGTAATTTAGAGAGGTTTTTCCAAATTCACATTTGTAGAGTTTAACATAAAGTTTTTCTCTTTTCAAAACATCTAATGTCTGCTTAACATGCTTTAAATGTTCTTCCCACATTTTACTAAAAATCAAAATATCATCTAGATACACAATAACAAAATCATCAAGAAAAGGTCCGAGTACATCATTCATTAATCTCATGAAAGTAGTAGGGGCATTGGTCAAGCCAAAAGGCATAACCAGCCATTCATACAATCCCTTCTTTGTTTTGAAAGCAGTCTTCCATGCATCTTGCTCTGCAACTCTGACTTGATGGTATCCACTGTGCAAATCCAGCTTGGTGAAATAAACAGCTTCCTTCAATTGATCTAAAAGATCATCTATGTGAGGAAGGGGATAACGATTTTTGATTTTTATCTTATTCAGTGCTCGATAATCAATGCACATTCTCCACAAGCCATCTTTCTTTCTCACCAAAACGATTGGTGACCCACATGGTGATGTGCTAGGCTTGATGAACCCTTTCTCGAGCAACTCCTACACCTGCTTCTTGATTTCAGCATTCTCTAAAGTAGATAACCTGTACATCCCAATGTTAGGCAAAGGAACATCTCGCTGCAAAATAATATCATGTACTATTCCCTTTTTGGGTGGCAAACCTTGAGGTTCTTGAAACAAGACATCATACTATGAAACAATCTTTTCTATATCAGCTTGCTGATCAGAATTACAACCCTCAAATACATGGGTTTTATCAATTTTCTTTTCCTTTACAACCATTAGTAAGAACTGTTTGCATGAATTTATCATTCTTTTCATCTATCTTGAGTTTATGAGAGTATAATTATTCTTGAGCTTATGAGATCTTACAAAATATTCGATTCCATCTTTAACAAGTAGATACTTGTTCTCGGCTCTATAGAAAATACCCTTTCTATCATACAAGTAAGGACTTCCTAAAACAATTCCACATATATCCAAAGGAATTACATCTAACTCAACCTCATCTACAAATGCTGACCCAAAAGAAACTTGAGTTTGCACTGTCTAGTCACTTGTAGTTGTGCTTTATCATTCAACCATCCTAATGGGTATGGCTTCTTATGAGGTGTAGTTGCTAACCCAAATTTCTTTACAATTGCTTCAGAAATCAGATTTACTTGTGAGCCACTATCAAACAAAGTATCAATCTTTTTATTTTTGGAAACAACTCGAATATGGAAAAGCCCATGCCTTTTTCTCTCATGTTCTTCAATAATGACATATTAAGCAGAATTACTAGTAGATGCTTCAGAATTCTTACCTTTTATACCTGTGGCTACAATGATTGTTTCATCTCCCAAGTTTGACCCGAAAACTTTCTGAATAGCTGCAACAGTATTCTTCTTCTTGCCCTCGGACTTCTTAGGTCTTAGCTATGGATGCAGAATCCAACAGTGCTCATCATCATGCCCCTCCTTTTTACAGTGAGTGCATGAGGCTTTGCCTTTCTGTGTAGTGTTAGCCTTCCTTGCTTTCCACTTCTGCTTTATCTTCTCCTTTTTCTTTCTTACAGTGGGTTGGGATGGTCCCCTAACTTCTGGATTTCCATTCTTTCCTCTAGCTTCTAGATGAGTAGCTTGTACAGATACCTCATCTATACTAATGGGATTAAACATGAGGATGGTATGCCTCATGTAGCTGTGTAGACCACCAATATACTTCAAAAGAGTTTCTGGTGAGTCTAATGAAATACCCAACATCAATGCTCTCTTTCTGAACTCTTGAGTATACCATTGTACACTTTTCCCTTTCAACTACCGAAGAGTTTGCCAACTCATCATGGCTTGTTGCTTGTAGGCCAATGGATAGAACTATTTTTTGATTGCAGTAACAAATTCATTCCAGACAGAGATGGTCTTACCATGCTTCCTCATATCAGCTTGGGTTTTGCCTTCCCACCAAACCAAGGCAGTGCCCCCTAGGTGAAGGCTTGGCAGCTGAATCTTGCTCTTGTCTGAGTCTATATTTTGTACTCTGCAATACACATCAATTTGTCTAATCCAATTGTCCAACTTTTCAGCATTTAGCTCTCCATCATATATGGGCAACTCAAATTTAACATCTAACTTAATCAAAGATGCCTTCTTATTATGCACAGGGCTACTAGGAGGTGTAGGGAAGCTTTCTTCTTTCCCCTTTCCTTTGGAGTGGTCATGGGAATGAGATTCATCTTCTTCTTTATCTTGCTTAGAGCCTGATGAATCTTCACCCTTATGCTTTCTAAAGTCCCTATACATTTCTTCTACCATAGACTTTATAGCTAGGAAACTTTCTATGAATTGAGGGTCTGGCCCTATAAAACCTTCTTCTGACATTGTCTTTCGAGAATAGACTCTCCCAATTTCAGGATTAGTTTCCACCAACTCTCCTTCTCCTAATTTGAGCTTTGATCTAGTAAGCATTCACAGCTAAACCAACACAAGCTTGTCTAACCTTACAGCCTAGAGCTCTGATACCACTTGATCTGATAATCACCCTAAGAGTGACCTCAGTTGAAGATTTATTAAACAGAAAGGTATTACAGACTCATGTGATGGTGTGTGTTCTGTGTTATTGAAACAACGGATTGATCAGATTGCCAATACATAGAAAATAACTGGAAAGAGTGCAGAGAAATATAGTAAGCAACACAAAGACACAAACAGTTTTTAATAAGGAGTTTACCCTATTCTCCAGGGCTACGTCTCCGGTCCAGCTTAGTGGTGGCCTTGTTTTATTGTCGCTTTCAGCAGAGAAATTACAATATAAGGACTCAATATGAGTTCTCCTGAAGTAGATTTTGCTTGGCAAGGTGGTTCTTGGAGTCCCTAAGCCACTTGGAGTACACAGACTCTTGTTCTTCCCACTAGCTCTGTGACCCTTGGTCTACAGTGGAAAGAGCCAGCTGTGATGCTGAATTCGAACAGATTCCTCTATGGGAAGGCTTGATTCTTCAAGCTCTCTAGTGCTCGATACTACCTGTGTTCAGCTCGGCCCTCTGTCTCCTCTACTTGGCTTTACTGCTCTCTATGCTCAGTCCTCCTCTCAGGGTTCATTGTTCACTGCCTTTCTTGGTCGCTTGGACTCTTCTCTCTCTCTCTCTCTCTCTCTCTCTTTGAATCTCCATTCGGCTGTCTCTATTCATGGCTTTAGCCATTCGACCTCCATGCCTATTCGGTTCCTCTCCCACTTGCGTCGATTCGCCTACCGCCTGTGTGCTTGGATTTCCCCGTTCGGCGTCAGCATGAATGCTCAGGAGGTAGCCACGTGTCCTCATTGGAAGAGCACTAGCCTGTTCATCGATTCATTTCTTCAGTTATGTCGTGGATACGTTATTTCTCCACCATAGCAGCCAACGGATTCCAAATCCCCTTAAATCATGGCTTAATTCCCTGTCAATTCTTCTTCTATCTATCGGGCGCAATCTCAGCCGTCCGATCTGGGCTCCTCCAGATCCAACGTCATACGCACATCGAGCACAATTGATTTGTTTAACAGATAATGCGTGATCATGGTGGTTTTTCTCTCACCTCTGCTACCACGCGTCGATCACTGAGCGGGATCGCTCTGCTCTCCTCCAAAACCTCTTACCATCCAAGGGTGCCCCGATCAAACCACTGGTTTCCAAGTCATGGGTCCCACCTTCGTACAGTGGCGCTTTTCGTTTCTCCGCCCATGGTCCTCTGGCTCCCAACGTGACCGAGTGCTTAAGGCTCTACCATTTCAGCCCTGTTCGCCTAGCGATCGAAAATCAGCTCCTTTTCCCATTCTGGGTCTCCCAGGGGCTACATCGACCTCCTGTGCAGTCTCCATGGGCCTCGGTCAGCATGCTTCGATCGAGGTCCTCGTCATTCCGAGTCGGCTGCCATGGCCACTAGTTTAGGGTGTTTTCGGTTGCTGTTTTGGATTCTTCAAGGATTTGTTTCGTCCCGATATAGTCATGGTTCTATGACAGTCGTTTATGGATCCGATTCGGATCAGATAGTTTCCAATAACAATGTACAGAATAGAGAGCCATTTAATTACAAAAATTTTAAACTGGCTACAGAACGCTTTGTCATTTATAGTAATCTCATCCTAAGGGAAGGCCCTTATTAGCTAGGTTGTCGGTTTCGCAGCCCTATTATTTGGTATCCAGATGAGGGGTACAAGGATATAAATGAGCTACCTGAAAGACAGACAGGGCACATCTTTAAAATCTTGGCCAAGAATCATGGTTTTAGACCACTTTACAACCTCTCTTCTCCAGCTTATTCCTTGACTGCTCTGCATATGAACTACATGGCTTTCATGAGGACATGTAAAAGGGTAAGAAGGGGAGTATGTTGGGTCATGGAAAAGGTATGCATTTTCTATTAATTTATTATCCTTTTCCTTTATTATCATCCCTTCTATATCTGAATGCACTAATCTATTAAGGAATTACGGTAAGAAATACAAAAATTACTTACAGTTATGCTTTGGCTAATTATTATTCTTCCTTATGTAGGAAAGTACGAAAAGGGACAACTAATGTTCCCTAACTAAGGGATAACAAAAAAGCAGCAAGCTAAGGAAGGACGCAACGGTTGCAGATATGTCCAAAAGAAAATCAACAGGATCAACGCAAGAAGGGAAAGATGTCTGAAGTTAGAAAATTGCGCGAATCCCTCAGGATTGAGAGATCCTGAGAGATTGCTTTTATCATCTATCTTTTTACCCCTTTCTCATTATAAAAAGCAACGATTGTAAGCATAAAGAGGAGGACTATTGTTATTATTATTGTAATTCTCAATTACAGACTTTCGTTGTAGCGAAGAATGAAAATACGTTGTAATATTATTTCATGATTAATATATAAGAGGAGTTGATGTTCCTTTTCATTTATATGAAGTAACAGCAGTGTACACTGGTGGCTAACGGCCCGGCTTCCGATGGAATTCACTGCTTCACCTATGTCATATATTTTCAATTATTGCAAGTGTGACAGTTTGATATTATTATTGCTTTCTTCTATTTCATTTTGTTGTTGTTCCTTATTTCTTTGCATTAACAGAATAGCTCTATTTTAGATAATTTACAACATTATTGTTTAAATAGTTTCCTTTCGCTTTGGATTGAGTTTCCTAGATGAATATCCTACTCGATGTAATCAATTGTAATGAGAATTAACAAATGCTATTAAGCTCTTAGATTTATGCCATCGTTGTTTTACAGACTAGTGCATTTGATTCAAATTCAATCAGTTTCTAAGAGAAGAGTTATCACCGTTGTACTCTTAATTGATACTGCTGTTACTTGAATTGCATATTGTTGTTACCTAAATTGTTGTAGGATTTGATTTCATTAACGGATTAAGTTTTCTTTTAATTGCAATTAGAATTTATTTATTGCATTTGTTTACTCTTGTATGTAAAAGATCTATACTACAATTTAGAAGCATTACTCTCTGAGTTAAATAGCCGCCACATACTGTGTACACTCTTGAAATAGAAAGACCTACCCAAATTGATAATTAATGTGAAGATAATTAGGAGTTGAAAAGGAACCTTTTATCACTCAACAGAAATATATTCATGTATTCCTTGAGAATTCATCTATAAATGATACATAGTAAACAGACTTACATAGTGATGGCACTGACATAGGTCCAAACACATCACTGTGCACAAGCTCTAATATTTGTTTCACCCTCTTAGCACCAGAGGGGAAACTCACCCAATTCTACTTCCCATATACACAATTTTCATAGAAATAAAAATCCAGAGAGAAGTTAGGCATACCTTCTAGCATACCATTACGATGAATTATTCAAAGGCCCTTATCTCCAATATTTCCAAGCCTTTGATGCCATAGCATGGCATTTTCTCTAGAGACCACTAGATTTTCTTCTCCACTTTCAGGAACCAAAGAATTGCTGCACCCATCAATAACATTTCTACCTTGAAGCTTGTACAGAGTTCCAATCTGAACTCCCTACATCAATATCCAATGCTTCCTGAATTACCTTGCAGGTATCTTTCTCGAGCATTGTTTTTACACCTACATCATCTAGCTGGCTTAGATAAATCAAATTTCTGGCCAATGCAGAAATATGCAGAACACCCGAAAGTGTTATAATCCTTCCACCTTGCAACTTCAATTTG
This sequence comes from Pinus tabuliformis, assembly GCA_031772625.1. Classification (NCBI taxonomy): domain Eukaryota; kingdom Viridiplantae; phylum Streptophyta; class Pinopsida; order Pinales; family Pinaceae; genus Pinus; species Pinus tabuliformis. Next base: position 537,903,994 of record CM062807.1, on the reverse strand, counting down.
ATTGTTCTACGACCAACGATTCTAGCCTTCCTATCATCCCCTAAGAAGATATCACCACCATCATATTTCCCATACTCGCAAAACCACTCTCTATGGGGAGTGAAGTGAAAGGATGCACCTGAGTCAATCAACCATGCCTCATGATCTACATGTGTACTTGAAGAAGAATACAAGTACAGATACCCACCTTCATATGAGGTGGTTTTTTCCTCTACAGAAGAAGCATCATCAAATCCCTTTCCTTTCTCAAGAGCTTTAGATTTACAATCCCTTTTGAAGTGCCCATCCTTTCTACATTTCCAGCACACCTTTATAGGTTTTCCTTGAGATTTAGATCTCCCTCTAGATTTAGATCTCCCACTTGAGGACTTATTTTGTTTCTGTTCTGGGATTGTCCTCGTACAGACAAGGCATCATCATTTTGGCCCTCCATATTTTTTCATCTCATCTCCTCCGATATCAAGGATAAGACTATTTCATCAAACTACAAGGTAGTTGCATTTATACCTATTGCAACAACCAGACTATCCCATGAATCTGGTAGAGAATAGAAAAAACTAATGCACTTATCCTCATCTAAGATTTTAATATTGACAGATAATAATTGGATTACCACAATATTAAATGCATTTAGATGCTCTGCTACCGAGTCTCCATCTTTCATCCTCAGCTTATACAACTTTTTCTGTAGGAACGATTTATTCACCAGAGACTTATATTGGTACAAAGTCCCTAACTTGTCCCACAAAGCCTTCGCCAAAGCTTCCCCTTATACATTCAGCAATACTGAATCTAAGACACACAATTGTATTATGCTCTTTGCCTTCTGATCCAACTTATTCCAGTCTTCAGTTTAAAACATTGTTGTTGGTTTAGTAATCAGATCTACCATGATCGATTGATATTTATCCACAAGCAGATCCTCCATCTTGAGTTTCCACAACTCAAAACTCTGACTATTAAATTTCTCGATCTCTATATTTCCATTGCTCGCCATCTTCTTTCACCACAAGAATTGATCTCGCAGATCTCCCGCTGAACAGGGTCTACCACAGGCTCGAGAAAAAACCCCTCAACAACAAAGGCATCCCCTTGAAGAAAAACAAGGCTAATACCAAATGTAGGTTTTAACCCTGTGCAGAAATTACTTGCATACGAATTCTAAAAAATAGAAAAAAAATAATTGCTAGAGCATAAAACATAAAACATATATACACAGAGATTTCCCCTGGATCCCAAAACTAGGACTACCAAATCAATTTTTCATTATGTTCCTTTCAATGTTCCAATACATATATATACATGTTGAAGCATCCATAAACCCCAATCCATTAATCCTGGATTAGAACGTAACCATAGTTCCCTTGACTAGATCCTCAAAATACCATGGGCAGTAAACTATAATGCCCAAAACCATGTGCGAAATCCATGCACAAAACCATAGTTAGGTCTTCCCAACTAATATAGGGTCCAAAATGTTTTTCCCAGGATGCTTCCCCAGACCCCGTGTAAGGGGGCTACTGCCCCCCTGCATACCCCCCCGAGAAGGGGGGTAGCCACCTCCCTTGTGACCCCCCAGCAACACCTCGCGAAACGTATAGGGGGGGCTACTGCCCCCCCTGTCACTCCCCCACGTGTGGGCGAGTTGTGGAAATAATATAACGCAACCCCAACATTTCCAAACTATGCCCATAGGCGTCTTATTTGAATTTAATACTCTCATCTATATATCTCACTCATCCTAATACAAAACTTCAATTATCTCTTTGTCTTATGAAACAATCACCAATTGTGTAACAACTTATCTTGGTGTCTATAAACTCACACACAAATTTACATAGAAACATTATCTCCAAGCACCACTCATGCTCTAAACAAAATCAAACTTATACGCTTGGCATATTCATTTAGTTTATGTTATGGTGGCTCTCAACCATCTCTACATATCAGGCTCACATACCTTCATTTTCCACTCTCACTCTGGTTAGACTTCTACTATATGCACTCAACACTTGTGTTTCTGATTTTCAACATAGTTGACAACCTTTCTTTCACTGATGGTTGCACGTTTTTTAGCTTCCATCTTCAACTACATTCTATCTCAATTCCACACTGCACAACCCTAATTTTCTCTAGTTTATTAACCACACTTAGCTTAAGGAGCATCTTCATTGATTGTCCCAAGGCTCAAAACGGTATTTTAGCATGCACATTGTCTTGTCCCCCAAGCTTCAATGGGATTACCTTCTAATCACTACATTGTCTCAACTAACTTGTTGTTCTCTCTCAGCATTCATTATTTAGACAATCTCAACCTATTAACGATAACACAAACTATTTATCTAAATCATCCTATATTTCATAAACCCTATAGTTTATTTACTCAGAGGATGGTCTTCATTTACAGTGCTATACTTACTAGTTCAATCTTGCCATTGATTTATCAGAGCTTCTGATCTCCAATGGGACCACTATTAATTTTTTCTTGAATTTGTTGTCCTTTTAAGACTATTGTACATGAAGTGCTATAGGAAATCAACATGTAGCTTCTCTTTATGATAAGTATTTTTTTTATAGAATTAAAAAACTCATACCTCACATTAATTTATCAGGTTTTTTCTTTAACTCATGATTTAGCTATGTTACTAAAGAACTAACATGTAATCATTAACACTCATTACTTTCTTAATGATTTTTTATCCATCACTTCATCATAAGCAATCAAATTTTCTATTTGACGCAGTTCATGCTGTCTAGATTATATAACAAATTCCTTTTGTTCTCCATAACTAATTTTGATGCCCAAATTTCCTTGTTTATGCCTGGAGTAACTCAGTCATTGTGCATGCAATTTGTTGCTATGACCATGGATAAATAACTAGAGGTGTTCTATTTTACCAAATTCTTCACTTTAAATGTCTAGCACCTAGGTAACACATGCCTAGAGGCTAGAACACTGCCTTAGCCAAAAGGTACTTAACTCATGGTTCATCGTTCTATGTGATTTTCAACTTTCCAAAGGTTTGAAGGCTCAGAAAGCTCAAATGACCATAATAGCCTAAATCTGGGTCTCTTTAATTTTATAAAAATTTAAGGAAAAAAGTCCAAAACACATTAAAATATTGGAACATGGTTTTGGCTTAGTATGGAGAGGTTTGAGTTGTTTCTTAATCTACACTATAAATGGGCAAAAGGACCTGGATGTTCAAACTAGATAGGTTGGGTCCCACATCTGTTCGAGGGTTTGGGGCATTTCACCTTGCACCTCTTCAATTCTGTCAGGACCAAATCCCACACTGGCATGACTCCAAAAATTGCAAAACGACACCCATGCCAGAAATTGCCTAGACTCCTTTTCCTTAATTGGCTACCAAACTTCAAACTGCCATAAATCCTCAACTGTTTAGGATATTTTATGAGTTCCATATACCATTTGAAGGTATTTTTGAGGAATATCCAAATATGTACTTTTCAAATCCAACTAATCTGACCGACTTCACTCAAAATGCCTCAAAATATAAACTTCCTTTCTTATCTTGAGCTAGGAAGCAACATCTAGCAATCATAGTAGTCACGTTTTTAAATCTTCATCACTTATTTTTCTACTATAGTGGTTCTCAAGTAATGATTGCAACTACTAGAACACTCCCCTGATATCTAACAATAGTTTTCCTAAGAAGTCTCCCATTCAATTTTGTACAACCATGTCAAAAATCTCCTCTGACATAATGATCTCATCCATGCACCACAATTGACATCTATGCCAACACAAACTAGCAAAGAAAGAGTAGGAGGATAAATAAAATCCCTAGGAGGGAGATGTAGGACAATAGGTAGTCATAATTATTTTTCACATGATCTAGGTTAGCCACGGCCTGACAATTTTAGCTACGTCCAATGCAAGTGGCACTGATCAACATAATGCAGATTTAGCTAAATCCTAATTTGAGTCTGCTTGGCATGGAGACATATAATGATTGAATTCCTTTTGAAGAGAAAAAATGTTTTAGAAAAATTGCCTCATTCATTAGGAACACATTTTTCATCACTTAAAGAGAGGTTCATCTCCCCACACCTTTGCAAGACCTTGCTCAAGTTGGAGAGAGCTTCCTGGAAATCATTTTCATAGGGTGTGATGTCATCCATGAATATTTTTACTAAATCACGTAAAATATAAGAAATTATGCTATACATAGCCTTTTGAAAAATGGTAGGTGCATTACATAAACCTAATGGGAGGAATTTGTAAGAAACCCCCCCAAGGATAGGTGAAGGAGGTGTTATCCTAGTCTTCAAAACTAATTTGGATCTTATTGTATCCACTAAACCCATGCAAGAATAAAAATCACTTTTTTTAGGCAAGCACATCAAGTACTTGGTCAATGAAGGGAAAGGGAAAGTTATCTTTTCTTATGGCTTTATCAAGTTTCCTATAATCAACACAGATTCTGCACTTTCCTGTTTTCACAGGAACAATAACCAAAGGATATACCCATTCACTATCTAAAATTGGATATATGGATCCTGCATCTAGTAGTTAATGAAATTCTTCCTTCACAATATATTTTAAGGTAGGCTTCATTCTCCTTTGAGACTAGAAAACATTATTTTTATATTCCTTTATGTATATTCGTTGAGTGAAAATAGAGGGATTTAGCCCTTTCATACCATTATAATTCCATGTAAGTGCATCAGTGTGTTCCCTTAGGACAATGTGAAATTAATCATTTTTAATAGCTAAAAGTGACGAGCTAATTTTCAACAGTTTGGAGGGGCTAGTTTCTACCATATTCATCTTGTTTTGAACAAAAACAATAGTCAATAATTATTCCCATAAAATTTCTTGGGAACAAGTAGGCTACCCTAGGGATGGCACTTCTTTTAGCCATCAATATTCATAGCATCAGGATATTGTTTTTTGTACAAAATTATCAATTAAATCATCTGAATCAACCTAGTTAATGCTAAGGGTGGTTTCTATTGTACACATAGGGTGATGAGAGGATGGAATCCTCTTATACTTCTTCTTGTATTCATATAGGAAATTCATCCCCAACAAGAGGTTGATATAGGTGATATAATACAAGTTTTTTTTGAGACTATCCATTGGTGATTTTCTTGTTTCCAACCCTTGTGAATTAGCAATACCACGGTCTTCCCAGAATGAGTGGATAGCCATTTAACTTGGTTTTGGGAATGTTTTTGGTTGAAGGACATGGAATTTTGTGGGATAATCCCAAGAATCTATAGAGACCATTACATGTTTTATTATTCCTTTTGGTGCTACTATGGATCTATCAATAATGAGGACTCTTAGACTCTTACTATGGATCCCAGGTCAATGGTTTTTTGGAATTGCAATTCTATTAATATGCACATCTACTGCTGGACTTCCAAGATATAGATACTTGGGGATGATTACTCACCCAATAATTAGATCGACTAGTTTCTCGATGACATTAATATTGGTTTTTGTAGAAAATTATTAATTAAATCATCTTCATCATCCTGTTTGTTGCTAAGGGTCGTTTCCATTGTACACACATGATAGGGTGATGAGAGGTTGGAATCATATTCTTCTTCTTCTTCATGTATCCATGTATAAATTTCACCCTCATCAAGAGGTTGAGATGGGGGTTATAATACAAGTTTTTTTTTTTTTTTTGGATTTCCCATTGGTAATTATCATGTTTCGATCCCTATAGCTCATATATGTATTAGTAGTAGATAACCATGGTATCCCTAGAATGAGTGGATAATCATTGAACTTGGTTTTAGGATAGAGGGTAAGGAATTGTATGGGATACTCCCAAGAGTATATAGAGAACATTACATATTTGATTATTCCTTCTGGTGCTACTATGGATTTGTTTATCAACTGCAACATAGTAGTGGTATTTCTTAAGGACTCTTGGAGGTTAAGTCTAAACATGGTTTCATTTGTCATGACATTGTTTGTAGCTCCTAGATCAATGAAATTGTTTGGAAATTCAGAGCTATTTATATGCACATCTACTAATGGACTTCCAAGATGTAGATACTTGGGGATGATTACTCACCCAAGCATTAGATAGACTAGTTTCCCAATGACATGGATAGTATGGGAATCTCTTTTCTTCCTTAGAGGCCTTCTTAGACATTCTTCCTTGATGAAAATTTTATATATGGGAACATATTTGATGGATTTTAGGAGAGGAATTTTGACACATAGATTATTCAATTATCCCAGTAGTTAATCTTCTTTTGGGGTGTTTGATTTATGGGTTAACAACCTTTCAGGATAGGGGGTTTCTTATGAATGACCTTAGCAAAAATATCCTCCTCTTTTTCAATATTTTCATTAGGAGACGGTGGATGGACATTTGGGTGAACCTTCCTTGACCTAAGGTTGATTTCTTGAATTTCTACATAATAATTTTGATAAGCAGCCTCCCCATTGTATAGTGGATAATTCTTCTTATTATTGAGATTAGGATTTGGATGAGTAGGCGTCTAGGGTTGTTTAAGATAAACATTTTGGGGTACTTGTTGTTTCTAAGGAGGATGCATTAGAGAAATTGGTTGGGACACCTGGGGCTTCTATCCTTATTATGGATTACCCCATTAAGGAGGTTGATTGGAATATGGCTAGAAGGGTGGAACAACAGATTAAGGGGGGTATAGACAAGGAGTGTGAATAGGCTAGGGTGAAGGTATAGGATGGAACCAAGGATAATATTAAGTATTATAATTAGGATTGAAATGAGAAGAGAAGTTCATATCTTGTTGGAATTGTCTTGGAGCTTGGGGTCTCTTCTAGTTGACAAAGACAAGTACTCCATGCTCCCTTCTGCTCCTTGGTACACAACCTTCAAACCTAGAAAAGATGGAAACTTATTAATATAATGATTTTATTCACATACAAAGCATAATTTTATGACATTTAAAAGAAATTCATTCCTAGGGTGTTGTTGTAGCAGTTACAACCACCCTCCAAAAATTTGGCCTGCATCAATTTCAGAGCCTCCCTTGAAGAGTTTCACTTAATGATTGCACACACCCGGGTTCACTCCGTGAGCCTGTGTGAGTCTTTACATTCACCTTGCTTGTTTATTGCACTTATCTCTTTGCATGTTGATGTATAAGTCATGCTTGCAACTGTGTTCTGGTTATGCTCAAACTCTTTGGTTCGTATGTGTTTATTGTGTTCACCATGAAGCATCTATTGGACTCACACACAAAGTCACATTCATTGTCACGCAAGCATCGTCTCGATCATGAATGATCAATCACAAGTGTCGCACTTGTCGCTTGCATCGTCGGTCAGTGATGTTGAACATGTGTGTCTGGACTGTTCACTCTTTTCGTCATCAAGTCATGCAAGTGTGTGTTCGTATGATCACCTTTGCATCTTTCCACTATTCACACACTTATTCATTTTTGCTGAAGTTATGACAACCAAAATCTTCACTGATAGCCAAACCATCACCCTGATTTTGACTTAATTGAATGTCAACCAGAATAACGCAAAAGAACCAAGCTAGTTCCTTCAAGCAGCATTGCCCGCAAGCAACTCAAACATCACTCCTGCTGGCCACCCAGAAAGTCAACTCGCTATTCATCTCAGAAATTGCAAAGTGGTCATGAGAAGGTCTCCTGCTACCCATTAGTCAGCTCAACTCATAAATTGTGCAAAGATGATCAGCAGGTCAGCCTTTCGGCCTTAGTGCAATTTTCCGAGCCAGCAGATCCCAACAGCCAACTGGAAGTTCCTTATGGGAATTATGCAAGTCTGGGTGCCAGTGGCCCCAGTAGCCAACTAGCAGTTCCCTCTGGGAATTGCGTAAGTCTGGATGCCAGTGACCCTAGCATCAAATTGGAAGTTCCCACTGGGAATTGCACAAGTCTAGCTGCCAGTGACCCCAGCAGCCAACTGGCAGTTCCCTCTCGGAATTGTGCAAGTCTGGCTCCCAGTGACCCCAACAGCCAACTGGAAGTTCCTTTTGGGAATTGTGCAAGTCTGGCTTCTAGTCTCCTAGGCAGTTCCCAAGAAAAACTGCACAATCCCTGCCTGCTGACCCTTCATGCAGCCCGACCCGTTCCTCTGGAAAATTGTGCAAATTTGGCTTTCCAGCCCCTGATGACTGTTCGCTTTGGAAAATGTGCAGAGCATACCTGCCTTACCCTCCTATAGCTTGGATTGTCCCTCCAAAAATTTGCGCAATTTTACCTCTGAACCGAGACAGACCTTACAGGTAGTCACTGTCGACTCAGATTGTTTGTCTCCATCCCTAAGTGACTCTTGCATAGTTTTCATCAGCAGTTGCCTAGAGCCATCATCCTGCATCACAACCTTGATATCTCTCCTAGTCACCTGCATCCAAATGATCATGTGTCATGGTAGACTAGGAGGTTTTGGATTTGATGTCATCTCGTCATGAGTGACTGCACGTACAGGTACACCAACAAACATGTCAAGATGAAGAATGGGATGAACGAAGGGAGCATATGCAGATGGATAGGTTCAACGGCAGATGAACGAATGAAGCATGCGAAGTGGATGAATGTGACAAACATGCACCTTCGTGAACAAGTGAGCCTATCAAGCCTTCCAACATGAAAGAAAGCAACAACATGCTAGAGCTTCATCAAGTGAACAAAGGACCATCAAAGACTTTGCACACTTCGCCATGTGGAGTTGAAGCTATGATACACCATGAAAACATCCATCACTCGACAACACTGTAGCTCAACATGCACTCCAGAAATAGCACGAATGTACCAGCATTATCATGTCAAGTCATGCTGAGTCAAGTCATGAGTCATGTTTCCCACATCTCTACTATGGGCTTGTTGTTAATCAATGTGATGTAACATGGAAGTCCAAGAGACCCATTTGTTTAACATAGCATCACATAAGTCGGAAATTCATGGAAGTCAAAAGGTCATGAGGGAAGCCGAACAACCACAAGAGCCAGTTTAACCCTTGGCTATAAATACCCCCCTCATTTGTACATGAAATGAATTTTCACCTCAGCTCCTCCCACATAGCCAAGAGAGTCTGTAATGTTTTCTTTGAGGAGTAAGTAGTGGCTCCAACACCCCACTGACGAGGTTAGTGATGTATGGTGTAACGATGTGTCTTGGAACTTTCTCTTAATTCAAAAGCCTGTCAACAGGCCATCACATTTCACACATGTATTGTATTTGTTGTGAGACTGATCATTAACACTTGTAATGAATGTTGCTTTAACCATGTGTTCTACATCTAAACTAATTCATTTGTTGTAATGCATAATCTGTTAATGGAAATGTGTTGTATATGTTGTTGATGCTGTCCTGTCTGTGTCGACTGCTCTGCCAAACATCAGATAGACCTTTCACATGAACCTTGTTGTAACAACCATTGCACTCGTCTTGGACTGAGCCGTGAGCATTGTACGTGTTATCTTACCTTGTATGTTGTTATTGCCACATCCGAGTGGACTACTCCGCTCGAAGCTCTGTATTTCCATTGTGTTGGTGTTCCTAGTCAAGTTGGGACTGATCCTTTTCAGCCTGGAACTCACCTTCACCTTTTCCCCCTCACAATGAAAGAACCATTGCCACAAGTACAGTTACACTCACAAGGGACGTGAACCTCACTTCTTGAAGACAAAGAGAACCACTCTTCTATGCTACCAAGCAAGAGTTGAGGCAAATCCTTAAGACAATGGCAACTAAGCCATCATACCGGATGGGGATCCCACACCAAACATGTGAGGTCTAGTTGGGACTTCATACGAGGGTGATCCCCTGAACATTGGTGGGTCTAGCACCGTCAACATTTCTGGCACTAGAAGGAGGGCAACCAGTTGTACATGGATGAAATTCCCCTCACACTCACTCATCAACCATTTGGTCAAGGTAGTAACTCGCACTCCCTCTCTCACAACTCAGCAGTTGATTACTCCTCACCTCCCAGAATTGAACAAGAGATTTCATATCAACACCTTCGCTCCATCTATCCCATCACTTGCCAATTCGTGAAAGCATTCGAACTAATCCCAGGAATACAATATCCTCCACACACATTGAAGAAGCCAAAAGCCACTCCCACGGGGGTTGTTGTATCATCGGTGGAAGAAGCAGTCCTTGCTACTCTTGAAGGTTTGGAAGAAGCTATTGAAGATGGAGAGGAACCTCCAATCTTCTTTGAAGATGAACATGGAACTCTTGTGGTATTGGGATCAAACTCCGGTATAGGAGGCGAAGGGGAAAGCAACGGAGGAAGTGGAGGCGAAGAAGAACCGACAGACTCGGATCCAAAACCATCATATTCTGAAGAAGAGGAACAAGATGGAGAGGACGAAGACGATGAAGAGATGGCTAACCCAAATCTTGAATGGATAACTCAGGGACCATTGGCTCTCCCGAATGTTTTGCAGAAGATGTTGAAGCGAGCATAGAGAATGAACATCAAGTTCAACCCTAACAATGTGGTGAAGGCAGAAGACCATTTAGACAACTTCTACCTACAACTGCAGACCCTTGAGGTACGTTATGATGACGTGGCATGTAGACTATTTCCATGTACCTTGAATGGCCATGCAGCTACTTGTTATCAAAGCCTTCCACCCAACTCCATACAGAACTGGGGTTCTTTCAAACATATGTTCCTTGAAACGTTTGCTCATGACAAGACCCCAGCCATGCTACTCAAAGCATTGGGAAGCCTCAAGATGGAGGGAAAAGAGAAAGTGAAAGACTTCAATCAGAGGTTTATGCATATTTTGAAAAAGTTTGTAGTAGACACCAAACCTCATGACTCCATCACTATCGACTATTACACGTCTACATTGCCAACTACCATTACATAGTTCGTCAAGTGAGCTGCGAAGGCAACACTGTTAGAAAGATGCAAAGAGGCTATTTGTTAGAAAATTATATATTATAGAGCAATGGAATATGTTGCAGAAATATAAACAAAGAAAACACATAAAACAAGAGAGACACAGATATATGTGGTTCACCCAATTTAGGCTACATCCATGGAGAAACAACTGGTCCTTCCTTTTATATTATCCAACAAAATGAAGAGATACAACCTACATAAGATCCGTTGTAATTGCCTCTTCGCTCTCACACAATCTCCTCTCTCTTTCTCACTTAGAATACATATCTACATAGATGCAATACAACTCCATCATACATAGTGAGGGGTTGCCTTCTAGGGAAAAAAAAACCCTAAATTAAACATAACTTCTACCGTGAGATCTCCACCTAATGAACGACCCAAATTGACTACGAAATTACAACATTTTAGAAGGCAATTTTACATATATTTTTAGATTCAATGGCACTACCCTCGATCCCCCACCAGGGGGGCCTCCCAAAGATCGTAGCCACTCCCCCTGGACCCCCCTTGCAGCGTACATTTTACGGGCGGTGTTGCCACCACATTACAAACTGGGGTCCAATGTGGCGATACCTTTAAATAAATAAGATAATCAGGCTCCACACCCAACACTATAGCTGTTGAGAAAGAATTGCGCGGGATTGGAGTCATCAAAGATGACGGATCAATGAAAGACTCCAAGGATGCGAGTAGAAAGCCCCAAGAAATGGCGAGCAAAGGGGGAGACAAGGAAGCAACTGACATTGAGACCCATTCTCGCCTTGTCAAGAACTTGACCACCGAAATGTTCGAACTCAAACAACAGAAGACAAACACATTCACGAACAGTCATCCGCCTAGACAGAGACAGGCAAGAAGTTCATCAATCGACTCATCAAGTAATAGTCAGTTCAGTTCCAAATTTGCATAGAAGCCTATGTTCCAACTTGATCAATGCGCTGATCCTAAGTAATGTTCCTTCCATGAATAATTTCACCTTGAGAACTCTTGTTTATATTGGAAGTGAGTTGTTACCTCTATTTGTACTCATACACTTGATGTGGATGGCAACATAGAGGAGCAGCCGAAAGACATTGATGACAATGAAGAGGTTTCACTTGATGAAGGACCAAGTTTTGGACATGTGGTGAATGCATATCAATGCTCACAAGTAGTCTCAAAGATGAACACCAAGAAGTAGTCCCAAAAGCAAAATGATCATTACAATCTTAGGAGTAAAGGGGATCCCTCGACACTTAAGGAGATGCAAGAGAAAGTGAGATGGCTGATAAAGAAGGCCAATCCACCATCTGCCTCAAAGCAACAAACACAAATCAAGTCTAGGAAGATAGAGATGGATAAGAACAAAACCGTGAGAAGGAAGTTGCAGAACAATCCACCAGACAACACGAGCATCCGTTCCACCCCGGAAACCTCGGTGAGTCTACCACCTTTGGACTAAAGCATAGTCGATGACATGAAGAAAACTCGAGTGAACATTGGTTTGTTTGAGTTAGCCAAAGTCCAGAGCCAGCGAGATATCCTGCTGCGTGCATTGGGACAAACAGAAATAGACAATGTGACCTTTACCAGCAAGGGAGAATGCACACCTCCCAGATCACTATCCATTGTTCTCAATACACTTCGGATGGAAGAAGTAAACTTAGGTTGCTCCCCATTCCTACTTTCATTCAAAATTTTCAACTACAATGTCCAGAACTGTTTGGTTGATTCTGGCGCGGCAGCTAATGTCATGCCACTCTCCACTGCTAAGAAGATCAATGCACGATGGAGCGAAACATCTACGAGAATCATCCAATTTGATAAAGCATCAGTACCAACCATTGGTGGCCTATGATATGTAATCATTCGACTATCTCATAATAGTTGATTCCACCATTGCATCAACATAGTTGTCATGGACATACAAAAAGCATATGGTCTGCTGCTCAACAGAGATTGGTTCAACAAGCTAGACGGATGCTTTTCTACAGACTGCTGTCAGCTGTGGCTTCCACACAAGGGTAGGTGCAACCAAATCCAGGTTTTATCCGAGAGGTACATGAAACACAATGTCACTCCCCTTCATGGTGATAACGAACCATTGGCCTTCGCAGAACTCATGTTTGGCAGCTGCCTCCTAGAAAAGACATTGGAGTGTTATCCTACATGGCCTACTTCAACATCATCAGACAATCAGTTGGGACTCCTTCCTCGCCCAACTGATGATAATGAAACTTCTACAGTATGTTTTTTTGATAATAACAGTAGTAGAAACATTGGTAGTAGTAGCAGTACCAACACGCCAAATGGTTCACGTGCAGACATGTTGTGGACCATGAGTCTTGATAAATCAGGAACACATGATGACTCAAGGACTGAGTGCATCTTAGCCATCCAAAACAATGAACAATGCATGATTTCAAGTTGTTGAAGTGCTGAAGCACTCATGTAGAACACACAGAGGGCCAACACTATGAACGAACAGAGCAACTTGGGAATCCACCATGAACCAAAGATGGCTAATCTCGGTACAAGTTTCACACTGCAGCAATGACCAATCATTGACCGCTTGATCGAACAATACCAAGATGGGCTTACATGAGTATATGATGACCTGAGTACCCACTATATGCGAACAATCCAACATGAGATTCCAGGTAAAGGAGAAGACAAGCCATTATAGCAAAGAACATGTAACACATATATGTTGTTTTCACTCCTTTCACCGAATATATTGACTAATATTTTAAGTGGTTGGATTGCTTGCAAAGATTGTCATTATACTTGGTATTTTGATTTAAATCCTTCACATAGGAAATCTTGGAAGATTCGCTTACAAATTGATTTCAGAAACTTAAACCCTTCCCGAAATAAAAACAACTACCCCATGCTATCATCCGAGCCCATGTTGCACACAGTTCCTGAGACAGTAGTGTTGTTTTCACTTGAAGATTTTCTGGAATGCCACCAGGTTCTGGTAGTGAAGCCCGATGGACTGGCACTGTTCCACGAGAAACTTGGCTCACACATGTATAATTTACAATCACTTGATGAAAGGATTGATAATCCTTCTATCAAACAGCCAAGTCCTCAAACATTAGTTCACTAGGTCGGGTCGTGCCCGTGCCTTCTACATAGTCTGCTTGCCTGTTGTTGTTTCATTTGGTTTGTTTTTCTTATTATCTTTTCTTTTGCTTTGTTTTATGCTACTTATATTTTTTTTCATGTTCATTTTGTTTGTTTGGTATATTACTATTTTTGTTTCTAAAAATAAGTGCTGCCAATTACTACGTTCTAGATTTTGATAGAGTATGTGGTTGAAACTTGAAGAGACATGTGACACTGCAACACTTGGCCAGTCTTGTGTCGATTTTCTCTGTGCTTGGTTACAATCTTCGACTGATGAAATCCTGACAAAAAATATGAACCATTTGTAAGGGAAGCTTTGGTCCAACCATGAACCTGTGTCCACACTGGGAAACCCCATGCATGTACTCAACCTTCTGCTCTATGTGTTGAAGCTACTCCAATTAGTAGAAATGGAGAAGGGGAAAATATAAACATACAAACCTATGTCAGAGGTCTTACATGCTTCTCTGAAGGAACAACCTCTTCTGCTCTCAATAAGTCAAGATCCCTCTTCCACCCCAAAAATAAATAAGTTCATATGCACAGTTCTCTTTAAAAATAAAAAGGTGAAAGAAGAGAAAGGCTTCCTATGTAGAGAGGTGAAGCATGAAAATCCACCAGGGTATTGACCAAGCTTGCTGGTAGTGGAGCAATATGTGTGTTCCTGCGTGAATCCACCAGGGCACTGTGCAGGCCCACTGGCAGTGGAGCAACACTAGAGATGAAAATTTATACTCTGAAAATATTCAACTCGCGAACTAAACTACCCTTCTCAGATTCGAAATGCTAAGATCTAAGTTGAAATTTTGATTGTGTTTTACTGAGTTGGCAAAGGGTGAACCATGTATGTCCATGGGGTAAGTGGGGAAACTGAGGTAACCTGCACAGCGATTCAATAATTCCCAAAAGATCAAGGGCCTGTGCTAGCAACGAACCAAAACAGAGAAGCTGGCGTCCTACCAGTGTGTCGCCAAGTGTTGTAGTGACTACAAAAACCCTCAAAAATTTTGGCCTACATCAATTTTGAAGCCTCCCTTGAAGAGTTTCACTTGATGATTGCACACACCTGGGTTCAATCTGTGAGCCCATGTGAGTCTTTACATTCACCTTACTTGTTTATTGCACTCATCTCTTTGCATGTTGATGTATAATTCATGCTTGCAACTGTGTTTTGTTTATGCTCAAAGTCTTTGATTCGTATGTGTTTGTTGTCTTCACCATGAAGCATCTGTCACACTCACACACAGAGTCACATTCATTTTTGTCCAAGCATTGTCTCAATCATGAATGATCAATCATGAGTGTCATGCTTGTCGCTTACATCGTCGATCAGTCATGTTGAACATGTGTGTCTGGATGGTTTAGTCATTTCGTCATCAAGTCATGTGAGTGTGTGTTCGTATGATCACCTTTGCATCTTTCCACTATTCACACACTTAGTCATTTTTGCTGAAGTTTTGACGACTAGAATCTTCAATGACAGCCGAACCATCACCCTGCTTTCAACTTGATCGACTGTCAACCAGAATAGCACAGAAGCACCAAGTTAGTTCCTTCAAGCAACGTTTCCCAAAAAAAACTCAAGAAGCACTCATGTTGGCCACCCAGATAGTCGACCAGATGTTCATCTCAGAAATTGCGCAGTGGTCATGAGCAGGCCACCCATTGCCCATCAGTCAGCTTAGCTCAGAAATTACGCAGAGATGATCAGTAGGCCAGCTTGTCGGCGTTACTGGAATTTTCCTAGCCAAAAGCTCCTAGCATCCAGCTAGTAGTTCCCTCTCGGGGTTGTGCAAGTTTGGCTGCTAGTGACTGCAGCAGCCAACTAGAAGTTTCCTTTGGGAATTACACAAGTCTCGCTACTAGTGACCCCAGCAACCAACTGGCAACTTCCTCTAGGAATTGCGCAAGTCGGGCTGCAAGTGATCCCAGCAGCCAACTGGCAGTTACCTCTGGGAATTGTGCAAGTCTAGCTTCCATTGACCCTAGCAGCCAACTCGTAGTTCTCTCTGGGAATTGCGCAAGTCTAGGTGCCAATCCCTCGGGCAGTTCCCCAGAAAAATTGTGCAATCCCTGCCTACTGACACTTCATATAGGCTGACCTGTTCCTCTAGAAAATCACAGAAATTTGATTGTCTAACCCTTGCTGACTATTCATTCTGGAAAATGCGTAGAGCATGCCTTCCTTGCCCTCTTGCAGCCCAGACTGTCCCTCCCAAAATTCAGTCAATTTTTCCTTCTAGTAGAGCTAGACCTTGCAGGCAGTCACTCTTGACTCATATTGTCTGCCTCCATCCCTCAGTGACTCTTGTGCAATTTTCATCAGTAGTTGCCTGGAGCCATCATCCCACATCATAGCCCTGCTGCCTCTCCGGGTCACCCGCATTCGAATGATCATGTGTCATGATAGACTAGGAGGTTTTGGATTTGATGTCGTATCATCATGAGTGACTACAGGTACAGGTACACCAACAAACATGTCAAGACGATGAACAGGATGAACGAAGGGAGAACATGCAGATGGACAAGTTCACCAGCGAACGAATGAACGAAGCATGTGAAGTGAACAAACACGATGAACATGCACCTTTGTGAACAAGTGAGTTTGTCAAGCCTTCCAACATGAAAGCAAGGAACAACATGCTAGAGATTCATCAAGCGAACTAAGGACCATCTAAGACTCCGCACACTTCGCCATGCGAAGATGAAGCTATGATACACCATGAAGACATCCATCACTCGGTAGAACTATAGCTCGACATGCACTCTAGTAGCAACACAAACGTATGAGCTTTGTCATGTCAAGGCATGTCAAGTCAAGTCATGAGTCATGTTTCCCACATCTCTACTATGGGCCTGTTGTCAATCAATGTGATGTAATGTGGAAATCCAAGAGACCCACTTGTTGAACATAGAGTCATGTAAGTCAAAAGTCATGGAATTCAAACAACCACAAGGTTTAGTTTCACCCTTGGCTATAAATACCCCCCTCATTTGTACATGAAAGGAATTTTCACCTCAGCTCCTCCCACATAGCCAAGAGAGTCTGTAATGTTTTCTTTGAGTAGTAAGTAGTGGCTCCAACACCCCGCTGACGGGGTCAATGATGTATGGTGTAACGATGTGTCTTGGAACTTTCACTTAATTCATAAGCTTGTCAATAGGCCAACACATTTCACACATGTATTGTATTTGTTGTAAGACTGAACTTTAACACTTGTAATGCATGTTGCTTTAACCATGTGTTCTACATATGAATTGATTCATTTGTTGTAATGCATAATGTATTAATGGAAATGTGTTGTATATGCTGTTAATGTTGTCTCGTCTATGCCGACTGTTCTACCGGACATCAGATAGACCTTTCACAAGAAACTTGTTGTAACAACCGTTGCACTTGTCTCAGACTGATTGGTGAGTGTTGCACGTGTTATCTTACCTTGTATGTTGTGACTGCCGCATCTAGTTGGACTGCTTCACCCGAAGCTGTGTATGTCCTTTGTGTTGTGTGTTCCTAGCTGAGTTGGGACTGATCCCTTTTAACCTAGAACTCACCTTCACCTTTTTCCCCTCACAATGAAAGAACCATTGACACAAGTGCAATTACGCTCACCAGGCACGCAAACCTCTCTTCTCGAAGACAAAGCAAACCACTCTCCTGTGTTGAAAAGCAAGAGTTGAGGCAAATCCTTAAGACAATGGTAACTGGGCCATCATAATCGATGGGACTCCCACACCAAATGGTGTTAAGTCTAGTTGGGACTTCATACCGGGGAGATCTCCTAAATGTTGGCAGGTCCAGCACCGTCAACAAGTGTCTTTAGTGCATTGGGGGAAATATGGCTAATGCTTTTTCTAATTTATCTTGTTTTCTTTTGATCTATAAAGTATCCATATGCATAGAATATTTTTTCAATATCTTGGTGTTCATGTCTTCTAACATCCCTCCTATTTCATCCTTAGTAAGCACAAAGGAGAAAGAAAGACTTACCAAAATCTTTCTTTCTCTACTTGTTTTTCTAGTGGCTCTCATATGGATTTTAAATTCCTGTTTGATTTCACCATAAGTGAATTGCTAGATATATCCATTTGACAACAACTTGATGGTTTCCATGAGATCATATTTGACTCCCCTCATTGGTACTAGTTTTAAATATTCTGGGTCCAAAGTGAAATTATGTGCCTTTCTGTAACTTAGTTGTAGTATCTCCTCGTAATCTTATAGAGACTCATTTTCTCCCTAAATCATTATGAAGATTTCATCTTTGGTATCCCTTTCTATACAGTTGTCTCGATATTTTTTGTTGAAATCTTGTTGCATTTGATCCAATGTTGTGATGCTATTTCCTTCAAGGCTCTTGAACCATTAGAGGGTTGCATCCTTCAGGGTAGAAGGAAACAACTTGAGCTTCTACACATTTGTGGTGTAATCATAAGTCCTGCATACAACAAAAAACTCAAACATGAAAGTGTTAGGATCCTCTATGATCAAATCATAGAAGTGTTGGAGCATAAATGGGTTAATTTTTTTACATTCTCGCTTCTCCATATGTTTCTATAATATGAAATATAAACACTTTGGGTTGTCTACCTTCAACCATAATAATGGTGGGGAGTGAAGGATTTTCTTTTCCTACAAACTCTGCAAATATCCTTGCTTGCTCACCAAAATAGGTCTCAAAGGTCCTTGTGTTGGCATTATGATACAAGTGTTGTCCTTGATGGCAACTCACACAGATGACAGTTCATAGTGCCATAGGTTAACAACAAAGGATTACAGATCAGACTCCAGAGATTGAAGAAAGAGAGTAGTTTAAGAAGTATACGCTGGTTCACTTTGTCCAAGTAGCGTATACACGCTGGTTAATAGAACAAAAGGGGCATATATGTATACACACACTTCCACAGAAGGAAAAGTGTGTACATGTTGGAAAACCAAGGTTTTGGTCAAAGGTATTTTGGGTCCAAGGTATTGGTTTGAGGTATTTGACCTAAGGTATTTGGTCCGAGGTATTGGTCCGAGGTATTTGGTCCAGGGTATTGGTCCTAAGTGGTTTTGGTCCAAGGTATTAACGCCTAAAACTATATAAGGAGGAGAAGATCATTAGGCCAAGTGGGAAAGATATGAATATATTATGAAGAATGAGTTCAAAAGAAAATATGCATGTTATGGGTTTATGGTTCTTTGCTTGATCTGAACTAAGGATGAACCTTAGCGGTTGATTGGCCTGGATGAGATCTGATAATGGATGATGGATTGAGATCATAAGACCTAAAATGAATTATCATTATATGGTGTGATCGTGAATAGTCTAGATCTAAATATTGACACATTTTTTATTCTATAAATGTTATGATCTGGGTATGAATGAAGTCTAGAATAGTTGTGAAGTTTTTAAGTTAGTATTTTCAGATCCGTACGCTGATTCGCTTTGGTAAAAGTGCGTATACACGTTGGTTAGTCACATCCAAGTAGCGTATACATTATGAAGTATGATATTTGAAGTTGTAGTTGGATCTGGTTGTTGTTGCAGAGTTTTGGGTTCTACTCTGTGTTCTGGTGACTGTATTCTAGTGACAGTGTTCTGAATGTTTAGATTGATTGATTATGATTTGCTTCAATGATGATCGATTTTCAGTGATTGATTCATTTTTTGTTGATTCAGAGATTTATGATTGAGTTTCAGTGATTGGTTGATGCAGATGTATTTGATGGTTGTATTATAGTGGTGATTGATTCTGAGCTTCAATGTTACTGATGGATCCAGTATGAAAATTTCATGAAATGAGGCCTTCAGATTGTGGTGTTGTGTTCCAGGAGTATCCAGTCTAAAAATTTATGAAACATTGTCCCTGGAGGAAGAGAGAATGTCGTAGCCTTCTGTAGGCTGATGCTGACGTACTAGTGAACATATCGGCCAGTATAAGAGCCAGGGGGTTGGAGCTCCCTTCCAATAGCAACTGGAAAATGAGTGTAGGTCATAGCCTTATGTAGGTTGGTGACTATGTACTAGTAAATGGATCGGCTGGTACAAGACCTAGGGGGTTGGAGCTCCCTTGTAGTAGTAGCTAGAAAACGAGTGAAGGTTGGAGCCTTCTGTAGGCTAGCACCTACGTACTAGTAAATGGATTGGCTAGTACAAGAGCTAGGGGGTTGGAGCTCCCTTCCAGTAGCAGCTGGAAAACAAGTGAAGGTTGGAGCCTTCTGTAGGTCGGCGCCTATGTACTAGTAAACAGATAAGCTAGTACAAGAGCTAAGGGGTTGTAGCTCCCTTCCAGTAAAAGATGGAGAATGAGAGAAGGTTGTAGCCTTCTGCAGGTGGTTGCCTCCATACTGGTATGAGTCTACACTAGTAGAAGATTGTAAATAGGTTTTTATTATATTAAAAGAAGACAAGAACAGGTGGTTTTTGTCTCGCATTGGGTTTCCACCTTAAATCTTGGTGTTCATGTGTGTTTCTTATGTGTGATGGTTTGGTCTATTATTACTGCACATGGTTACTGTTTATATGGTTAATGAAGTATTGATGCACTGATTAAAGATCAACATATGATGAACTAACTGAATCATAAGTTTGTTGGATATACGCTGGTTGTCTTAAATACAGTTGCGTATACACGCGAGTTACCTTCATTGAAGTAGCGTATATAAATCAAAGTATGAAAAGAAAAATTTATTGATTTGACTAATATTGATTCACCCAACCCGCCTCTCATTATTATTTCCAACAATTGGTATTTGGTAGAAGCTTGATCACTTGAAGGAGATCCGTAGAAACAATGGGAAAGAAGCTAAAGAAGAAATCACCTAAGAAGAAGAAGACAACTCAAAGGAACAGTGACAGTAGGAGAGACAGTTGGCTGTTAGGTGGAAGCAAGTATTCGAATTTAGAATCACCTTAGATTGAAGATGAACAAGCAAAAGGAGTATCAGGTACAAAGTTTTGGTCTTCTAGTGATACTTTTCTCTGTTCAAGAAATGTTGAAGATATTGAAAGTGATCATGAAAGAAACATATAGGAAGAAGTTAAAAGACTCAAAAATAAAATCAGAGATCAACAAGATCTATTTAACAAAAGGGAGTGTGCCTTCAGAGAATAAGTTAGCAGATTAAAAGCAAGCTCAGTTGGAGGAAGGAAACAAAGTAAGGAAGCAGTACAAGGAAAAGGAACATCAATGTCAAAAGTTGCAGGATGAAGTGACATCATTAAGAAATGAAGTGAAAAGAGTACAACAATCAAGAGAGTTAAATATAGATCCAGTTACTATGAAAGTCTTGAAGCTAAGATACTCTCTCTAAAAGAAGATATTGAAAATAATTAGAATGAAGAACTACCTCAAGCAGATGAAGAACAAGAAAATGAGATTCTCAAATTAAGGCAACAAGTGGAAGAAGGAAGAAGGGTTGAAGAAATCTTGAAGAAGCAATATCTGGAAAAGGAAGAGCAATATCAGGTTGAGGTAAATATCTTAAAAGGTAAATTAGAAGAAAAGGATAAATTGTTATGATTTCAAGACAATACTAAGATTTTGGATAATATTCTTAGTAGTCAAAGGTCTCCCACCATCAAAACTGGTCTTGGTTTTCATGAATCTGTTGAAGGTGAATCTAGCTCACAAGATGAGGCAAGGAACTCGAATGAAAAATCTGAAATGTTGAAAAAGAAGATGAGAGGTCAACCCCATCAACAACCAAGGAAAGAAAGTCTTCAAAGAAAATCTTTTACTCCTAACTATGGAAGTGATAGTCGGTTATTTCCTCCAATGAATAATGTTGAATGTTTTATATGTCATAATTTTGGACATGTTGCAGTGAGATGCAGAAGTAGAATGGTTCAATACCGTCACACAGAAAGATCATCAACTTCCAGGTACTTTAAGGGATATTGTTTTTCTTGAAATATGTTTGGTCACAAAGCCATTGACTGCTATAGAAGGAATATGAAACATGTAAGATGTTATGCATGTAACAATTTTGGAAATATAGCAAAGGAATGCAGGAGAAAATTTTGACCACCATACCAAAAGAAAAAAACATCATCACACTCAAAGATATGGAAGAAGAAGGAAGTACAACCAGAAAGATGTGGCATAGCACAGTATACAAACATAACAGACTCAGGGAGAGCTGAAAGTGTGAAACTTCAGTACTCTAAATCTCATACGCAGTTATCCTGAAAACAAGTCGTGTGTATACGCGAGTTCGAAGTTGAACAGTCACATATATGTTGGTTTGAGGAAAAAGCAGTGGGACAAACTCAGAAAAAGGGGTCTAATATGTTCAGTCAATTATAAAAGATCTATTCTATTCTGATTTGATGATGATTACAGTCTGCTGGTAATATGTAGAAGTGCTCTTGAGTTGTTGATGAATCGACATATATCTAATTGATGATGATGCCTTGCTGATTCTTACTGATATTTGCAATGATTAGATCTGATAGTGAATGACTGGCACAAGTTTAGGGGAAGCATATGCTTCTAATAATGAATTGTTGGCATTATGGTACATGAAGATAATTATATTATTTGATCCACATAGTTGTTTGATTCAGGTGACTCATTTGATGATGGACATATACAAGCTGTTGATCTTGATGTTGTTGACAGATGCTGATGGTGCAAATTATATATGGTGTATGATAGTTGCTGATGACTATTAGGGTATTTTTTAGATTGTTGGTCCTTGTTATAAATGTCATGTATATCATTTGATGTAAAGGTCATGAAAAGACCTAATTTGTAACCCCACTATGCATGGGAAAGATGATGTAATAATTTCTATTTCAGTCATGTATAAACATTTGGTATATCCCCACTTGGTTGGGTGGATGAGTCAAATTGGTGTATCCCCACTTTGTTGGGAGATTGATGTATGTATGAGTCATTGGTGATAGGAATGTCATACTCACTTAGTTGAGTTATAGAGTCATGTTATTCTTTTGAAAAATATTTTTGCAAACTCTGCATGTGCTCAGGGGGAGCATGGACGGTTTAGTGCATCTCAGCATGTACAAAGGGGGAGCTTAATCAGAGAATTCAACATGTACTTAGGGGGAGCATGGACAACATAATGAATATCAAAGAGGGAGAATATCTTGGTCTGCCCTTTGCCCTTGATGTCAAAGGGGGAGAGTATCTTGGTGTTGTGGTTGCCATCAAGTCCAAAGGGGGAGATTGTTGGCATTATGATACAGGTGTTGTCCTTGATGGCAACTCACATAGATGATAGTTCACAGTGCAACATGTTAACAACAAAGGATTACAGATCAGACTCCAGATATTGAATAAAGAGAGTAGTTTAAGAAGTATACGCTAGTTCACTTTGTCCAAGCAGTGTATACACACGGGTTAATAGAACAAAACAAGCGTATATGTATACAAGCACTTCCATAGAAGGAAAAGTGCGTACATGTTGGAAAGCCAAGGTTTTGGTCCAAGGTATTGGTCTTAAGTGGTTTTGGTCCAAGGTATTGAGAAAGGCCTAAAACTATATAAGGAGGAGAAGATCATTAAGCCAAGTGGGCAAGAAATGAATATCTTATGAAGAGTGAGATTAAAAGAAAATATGCATGTTATGGGTTTATGGTGCTTTGATTGATCTAAACTAAGGATGAACCTTAGCGGTTGATGGGGGATGAGATCTGATGATGGATGATGGATTGGGATCATAAGGCCTAAAATGAATTATCATTATGTGGTTTGATCATGGATAGTCTAGATCTAAACACTGATGCATGTTTTATTCTGTAAATGTTATGATCTGGGTATGACTGAAGTCTGGAATAGCTATGAAGTTTTTAAGTTAGTATTTGCAGATTTATACACTAGCTCACTTTGGTAAAAGCGTGTATACACACTGGTTAGTCACATCCAAGTAGCGTATACATTATGAAGTATGATATTTGAAGTTGTAGTTGGATCTGGTTGTTGTTGCAGAGTTTTGCATTCTACTCTGTGTTCTGGTGACTGTACTCTGGTGACAGTCTTCTGAATGTTCAGATTGATTGATTATGATTTGCTTCAGTGATGATGGGTTTTCAATGATTGATTTAGTTGTGGTTGATTCAAAGATTGATGATTGAGTTTCAGTGATTGGTTGATGTAGATGTATTTGATGGTTGTATTGTAGTGGTGATTGATTCTGAGCTTCAATGTTACTTATAGGTCCTGTATGGAAATTTGATGAAACGAGGCCTTCAGATTGTGGTGTTGTGTTCCATGAGTATCCAATCTGGAAATTTATGAAACGTGGTCCCTGGAGGAAGAGAGAAGGTCGTAGCCTTCTGTAGGTCGGTGCCTACATACTGGTAAACATATCAGCTAGTACAAGAGCCAGGGGTTGGAGCTCCCTTCCAATAGCAACTAGAAAAGAAGTGAAGGTCGTAGCCTTCTGTAGGCTAGTGCCTACGTACTAGTAAATGGATCAGCTAGTACAAGACCCAGGGGGTTAGAGCTCCCTTGCAGTAGTAGATGGAAAACGAGTGAAGGTTGGAGCCTTCTATAGGCTAGCACCTATGTACTAGTAAATGGATCAACTAGTACAAGAGCCAGGGTGTTGGAGCTCCCTCCAGTAGTAGCTGGAAAATGAGTGAAGGATGGAGCCTTCTATAGGTCAGTGCCTACATACTAGTAAATGGATTGGGTAGTACAAGAGCTAAGGGGTTGTAGCTCCCTTCCAGTAGAAGTTGGAGAATGAGAGAAGGTTGTAGCCTTCTGTAGGTGGGTGCCTGCGTACTTATATGAGTCCACACCAGTACAATATTGTAAACAAGTTTTTCCTGTATTAAAAGAAGACAACAACAGGTTGTTTTGGTCCCGCACTGGGTTTCTACCTTAAATCTTGGTGTTCGTGTGTGTTTCTTATGTGTGATGGTTTGCTTTGTTATTACTGCACATGGTTACTGTTTATATGGTTAATGAAGTATTGATGCACTGATTAAAGATCAACATATGATGAATTAACTGAACCATAAGTTTGCTTGATATACGCTAGTTGCCTTAAATATAGTTGCATATACACGCGAGTTACCTTCATTGAAGTAGCGTATATAAATCAAAGTATGAAAAGAAAAATTTATTGATTTGACTAATACTAATTCACCCAACCCCTGCCCCCCCGTCGCCCAGTATTATTTCCAACACCTTGTGGAAAGGGTAATATGTTCATAATTAGTTGAAAAGGGTTGGCTACTAATGGAAATGGGGTTTTTTTGTATAAATTTTCCTTTCTTGTCCCTAATTCTTTGGGGAAAAAAGATAACTTTTTTAAAATATTGTTTTTTTGTATATTATGAAAAGATGCTAATGTGCTCTTTTCTTTTTTCTTTTGAAGAAGAAAAACTAAAAGAAAGAGTAAGTCAACTGAAGGAAAAGGAAGAACATACTTGACAACTCCCCAACAATGGTGCCAAAAACTTAAGGCCTTCAATATTACAACTCCCAAGGGTCTCGGCTTTAATTATCAACTCGGGGTTCATACAAACTTAAGAGGGGTTAGCATTGTATGTGTAGTAGGCACTATACTCGTCTCATGTTGATTTTTATGCAGGTGGGAAGTATTAACATGAATGTTAGATGCATAGAGACCAAGTTAAGTTGCTAACTAAGTTATGCTATAGGAAATTATATTTACATAAAAGAATTACAAAAAAGGAAATGGCACATACACATATGCTACTTGCAATGTGAGTGCAAAATTATTGGAAATAAAAAATTATGAACCAAAGCCCTAATTTGTAGAAAAACAATATTTAGAAAATAATTGACAAATGCATCTATGGACAATGTTTTGAGGTCTCTATACTTCTAAGTTTCATTATCAAGATCTAATAGGTGTTTTAATACATAAAGGAGGTAAAACCACGTGTTTATTATAAAACTAAGTGAGAAAAGAGGGTTGGTTATGGGCTACTATAGAAGTCTTTGTTTTGCTACATGAGACAATCCAATGAGCATGTAAACTTGATAGAACATGAATCTGAGATGATGAAGAGTAGTGGAAATTCTAGGAAATGATAAATTTCAATTGGTCAAACCTCAAGGCAACTTGGTTCAAGCTTATTCTAATGAAAATAATCCTTGTGTTTTTCCTGTAGCTGCAAAACCAATTCCATAGTAAAAAAAAAAGTGAACAAAAAAATCTATAACAACGAGAGAAATAAAATAAAGGAAATCTTTAAATTACACTACTAAATGCTAAAATTTCTACTAGCTACATAAAAAAATTATAAGAAATAATTGTTCAAAGAGAGTCATACTTAACCATACACAAGAAACTATGAAAATGTAACTTTCATAAATGCTAAAAAATGAACAAATGTAAAGCATAACACCAATAGAGGTACAAGAGGGCTCTGGAGCTCCTAGGGTGGGCCCATTCCAAGGATGCTCAAATTATTAAAGGATAACTAAGATAAGAGCTAGTATAAAACACTTCTTCCATTAATTGAGATTTTTTTTTTTAATTACAAGACTGCAAAACTTTCTTGAGAATACAAAAATCATAATCTGGCTTTCTACTTCTCCCTATTCTCTTTATCGCCTACTGGGCTAACTAAAGCCTCTTATTTATACATAAAGTGGGGAGGAACCTCCTTGAGAGGAGGACTACATTTCCCTCCAAAAATTCCTAGAAAACAAGATCTTGTTCTTATTCCACCCCGCAACAAAAAGAGTGGGCATTAAATGCCTTGAGCTAACTAAGTTTAGACCTTCCTATTGCAGGGAATAAGTCCCAAAAATATCTCAAGTGCTCGTTCTCTTGTAATATTCTCAACATCTCTTTAAATCATACACAATAAACATGTTAAGGCACATAAAATATGAAAACCACATTGAACTCTTCTAAGAACCCATTAAGCTAGAAAAATATATCATTAAGTGCAAAAGGTGGGTTCAAACATAGTTTTATGTACTTAGGAGTGGATTAATGGGCCTTCTAATTTATCTATTTTGAGCTCATTAGCTATCAAAAGACATCGAAAGAGTGACCTTTTAACATAAATAAATATACCTAGTGATCCAAAAACCTAACCCTAGGAGATGAAACACGAAAAGGATTGTGGGCTTTGATGAGGCTAGTTGGTACATCAAATTCTTGGGGTTGTAACTTTTGCATATGATCTTTGTTTTGCATGCTCAGTAGCCCATTATAAAGGTCTAAACAAGAATTATATATTTTGACCAGGGTCTAGTCTAGAGTCAATAACTATCTTCTAGATCATGACCGTGTTAAAAAAATGTCGTTTAAAGCCTCAAAATTTCCCTTGAAGTTTAGAACCAAAAAAATTATAGAAAAACTACCAAGATTATTTGAGCTAGTGGAGTAGGTCGATGGTTACCAATATCCACGTAGATGATCTAGTAAGATTCCCTGAGTTTTGGCCACTAGGCTATCTCTGTCCAATGTAGGTGAAAATCTCAAATTTTGGGTATCAACTATAGATCTACATCCCCTACCAAGAATTCAAAGACTCAAGGAGGCCCACGAGAATATTTGGGATAAGATTTGACCTTTCATGGGTTTATTCTCACCATTATTTTTGTGAAACTAGATTATGAAGGATTTAAAGTTCCTCAGAAGAAAAAATTCTATGTTTCAAATGAAAATGAAAAAGGGGGGCTATTTAGATGCCTTCGCGTAGGGCCCTAAATTAGAATATAATTTCTTTTGTGACCCTGTGATAAGGGGAATTAATTTGTTTAAGTTAGGTTTCTTTCAAGAGGCTATGAGTTTTGGATGATGGCCCAAAACTTGAATGATTTATGGTGTGAAAAATGGTCAAGTTAAAGTAGTCTACACTTAAAATTATAATTTGCCTGAATCAATTTATGTGCAAGGGGAAGATAATACTAGTCAAGTAAGAACTAAGATAAATTCTTGTGTGTGGGGTGTAATGGGTACAAGGTCTCAAGTGAGTATCATAAACATTTATTATTTTGTATAGACATGGATATTGTGGGATTTATTACTTTCCAATCTAACTATGTTATGTGTGTTGTACCTTGCAATAAAGAAAATATATTCTATAATGGGATGCTTAATTTTCTTTTATTACACTATGTCGTTTAACCTCTAATCCTAAAGTGGGATGAAAATGGGATTTCAAGATGTTTCTAATTCCCCTATATCACTGTGTGTGTAAGGGGAAGATCATACTCCAAATTTTTAAAGTCCCTTCTAGTCCCAATCATACAATTAGCAACAAAAAGTAAGGTCATATACATGGAAAAAGAACTAAATTCTTATACACAAGTGGCTAATTAAAATGAAAAACATCGTAACTAAGTTGATAAAACATGCAATAGCGAGGGAAATTCATTAATGGCTACCACCCAACTCTGAAAAAAGAATAAAATTACAGCGAATTTAACTTTTGTAGACCCATATAGGTATTTTTCTAACAATCACCGGGGAAAAAATGTAATAGGCCAAGAGGAAGCTTGAAATGATTGTACAAGAAATTGACAAAGATGATAAATGAAATAGAGCTAAGAGGAGAGCCCACAAACAACAAAAAATATAAATAAAAGGAAAATGGAGTTGCCAATTTGTTGTGTGTATTTTGGACCATGGATGTACCAAAATCCAATCTATTACAAAGATGTTTTTCCTTGCATAGAACCAACACGAAAATGGTTAACAAGAAAAAAAAACAAATTAAAAAAGAAACTAAATCTAAACAAGATTATTAGCTATAATGTAACGATGAAGAAAACAAAGAAAATGATGTAAAAATGTTTTTATGTCCTGGGGGGTGAGCTCTGGAGATCGGCGGTCATGGCAGTCACTTAAACCCTAGGTATTCCGACTCGTTAATCCTTGATACTATGGAAGGCACCTGACCTGGTCCATGGTTCACGGGTTTACTGACTCGCACGGGCCCAACGCGGGTACAACATCTGACCCATACTGGGATACCTGGTATCTGGTTTTCTACAAGGGTTTGCTACCTTCTCGGTCGTTTTTTCCACGCATCGATTTTCCTACAGCCACTTGCTGTCGGTCCCCTGGTCGGTGGTTAGGGTAAGCTATTTTGTCGGGTTGCTATGGTGGAGGAGGATCTTGTGGACTACGAGGAGGACCCCATGCTAGATCAGGATATTTGGGCATACAATAATCGACCGGCCATGGATCCTTGGGGCAAAGAGCAGGCGAGCTTGACAATTGCTATTCATACACCACTCCACCCGTTGTGCTCTAGGAAAAAGCACCATCCAGATGTCAACTTGGCGGACCTTCCGGTCCTTGAATGCCCTCCTCTTTCGCCAGCCATGCTTCATTTGCTGGGCTCCTGCCTGCAGACATCTCCATCCTTCGACTCTCCTCTTCCGCCCCCCGCACAGCAAACCCTACTCTCGCCCACGCCAACCACACTGCCCTCAAACCCTTCTTCCATTTCCCTGGCTCCGGTTGGGCCCCCTGATCTGCAACGTCCCACTCGTTCTACCTTTCATCCCGGTTCCTGCAGTTTGAATCCCCGCTCCCCCATCCGTTCGGGATGCTTCAGCTCTCCGCTTCTTCCTGCTCGTCCGGTTGGGTCTACTCAGCATAGCACATCGGACCCGTGCCGCAAGCTACTCAAGGATTACCCCATCGCCAGGCATTCAGAAAAGCAGAAAAAAGGTAGGTGCCTAAGGGCTATCGACTCTGATATCAACTTGATGTTCGGGGAGGACGTTCAAATGGCGGATGCTATTGATACTGCGTGAAAGGTTCTGGTTGGTCGGGTACGTGGCCGAACCTACTCTGTGGAAAGATTAAGGCAATGGACATAGGAGATTTGGGGAACTTTGCTAAAGGAATTACCGGCGATCAGGGTTTTAGCAAGGGGATGGTTTGCTCTGCACTTTCATAGAGCGGAATACACACAATGGATCCTATCCCAATTCTGGCATATCGAGTTGGCGCCTGTACTTCTGAAACGATGGGATCCCCTTTTTGATCCGGAGCAAGAACAGATGGGCGCTGGGCCTATATGGGTCAGACTGCCGGGATTGCCTATGCAATTCTGGACTCCCCAAGTGTTCAAGTGCATAGGAGACGCACTGGGCACCTATCTCGAACACGAAAAATCCTATGAGCAAACGGGAATTATGACCATGGCTAGAATTCTAGTTCATCTTGACACAAGGGCTGGGCTGGAGGAAAAAATCACACTACATCGCAGACATTTTTCGCGCAAACAGCTGCTGGATTATGAAGGAGTCCCTTTTCGATGTAGAAGATGCCACAAAGTGGGCCATCTGTATAAGGACTGCCCTCTCCTCTCGGGGGTGACTTCGGAAAATTCTAGAGGAACAAAACAACAGCCATCTGTTGAGCAGAATAAAGGCGACAATAAACAAGGAGATGGTGACTTGATTCATAGCGAGACCCCAACGGTTGCGGAGCAAGGAGACACTAAGAAGACTAATAGTAGAAAGAAGGCTGTGTCTACTCCAGCACCACCACGTACCCGTTCCAAGACTGCGGAGGAAGCATCAACTGCCCTGGGGAAAGAAATGCAATTGCTGACTGGCTTTCGAAAGAAGCGGAGAATCGTCCTCTAGGCGAGTGGATGATCGAGGAATTTTCTCCTGCAGGGACATACAGATACTTCCACAGGCCATATATAGATGGGCCACTTCAGTGAGGCAATGGCCTCAATACCAGCTTTTTGATGAGCACTATCTTTTGTTTATGCATTGTATATATCTCAGTATGTTAGTATGAACTCATATGTACAGGCGCACTCCTATATCATGATGGTCTCAACACCTATTACTGTATCCCTATGGGAACATTTCTGCTTTTTTGTTTTTGAACAGTGGCGGTCTGCCACATTACAGCATATGCCTTCGGCCATCAACAACATGTAATTTCTCATTAATAGAAATTATGAATTTTCTTTCTCCGGGAAAAAAAAAGAAAAGAAAATGATGAAATAATGAAGAAAACAAAGAAATGAATAATGAAGGTTGGGAAGCAAGAGTCATCTTTATCTATTGATAAAAAATAGTTACAAAATTATCCCAAAGACAATAAATGAGTTGATATGAAAATGGGCTCTATGAATCTCCTAAAGGAAGGTCCTTTTTCCCTCTCTTTTCGAGAATGATCTATCCTCAAAGAAGTCTTATGGAAGATTCTCTTAAATGGTGAGTTCTATGAGTGCAAAGAGACACTAGATTTCTATACAATTTGGTAGCATAACGTTGCTTGGGATTCTCTCTTGCTTTGGTCCTAAATATAGTGATATTTATAAGCCAAAGCCCAGGCCTTGCCTCTCCTTGGATCATTATGAGATGTGATCTTCGAGTGAGCTAGTGGGAGACAAGGGAGGTACATTAGAGCCACTTTAGTGGTGTACTTGTTTGAGATTGAACTACCTGACCTTATAATTTCATTTGGTGGTTTCCAATTTGATTTGATTGGCACATGGAATAATAAGATGACACTTCTATAGATCCATGTGACTATTGAAGAAACAATTGCAATGAATATGGTGTAATCTTAGTTCTAATTAGTCGATGCTCTGGTGGAGATCCACTACATAATAAGGCCCCAGGTGCTTATGCCAGAGCTGCTGGGCTAAGAGAATCCGCTCGGTTACTTTGAATCTTCATAGGTAATTCCGTAATGATGCGCAAGCAGGCTCGACTAAAAGGACCCTCACCATATGAATAGTGAGTGACTCCGTCCCTCACCCATATGATGAGTGAGCATTAAAACCCTCACCATATGAATAGTGAGTGACTCCGTCCCTTTAGGGGGCTCGACTGATAAAGATGCGTAAGCAGGCTCGGTGTGTAAAAATGCTTAGGCGAGTTTGCATGATTCGATTTTTTTAATAAAAAACACTAGGAATATTTGGTTTTTTTGTTTTTTGTTTTTTTTTTTTTTTTTTTTGTTTGTTTGTTTGTTTGTTTGTTTGTTTGTTTGTTTTTTTTTTTTTTTTTTTTACAACAATCACTTATGAACTTACGCATGCCATTATTCAATTCTAGGAGACTTACCTAGTGCAATTGAGTGCATGATGTTTTAGTGATAACAACACTTATTAACTAATTGAGTTTGATCATTTGTTTGAGGATGGTATGAAGTGCTCATTTGTTCCTACATGGTTGGATAATTATTTCAAAAAATTATAGGTAAATTTGAGGTCCCTATCACTAATAATGACTTTTACGAACTTGTTGAGTTTATAAATATTATTCACATAACTATCATCTATTTTATCAGTCTTGACCTTTGATGAAAATTCAATGAAATGGGCATATTTCATTAACCAATCCATAATTACAAATATGTTATTCTTCACTTTTAAAGTAGGGAGTATTGTGATAAATTCCATAGATACCTGTCTCATATTTGGTCTAGGATGTGTAGGGTTTGAAAGAGACTTGAAGGTGCCACTAATTCAAACTTCTTTCATTGATAGGTATCATATTCCACTACATATCTTTGAATGTCACCCATTATTCCCTTCCAAAAGAAGGATTGTTGGATGCTGTAGTATGTTTTAAAAAATACAACATGGTCTACTCATGGTGAGTCGTGATTTTCTCTTAAGATCGTTGTTTTGAATTTGGAAGTGTCAGGTAAATATATTCTTCCTTTATATAGAACTATATCCTTCTCCCATGTAAATTTGGAACATAAGGATACATTGTTACTGACACCCTCAATTATATTTTTGGTAAATGATTTTTTTGTGTACTCATCTTGAACATCAAAAACACATTCAATAATTATTATTGAAATTACACATAATTTAATATTTGGGTGTTCATTTATTGATAGTCTATCTGTAACTTGATATTGTTTTCACTTCTTATAGATAATTTCAAAACCAAAATCAAGTTTCTTAGAAACATCAGGTTGATTAGAGAAGGATGTATGGAATAATAGTGGAAAAGGTAAGTCCTTACACCTTTATTCATAATCTTCTCCATTCTATCAGATGAGATTATTTTTTGTGGCAAACTTGGATTCCATAAAACTTGTATTCTGACTCATTTTCAATGAACTGTAGCAATTGATTTTGTAAATTTAGACATAATGTACCCATGAAAAACAATAATTTGCCTCCTAATACTACATGCAATCCACTAATTTCCATGGAATACATGGAGGATCATAACCAGTAGTCCTTAATTGAAAATTTGATTTATGACATTTTCCTACACAAGTAGTTTTATTCCCCAAGATTTTGACTTGAAGTTCAAAACAAGGCTAGATAAACAAGATTAATTATTTTTCTATTTTAGCATCAGTAAAATCATGGGAACTCCTACTATATATTAACATTTTACTCTTTTCATCTTAATGCATCCCAACACCTTCAGAGTTTGGGGTTGTGAAATGTCAGAGATCCTAATATAAAAGAGAGTTGGGGTGAAATTTTGATGGGTAGATCCTATATTATTTATATATTCTTCATTTGAAATATCTAAATATAAGTCAAATGCTTATGAATTTCCTATCTCCTTGTTATTGCCACTTTTTACTTCACATAAATAAAATTTATCATTTTTGCAGATGTGGCATGCCTTGCAGTTGGGAGCATGGCATTTAAAGAATCTTTTTTTTTTCATTGTTTACATTAAACATTAAATGATTGAATCCTTTTAGTTGGGAGAATAGAATTGGGATTATGTTTCTTAGAGTGGGACTACAAGACTTGCTGCATGGATTCCACATTCTCTTCAGCATGTGAATTTGGACTATTTTATCCCTTTCTCACTCCTTCCTATTCTTTAATTCTATATTGTTAAGGTTATTGGTGTTTCTTCTCTAATCTTTCAACCCTTTCTCTATTGACACAAGTATATGTGGTATTCATACATATTCCTAGATTTCATTAAGAATTGGTTGAATTCTTTTAAAAATGTTATATCAAAATGTTATATCTTGTTAGAAATGGTATCCAAAAAAGTCTCCAACCCCTTAATGTCTACATCCCAAAGTTGATTGGAAATATCATGAATAGTCTTTTCAAATTTACTTTCACTACTAAAATTATTGGTATGTAATGGTGATGTAGTGCTCATATTTCTATTACAACTAGAGGATTTCTTAGAATTCTCTATCTACTTTATCGACATGGTGAATTACAACAATTGACAGGGTAAGGAAGTGGAATACATGGTGAAAAGTATAGGGATGAAGAGGATGGTTGAAGAATAAAGGGACAATAATATATATATATATATATGTGTGTGTGTGTGTGTGTGTGTGTGTGGTTGGTTGGTTGGTTAGATGGATGGAATGGAAATACTTATAAAACTTAAAAAAACTATTCACTTTTATGTGAATACTTATAAAACTTATCCTCTCATTAAAAAAGGACTTATAATATTTTTTTTAATTATGCTTTACAAATATCATGAAAAAGTACCATGGGTTACCGAAATCAAGGGCTCATTTACCATGAGCCATTAAAACTCTCATACCAATTGCAATATACCAAATAATTTATCATAGATATATTAAATTACAATGGTTTTAATATATTGTATTGGGTTTATTATAGATTGTAGGGTGCTTTTTGCGTAGGAGTGTTTCAAAACTTAACATCAGAAGAAATAATTTAGAGAGCATTGCTTTATTTCCTTAGTAGTTATATGGGATATTTGATTGTTTAGAGATTCATATATAGTTAAAGATAAGCATACTCCTTTTTTCTAGTGCTCATCTTAGATCAATATTTATCCTAAAAGATTAAAACTTCCTTCAAAGATTCAAAATCATCAGAAAATTAATATTATTTTATTACATACTAGGATTCCATGGGAATATTTTAATGAAATAAATTAAAAAATACCAACTTAAAGTGGGGTTGGAGACACACTCTTCTTGTAAAAAAAACACCTCTAAAAATATAATTATAAAGTGTGAGTTAGGAAACAAATAATTATATATATAAATATAAAGTGTGGGTTAGGAAAAAAATAATTATATAGAATTAATGACTCTAAATTGTTATTGAGGTTGACATTGCAATGGGTTATCATGAGTATATAATTGTTTGGTGACTTTCTGGTAGTGATTAATTGGATGATGGAGAAGTTTAAGATGGATTATTCTTAACCATTGTATTTTATCAAGTAAAAATAATGAAAGGCTAATTCTAAGGTTACCCTTCTATCACATCTATAAGGAGAAAAATGTAGGGGTGCATTCATGATCAACAGAGCATATTTTAATGAATAAGAGGTCATGGTTAAATTTTGAAATTAAACTATGGTATGTTGTGACACAAACACACAATCTCACATGTGAGGGATAAATTTGAAAACACATTTTTTAATAAATTTTAGAATCTTATGGTGTGCAGTATTAGATTGCAGGATTTCCACAATAGACATTGTCATCAATCGATCCTTCATATCACGACATCGATCCATCTCTAGGACTGAAAGAGTTTCTTTATTATTTTTATGAGTGTGTCAAGGATACTAAAAAAATGTCCATTGGAGTTTTGGGAGGTTTTTAAAGTAAAGTTTATAATATATCAATAATGAATTAAGATAGAATTTATGTTGATCTAGAGGAATACATTAAGGATGATTTATAGATTAGATGATGGAGTAATGTGTTAATCTATATTAAATTTAGATTTTGCAATATCTAAAAAAAGAAGATGGAGTCGTTCTAACATGTTGTAAAGCATATATATTATATGGTTTTTCTCATTTTGAATAAAATTATATATATATATATATATATATATGGAGGGAGAGACTCTTGGGCTTTATCTCCTAGTGTCTCTTCATATTTCAATTCTACTGATTTTCTATTTACACTATTTTACATGGATCTACATAATCCCAAAGATTAGGTGTCAATATCCCCCCTTAATAAGAAGGGATGTTGGTGAGTCCAAGCATCATTTTGAATCTTTCGAACTTTTCTCTTCCAAGCATTTTGGTGAAGATGTCTGCAATATGCTCATTTGTGGTACAATGGCATAGGTGAATTGTCTTGGCCTCAACATGATGTCAAATCAGATGGTATTTTGTATTGATGTGCTTTATTCGATCATGAAACTTTGGGTTCTTGGCCAGTTTTATTGCAGAAGTGTTGTCAATCATGAGAGGAGTTGAATGCAGTTGTTTCTCCTACAAATCTTCTAGAATTTTCCTAAGCCACATAATTTCCTTTGTTGCTTCACCTCCTGCCACATATTCTGCCTTAGTTGTGGAATCTTCTAGAACTTATTGTTTACGTGACCTCCCAGAGACAACTCATGATCCAAGACTCATAACATAACCTGAAGTAGATACCCCATTTTCTTTATCTCCATCCAAGTCTGAATCAGAGTATCTAATAAAGCTGAAGTTTCCCACCGGTGTATACTTAAGTCCAAAGTCTTGAGTTCCCTTCAAGTACTTTAGAACTCTTTTTGTAGCAGACCAACATCCCTCACAAGGCTTTTTCATAAACTTGGAGAGGATTCCAACGACAGATGAAATGTATGGTCTGGTAGTAGTCAAGTAGTTGAAACTTCCTACAAGCTATCTATACTTTGCTGCATCCTCAAATGCTTTTCCTTTAATGGATGTGAGCTTTAAGTTCCATCCCATTGGAATAGTCAAAGGATTGCACTCATCCATGCCACACTTGTTCAACAAATCTCCAATGTACTTCTAAGAGAGGAATATAAACTTCAGATGTTGAGTTACTTCAATACCAAGGTAGTAGTGAACATACCCCAAGTATTTCATTTCAAAACCTCTCCTTAATTCTTTCTTTATGGATGCAATATAGCTCTCATTGTTCCCTATCATAAAAAGATCATCTACATACACCATAAGATATACAACTATTTTGCTAACTTTCTTGACAAACAAAGTTGCATCATCAAGATCATAATGTTTGAAATTGAGTTTTAGAAGATGCTCAGTTAACTTCTCATACCAGCCTTGCAGTGCTTGCTTGAGGCCATACATGAATTTTACAAGCTTGCATACTTTTTTTTCTTGATCCTTCACAACAAATCCTTTTGGTTGGGACATAAAAACATTCTCTTTCATATCTCCATCCAAGAAAGCAATTTTTACATCTGTTTGATAGACTTTCCAACTATTTTGAGATGTCAAGGCAAAGAGTTTCCAGATGGTAACCCATTTTGCTATGGGTGAAAATGTCTCCTCATAGTTGACCCCTTCATTCTGTGCAAAAACTTTTTCCACAAGACTGCATTTATGCTTTTCAAGTGAGTCATCAGCTTTATACTTGTTCTTGTAGGCCCAATCGCAGCCTATTGGTTTGGTTCCCAATGGAGGATCAACCAACTTCCAAGTGTCATTCTTTATCAAGGAATCATACACTTTTTGCATCAGTTCTTTCCATTAATCATGAGAAGAAGTTGCTTTGAAGGAAGTTGGTTCAAAATTTGTAGACAAATTTAGTTCACAATCATAAGAAACATCCATATCAATAGGTGAATCAGAATCGTCTACATCACCGCCATTTTGTCTGGTTGAACTTCTTGTTCTTGTATTTCCAACCTCATCAGGATGAACACTTTCAGGTGTCTTTGTCAGCCATTTTGGAGACCCTTTATGAGATGGCCTAGGCTGCTCAATTGACTGAGTTGGGGCTAAATCAAGATTTAGTCTACTAATTTTGTCAATCACATCACTCAAAGTGTCATCAGTGGTTGGAGCTTAATGTGGGGGAGAGAGTGCTTCAAAAGAAGAGTCCACAGATTGATTTAGTATAGGAATCCCCCCCTTCAAGATGTGAAATCTCATTATCAAATTCCTGAAAATACCTTGCATGTTTGAATCTATCCAAGCGATAAAGATACCGCTCAACAACATTGTCAGTATTGGATGATTCATGAAATATCACATCTCTAGACACTATAAAAAATTTATTCAATTCAACATAGAGACAATATGCTTTCGAGGTATTTTAATACCCTAAGAAGATACACTTACGACTCTTGCACCAAGTTTGTTTCTTTGTTCCTTAAGTATCAACACATAACAAGTGGAACCAAAGAACCCGAGATGCTTTACCAAAGGAATGTGTCCATACCACATTTCATAAGGAGTCTTGTTTATAATAGCATTAGATGGACAGCTATTCTTTATATACATGCACATAGGATTCCATCAGCCCAAAACATCAATTTTACATTCTTGAAAAACATCATGGAATGTACCATATTTAAGATTGTCCTATTCATTCTTTCAGCTACTCCATTCTATTGGGGATTATAAGGCACATTTGTTTGATGTTTGATCCCATGCTAACAAAGATAGTTTTCAAATTCATTTAAAGTGTATTATTTTCCATTATAAGTGTGAATAGAGCCAATATGAGATTGTGCATAATTTTCATTCCATGCATGAAAGTTATTGAATGTTTGAAAAACATTAGATTTGTTCTTCAATAAATAAACCCAATACATTCTGGGGTAGTCATCAATAAATGTCATCATATATTTATTTCCATTTATAGAAGCAACAAACATTGGGCCACATAATTCTGAATGAATAAGTTCAAGTTTCCTATGTGCTCTGGAATGTGAATCATGAAAACAACGTTTTTTGTGCTTTCCTAAGATACAAGCATCACATTTCTTAAGTTTCCT
The DNA here is from genome assembly GCA_031772625.1 of Pinus tabuliformis. Classification (NCBI taxonomy): domain Eukaryota; kingdom Viridiplantae; phylum Streptophyta; class Pinopsida; order Pinales; family Pinaceae; genus Pinus; species Pinus tabuliformis. Next base: position 537,865,414 of record CM062807.1, on the reverse strand, counting down.
AGGAATTATAGGTAAACCAGTAACACCATTTTTATTCAACATACAAAGGTTGTCATAATTCAAGTGTCCAAATATAGCATGCCATAAAATACTTGATGGAAATGTACCTTCACCATAATGAGAACTGTATGAAAAGTTTTGTGCATGAGCAAAGGTACCTTGCAACTTCAGAAGTCTTTATTCTTCTATCCATGTCATGACAAGTGAGTGATCTGATGCTATTCTGGGCTCAACCTTGCCATCAAACATATGAGTGGAGTTTCCTCGCTGGAAGATGTGGACCAAAGACAACAAGTTTCTCCTAAGCTCCACGATATATAAAAAATCATGTAGACGAAAGTCTGGAAGACTAGGTAGTTTGAGCCTGATGGTGCCAAGCCTTGATGGCTTGAGTTTTGACTTGTCTGCAAAGTATACTACTCCATCAACATTGTCAGTATATTTTTCAAAAAAAATCTCTTTTGAAATTGAAATGGCAAGTTTCTCCTGAATAAAGAAACCAATCATCTTTCCAAGAATAAAGTGAAGCATTAAACAAGTCTTAAGTTACTCCATTATTACAATGTGTCACAACATAGTGAGAGGATTCAAGTTCTTTAACTTCTCATTCATTTATTTCCTACTCAATTTTATCCCAAGGAAACTTACATGTGGATGCATCATGTCCATCTCTATTGCATCGTATGAAATGGAGATCAGAATTTTCTCCTTGGAACTGTCTTCCCCCCCTACCTCTAAAATTCCTTCTTCCTCTTCCTCTTCGACTGCCTCTTCCTCTAGAAGAATCTTGTGCATGATTATTCTCTCTATGTGCAAGACATACAAATTCTTTAGAAGACTAGGGAGTTGTTTTCTTCCCAAAATCCTTCTCTCTTTCAATAAAATTCTTCTTGACAGAGTCAAAGGTAATGTCCTTGAGGTTTCCACTTTCTTGCAATGACTCATGATAATGTGAATAAGTGGGATATAGTGCCTTGACATAAGCTATGAGAGGAATGTCTATTTTGACACCAGTGGTTTTTATATCATGCACAATGGATCTTACTTCTGATGCTAAAGCAAGAGGGTCATCATTTTTTAATTCAAGACTGAACAATTTAATCATCAATTGGAAAACTTCAAGTTCAAAATGTGAGCCATATAGTTCCTTCAAGTTATTTAAGGCTTCTAAAGCATTTGAAAATGGTGAAATATGGTGACTCACGTCTCATTTATAGATGATGCAATCAAGGCATAGGCCTTGCTGTTATTATTTTCCCAAATGGAAATGTCGTTATTTTAATTGGGCTTTGTGGGTTCATTATCTCCTTCTCCTACACAAACTCCTTTCCACAACTAATTAAAAATGAGTGTCTTTTTTACCTTCCTTGAACATTAAGGATAGTTCTCTTTTCCAGATAGAACTACTCTAACAATAGATATCAACGAATGCATTTTAAAATTTTTGTACTGTGTAAAATATATTGTGCTATATATATGTTGTGAAAAAATGCACTTCTGGTATATATTTTGTAAAAAATTGCACTTATCGTATATTTATATGACAAAATTATTTCTTGGGGGAGGTCTATACGGGGTAGGGTTATATGGGGGAGGTAACATATGATGCAAGGTGTTAACCAAGAGTGGGAGAGGAGTCAACATATGAATTAACGTATAACTGGGAGTAGTGGTTTCAGGCCACCTGGAAAGGAGTGGTGGTATGGTGTGATATGGTGGGAGGTATGACTGTCACAGGGATGTGTTATATGGTCGGGCAGTGGAGCGTTATATGTATTGATTGTAGCGGGGAGGTAGAAATGATATATGATATACAGGAGGGAACACATTACGTGGTGGGAGGTAATGTCGTTGGTTTGAAACCGGATTATGAACCAGTGGGAGGAGCGCAACATGCAACCATGCTTTAATACATAGTCACACTGGGTGTGTTATGTTGCTGGTTCGTGAGTGGCATGGTAGTATGTATGGTGGAGGAGTGAGCGGTGGTATAATATGGGAAATGTGGGGAGTATTTTAAAACATTATGTAGACCATACTGCCACACAACACATCACTTCAAACACAATGACAGTTACGATAGCATCAATACACAAAGATGTGTGGAGGTTCTCTTATATAGTGACACCAAAAAACATTGTTTGGAATGTAGACCATACCAGTTTACAGTCACCATCACACAGAGTGTAATATGAAATAGTATTCAAACAAATACATACCATTCACCACACCGAAGAGCTCTATCTGTCTCAGTCACGTCGGTGCCAAGGCTTTCCATGCTCAGTCTCTACGCACCAACTCACCACTCCAACATCCAATCTGACCAATTTCACGAGGGATGCACACCAGGTTTAACACAAATCAAAAAAACAATTATTTTTGTTCTCCGCAACTTTCAAACTATTCTAAGTAGAGATTTGGGACACCACAGTTATTCATGGCAGGAAATGAAGGAAATATTTTCTATCAAAGGAGAGGGACAAAGGAAAAATAATAAATGCAAACAATGACAGGAGTTACAACACAAAAGCTAATTTGGGAGCTTGCTATGATACCATGTCAGGCCAAGATGTAACTCCTCAAAATCAATTGTCTTTTTCATTAAGGTTGATCATGGATATATACATGGAGGGAGAGACTATTGGGCTTTATCTCCTAGTGTCTCTTCATAATTCAAATCTCCTTATTTTCTATTTGAACTATTTTATGTGGATTTACCTAATCACAACGATTAAGTGTCAACAAAAACAATATATATATATATATATATATATATATATATATATATATATATATATATATATATATATATATATATATATATATATATATATATATGATGCTTTGTAACTAGAACACTTCATAATTCCAAAAGACATCTTGTTAGTAGGTTATCTCTTTGTAAAATGGGTGAAAAAGAAACACCAAACATGGCCTAAAAACATTAATAACTTTGAAGAATTTACATTATGTTAATAATTTTTAAATGTGATCTCTAACGTTTATTGAAGCTAACATAATTTATATAAGCATTTCATTAATATATAATAATTTCATTATCAGTTTCTTTAAATTAAGTTTATTACTTATAAAATAACAAAAAGAATAATAAATAATCATATATATAATATTAAATAATTAAGGAAAACAAATTTATGATCATTTTAAACTAGTATAGATCTATTAAACTTGAGAAAAGGTCTGCACCTCGAGAGATTTGATCCCTCTCAGTGCTTGATAGATCTAGAGTTAAGATGGATCTATGCTGGTTTACATAATATATAATTATACCAAAATAAAGCATAAGTTTTTAGACATAGGACTATAAATACATGCATCAAAACCATTGAAATGTGATTCCCTAATTTTTTTTGAAAACTAGGCCTATATTCATACAAAAATGTAGCCTAACTTTTTAGACATAAGGATCATTCACAAAGATTTAAAGGAATGCGTAAAATCAATATTATCCTTGAGGACAATAATAAATAGATGTATTTTTGGTCTAAGAATTTTCCTTTAATTACACAAATTGTAACACTGCAAGGCTACAAGCCATTGAATATATATTTGACTATTTTGGTTTGGTAGAAATTTAGGAAAGATTTATGATGAAAGATGTACTTCTTTACTTTAGTTAAAAGAAAATATAGTGCATGCCATGTTTTAGAAAACCATGGGAGGAACCAAAAATAGAATTTCCTAACTACTAGACAGTTAAGAAAGAAATGGTTACTCATACTTCTCTCTCTGGAAAGAGGAGAGAAAGAAAAATACCAACACAAGACGCTGTGAGGTAGAAAAAAAGCTATTAATACAAGGAGTTCTTGAGCTGGACATGGAGCTAGTGGAAACCCTGTGAAGGTTCCCTAGTATTTGACCCTGAATTGGACTGTATGGTATTGAGGTTCATAGGGAAATACTCTCGTTTCTCTTAAACTACATGGAAGGAGGAATCCGAGGGGGAGCCTGGATTTCATTGCCATATTTGTGGTTGGGTGGATTGGTCTCCTTAGTGGCATCCATAATCAAATTGAGCCAGAACTCAAATAAGTATTTGCATAAGTATGTTTTCTTGTAAAATTTCAAACTATGTTCTTTAAGAAGAATATGATTTGCAATAAATAAGAGTTCCTTATGAATGAAAGAGAAATTCCATAATGTAGTGAAACTTGGTACTATTTTTGACCATGACGCTATAATATTAGTTACAGTTGTTGGTAACATAAACATGAATTGAAATGTGAAACTTAAGTTAATAATTTAAATTAACTAGTCTCTGTAAAGAATGTGATGAATATTTAGGGTATTTTCGACTGATTGACAGGGTAAAGAATTGTTAACCATTCTTTGCCACAAAGGAGTTACTTAATAATGAAATAACAGAAGTAGGATCAGCCAGAGGAATAAATTTTGAATTTAGTCGAAATTACCAGAATTACAATGATATATTCCATGTAAGCTTTAGACTGAGATCGACAAATAGTTAGTACCTAGTGTCTGGTTAAGGGTTGAAGTTCTTTTTACAAGAATTAGATGAAAAATAAAACTAGAAGCATTCAGTAAACCTCTTCCTACTGTAACCACAATTAATGTGTATTACTTAAAAAAAACAAGAAAAATTGTTTCAGTAAATGCAAATAGGGTTGTAAGAAAAAGGAAATCTTTACATTTAGAACAAAATAGGAAAATTAACCAAGAAATAACCATCGCTAGAGAAAATTAAAACTAGACATTCATTCGAAGATATTAGAAGTAAACATATACATAAGCATGTTAGCAAAACAAGCTCAAAGAACAGGGTTCTCTAAAAACAAAAACCCTCAAAACATAATTTAACCTCTTTATGTAGTGAAATAGTTTAAGAAATGTTAATATAACTTCAAACCAGAGAAATTGTTAGAGAAATTGGTTTCTTTTGCCACGGCCATACATTTAGTCATAACAACAGAAAACCCTATAGTAGAATTTGAGTCCTGTTTAGGACCTATAATTTACATGCTCTTAGTGGGATGAAATGCCAACCACAGATGGCTGGTAAACCTTATACATACAACCTAGAAAAACAAAACTTGATCGTGCCGAGAAAACAACCTAATGGGATTAAATCCCTAATCCAAGCTTATAGCATTGCTATCACAGTTCCAAAATCTTGACCCTTCTGTGCCAGAGAGTGTCGAAGAGGGATTAAACTGGAATGGGTATAGGAAGAACCTATATAAGAGGCGAACCTTAGTAGAAGGAAGCATCGAGGCCAACTGCAGCATGAAAACTGAGTTGACCCATAGAAGAAAGACTCACCTATAATTAACGAGTCTCAAGATTAATATGAGAGAAATAAGAAAGGTGAAGGAAAAGAATTGAAGTCAGACCATGTAAGCCTACCTGTGTTTGCAAGGTATTTGTGGGGAAGAGGGACTCATAACCTGTAGAAACAGAGACCCTCCTTTTATTTGCTAAAGCATAGAAAAACTGAGGCAAGAGGGTTCTTGGGCTTGACCTCAGAACTTCCCTGAAGCCAAGCATGATGTTCTCTTCCTCATCTCGAGCAGCAAAGAGAATCCAATGATTTGAACAAGTTGTAAAAGATCAGTGACACTATAAAACAACTCCCAAAGATATAAGAAAAGTTACCTGCAATGATGGAGCGCAAGAAACCCTAAGCTTTGAACTGTTGTGCACAGACTTGGAACCCTAACCATAATTGATGAAATGACTAGTTGATCAAAGTCTGGGTGGGGGGGGGCGGGGGTGAATCAATTACCAACACCAGGTAATGAATTAACACCATTGGACCAAAATTTGGATAGGTGGAGAACAATATGAGGAACAAGTGTCGGAGCAAGACCAAGGGTTTAATATACGAGTCCATGTAGTTTTGCACAAGGTTCATCATGGCTGAGGTGTAGCAACTATCAAGGCCATAGGTAAGATATGGAGCCTAGGGATTGATTAACCCAGTCAGCCCATTCCCTGTCACACAACAGAATAAACATAGAATAATTATAACGAAGTTGTGATTAAGTAAACTGTTGCGTCATATTAATAGTCGAGATTTGATCATTTATAAAACACATCTGCCCATTAATTTCCAAATAATAACTATGTATGTACATAAATCCATTTGAATATAATCGCAAAGTTGGATAGGGTGCTAGAAACTATAATTGTGGATAATATCGAAGCAATTTATGATGTGATTTATGGTAAAATTACTTGGAGCATTGGTAAATAATTTTTGTTTATGATGGTGTACCATGCATGTGACAAGTGGTATCATAGCCTTCAAGCTTCAATACTGGGGCAAATTTGGGACACCAACAATAACCAATATGTTAATTTGCATAGAGAGAGATCAAAAGAAACTAGATGAGAAGAGGAGTTGGATTGCCAACGAGACCAGCTACATTCTACATGGAAACTAATCCTGAAATGTGGATACAATTAGGTGAGGAGTCTTATTAGGCCAATGTAGCATTACTGGAAACAGTCCAGTAATTGAGACTAGAAATGGGTAATTTGTGAGCTAATAATGAATGATTAAGACAGGAGCATGAGAGAATCCTTAAATGCTTTTAGATAAACATAATTAGTGAGACCTAGAACTAAGTATGGGCAAAGGGGATAGGAATGAAGCATTTCAACCGAGAGAGGATCATGATGGATCTAAAGGGGGTTGAAACAATGACGAAGGAAGATCAGAAAAAATTCCGGGAGAGAAAGGAAACAAGAGGCAGAAGATAGAGCTTTAAGGGGAATTCATGAATATTAAACCCCTGATCTTTGACGAAGAAGCTGAAGAGGAAACGGAGACATGGTTGATTAACATGAATAAGTACTTCTAGATTTATGAGCACGATAATAACTTGAAAGCCAGACTAGAAATTTATCAATTAGAAAGTAAAGCCACCTTGTGGTGGGAAGAAAATAAGACTGACTAGGGAATCAATGAACAGGAAGTCACTTGGGATGATTTCCAAAAACATTTCAAAGATAAGTACATGATGGAAGAATTTTATGATGAAAAAGCCAAAGAATCCCATTATTTGAGGCTTGGCCAACAAAATATAGAAAATTTTATAACTAATTTCACCTCCTTATTGAGATACTTACCATATATTCGTGAGGAGAAAGAAAAAGTGCAGTGTTTCATCAGCGATTTACCTGTTCTTATGAAGGAGAGATTGGAATTTGATAACCCAAAGACGATGGATGAAACCAATTGAAAGACTCGTATCTGCTATCAATAGATGAAGCAAAGAGGAGAGGGTGGAAAAAGTGGAATGAATAAAAGAGGTCAGAAGAGTTTTTTGAACCTCAAGAATACAAAGAACACTGGAGGAAGGAGTATACCTCAGAAGAAGAGAGCCAGATTCTCTAGGAAAAACCAGACGAGATCTGGGGCACATAAATAAAGTAAACAAATTGAAGTAGAAAGTAAACCAGAGTTTCCTTAGCAGCAGAAACCCCCTCTGCAATGTTGGGGATGTGGAGATCCCCATTAATATAAAAATTTCCCACATTGTGGCCACACAGAAAAGATCGCTAACCTTTAGGAAGCTTCAACTATGGGGGAAGTGGAAAAAATCATACCAAGAATTAACGCAGCCTTGGATGATCATCAAGCAAATATCAACCCACCATGATAGAATTCGTAGGTAAATCATCTGACTACTCTATCTCCACTTTAATTGATCCAGGTGCAAATCTCAGTTATATTAATCTGCAAATGGTACAAATTTGTCAATTACAAATTGTTAAATTAAAAATTCCTTGGTTATTGCAATTGGCTACGGGGGCCAAGAGAAGAGTGAAAGCTAAGGTAGAAAATTGTCCTATTGAAATGGCAGGGCAACATATTAGAGTAAAGTTAAATGTGTTACCCTTAGGGTCTTATGATGTGTTGATCAATATGGACTACTTGGAGCAACATTGGTCTTTGGTGGACTGGAAGAGTAAAACAATTAGTTTTCTTAATGTTGAAGATAACAAGAAATAAGTTCAAGGTGTGAAAAAGGCTATTTAGTTAAGATCAGTTACTACCAACTAGTTAGGGAAGTGCATTCGGAAGGCTATAAGATTTATGATGTGCAAGTGGGCTAAACAAATTCCAAGGATAAGACCATTTCTTTAGGAAACTTTCTAGTTGTACAAGAATTCATTGATGTTTTTCGAGAAGAAATTATGGGACTTCCCCCCTAATATGGATATTGATTTTACAATTTAGTTGGTGCTAGTAGCTTCTCCTATGTCTAGAACCCCATATTGTATGAGTATACCTGAGTTGATAGAACTTAAAATGCAATTATAAGAGATCCTGGATAAAGGGTACGTTCGCCCAAGTGTATCACTTTGGGGAGCCCTTGTATTATTTGTTAAGAAAAAGGTTGGTATGTTGTGCCTATGTATTGAATACAGATATCTAAATAAGTTCACCATTAAAAAAAAAATACCCTCTGCCAAGGATAAATGACCTATTTGATCAAGTCAATGGCGCCAGTGTATTCTCAAAAATAGATTTACACTTAGGATATCATCAAATTCGAATTAAAGAGGAAGATATTTGTAAAACAACATTCCAAACTTTCTACAACCACTATGAGTTTGTGGTGTTACCTTTTGTTCTCACAAATGCCCCATCCACATTCATGGGAATAATGAATGGAGTATTCCACCCTTATTTAGACAAATTTGTTTTAATATTCATCGATGACATAGTGATATACTCCAAAAATATGGAATAACATCAAAAACATTTAAGGATAATGTTACAAACACTGTGGGATAACAAGATTTTTGCTAAATTCAGTGAGTGTGATTTTTATAAGGATAAAATCTAGTACTTATCAAATGTCATATCGTCTGAAGGTATAGTTGTTGATCCTAAGAAAATCAAAACCATTATGGAATGATCTGTCCCTAAGAATGTCGCAAACATTTGGACTTTTAAGGGGTTGGCTGGTTACTACCGTAGGTTTATAGAAAAATCTCTCAAGTTGCCTACCCCATAACCTCCCTATAGAAGAAGGGAAAGACCTTTAAGTGGACGACAACATTTCAACTGAGTTTTGAACATCTGAAAAAACTGTTAACTTCAACCCCCATTCTAAGAATAACCAATTCTGAAAAGGAATTTACTATATGTACTCATGCCTGCAAAGAAGGTGTGGGAGGGGTTTTAATATAAGATGGAAGAGTTATATCTTATGAATCCCACAAGCCAAAAGATCATGAACAAAGGTATATCGCTTATGATTTGGAACTTATAGTTGTAGTTCATGCCTTGAAAGTATGGTGGCATTACTTGTTGGGGAAGTGATTTCTTTTGATGATAGATCACAATAGCTTAACTGTTGACATAATGGTACATGTGTTTTCCTTGAAGGCAACCCATAAACATGTCAATTCGGAGGTAACAGAGTAATGGTACAAAAGAACATGATGATGGGACAAAGGATTGCAAATCATAATCAATAAATTAAGGAAAGAGAATGTTTTCAGTTGTATACTTTGTTTCCCCTAGTCTAAGTAGTGTATCCACATGGGTACACAGAATAAAAGGAGCGTATACATATGCATGTTGTTTGAAAAAAGGAAAAACGTGTAAGCAATGGAAAATTAAGGTTAAATAATACCAAGGTTCCATACCATGGTATTATCCCACAATATTGCGTGGAATAATGGTTACTTGATTCCCTCTAAGAATACCATAGGTTCTAAGTGTTGTTTTGGTGCATGGTATTGAAAAAGGCAATATGCATATAAGGAGGAGAAGAGAAAAGGGCTATGTGTGCAAGTGAAAGGATTTTTCATGAATACTTCTATCTGAAGTATATTTTGTGTTATAAGGGCTATGGTTATGATATAGATCTGAAACATCTTGTGCACCCTTGGATACAATGTTGGATCAGGATCATGAGACTTGAAATGACTTATCATTGTATGATATGATAATGGATAGGCTAGATCTAAGTGCTAATGCATGTTTTATCATTTGAATGCTATGATCTAGGTATATCTGAAGTCTTGAAAATTTGTGAAGTTATAAGTCATTATTTGCATATCTATACACAGGTTTGCCTCGGTGAAGGTGCGTATACACAGGGGTTCGACACTTCCAAGTAGCGTATGTAGAGGAAGGAATTGTTGTTTAGAAATGACTGATCTATATGATTAGTGCTATTATTTTACTACTGTTTGTTAATGATGTCTTCATTATATCTGAAATAAAACTAATTGTATAAGGAGATTGAGTCTGGCTAACTACTTAATTGAGTAAGAAGGGTAATATTTACTGCTATCTATTTAGAACTCTGTAATATGACAGTAGATCTTCAAAATATCTTTGGATAGTACAGTTTTTGGTTCATACATTTTATGATTCAATATCTTTAGAGGTATACACAGGTTGGGTTACAGAGAGTAGCATATACACGCAGGTTTACCTCATTGAAGTAGGGTATACATTTTGACATATGATTTTTGAGGTTGCAGTTGATTTGGGTTATTGATGTAGTGTTCTGGGTTCAACTCTGCGTTCTGGTGACAATGATCTGATTGTTCAAATTGATTGATTGTGTTTTTCTTCAGAGGTGATGGGTTTCAGTGATTCGTTGATGCAGTTTTATTTTATGGTTGTATTAAAGTTGTGGTGATTGATTTTGAGCGTCAATGTTACTAATGGGTCTAGTATGAAAATTTGATGAAACATAGCCTACATATTGTGTTGATGTGTACTAGGAGTATCTAGTCTGAAAATTTATGAAACGTGGTCCCTGGAGAAAGAGATAAGGTGGTATCCTTCTGTAGGTCGACGCCTATGTATTGGTAATGATATCAGCCAATACAAGAGCTAGGGGGTTGGATCTCCCTTCTAGAAAAAGCTGGAAAACAAGTGAAGGTTGTAGCCTTCAACAGGTAGATGTCTACATATTGGAAAGAGTCGACACTAGTACAAAACTTGTAAACACTTTTAATAATAAGAAGATTGAAGACTGAGACGACAACAGTGGTGGTTTTCTCCCACATTGGGTTTCCACCTGAAAAATCATGGTGTTCATGTGTGTTTCTTATGTGTGTTGATTTATTCTATTCTTATTGCATCTATTTACTACTTAGTAAATGAATCACACTCTAATTTAAGTTCAACAGAGAATGAATTAGTTGTTTTACAAGTTTATTATCTATATGCTGGTTCCATTCATTATAGTAGCAGACATAAGCTATTTGGTTTCTGTAAAAACGCGTATACAGTTTGAAAAGGAAAATTATTATTGTGAAAGTTTAAATATTGATTCACCCCCCCCCCCCCCCAAAGTATTTTTACCAACATTTGGTATCATAGCAGGTCCTTCAGAAGAAGCTTGATCACTTGAAAGAAGATCTCTCAAGATGAGCAATCAAGATGGAATGGCATCTATCAAACCACTAATCTTCAACGAAAATAACTTAGCATATTGAAAGTTAAGAACTAGAGCCTATCTTTAGTCACTTGGAGCTTATGTTTGGGCAATTGTGGAAGGAGGATACTAATATCCAACAGCAATCCCCACAGATCTCGTAGAAAAGTAATCTTATGAAACCAATGCCAAAGTTGTTAATGCATTATTGGAAAGTCTGTCAGAATTAGAATTTGTCAAAGTCATGTAGCTCAACACAGCCAAAGAAATATGGGACAAAATCATTCAGAGCTATGAAGGAGACTCCCAAGTAAAACGTGTCAAACTCCAAACTCTTGAATTCAATATGAAATTCTTAGGATGCATAGTGATGAAAGTATTGCTAGTTACTTTTTATGAGTAGATGGAATTGTATATCGTATTAAGAATCTGGGTGAAGAATTAAAAGAGGCTACTTTAGTAGAGAAAATGTTGAGATCTCTATCTTCTAAATTTGAGCCAAAAGTATCAGCCATTGAAGAGAAGTAGGATCTACAATCTGTTACTATTGTTCAACTTCATGGAATTTTAACTACCTCTGAAATGAGGAAATGAGGTCCATCAGAAATCAAAGAAGCCACTTTCAAAGCCTCTGCAAAGGGAAAAGAAAAGGAAGATCTCAAGGAATCAGGATATATATCAAAAGAAGATGAGGTAAACTTTTTGAAGAAACTTCAAAGGAGTTCCAGAAGATTTAGAGGTAAGCTTCCCTTTAAATGTTTTTCTTGTCGTAGATTTGGTAATATGAAACAATTTTTTAATAGAAGAAGTTATTATACTCATGAAGATAGCGACGACCTGTCTAATAGTGATGAAGGTGAATCTGATCAAGATATTAAACTACTCATGGCTTATGAAAATGATAAGTTCATGGATGCTTGAGAAGAAGAATATTTTCTTGAATAAATCACTCAACTCAATATCCGCTTGGAAGAAAAGAATATAGTCATAGACTGACACATCAACTCACGGAAAGGGAAAAGCACAATGAAAAATTAGAATGTGAAGTAGTGGGTTTAAGAAAAGAACTTGAGAAGACAAAATCTCTGAATCTTAGATTTGCTAAAGGATCAAAAACCTTAGATGAAATCTTCAAGGTTCATCGTTCTCCTCTTATAAAGACTGGTCTTGGATACATTGGAGAAACATCCCAACTAGAGAAGTCTTTAGCCATCAATAGAAGCTATCTAAATGTAGAAAAAACCAGTCAAAAATGTATCAATCCTTAGCAAAATCCTAAAGGTACTCCCCAGTTAAATCATTCTCATCTGACTCCAAGGGTGAACATCAATAGAAGGACTAACCAAAAGGTGAACAATACCAAAATCTTTTATGATCACAAAAATTTCTTCTTTAATGGACAATGATTTTCATGCCATAACTTCGGTCATAAGGCTTCTCAATGTGTTGCTTGTAAAACTATCATAACTAGAGAAGAAAGAAAACAAAGGAGCGTGACAGGAATCAAGGAGAGCTCTTATAACAACTTTTCACCTCTTGAAGATGAAATTGAATGTTCATTTTTCAATAACTTTGGTCATGAAGAATCTGAATGCAGGAGAAAATTTATGCCAACATATCAAAAGGAGCAAACATCATCAAACTCCAAGGTATGGAAAAAGAAGGAATTACAGGTAGAAAAATGTTGCATAGCATTGTTTGTAGAAGGACAAGAAAATTAGTGGTACATTGATAACGAATGCTCAAAACGCATGGTAGGTGATAAATATAAACTCATTTCATACAACGCTTTAGAAAAGGAAAGGAATGTCTCTTTTGGAAATGACACACCAACTGTAATTAAGGGTAAAGGTTCTGTTTATCTAAAAGAAAAGGTTAAAGCTAGAAATGTTATGTATGTTTATGGTTTAAAGCATAACTTATTGAGTGTTAGTCAAATGTGTGATCAAGGAAATGAAGTTGTGTTTTGATCAAAGGAATGTGTGGTTCATGAGCTTGACACAGGAAAAGCCATAATCAAAGGTACAAGAACTCCAAGAAATCTATATATACTAAACGGAGGTCAAGAACAATGTTATCTAAGCAAAACAGAAGAGAATTGGTTATGGCACAGAACATTGGGGCATCCAAGATTTTCTCAAATAAGGAAATCATTCAGGCTCAAGGTTGTTCGTGATCTTCCAGACATCATCATCCTAGAAAATACCATCTGCAAACCATGTAAATTCGATAAGCAACCTAGAGTTCAATTTAATGCCAAAGAAGGATCAACAAGTAAGCCTCTTGAACTCATTCATACTTATTTTTGTGGACCAACAAGGAAAAAGTCACCTTGTGGAGAAGAATACTACATTTTATTCATTGATGTTTTTTCTAGAATGTGTTGGATTGGTTTACTAAAACATAAAGATGAAGCATTTGAAAAGTTTAAAGTCTTCAAAGATTTAGTTGAAAATGAATTAGATCTAAAAATAAAATGTCTCAGATCTGATCGGGGAGGAGAATTCATATCAAATGATTTTTTTGAATTTTGTGAACAACATGGAATAAAGAGACAGTTCTCTGTTTCCAAAACTCCTCAACAAAATGGCATTGTGGAAATAATGAATAGAACAATTCAAAAAATGGCTCGAGCTATGCTTTGATGAGTCTAGAACTTCTGACACCTTCTTGGTGAAGCTCCGCATACTACAGTAAATATTCTCAACAAAGTTCATGTACATGTAAATAGTGATCAAACTCCTTATGAACTTTGGTATGGTAAGCCTCCCACTATAAAACAGCTCATAGTTTTTGGAAGAAAATGTTTCATCAAAAAGACTGATGAAAAAATTGGTAAGCTTGAACCCAGAGCAGATGAAGGAATATTTCTTGGTTGTTCATCTAGAAGTAAAGGATACAAATGTTATAATAAGAGACTTTGAAATGTTGAATGCATTGATGTTTTAATCAATGAAGCATTCAGAAATCCGAAATAGGAGACATCAACAAAGGAAGATGATAATAATGAAGATGGTGAATTATTTCCAGTACCAATTTGAAATCATATTGAGGAAGAAACCAATGAAGCATCAGAAGAAGATACATCTGATAGGGAAAAGGCTCCATCCATGTATATTCAAAAGAATAATCCAAAATCTCAAATTCTAGGAGAAAAAGGGTCTGGAGTACAAACAATAAGAACTCTTGTAGGATATTCTAGTTATCTAGCCTTATTATCCTCCATAGAACCACAAAATGTAAATGAAGCTTGTAAAGATGAATGTTGGGTTAAGGCCATGGATGAAGTACTTGACCAAATAGAAAAGAATGATACTTGGGAATTAGTTCCTAGACATCATGATAAAAATGTTATAGGAACAAAATGGATATTCAAGAATAACTTGAATGAAAATGGAGAAGTAACTAGGAATAAAACAAGTCTTATTTGTAAAGGGTATGCACAACAAGAAGGTATATACTTTGAAGAAAATTGTGCACCTGTAGCTAGGCTTGAAGCCATAAGAATGTTTCTTTCTCTTTCAAGTTTTCAAAAATTCAAAGTTTATCAAATGGATGTAAACTCTGCATTTCTTAATGGATATTTAGAAGAAGAAGTATACGTTGAATAACCAGAAGGATTCATTATGGGAAATGAAGTAAAACTTCTATGCAAACTCAAAAAGGATTGATATAGATTGATACAAGCTCCGAGGCCATGCTATTATCGTCTTGACAAATATCTTCAACAACAAGGCTTCACAAAAGGATCTGTAGACAACAACTTATATACAAAAATTGAGAATGATAAACTACTAATTATTGTTTTTTATGTTGATGATATCATCTTTGGAAGTAATGAAGAATATATGAGTCAAAACTTTTCTTTTGTTATGCAGCAAGAATTTGAAATGTATTTACTTGGATAACTAACTTGTTTTCTTGGTCTATGAGTGAAACAAAAAAAAGATGGCATATTTCTCTCACAAACTAAATATCTCAAGAAAATTTTGCAAAAGTACGGAATGGAAGATTCCAAACCAATATGTACTCCAATGGTAACTAGATGTACTCTTAGTTCTAATGATGGTTCTCCTACAGTGAATCAACCATAGTACAAGTCTATGATAAGAATTGTTGGAAGATTCCAAGCCAATCCGAAGGAATCACATCTTTAGGAAGTAAAAAGAATATTCAAATATCTCCAAGGAACTCAAGACTTTGGTCTATGGTATCCTAAAGATACAGATCTCACTCTTCATGCACATATAGATGTGGATTGGGTTGGAAATGTTGATGATTGAAAAAGCACTAGTGGAGGTGCATTTTATATGGGATCGCGATTAGTATCTTGGTTCAACAAGAAACACAGTTCGATTTCCTTATCTACAATGGAAGCAGAATATGTGGTTGTTGCATCTTGCTGCACAAACTACTCTGGATGATGCAAACATTACAATATATTCAAATTAAATTTTCTCCACCCATCTCCATCTTATGTGATAACACAAGTGCTATTAGTGTTTCGAAAAATCCTATTATGCACTCCATACCAAGCACATACCCATTAAGTACCACTTTCTACGACAACAAGTGCTTGAACAAAAGGTTAAATTGGAGTATGTTCCCTCCAAAGAACGAGTTGTTGATATATTGACTAAACCTCTTCCCAGAGAAGAACTTAAATATCTCAGAAAAAAGCTGGGAGCTGTTTCTGCCTCATCTTGATGTTAAACCCATCATGTTTAGATTCAGAGGATTGTTTTCTATACATGGATTTCATGAAGCAGAGTTGCGTATATACGCGAGTTTCTGTGCCGGTAGTAGCGTATATGTTTTTCTAATAGAAAAACAGTGGGTCAAACCCAAAATCAGTTTCTGACATGGTTTTTCAGTTTGATGTTGATGGATACAGTCTGCTGATATGCTTTTCTCATTGATGTTTATTTAATTGATGAAGATCCCTTGATGAATGAATTGTTGACAATGCACAGGTAGCACAGGTTCAATGGGAGCATTAGCCTTCAAAACATTATGCATTGTTGGCATCATTACTGCTAAATTTAGCTATGGTCTCAGCTATTAATGTCATTTGATGAAAAGGTCATGTAAAGATCTATGGTGTAATAATATGTCTCTTTCTGTCATAGTCTATTATGAATGAGTCCTTTTTCGACATATGATATAATTTGTACTCACACTATGTATGGGAAGGATGATGTAATAATTGAAATTTTTAGTCATGCATGAACATTTGGTGTATCCCCATTTGGTTGAGTGATTGATGTATTTATGAGTCATTTGTGATAGGAAGGTCATAAAATTGAGTTATTTGAAAACAATTTTTGCAGACTCTTCATGTGCTCAGGGGAAGCATGGACAATATAGTGCATCTCAGCATGTACCAAGGGGGAGAATATCTTGGTCCACCCTTTGCCCTTGATGTCAAAGGGGTGAGTATCTTGGTGTTCCTTGATATAACAGGTTCTACAGCTTAAAGTGATCAACACCAATACGGTTTCCATCATGTCCAAAGGGGGAGATTGTTGGCATAATGGTACATGTGTTGTCCTTGATGGCAACCCAAAAATAGGTCAATTCAGAGGTAGCAGAGTAATGATATAGAAGAACAGGATGATGGGACAAAGAATTACACATAAGAATTAAGAAATTAAGGAAATATAATATTTTCAGTTGTATACACTGCTTCCCCTAGTCCAAGTAGTGTATACATGTGGGTACACAAAATAAAAGGAGCATATACATATGCACGCAGTTTTACAGAAGGAAAAATGCATATGGGATAGAACATTAAGGTTTAAGAATACCAAGGGTCCATACCATGGTATTAGCCCACAATATTGAGTGAAATAACAGATACTTGATTCCATCTAAGAATACCATAGGTTTTAAGTGTTGTTTTGGTGCATGGTATTGACAAAGGCTCTATGTATATAAGGAGGAGAAGATCAAAGGGCTATGTATGCAAGTGAATGGGTTTTTCATGAATACTTCTATCTGAAGTATATTTTGTGTTATAAGGGTTATGGTTATGATATAGATTTGAAACATCTTTTGCACCCTTGGATACAATGTTCGATCAGGAACATGAGACGTGAAATGACTTATCATTTTATGATCTGATAATGGATAGGGTAGATCTAAGTGCTAACACATGTTTTATCATTTGAATGCTATGATATGGGTATATTTGAAGTCTTGAAAAGTTGTGAAGTTATAAGCCATTATTTGCAAATCTATATACAGGTTTGCCTCAATGAAGCCACATATACATGCGGGTTTGACACTTCCAAGTAGCGTATGTAGAGGAAGGGCTTGTTGTTCAAAAATGAATGATTTATTTGATCAGTGCTGCTATTTTGCTACTGTCTTTCATTGATGTCTTCATTAGATCTGAATTAAAACTAATTATATAAGGAGATTGAGTCTGTCTGACTGATTGATTGAGTAAGAAGGGTGATCTTTGTTGCTATATATTTAGAACTCTATAATATGATCATAGATCTTCAGAATATCTTTGTGTATTATAGTTTTTGGTTTAGAAGTTTTATGATTCAGTATATTTAGAGGTATACGTAGGCTGGGTTACAAAAAGTAGCATATACATGCAGGTTTTCCTCATTGAAGTAGTGTATACATTTTGACATATGATTTTTGAGGTTGTAGTTGACTCTGGTTGTTGATGCAGTGTTCTAGGTTCAATTCTGTGTTCTGGTGACATTGATATGACTGTTCAGATTGATTGATTGTGTTTTTCTTCAGAGTTGATGGGTTTCAGTGATTGGTTGACGCAATTGTATTTGATGGCTGTATTATAGTTGTGGTGATTGATTTTGAGCTTCAATGTTGTTGATGGGTCCAATATGAATATTTGATGAAACATGGCCTACATATTGTGTTGATGTGTACCGGGAGTATCTAGCCTAAAAATTTATGAAACGTGGTCCCTGGAGAAAGAGAGAAGGTGGTAGCCTTCTGTAGGCCAGCGGCTATGTATTGGTAAACATATCAACCAGTACAAGAGCTAAGGGGTTCGAGCTTCCTTCTAGCAAAAGCTGGAAAACGAGTGAAGGTTGTAGCCTTCAACAAGTAGATGCCCGCGTACTGGAAAGAGTCTGCACCAATACAAAACTTGTAAACACTTTTAATAATAAGAAGATTGAAGACTGAGACGACAGTAGCGATAGTTTTTTTCCACATTGGATTTCCACCTAAAAAATCCTAGTGTTCATGTGTGTTTCTTATGTGTGTTGATTTATTATGTTCTTACTGCATCTGTTTACTGCTTAGTAAATGCATCACACTTTCATCTAAGTTCAATAGACAATGAATTAGCTGTTTTACAAGTTTATTATCTATACGCTTGTTCCATTCATTATAGTAGCATACATACATTGTTTGGTTTCTGTAAAATCGCATATACAGTTTGAAAAGGAAAATTATTATTGTGAAATTTTAAATACTAATTCACCCCCCCTCTTAGTATTTTTCCCAACATTAACAAGTTTTTTTAAACAACCAAATTTAAATGCACATCAAGCAAGGCGGACTACATTCCTAAGTGAGTTTGAATTTGACATAAGACATCTCAGGGGAAAGGAAAATCATGTCACTGATGCATTAAGCTAGAAGTTGTACCATGTGTATGAGATCACTTATAGTCAGTCCGAACCAAATTTCTTCAAAGAAATTAAAGAGTTCGCACATAAAGATCCTAGATATAGATTCTTATGGAAGAAAACTTATCAGGCACAACCTCAAGGGAAACTATCTGACTATGGCTTAAATGGTGATGATTTTTTGACCTTTGAAGATAGAATATACATCCCTAATCAAATTTCCTTAAAGCAACTTATGCTAGATGAATTCCATAGAAGTCCATATCCTTCCCACCTTGGATACCAAAATTTGTTCTATACAATTAAAAAAAATTACTTCCGGCCAGACATGAGAAAAGATATTAATGCATATCTAGCTAGGTGCCTAGAGTGCTAGCAAGTAAAAGCAGAGCACCAACACCCTGTTGGGTTACTCCATCTATACCAGAATGGAAGTGGTACATGATTACATTAGACTTTGTTATAGGTTTGCCGAAATATAAAAACAAACATGACTATATTATGGTTGTGGTCGAAAAATTGAGAAAAACAACTCATTTCATATCAATCAAATATACCTATAAAACCATTGAAATTGTAGATATGTTCATGAAATAAATATTCTAGTTACATGGTATACCTGTTGGAAATACTAAGAGGGGGGTGAATCAGTATTTCTTTTTCCCACTATTGTTTTACCAGTTAAAACATATATATTCAGAACACAAGATGAACAGCAAGAATAAATGCTTTTATTAATATAAACTGTGCAGTAAAATAGATACAATATATAGGTGGTTACAATCAGTTGCCAAGCTCCAACTTGGACTTTGGTGAGGCTCCAACCTCCAGAGCACCAACTCAATTTCGCCAAGACACCAATCCTGGACTTAGGAGCACAAACTCCCAAGGACTTCAACCCTTCCTACTTCTAAGGCATCAACCCCAAGGACTCCAACCCAACTTACTTCTAAGGCACCAGCCCAAGAACTCCAATCCTTCTCACTTCTGAGGCACCAGTCCCAAGGACTCCAATCCAATCTTGTCAAGACACTTTTGGTAATAATATTCTGCTCTCAGAACTCTTCTCTACTAAGTTCTATCTGTTTACAGCTTCACTGTAGTCTCTATGCTACAGCATCAATGACAACCAATCTTCTTATGGAGAAGTCTTTACAACTCTCCATACTGTCCACACAGAATCTCCAATAGTCTTTGTCCTCTCTGATAATGTCTTCACATAGCTTTAGTCAGACTACTTTTAGCTGCACTAAACTCTGTATAAAGAACAACTTTCTGTTCAAGCTTATGTTCTCATTGTCACAGTGAATGCTTCAGCATAACTGTTTCTTTGCTGGCTGTTTCTCCCCTTCGACTGCCTACTGTTCTGTTGGTCCTTCATCCCTCTTTGTGTTCTGCTGCACCCTCTTTCTGTTCTGTTGGACCCTCACACAACCTCTATTTCCTCCAGCGTATTTCAGCATCTTTCAACAGCTGTAGCAGCTTTCACAGCGTATTTCGGCTACTTTCAACAGCTGTAGTAGCGTTCACAGCGTATTTCAGCAACTTTCAGCAGCTGTAGCAGCCTTCACAACATTTTTCAGCAACTTTCAACAGCTGTATCAGCCTTCACAGCGTATTTCAACAACTTTCAGCAGCTGTAGCAGCCTTCATAGCGTATTTCAGCAACTTTCAACAGCTGTATTAGCCTTCACAGTGTATTTCAGCAACTTTTAGCAGCTGCAACAACCTTCACAGTGTATTTCAACAACTTTCAGCAGCTGTATCAACCTTCACAGCATATTTTAGTAACTTTCAGCAGTTGTATCAGCCTTCACAGCATATTCCAATAAGTTTCAGTAGCTGCAATAACCTTCACCAGCATTCACGAGCAACTTCATACAACACTTAACCACCTCTGCTGCATCTGCTAGCATACATTCTAGTTCTTTGCCACAACCACAATAGCTCCAACCACAATAGCTCTCTGTTTTTACTCTTTTATAAATTCTCATGCCTTTGTCCATTCGTTTCCGCTTACTCAATGGCTCTTTGGCTTCCTCTTCGCTCGCTTGAGCTTCGGCTTCCTCAACACTTGCTTGACCTTCCAGCTTCCCTCCTCCATTCGCTTTATCTTCCTCATGATTACCTTCAATTGATGGTGTCATGAAAATATAATGTCGTCACGGAGGTGTTTCAGCAACGCCGAAATATAATTTCGTCATGGAGGTGTTTCAGCAACGCCAAAATATAATTTCGTCACGGAGGTGTTTCAGCAACGCCAAAATTGGTGTTTGAGCAACGCTGAAACTGGTGTTTCAGCAACAGAGAAATTGATGTTTCAGCAACTTTTCTCCAACTTTTTCAACAGTGTTCAACAGCTGTTAAAGCATGCATACATGGGTTTTACAAGCCCGATAACATAGCCTGCTCATACAATATAAACTCTACCTTTTTCACTCCGTCAGTGTATTTGCATATGAGTCTAAGTCTTCTGCCTCCGATAGCTCTTGATGACTCTAATATGCCTCCTTGCTTTATGGTTCCTCCTGCGGCTCCTCTTAGTCCAATGTGGCTCCTCTAGCTTGGTAGTGTCTTTCAAAGACCTCCTTGCATATATGAATGCCTCTCTTGCTCTGATATCCTGTAATATGCTTTGATATGCCTCCTTAGGTAACTCCTCTTTGCTTATGGCTTGGCTATCCTAATGGCCTTGCTCCTATCTCTTCATAAATCTGCTCTGCATCCCCTTGGCTTCACGTCATCCTCTAGTATCCAGAATATTGCGATATTGACATCAATGACAACCTAGGTCAACAATCTCCCCCTTTGTTATTAATGGCAATATTCTTCTTCTCTCCCCCTTTGACATCAATGGCAAAGGAGTGCTCTGGGACTCCCCCTATCAAACTGCTTCTGTTCTTCTTGAATGGTAGATCTTCATGGGTCTGCGACTCCCCCTGTCATAGTGTTCTTCTTCTTTTTACAATAGATAGAATGATTGATATTTTATCATCAATTTCCACATTATTCCCTCTTCATGTCTCAGAACTGCTTTATCATGGCTTCAACAATGTTTAAGGATGCTCTACTTTAATGCTTTCATTTAGATTGCAAACGGCCATACACCAAGTGTCCAAGTCCAGGCTTTTTATGCTTCAATCCATATTGTTGTCTCCACAGGTAATATTGATGTCCTTTCATAGTCCGAATCAAGAGAAAATGCCCCTGAGATTGTCTTTCATCCTGTCTTTCTTCAGATCTGAATTTATTTGTGTCTCTGTGCTTCTTCTTAACTCACTGCTATCCTTTCCTTGTGTTTTTGTACATATCTCAGCTAGTTATTTCCTCTTAGTAGATTTATATATCCAATATGTGACTGTCTTTTAAATACAATTGCAGATCTGCATCTTTTTGCAATGCTTCAGTTTGTTATATGCTGCTAGCTGCTCTTACTTCAAACTCCATTCCAGATATATCTGTTTGTTTGAAGACTGCCTCTATCAGTGTCTAGAATTTATCTGTTCTCACATTTAATTCGAGTTAAGACATAAACTTCTATGATAACAGCACCATGGTTGTTTGCCCTATTTCTTTAACAACAGTCCAAAGAATGGTTACAGGATCATATTCTTTAATGGAGTACCCCTGAGAAATGATCTTTATCAAAGAATGACTGTTAATATAGTTCAGCAAGGATTTCATCAGGACCCTTTCACTAATAGCTTCAGCAATAATGATCAAGAATCACAGGTTCCCCCTACCTGTATGCATCATCTCCTTTTGGCAGAGTCTTCTTATAAGATGCTTAGATTGTCAAAATTTAGGCCAATGACATATGTTGTTGGCTGGAGAGCTCAAGGGACTTTCAGATTGTATTTCCTTCCTTCTCCATACTTGTGTAACTTTCTTCTTTTGCATGGTTCTAGCTTGTGTAAGAGCCCATGTTAAGTTACAATCATGTGCCATATGACCAATGTTATGACACTTGAAGCATTCTACATTGTTCATGAATAAGAATTCATGATTTCTTCCTGCAAAATTGTTTCTTATAGATTGTTGCGGACTATAATATCTATCTCTATAGAGTGGTTGGGCACCATAACATTTATCTTTATGATATGCTTTACAGTCTTTTTCCATGTGACCAAAGTTTGTAGAAGAATAACAATAACCAAAAAATGAACTTTGGTACCTGGGAGATGGAGGTTTCCTTGATGTACTTCTGAAACCTTTCTGCCTTGATATCCTTTGATGATAACCATTGCCTCTCGCATCTTTGACATCATCTACATTTCTTCTTGGAGTTGGATTTCTTCTTGGAGGAGTATTTGTTCTATTGTAGCCATGATTTTTCTCCTTGCCTTTGCTGGAGCTAGGAGCATCACCACTTCTGTCTGGCTTCTTCACATCTCTTTTGTTTAAAGCATTTTCATTCTTGTTTGAGGATTCACCTACATATCCGAGACCTGATTTATCAGATGGACATCTGTGATAGCTGAGCATGTCATCCAAGGCTTGAGAGCTCTTCAAGATTTTGTTCATCCCTTCAACCTTTGTTTTGAGGAAGACAACCTCTTCTTCCAATCTTTCATACTCAATATTCTTCTGGGAAAGTTGTTTCTCAGTTTCTTCCTTGCTACGAGTATCTTCATCTGCTTCTATTTCAAGGGAGATGATATCTGACTTCATTTTGAAGATTTCGTCTTTCTTTGCTTGACTGCTTTCCATTCTCTTCTCAGCTCCTTGTGCCTATTTCCTGGCTTCTTGTAATTGAGACTTAAGGGAGGAGACCTCTACCTTGTACTGACCAATCTCTTCTTCAAGTTTGTTCAAGCTCTTGTGCCTTTGTTCAAGTTGGCTTAACAAGTTATCTTCCTGCTTCTTTGCTTTGTCCAATTGATTTGTCATGGATATGACTTCTTCATGATGCTTTCTTTTGCTTTGATGATATTCCTTCTTAAGCTTGGCAAGCTCTTCATCCCTTTCTTGTACTTGAAGCTTGATGATGTCAAATTTCTTTCTTGTTTGATCTTGGTTACCAACTAGTGCTCTCTTCTTAAGTTCCTCATTTTCCTCTTTCAAATTGTTAATTTCTTCCATGGCAATCATAAGTTTAGCGAGGAGTTCTTCTACAAAATCTTTTTCATTCTCTTCATCTTCTCAGTCTGTTTTAGCCTTGATGTCATCATTCTCATTTTCAGCTTCTATGATGGGTTCATGATCTCCTTCTTGATTGATGGTCATGGTCAGTGCTCCTTTTCAGTGAAGGTCATGAAGTTTGTCCCATATATCCTTTGTTGATGAACATTTTCCTAGATTGTTCTTTACAGAATCAGGTAGCCCATTCAAGATTGCCTTCATTGCTTTTGCATTGTAATCCTTGGATTCCTCATCCATCTTGCTATCAGCAATCACTGATTTCCAGATTTCAATGCCTTGAGTCTGTAGGAAATTCCTCATTCTTGCTTCCCATATACTAAAGTTCCCATTGAGCCTTGGAGCCTCATCAAATTGATTGTCTTCTATTTTAGTAGTAGAGGGAGACACATCCTTAGGAGGATTGGATATTTTCTTCCTTGACCTCACCATTTGTGTTCTAAATGTCGACCTTCAAGCTGTTAAGCTTTGAATGAAGGTACCTGCTCTGATACCAATTGTTGGAAATACTGAGAGGGGGGGTGAATCAGTATTTCTTTTTCCCACTATTGTTTTACCAGTTAAAACATATATATTCAGAACACAAGATGAACAGCAAGAATAAATGCTTTTATTAATATAAACTGTGCAGTAAAATAGATACAATATATAGGTGGTTACAATCAGTTGCCAAGCTCCAACTTGGACTTTGGTGAGGCTCCAACCTCCAGAGCACCAACTCAATTTCGCTAAGACACCAATCCTGGACTTAGGAGCACAAACTCCCAAGGACTTCAATCCTTCCTACTTCTGAGGCATCAACCCTAAGGACTCCAACCCAGCTTACTTCTAAGGCACCAGCCCAAGAACTCCAATCCTTCTCATTTCTGAGGCACCAGCCCCAAGGACTCCAATCCAATCTTGTCAAGACACTTTTGGTAATAATATTCTGCTCTCAGAACTCTTCTCTACTAAGTTCTGTCCGTTTACAACTTCACTGTAGTCTCCATGCTACAGCATCAATGACAACCAATCTTCTTATGGAGAAGTCTTTACAACTCTCCATACTGTCCACACAGAATCTCCAATAGTCTTTGTCCTCTCTGATAATGTCTTCACACAGCTTTAGTCAGTCTACTATTAGTTGCACTAAACTCTATATAAAGAACAACTTTCTGTTCAAGCTTATGTTCTCATTGTCACAGTGAATGCTTCAGCATAACTGTTTCTCTGCTGGATGTTTCTCCCCTTAAACTGCCTACTATTTTGTTGGTCCTTCATTCCTCTGTGTTCTGTTGCACCCTTCCGTTCTGTTGGACCCTCACACGACCTCTATTTCCTCCAGCGTATTTCAGCAGCTGTAGCAGCCTTCACAGCATATTTCAGCAACTTTCAGCAGCTGTAGCAGCCTTCACAGCATATTTCAGCAACTTTCAGTAGCTGTAGCAGCCTTCACAGCGTATTTCAGCAACTTTCAGTAGCTGTATCAGCCTTCACAGCATATTTCAGCAACTTTCAGCAGCTGTAGCAGCCTTCACAGCATATTTCAGCAACTTTCAGCAGCTGTAGCAGCCTTCATAGCATATTTCAGCAACTTTCACCAGCTGCAACAACCTTCATAGTGTATTTCAGCAGCTTTCAGCAGCTATATCAGCTTTCACAGCGTATTTTAGCAACTTTCAGCAGCTGTATCAGCCTTCACAGTGTATTTCAGCAACTTTCAACAGCTGCAACAACCTTCACCAGCATTCACCAACAACTTCATACAACGCTTAACCACCTCTACTGTGTCTGCTAGCATACATTCTGGTTCTTTGCCACAACCACAATAGCTCTCTGTTTTTACTGTTTTATAAATTCTCATGCCTTTGTCCATTCGTTTCCACTTACTCAATGGCTCTTTGGCTTCCTCTTTGCTCGCTTGAGCTTCGGCTTCCTCAACACTCGCTTGACCTTCTGGCTTCCCTCCTCCATTCGCTTTATCTTCCTCATGATTACCTTCGATTGATGGTGTCATGAAAATATAATGTCGTCGCGGAGGTGTTTCAGCAACGCCGAAATATAATTTCGTCACGGAGGTGTTTCAGCAACGCCAAAATATAATTTCGTCATGGAGGTGTTTCAGCAACGCCGAAATTGGTGTTTTAGCAACGCCGAAACTGGTGTTTCAGCAACAGAGAAATTGATGTTTCAGCAACTTTTCTCCAATTTTTTCAACAGTGTTCAACAGCTATTAAAGCATACATACATGGGTTTTACAAGCCCGATAACATAGCCTGCTCATACAATATAAAATCTACCTTTTTCACTCCGTCAGTGTATTTGCATATGAGTCTAAGTCTTCCACCTCCGATAGCTCTTGATGACTCTAATATGCCTCCTTGCTTTATGGTTCCTCGTGCGGCTCCTCTTAGTCCAATGTGGCTCCTCTGGCTTGGCAGTGTCTTTCAAAGACCTCCTTGCATATATGAATGCCTCTCTTGCTCTGATATCCTGTAATATGCTTTGATATGCCTCCTTAGGTAACTCCTCTTTGCTTATGGCTTGGCTATCCTAATGGCCTTGCTCCTATCTCTTCATAAATCTGCTCTGCATTCCCTTGGCTTCACTTCATCCTCTAGTATCCAGAATATTTCCATATTGATATCAATGACAACCTAGGTCAACAATACCCAGAGTGGTGATCTTAGATAGAGATGTTAAATTTACCTCTGCATTCTGGAAAGCCCTTTTTATGGGCCTAGAAACGCAGGACTAGTTCAACACTGCATAACACCACGAGACTGATGGGAAAATTGAGAGCGTTAAGCAGGGAATGAAAGATATGTTGTGAATGTACAATATGCAACAACCAATTAAGTGGGAGGAATACCTCCACATTGTTGAGTTTACCTATAACGAGTCATTGGGTATGAGCCCGTTTGAAGTACTATATAGGAGAAAATGTTGAATGCCTGCCAATTGGAACAACCCCGAAAACAAATTAGTGCTAGGTCCTAATATGTTAGCTAAAATGGAACTCACAGTCAAGAGAGTTCAGCAGAATTTGAAGGTTGTCCAAGATAGACATAAAACATACACAAACAAAAAGAGAGCTTATAGAGAGTTTCTTATAGGGGATCATGTGTACATACGAGTGAAACCAAAACGAATTTCTCTATGATGGTGTGGTTGTGAAAAATTAGCACCTCACTACTGTGGGCCCTTCCAGATTTTGGAGAGGATTGGACCTGTAGCGTACTGAATTACATTACCCAACCATTTTTGGGTCCATGAAGTGTTCCATGTCTCATTGTTAAATAAATACATATATGATCCTAGACATGTAATTAACTAGAAATATGTACATGTAAGGATGTGCTTTTATTATTAAATGTGCAATGAATGTTATATGGGCATAATCTAACAGAAAATGTGTTTGGCACTAGATATAGAGTTTATGGTAGAGCCCCTGCATATTCTAGATCAGAGAGAACAAATGCTACAGAGGCGAGTTCTCAACCAAGTTAAAGTGCAATGGAATCAATTTACCTCGGAAGAGGCCACTTAGGAAGATGAGAAATTCATGTGGGAGGCATACTCTGACCTATTCTAGAGGATTGAACTGAAAACTGAGGATAATTTTTCGCATGAGCGGGGGAAGATGTAACACCCTAAGGTTACAAGTCATTTAATGTATCTTTGACTATTTCGGTTTGGTATAAATTTAGGAAACCTTTATGATGAGAGATATACTTGTTTATTTTGGTTGAAAGAAAATATAGTGCATTCCATGTTTTGGAAAACTACTCATACTTCTCTCTCCAGAAAGAGAAGGAGAGAAAAAAAGATACGGGAAAGAAAAAGACCAACACAAGACGTTGTGAGGTAGACATAAAGTTGTTAGCACAAGGAGTTCTTGAGTCAGACATGGAGCCAATGGAACCCCTGTGAATATTCCTTAGTATTTGACCCTAAACTAGACTATATGGTCTTGAGGTTCAAAGGGAAAGATTCTTGTTTCTCTTATACTGTCTATAAGGAGGAAGCCCGGGGGTGTCTGGACGTCATTTCCAGACTTGTGGATGGGTGGACTGGTCTCCTCACTGGCTTCCATAATTAGACTAAGCCAGAACTCATATTAGTATTTGCATAAGTTTGTTTTCTTCTAAAAGTTTAAACTATGTTCTTTAAGAAGAATATGATTTGCAATAAAAAAGAGTTCCTTATGAACGACAGAGAAATTGAAGAATGTTGTCAAACTTCGTACTATTTTTTACCATGACTCTATAATATTAGTTACAGTTGTTGGTAACATAAAAATGAATTGAAATGTGAAATCTTAAGTTAAGAATTTAAATCAACTAGCCTCTGTAAAGAATGCGAGAGATACATGCATGAATATTTAGGGCATTTTCCATTGATTGACAAGGTAAATAATTGTTAACCATTTTTTTCCGCAGAGGAGTTAGTTAATAATCAAATAACAGAAGTAGTAATAGTTAGAGGAATAAATTTTGAATTTAGTTGAAATGACGAGTATTACAATGATATATTCCCTGTAGGATTTAGACCGAGACTGGGAACTGGATTGTACCTAGTGTTTGGTTAAGGGCTGATGTTATTTTTACAGGAATTAGATGAGAAATAAAACTAGAAGAATTCAATAAACTTCTTCTTACTGTAACCACAATTACCGTGTATTAGTTAAAAAAAACAAGAAAACTCGTTTCGGTAAATGAAAATAGGGTTGCAAGAAAAAAGAAATCTTTACATTTAGAAAAAAAATAGAAAAATAAACCAAGAATTAACCATCGTTTGAGAAACTTAAAACTGGAAATTCATTCGAAGATATTAGAAGCAAATGGATACATAAACATGTTAGCACAACGAGCTCAAAGAAAAGTGTTCTCTAAAAAGAA
Organism: Pinus tabuliformis; assembly: GCA_031772625.1. Lineage (NCBI taxonomy): Eukaryota > Viridiplantae > Streptophyta > Pinopsida > Pinales > Pinaceae > Pinus > Pinus tabuliformis. The sequence continues at coordinate 537,836,377 of CM062807.1, read as the reverse complement.
TAACCCTCAAAACATAAATTAACCTCTTTATGCAGTGAAATAGTTTAATAAATGTTAACATAACTTCAAACCAGAGAAATTGGTTGCTTTTGCGGCAGCCATACATTTAGTCATAACAATAAAAAACCCTATAACATAATTTGAATCCTGTTTAGGATCTATAATGTACATGATTTTAGTGGGATGAAACCCCAATCATAGATGGGTGGTTAACCTTATACATACAACCCAGAAAAACAAAACTCGGTCGTGCTGAGAAAACAACTGAATGGGATTAAATCCTTAATCCAAGATTATAGCATTGCTATCACAGTTCCAAAATCTTAACCCTTCTGCACCAGAGAGTACTGAAGATGGATCAAACTGGAATGGGTATAGGAAGAACCTGTATAAGAGGTGAACTATAGTAGAAGGAAGCACTGAGGCTAACTGCATCACAAAAAACAAGCTGAACCATATAACAAAGACTCACCTGTAATCAACGAATCTCAGTGTTAATATGAGAGGAGTAAGAAAAGCGAAGGCAGAGAATTGAAGTTGGACCATGTAAGCCTACCTGTATTTGCGAGGTGTCCATGTGCATAGGGACTCCCAACCTTTAGAAATAGAGACCCTCCTTTTATTTGCTGTATAGAACAACTGAAGAAAGAGGGTTCTTGGGCTTGACCTCAAAATTAACCTGAAGCCGAGCATGAGGTTCTCTTCCTCGTCCCGAGTAGCGAAGTGCATCCAATGATTCAAACGAGTTGTAAAAGACCAACGACACTGTAAAAAAACTCCCAAAATGTAAGGAAATGTTGCGTAAACCTCTGGCATGGGAAAAGATATAGGAAATGTTACCTGCAACAATGGAGCTCAGGAAACCCTAAGCTTTCAATTGTTGCGCATAGACTTGGAACCCTAACCCCGAACCCTAATCTCGATTGATGAAATGACTAGTTGATCCAAGTCTCGCGGGGGGTGAATTAGTTACCAACATCAGGTAATGAATTAACATCGTTGGATCAAAATATGGATAGGTGGACAATAGGATGAAGAACAAGTGTCGGAGCAAGACCAAGGGTTTAATGCACCGGTCCACATAGTTCTGCACTAGGTTCATCGTGACTAAGGTGTAGTGACTATCAAGGCTGCAGGTCAGATTTGGAGCTTGGCGATTGGCCAACCCAATCAACCCATTCCCTATCATACAACCAAATAAACATACAATAATTATAAATCAGTTGTGCATTAAGTAAATTGTCATGTCATATTAATGATCCGGATTTGACCATTTATAAAACGGATCTACCCATTAATTTCCAAGTGATTACTATGTATGTACATAAATCCATTTGACTATAATCCCAAAGTTGAATAGGGTTCTAGAAACTATAATTTTGTATAATATCGAAGCAATTGTATGATGTGATTTATGGTAAAATTACTTGGAACATTGGTAAAAAAAATTATGATGGTGTGCCATGCATGTGACACAAACCATTCACAAAAGATTTGAAATATAATTTAAAATAAAAATAAAAATAACGGGAATAAATTTTGTTTTCATTTTTATTTTTTAACTAAGAAATTATAATGAAAAAATTTATCAAAATTTTCCTTAAATTTTTTAAAAACTTTGCCTATAAGACATTTTGATACGAAAGCCTAATAAGGTTTTGAAGGGGAATACTTACCTTTACCAATAATAGTTATCTTTGAGATTGACAACTCGAGGTCCTAATCCATGAATCACTTTGTGAATCTTCTATGTATATATATAGCTCTCACAAAAAGGAATTCAAATCTCAAATTCACGCTTGGTTGCCTATAAAACACTCTCATGAGGGAGGACAAAAATTATATAAAAGTAAGGCCTAATTTTTTAGACACTTCAGGACCATAGATACATAAATCAAAATATTTGAAACAAAATTTCCTTTTTTTTTTTTTTTTAAACTTTGCCTATAAGGCACTCTAATACAAAAATAAAGCCTAATTTTCTAGACATCAAAACTATAGATACATGAATCAAAATCATTGAAACAAAATCAAAGAAAATAATTATTCTTTTTATCTATTTTTAAAATTAAGAAATTATAATGACAATTGTTTTATAAAACAATTCCCTTATTTTTTTAAACTTGGCCTATAAGGCACTCATGTTGGAAGACAACAATAATTATTCAAAAGTAAAACCTAATTTTTCATAAGTAAGGATTATAGATACATAAATAAAAGCATTGAAATGAGATTCCCCTATTTTTTTGAAAACTTTGCCTATAAAACACTCTCATAGAAAAATAGAGTTATTTTTTTATTTGAGAATTGTCTTTTATTTACAAAAATCATTCATTTACAAAATATTTAAAATATAATTTAAAAAAAAAATCAAAGAATTGTTGTGTGAATCTTGTTTGTCTACATATAGCTTTCACAAAAAATGATTCAAATTTGGCCCAAAAAATTAACTATTGGTTATTTTTATGTGGAAAATTAATTATAATTTTATGCTTTTAAATATGATACATTAGAGAAGAATACCATGGGAAAAAACCATGGATTGTGAAAATTGTGAGTCAAAATGTTTACATAGCGGTAAATTGACTATCTTATTTTGATGGAATAATTTTTTTTTTTTTTTTTTATAGGCTACATTAGAAAAGAATGCTATGAGAAAAAACCATGGGTTGTGAAAACCATGAGTCGAAATGTTTCATAAGGGTAATTGACTATTTTTTAATTAAATAAGTTTTTTTAATATATATATATATATATATATATATATATATATATATATATATATTTATTTGTTATTTCTTATTTTATTATTATATTTTTATGTCATTATATGAGTCAAAATGTTTTATTAATAATTATAATAATTAGTCTTTTAATTTAATTTATTTTTGTTTATTAAAGTTTAATCCTTACAACATATCTCCTATACTATGTTGGAGAGTTTTTAAATTTTATTTCATTTTTAATTTTATGTAATTTGATGTAGTCAAAATTTTTAATGACATAAATGAGGACATTGCATTACAAAATTTCTTCCTAATCCTTTAATCACTTTGTGAATCTTCTATGTATATATAGCTCTCACAAAAAAAAAATTCAAATCTTAAATTTGGTACAACAAATTCTCCTGCTAGAGAAAAAAAAATAATTATATAAAAATAAAGTCTATTTTGTTAGACATAAGGACCATGGATATGTAAATCAAAATCATTGAAATGAGATTCCTTAACAAAAAAAGAAAAAAGAAAAACTTTGCCTACAAGGTACTTTGATGCAAAAATAAAGCCTATTTTTTCAGACGTAAGAACTATAGATACACAAATCAAAATCATTGAAATAGGATAAAGAGAAATTAATTCTTCTTTTTATTTATTTTTTGAATTAAAAAATTATAATGAAAATTGTTTTATCAAATTTTTTCCTTTTTTTTTTAAACTTAGCCTATAAGGCACTTAAGTTGGAGGACAAAAATAATTATACAAAAGTAAAACCTAATTTTTCAAAAACTATAGATACATACAAAAAATCTTTGAAACGGGATTACCTCCTTTTTTTTTTAACTTTGCCTATAAGACCCTCGGCTTTACCTATAAGACCCTCTACTACAAAAATAGAAGTATTTTTGGTCTAAGAATTGTCTTTTATTTACACAGACCATTCATCCATGAAAGATTTAAAATATAAGTAAAAAAATAATAATCAAAGAATAGCTCTATGAATTTCTTGTCTGGATATTGCTTGGATTCAAATTTGGCACAAAAAATTAACAATTGGTTATTTTTAGGTGGAAAAATCATTATAATTTTATGCCTTTAAATAAGCTACATTAGAGAAAAATATCATGGGAAAAAAACATGAGTCAAAATGTTTACATATTGGTAATTGGCTATTTTATTTAAATCAAATATTTTTATTTTTATTTTATAAGCTACATTAGAGAAGAATGTCATGGGAAAAATCCATGGATTGTGAAAGCGTGAGTCAAAATATTTCATAAGGGTAAATTGACTAATTTATTTTAATTAAATAATTTTATTTTTATATTGTTATTTCTTGCTTTATTATTTTATTTTTATGAAATTATACTGAGTCAAAATATTTTATTAATAATTATAATAATTAATATTTTAATGTAATTTAATTTTGTTTATTAAATTTTAATCTTCACAACATCTATCCAATACTAGGATGGAGAGTTTTTAAATTTTATGTTATTTTTATTTTTATGTAATTTGATATAGTCAAAATGTTTAACAAGATAGGAAAAGACATTACAACATCTCTTCCTAATCTTTGAATCACTTTGTAAACCTTCTATGTATATATATAGCTACCACAAAAAAGAATTCAAATCTCAAATTTGGCACAACCAATTCACTCTTGGTTGCCTATAAAACACTCTCACTCTGGAGGAAAAAATTAGTTATATGAAAGTAAAGCCTAAATTTTTAGACATGAAGACCATAGATACATAAATTAAAATCATTGAAAAGAGATGTCCTAATTTGTTTAAAAAACTTTTCCTATATGGCACTCTGATACAAAAATAAACCCTAATTTTTTAGACATAAGGATTACTGACACATGAATCAAAATCATTGAAATGTGATAAAGAGAAAATAATTCTTATTTTTTTATTTATTTTTTAAATTAAGAAATTAAATGAAAATTGTTTTATCAAAATTTTCCATATTTTTTTCAAAAACATTTCCTATAAGACACCATACTCGAGGGAAAAAGTAATTATACAAAGGTAAAGCCTAATTTTTCTAGAAGTAAAGACGATAGATACATACACAAAATCATTGAAATGTAATTCCATAATTCTTTTGAAAACTTTGCCTTTAAGACACTCTGAGACAAAAATAGAGATATTTTTGATTTGAGAAATGTCCTTTATTTACACAAACCATTCATCTGTAGAATATTTAAAATATAAAAAATAAATAAAAATTAAAGAATCACACTATGAATGTTTTGTATTTATACATAGCTTTCACATGAAAGGACTCAAATTTGGCACAACAAATTAACAATTGGTTATTTTTATGTTGAAGATTTATTAGAATTTTATTTCTTTAAATATGTTACATTATAGAAGAATAACATGGGAAAAAACCATGGGTTGTGAAAAACATGAGAGAGAATGTTTACAATAAATTGACTATTTTATTTTAACCGTGTGTGTGTGTGTGTGTCTATATATATATACATATATATTAAGCTGCATTAGAGAAGAATGCCATGGGAAACAACCATGAGTTGTAAAAACTTTGAGTCAAAACATTTCATAAGGGTAAATTGAATATTTAATTTTAATTAAATTGTAAGGACCATTCCTATACTATATATGTATATATATATATATATATATATTTTAAATAAATCACGATAAAATACAACCAGAACAGGGAAAAACATTGGGAATTCAAATTTATCCAGCACTATCTAACACATCCTTAAATTTTATTTCACTGAAAATATCATAAAATTACATATATTTAACTAAAGCCATAAAGAAATCATACAAAAATAATATTGCAACACATATGTACCGTTCACCAGAAGACGAGACTCAACTTGATTTGTTGTTACTTGTCTTCACTTGTTGTCGGTCACCTCCGAGAGTGAATGACAACGTACTTGATTCGAATGCAATGACTCACCGGTTAATCTCCCAACCTACTCCTTGGTACTCTTCTTTCCCGTGGACCCCCGAGCTGCAATGGAGTTGTACAATGGAGGAATGCAATAGCTGGTAGAGGAGAGCACTTCTTGGCTCAAGAGTCTCCTCTCTAAAACCCTCTACCTCACCAAACTCACTAGAGTTTCGTAATCACTGCACTGACATAGTCTCATCCATCCAACAATAGGGTTCCCAAAAGTCCCCTCTCCCATGGTTTTCCCCTTCTTTTATAGGAGTCCTCATAGGTGACACTTGGCATGTCATGCATAATTAATTATTTTTTTATAATTCAATAGTTTGATTATTCACCCACCCATGTGTCACTCTCTCATCAAGGGTCTCCAAAATTATTTACTTAAATTTTAATTTAAAACTAATATTTTCCTCACCTCAACAAGATTCCTATTTCTTCTCCTAGTTGCCTCTTAATCCCCCTTTTTACTCCTTAATTTGTGTTCATTACTAAAGTCAATTAATGAGTCAAGATTTGATCCCCTATCTACTCCCTAATTTAACTCAAGTTATCTCTTAGATGGATATTCTTATGTTGGTTGTTGCCACATGGAGGTTCTCTACATTTCTCTAAAATTTAATTTATTAATCTTATTTTAATTTACCATTCTCTTCTCTTAACTTTAACTATTTTAGGACTAATCTTTATCCTTACAATTATGTTCCTCTTTCCCGTTTTACCTAATTAAACTACATAATCTACTTACTATTTTGCAAGATGGGAAGGGTAGAGTTTTTAAGGTAATCTATTGTATTTCTTCCTATGATCCTCTTAACCCAAGTTTTATTTTTGATTTAATTACCTCGGTATCTAACATCATTTACCCATGATGTAAATTTACCTAGTTTTCATTTCTTGATTATATTTATTAATTTATTTCTTTTTAATGATTCCAAGGGTGCCAAGTTTGGTCATGCCCTTCAAGAAATTCCCTTGAAGTTCCAAGGGTGCCACTCCTAATAGTTTATTTGTGATGCCAAGGATGCCAATTTGGTCGTGCCCTTCAAGAAATTCCCTTGAAGTTCCAAGGGCGCCACACCACTTGCCCTTCAAGCATTCAGTGACTAGAAGGGGAAAGTATAGGTGCAATGTCATAGACTGCTATCATCTCTTATGTTGCCTACTATAGTGAGACTAATGGTGTTGGGGATCAAGGAATCGACCTTGATGCGCGCCAACCGGTAAAATCCTCATGAGCGACCCAACTTTGGGACCTACCCTCACGACATCGTGATCTTCAAGTCGAAGGTGTTTCAACCTTTCCAACCCACTATAAAGAAGCATTCTTGGCCCTAGGGCGGAGAGAAAAATGGAAAATTTCTTTAACAATTTGATGTGGCAAAAATGGCTTTGATCCTCTGCAAAGTGATGTAAAATTTAGTTAAAGAGAAATACATCCTTCCAAAAACCTCTCTCGGCCCTGAGATCACACCTGCTCTCAATTTCTTCACGAAAATATCAAACCAAGCTCTAATAAATCAGAGCTTTTCTCTACAAGAGGAAGGGTTAGAAAGACAAAAATTCGTAACCATCAAAACTGGTTTCAAACCCTTTGTGGTGTAGCAAAATGAGGCAAATATGTTAGCGGCTACTTCTCAAAATTATCAAAGAAATTAAAATTCTTGAGCGACAAATTTCTTCTTGGAACCCAAAAAAAAAAAGGAAATTCCTGCCAAAAATTTAAAATTTTTTGAAAGAAACCCTTTTGCTTCAAATTAGAAAAGGATGCGACCTTCCCAAAGAAAAGAATTTTCAAGGTTCAGAAATTTATTTGGTACCCTCTCAAATTTTCTGAGAACCTCTTGGTAAAACCCTCTCTTTGTAATGTGATAAATTATGCAAATTTGAAACTCGATTTTATGGAGAAATTATCACACGAACTCTTCACAGAAAAGGAGGCCCTTCAGCCCACATATTTCCATTAAAATTTTAGTGTGGCCTGCAAGTAACATTAGAGCCAAATTCTCAATAAAAATTTAAAATAAATTTTCTGAAAAATGTGATTATTCTTCGTTGCAAACAATCTGGATTTTGAAATGGAGAAAGTCCCTCTTGGCTTAAGCAAGACAGCTTCAAAACTTTAAATTTTTCTTTACTCAAACCCTGGCCGTGAAGGCTATGAGGGGTGGAGCACTTTCTTCTATTCGGCTTCCTGAAATCTCTCATGGGGATACCTGCAAACGAAACATTTTTAAAACCCTCCACGTATCTTGTCTAAGCCTGCAGTGGTCACACAAAATAGCCACACGAATATATAGAGAAAATGATACAAAAATTCCTTAACTACCTAGATCTGCATTTTTTTTTTGATCCACATGATGCTTTTTCATTCCGGTCCCCTTGAAAGTTTTGAATTTTCATTAATCCATTCTTATGGGATTGAAAACAACACCAATGCCAAATTGTTTTGGAGATGGCTTTATTTTGCTTATGCAAAAATTCAAGGAAATCACTCTCAAAAATTGTTTCAACAACTTTACTCTAAGTTTAATGTATCTTCATTTTTTTTATTGCCTTACGTTTTGTTTTTTTTTTAAACTTGAGTAATTTTATTTTAGAGAAATACTCACATATAGCAAACAAAACTAGTCATGCATGCATGGGCCCATAGGTCTCAAGGGTTCAACATAGCTCTGATACTAGTGTAACGACCAATTGTATACTATATATGTTTAAAATAAATCACAATAAAATACAACCAGACGAGAAAAACATTGGGAATTCAAATTTATTCAGCACTGTCTAACACATTCCTAAATTTCAATTCACTGAACATATTATAAAATTTACATATATTTACACATATGTACCATTCACCAGAAGGCGATACTCCACTTGATTTGTCGTTACTTATCTTCCCTTGTTGTTGGTCACCTCCGAGAGTGAATGATGACATACTTGATCTGAATGCGATGACCCACCGGTTAACCTCCTAGCCTACTCCTTGGGTACTCTTCTTCCCCGCGGACCCCCGAGCTGCAATGGGGTTATACAATGGAGGAATGCTCTCCTCTACTAGCTAGTGCACTCTAGTGTAACGACCAATTGTATACTATATATGTTTAAAATAAATCACAATAAAATACAACTATATGAGAAAAACATTGGGAATTCAAATTTATTCAGCACTGTCTAACACATTCCTAAATTTCAATTCACTGAACATATGATAAAATTTACATATATTTACACATATGTACCGTTCACCAAAAGGCGAGACTCCACTTGATTTGCCGTTACTTATCTTCCCTTGTTGTTGGTCACCTCCGAAAGTGAATGACGACGTACTTGATCCGAATACGATGACCCACCGATTAACCTCCCAGCCTACTCCTTGGATAATCTTCTTCCCCGTGGACCCCCGAGCTGCAATGGGGTTATACAATGGAGGAATGCACTAGCTGGTAGAGGAGATCACTCCTTGGCTCAAGAGTCCCCTCTCTAAAATCCTCTACCTCACCAAACTCACTATAGTTTTGTAATCACTACTCTGACATTGTCTCATCCATCCAACAATAGGGTTCCCCAAAAAGTCCCTTCTCCCATGGCTTGCCCTTTCTTTTATAGGAGTCCTCATAGGTGACACTTGGCATGCCATGCATAATTAATTATTTTTTATAATTCAATAGCTTGATTATTCACCCACCCATGTGTCACTCTCTCATCAAGGGTCTCCCAAAATTATTTACTTAAATTTTAATTTAAAACTAATATTTTCCTCACCTCAACAAGATTCCTATTTCTTCTCCTAGTTGCCTCTTTATCCCCCTTTTTATTCCTTAATTTGTGTTCATTACTAAAAGTCAATTAATGAGTCAATATTTGATCCCCTATCTACTCCCTAATTTAACTCAAGTTATCTCTTAGATGGATATTCTTATGTTGGTTGTTGCCACATGGAGGTTCTCTACATTTCTCTAAATTTAATTTATTATTCTTATTTTAATTCACCTTCTTCTTCTCTTAATTAGGTTTAATTAGTTTAGGATTAATCTTTATCCTTACAATTATTTCCCTCTTTCCCCTTTTACCTAATTAAACTACATAATCTACCTAATATTTTCCAACATGAGAAGGGTAGAGTTTTTAAAGTAATCTATTTTATTTTTACCTATGATCCTCTTAACCCAAGTTTTATTTTTTATTTAACTACCTCAGTTTCTAACATCTTTTACCCTTGATTTAAATTTACCTAGTTTTCATTTCTTGATTATATTTACCAATTAATTTATTTTTAATGATTACAAGGGTGCCAAGTTTGGTCGTGCCCTTCAAGAACTTCCCTTGAAAATCCAAGGGTGCCATGCCTAACAATTTATTTGTGATGCCAAGGGTGCAAAGTTGGTCATGCCCTTCAAGAAATTCCCTTGAAGTTCCAAGGGTGCCATGCCTAACATTTTATTTGTGATGCCAAGGGTGCCAAGTTGGTCATGCCCTTCAAGAAATTCCCTTGAAGTTCCAAGGGTGCCATGCCACTTGCCATTCAAGCATTCAGTGACTACGAGGGGAAAGTATAGGTGCAACGTCATAGACTGCGGGGTAAAAGCATGTTAATGTGTCTCATTATATGGCAAAAGCAAAAAAGTACTCAAATAAAAAAAGATAAAAAAAAATGAATATAAAAATATCAATTAAATGAGTTGAGTTTCATACTTGTTAATTATAAAAAATAAATGCTAAATTTGTAAAAAAACTAACTGACAATAAATTTTGGTAAAAGCTATAGTGAACATATTTAATGGGTTTAAAAAATATAAATAATGTTATAAAAATTAAATACTAAATTTGTATATAAGTCAACTAATAGTAAATATTGGTAAAAACTATGGTTATTCACTCACAAAATATAAATAACTTTTTTAAATATGCAGGTTTAAATATGTAAAGTTAAATGAAATGCTAAAACTCTTTAAAAATATATAAAAAATAGAATTAGAATTTGTAAACAAATAATAATATATTTTATATTTTGAATAATATAAAATACGTTATTATAATCATATTTAAAATTTCTATTATAAAAAATTAAAATATATTTTAAAAATTTTCAAAAAATAATTATAACATTTTGTTATATGTTATTTTCAAAGTTCTATTAAAAAATTGATTTTATAAACTTGAAAGGATAGTTTCTTGGGTCGCGATTTTATATATACAAAAAGATTATCATTTTTACTAATATTTTAATAATAATTAAAAAATATGCTTACATTTTATTTTTAAATTTGTTTAGCAATGCTTAGAATGTTTAAAACACATCTCATAAAGAAATTGGAATTAAAAAACATAAATCAATAGAAAAATGGGGGGTCGCAGTTTTGTCACTACTTAAAAATTTATGTAAAATATTAATGAATATCTTTTAAAGAAAATGAATAAATTAGACAAAAAATATATATTAAATTTTAGAAAAAAATATAACATGAAATTGAATTTAAATTGACATGTTTTGCCTTCTTTTAACACCACCTAATTTTTTATGATTTTGTAAATTTAAGAGTAAACATTCCAACTCCATTTATTTTTATAAAACTTCTTTGCCACAAAAAGGGAAAAAGTGATACACATTAACATGCTTTTACCCTGCTATCATCTCTTATGTTGCCTGCTATAGTGAGACTAATGGTGTCGGGGATCAAGGGATCCACCTTGATGCATGCCCCCCGATAAAATCCTCATGAACGACCCAACTTTGGGACCTGCCCTCATGGCATCGTGATCTTCGAGGCGAAGGTGTTTCAACCCTTCTAGCCCAAGTCATGGCGGGAGTGCTAGTGGGTGAGATCAAGGACACTGTCCCACCCCTCCCATGTAGTTCCATCCACTTGTACAACCCCATTACCCATATGTGAGTCATTCGGCCAAGCAACTAATCTATGCCTGCAACCACTAACATATCATCAGAATATAGATAAACATATATAGCAGGTTTCAAAATTGTCTTAGAATTTCAAAGATAAAATAATACAAATTTTCATCAAATTAGGTGTCGTCAACTCGTCATATGCGAGTGCCTCTGGTGGTTTCCTGCCATACTCAATAATCATTAGTAATAATATTTCTCAGTGTTAGCCATTGTCACAATAACATCATCACCATCACCTAGTCATTCGCATCATTGTTCATAGTGAACCAGAACTAATGCAAGTAGGTAACATCAAGGACACATCCATCAGGGCTATCATCATCGTAAATTCAATAGAGAACAAACATAACCATTTATGCCACAATCATCATAATATCAATAGAGAACGTGCATAACCATTAATACTATCATCATCATAATGTTAATGGAGAACATACATAAACATAACAACCACTAATATCACAATCACTAGTAATAGAGTCACATGTTCAGATCCTCAACTTGAGGTCCTCAAATAATAAAGTATCTAAGATAATTTCATATTAGGATCAGGAAACTAGAGTGGGCACTACATACACCCCCTCTTAACAATGGACTTCGTCCCGAAGTCCTTAGAACATAAAGGAAAAATGACGACGCATATCTTAGGAACCTTTCTTGAAACTCTTGCTAACCTTCTGGTGGGCATGTTATAATTTTCCCAAGGTATCTATACCACGAATTCCATTATGTCAATCAAACAAAAACATACGTCCCAATCCAAGGAAGTTGTCTTCTATTTGCAAATGTGGGAAAATTTTGTTTTAGCTACATTAAAACTATCAAGAGGAATCAAATTGGTTATAACACCTACCACAACTCACCTATCAAGAAAGAGATAATGACATCCCTGCTATCACTGAAGTTCATCTCCAAAGAAAGATCCCAACCTTTTTCAAAGAAAACCCAAGGATACTATTAAGTGATCACAACTTGTGACCAATGACCACTCCACTTCACTTACTCATGCATAAATAATTAAATAAATTATCAAATTATCATAGCAACCTATTGAAAATATGATATCCAAATTATAATATATATTTATATCAATAATTATATTTATGAAAACTATAATTTAATTCAAATTATTATTAAAATTTTCAAAACAAATTAATTTAATAATATTTTAAAACACACTCCTAACTTTTCATTTACCCATGTTAAAAAAAAAACATCCTTTTTCAATCAATATTTAATTATTGACTTCTTTTTAATACATACCAATATATAAAAATTCTACACAATTGATATAAATATTAAATTTAACCAAGATATTACTACATAAAACATAATTTCCATATGTCAATTTATAATGTGGCACTTTTAACTAGTTATTATTTTTTAAAAGAATGGCTTGATTATTGTTAGAGCATTAAAATGCTTCACATCCAACCACTCATAAAGCCTAACTAAGAAAATTAGCGTATGACGAAGTCAAGATTAAGTTTTTGGTATTATAAGATGAAAAAGGACAACTTATTGAAATGAGATGGAACTAGTTTCATTTGTTAAACTTATTCTAATGTTTTATTGGAAGAGCACACCAGATCTCAAGGATGGGATTCAAGGCCATGACAACAGACTATGTATCAAGAAGTATGCATAAAATAACTGTAACAATTTTTGTCCTATTTATTGTTCACACTTGTTTGATGCTTCCTACCAATTGATTCACATAACAATGAAAGGAATAGTTCAGGCCCTGTTATATTGTACATCGAATGCAGATTAGTGAGTAGACTAGAGTACCTGCCACAGGAAACATTTTCCCTTATTATCATTTCTCTTTCCATGCATATAAAGTTTTGCTTGCTTCCATTTTGCTGTCAGACCATCTCAAGTAAGATAACTATCATCATTTATTCCAAAAGGAAAATATGGTTATTTGATAGACAGATACTAAAAGGAATAAAGATTGATTTTATGGAAGATAATGCAACTTAAGAGTGGGATCCCAGGTCTTTTAAGGAAGGATTTTGTTGTGAAAGAAGATAAGGAAAAATATCAAATCATGAAACACATGACACTGGGAAAGAAGCTGAAGATAATTTGACCAGCTAAGTACAAATAGTTTGTGTAGTTGTGCATTTGATACTGTGCATTTTTTTTTTATGTCCTGTGTGGCTCTTTCAATTATGAATAGAGAAAAAAAAGCTCTGTGGTTGAATTCATTCTATCTTTTTCATGTGTTCTTGTTGTCTGTTGTTAACCACAATTGTTTCATTTGGTGCCTATGCCTTGATTATTAGTATTCCTCTCCATTGCTCCTTCAATTGGAGATTTGAATTTACTTCGCTTCGAGGAATTCCATAACTGGAGGTTGCTAACTCAAATCCAAACTAACATGACGAAGAAAAGAAACTAATATGGTTACATAAACAAGATAACAAATATTTACCTCATAGATTAATAAAATTGCTTCTAATATGAACAATATGTATAGTTTTTGTTACATATAATGCACACTAAGAGTAGTTTCATGGCAATCGGTAATTTTATCACAGTTCATGAAGCAGGACATACCACTGATTAATTGACCACCTCTTCATAAACAAAAATCCTCTCCTCCGATTTTGTAACATTACAGCAGCTGGAAAAATAGATGTATAGGCAGAGATTGAGTGCACTAAGTGCAGCCAGAAGCCAATAAAAGTAGTCCAAATGAGCTGTGTTCAGATTGTCTTGGAACCAACTTCCTTCTTTGCTTCTGCTGTTGATCTCATCAACAATGGATATAACAATGCCACTCAAGAAGCTACTAATTCCAAGTACACTCAAAAACACTGCAATACCCAAGCTTCTCATTCTGTTGGGCATCTGATCTCACATTTTCATTGTGGACTGGGAGGTCTGCACCAGTTGCTTATGAATTTAATCAAATAGCAAGGAGGTTAGAAACCAACCTCTTTAGGGTATCAGTTTATGGAAATAAAACATTAGTTTGAAGTGTTCTATATTGATTCTTCCTTGAATCCAGTGGTCATGTTAGAAAAGCAGAATGTAATCTTTGGTCGAGTTAGAAAAACAGTTTAATCATCAATTGTGGTGAGAGATCTGCAAAGAGCATTCTCAAAGTACCTCATAAGATTAAAAGTTTATTTCAAAAATGAAGACTTAACCATAATTAGTATGTCTTAATTAAAGTTTTATAGATTTATGAGTAGAGGTGATTACTAACTTAGGACTCTCTTAAACTCTAATTTATTAATCACTGAAAAATATCAAAAATTGGTGGTAAAAATCCTCATATATAATTTTTTTTTTTCCAAAATGTTGGTTTCTACTTCATTTCTTTAATGTTACACACAAGCAAATTGAAAATATTCCCCTACCTAGGGAATATCTTCTAAGGGAAAGTCTCTCTATGTTCGCTTAAAAATGGGCCCTTTATTTCTGTCCATATTTAACAAATTTTTAATTAAAATAAAAATCTAAATTAAATTTATTAATAATCAGTATATATCCAACTTAACTTGGATTTACTGTACACCAAAGATATGAAATTCCGCAAAATAATTAAATGTTTTTGTTAATCTAAAAAAGAGAGGCATAAAGTTGCTTACCTGAATTGATCTGTGTGGGTGAGCTTTGTTCTTGATTTATTCACCAACAATTCTCCAACTTCAGTATCAGGTACTGTTTTTTTTGGCCATTGAGTGGACTGCTGAAAATCACTTGGTGCCTCTAAAATTTAGAACCATAAAGAAAGAGAGAGAGGGGGATATTTTTTAAATTTTAGTTTTAAAATCTAAAATGCATCCTGGTATATTTCCATTGTTTGCGGTCTCACAGTTGTGGAGATTCTCATATGAAATGTTCAACTAGATCCAGACTTCAGAATATTCCTAAACTCTTAAAACTTATGGAAATGTTGTACTGAACAAAACTTAAGGTTGTAGCTAAGTGTGTGGGCTTGATGCTGTTTGTTGTGAACTGAGTTTGGGTCAACTGAAACCTGAGATTTGAGAGGTAAAAGAAATAAGTCAAGGATAAAATAGGCACATAGCGTAATGATATTAAGAAACAGATTGATAGGAAAGTATGAGATAAATTTGGTTGGATGCACTCTGGGTTGTGAGAACTGGGAAATGCCCCTTACTGTTTCTCGACCATAACCATTTCTAAAATAGGAGTCACTAGTCAAAGACCAAAACATATGTGAGGTTAAATCTGAAATGTGGCAGTGTATACTTCTGTTCAACCCAATGTATGAGTATGAGTGACACAAGCATATATTTGTGTGGAAATGAAGGGAAGCATATCCGACAATTTACTCTTGAAAACTACTAGCAAACAAATTTAATGAATGTTGTGAACTGCCACTATATCAACACTATCCCATGAACCCACAGTCGTAAACAAAAATGTGAACAAATTTGTGTCACCCCTACTAAAAATAGAAAATGTGCAAATAATAAGAAATGTCTAGTACTAAAAAAGATGAAAATGGTTGTGTTCCCTCACAATGTATAGAAGAAATCTTAATAACAACTAAAGTGTAAATCCTAATAAAATTAGGATAAATAACTGAGTGCAATATACTCAACATTTACATTCTATATATTGATACAAACGATTTTCTCTTAATTCAATTTATTTATTTAAATTAAAATTGATTTCTCTATATAAATGATCTATAAAATTAAATTGATTTTTAACTCTAAAAAACATTATAACCTTTAATTAATATATAATCATTTTAATATTTAACTATTAAATAATATAGAGTATGACTTTAGAAGTATTCAAATGATATTCTTCCACTAATACAAACTTAGAAAATACTCACGTAAGAGACGACATTTAGAAATATATTTCAAAAATTGATTGCAATTATGTCTAACTGTAATCATTTAAATCTATTTGTGCAGATTCGCTGATGTTTGTTTGTCCCTAATCTCATGATATCTTTATTAAACCTTTTCCATTTTTAATTAAGATATTAGTTTGAGTGGAAATGAGTTCAATTTTTTACTCTAAAATATGGACACGTATCCCACTCTTAGTAGGGAGTCCATGGGATATAAGTAGATTCCAAAGGTAGAGAGACCCCACAGCATTGTACAATATGAGGTTGAAATCAATTTCTATGCTTATGATGCCATGGAATATTCCGAGGATGAGGTAAAATATGTTCAAAATAGTTGAGCAAATGGTCCCTTCTTAATGATGATGACAAGGGAAAATGTTTCGTTTTCAAAATATCTTCAACTAATCATAAGAAAGGACATAAAGACCAAATATAAAGGTTATAAAGACCAAAACACAAAGGTTATAGGTTAGAATTCATTATAATTTGGTTTAAAATAAGTAAAAGAATTTTTTTAAAAGACCCAACAATAATATGGCCGCATGTTAACGATTTATTATTAGCTAGTTTATGATATGTAAATGAAAGCTTTTTTTAAGATGCAACAATGATAATATTTTATAATTCGAAGGTAATACAGTGCTTAAGGGTTATTATAATAATGATAAATGTTATAAGTGTTTTTAATGCTTCCTCAAATGATTCTTGAACTTGTAATAATAATAAAATATTGTAGTTAGAAAGTAAAAATGCTATAAAGGTTTTTAATGTTTAATTTTATATGTAGTGATCGATATTGATATGGTAAAATAGTTAATTACTTTCGTTTTGCTCATGTTTTTTTTACGACTGTGGGTTCATGGGATAGTGTTGATTTAGTGGTAGTTCACAACATTCATTACATTTGTTTGCTGGTAGTTTTCAAGAGTAAATTGTGGGATATGTTTCCCTTCATTTCCACGCAAATATATGCTTGTGTCGCTCATACTCATATATTGGGCTGAATAGAAGTATACACTACCACATTTCAGATTTAACCTCACATATGTTTTGGTCTTTGACTAGTGACTCCTATTTTAGAAATGGTTTTGGCCAAGAAACAGTAAGGGGCATTTCCCAGTTCTCACAACCCAGAGTGCATCCAACCAAATTTATCTCATATTTTCCTATCAATCTATTTCTTAAGATCATTACGCTATGTGCCTATTTTATCCTTGACTTATTTCTTTTACCTCTCAAATCTCAGGTTTCAGTTGACCCAAACTCAGTTCACAACAAACAGAATCAAGCCCACGTGCTTAGCTACAACCTTAAGTTTTGTTCAGTACAACATTTCCCTAAGTTTTAAGAGTTAAGGAATATTCTGAAGTCTGGATCTAGTTGAACATTTCATATGAGAATCTCCACCACTGTGAGACCGCAAACAATGGAAATATACCAGGATGCATTTCAGATTTTAAAACTAAAATTTTAAAAATATACCCCTCTCTCTTTCTTTATGGTTCTAAATTTTAGAGGCACCAAGTGATTTTCAGCAGTCCACTCAATGGCCAAAAAAATAGTACCTAATACTGAAGTTTGAGAATTTTTGGTGAATAAATTAAGAACAAAGATCACCCACACAGATCAATTCAGTTAAGCAACTTTGTGCCTCGCTTTTTCAAATTAACGAAAACATTTAATTATTTTGCAGAATTTCATATCTTTGGTGTACAGTAAATCCAAGTTAAGTGGGATATATACTGATCATTAATAAATTTAATTTAGATTTTTATTTTAATTAAAGATCTGTTAAATATGAACATAAATAAAGGTCCCATTTTTAAGTGAACATAGAGAGACTTATATTCCCTAGGTAGGGGAATATTTTCAATTTTCTTGTGTGTAACATTAAAGAAATGAAGTAGAAACCAACATTTTGGAAAAAAAAATTATATATGAGGATTTTTACAACCAAATTTTGATAGTTTTTAGTGATTAATAAATTAGAGTTTAAGAGAGTCCTAGGTTAGTAATTACCTCTACTCATAAATCTATAAAACTTTAATTAAGACATACTAATTATGGTTAAGTCTTCATTTTTGAAATAAACTTTTAATCTTATCAGGTACATTCTCAATATGCTGTCATTCACTCTCGGAGGTGACTGAAAACAAGGGAAGACAAGTAATGACAAATCAAGTGGAGTCTCGTCTTCTGGTGAAAGGTACATATGTGTTGCAATATTAATTTTTGTATGATTTCTTTATGGCCTTAGTTAAATATATGTAATTTTATGATATGTTCAGTGAAATAAAATTTAGGGATGAGACTATGTCAGTGCAGTGATTACGAAACTATAGTGAGTTTGGTGAGGTAGAGGATTTTATAGAGGGGACTCTTGAGCCAAGAAGTGCTCTCCTCTACCAGCTATTGCATTCCTCCATTGTACAACCCCATTGCAGAGCAGGGTCCGCGGGAAAGAAGAGTATCCAGGGAGTAGGTTGGGAGATTAACCGGTGAGTCATTGCATTCGGATCAAGTATGTTGTCATTCACTCTCGGAGGTGACCGACAACAAGAGAAGACAAGTAACGGCAAATGAAGTGGAGTCTTGTCTTCTGGTGAACAGTACATATGTGTTGCAATATTATTTTTATATGATTTCTTTATGGCCTTAGTTAAATATATGTAATTTTATGATATGTTCAGTGAAATAAAATTTAAGGATGTGTTAGATAGTTCTGAATCAATTTGAATTCCCATTGTTTTTCCCTTTTCTGGTTGTATTTTATTGTGATTTATTAAATATATATATATATATATATATATATATATATATATATATATATATATATATATATAGTATAGAAATGGTCCTTACATAAATAATTTTATTTATTTATTATTATTTCTTGTTTTATTACTTTATTTTTATGTAATTATATTGGGTCAAAATGTTTTAATAATAATTATAATCAATATCTTTTTAATTTAATTTAATTTTGTTTATCATATTTTAATCTTTAGAACATCTGTTCCATACTAAACTAGAGAGTTTTTAAATTTTATTTTTGTTTTTATGTAATTCAACTTAGTCAAAATGTTTAACATGACAAGGCAAGACATTACGACATCTCTTCCTAATCTCTTATTTATATCATAAAAATAATTCACATTTCAAATTTAGCACAACAAATTCACGTTCATTTACCTATAAATCACTCTCATGCAAAAATAATTATATAAAAGTAAAGCCTACTTTTTTAGACATAAGGACCATAGCTACATAAATCAAAATCATTAAAATGAGATTCCCTAATTTAAACAAAAAAAAATGCCTATAAGGCACTTTGATACAAAAATAAAGCATAATTTTTTATACATAAAGTCTATAGACAAATGAATCAAAATCATTGAAACAAAGAGAAAATAATTTTTTTTCCTGATTTTTTTTTAAACTTTGCCCATAATACACTCCTTACAATATGTAGAGGTAGTCTTTGGTATGGGAATTGTCTTTTATTTACACAAACCATTCATTTACAAAATATTTAAATATAATTGGGAAAAAAAAAATCAAAGAATCACTCTCTGAATCTTATGTGTCTATATATAGTTTTGACACGAAAGGATTCAAATTTGGAACAACATATAAACAATTGGTTATTTTTATGTGGAAAACTCATTAGAATTTTGTGTCTTTAAATGGGTTATTTTAGAGAAGAATACTATAGGAAAAAACCACGGGTTTTGAAAACCGTGAGTTAAAATGTTTGCATAACAGTAAATTGACTATTTTATTTTAATTAAATAATTTTATTTTTTTTATTCTATAGGATACATTAGAGAAGAATGTCATGGGAAAAACCATGGGTTGTGAAAACAGTGAGTAAATTGACTATTTTATTTTAATAAAACAATTTTATTTTTTAATTCTATTTTATTTTTATATTCCGATTTTTTATTTTTTATTTTATTTTTATGTAATTGCATCGAGTCAAATTTTTTTATTAATAATTATGATATTTATTTCTTTAATTTCATTTCGTTTATTAAATTTTAATCTTTACGACACCTCTCCCATACTAACCTGGAGAGTATATATATAATACAAAAAAATTTAGAATTTCAAAAAATTTAATCTTTACGACATCTCTCCCATACTAAGCTGGAGAGTGTATATATATATATATATATATATATATATATATATATATATATATATATATCAAATTTCAAATTTGACACAACAAATAATTATATAAAAGAAAAGCGTGATTTTTTATACATAAGGATAGTAGATACTTAAATCAAAATCATTGAAATGAGATTCCCTAATTCTTTAAAAAAAAATTGTCTATAAAACACTCTAATACAAAAATAAAGCATATACAAAAGTAAAGCCTAATTTTTCAAACGTAAGGACTATAGATACATGAATCAAAATTATTTAAACATGATGAATAGAAAATAATTATTACTTTTATGTAAATTTAATTAAGAAATTATAATGAAATTTGTTTTATAAAAATTTTCCTTATTTTTCCTTATTATTATTTCTTAACTTCATGCTAGAGGACAACAATAATTATACAAAAGTAAAGCCTAATTTTTGAAAAGTAAAGCTTATTTTTTCAGAAGTAAAGTCATGGGTTGTGCAAATTGTGAGTCAAAATGTTTACATAATGGTAAATTGACTACTTTATTTTAATCAAATAATTATTTTATTTTTATTTTTATTTTATTTTATAGGCTACATTAGAAAAGAATGTCATGGCAAAAGTGAACCATGAGTCAAAATGTTTCCTAAGGGTAAATTGATTATTTGTTTTAATTAAATACTTTTTATTTTATTTTTATATTGTTAATTCTTGTTTTATTATTTCATTTTTATGTCATGATAGAAAGTCAAAATGTGTTATTAATAATTATAATTATTAATGTTTTGATTTAATTTAGTTTTGTTTAGTTTATTAAATTTTAATATTTACAACATCTCTCCCATACTAAGTTGGAGAGTTTTTAAATTTTATTTTATTTTTATTTTTATGTAATTTGACAGGGTCAAAATGTTTAACAAGACAAGATAAACATTACAACATCTCGTCTTAATCAAATCAATTTGTGAATCTTCTATGTATATATATATCTCTCACAAAAAAAAATCAAATCTCAAATTTGGCATAACAAATTCACTCTTGGTTGCCTATAAAACACTTTAATGTTAGACGACATAAGTACCATATATATATATATATAATCATTGAAACAAGATTCCCTAATTTTTTCTAAAAAACTTTTCCTATAATGCACTCCAATACAAAAATAACGCCTATTTTTTCATACATAAGGACTATATATACATGAATCAAAATCATTGAAACCAGATAAAAGAAAATAATTCTTCTTTTCATTTATTTTTTAAATTAAGAAATTATAATGAAAATGATTTTATCAAAATTTCCCTTAATATTTTTTAAAAACTTTGCCTATAAGACACTTATGCTAGAGGACAACAATACCTAATTTTTAACAAGTAAAGATGATAGATACATAAAATCATTGAAACAAGATTCCCTATTTTTTTTTTGAAAACCTTGACTATAAGACACTCTGATACAAAAATTGAAGTATTTTTCATCTGAGAATTGTCTTTTGCTTTGCAAATTTTTTGTGTCTATATATAGCTTTCACACAAAAAGATTCAAATTTGGCATACTGAATTAAGAATTGATTATTTTTGTGTGGAAAATTCATTAAAATTTTATGCCTTTAAATAGGCTATATTAGAGGAAAATACCAAGGGAAAGAATCATGGTTGTCAAAACCGAGACTCAGAATGTTTACTTAACAGTAAATTGACTTGATTATTTTATTTCAATTAAATAATTTTATTTTTTATTCTATTTTGTTTTCTTTATTATTATTTCTTGTTTTACTATTTTAGTTTTATGTAAATATAGGACTCAAAATGTTTTTATTAATAATTATAATAATTAATTTATTAATTTAATTTAATTCAATTTTGTTTATTAAATTTTTTCTTTACAACATCTCTCCCATGCTAGGTTGGAGAGTGTTAAATTTTTATTTTTATGTAATTTGACCAAGTCAAAATGTTTAATAGGATAGGATAAGACATTAAAACATGTCTTCCATACTGGGTTGGAGAGCCCCTCTCGACCCAACCATGGCTTTTGATTATTGGTTTTAGTTATCTATCGTGTTTTTTATGTGTATTTAAGAGATTCCAAAACAAGTGCAATATGGAGTGTTGCTACTTAGTACCATCATCTTATGCAAAAAGTAATATATATATATAGATAGATAGATAATTTTAAACTAATATAATATTGAAAATTAATATAAAAATTTAACGTAAAAAGAGCTTAATAAACTTCATATTAAACTTGTTTACATTTTGTTCCTATCCATTTTTTGCTGAAGGCTTCTTATTTCCACTTAAGGTGGATGATGATCTCTTGACTTTTTTTAATATTTTTAATTGAGGGCCTAGATAATACGCTTAGTCTTAATGCTTATCAATTTTTGTAGTGTATTAAAGAGTTTGTTAGGTTGATTTGACTTTTAACAAATTATAAAAATCCCAACCCACCAATTTCCTAGGCATTTGAGATTATTCCAATTCTAATGAGTTCCTCCATGATAAGTTCCTCGTTGTTATTTATAACATTCATTTATATATAAGCAAATTTTATTTAGAAAAATGGTCCATTACTTTTAATAAATTTAAAAAATTAGATAAGTTCATCATTATTATTTATAACATTCATTTACATATAAGCAAATTTTATTTAGCAAAATGGTCAATTTGCTTTTAATAAATTTAAAAAATTAGATTCAACAAGTCGCTCCCCACCCACCAATTTCCTAGGGATTTGATATTATTCCAATTCTAATAAGTTACTCCATGATAAGTTCCTCATTATTATTTATAACATTCATTTATAATTCCTTCTTTTTTTCTTAAGTTAAAGTTGACCCATAACCTTTTTATACATGGTTAATCAGGTAAATGTGTGCATTAGTAAGGCATTATTCCTGTTGCAATATTTTTTTTGGTTATATTTATGAGGCCTTCGGCTATATCAACCACATTTTAATATTTTAAATATTGTTGTACTAGTTTATGCAACTACTTACATAAAGATTTTTTTTTTTTTTTTTATCTTTTAATATAATTTTATAAGAGATGGCAAGAGGGGGAGGGATATTACTTAATCCCAATGGAATAATAGAGATTAAATTTGCACGAGGCCTGGGAAGGAACACCAACAATTAAGCTAATAAGTATGGCCTCCTACAAGGTTTATGCATTGCTAAAGAAAAAGACATTAAAGATAGTATTGTTCTCAGAGACTTGTTGCCTACAATCCATTATCTCGTTAAGGAGAGTAGTTCAAAGGATAAATCCCTTTCCTTGGTGTTTCAAAGAATCAAAAGTTTTGTTGCTTTATTTCATACAAAGGAGTCTACCATATTCTCATAAATAGAAACATGGATGTATATCAACAAGAAAATAAGGCTTTCTCTCTGGAGGAGACTAAATTAGAAATTAATGACTTTAGTAAATCTTGACCTATCCCCTAAGACTATATGATCCCTAGAATCTAGATTTCCCATTCACCCCTCCCTTATTTGGCTATTTGTATTCTCTGATTTAACTTTGGTCCCCCTCCCCTTCCTTGTACCCTCCCTATTTCCCTTCCCCTTCTAAGTGACACCCTTCATAAGCCCCTCAAATTCCTTGTTGGTGCAATAAAATGGTTTAATGTTTGAAATTTGATCTCCCATGACATGGCATTATATGAAAGTTGTCTCCATGCATGTTTATTTCTCTTTGTTTCACATCCTTTCTATCATTGCATTCATCTTCCCAAACCTTGGAATCACCTTCCACTCAGAATCATGATAGATATCTTCAAAAGTTGTACTAGAAAATTTAATAACTGACTAATAAGGATCTTGTGGACGAGGAAATTGGTAATAAATTTATCTTTCGCCTTGATCTAGCTCCATTTATGACTCAGTTTGTATCTAAGATTTCTTTATCTCCTTCGTGGTCTAATAATTTGGTTTCAATTCTGTCTCTAGAATTTAATGTGCCATCTAGGCATCGGATTTTCAAGCGAATATGTGAAGAGCTCCATTTCTGGTTTAGTTTGCTCCTCCTTTATGTGGAAAATTTGTGGGTCCAATACTTCAGTTCAAGGGAATTTTAGAGAACGAGGCTCTCTAATTTTCAAGCCACTTTGATAGTGCTTGGGCTCCCTAACTCTATCATCATCAAGATTATCTGACCTCTTGCGCATGAAGGTAACCCTTTGTTTCTAGTTTTCAATTTGGTTTCCTACATCCGACAGGACATAAATGGAAACTATAGTGAAGTAGGATCCTTTCTCGGTGCTCTAGGTTCACATTCAAGTTTATTAAAGTAGTTTTAGGCTTTGATAGACACCATTACAAAAGTATTATGTTCTTTCTTCTTAGAGGTCCTGTGGAAGTTTTTGGTTCAGTGGCAGTATGATAATTCTTTGTTTTGTTTCTCTACGTTGAACTTGGTCTTCTCTTGCAGTTTGAAAGGAATTTAATTGACCCAAGTTGTTCGACATATGCTTGGGTTATCAAAAATTTGAGGCTTGAAAGGCTTGAGTCTAAATTCCCCTACCCATAATCTATTTAGCTCGATCTTCTTTCAGCTAAAGTTATCTTGGGGAGGTCTGGGTCATTTTTTATGATATTTGTGGCTTTCGTAACCTCTGTCCTTGAGACCTCATGAATTATGACTGTAGTTCATAGACCTCATCGATAGCTATCCCCTTCTCACATTTTTTTTCTGCTCATGAGGCTCTCCATTGGGCTGCTTACGATTTGCAAGTTAAATTTTTCCAACTATATCACTCACATGTGGAACACACTAATAAGATAATGGCTCTCCAACTTCAGATCTCTTGCCTGATGGATGAAGTGGATATGCTCAGGGATATAATAATGGATCTCAAGCTCAACAGAGATGTTCCTATAGGTCAATACTGACTCCAAGAGGAGTCAAGCAAGAGGGACATTGGTGTCAACAAGCCAACAATCGAAAAAGACTAAATTTCATGTAGAACACAAATCACTATATGTTTTTATTTCTTTTTGTACTTGGGTCTATAGTTAAGTCTACTGGTTTTTATTGGTGTCTTTTGTATTTGGGTCTACAATTAAGTCTAATGGTGTCTTTCCATGTAATGGGTTTACAGTCACTTTGATCTTGGGTCAATATTGAAAATTGGCAATGTAATCCCTTGAGTATTTATTGCGACTGGGCACAGACTTAATACTAAATATACTCATTTTTATTTTAATATATATATATATATATATATGTGTCACGTTTCAATGTAAAACCACATAAAATTATTTATAACCAATTAGACAAAAAAAAAACAATTTACATTTTAAAAAATTGAAAATTATATTTTAATTTTCAAAATATTTAATGTAATATTTATCTTTATAAAAAAAACAAACTCTAGAAATTACTTGTAGATTCAAACTACATATTTTAATATGCTAAAATAATTGACTTGAATCTACTCTAGTCATTAGTGGAAACAATAAACGATTGATGAAATCACGAAGCATAAAAGAGAAAGAATTCAATCATACATAACACAATAATTTTTTGGGGAAAGCCATAGATAAAAACCCATGCTATTTGTATATTGCGTTAGTCAGAAAATATGAGAAGATTACAATGCTTTGCTCAAGCTTGAGCAACCTCTGCACTATTTCAATATTTCTCACTACTTCACAAACAAGCTCTAGCCAATACTTAGCCAAATCTACTGTCTGCCAAGCTCCTATTTCCTTACGCAGTTTCCTAGAGAATTAGCCCATATTTAATTGGGAAATTCCTCAAGAATGAAATGTACAATCGTCATAGGCCTTCCTCTGATGGCATGCACCGCTTGTACAATTCAGATGATTATAAATTGATAGTACAGTATCCTTGAACTCCAATATCAACTCGGTCTTTCTCTGATATAGCATGCATAAGTTAATTATGAGTGAATATTTAGTTTACTGGTTGAGCAGTGTTGGTTACACCCCACTACTAGATCTCCCACTAATTCCTCCATCAGTTGGAACTAGCCTAATTGAATTTAACTCAGTTAAACTGAATTAAATAATTACAACTCAATAGAACTCAACCTGAGCCCCTAAGATGTAGGAACCACTCTACATGACTCTATATGGACTCCCAACTCGAATTAACTGAGCCAAATAAGTCAAATTAACTTAGTTAACTATTAAAAGTTGCTATGATAATTAGAATTATAGTTTAATTCCTAATTTAATTCAAGGACAAAATTAAATTATGGTTTTATTGTTGCATTTTTGAACACTCCCTCTCAACAAGAAAGGGATTATCTTCTACTCTGATCCTACGTCTATGAAACTCAAATTTGCATCTTGACAATTTCTTTGTCAAAAAATTTGCATCCTGCTCCTCTATAGGAATGTATTCCAACAACATGGTTCTCCTCTGCACATAATCTCGTAGATGGTGATACCGGATGTCGATATGATTGGACCGATCATGAAAATATGGATTCTCGGAAAGTTTGAGACAACTCTGATTGTCACAGTAAATCACAGTAGGATCCATCTGCTGACCAAATAATCCAACAAGGATCTTCCTCATCAAGATAGCCTCACAAGTTGCTTGACTAGAAGCCATGTATTCTACTTCTACTGAATTGAGTGCAACTAATATTTACTTGCTACTATACCAAGAAACTGTTGTTGACCCAATACAAAATATTCCCCTTGATGTGCTCTTTCTGTTGGATGGACTCCCTACCCAATCTGCATATGTGAAGCCTTGTAGCTTCACTCCCTCTCTCTGTTTGTACCAAAGACCAAACTGAGTGGCACCTTTGAGGTATCTAAACACATGTTTAGTTGGATTCCAATAGATTTTGGTCGGCTTAACCATGTATTGAATAAGATGGTTAATTGTAAAACACATGTACGGTTGTGTGTTCACAAAATACATAAGTGAACCCAAAATTTGTCTGTAAATAATAGCCTCCACTACTTCACCTAAAGTAGCATCCTCTTTCCTCTAGTTACCTGCTAGAGGGGTCTCCATGGGTTTGCTGCTCTCCATGTGGAACTTCTTCAGTATCTCGTTGGCATACTTGCCGTGAGAGACAAAAAGTTCCTCATCTCCTTGTCATACTTCCATACCAAGAAAATAATGCATGAGCCCTAGGTCCTTCATCTAAAATTCTCTTGCAAGATCCTCTTTCCAATATTTTATCAGCTTCTCATCACATTTTAGAATCAAATCATCGATATATAATACTATAATCAACAATATACCTTCATTCACAATATGGTAAAGGTTCGCATCTTCTTCACTTTTGATGAAGCCCAACCTAGTGAAATCGCTGTCAATCCTCGTGTACCAAGCACGAGGTGCTTGTTTCAGTCCATAAAACATTAGCTTGAGTCTGTACACATGCAACTCTCTGTTGAAGGTCTCGAATCCTTATGACTACTTAATACACACCTCTTCCTCAATCATACCATTGAGGAATGTTTTCTTCACACCCATCTGATGTATCTTTCATCTCATCTTCGTTGACAGTGCTAGAATAGATCTAATTGGAGAGTACCTTTCTACTAGAGCAAAGGCCTCATCATAATCAATTTCCTCCGTATGAGAGACTCCTCTGGCCACAAATCTGGCCTTGTGTGTCTCCACACTCCCATCTGATGCTTTCTTTACCTTTTAAATCCATCTAGAACTCACCACTGAATTGTCTGTTGGTCTTGGGACCACTTCCCAAACATTTTTTATGATAATGGAGTCATACTCAACCATGGCATCAACCCATATAGGTTGTTGAACTACTTCCTCGAATGAGGATGTCTCAATCTCTACACTCTCGCTCATTAGAGCCATGTAGCTATTGTACTAATATGGTGACCTCCACTGCATGCGTTGTGATGTGGGTGCTCCCACATTCTCTCTAGCATCATGCATCAACCTGTCATCCTCTCTGGTGCACTTCCTTCCATCTCTGGAAGTCTCTGCATCAGTGGGTTCTTCCACTCTCTGCTCCTCTGCATGTCGCTGCTCTAGATCATCCTGAGGTTCCTCCTTTGGAGATAAAAGCTCCTCATCTACATGTAATTGAAGCTCCTTCTCAAGGGAACATCTCATGACCTTCTCTTCATCGAACTTCACATCTCTATGAACCACTATCATCCTCTTGGATGGAAGGTACACTGAATAGTTGTGAGGTGTGTTAGTGTACCCCACAAGTATGCTCAACACTTATTGGATCTAACTTTTTCAGTGCATCCTTGGTAACATGATAGTAGACTGATGAACCAAAGATCCTAAAGTGTGCCACATCTAGTTTCTTACCCAAAAAAGCTTCTTTTGGTGTATTCATCTTGAGAATTCGATGAGGGCTTTTGATATGATAATAAACAGTTGTGTTGCATGCTTCAGCTCACAAGTGCAACGATAGGCCTTGATCATGTAATGTCGCATGTGCTACTCTCACAATACTTTTTTCTTCATTTCAACCACTCCATTCTATTGTGGGTTATGAGGTGCTATTAACTCTTATCGAGTTCCTTCTGATGAAAAGAAATTTTTGAATTCACTCGACACATATTCTCCACCGTTATCAATTCTAAGAGATTTAACTTTCTTGCCAATATCTTTATCTACAAGTGCTTTAAATTCAAAAATTTTAGTGAACGTTTGATCTTTCTTCTACCTGAAGAAAATCTATCACTTACGAGAAAAATCATTAATACATATTACATAATACCTGTGCTTGGCCATGGATGTTGTTGAGAACGATCGACACACATCTAAGTGAACTCTATAAAGGATCACTTGTGCTTGACTATCTTTATCATGGAAGGAAGCTTTGGTGTACTTCCCCAATGTACAACCTTTCCACATATCTCTCTACTCTAGTGTACCCTTGGGAAGTCTTGTAGAAATTTTCTGCATGATTTTCAAAGCTCCGTGGTGCAAGTGACCCAATCTTTTATGCCACAACTGACCGATGATGTAGCTATGCACCTTCTCTACATTAGGGCTCAAAGAATCACAATATTCTACATCCAATTTGTAGAGGTTCTTCACACAAATCCTGATCTACTTCACCTTTTCTGAGGCTATGTGACGAAGGAAATCCTTTCCCTTAATAAATATCACATCATATCCATGGTCCTCCAACATGGCAACTAAAACCAAGCTTTTCTTCAAACTTGAAACACACATGACATCTTTTAATAAGAGAGGAGAGCCAGAATCCCATTGAAAGGTAACAATATCAATGTCGGTCATGCTATACCTCCCATCATCTCCAATCTTGATATGAATTTAGAGGTCCTTCTCCTCCAAGTCACTCAGGAACTCTTTTTTGTCGGTCATGTGGAATGATGCTCCACTATCTAGGTCCCACACACTACCCATCATCGATGTCACCATGCAAGCGATGAGGGTGAAATCTAGTTTGAATTTTGAATCAAGAGATTCACTTGCCACTCCTCCTGAGGGCTTCTTACCAGCTTTCTTGTGCAAACACTTTGTGGCATAGTGTCCCAGCTCGTGATAGTGAAAACATTTAATCTTCAACATGTCGTTCTTTTTTCTACCCTGATTGGAATATGATTTGGAATGGGATGACTTCCCCTTCCCTTTCTTCGCCTTTCCAGCTAAGGCACAATTCTCCTCATCATCATGCTTGTATGAGGATCCATCTCTGATGTTTTGCTGAATCTCTTCTTGCACCAAGTTGGACCACAATCGCTCCCACTCTGATAGCTTCTCCCTCCCATTAATTTAGTCCTGGTAGCTTTGCCAACTCTTGGGAAGCCCTAAAAGTGCTAGGCTCATAATATCTTCTTCAAAAATAGTAACACTGACACTTCCAAGCTCATCCCGACATTGGGTGAACTTGGTCAAGTACTTTGGTATTGAGTCACCCTTCTCCATCTTGATCTTTCTGAGCTTGTCCTTCAGTGCCAACTTCCTGTGGTCACTATTGTTTTGAAATAGGTCTGTCAAGGCCTTCCACATTGCAAATGGAGTTTCCTTACCATGGAGGTTCGAGACAATATGATCTCAAACTCCTTCTAGGATAATCCTTCTCGCCTTTGCCACAAACTTTCTCCACTCTACCATATCCTGAGCACTAGTTGGCTTAGGAATATCTTTGTCTATGAATTCCTTAAGCCCGTTGTCTTCCAACAATGCCTCCATCCTGTCCTTACAAGCAATATAGTTCGAACTACCCTCAAGGGCATATTCAAGTCTCAATCCGTAGAACGACATCACACTGGCTCTTGAAGTATGATTGCAAATTTAATTTCTCCTACAAAAGAAAAACTCGTATTCTCCTCTTCTATAGTGATTTCAGCTCTGATATCATGTAGAAGTAGATTCAAACTGTAGATTGTAATATGCTAAAACAATTGACTTGAATCTACTCTACTCATCAGTGGAAACAATAAACGATTGATGAAATCACGAAGCATAAAAGAGAAAGAATTCAATCACACATAACACAATATTTTTCTGGGTAAAACGACGCCTAAAGACGCCTACTATTTGTATATTGCATTAATCAGAAATGAGAAGATTACAATGCTTTTCTCAAGCCCGAGCAACCTCTTCACTATCTCAATATATCTCACTGCTTCACAAACAAGCTCCACCCAATACTTAGCCAAGTCTGTCACCTACCAAGCTCATATTTTCTTGCGCAGTCTCCTAGGGAATTAGACCATATTAAATTGGGAAATTTCTCAATAATGAACTGCGCAATCCTCATAGGCCTTCCTCTGATTGCATGCACCACTTGTACAATTCAGATGATTATACAACTAATAGTACACTATCCCTGAACTCCAATCTCAACTGGGCCTTTCTCTGATCTGACATGCATAATTTAATTATGAGTGAATCTTCAATTTACTAGTTGAGGAGTGTTGGTTACACCCCACTACTGTAGGTTACACCCCACTACTAGATCTCTCACTATTTCCTCCATGAGTTGGAACTAGTTTAACTGAATTTAACTAAATTAAATAATTAGAACTCAACTTGGGCCCCTAAAATTTAGGAACCACTCTACATGACTCTATATAGACTCTTAATTCAAATTAACTAAGCCAATTAAGTCAAATTAACTTAGTTAACTATTACAAATTTCTATAAGAATTAGAATTAGAATTTAATTCCTAATTTAATTCAAGGACAAAATTAAATTAAAATTTTCTTATTGCATTTTTCAACATAGACTTTGTTTAAAATTTTAAAAATTAATTGAAAAAAAAATTAAAAAAATTAGCCAAAATAAAAAACAATATAACTCATCTTGGACAAGTATAATAACATAATTAACTTCTAACATATTTAAATTAATCATCATCCAAAGAAAAGACATTTCTCCATATAACTCTTTCACATCTTTTTAAGGAAAAGGTCCTTATAACTCTATCATATCTTTTTAAATAAACCTCCTCATATTAAATTCAATTCGTAAACTTATAACTTTGTAACTACTTTACATTAAACACATCACTCTTATTTTATTTTTGAAAATTATTAACTATTTTACAATATCAATATTGATCGCTGCATATAAAATTAAACATTAAAAACCTTTATAGCATTTTTACTTTCTAACTACAATCTTTTATTATTATTACAAGTTCAAGAATCATGTGAGAAAGCATTAAAAACACTTATAACATTTATCATTATTATAATAAACCAAATTATTATGAATTCTAACCTATCATTATTATAATAAACCAAATTATTTTAAACTAAATTATAATGAATTTTAACCTATAACCTTTGTGTTTTGGTCTTTATAACCTTTATATTTGGTATTTATGTCCTTTCTTATGATTAGTTGAAGATATTTTGAAAACGAAACATTTTCCCTTGTCATCATCATTAAGAAGGGAGCATTTGCTCAACCATTTTGAACATATTTTATGTCATCCTCGGAATATTCCATGGCATCATAAGCATAGAAATTGAT
Organism: Pinus tabuliformis; assembly: GCA_031772625.1. Lineage (NCBI taxonomy): Eukaryota > Viridiplantae > Streptophyta > Pinopsida > Pinales > Pinaceae > Pinus > Pinus tabuliformis. The sequence continues at coordinate 537,803,876 of CM062807.1, read as the reverse complement.
TTCAACCTCATATTGTACAATGCTGTGGGGTCTATCTACCTCTGGAATCTACTTATATCCCATGGACTCCCTACTAAGAGTGGGATACGTGTCCATATTTTAGAGTAAAAAATTAAACTCATTCCCTAAAGTGTTTCCACTCAAACTAATATCTTAATTAAAAATGGAAAAGGTTTAATAAAGATATCATGAGATTGGGGACAAACAAACATCAGCGAATCTGCACAAATAGATTTAAATGATTACAGTTAGACATAATTGCAATCAATTTTTGAAATATATTTCTAAATGTCGTCTCTTACGTGAGTATTTTCTAAGTTTGTCTTAGTGGAAGAATATCATTTGAATACTTCTAGGTCATATTCTATATTATTTAATAAATAAAGATTAACATGATTATATATTAATTAAAGGTTATAATGCTTTTTAGAGTTAAAAATAAATTTAATTTTATAGATCATTTATATAGAGAAATCAATTTTAATTTAAATAAAAAATTTGAATTAAGAGAAAATCATTTGTATCAATATATAGAATGTAAATGTTGAGTATATTGCACTCAGTTATTTATCCTAATTTTATTATGATCTATACTTTAGTTGTTATTAAGCTTTCTTCTGTACATTGTGAGGGGAACACAACCATTTCCATTTTTTTAGTACTGGACATTTCTTATTATTTGGCACATTTTCTATTTTTAGTAGGGGTGACACATAAGATGGCATATGGCACTAACTAGACATTACTTGGAGAATGACATGGATAATTCCACTCCATAATTTCATACTACCTCATGCATAGGCCTTCCTAGAGTGAGTATTCACTTCCTCCCTACTTTGTAGTAGTGACTCCCATTTTTCTCTCTCTTTACTTTTGTTAGTTGTATTCTAGTCCTCTATTGTAGTTTAATTAAGTTAAATTGATTAGGATTTTGCATTTGAGAGTTATTAATTAGTTCTAATTGATTTCTAACTCCACTTAATTCCCATTCACTCCATTTTAGGATATTTTACTAATGTTGGCTCTCCCAATCTAATTTTGACTTATTTGACAACTAGGGAAAGTGTTTTTGAGTTATACTAAGTTCGTGCATATGGGACCTCAACATAATTCGAATTGGTTGCCCTTCTAGAGAGTGTATATAATGTAGTGATGTCTAACAATAATAAACGTCAAATTGTATGAGTGGTTTAAATTGGCTCCTCGGCTCATTAGTCAATTTCATAACACTTTTATTCTTTCTTCTTTCTTGATTTGCAATTAGGTACTCTAGTATTTTTACACACTTAGATGTGATTGTGCTTAAATCCAACATGCTTTCAAATAATATGTAAGTTTGTGAAAAATATTGATACTTTATTACAGATTTGATAGAATTAGACCAAACCACAGAGAATGGACCAACTCATGATTATCCCCAATCCTTTCAATTATTTTGACTTGAAATCAGAAATCCTTTTATTGCTATAAAGTAAGGGGCTCTATACGTTTGCAAGGGGTTTTGAAATTGAGCCCATATAAACCAGTGAAGAACAAAAATATTTTCATGAAGTTTCCATTGTGTGATAGTTGGAAAGAGTGCTAGCATTGATGTCAACCAGACTAGCATGGATGTTTGTGGGAACAAATGTTGGCTTTGATGTCCACTAGCTTCGTTGTGATGGTAACTAGGCTAGCACTGATGTGCTTGATGCATTAAGCTCAGGGGGAGTCTCATGGTTGTTGTAGTCTCTTGTAGATAATCATCATAGTAGTAGGCTTATTAGAGAAGCCATAATATGATGAATATGATGGTTGGGAGCCCCAACCTTTGAAGGAATTTTTGCATCAGGCGATTAGCTTAGATGCTTCTGTAAGAGGCATAGTTGGATAATGTTCAGAAAGATATTTCCAATAGTATGTTGAAGTCTACAAATGGCCTCTTGGATTAGAAGTTATTGCTAGAAAAAGTTAAGTGACTCCAAAGTCCAAGCTGCAGAGGCTAAGTATGGAGAAGGGTCATAGTGTTGACCCAATTTGGCACATTTTTCCAAATGTGATGGAGCTGCCAACAAAGGTTCGAAAGGACAGCTGGGAAGATGTGGCCTTTCAGCATGACAATGATGACAGTTTTGACTGGCTGATAGTGGATCCCACCATACAGGTCATCCCGACGGAGGGAGCTCAGAAGATTGCAAAGGGTGAATGAAGTTGAGGCGCTAACATGAAATAGGCGAATGGGCAAGGAGCACCAACAGAGCAATGGAAGAAGTTTCAATGGCCAAGGTGGAGCCCACTTGACAGCCTGGCCCAACGAAGGAATTCGGGTGGTATAACCCCAACACAACCTCAAGGCACACACAATGAATGTGCCAGGAGACAGGCGCTAGTACATGTAGGCAAAGTGTGAACCAATGAGGAGTCGAGTGGGAGGTACCCACTACAATAGTTCAACCCACTGAGGGGGATCCCAGAAAAATGTTTGGGGAGCATAATATTAAGCTTTTGGAGATAGGCATTGGGCCACAAAATGGCATTCTGACAACACTATAAATGGGAGTTTGGGCAGGCCTCGAGGTGTTGGGAAGTGGTTTCCAAAACTGCCAATTATGCAGATCAACGATGAAGAACCATTTTGGGACCACTACCTCTAATAACACAAACCACAATGGTATAGTGTCAAGGTTACTTTCTTGAGTCAGGTGGTTTGTTGATTAACAAAGGAAAATGGTGCAAAACAAAGGTATCGGGGGGCGCTTCTCTCTCCTCTCTAACAGGTAACATGGATCCATTTGATTGGCTCTCCTAAGATGATGGTGGCAGATGATGTTAGCATGACATAATTGCACGGGGGACATGTGGCAAGCAGATTTGATGTTTTTGGGTGGCATAATGGTTGAGATCTGGGTGACACGTGTCACCACTTAAGGGTCGCCATGTGGGGCTCATGATATCATCCCAAAAGAGCTACCCTAAAAGGTTGGAGTGGTGTGTGCAGAGGAAAAGCAAGCTTACTGGGCATCTGGTAGACGTGGTCGTGTTAGAGCATGGGCCAATGGAAAATGCAGTGGGTAGATCCCACCAAGACAGCTCATCCCGTAAGGAAGAACCCGAAAATTTATGAAGGGGCAGAGGAAGGATGCAGTAGGAAATAAGCATTAGGACACCTCGGTTAGATGGCTCATCCTAGCGGGGCCTTTGATTGGCCAGTGAAAGCGCAGGGCATATCCCACGAGATGTGTAATATGACAAGGCTCATCTTGGAGGAAATATAAGGGCGCAAAAAGTTTTGGTCAGGAAACAGGCATCGAGACATGCTGGATTTAATGAGGCCTTATGGCAAGTAGTGACAACTAATGAGAACGGTGTCGGGCAGACCCAACGGGACAGTTAAGCCTGCTAAGAGAAGCCTGGAGTATTTCAAAGAGAAGGCATATAAACTCACTAGGCTTGGGTTCTCCGGCCTTAGCACCAAGATTTGGTCATTTCATGTAGAAATGAGACCAATGGCCTAGAGCCATGAAAAAAGGGAATTTAGCTCGCGAAGGGTATAGAGGGACTTAGTGCATATAGGCTTAGATGACAGTCATAAGAAGTGGTCCTATGGTAGATAAGAGGCTAGGCACCAACATGAGAGGGGATATAATGAAAAAGGTTCATGGATTTATATTTGGCAACACCTTTAGTAGAAATCCTATGGGCTTTGGCATGAACAAGTCGACAACTACTTTGGAAAGGCTTCACCATACTTGGAAGTTATGCCATAATTGGATATGGTCATAGTTGGATCTCATAGTTTTAAAGGCATGGATGAGTTGAAAACTGAGTAAATGGACACAAAAGCATTGGTGTTGCTAGAGTAATGGAAACTTCAGAAAGTGTTGAGTCAAAGAAATAAGGACCACAATTGCACAAATGTTGCAATGGATCCTATGTTAATTATCGAAGGTAGGAGACTACGACAGAGAGGACCATGATCTGCAGAGTTGGAAGTTGACTCTATAACAACTATGCTTGGTCTTCCTTGCATACTTCATGGAATTGAATAAATATCAGACCAATCTTACAGGGGCCATGCTAAAGTACATCTCAAGCTTTGTGAGTAATCAAGAAGCATGGAAAGCCTTACTGTAGCCTGCAATTTTACTGAGAATTAATTTGTAATATGAGAGAAATGCTTAGAAAACCATTCCTTGAATTAATTCAACTACATTGGCCAAGTAATTTTGATGCAACCACATATGAGATTGATCAGGAAGACCTGTCCTATGAATTATGGGAAGCCAAGATGAGAGTATGCTCTCAGGTAGTGTGGATGGTAGTAGAGACAACATCGACCAGTGTGAAGTAGAGGAACAAAACTCAAGATTTCAATTGAGCAACTAGGGAATGCAGGATTATTGAGTGAGATGAGTGGAGAGCTTTATGTGTGTGAGCATTGTTGAAAAGAGGCCAAGTGTTCCTGTGTTGTAGAGAAGAGGTTGAGAGTGCCCATGAAGTGGAAATAGGCTAAGAGTTCCTAAGTAGAAGAACCAGGATGAGAGCTAAGTGTATGTTGTTGAGAGTAGAGAGCATGTGTGAGTATGTTACTGTAGAGTGGGAAGAGTGTAGAGATTTTTGCGTATTAGTGTAGACTTTTGAGGAGAACAGTGTACTGCTACAGTGATCCATGTGGATATTGGTGGCCACCTAACTTTTCTACTTGGACCCCCACCATTGTTTCTTTCAGTTTTTCAGTTTCCTTAATTGTAACACAATTTACTATTTTTGGCAGTTTTTCAGGTCATGAACTTCTAGAGCCGTTTTGAGGCCCTAAACAATGTTTTTTTGGAAAATCACCAGTAGTGCATATTTGAATTTAACTTGATATTCATTGTTAGAAGTTTTAGTCCTTAGATATATGTTTCTAACGAGGTATCATATGCATCAAACGAAGATCGTATGGCAAAGTTACGACCCCGAGAAGTTGATGTACCAATTTACCCCAACAGGGCCCATAGTTTGGGGTTTCATCTTCTAGGGTTAGGTTTTTTTATTTTTGCGGTTTTCCAGTATTTATGAATAATAAATCGGCCCTCAAGCCTCACTGTAACATAGTTCATAGACATGTAACCACCACATCTCTTCTCAGAGATAAGCTGCCATCGCCTGAGCTAGTCTTTTTTCCATTCTTTTTGTAAGCATATTTCAATATCTAATATTAATGAAATGAAATGTTATTTATGTCGAATCTCTATATTTATGGTTATATTTGTTATTTTTTGCGTTCCTTTTTAAATTCGGATAATGTAGAGTGTGCACAAGACAAAATGTTGCGAGGGCCAAAAGGCTGCTGAGGAGAAAAAAGATGGAAACGAGCAGAGAGGTTGCCAATTACAGTGAGTAGTACATTTTATTTCGAGTGTGGGTTGGAGCATGCATACAGGAAGTTAGTGCTTACATCTCTAGTGGGTGTCTCAGAAGGCCTAGGGGTTGGTTCCTCCTACAAGTTGGTGCTTGTAACAAGTCCGTGAAGTTGGTGCTTCACATGGTGCTTTTGGTAAGCTGATGAGGTGTCTACGAAAGAAGGGAGTTGGTGCTTCCTACTAGTGGGTGTTAGCAAACAATCAATGGGAGTTGGTGCTTCCAGTGAGTAGTGACTCACAAAAAGATTGATGTATTAGAGTAGGTTCTCTTATTTTTACATCAATAACAAGAACAAGATTTGTTGTTTGTTTGTTTGTTTTTTTTTTTTTTTTTTCTTTTCTTTCTCGGAAGGGTTTCCACGTTAAACCTCTATGTCCAATGTGTATGTTGCTCATGGTGTTTGTGTCATGTGATGATTTCATATTGTTGCCTCATGATACGTTGTTGATGGTTATATGGATGGTTGCCAAGTTTGAATGAAAAGATAAATTGACATAAAAGTTTAAATTAGCCTTAATATTGATTCACACCCCCCCCCCCCCAACAAATATTAAACATTGTTTCCAACAATTTGTATTAGATCTCAGTTCCTTCAGGAATAAATTCAATTATTGAAGGTACATCAAAGGGAAATAATGTCTAATCAAGTTTGGCTAACAATAGAAGGAGTTCCATTTCTAAATGGATCAGAATATCAGCTTTGGAGGACTAGAATGGAAGCCTATTTAATGGCAATCAACGAAAACATTTGGCTATATGTAATATATGGAGAAAGGAATGAGTTCAATACAGAGGCCAAGGAGATTATCATGAAAGGGCTATCAAAGCTAGATGCTAATAAAGTGAGGCATTGTGAGTCAACAAAGGAAATGTTGGACAAATTGCAATGTCTATATGGAGGAGAGAGCTACATAGCTCAAGAGGAGGTTGAAGAATCTTGCTACTCAAGTGTTGAGCATGAATTTGTGAAGGTTTTTGATAATGGGAAGAAGAGAAGGAAGAAGAAGAAGAAGACATCTAAAAGGAAAGATGCCCAAAACATTGAAAATACTTCTTCTAGTGAGCAAGTTGTTGCTTTTCACTCTAGAGCTGATTCTGGAGAATTGAGACGTAAGCTACTGCTTAGTGATAAATGAATTGAGATAGGTCATTTATCTTCTAGATGTTCATATGAAGTTTCTAAAGAAAAATATACAAGTTCATCTAATTATAGTAATGAATATATAACTACTTTAGTTGAAGTAGCAAATGAGGGATCCTCTCAAGAAGAAGAGAGTATACCCTATGAAGAGAATAAAAGTACCCCTGGTAGTGATGAAGATGGAATACTCCTCATACCTTGGAAGATTCCATGAACACAAAGATGGATTTAGATATCTGTGGTGGCTCACCTATGACCTATGATAATGAAGAGAAGGATATGAATGTGAGGGTCTACTTTAGGAAGATGATCTCCACTCTAAAGGAGATCAAGGAGCTATGAGAAACAAATCTCAAGCAAAAGGAGAAATTGCATGAATATGAGCTTGAGAATGAGAAGTTGAGAAACACGATCATAGATTTAAATGCTCAACAAGAAGAGGTTAGAAGATTGAATGGGAGGTTAGCTAATCAGCTGAATGAAAGAGAAGCCCTTTGTGAGAGACTACAAGATGAAGTAGTCTCATTGAGATAAGATTTAGAAAGGTCAAATAAAGAGTTGTCTCAACATCAGAAGCTTGGGGAGAGTAGGAAAGTCTTGGATTAGATGCTTAATGAGAAAAGATCCCCTCTCATCAAGGCTAGTTTGGGTTCCAAAGAAGAACCAAGCTCCAAGAAGGAAAAGGTTGAAGGGTAAGTTATCCAAGTAAGGGAAGTTGGAGGTTCCAATGACAACAAAGGAAAAGAAGTCATTGGAAAGCATAAACAACAACGAGAGAAGAAGCACCAAAAGGGTGTTGAGCAAAATAATCATAAAGGGATGAATCATATTCAAAGGAGACAACATTAGAAACATGGGATTTCTCAATGTAGAAACTCAAGCAACCATGGAAGGAACATGAAGAACCAACAAAATTCATTTTCTCCTCAAGGAAAAAGCTCTAAAATAAAAGGTGACTTCTGTCATCAAAATCATTTTCATGGTTATTATTTTTATTGCAATAATTTTGGACATAAAGCCATAGATTGTAGATGGCATGCAATAAAACAAGATATGTTGGGTAGCAGCAACCCAAGAATCCACAAAGTGTCTAGGAGTAGGCATGTTGGTAGTGATAGAAGGCCTAAAAAGAAAGATTTAAAGAATAGTAACTCCTTTGCCTCATTCTTGTGCTATGACAAATGCTACAATTGTGGCAACCTGGGGCACAAGTTAGAAATATGCAAATATGAGAAGAAAAATCATGCTTCTCAATGTATGCATGCAAATGTATTAGCTTAGGTTTTGAAGACAAGAAGGAAAAATAAAGCACTAGAATATGAGTTTGTCTTCAATGCTTTGTGTAAAGGGAACAAGCTGAAAAAAGGGTAAACAAATCAAAAGAAAATCATGAAGGATGATCCTCTTACTCTTATAGTATACACCTCTAAAATAAAAAATGCAACAAGAAGACATGGATAAAGAAAATAGGAGGTAAAGAGAAGTATCCTTCAGTCATGTGCAACCGAGAGAAAGCTCAAATATGGGAAAATAGGAAGTGTGGGGGTAATGCTTCTGTTTGAACTTGACTAAAGAAGGTCGGGAAGAACAATGAGGAAAATTTTCTTAAGGGGAGAAGAACCTCTATTTCTCTTCAGTGAAGGAAGAGAACCTCAAGGGAGGCCAAACAAATCAAATGCAGACAACCAACAAATAATAAACAGAGATGTGCAATAGAATTATTACAGGTATGATTGAGTCTCTTGTTGATTACAATAATAAATTGGTTTATTCCAAGTGTATCAACATATAGAGAGAAATGAGAATATCAGTCAACATAGTTGCATGGAGAGTACACAACAATATCAAACGTTGTAGTGAGAGTAGAAGATATGTTGCAACTGAAATGTAGAATGATAAGAGGCCCATGATTATGTCAAGTCCACAGGATCAATCCACACATAGATGTAAGAAGGAAGATGCAAAGAAATCAGAAAATGATCAAAGAGCATTAGCTCAGGGGGAAATGCTTTAGTAGCAGTAGAAAGAAATGATCATTTTCATTCTTAGGAAGAAATATTTCTCAGGAAATGAAAGGTTTGCATCTTGGGTGAAATACCCTTATTTCATTTAAGTTGTGAATTTGATTTTCCCTAGTAGTCTTGTGTTCATGAAGCACAATGGGTATAAGCTTTGAATGTCGCTTATATTTCAATTGGTATTTCTATGTTAATTGGTGGTCTAGGTTCATATGGAGTAGCCCTTTTGTGTAATTTTTGAGAAAGAATAATAAGAGGTTGTCTGGTACAATATCCAATTTGTATCAATTTCTCGGTGCAATTGATAATATTTACACAATAGTCCCCATTATAGAAGTATGATCTCAGGGGACACAGAGTTGGTTAATGAATATTCTTAAGTGAAGTGAGAACAGTCTCAGCAGTAGTAGCAGCAATGAAGTACAAGCCAAAATGAATCACAAATGATTAGTATTTGCAACAACAACAATATCATGAGAAATTTTAATTGGTATCGATTTATTTTTAATTAGTACAAAAGATGAATTAGAAGAGAGAGTATTCGACTAGCAGCCATACAATGTACAAAACTGGAGGATTATCAAGGAGGAAGAAGTATATGTTCAGGGGGAGCATATCACATATATACAATTTATGGAGCAACAACAATAGATACAAGAAGACACACAGACATATTTCACCAATGCATTGTTTTGCAGGTGTCTTTGACCATGATGAGTGTAGCTAATATGGAATGACAAACTTCAAGTGCCTCATTAGAAATATCAAACCTTGAAAATAAGTTTGTAGAGAAGAATGCACATCAGCAACCAAACCATTTGTCATTGACATTCATTGCTTACATGGGGGAGGAAAAGCATCTTTTAGCCCTTTGTTGTTGATTTCAAAGGGGGAGAGAAGCTTAATGGGGAAGATGTGATGGCCCATTCAGAGGATCCAAATCCGTTTGGGGCTAATGCAAGGAGAAGTATGGAAGCAACGTGAGGACTGGCCTTCAAAGTAGAGATGTGATGAGGTGTTTCCATCAACACCAAAGGGGGAGAGTGTTGCGTAGTTGGCATTGTCTAACAGGTGGAAAGAGTGTTGGCATTGATGTCAACTAGTCTGGCATGGATGTTTGTGGCAACAGATGTTGGTTTTGATGTCAACTAGCCTATTTGTGATGGTAACTTGGCTAGCATTGATGTGCTCAATGTGTCAAGCTCAAGGGGAGTCTCATGGTTGTTGTGGTCTCTTATAGAGAATCATCATAGTAATAGGCTTATTAGAGAAGCCATAATATGATGACTATGATGGTTGGGGGTCCCAGAATTTGAACAAAATTTTTCATTAGGATATTATCTCAGATGATTTTGGAAGTGTCATATTTGGATAGTGCTTGGAAATATCTTTCCAATGGTATGCTAAAGTCTACAAATGGTCTCTTGGATTAGGAGTTATTGCTAGCCAAATTTAAGTGACTCCAAAGTCTAGGTTGCAAAGCTAAGTATGGAGAAGGGTCCTTGATACATGAGAAAAATAATTTCATAAACATTGGGGCTCTTAAGCCTTCCACACCCTATATGCTTATAGTGAATAATGACAATAATAAAGGCAAGAAAAAAGCAAGGGATCTTGATCATATAGGTGGAAAATGATAGTCTCAATATAGTGATACTAAGATTATAAAGGGAGAAAAATATAAGGAGAGAATAAAGTGTAGTTGTTGTAGTAAAATTTTCCATCTAGAGAGTTCTTGTATGAATAAAACAATTGATATAATGGCCAAAGTAATTTAGAAACATACGATAGATGATTATATTCTAGACAATGTCACTAAAAATATTAAAGACAAGCCATGAGAGGATGTAGGTATGGAAAATTCTTTGGTTACTATTGAGTCATCATCTAATAAATGTATTTTGGACACAATTTCCTTTAATCATATGATTGCATCAAAGAATTCTTCTTTGATACCTTTCACTATTCTTGCTACAACTTCTCCAACACCTCTTTTTGAAGGAGATCTTGAAGATGATTTTGCATAGTATTCGAATTAAATTTATAATAATATTTTAGGATTTAATTAACATTCCATAAACATCCCATTATAGATACAAATAACATTCTATGAAGGGTAAACCATACTCTATAGTTAACTAGTCAACTTGAGGGGCAAACTTACAAGTCACAAGGAACTGGTTTTCAATCTTTTTGTACCCCATGAGCTCCCATTGATACTGTTAGAAAGTATATTAATAAACCAATAGTAAAAATATTCTTATATGATGGTATTATAAATATTTGAGGATATATTAATAATGTTGATCAACAACATCATCCTTCTTCCTAAAAACTACATAGTTGACATACTATGCATTGTATTTTGAGGGGGGCTTTCTTTCGACTAAGTTTTCCCTCTTTACCTAATTCTTTTCATATTGTGTCTTGCATAAATTTTTTCGTGAGTACCTAACATGGATGCAAATTGTTCAGACTCATTAATTGTTTTTTTGTACATGATTACTTAACCAACATGAGAATTCCTGAGACTCATTAACTAGCATACTCCTCAGTTGGGCTTTGGGGGATGGAGCATTGGGGTACATTTCACTCATTAGTTCATGAGAATCTCATCAGGACCTACATTTGTTTCATCATTATACCCTGTTCCATACATTATTGTGGGAACATATTCCCATTTTTCATTCATTTCTATACATTCTCCATAATTTGACACAATTTCTATTTTTAGGGTTTCCCATTTTTAGTTGGTGTACTTTTAGCATGGAGTGCCACCTAGGATGAAATGTGGCACTTGACATTAGTTGGAGGATGACATGGATAATTCCACTCCATAAGTCTCTACTACCTCATGCATAGGACTTCCTAGAGTAAGTATGCACTTCCTCCATACATTGTAGTAGTTAGCCATCATTTTTCTCTCTCCTCCCCTTATTTGTTGACCTCTAATCCTATTTTGGAGTTTAAATGAGTTTAACTAGTTAATATTTTGCATGTGAGAATTATTAATTAGTTCTAATTGATTTCTAACTACACTTATTTCTAGTTTACTTCATTTTAGTGTATTTTTATCATTTTAGGTCTCCTAGTCTAATTTTAACTTATTTCCAACTAGAAAAAGCACTTTTTGGTTATATTGAGTGTTTACATATAAAATCTCAACCTAAATCAAATTTTATAGCCCTTTGGATTCTATATATTGTATTCATGTTTATTAATAATAAATCATAATTAATTCAAATAATCTCCTTAATTTATTACTCAATTTTTATAAAATTTTATTCTCTTTTTTCATATTTTATAAATAACTAGTTTGATATGTTTTCACATTTAAATTTTATAATCTAAACTTCATTATTGTACTTAATATCCAATATTTTTTATAACATATGTTATGTTTGAAAACCATTTATAACATTCCAAACATGGAAGGAGTGCATGGTTAACCTAAAATTAATAACATCATTAAATTCATAAAGCATTAACTTGCCATATAATTTAATATATTAAAAAGGAAGTATTTTCTTATTTTAGTCCTGATAAAATGAAAGACGAAAATAATCAATTTAGCATTGGGTACTTACACAATTTTTTTTTTGTTTTGAAAAGTCATTGGTACAGGTCACGTATATCTTATAAAATATGGGCTTAATTGGTAGGATCTTTCTAACCTATGAAATTGTACAGGAAATTATGCAATTGTTCACATAAGGAATATTATCATTTTTTTTATTTTCTATTAAAATGAATATCTAATTTGAAGTTTTAATAATACATTAAATTGATATATTTTTACGAAATGTGAAATTTTTTAAAATAAAATGTAAATTATGTTTGATTTAAGTTAAATTATTTGTCATTTGATGATTCGGAATAGAAAAATCAGATCAATTAACTCATAAGATTATTTTTACTAGTAGATTTTAGTTGGCGAATTGTAGTTCTAAACTTTTTAAAGAAAACTTTAAGCATTTGATAAAGTTTTTTGGGATTAAAGAATTCTCACTTATATAAGATTCCATGACATTTTTTACACATAGATACATTTTCAACAGCTTAAGAAATACCTGAGACAAAGTCAATATGCAAATGTTATCCCACCCAAAAGTCAACTTTCTTGTTTTGACCACCATGATTCAAGAGCCACATTAGCCTCACTACTTATGGAAAATGTGCTAGTGACATCACTATGATGAAGAATACTCTGGAAGATTTGAGTTGTATCTCATATTGAGAGTATGAGCAAAATTTAACCCCTAATTGGTCATTGGGAACTTTATTATAACTAGGCCACTAGGAGGAAAAGGCATTCAATTTTATTCTAGTACACTTTTTTCCATAGCTAAGTAGAGTAGCTGAGAGTGGATAGAGTGAAAGCATAATAGAGATGTTTGTTTTCTGTAGTCTGTGGGTCATAGGTATCACTCCTTTATATTTTCACCACTTTCCATTCAGAGAAAAATAGAGTAGAGTAGCCTCACCTTCCAATTAGGTTTTCCCTTGAAAAAATTTCTCATATCACATTTTTGTGGCTCATGGTTTGTGAGCAATTGTTTTTATTTGTTGTCTATTTTCCACAATTTATATTTTGCATGCATATGCAAAAAACAATACGATCATAATCTAGAAATCTAAGAAAATGTTAACCTTCATAATATAAATTTTCGATTATGATAATTTATATCAAATTTATTATGATAAAATGTCAAATAAAATACCCATGACAATTTACAAATTATTGCTAAAAAATTTACATTACAAAACAACTAAGCTTTAGTATTATCTAAAGTATATTAAAAAGTTATTTCATTCTAGAGTATTTAGAAATATTTCATGTTTTTATAATTAAACTTTAATATATTTAGGAAAATTATAACTTTAAAATATAAATATCAATAAAATTTTGAATAAGTAATGTTCTCAGAAAAATAATTTAAAATTTAAAATTAAACTAAATAAATTTCCATCTAAATTTATCTATAAAAAAATCAATATATTTATCTTAATAAATATTATGATTATCCATTTACCATCTCCCATTTGGATAGAAACAAAACCTCTTGTAATAGTGGAAGATTACAAGCACAAAGATAGAAAGGTGAAATGAATTATTTTTTAAATTTAAATAGTGTGTAAAGTTTAGAATAGTAACTAATGATGACTTATAAACTCTAGTTACTATTAATAACTAAAAAAACTAAAAAAAATTGTAATTTAATATTTTTCTACTCTTTTAAATTTAAATAATTTATTCTATTATAAATTTAAATTTTAAATTTTAAATAAAAAATATATTTATTAATTATTTAAATTTAAATTTAAATATATTTTTATTATTAATATAACTTTCCATAAATCATAATAAAATATTTTTTTATAAAAAATTAAATTGATATCATATTATCCAATAAAGTGGATAAAAACTTTCATTGATGTTTCATCTTTCCCACTTCCCATGCTACTTACCCGTCCTCCACTTCCATCGTGAACCCTCCCTGGTTTACATCACTCATTTTAACTCATTCTTTCGTAATATATATGACATAATAGTAAATGAAAATACATAACATTATATCCCATCTATTATAAACCTCTATGTCATTTATAACTTTTAATTTATGTATTATAAACCTCTATGTCATGTATAGCTTTTAATTTTTGTCTCTTCTCATGGAAGAGCCATGGATAACAGAAAATAATAATTTTTTTTTGTTTAGAGTGGGATTTATGTGTAAAGCATATCTTTAGTGTTAGAAATATTTTCTCATTTTTATTTATTTTTATTCACTATTTAAATTGTTTTAGAAATATGTGTCAATCAATATAATTGATTTGGGAATTTAATTTTCATTTTTGATCGCTTGCAAGTATTTTAAAGGAGTGTAATAACAATGTACAAGTTTTAGAGACATCTTTTTCCTAAGATTAGAAAAATGTGAATGTAAATGAAAATGTTTCTAGTAATGATAAGGTTGGTCGTTTATAGTTATTATGTGGATTTGTTTATATAGATTTGCATACTAATGTGGTTGATATATGCCAATAATCGTATATCAACCACATTAATAATTATTAGGTGTATGATAGAGATTTAATATTAATATTAATATAATTATTAAATAATTATAATAATTATATAAGTAATAATAAGGTTTAAAATATATGGTTTTAATATTAAGAATTTAAATATTGGGTTTTAATATTGGGATTTTAATATTGGGATTTAATACTAGAGTTTTAGTATAGGGTTTTAATATAAGTAAGCATAAGCCCAATATTATAAACCAACATTAAAACCTAATATTAAACCCAATATTATAATACTCAATTTTATAAACCCTAATATTAAGCCTCAATATCAAACCTTATGTTGTAGACTCTAATATTAATCCAAATATTATAAACCCTAATATTAAACCATAATTTTCTAATGTTGCAATGTGACATTGAATAAATTGTAATGTAATGTAATATTGCGACAATGCTTGTCATAATGCAACATTGGTTAGATTTATGTACTATTCCAACATCAAAATATTGAACCAAATATTATAAACTCAATATTATAAACAATATTAAACCCAACATTATAAATCTAATGCTGAAATTGATATTATAAGCCCTAATATAAAACATAATATTATAAACCCCAATATTAAACTCAATATTATAAACCTTAGTATTAAACCTAATATTAAATTGTAATATTAATCACAATATTATAAACCCTTATATTAAGCCGAGTCTTATAAATCTAATATTAAACCCTAATATTAAGACATATTTTATAAGCCAACATCAAACCTTAATATTAAATTGAAATAATATAAAACCCAATTTTATAAACTCTAATTTTAAATCCAATATTATGAACCCAACATTAAACCCTAATATTAAACCCATTATTGTAAACCAAAAATTAAATCTTAATATTAAACCTAGTATTATAAACTCAAATATTAAACCCAATATTAAATCCTATATTATAAACTTTAATATTAAACTCAACATTATAAACCCTAATATTAAACCCTAATTTTGTAATGTTACAATGCGACGTTGAATAAATTTCTATGTAATGTAACACTGTGACAATGATTGTCACATTACAACAATGTTTGTCACAATGTGATGTTGGATAGATTTATGTAACATTCCAATATCACAATATTAAACACAATATTATAAACCTTAATATTAAACCCAATATTAAAACCCTATTATTAAAACCTAATATTATAATACATTGACTAAGGATGACTAAGTAAACAAGGTTGACTATTGTTAAATATGGTGAACATAGGGTTGACCAAGTTTGATCATGGTGAACTATTTAAACAATGACTATCAAGGTTTACTTTGTTTCACTATGTTGACTATGTTTAACTATTAATATTAATCAATAATAATAATAAATGTTTATGTTTGATGAAGTTGAGGAGTGTTGACTATCAAACATAGTAAAACATACTGAAACATAGTCGACAAGATTATTAAATAAGGTTGACTAATTTTGTAATGTTACAATCTGACGTTGGATAAATTCTAGTGTGATGTAACATTGTTACATTGCAACAATGTTTGTCACACTGTGACATTGGATAAATATTTGTACCATTTCATCATCAAAACATGTTTGATTATTAAAACCATAATATTAAAATCCTATAATAAAACCACTATAATTGAATATGGTAAATTTAGGTTGAATGATGATGATTATG
This sequence comes from Pinus tabuliformis, assembly GCA_031772625.1. Taxonomy (NCBI): domain Eukaryota; kingdom Viridiplantae; phylum Streptophyta; class Pinopsida; order Pinales; family Pinaceae; genus Pinus; species Pinus tabuliformis. Next base: position 537,787,605 of record CM062807.1, on the reverse strand, counting down.
AGTGAATAAGGTTCAATATTGTTAAATATGGTAAACATATTGTTGACCAAGTTTCATTATGGTTGATTGACAATGAGTGACCATGGTTGATCATGGTCGATCATTGCAGCCATGTTGGATGGCCCTGGTTGACCATGGTTGACGATGGTTGACGTTCATTGACCATGGTTGCTCATGGTTGGCCATGGTTGATCAGGTCTAACCATAGAGAGCTTGATTGACCATTATGGTTAAATATGATTGACTAATATTTGCATATATTTGTCTAATCTATCTATCTATCTATCTATCTTATCTAACTTATCTTATATTAATATATTAACATTTATTTAAACTATAATATAATTAACAAATACAATAATATCATATGCTATTAATATTTATTTTTCTCTCACTTATAACTAAATTATAATATAACTATATGCTATAATTATTATAATTATAAACTGAAATATATATTAATATTAACAAATAATTAATATGAATATGAATATTATAATATGAATATATATTTATTAGTAATAACGCTATCTCTATATATAGATTTAGTTAATCATCATTATTATTAATACTTATAATTATATATCCCAAGGAGTTTTGGATAGATGGTGATCGGGTGCTCTGTTAAGGCACTCCTTGATGTGATATTACCGGTTCAATTCCCCGCCCCGATCGGGTTGATATATTGGACATATTGAAAATGTAGTCCTCTCAAGCTTACAAAAAATATTACTCATAATTATATAATTATTAACATATATATTACAAATTGTAATATTAAACCCAATATTATAAGTCATAATCTTACAAAACCATATATATTAAATCCAATATTTATAAACCCTAATGTTATAAACACTATATATTAAACTCTAATGTTAAACTTACTATACTCTAATACCTAATATATATAAGCGCTATGTATAAACCAATATATATTCATTATTTAACACTCTATTATTAAATATTTGAAAATATTCAAAACTTATAATCTTAACATAAAGATTGATTAGATATAATATTATTAAATTACAATGTTCTTAAGATATTTTAGTTATCTTGATTAGAGATTCTAGAAATATTTGAAAATTTGGAATATAAGTAAGGTAATGACTTGTTCATCCAATTTTAAATATTTTAAAAATCTATAAACTAATTAAATATGATTTTATGATACATATAATTAATATTATTATATGATGACTTCTATAATTTTGGGTAAATGCATAGGCAATATAGTAACACTTTGTTTGTTGATAATATAAATATTAACATTAATATGTATTACATATTAATAATTATATGGGTAATTAATCCTCATCATTATATATATTAGAATTAGACCCTTTATATAAACTAATATATATTCATTAATATGAAACTATTAAAAACTTGCCATTTTAACATAAAGATTGCTCATATCTAACATTAATTAAATTACAATATTTAAAAAAAAAAATTAGTTATCTTAACTTTTGTAAATATTTTGAAATAAAATTAAGTTCATAACCTCACTTTTGTCCATCTAATTTTTAAATATTTTAAAAATCCACAATCTAAAATTTTATAGTATATATAATTTTTTTTTTTTTTTTTTTTTTTTTTATATCTTTGAGCAAACTCATAAACATTATAATAGCACTTTTTTTGTAGGTAGTATTTTACTCTTTGTTTTTATTTTTGTGGACCAGAGGAATTTGTTTGATTTGAGAGGTGTATTTTTCTTTATATTCCCATGTTATAAGAGTTGAAAATATATTTGGCTAAAAGTTGCTTTCATTCTTTTTAATGTTATCTCTTATTATTGTATCCCCATTAGCCCATAATTATACACAAAAAAAAATGGAGAAAAAACCTATTTCATTATTAAAACACTTAAAACAATATAGCTTAAGTAATTAATAGAGAAAAAAAACAATTTAAGTATAACTTGTTCTTCCTTAAGCACCTAAAGAAACACAAACATAAATCCAAACAAACACAAACACTTTGCAAGCAGCTTCTGAACTTCAAGTTGCTGAATTTCTGATGATTGTTGATTAAACATTATCTATGAAATTAGATAAACAATGGAATCATTAGTGAAACTGGATGAATGGCCTTACACATATCTCGAATGAACTCTATTGTGGGTATTGGGGTGTCAGGAGGTCAATTGGCATTAATTAATTTTTTTGCGAGACGATTGGCACTAGTTTTTTTGAGGATTTTTTGGAACTAATTTTTTGGGAGATAGTTGACACTAGTTTGTTTTTTTGTTTTTCCGAGATATTTTTAAAATTAAAAAAAAAAAAAATTCACATGACTCTGCGTAAAGATGACACACAAATCAAGAAATAGTACAAATTTTTTAAAACGTTCAATTGGCACTGACCCACTGCCACCTTTGAAGAGTTTGGGAGACAATTGGCACTAGTTTTTTGAGGATTTTTTGGAACTAATTTTTTCGGGAGTTGTCTATAATGCGACTTTTTGAAGATTCCGGTGACGGAATCCGGCGGAAGAAATTGAGGTCAAATCTTGATTTCTTGCAGTTAAAATGGTTTTTTAACTGCATATTTGGATTCAGCACCCTGAAAAACCCCTGGGACGCTTTCATTGTGCAGAAACTAGCTATCAAACTTGCGATTCCAATAAATTCCTGCCGGATTTCAACCGGAAAAATCCGCCCGAAAGACTTTCAAAAAGTCGCGTTATAGACTATTCATTTTTTCGGAGATATTTGACACTAGTTTGTTTTTTTTGTTTTTTCTATATATATATAGATATTTTTGAAATAATATAAAAAAAAATTAACATGACTCTACGTAAAGATGACACACAAATCAAAAAATAGTCCAAATTTTTTAAAACGTTCAATTGGCACTGACCCACTGCCACCTTTGAAGAGTTGAAGGTTGGGCACCGTGTCATGCAGAAAGAATGTGACTGCACTATTGTCCGTGTGGGCCTCCACAGTAAGAGCGAGCCTCGGGATAGTAATTTAATTGCATTTCCAGATTTTCAACCTGCCCCAACATATTCCATTCTCCATTCCTGTAGTGAAATTGATTGAGCCCACGATGATTATTTTGAATATAAGAAAATGAATAAGAAACGAGAATGAAATGTAAAGGCATAATTGAGTGGAATGTTACCGCGCGCCATGAAGATTTGAAATGATTCCTGTTACTGCATGGTATAAGGACTCTTCCCTTCATTATAGAAATGGAAAAATGTGATTTTTCATTTCCCGGAACTAATAATATTCATTTTGATCAATTGTGACTACGACAAATATTCTAGCATTATTGCGTACAAACAATTTTTCATTTATGAAGCATTGAAATTTATGAACCCCAATTCTGATATATACCAGCTTACTGTGATAAATATTATTATTATATACCAGCTTACTGAGATAAATATTATTATTATATTATTCCTTAATTTGACATAAATATTATTATTATACTTTTCCTTAATTTTTTTATTGAGAGAAATAAAAGCTATTTCAGGAGAGTTATTTCATAAATACATTAAATTTAGTGAAGAAATAAGTTTTTCTCATATTGAAAAATTAGAAAAAAGGATTGAGCTGAAAGGCTTTATATGATGTGTAACCTTGTCTGTCCATTATCAAAGTTGAAATTTTGATCATTTAGGTCAAAATAAAAAAATTTAAAAAATAAAAAGAATTAAATAACTATACAAAACATTTAAATAATGAAAAAATTTGCCTCTGAAGAACTTGGATCCCTCTTGGCTCATATTAGATCCTTATTTAAGATGGATCTATGTTGGTATTTATACACGAAGACAGTGATATAAAACATGTGAAAAACTATAAAATCATCATGATTACTAGTTTTTTTCCCAACTTGTATAACATAATTTTATTGAGGAAAGTAAATAAATGTATTAAAAAAAATTTCCTTGGATCTTTTAGTCTTTAATATAAGCATCCAACCATGTATTAATCACCTAGTAGTTATTAGAGTTGTTGTTGATAAGCATCCAACCATCTATTAATCACCTAGTAATTATTAGAGTGGTTTGTATTAAGAAAAAAGGTCCTTAGATCTTTTTTAGTCTTTAATATAAGTATCCAACCATCTATTAATCACCTAGTAGTTATTAGAGTTGTTGTTGATAAGCATCCAACCATCTATTAATCACCTAGTAATTATTAGAGTTGTTGTTGATAAAATATAAAGATAATATAATCTCAATTCTCTTTGTTTTGAAAATTTAACAAAATTTCCTAAAGTCATTGGTTTTGAGTTCTAATTGATTAGAGAGAAGTATCTTTTTACTTATATAAAAATGTTTGTGTATAAATGGTGGAAATCATAAATGATATAATATAAATGGTACGGTAAAAATCAATAGTAATGTTTGAGTGAAATAATAACGCCCTCTCCTATTAACATTATTTGGTTTATTTATAGATAAGTTAAAAGATTAGATTATTAAATAATGAGGAGGAATACAAATAACACGCTATGAGGAATCCTCTATAAAATGGTGTTAGACAAGTTTAAAAGGTTTTAAATCTTAATTGGCCAAAGTGCGATCCACCAATAAAACTGGTATTGTGGGCTATTTCCTCCCACTTTTCTATTCTAAATGAATCAATATGGATGAAAAATAATATAATGATCCAATTCAAATGATACCCCCTATTTTCGGAGGATTTTGGTCACCAACAAATTTTACTGAATCGGGTGATGGAATTTTTCTTGTACCTTCTCCCTAGAGTACCATTTAGAGTTTCTTAGAAGCAATCATTTCAAACCAATCTACTAAAGGTCATGCTACCCTTGTCTTATAGTTATGGACCTCTTTTACAAAAGAATATTCTCTGTTAATTTTTTTTTAGCATATGGTGTTAAATCCTGTACAAAAGGTAGTACCTACTCCTCTCCTCAATCCAACATGGAAGACTCATACAATTTCATATTTTCCACATTCACTACTGAGTAAATATGCATGTATGAGGGTAGACTAAGTCTATATGTATTATCTCCCACCTTTTTTTGTATCTCAAAGAGGCCATGTTGTAAAGATAAGATTTTCATCCTAGGAACATGTAACATCTCCGTATTCAACTATAACCATACTTTGTCTCCCACCGTAAATGACTTCTCTATTCTGTGTTGATGCCTATCCTTGTACTTATCCTTTTACTTTTGCAATGTCTCATGTACTTTTAGATGGATCTTCTTATATTCTAAAAAAAAAATTCTACTTCCAAAGAATCCCTTCTAATATCCTTGACCACTCCTCCTTGATTACCATGTGCAATATCCAAAATGAGTGTGGAAAATATCCAAAACAAGTTACTAACGGGGACTTACTGGTGAGGTGTGGATTTGTCCATTATAAGAATGTTTTATATATACCATATTTTCATCCCAAGTATACATATGTTTTTTATTGTAACCCCTCAAAAGATACATCAAAGTATTGTTGACTACTTTTGTTTTCCCATCTATCTAAGAATGGAATGCTATATACCTCTTCAGTGTTGTGTCCATCTTCTCCCATAATGTAATCCAAAATGTAGAGAGAAATCTTGTGCCCTTGTCTAAAATCTTGTTCCTTGGGATTCCAAAGTGCACCCAAACCTCTCTAAAGAACAAGTTTATTTCCTCCTTCCTGTTGACGGTATTTTTTATAGGGCATGAGAACACACATCTTACTAAACCTATCACTACCATCAATAGGAATTTATGTCCCTTCCCATTTTTGGGAAAACCTCGAACAAATTTCATGGACACTCTTTCCCAAGGATGAGTGGGTATAGCAAAGGGATGATATAGACATTGTTTCTTGTTACTAGGCTTATTGTTATAATAAAATATACATCTTCTTATGAACCTAGCTACATATTACTACATCTTGGGTTAGTACACATACCTCTGTAAGTTGGCCACTATTTTTTCAACACCACAATTCCCTATAATCTCGACAGCGTGAGTCTCTTTGATTAACTATAGTTTCTCACCTTTAGGAAAACATAAATTGTCCATCTTGTAGAGTAACCATTATGAAGATGGTAGTCAATTGTGTTGTCACCATCGTGCACATGAATTTGGATTTACAACTACTGAAACACCTTCTTGAAGTCCTTATCATCTATGTATGCATAATGGGTGAAAGGCTTCATGTGCATTATAGTTCCCAAAGCTATGGTATTTAATGTGAGTGGCCTTTAAAGCATGTTGGCCAATTTTTTTGTGATCCCTTTATTGTACTTCATCACTAAGTGAAATTTCTATAGAAACCCCATCAACATGTAGTTCTTGGTGTGTTATAACTTACTTTGGGCTTGCAAGTATTATAGTAGTTGATGATATATGTGGATTACTATCTCCTCTCCCATTAAATAATGTTCTCACCTTTTGATAACTTGTACCAAGGAATAAAGCTCTTTGTTGTAGGTAGGGTAGTTAAGAATCACCCCATGAAATAATTTAGTATGGTAACATATGGTCCTTCCTCCCTACATTGACATTGTTCCCATACCATACCAACTTACATTTGTCTCCACTTTCAATGGATTTGGCAATTTTGGTAATTCAATAACCAATGCTCGATTGATTTTCTTCTTTGACTCCTCAAAGTAATTGTGCTAATCCTTTAACCACTAGAAACTCTTTCCACTCATTTTTATTGCATGGAGTGGTGCTACTACTATTGAAAATGAAGCTATAAATTTCCTCAAGTATTTTTCTGCCTCCATGAAACTCTTGACATCAGAAACATTGGTAAGCATCAAGCACTTCATGATGGCCTCCATCTTGGTACGATCTATCTCCAAATATCCTCCACCAATCACATAACCTAAATACATTGAATGTTTTTGCGCAAACTCATATTTCTTAAGATTTTCCAACAACTAGTTCTTCTTTAATGTCTCTATCACCTGCATTAAATGTGATATGTACTCCTCCCAGGTAGCATTGTACACTAGCATATCATCCAAATACCCAAGAAATAAATGAATATAGAAAATAGCACATTATGCCATTCATTAACCTCATGAATGTAGTTGGTGAATTACATATATCAAATGACATGACTAACCACTCATACAATCCATGTCTAGTTTTAATGGTTGTATTCCAAGTATCTTCTTCTCTGAATCAAACCTAGTGATATCTTAATTTTAAGTCCAATTTGATGAAGTATCTTTCTTTTTGCAACAAGTTTAACATATCATCTATCCTTAGCAAGGGTTACATGTTCTTTAGAATTATTTTCTTAATTCCCTATAATTAATGCACATTCGACCAAATCCTATCCTTCTTAGGAACAATTATGATGCGTGACTCACATAGAAAGATACGTGGTTAAATAACACCTTTCTTTAACATTTTTTGCAACTATTTATTCGCCTTACTTTCTTCTATTATATACTACCTATAAAATCTAATGCTTGGCAACAAAGACTCTAGAAATAGTTGGATATCATGCTCCACTTTCCTCTTTGGTGGTATCCATTTAGGCTTCTAGAACATTCCCCTATATTATTGTAGTAACGTTTATAATCCAAATGTATTTAATCCTTATTACACCCCTCTGGTGATTTCTTTGCTTTGATTGACTCTTCTATAGACCTATTTTCTCTTAAAAATAATAAAAATACTTATTTCTAGAGGTGATTAGTTTCTTCGCTTAGCTGGCACTTATCAATGAAATTTTAGAATTTCCTTTGTGAGAATTGATCATGAAGTATTTTTCATCATTGATGAGTTGGTGTTGGTTGGATCACCACATGAATATTTCATCACATATGTAGATATAGGGATCCAAAGACATATTTTCATACATCAAGTGGAACTACATCCAATTCAACTTCATTAATAAAATAAACACTGCTAGAGAATATGATTTGGCACTATTGGTTACATTTATTTATACATCATTATCTACCCATCCCAATGGATATGGGATAGTCTGATCTCAAACCTCTAATCCCAATTTTTTGACCAACTCTGCTAGAAAGAGATTCGCCTATGATCTTGAGTCAAATAAAGCATCAATTTTTGTCTTCTTGACTTGTATCTTTATAAGGAAGAGTTTGGTCATCTCCTTCTATTCCTATTTTTGATGGCTAATTAGATTCATCCCCTTCTACACTAATGGATAGAAGATATTCTCATGCACATCTGAGCTAATTTCCACTTGATTTCTCAAATTTGTGGCTATGATATTTTTCTTCTTCACATCTTTCTTCTAGTTCTTAATGTTGAATTTTCAAGGAAATTTCTATCACTTCTCCTTGGTATGAAAATCGACGCTATATTAGTTGTAGTGGCTTTTGGAATCTTTTCATTGGTGTGCCATTTATACTATATTTTTTCCCTTCCTCATTTTCTATTTCTTCTTCCCTTGCTTGGAAACTTCCTAGTGTTTCTTGTGTTTTGGACTACTAAACTACCCTTTCTTCTAGCCTATCATTTATTGCTACTATGTCTGTACACATGCCTTATCCACTATTATTGGTTTGAACATTATCACATGATTACACATATGGATGTGTAGATCGCCCCGGGTACTTTAGGAGTATGTCTGGGTTCTTGGGAGAGAGAAGTAGCATTATTGACAACTTCTCGATTTATGTGGTATACTCCTATACACCCTTAATCTGTCTCTAACTGATGTAATATCATCAAATCCATTGGTCCTATACATACTTGATAGGTTATAATTGGGAATTTATGATAGTTTTTAAATCATCATGCTTAGTTAATGGAGGATTCCCCTCCAGCCTTAAGGTTTTTATGTTGATTTCCAATCAAATCAGAGCATGGATCTCTAATTACAAATGGGAAAATGGAATTTTTGATTGCTCCTCTATGTGATGGAAACTAAAATAAACCTTTCATCATGCAACAAGTGATTCAGTTTTGAAGCCTCAATATCAATTTTTATATTTCTTGATGTTGACATTCACTTCCATCTTATATAGGGACTATGACTGGTTCATGGAACTCAAACTAGTCTATTATTTTTCAAGTTATCTTGTAGAATCCCCAGTGTTCCTCAATCCCTTAATTTTCCCTCTGATTTGGAACCTTTGTACCGTCAAATTCCAAGCTTATTTTTCATAGCTTCCATGAGTAGGTTCATATTATGGCCAATATACACAACCTCCTCTTCTAGCGTTGTGAATATCTCCTTTGTTGGAACTCAAGGGTTATTAACATATTCGTCAGCCATGGATGAGGTTTTATATTTTTCTCGATAAAAGAATATGGATCCCCTAAAAGTTCCCATAATATACCCAATGAAACAAACTATGATAGCAATCCGATTTGTAAGCTATTGTGGATATTCCACTTGACAATTAGTCACAATAGATTCGATAAAGATTTATTGAAATATGAAAAGCTATACTATGCAGGTTAATTCTCCTTAGACTTTATGGATTTATTAAAGTATTGTTTCTACTTATGCATACAAAATATAATATGAAAAAAATAGGGAAAAAAATATAAAAATGACTCAAAAAATCACATTCATACATACCATATGACTTGGAAAACCCTTTTGGGAGAAAACCCAGCTAGAAGGTGAGGCTACTTTTCTCTCTCTTTTCATGAATGGAAATGTTGAAAATGGAAAGGAGAGATTCTTATGACATGTGGGATGCTACAAAATACAAACCCTCTCTATTCTACCCTCTCCCTATTCACTCTCAACTACTCTACTCTAGTAAGGAACAAAGTGCACTATAATAGAATCAAACCACTTTTCCTCTTAGTGGCTCAATTATAACATTGTGCAATAGCCAATTAGGGGTTAAGGTTGACCTATTCAACGCTAAAAAATGATTTCCAAATTAACTCTTTTATATTCTTCATCATCATGGTCATGTAGCTAGCCCTTTTTCGATGAGTAATGGGGCTAGTTAGGCATCCTCTATAATCATGGTGGACAAAATAGAGATATCAACATCCAAGTGACATAACTTTTGCATACCAACTTTGTCTGAGGTATTTCTTGCATTGTTGGAAAGGTACCTAAGTGCAGAAGAACAGGGGTTTTTGGACCCTAAAAAGGTTCACTGACTACCTTAAACTACCTCTATATTGTTTTAAACCCCAATTCTAAATTATGACTTGCTAGTGAAAATGGTCATATGAGTTGATTCCTCCATTTTTTTCCACTCCAAAATCGTAAATATAGATGAAAAATAATATAATTATTTTATCTGGATCATTAATTCATCAACATTGTATTCATTTATTACCATTGGCACCAAGTGTATTTTGCAAGGATGGAGAGTAGAGAAATTAAGGGAGTATGTAAATGAAATGGCATGTAAATATGCAGTACACCAAATTAGGATTAGTAGTGCAAATTAAAATTTCTTGTCAAGCATATGTAGGAAACATTATTTCCTTAATTTATATTAAGTAGTACTAATCTAGAGAAATAGGTTTAGAAATGGAGTTGATTCAATTCAAAAGAATAAAAAGAAAATTATAATGGTAGGTGGTGACTCAATAAAAGGTCAAGTTTACCTTGAATCACATGGGCTAATTCCAACCTTGACATGCCTCTTTATTCATAATTAATTGTTTAATATGGTAATGTACCATTTAAAATACATATGGTATGTATACACATACATGTGCATGCACACACACATATAATTCGATAATGATATCTAAACAAGGTAAAAATGGATAAATAATCATTAATTTGACCCATAATTGAAACTAATCCATTACAATTTAGAGGTATTTATTGAATATAAACCTGGATCATTTGAGGCTTAACCATGTTTAATGTTTGTACTCACATATTATTAGAGGAAAACCACCTTTAGCATCCAAGGAAGGGGAGAGAGTAGGTAGCAAAACAAAATTGTGATTATCAAAATGTTGTCTTTTTTGTTTTTGTTTTTTGAAGAGGTAACATTCATGTATTTTCACCTTACTGTAAAAAAAATATAAAAAGAGAATGAAATCATATTTTTTATTGGAAAAAATTGTAATTTGAAAGATAAAATTATAGCTCTCAAAATGCATTATATCTTCTATCACTTCATAAAGGACCCTATCCCTAAATAAGAACATTTCTTTATCCCTAATTAAGAACATTTTCTTTGATTCATCCTTTTTTCTATTTCATTTTTCTTTTACTTCTATCAATCCTTATAAAGGAGGATCTCAAAAGTAACTCAAGATAAGAATTACGAATCAAATATTATCCTTGTGAAAATCAAAAGTTTCATATTTATGAGTTATTTTCATTCATCCTAACAAGCTTCATTGTCAACTATCTTCCTCTATTAAGGAATCACATTTTTCATTTCTTGTTCATGAAGCTCCATGAGCATCTATAAATTTGGATTTTGAACTTCTAGTCTACCAGTTTTAGCCTTTATTATTGCATAAGACAACACTTCAACTATAATTTCATTTTTGATGTTTGAATTTAGGACTCTAATGGCCGCCAAAATTTTGGACTTAGGAAGCAACATATCTCCACAACTTATATAAGTGATCACGTCAAGAACATTAAGTTGGTAATCTATACTCCAATAGTTCCCTTTAAGCTCTCAAGGTGCCTAATAAAAATCATAACTTTTGGTTTTGTGCATACAATACTAATAAGTTTTACACACATGTTTGTTTTTCATGTTATGAGGTTATTGGTGAAGACATAAAATTTGTAAATAAGATTGAGGATGGATTTAGAATTACAATTATCATCTAACATACATTTTCAAATGGGCAATCACTTGAATATTTTATTGGGAAAATGTTTCCAATTGAGAGAATAGATTTCTTAGAGATAAATTTTTATAAGAGAGAATATCACATTCAATAGAATTAGATGTTTTCTAGAGATTGAGATTTGTGAAATATCAAAATTTTCATAGGGAACAAACTAGTGATGGACTAAGAGGGGTTTTATACGATAAGTGTACTTGTTGAAAAGTGATGCTTAAATGATTACACATTTTTTATTAGAAAGTTTAGGTAATATTATATTATGTGCATTGAAGTAAATATAGTGTCTTAGTATATATGGGTTAAGGGGCATATTTAATATATTCTTAGAAATATTGGGTACTTTATAATTAATTATTTGGCGATTTTGAATGAGGTGGTAAGGAGTTTATATTTGGGGAAGGTTGAATATGTGATTTTGGATTAGATTTGTCTACAATTTTCAAGATCCACTATAATGTGCGTGTTCTACTTAGGCACCATTATTCTTTTTTTATGCTTCATAGCTAGAATCCTATCTACAACAGATAAGTACTCACATCTATGGTAGTTATAAGGTTTGACATATCCCTTAAATATTCCACATCTGTTCGATGTCTATATTTTCTTGTTTATTTGGAACACAATTAAATTGAGGATTTGACCAAAATTTTCATTAGAAATTATGGATTTAAACAAGACATGAAAACACTACCTCATCTTGAAGGAATATACCATAGTTATCCATTGGGAAGAAAAAAATGATTATAGGAATTTGCATATGTAAAGCTCTAGAAACGGATTTTCCACAATCATTAAGGTGTGTGATCTAGACACAGATACAATGATAACTCAAGCACAATCACCTCTATTACTCATATCTTTGCTTGGTTACACCTATGGGAAAGAGAAGTGGAGGAATGATTTGGATAACTTGGAATTCTTTTGACCTCATTGGATGATTCAAAGTAACTAATGTTTTTAGAATATCCTCTAATAATCTCCAATCAGTTCATTAGTTAGATTAATATAAGGGAAAATGGATAGTCCATTAGTTTTTAGATTTCTCATATAGGGCTTATAAGAATTCTCTCACATTATCATACTATGGCTAGAAATATAAAGGGGTATTAAAAATATCATAAAAAATGGATACCTAAACATTTAATGAAATTAGGGAGTTTATAAATTGGAGAGGTGTATTTGGAGGGGATTAACAAAATGCTTTTGGGAGATGTCTTCAATATTAGGTAAATTTATGGGTATTCTTTAATATTCATGAACACACATGTTACATAATAGGTTCATTGAGTGAGTCCTTATATATTGAATATGGTTTAAGTCATATAATATAAGGGAATAATTTAGAAGATCGAGTGAAAAATTGACCAAGAGTTGATCAATTAGAAAGAAAGGAACAATGCAGATGAAATAACATTCTTTTGAAGAACTTTATATATTGTAACTTGTATTTTTTGAAATATGTTTTATTCAATCTCTTTAGATAATTCATCATGATATTAGGAGCATATACATGTTGTCAACATGACCCAAGGCTTGAATCTAGACTCATATACACACATTTTGGGGGCTTTGAGCTTGGGTATCCACTTCAGTACAAGCCATATTACCTTATTTCTTACCACTAGACCACACCCTCATGGGTTGATATAATATGATAAATTATATTTACATCCATGAGAGAACTTGTAGGAAGTATGGGAGAAAATATAAAGAATTACAATGATGTTTACATTCTTAGTTTTGCTGTAACTTATGTCAAGGACACCTCAATCTACAATATGTTCATTTTTTGTAGTGCTAGAAAGCATGATTAATATATATACCTAATTCTTTTGTTAGAAAATTCATTTAGGTATGTAGGAAATTAAAATATTCATATTGAACTAAATGCTTACATATTATGTGTTTAAACATAGGACAATGTTGCATCAATGCATGTGCCTCATCCTCAGTTTCTCCTTGCTTGAAAAGTAAACATAAACTTTTTTTTTGGTTCATTTTCTCCCATCTCCTTTTTTCCGCGACTAGGTAAATCTCTAATCTATAAATTATATGTCTATTAAGCATGTGGATTTTGTCTTTGAGGTATCATTTTTATGTGGGTGATAATTGGTTTGATCTCACATTAATATAATCTAATTTTATCATAAAGATATTACCACATCTTCTCTATTACCATCTTTTGTACTAAGACGCAAATGGCTAATTACTTATTTGACAAACTTATTTGTTCAAAACCCCATTTTTCAATTCAAATTCAATTTATGATAGTACCATACCTTACCTTGAGTTGTGACATTTCTTAATGTGGTAATTTATCATGCACACATGCGTTAATTTGATTACATATGTCTTAGATTGACATATTGTAAAGGGTTTTTAATTTAACTCCTAGTTGTTCAAATGACAACTATTTATGAACTCATTCAAGTTTATTCAAGGTGAAAATACCCTATATTAGATAATCATATAAAAACATCGTCTATACCAATGCCATGAAGCGGAACTTCCTTATTTTCCAATTCCACATCTCAACCTTTATATATTTTTTCCCCATCAAATCAAGGGATTTCCATATTCGTATTACATTTTTGTTTACATATAAGTTCTAATTACAATTGCTATCAAATTCATAGTTAATGCATTTGTAAGAAGGAACCATCTCCAAATTTTCACCATTGAATGAAATGGTTATATCCTTATGCCAAATGCCAATTACCATTATATTTTCCATATTTACATTAACTTTCCTTTTAACGTGGTAAAAAATTTCTTGCTGAGATAAATATATCTTTGAAGGATATGTTTTTGTTATTTTAAAGCACATCATGTGTGTAAATTAGTAGTAATAAAGCATATCTTACTCTTTATTCCTCCTATAGATACTTCCTATTCCAATATTCCAACTATAAGTAAGCCAAATAATTTTGGTGAGAGAGGGCATGATCTTTTCACCCAAATATTACTATTTGTTTTAACTATCCAACCTTTTTTTAATAATTTATGGCTATTACCAATTATACAAGAATCTTTTTATGTAAGTAGAAAGGTACTTCTCTCTAATCAATTCAAACTCTTAATATCTACATTCCTCATCAAAATTTTAATCAAGGGATATCACAAAAGGTTGTCGGAAAAATGACCACAAAAATATATAGCTCATATTACATTTCTATTGCATATTCGTAGCAACAACCCTAATGGTTACTAGGTGGCTGATGATCGAATGCCTATGTCAAACTAGCTTGAGAAGGATTCTAGACATTGTTTTATTCATCACATCACTTATTTTTCTCTATATAATGATGTGAATGGAAAATAGGTTAGGGAGCATGATGGTTCTATAGCTTCTCACATGATTTATATCTCCACCTTTATAAATAAATCTAACTTTATGGTCTAAGGGAAACCCATGCCATATCATTGGATACACATATATTTGAGAAATGAATATAGAGTTGGAACCATCCATTTGACCATTTCAACAATCAAACACTTTAAATCAAGTGTCTTTCGATTAACAAGATTCTTAATTCCTACATCTCTCTTATGAAATAACTTTTGTTTCTTTCCCCAAGAAAACTGCATGGAAATATGATGTAGGAGCATCAAACACCAAGTCAATCAATTTTGTATAAACCGAGAGAGTCATGAAATTGTTCTAGAGGGAATGGATTTTCCTTCATTTTGATTTTGTACAATTTAGAAATAGTGGATCTCTCATGTAAATACATTTTTCCTAAGTGTAGAAAGAATTTGGATTGTTAGGTGAGTTGGTGTTTTTGGTCAAATGGGACATTGTAAAAATAAGAAGTATTAAAGCTGAATTGTTAAACAGTTTTGGGACTAGGGACACGTGTCGAAAGCATATTCATTCTATTAGAATATATTATGATTATAGTTAGAATCTATGTATACATGTATGCAGTTTGGGCTTGATGTAGTTGAAGGAGGACTAGAGCTCAAGAGAGCTCGAGGAGAGCACAAGATTTTGGGAAGGAAGGCCATGTTGAACCTCTATAAATATATTGTTCTATGTTATACAAAAATTTGATTTTTCCTATTGAGATTTCGTATATATTATCCCATGCGTCTGTATTAATAACATGTTTCCTTATTCTAGAATGATGCACATATTGATGTCTTAATTTAGAAATAAGGAGGAAGGTTTGTTAGTTGATTTCAGACGTTATCTCAAGGACAACATATTATGAGAATAGGTGAAACCTAAAGAGGGGTATTTTTTCGTTTGTACCTAGTGGGGTATTGATAACTAGAAACCCAACCCCAAGTAGGCCATTGTGATTTATGTTCACAAAACTTGCATATGGCATCAAGTAAAAGGTTGAAAGCTTGGGAGATGACTGAAAATTCCAGGTTAAGGGAATTTGCAATGGCAAAAAGCTGGTTTTTTGTGGTTGCATGCTAAATTAATTGATTGTGGGCTTACTTGAGTGAGTTGGAAGGAGGTACACATTCAAAAGGGAAGATTGGAGTATTAAAGCGAGGACAAACCCCACAATCTATAAGATAAGGGTCAAGTGTTGAGGTGTAGTGATTTGTTACATGGACAAGAATGTGAATGTAAAGTCTTATGAAAAGTTCCAAAGAAAAAAAACTTGAGCATGGATGCCCCCCCTTAGTTGGCATCATAGGGGGAGCCCCCTTGTAATTAATAAGGCTTGATGATTCCCTCTATAGAATCTTTATCATTCAATCCATCAAATAGAAATCCACAACAAAACCAAGAGTGCATGCTCCCACGATTCATATGATGTCATGGGGGGGAGGCCTTCTAGACTCCACTGTTGCTTTTGATCTCTATCATTTGATCTCAACCATTGAAATGAGGCTCCACTCTCGCAACACAATTGGTCAGCAATATGTCCATGGACTTCAAATTGGGCCTTAGTTTCGAAAACATGGTTAACCATAGGATTACACACCTTATGAAGTATTGGGGAGAGGGGCTAGTGGCATAGTGGAAGTGTGTACCGAATTATGGCATGAGTGTAGTCCCATAAACAGGGCTACAAAATAAGTTACAAACTTGGGGAGCATGAGGAAAATCCATCTTTATGCCGAGAATAACCAATACGATCTCACACAAGTTAAAGCAATGAAAAGGCTTGACATAGTCAAGTGGTATCAGGGATTTTCTAGAAAAATTAAGTGGGTTATGTTAAGTGTTGGATAATAGAGAGCGTCCAAAATGGGTATTTCAAGTGGTATCCAGAGTGACAATTATGATCTTGGGGTTAAGAATCAAGGAAAATGTTTGTGTTATAGGAATTTTGTAGCTAGTGAGTTCTCAGAACAGTTGGAGATACATCTGAGAATTTAGTGGAAGAAGAGACTGAGAAATATTTCAGGCAAGCTACCAAAACTAGAATATAGATAAGAATATGCAAGACCAGAAATTTTGAATATGAGGTAATGGAATACTCTATTTATTCTAAGTAAATAACTTAAACCTAGTTACTTTTACAAGAGCATGATTGAAGAAAGAACCATGAATTGGACAGAGATAATTGAGGAGATTCTTAGCCAAGCAATAAGCATACTGGAGCATAGAATGAAGAAGAATCATGGATCTCAGTGTTAAGGTTACTTGGTAGGTAAACCTAGTCTTATGGTTTTATTTTAACCTACGGAAGAGGTTGAAAATTGCAGGGAACAACAAGAGGAAAAGAATTGTGGTAAAGAGCCTTGCATAATAAGAGTTTCAACTAAGGTTGGAAAGAAGAAGAGGATAGAGGAAGTTCTCAAAGAGAAGTCAAGAGAACAAGAGAAGTTATCGAGAGACATGAGAAGTAGATGCATAATCCCAAAAGAGAAAAGAGTGTTCAAGAGGTTTTAGAGGATAGAACCATAAAAATAGAAAGAAGCTAAGATATAGATAAGTCTTGGTGAGGTATTTTGGAACAAACTAATGGAGAATAATTTTTTCCAATGCTTGATAGTAGATCACAATGGGAAAGAGGAAGCTTATAATGGGAAGGGGAATAGGACTAGTGTCGGTCATGACAAAGGTTCAGTCACAAGCCATAACAGAGGAAATGAATATGTCAAATAAAATGACATAAAGAGGAAGATGAGTGATAAGGGATTTGATTGTGAAATGGCTAAGTTAAAGGAAATACTAAGTATGGTAACTATGCTACTATAAGAAGTGGATAACGAAGACAAGAGAATTGGATGGGATATTGTAACAACCATAGGTTAAGAATTCATGTAATAAAGTCAATAAAGGAAAAATAAGACCAAGTTCATGGGACATGTATTCCAAGTTGAACGTGGAGAAAAAAATCCTAGTGGGTGTTCATTTTGGTTTATTATGGCTAAGGAAATTGGCAAAGCCAAAGAGGCATTAATTGTCATTTTATTTATGAAAATAAAGGAAAATAGGAGAAAAAGGAGATTAAAGGTCACAAGTTTTCATTAGAGGAAAATTGAAGGAAAAATTAAGGAAAATGGAGAAAATAGAGGCCTCAATGATAAAAATGCATTTGCGGATCTGTTCACAAC
Source organism: Pinus tabuliformis (assembly GCA_031772625.1). Lineage (NCBI taxonomy): Eukaryota > Viridiplantae > Streptophyta > Pinopsida > Pinales > Pinaceae > Pinus > Pinus tabuliformis. The sequence goes on along the minus strand of CM062807.1, from coordinate 537,769,339 downwards.
CTTTCTGAGTTTTAGCTTGGAGTTCTCTTCTATTCTCTCTATTCTATCACACTATTGCACACTTAGAGAATTCTTGGAGCACTCTAGCATCAGAGAAAGGAAAGAAAGGGGAAAGCAAGGAAAATTTTGATGAAGCAGTTTTAGCGGGAATACTTGCAAGTAACATGTTTCATGTGTGATTTCCTAGATGGTTTGTGAATGCATGTATTTGGTTATATTGTTGTCATTGAAATGGGTTTTTCCAGGTGTGATGGTGGTTTCAGCCTTGCCTTCCCATTTCCGGATAGTCATGGTGTGATGGGGTTCTTTTATATGGTTGATATTTGGATTTATGGATGGGTTTGAAACTGGGTGAGGTGGTCTCAGGAAAATTCCCATAGAGCCTATGAATTTGTTCAGCGGTTTTTGTAGGATTGTGGTAAATCCTGAGGGTGGAGATAGGAAAGTTCCTAAAGGTATTGGTGAACAAATTATGAGGCATCTAATCTTGTTTTGGGCCTAGTAATCCCCTAACCAATTTTGGAGGGATTGCAGTAAAGCCTGAGGGTGGAGGTGATTTAATCTCTGGAAAGCCTTGGTTGTTTATGAATTTGTTTTCTTATGTGATCTCTTGATTGGATTTGGCGGTACCATAGGAGCATGAGGGTGGAGGTGGTTTAATCTCTGGAAAGCTCTGGCTATTTTTGTCTTGAGTCCCACATTCATGCTTCGAATATGGCACAAGGGTGATTGGCTGAAAGAAATATTTGGTTTGGCTCCATCTATGGTTAAGTGGTACGCGAAAGTCCCTCACTTGGTTGGCTTTTTCACATGATAATAAGATCTCTTTTCCTATTGTATTTTATGATTAATTATACTTGATATTATGTGGCTTTGATGGTTATTCTATCATGGTGTATATGTTATTCATTTGTTGGTTATATGTTGGTCATATGATGTGTATTTTCTATGGCTCTTGACATGCTTTGATTAATTGATGAATGGTTATTGAATGTATGAGCTAAAAAATTCTACAGAAACTATTATGAGAGGGAATCACACATTATTGATGATTCCCAGATAAGTATCATACCCTTATGTTCAAATATGCATTCATGACCTCTAGGTTTCATGTTCTCAATATGTTTAACGAAATGACTGTCATGGTTAGGCCTGGATAGGTCAAGTATTTGATCAAGTTTTGTATGAGTGCCTTTGTCTTGATGTCATTTATCATTCTAGAAAGTCTCAGTGAGTTCTGGGCACTAGTCTAGAGGCTAACCTAGAAATTAGGCTCAGAATTCGAGACCACACCCTTTGAATTAGAAAAGTTAGGTTGCAATGCATGGATGCAAGCTTATGCATATGGTTGGAGGCTTCCAATTGCATGGATTCCTTATTGTGGGAGTGGTTGAGAGCCCACGGCTAAGAATTGGAGGTTTAGCTCAGGGTTTCGCCACCTGGGGTGGTTGTTCAGCCCTTGAGTGACTTGTAGCTCCTGTAGGAGGTGTTCAGTTGTCAGTTTGTCATAATTAGTCAGCCCCACTTCCTTAATTTGTTATAGGAGGCCAGTTCAAGTCATATTATCTCTTCCTCTCATGTTTACCCTGACAGACCGATGAAAATGGGTAAATGTGGCAGGGGGTGGTTACAGATTAGTATCAAAGCATGGTTGAACACTTTGACTGGATGGGTGGAATGTGTTTTTCATACATGCATGTCAGTGTGTGTGGTTTTATGCATCCCTTGTCATGGTTATGATTTTCATGTATGAGGTCATGGTATGCAGTGGGTATTATCATGCATGATGCTGATATATTGGTATGATTGTATATACATGTATCGTGCTAGTCTAGTTGATCTTACCGACGAGATATCCTCCCCTAAACTTCACTGAGGTATGTTTTTTATGTTTGTATTTGGCTATTTGACATGGTATGTTTTTAGGAAGAATAAGAAGATTAGAGATGACTAGAAAAATCATGGATTAGAATTCACGAGAATCTCCTTATAGATTAGATGCGTAGCCCAAATATGAATACTCTCCTGACATAGCTGGCACCTTGAAAAGTTTAAAGGAAAATATCAAAAGTTCCATTGCAGATAATGACAAAATCATTCATTCATAGGAAAGGATTTCCAAGGCATAGGAAAAACAAGTAGAAGTAAATGTAGTTATTGTTCATAGCTGGTCATACTTGCAAAGACAAGGACAACCACAAATCAGTTATGGACAACCACAGATCAGTTATGGACTAGAGGAAAGGACTAACGGGGCATATGGTAATAGGTCTCATAGTGGGAATAGGTCGGACAAGGATGATATAATTAGAGGTGGCAGGTTCTTGGATACACTTGATAGGAGAGGCATTGGTCATGGGTTCTACTCTAGTTCTGGCTTAAACATGTATAATGGTCATCATCGTTATCATCATTACAAGAGGAGTGAGAGGGGACTCTTACTGGATTAGTTCAAGAAATCCAATCCACCTACATTTGATGGAGAGTTGAAGAAGCCAGAGGATGTATAGGCATTGTTGCTTGGAATGAAGAATTTATTTGAGATACATGATTACACAGAGAACATGAAAGCCAAAATAGTTATTTTCAATGTTAAAGGGAAACTAGACATCTAGTGGGAAGATCTGGAACATGTTAGAGATATCAAGACAAAGGAGATGAGTTTGCATGAGTTCAAAAGGATTTTCCGAAAGAAGTACTTGTCAGAGAGATATTGTGATGGTAAGGCCAAGGAGTTCTATGAGTTGAAGACGGGATCTATGAAAGATGAGGAGTAAATGACTAAGTTCTTAGAGTTGTTGAGGTATGTTCCTTATCTCAAGGATGAGAATAAAAAGGTTCATAGATTTATTTATGGACTACCATTATAATTTAAGGATCAGATTGAGTATGATGAGCCTCGGTCATCGGAAGAAGTACTTGGAAAGTTGAAGCACTATCATGAGCAATTGAAGCATAAGATTGAGTCTAGGCAAGGCTAGAAAGGGAATGGCAAGAATAAAGGTAAATGGCCATAGAATAAAACAAGACCCTAGGATGTAGTTGAGAAAGAGAATGTTTCTCCTTACAAGAAGTTCAATGTAGTAGAGAAGAAACATGGGTCTCATCCTAGAGAGCAAAAGAATAGAGGTGATGGTAGGATACAATTGTAGTGTTGGATATGTGGGAAGGATCATCTCAAGAAGGATTTTCCTTCTTATCAAGGTGGTAGGACTCATATCTACAGTGTGAAGGAGGCACAAACAATTGGGAATGTTGGATAAAACATTCCTTGTATCTATGCAACATTTGATAAAAAGTAGAGGGATCACCATACATCTATTATTGAGATGGAAGGTAAGCTCTGTGATCGAGTTGTTTCCATTTTGATTGACCCTAGATCTAATTATAGTTATGTTAATTCTGACCTCATGGATAAGTGTGATTTGAGAAAATATTTTCATGGAGAGTCTTGGTTGGTGCAGTTGGCTACATGTACTAAGAAAAGAGTTCATCATTGGGTAAGATCTTGTGCATTTGAGTTGAATGGTATGCCTACATCAACACATCTAAATGTACTTCCATTGGGATCATACAGTATGCTTCTAGGTACGGACTGGTTGTACCTTCACAGGACTAAGGTGGATTGTTATGAAAATACGATTGAGCGCTTGGATGATGATGAAGAATAAAGAATCTTGCAGGGTAAGAAGAAGCCTACATTGATGAGAATGGTTACAACTATGTAGGAAAAGCGTAGTTGCAGGAAAGGGTGCATATTATTTGTAGTGCATGTTTCCAGTGGTAAAGGTAAGGATGTTGAGGATGCAAAAGTATTGAATATGTATCCAATTTTACAACAATTTCAAGATGTATTCCCAACAAATATTTCATAGTTTTCGCCTCAATGGAAGTGGACTTTTCTATTGACTTGGTACCAGGGGAAGCACTAGCATCAAAGGCACCTTACAGGATGAGCACTTCAGAGTTAGTGGATATAAAGTTGTAGTTGAAGGAAATGCTTGACAAGGGATACATTAGGCCAAGTGTATTGCCTTGGGTTGCACCAATGTTGTTTGTGAAGAAGAAGGATGGTACTCTCAGGTTGTGTATTGATTACAAGAAGCTGAAAAAGGTGACGATCAAGAATAGGTATCTGTTTCCAATGATCTATGACTTGTTTGATCAGTTGATGGGAGCAACAACGTTCTTGAAGATTGATATAAGATCATGATATCATTAGGTATGCATCAAATAAGAGGACATTTACAAGACTTATTTCCAGACCAAGTATGGGAATTATGATTTTGTTGTGGTTCCTTTTGCTTTAACTAATGCTCCAACTGCTTTCATGTGTTTGATGAATAGTGTGTTGTGTCCTTATCTAGACAAGTTTGTTATTGTATTCATTGATGATATATTGATATATTCTAAGAATGAGGAAGAGCATGTCGAACACTTAGCAGCAGTATTGAGATTGCTAAGAGAAAATTAGTTATATGTCAATCTTAGCAAGTGTAGTTTCTTTCACATAGAGGTACATTAATTGGGACATGTTGTTTCTAAGGAAGGAATAACAGTGGATCTGGAAATGATTAGAGATATCATGGAATGGGCCTCCTAGGAATGTGGATGAGGTTAGATCATTCATGGGGTTAGCAGGTTACTACAGGAGGTTTATTAGGAACTTCTCATAGAATGCCCTATTACATCATTGCAAAGAAAGGGAAATAAATTTGAATGGAGAGAGGAATGTGAAACAAGTTTTGAGCAGCTGAAGAAGTTGCTTACTAATTCTCTAGTTCTCAAGATTGCAGATCTAGATAAAGTGTTTTTGGTGTGTACAGATGCTTGCAAGAGACTACTTGGTGGAGTCTTGATGTAGGAGGGATAGGTGGTATGCTAGGAGTCAAGGAAACGAGCACAAGCAAAACTATGTGACACATGATCTTGAGTTGGCAGTGATCATTCATGCATTGAAGATGTGGAGGACCTATATTCTTGGCAAGAGGTTTGCATTGATGAGTGATCACAGTGGCCTGAGATATTTACTTGACCAACTTAATCTAAATGTTAGGAAATCTAGGTGGTTAGCTATGCTTAGTGAGTTTGACTTCGAGATCAGGTACATTAAGGGTAAGGAGAACAAGGTTGCAGCTGCTCTTAGCAAGAGAGTACAGGTAAATCACATAGCAGTTATGAGTTCATATGGGACATATTTACAGGACCAGATCTTATAGGTAGGACAATAGGATGACAGGTACATGGAGCTTAAGCATAGGTTACAACATCAGGGTATAGGTGAGTAGGATGTGGATTATCATCTCATGAAAGATGGTTTGGTTAGATTTAGGGACATGATCTATGTGCTGGATAATAGTGAGCTCAAGTAGCTTAGATTCAAGGAATTTCATGCTAAGCCATATTCAGGTCATCTGAGATATTAGAAGACTCTGATAGTTATGAAGACGTTTTATTATTGGCCAAATTGAAGAAGGAGGTGGTTGATTTTTTGGCTAGATGTTTGGATTGTCAACAGGTAAAAGAAAAGTGTAAGCATCTAGGTGGCACAGGGGATTCACTAACAAAGAAATACCATATCATGTGCGTTCATATTGAGGTATAAAAAATAAAATAAAATAAAAACATAAAACAATATATTGACTATATAATAGGGGGTGAATTGGTTTTTTTATGTTATGTATGAATATAGATATTTTAGGGTTTTATTTATTAAATATTTTGGCTATGCGGGTAGGGTAAGGCAAAAAAAACAAGCAAACTATTGTGAGCTAGTCGTGAGGGCGCAATCGAAGAAAATAATAGTGCTAGGATGGGATAACAATGCTTTGGAGGGCTATGGTGGAGTTTGCGAGCCAAAGTTTAGGTGAGTTCCTTGGCATTTTCTATAAATTGATGTAGCATGTATATTATCTATTTCTTCTTGAGATATTGGAATAAGGAGGTTTTGAGTATTCAGGGTTTTCTATTTATTGCTTTTTTGCATAATGTATAATTTTGGATTGTTGTTTTCTAAACAATCTCATTCATTACTCGCAATGTTATTCTCTATTTTTCATATCTTGAGAACGAGTATAAGGTTCACTTGTAATGCGTTGGTGCTAGAATTGTGCACAAAGTTAAACATCAAAAGGAAATGAAAAAATGTTGAGCTACAAAGATTCCATTATAACATGCTCTTAAAATTCCACGCATCGATAAGGATCTGCAATCATGAGGGTGTCTTACACAACATTTTGTCACTGTCCTTGTACTCCCTGTCCACGATTCTAGAGGACCTCTATAGTGAACCCTACATGCTTTCCCATCATGAAGAAACTCCCAGTATGTCCCTCTTCATGAGAAGAATAATTCCCCTTTGCATAATTTCCCAAGAATCTTCCTTTTACCCCAGTTTAGAAGACCAGCGCTACTGACAAGTTTCCTCTTCGAGCTGATTTACAGAGATTAAGACTAGAACTAGCGTTGTACAGAGCGACTGAGCCCTTTTATAGCTGCATCAATCCTCTTTTGGAAAATTTTTTAAATATGAAGTTGAAGCTTCCAGGTCTAGAAGCTTCGTAACGAAAGTCTAGTAGATGGTTGGGCTGGAAGGAGTTGAAGAAGTCAGTTTGGGATCCTTTCCCCTATTAGGATGGAGCAAAATCAAGATATAAGACCTTCTCCCGTGATGAGAGGAACCATCTCCCATCTATCCAAGCTATATAAATCTCTCTTTTCCCAAGTTAAACTAGTTTTGGAGTGAATTTGAATGATCAGCAAGACATCTATAGCTTGTATCTTTCTAGTGTATGTTTTAGGGAGAATAGTGTGTTTTGGTTTGGTTTGAGACTAAAGCGAAGAGGCCTTAAAACTTCCATTGTTGGGGCTATCCATGAGATGCTAGCAGAAGTGTGGGAACCCAAATACGTCAGAGGAGACCAACAACGTCAAGGCGTTGGTTGTAATCTCTTTCTAATTTATATGAATACAACTATTGATTGATTTCCTACAGGAAGTGTTATCTTATATCTTATGGATTAATGTTCCTTGACCTGTTAAGTAGGTTGAATACAATATTGTATGCTATCACGCTTGTTGTTGTTGTTTGTTTTCTTGTTTCATGTATTCGAAGGAAGGAAACGAATGATAGCTGGAGTAAGGAAGCAGGATCATCACCAAGCAGAATAACGTTCTAAGAGGTAGGCCCTCTTATTTGATTCTAGCTTAAGGAGATTTTCCATAGATTGTTTGTTTGTGGCTAGACCGGCTCTCTTGAGCTAGAGGAATTGTTTGTGTCCTCACTAAGAATTTACCTGCACCACAAAATGGTGACTCTTCTGGGGATCCAATCCTTCTATTTAATTTCTTGTCATTTTATGGCTTTTTGTGAAATTTTCTAGTATCACCATTTCTCTTTAGTGTTCTCTACTTTTCCTAGTTTACTACTCTAAACCTGAAATTTGTAGTGGCAAGTCTAGTTTTAGCCTTTGAAAACTTTTCTTTTTTTCCTTGAATTCTTGGTCAGCGCGTTTATTTTTCTGACAGTCACGTCAATTAGTGCGAGTTTCTAAAAAATAGTCGCGCTGACCCCCTTTTGGCACTTGTTTTCAGTTAGGTAGTCATGCCAATTCCTGTAGGTGAAGATCACGGTTTCCCCTAGATCATAGCCAGTGTGTCTTTCCCTTCTGATTTTTATCTCTCAGCTTGTTTTGATTGTGTTCTCCTTGGATGGAAAGCTCTTTTAGCTTGGTTTATATGCTTTTTTGGTTTGCATTTTCTTCACTTGGTTTCTTGAGTTCTTGGATGGTTTGTAACCCTAGGGCATCTAGGTCATCATCCATTCACCCGTTGGTGTGCTCAACAAGTCAAGTCGATAATCAAGTTGCTCCTTGCATTTCATTTGTTAGTTCTTTTGTGGCTTTGATTTCCATTTAACAAGTTTGAAATGTTTCATTTGTTGTTTGAGCATCTCTTTTCGAGTATAGATCACATTGCTCATCTTGTTTTTGGTTGAGTCTTTGCATCATTAGTTTAAAAGGAATTCTCTTTTGTGCTTTGCATTTGCTTAAGGTTGATTGTATTGAAACTTTTTCATTGAAGCGTTTTTGAAAGATTCATTCCATCATTTCATTGAAATATTCATAATTCTATTTTGCTAAATCAATATGTTACATTAGTTAGCATCATTGAAGACTAGGGTTGCATCGTCATTTGCATTGGAAAAGAAATGAATTCTCTTTACTAGTGAAAGGACTACTTGAAGTGTGTTTGATAGAAAGATAGGAATTGGAGAGAAATTTTCATCATTTTGTTTTCAAAAAGAGAAATAGTGAAAAGGTCATTTTGCTTTCAATTGCTTGTTTGTTTCATTGAGTGTGTTCTCTACTCTCACTAGTGTAAACAATTCATCGAATTGGAAGGGTCTTGTCTCATTTAGTTGCATATAGGAGTTTTTCGAGTCGCATCGATAAGGCATGAAAGCTGAGACATAATTTCAAGATAAACTCTAAATTGTATTCAATTAAACTAAGGTGCATTTGAAACCTAACGATCACATTTAGAAGGTCTAGACTAGAGACGTGTTCCAACATATTTAAACCTAGCAGTTGTCATTCACTTCGGCACTAAACAATGCTAGTACAAACTTCTGCTCCCTATACCATCGTGTATATAAAGGAAGACCCCACTAGGTTGTAATCCTTTATCCATAGGAAGCCAAGTCTGCCACCTTGTAAATGTGATACACTGAACACAACATTCAAGGAGATTTCCTGCCCATACTTTTTGATTCACCGGGGGGTATTCTGCAGTTCATGATTACCTGGTAATCCTTTTTTCCTAGATCATCTTGAGTAGTCATTTTGATCTTTTTGACTCCCTAAATATAAAGGATCACCCCAGTTCTTGGCCTTTCGAGCTCATTTCAAATTGAAATTGATTAAGTCACCTTTGATTCCTTCTCGACTGTTAAAACTTGAAAGAGCACTAGTTCGTTTTTGTGTCTTAAATTTTTTTTGCCCATGATCATATAACATTCATGTTAGTATTTTTCTAGACCAAATCATGAGTATACATTTAAGTACATTTTAAAGCCCTGGAATTAATCTCTCTCTTCTGGTTGATTGAGACAAGAATATCATGGCTGAACCAGTCAGTTCGCCTAGTTCCTTTTCCTCTCCTCTGTCTGAAATACTGTCTGAGCAGTCTTTTCCCAAATTTCCGTATTCACTTAAGGACCAAGGTGTTGAGCTTGGAATTTTTCTAAGCATTCAACCTTTGTCATCTCATCCTCCCCCTCCCTCAGATATTGGGTCACTTTCTGACATTGGCCCAGAATCTCCAGATAATCCTATCTAGACTCCCTAGAGTCTGCCAACTTCTGAAGGTCATCTTGGACTAGTTGTTTATCCTCTGAATCCTTTGTTCAATCCTATTGTGATATCATCGCAACGTCTGTACAATCTGTACGATCATCTGGGTATTCCTTTGAAATTATCCACTCGAACATCTTCAATAGTTCGTCGTCGCATGTTTTCACCCATGGAATAAGAAGGCGAAATCCCAGTCTCCTCTCAGGGTCACTCAGAGGTTTCCACTCCACGCATAGTCGAGGAGAAGGAATATCCTTTCCCTCCTAATCGTTTCCCTTACACAAGAAGAATTCCGACCAGTGTTCATCCTGAGTTACCGCGTAATTACGTGACTTTAGCTCAGTTGGTTTTAGGCATTCCTACTACCTTATCACTATATCATAACCCTACCTGGGCATCTAGTGCTATGCCTACCTTAGCTCCATTCATTTAGAACCCAACCTCCCAACCAATGCTACATTCTACAATTACTTCAGTCCCGGTGCAACCTACCATTCCAAATCCTCTTGTTTCGTCAGTCCAAGTAACCCGTCTGGTTCAACCGACGGTCTCAAGTCATGTCTTTATCAGTTATTCGATCCCTGACATGCTATGCCACTACCTAGGGGGTAGAGTATGAATTTTTCTATGATGTCTGGTACAACCAATGTGAGTGGCTCACAACCTCACATTGTTGGAATGAACCAACCCTCTTCAGGTGCCATTCTAAACCCTGTTGATCCTGCTGGATTGAGTAATGTCTAGTACCAACAGCCGAACCCTGTTGGTCCGTCTAGGTTAAGTAACATCCAGTACCAACAACCTAATATGTCTCAGGTTCAGTACCAGCCTCCTTATGTTACATATGGTTCACAAGTGATGGTTAATCTACCCTACATCCCTCAGCCTAGACCTTATGTCCAGCTTGGTCTGTCTACCATGCTTGGTGGGCATGGCCAGATACAGTTTGGGAAATTTCAAGGTTTCATTCCGGGAAGTATTCAAGTATGTTTGTAGTAGCAAGGACAGCTTCTACAGCAAGAAGGAAAACTTTTGCAGCAACAAGGGAAACCTTCATTACAACAAGGGCCATCCACGCAGCAACAAGGTAAGATGATTCCACAGTAAGCACAACTACAACAACTGTAGGGGAAACCCTCGCAACCATTCTAGCAAACCATGCAGTTGCAAGTGCAGGACGCATCACAATCCTCCCAGCATATGCCTTCGCAAAGTCAACCTCTGTAGCCACAGGGACAACCTTTACAACTACAAGGTCAGCCCTTGCAGCAACAAGGTCAACCCGGGTAGTAGCAAGCCTTATACTCATATCAACATGTTCAACCTTTGCAAGGGCAAGCTCAATTTCAAGTCCTGCAGCAGTAGGTGCAAAATCCTTATGTCCAAGGGCAATAGGTTCAACCTCCTTTTGTCTAGGGATAGCAAGTCCAAAATCCCTATGTCCAAGGCTAGTAAGTGAAAAATCCTTATGTCCAAGGGTAGCAGGTCCAAAGCCCTTTCATCTAGGAGAAGTGGGTCCAAAACCCTTATGTTCAGGTACATCAGGTGCAAAATCCATATGTCCAAGGCTAGTAGGCTCAACAGCCTTTTAACCCATATGTTGTTTATCAATAGCCTATGGTTGAATAGTTTCAAGGCTTTCAAGGTCAAAATCCTCCACTGTGGAGACAAAATCCTTACCAGCAGGGATGGGTGCTACCAAATGGGCCCCCTTATGGACCTCAAATGCCTTTCAATACCCAATTGTCTTTCTTGGCTACACTGGAATTGCCAGATGGGTCTAGACTCACGAATGCCTTGATTCTTCATTCACCATACTGGACTCTAGTTCCGTCCCAAATCCTGAGCGATTTTCCAAAGTTTGAAGGAAAAGTGAAAGAGGATCCACAAGCCCACGTGATGACATATAACCTCTGGTGCTCCTAGAATTCCTACGTTGATGATTCCATTCATCTTCAGCTTTTCCAACGAGCTCTTATAGGTGCTACAGCCAAATGGTATATTGCGCTACCTCGAAATACCTATCATGACTTGCCATGGCCTTTCTCACACATTTCTAGTTGTTAGTTCACTATGAAACTGGCACCCATCTACTAAAGTTGCTCAAGCAAGACACTGCAACCCACATCTCTGATCAGATCCATGAATGGAGACATAGGCGTCACCTGATTAAGTTTGACATTGTTGATCAGTTGTTGACCGAGTGGTTCCCCAAATCATTCGCCAACAAAATTGCTAAGGACATTGCTATGGGTGGATGCATCACTGAGGAATAAGCCATCGTACATGCCGAGTATCTAGACCTCATATATTCACAATTCGACACGTTATATGATGTGTTACCCGATGCACCTAGATCATCATCTGATCTCACGACATCTAAGTCTCTGGCTATGCCTCCTGTTGATGGAGTAATTGGTTCAGTGACTCAGACCCCTGCAAAATCTTCTTCCAAATAGAAGTCGGTCTCCAACACTGCTCCCAATGGTTCCTCTCACAATTCATCAGGCTCTGGTAAAACCTCAGAGGTTCACGCTCTCTAGTCTACCATAGTGGACAAATCCTCTAAGGTTAAAAAGAAAGGCAAAGGCAAGGGTAAAGCTGATGCCTCGAAACAGGGCCCTCCTAAGTCCTCTACTGGTGATGCTTCCCAACGGAAGCCCAAATATCCATGCCTCATCTATGAGGAGGATCATTATACTAAGGATTGTCCTAGACGATCCGAATTCAGTCGTTTGCTCAAAGGGACCCTAGTTTTCCTGAAAGAGCCCTTTCCATCCCAGTAGACCAAAATGGTAGACCATCCTTAGTCATCCGCTTCCACAGGTTCACAAGTGTTCATGATGAGTACACCGATTAACATGGCTACCAGGTCAAAAGATTATCAAACTCCTACCCCGACAATAGGGAAAGAGAAAGAAGATACCCCTTATTCTTCTGCCCCATTCAGTTTTAGTCCTCTCCATATAGAGCAACCTAATCTTGATTCTGCCATTTGACCACCTTCTTTAGGTGTGCTACAAAAGTCCTCGTACAATCCCAATGCTCGAGCCGCTCAACATTATAACATTATTGAAGTTTTGGCTCAAGCGCGATCAGCTATGTCTGCTCTCAAGGTCCTTCAAAGTTGTTCTTGTCAGTGGAAATTATTGTTGTTGGCTATTGGGGGTATTGATCTAGCTGAATCTAATCACATTTGTTTTGACCTGGAAAACCAAGTTCTACATTTACCTCATCAGATTGCCTTTCTCATTCAAGTGATCATAAATGAGAAAACCATTCATAGGACTGTCATCAATGAAGGTGCTTCTACTTGCATCATGTCTGTCACTTGTTGGAAGGCGATTGGTTATCCTACTCTAAACTAGTCCCATAACACTTTGGAAGATTTTGACGGATGCGATTCACAACCATTTGATGTCCTTTCCAACCTTGCCATCACTTTGGAGGGCAAGACAATACACATCAAAGTAGAGATCGTCAACGCTAATCTTAACTACAATATTCTACTCAGATTGAGTTGGACCCATGCCATGCATGCTGTAGCCTCATCCCTTTTCCGTGTGATTCGTTTTCCCCATCAGGGGAAGATAGTCACAGTCGACCAACTGTCCTTCTTTGCCTCTTCCTCCTCGGATGGAAATGTTTCATATGTTATGCACACCGATGCTCCTTATGAGAGTGTGTGGGTAGGACTCTTTAAAGATCCTACCTTGATGGGTACTTTTCCGCTCCCACCTACTCATGTCTCCTTTTTCAACATGATTTCGATCAAGTCTAATCCTTCGGTCATTCCTTCATTGGACCTTGTTGATACATGGGGCGAGGTTATGCCATTAAGTCTTGCTGAAATTAATTATGTGGAAATTGTTTCGACTTCGCTTTTGGTATCATTTGATCATCCTATTTAGAGAACATCTCTCGATGTGTATTCTCAATCCCCATGGCTTGGTTCTTTAGAACATCTCGATCCCTTAGCCGAGACTTTTCTTTCTGACAAGAGTATCATGGAAGTAATGTCTCTGGATGAAGTACCTTGGAACGAAACTCATCATCGTTCCTCATTCTTGCTTGGCCCGATGGTCATGTCTATGTGTCTCGCAAAGTTCTCTTCTTCATTGCCTATTGACTTGCCAGTTTCTCCTAACATTGTCAAGATCTTTCAACTGTGGGCACCTTTATCTCTTCATAGATTTAGGTTTTTTCTCCCTCCCCTAGTTTTTATCGATTGTCCATTATTGGAATGGGGTTGTCATGTTATGTCTCGTAACCCTCCCTCGCCCAGGGAGCATGGGGGCACAACCTTATATGAGTTCTACTCTATTATTTGGTCGAGTCGATGCTTACTCGTCATGTCAATCATAAAACTCCGGTTTTCATCTGTGTTGATTGATTACTCGAGTCTGAGCATGGACTCTCTCAAAAAGTACTATGCTTAGGTCATCTTGCATGGTTACTTTTGTACAATAGTGTGTTATTCATTTTTGTAAAGTGTGGTTTGGTGTGTTGTTTTGCAAGAAAATTTCCTGCTTATTATGTTTCTACCTGCTTTGCAGATGTCGGTGTCTCCTCACATCAGTTTCGTTGATGGTGCTTGCCTTAGTACCTAGAATCTATCATCCGCAGCATGGGCCATTTATGACCCCATGGTGAGTTCATTGATCTTTAAGGTATCTGACTAGGTCAAACAACTAATAACATCACTCAGTATATCACAGTTATCAAATTGTTGTCAGAAGCTATTGCTCTTGACATCCGAGAATTGGTTGTCAACCTTGATTTGTAGCCTATTGTTCTCCAACTCAACGAGCAATATTCCATCAAAAACCCTCAAATATTGAGAATGTATCTATGTATTCGTCTATTGGAGAGAAATTTTGATTACATTACATATCATCATATTCCTAGACACATGAATACATTAACAAATGTATTAGCTAATTATGTGTTGGATAGACATTTGCGAAACATGTGAAAATAAAAAAAAAAAAAATTTGTACCATAGTAAGTAAGGAAATATAGCATAGATATATATATATATATATATATATATATATATGCTGATAATGTTTGTTATACATCAAAACCCCAAAAAATAATATGTGTGTTCAAATACATCCGTGGCTCTCAGGCCTTATACATTTGCGGCTCGCAGGCCTAAACAATGTGGAATGCTAGACCTATAAACTAATCAACATGATGCTCATGGTAGCATGTAACAACTCGTACTACATGAGCTAGCAGTTGGCGGATCCAATCTGATACCCCCACTATGTGCCTTTGATACTGGCTTGGAACATTACCCATTCGAGCATACTCTGGGATAGTGTGGGTCAACCCCTCAAGGTTTTGCATGATCTCCTCGTCGTTATCGCTTCCTTCCTGATAAGGAGCGACATCGAACTGCCGAGAAATGCACCTGTCAATCGAGGACATCCCGACAGGACATTCTGGTCCAACATCTACATTTATAAAATCGAAATGTCATGAACACATATATTGCAAAAAAAATAAAAATTGATTGTTTTTACTTCCATCATCATAATCCTCCCCCCCGGGAGCGGCATATTCGGATCACTACAGAAGTCAGTACCACTATAAGGCCAATCCTCTACTTCGTTTAGCTGTCGTCGTAGCCATGAGAAGAAGGCGGGCTTGTAGGACATATTTTGGCCCCAGGTAATCCTAGGCATCAATGCACTCCAACGGACTATCCGTGGGTCTCATGGCAATGATGGTTCCACCTCAGCAAGCTGGTAGTGAAATAGTGGGACCTGCTCCAAAAATAAGGTCACTAGAATGGACCCATAGCAAAACTGCTTCAGGTCTCCTGCCTTGGCTTTTGATAGCTAGCGCTTCATGTTTACCTCCATGGCTTCTTCCCAATTGAAGATAGTCGGCGTCATATAGTTGATAGCATACTGAAACTTTGACTTCTTGGTTTCATGTTGTGCTTGAGCCTCAGCCACTCTGTTTATGGTCAACAACAGCACTCTCAGTACAAGATCCTGAACAATCATGATCTCTATCTTGCCGATCTTGGATTTGAGTGCTTCCAGGCAGCATTCTGCAAGTAACATGGTCACACCTTCCCCAACATGCCTTGACCCATACAGATTGATTGGCTCCCCTCTTCAGGGCAATCATGTGATGAAATAAATATCAGAAGTTTCCAACTCTAGTTCTTGGTCACGGATCATGAAAACTTCCCGATTGATATCCCAGAGACTGATCAGATACTGTAGCAATTCGAGTTGAGCCCGTAGACCTGGTGTGAGGAAGAATTTGAGGAGCCCACATTTCGTTAGAGAATTCAAGTAATTTGGGTCTGCCATTACTTGTGTGTCAATGTTCTCAAGCTCGCCTTCCTTCCAATCCACCATTTTTCATGATTTTTTCCCTGCAAAAACCATACAATCAAATCAATAAACGTCCTTGGCTAGAGAAATTTGGATTCAATCAGACAAATTAGGAAAAAAATTGGAACTTTTATGTTCATAGTGTCGGCGCACTTGACAGTCTTAATAACCCTCGATCGGCATGATTCCGTGCCTGGAAACCGCGCCGACCGAGGGAGAATTTTTTTTGTCAAAATCTCCTAAAAAATCCAAAAAATAGTTAAAAATAGGTATAATAAGCATGAAAATGGAGCTAAAGGTCTCGACTCTTACCTGCAACTGACGGATCATCGAATGGCCTCCCATATCTCCCACAATTTTCTCCTGAACAATTATGGCACAAATGGGTGAGAAGCTCTTCACACAAGGTAAAATGTTAAATGGTAAATGGTAAAAAATAATTACTTTTTCCTCCTTTTATTCATTTTTCATGAAATATTAGGGTTTTTAAAGAATTTTGACGTATTTTTTCCTCATAAACTGGATAATGCTTTTGCCTTTTGTGCAATGACAGCTGATGGATTACTGATGATGGTACTAGAGTCATGTTTAAGCTCTTTTCTCGACTCGTCAAACTCAAATGAAAAGATCGGCGAGTATTTTTCCCTTTTTGACTTGTAAAAGAGAATAAAAATGGGGGGTCTACTTTCAAGATCTTTTCCGACTCTTTAAACACGAAAAGATTGATGAGCTCTTGTCATTTTGAACTCGTTAAAGGCTGTGAAACATCGTTTACGTAGTGTACGTTACCCATTTTTCAGGTTGGCATGAACTATTTACGAAAAAGCTACTCCTTGACTGAAATGGTCAAGCGATTCTCTCAAGTATCATTTTCTACCTTTCTGGGCTCGAGAGACACAAATGTATGAAAAGGGACCATGTGGAGTTTTCTTTTCCCTGTCTTTTTCAAACTCTCTAAACATGAAAAAGATATTGAGTTACACCTTTGTCAGACTCGTTAAAATATTAAACAACATTGGATTCATCGCCATGATGGAGATGAGCTTCTCCTTCCTAGGGCTCATTAAACTTACTAGTTCAGATTCGTCTAAAGGACGAACTTATAGTGCAAGCACATGCTATCCCCTTCAAGATTGTGATAAAAAATAATTGGGGTACCTGCCAGAAATGTTGGAGGAAAATTGGAAATTCTATCAGTTGTGTTGGCAACTCACTCTTGAACATGACACTTTCTACTTCGTGTCGGGTTGGGATATCCTTCTTTTCGTGATTGACCTTCCCGGGTTGGGTTGTTCATTTTTTCCTTCCATTTGATCTCTGTCACGTCATCATGACCACCAATCCTATGAATCCAAAAGCTTCCAAACTCCGAAGTCGTGTCACCGATATGTTCAAGAGTTAGTCCTTCTACAGTTACACTTACTCCTGATTCTCTATATCATCTGAAATCATTGCATCCCTTTGTCTCATGTCGATGATGTGGGATACATCATGGCCCTCCTTTGACATGGTCGCTTCTTGTCAACTTCAACTCATTATCTAGGATGTTGGCCAAGAGACTCCCTTCCAGTACCTTAGAGCTTGCATGCCCTAATGGAAAGTTCTTCTCACTCGATGACAAGTTCACATCATTGGCTTTCGATCGGGTGATTTCATGGGTTTTCGACTTCAGTTCCTTTATTAACATTCTGCGAACTGTGTTGCTAGTGCCTTGAGATCCATTGTCATTATTGGTGGTTTACCTCATGCTTGTTAATGGTTCACATCATTTACCAATAATAAAGAGACTTTCTAGCATGTTCGACTTCAACACAGTAATTCACATGTTAGGATTTGTACTTTGATCGGGTCGTTTGGAGCGCAAGACCTTGAACTCAGATTACACCTATCTAGGTTGCGAGGCAATTTGATATGATCATGTTGATATACATGTCTCTTTTAGATGGATGGATACAACCATACCATGAGTTGTTATATGTGATCCTTCTCATTACTGGATGATTGTTACTATACCTTGGTTTTGTTATGATCCTTTCTATTGGACGGTTGTGCCCATACCTTAGTTCCATTTACATGATCATTCTCTGGATGATTGCATCCATAGCACCATTCATGTATCATTTGTCAGAGTTTTCAGTGATGTATATGTATCTACGCTTGCTTGCAGGTTTTCTGTCGAAGGACTCCGGTTCCCCACATCCACTTGTAAAGAATTTCACCCCTCACTCTCGTTTGGCCTTCACGCTTTAGGGGGAATCTGTTACAAAGAATTTTGTCAACTATCCTATACTCCCTGTCCATGATCCTGGAGGACCTCTACAGTGAACCCTACATGCTTTCCCATCATGAATAAACCCTCAGTATCTCCCTCTTCATGAGCAGAATGATTCCCCTTTGCATCATTTCCCAAGAATATTCCTTTTACCCCAGTTTATAAGACTGGCACTACTGACCAGTTTCCTCCTCGTGCCGATTTGCAAAGATTAATACTATAACTAGTATCGTACGGAGCGACTGAGCCCTTTTCCAGCCATGTCAATCCTCTTTTGGCAATTTTTTTAAATATGGAGTCGAAGCTTCCAGGTCTAGAAGGTTCGTAATGGAAGTCTGGTAGACGGTTGGGCTGGATGGAGCTGAAGAAGTCAGTTTGGGCTCATTTCCCCTATTAGGATGGAACAAACTAAGGATATAAGACCTTCTCCCATGATGAGAGGAACCATCTCCCACCCATCCAAGCTATATAAACCTCTCATTTCCCAAGCTAAACTAGTTTTGGAGTGAATTTGAATGATCAACAAGACATCTATAGCTTGTAGCTTTCTAGTGTATTTTTGAGGGAGAATAGCGTGATTTAGTTTGGTTTGAGAGTAAAGGGAAGAGGACTTAAAACTTCCATTTTTGGGGCTATCCATGAGATTCTAGCAGAAGTGTGGGAACCCAGATACATCAGAGGAGACCAGAAATGTCAAGGCATTGGTTGTAATCTCTTTCTAATTTATATAATACAACTATTGATTGATTTCCTACATGAAGTTTTATCTTACATCTTTATGGCTTAATGTTACTTGACCTGTTAAGTAGGTTGAATAAAATATTGTATGCTATCACACTTGTTGTTGTTGTTTATTTGCTTGTTTCAGGTATTCGAAGGAAGGAAATGAAAGATAGCTAGAGTAAGGAAGCAGGATCATCACCAAGCGGAATAGCGTTCTAAGAGGTAGGCCCTCTTATTTTATTCTAGCTTAAAGTGATTTTCCATAGATTTTTTGTCTGTGGCTAGACCCGCTTTGTCGGACTAGAGGAATTGTTTGGCACTAAGAATTTACCTACACCACAAGGTGCAATAGAAACAAATAGGGATCCATAACCAAGTGACTAGACCCAAGTCCAACAACTACCCCCTATGTCGCAAGATACCTCCACTTGGAGACCACAGCCAACAACAAGACAAACATACCAGTAGCAGAAGAAACAACATCATGGTAAGATACAAAGGGAAGTTTAATACACAGTTTACCCCTAGGAAAAGGCATGGGTATGGGAATCAACAACATTGTAGCAAGGTGTTTAATCTATTGATCTAACACCAATTGTAATAGTATATCTAGCACCAATAGCATCACCAGTGGTTTCCATTGATGAAGCAGTTGATTAAGCACCTATCAATTTAGTAGTAGATCTAGTATCTTATGACTTTGATTTTTCAAGTGACTCTGCAACCAAAGATTTACGCATCAAGATCAAGACCAAGAAAGGCTACCACCAGTAGCAGATACAATTCCAGTATCGAATCTAGTACCATATCCAACAGATATAGTTTCAGGCATAGATGTATAGCTTCCTATAGATTATTCATAGCATAGCCAGTAGCCATAGTTCTAGGTCCAATAACACAAGCTGCAAATAGAGGGTAAGGAAAATAGAGGTTCGGCGAAGGGTTTTGTTGTGAAAGCAAAGCCTAAATTCATGAGAGTGCAGTTCATGAAGGGTTCTGCTGCGACAATGGAAGTTTAATTCGTGAGAGAGAAGGGTTTTGCGAAGGGTTATGCTGGAAAAATAGACAATGAAGTCATGAGAGAATAGTTCTGCGAAGGGTTCTGTTCGGAAAACAAAGGGTAAAGTCCTCAAGTTATTTCTCCAAAAAAATAATTTTCTTCTCAATATGTTGATGCAACATTTTATCTCTACAGATAATCTATAGACCATGTAACATTTTAGATACCAAAATAGCCCTCAACTTCAGTAGGTGCATTGATGAAATTTGTTTTCTACTTTAGTGTTTGCTTGCAAAATTCCTTCTAATGACATTTTCTCCTTGCTCAACTCTCCTCTATTTTCACAATGCCTCTTTCCTAGTAATGAGAAGGAAAACATAGAAGTTGCACATATAAATCCTCTGGTAGATCTGCAACCCAACCATAAATGTTATGAATGCACTGGGAATGTCATTGGTAAGGCACAAATCCCACCTGCAAGAATTGTAGAATTCACGAAATCTGATCTCCCTCCATTAATTTAGTGCACCATAATTTTCATATATAATGTAATGGAAACAACAAAATAGCCACCCAGAAAATTTACTGCCACCCATTGCCAATAATTTGTTTTTTGTAATTTTTTGTAAAGTGTTGTCAGTAGTCAGTCTCCACCTAATTTTGATGAATTTCTAGAAACTTGTTCTTTAATAGGTGAGAATACTTCTACAACAACTTATTCCTCAATAAGTGAGACTACTACTTTCCTAACAACTTTTTTTATGCCAAGTTCTTGTGGGGTAGTATTCTTTGTCTCATGAGGAGTTTCTTTAACAAATCCCCCCACTTTTATTTTTTGTTTAAAATAGTAATATTTTCTTATGTGGGTTCTTGTTTAAAAACATTCATTTCTTCTCCCTTGTAGACCATATTTGTGGATTGAATAGTAGAAACCCTTGTGACTGATTCTTGTGTAGTAGCGATACAACTTACTAGTGCCAATTTTTGTGTAGAAAGACCAATATTGTCCTAAGGACTTGCCATTTTGCTACAACATTGAATCTTGTCCTCTTTTTTTTTGGAATTGTGACTAAAATCCCAACTTTTGTGGATCTTTCTCATTTTATTGTGGATGAAATCACTCCTATATCAATAGGGACTTCTTCAACAATAGGGGCACATGGATGAATTTCTTCTCTTGGAGGGCATTCACTAGTGGTTTTAACATCATTATTAAGATAAATAGAATTTTAGGGTTATACTTCTTGTTTAGGTTGATTAAAAATATGTTGATGTTTCTCATCGCCTTCTTCCTCCTATTGTTCTTGTGCCTCTTCTTCTTATTGTTCATCTACTACTTCTTTTTTTTCATTTACTTCAACCATATCTACTCTTTGAATTTGAGAAATTCTTTATAAGAAAGCTTCCCATGACTTATTTGTCATGGTTGAGGTATCCTAAATCAATAGTTTAATTTTCTCATGAACAGTGACACTTATGTTAATATTTCTCATAGCTCCAACTTTTTTTGTTGTCAACTATGGAATATTCAACAAAAAGTGGGGAATATTGATTAGTTGTTGGTGATGCAGATGTGAGATCACATTAAACTGATTGCTAACAACACGTTATGTCATCCTTCATAGGTTAAATAATTTTTCACAAAATATGCTACAATTGGTCATGGGTGGCATAGGAAATATGCTTCACATCATTGTTCACATTCTCAACTATTTCATAACCCACCAAGAAGTTAATCCGATCATTTTACAACATAACCTTTCTAGGGAACCACCTTTCCATGTTTATGGTAAACCAATTACTCTAGAAATGGGTTCTTCAATATCTTTCACATGAATCTTGTGCATAATGACTATGAACAAATGGAAACTTTGTGCAAACTCAAGAGTAATAGAGGAGTCAAACCCTTGCAACTGCTTAAAATATGTTATCTAGCTTTCATTGAGAAAAAATTGGTATACCTCCAAATTGTTTTGCAATTGGGCTAGGATTATGGGTTGATACCTCACTACAATGCCTCCCATCATGAAGAGTAGTAACATTTAGTAGCAAAAAAATCAGAGTAATAGAAATCACTATCCTAGAGTAATAGTGAGTAATAAAAATCATTGTTCCGGGGAAGTAGCAAGTGAACAATGTCTCAAAATAATAACATCAACCATGTACACAATGTTCAATTGGTAAGGATGATACCAATTGGCTTTCCAAATTAGAAATATAAGGGAAAAAATGGAAATTCAAGATAAAAAATATGCCAACGAATTACTGAATCAAGAAAAAAATGACAAGGATTAATGACATTAGTAATTCATAATGATTAGAATTATTTATATTCTAATTCAAATATAGGTCGTCCTTAGCCAATTGAAAAAGCGGGGGAAATGGAAAATTAATGAAATAGAAAGTACAAGTGCAGTGGCACATACTGTTATACCTTACCTAGATTTGCGATGATTGCTAGATATAGTAACAAAATGGAAAGAGTGGTGGTGGATGGTTGATGTGAATGCAAAATAATTCCTCTATAGTTATGCAGTAGGTAAATATATGATGTACAACATACAAGGATCCATAGAAAATCATAATCCATTGCAAGGATAAAATTCATAACAAATGGAGTTTGAAAGCAATAGAGGATATGTAATTAGACAACCACAATACAACCATGTTTAGGGGTTTTGATGTGCTTTCCACAAGAAAGGGATAATGTATCTCTCTTTTCCATTTTACATGTAATAGTAATCTAAAGGTCTTTGTATCAGATATTGAATATTCATCACCAAGGTGTAAGGGACTTGTATATGGACCACGCAGGCCTTAAAGCATGTTAAAAGAAGGATCAATGGATCAATGGATCAATGGATATGTACTATGTATTATATGGACAATCTAATATGTAGTATATATTATTTGGTGATCTAATATCAATTGAGTAAAAAGGATGTTTTCCAGGTAATTGCAACAAGATGACCATTCTATAGTCCAACATGGGGAACTATGCCAGCTAATTGCAGCTAGATGCACATTCTACAGTCAAGCATGGGGAACTGTGTATGAAAATTCTACTCTCTTGATATTGAGATCCTGAAATACCCCATATCATGGTGGATATCTGCATCCTATCTATCCAAAAAGTACCTAGCTCTATATCTCTAATAACTAAGGCCACCCCTAAAGTCCTAGGATCTATCCCATAGTGTGATAGGACCTCCTAAGGAGTCACATCTATCACCATAGGGTTAGAATCAGATTCACCTACTAGATATCTAGATCCTCCAATTATCCTTGATGGGTAGCCTAGTTGGATAAAGCCCCTGCCAAGTCATTAGACCTTTGTCATGAGGTTCGAGTTCAATTCTCCTTGGGTCTATCATGGTCACTCCTCAAAAGTTGGGTCAACTAGGCATGAGGCCCCTTTGGATGGGCTTCCCACCTAGGGGTGTTGCAACGAAAAAAATCTAGATCCTCTAATTGTAGATCTGAGTAGAGAACAAATGGACCATTTTACAATCTAGTATGGGGAACTGTGTCGCGCTTGAGTGAGTGTAATGTTAGTTGTGCCTAGGGGAACATTATATTCCATAGTATGGGGGAGTTGTGTCACGAGTGATTTATTGTAATCTTGTTTGTGCTGAAAGGTGTATCATATAGCCTGTTGAGTCTTGAAAATGTCATTCATTTCCATTACACTTTCACTATTATGTCCATTATATCACCTCCATTTCACCTCCATTTCACTACTATGTCACCACATTCATCCCACTTTCATTATCATTGGGCCACATTTATGTTTTTCCAATCTTTATTATTTATAAGCCTTTTAAGTGAATTTGTGGTTAAACATTAGAAAATAATGTGCATATGCTTATACCTAACAAATGGGTTGAGATTATTGACATGTGTAGGTTGAAAGGAGGCTTCTAGAAGACTCTTATGTGGCACTCTAAGGCCAAATTCGAATTTGAGTGGAAAGAATCATGGGATCATGAGGATATGTGTCACATCTCCTAATTGTATTGTAACTCTAAGAAAACATGTGTCTTATCAGTTCCTATTTTAATTAGGACTCTAGAGGTAGAGGGAGAGATTCATGGATTCTCATTAATGAGATGGCTTCTAACAATGTAAACTTTGAAACGGGAACTATAAACTCAAAACGGGAACTCTGGCCAAAAAACCCCAAAAAAACATCAAAAACAGTGCTCAAAACGAAAAGTGTGTATACTGGAACGATGTTTTTATTTTTTAGGCGTCAATTTTGAACATGTTTTAAAATTGGCAGTGACTACAAAATTTACTATGAAATTTTGGTGCAAAATATAGCTTCAAAATGAAACTGATGACACTGGAACAATGATTTTTTTTTTAGGGTCAATTTTCAGTATTTAAAAAAAATGCTAATAAAACCAAATTTCTATGTGTCAAACAAAGTTGTTTATGCGGGAAAAAACACACTAATGTTTTTGGTAGAATATCATTTTTCTTTCCTAAGTATAAATTTAACATGTTTTCAACCATAACATGCTAGATACAAAAAAAATTGAAATTTTTTCAACTATAAAATAAAAAAAACCATGACATTATGAACAAATTACATCACTAAATGCATTCAAAAGTCATTATTTGTATATTGAATAAAACATATTTTATATCTCTAATTTAATATTGCATTGTAGATATTTTAAACAATAAAATTTATCATAACTGAGACATATAATCCAACAACATAAAAATGCCTCATAACTTCTCATTTAACACCATATGGAAAACATTAATTTTATTTGAAGATACGATGCATACATCAGTTATATAAACTGTCTTAAACAACTATTCAAAATCACTCATGTTTTCTGGCACACCATCAGAATTCACATCTTCAGATGAGTGACTGGATGCTGACGAAGATGTTCCATATTCTTCTCTTTCATCAACTAGTGCCCCATCTGAGTCCACATGCATGCCCAACATTTCAGGTTTCAAAATTCTTCTAGATCTACGACTGGTTTCAGGTGACTCCCATGTCAACACTGTTCCTTCTGGTAACAACCTTTTCAGAATCTCTATCGTCTTGAAGCGAAGAGTTCCTCTCTTTGTTAAATTGAAGTCATAAACAAGTATGTCTACATCCTCCAATTTTAATATGTCTGTGCGGCGGCGATTTACATTTGTACCCTTTCTTTTTCTTTTTCCGCCATTTTTTTTGTCAACTACCATCTTTGGCTTATACACACCATTGAATGGGTGTGTATTTATGGCATACCAATGTACTTCAACACTTGTAACATCCTCATTTTCTGTAAAGACCTTTATAACTTTAGCAACCCAAAATGGATATCCATTGGGATCTCCATCTGCTAGCACTGCAATCATGCAACCCTCCTTAATATCCTGTAATGAACCCCTATAAAGGTCTTCCATGGCTTCACGTTGTGCACGAGATCTTCTGGAACCAATATACATCTCTCTTCCTCTGCCTGTGAAGAATTAATAATACCTTGAGATTGTTGTTGTTCAACAATGTTTACTTCCTCATGTTCATTCGACACATTATGTGGCCAAATAAATGGATTTTTCAAAGGTATATCTTCATTTATTGTTGTCGAAATGATATCACTTTGATTATTGAAAAACGACTCCCACCAAACTGAATCAGCAATGTCAAAGTACTCATATGTATATCTAATACATTTTTTAATTTCTTCCAGGCAATCAGAATAATTTATAGCCCTGTTCTGTCTACGTGCATTCTGAACTTCACCAACTGATTGTAATAACAATATTTTTGATGCAAATATTGGATGATCTGGAATGAACTTCAAAAATTGCAATCCTGATGATGGTGCCCATTCTGTAGTAGTTGAATACTTCTTGCCCCATATTAGTGTTTTCCCATCAATTTTTTTGATACGAAATTGATGTTCGAAGCTAATGTCATTAAGTTGTTCAATGCATTTCCCCTCACCGTATGATCCCAGAATAAACCTTCGCATGTCAATAGTTTCTTCCAACACATCAAAAGTAGGCTCTGGCATGTATGATTTCTTAATACATTCAATTAGTGATGGCAAGCTACCAACTTCCTTCCTCCTCAATGTGACTGAAAAACGGATGAACATCTGATCAATATGGTCATGAGTGTGCCCAACAAGAAGGAAACCAACCTTTACCTTCTGAAAAATTCCCAATTCAACAAGCATGTTTAGATATCCAAAAACAACCTGATTTTTGTTTTCACGGCAAGTGTTGTCCAATTGTAGATACAAAACTTCAGGAAGATTACCAGACCAATGAGAAATCACATCATGAATTATAGTTATGGTCAGATTTGCATCATTATGAATATTTGGAGCTGTGAAGTACACCCTTGGCAACATTTTCCCATTGAAGACCATACAACCGACCAAGTGAAATTGAATAAAGTTTTCCTCCTGTAAATTTTTGGGTGTGCGAACAAAATGTGGTAAAAGTGTTTTCTTCTGGTCCATACCATCAATTATCAAACCCAAATATTTATTCGGATTATCATAACACTTTTTTCTATGCTTGTACAACTTCTTCCTTTCGTTTGTTTGTTGTTCGCGATGCTCCTGAAGTTGTTTGACAATTAAATCTACACAACATAAAAGAGATTCATTAAGAAATATGTTTTCATAGTTGATGACTATACAATTTTAAAAGTTAAAGTTATAAATGCTTACCTCTTTCTGAGCCTTCACTTTTGTCCCTTTTTGATTTAAGAGAAGCACATGTACTGCAAATCCCCATCCTTGTCTTCTTTGGAATATGGACATTGTTGAATTCTTTCTTCCATACCTTCACAAAATATTGATATGTAATAAACTGGCCATGTCCCTCAGCACCTTCTGCATATTCTTTGTATAAGTTGTAGATTTCTCGTCTTGAAAAATTATCTGGAATATGTATTGTCTCTCCATTTGGCATACACTCTCCATGCTTTGAAAAGAAATCTTTCATCCATGACATTGCAGTATTTGATAATGGACCAAACTGTCTTTTATGACGTACTTCTGAATAAAATGTGGGATCCTTTTCCAAATTTTCTTGAATTCTCGAGAGACGAAAATTCCCAATCGAATGAAACATTTTGAAACCTTTTCTACAGATAAAAAAAGTCCCAATATGATAATCATAACCTGAAAATGTAGATTGCATGCACCCAACTAAATATGAATTTTTCATGCTTTTATTCATTGACAAATATCTCTTCCTGCTTTCTAATGCAAATTTGAAATCCATATGTTTCAAGCAATCTTTTTGGAAACATTCACTTTAAATGAGAGCACTGATAGAACTTCTTCTCGTCAGATATTCTGCTCTACCCCTTGTATACCTAGAACAACTTGCATTGATACGAAAAGGTCTGCTCCTACTCCTTGATACAATGTTTCTTGGCAACATCTCCATCATTTGATCATCATTTGTATAAGTCTTTTCATCATCATTAAGAGGAATGTTATCCACACTATGATCATCCTTGCTTTTCAAATATTGACTTGGAGGATATTCTTCATCTTCTGCTTCTTCAGTGCTACTGTCGTAGTCCTTAGAATTCGGACTGAATGGAAGATCTGACTCGATGTTTAATGGATATTCTTCCTCATATGCATTGCGAGTGCTACTCTCATAGTCCATAGAATTAGGACTACGTTGAAAATGTGACTTACTTATTGAAGATGCTACATCTCGTCCTTTGTCACTGCTACCTTTATACTCATTAGAATTAGGACTAAGTGCATCATCCTGTCCTTCATCACTGCTGCTCTCATAGTCCGCAGAATTAGGACTAAGAGGACACAGTGACACTCTATTATTTTGAAATTCATCATCACGCTCTTCATAACTATTGCTCTCATAGTCCGCAGAATTAGGACTAAGTGGACACTGTGGTACTCCAATCTTTTGAATTTCATCATCCCACTCTTCATCACTGCTGCTCTCATAGTCCTTAGAATTTGGACTAACTGGACACCGTGACACTCCATACTTTTGAAAATCAACATCATGCTTTTCATCACTACTGCTCTCATAGTCCTTAGAAGTAGGACTAAGTGGACACTTTGACACTCCATACTTTTGAAAATCAACATCATGCTTTTCATCACTGCTGCTCTCATAGTCTTTAGAATTAGGACTAAGTGGACACCGTGACACTCCATTCTTTTGAAATTTGCCATCATGCGCTTCAAAACTGCTGCTCTCATAGTCCTCAGAATTAGGACTAAGTGGACACCGTGACACTCCCTTCTTTTGAACTTCACCATTATGCTTTTCAAAACTGCTGCTCTCATAGTCCTCAGAATTAGGACTAAGTGGACACCGTGACATTCCCTTCTTTTGAACTTCACCATTATGCTCTTCAAAACTGCTGCTCTCATAGTCCTCGGAATTAGGACTAAGTGGACACCGTGACACTCCATTCTTTTGAACTTCACCATCATGCTCGTCAAAACTGCTGCTCTCATAGTCCTCAGAATTAGGACTAAGTGGACACCGTGACCCTCCATTCTTTTGAACTTCACCATCATGCTCTTCAAAACTGCTGCTCTCATAGTCCTCAGAATTAGGACTAAGTGGACATCGTGACACTCTGTTCTTTTGAACTTCACCATCATGCTCTTCATCACTGTGGCTTTCATAGTCCTTAGAAGTAGGACTAAGTGGAATCTGTGACTCTTTATTTATTTGAAATTATCCATCCCCTCTTTCATCAGTGCTGCTCTCATAGTCCTTAGAATCGGGACTAAGTGGAAGAAGTGACTTTCTATTCATAGTGGAAGAATTCCCGCTATGTTCATCAATATGAGTAGAGTTGTTACGCGATGCAGAAGTTGATGGTGTATAAATCGAAACTTCACTATCAGAACAATCCATCCCTTTCAAATAGAAGATGTTGAATGATACAAATGGTGAGTCTCCTAAAGATATTATATAGCTTAAAGAATGAAATTTTCCCTCCAAAAATTTTCACGAAAATATTTCCCTCCAAAAAGTTTCGCGAAAATATTTCCCTCCAAAAAATCTGTTAAATTTATTTACCTTTATTACTTTGTTCTACAATTTATTGGAAAATGTAAACTAAATTTTTGTATGAAATCATAATTAAAATTGTACACTACAACTTCTACAATTATTATAATAGTTAAACCATATAATATTCGCTTTCCAATACTACAATATTCACTTTAAAATATTTTAAAACAAATTATCCCACATTCAACCCGTTGTAAAACAAATCAATAATATTCACTTTATAATATTGTAAAACAAATTATCCCATATTAACCGTACAGTAAAACATCCTTGTAACTTCACTTACATATTAAAATTTCATTATCACTATTACTAACATCACATCTAGACTTTCTGAAAATCGTTGAAAGAGGTCGTGAATTTGTGGAGCAGCTAAATCGCTATCAACAACATAATCAACGAAGAATTCTCGCAATTAAAAGGTAAGTTAAATTTTTTTCTTGAAAATTTTCATATTAAATTAGTTTCATGAAAAATCGTGAGCATGGTGGGCCCGGTCAACCTCATTTTCTTAACACCAGTGGGTGCTCCACACCCCCCCTCGCCCGCCCACCCGCCCGCCCGCCCGCCCGGCCCCTCCAGGCGGCTTAACAGCGCCCCCCCTCACCCGCCTGTCCGGCCCCTCCGGGCGCCCTGACAGCCCCCCCTCACCCGCCTGCCCGGCCTGGGCCCCCTCACCCGCCCAGCCCGCACACCCCGTCCCCCCTCACCCGCCTGCTCGTCTCGGCCCGGGCGCCCTAACCCGCCCGCCCCACCCCTCCGGTCAAACCACCCACGCCCCCCTCACCCGCTCGCCCGGCCCGGGCGCCCTCACCCGCCCGCCCAACCCCTCCCGGCGCCCTCACCCGGGCACCTCACCCCTTCGGGCGGGCCACCCACCCCCGGGTGCCCTGACCCGCCCGCCCGCACAGCACGGGAGCCCTGACCCGCCCGCGGGCGCCTTGACCCGCCCGCGGGCGCCTTGACCCGGCCCCGCCCGGCCCGCCCCGCCCGCGCCCGCCCCAACCCGCCCGCCCGTTCGCCCCACCCGCCCACGGGCGCCCTCACATGCCCGCCCGCCCGCGGGCGCCCTCACCCGCCCGCCCCACCCGCTCGCCCGCCCCACCCACCCCCGGGCTCCCTCACCCGCCCACCCGACCCACACCCGGGCGCCCTCAACCGCCTGCCCGACCCACCCCCGGGCACCCTCAACCGCCCACCCGCCCGCCTCACCCACCCTCCACCCTCGGCCTCACCTGCCCTCCGCCCGCCCGCCTCACCCACCCTCCGCCCTCAGCCTCACCCACCCTCCGCCCGCCCGCCTCACCCACCCTCTGCCCTCGGCCTCACCCGCCCTCCCTCAGCCCCATGAGCGGGGCTCGTGCAGGCTCACCCGGGCCGCCCGCGCCGTCGCCCGGCAGGCAGGGCGATTCCCGAAATTGCCCTGCCTGCCGGGCGAGGGCGCGGGCGGCCCGAGTGGTGCCTGCACGAGGGGGGGAGCCCTCATGCAGGTGCCACCCGAGCCGCCCGCGCCCTCGCCCGGCAGGCAGGGCGATTCGAATCGCCCTGCCTGCCGGGCAAGGGCGTGGGCGGCCCGGGTGGCGCCTGCACGAGGGGGGGCGCCCTCGTGCAAGCGCCACCCGGGCCGCCCGCGCCCTCGTCCGGCAAGCAGGGCGAGGGCGCCGGGTGGCGCCTGCTTGAGGGGCGCCCTCGTGCAGGCGCCACCCGGGCCACCCGCGCCCTCGCCCGGAAGGCAGGGCAATTCCGGGAATCGCCCTGCCTGCCGGGCGAGGGCTCGGGCGGCCCGGGTGGTGCCTGCACGAGGGGGGGCGCCCTCATGTAGGCACCACCCGGGCTGCCCGCGCCCTCGCCCGGCAGGCAGGGCGATTCCCAGAATCGCCCTGCCTGCCGGGCGAGGGCGCGGGCGGCCCAGGTGGTGCCTGCACGAGGGGGGGCGCCCTCGTGCAGGCGCCACCCGGGCCGCTCGCGCCCTCGCCCGGCAGGCAGGGCGACCCTGCCTGCAGGGCGAGGGCACGGGCGGCCCGGGTGGCGCCGGCAGGGTCGCCCTGCCTGTCGGGCGAGGGCACGGGCGGCCCTGGTGGCACCTGCACGAGGTTGGGCACCCTCGAGCAGGCGCCACCCGGGCCGCCCGCGCCCTCGCCCGGCAGGCAGGGTCGCCCTACCTGCTGGGCGAGGGCGCGGGCGGCCCGGGTGGTGCCTGCACGAGGGCGCCCTCCCTCGTGCAGGCGCCACCCGGGCCGCCCGTGCCCTGGCCCGGCAGGCAGGGTGACCCTGCCTGCCGGGCGAGGGTGCGGGCGGCCCGGGTGGCGCCTGCACGAGGGCGGGCGCCCGAGCGGAGGGCGGTTCGGGTGAAGCGGCCGGGTTGGTGAGGGCGCGGGGCGGGGGGGCGGGTGAGGGCGCCGGGCCGGGTGAAGGTGCCCAGAGGTGTGGGGCGGGCGGGCAGGCGAGGGCGCCTAAAGGGGCGGGGCGAGCGGGTTGGAGCGGGCAGGTGAGGGGGTGCAGGGTGTGCGGGTGAAGGGGTGCGGGGTGGGGGGTGCGGTAGGGAGCCCGGGCGGAGGGGGGTTCGGGTGAGGCAGGCGGGTGGGTGAGGGCGCCGGGCGGGGGGGCGGGCGAGGGCGCCGGGAGGGGTTGAGCGGGTGGGTGAGGGGTGCATGATGGGGTGCGGGGTGGGCGGGTTGGGGGATAGGTAGGGAGCCCGGGCGGAGGGGGGTTCGGTTGAGGCGGGTGGGTGGGTGAGGGCGCCGGCGGGAGGGCGCCGGGAGGGTTGGAGCGGGCGGGTGAGGTGGTGCGGGGTGGGCAGGTGTGGGAAGAGGTAGGGAGCCCGGGTGGAGGGGGGTTCGGGTGAGGCGGGCGGGTGGGTGAGGGTGCCGGGCGGGGGGGCGGGTGAGGGCGCCCGAAGGGGTGGGGCGGGCAGGTGGGCGAGGGCGCCTGGAGGGGTGGGGTGCCGGGAGGGTTGGAGCGGGCGGGTGAGGAGGTGCGGGGCGCGCGGGTTGGGGGAGAGGTAGGGAGGGCGCCCAGAGGGGTGGGTGAGGGCACCTGGGTCGGTCGGTCGGGCGGGCGGAGTAGGGAGAGAGTTGGGGTGGGCGGGCGGGTGAGGGCGCCCGGGCTGGAGAGGGTTGTGGGGGTTGGGCCGGGGCGCCCGGGCCGCCGGGGTGGGGGGGTTGGGATGCTTGGGGGGGGGTGGGTGGGTGAGGGCTCCCATGCCATGCGGGGGGGTGGTGGGTCGGTGAGGGCGCCCCAGCAAAATGTTTTATTCATGATTTACTTTTTTACACTGGAATGTTAATGCATGTCCTTTTGGAATATGAGGGGTGGTGGGTGGGGTGATTGTTGATTAAAATTTATGATATGTTTTCGTTGTTAGTTTAAGTTAATATGTTTTTATTATTTACTGATTTATGTGTTTCTATTTTTCAGGAAAATGGCATCAAAGAGAATTTCAGTGAATCTTTCTGGACCAAAGACTCATAAAGGTGCATCTAAAAGAAACATTGGTGAACGAACTCCACCTGAGCTCATGACTACAAATCTTTCAAGTGCCTCAAGTGATAAGAAGATGATTTCAGACTGGAAGAATTCGAAAGAGGTGAAATTTCCATCAAGAATGTGGTATGTGAAAGAAAGAGAAAGCGCAAATGTGAATATATATCTATATATCGATATACCGAATGATAATGGAATTTTTGAGGTGATGGGAAGAGTCGTAGATATGTGTTCGGTACCGGACACTGAAGTTTTTTACGTACTTACAAAAGCTCCCAAGTCACATGAAAGGGTTAAATACCGACTATCATATTCATTGTATGACACGAGAGAGGTATCTACAAAGTTGTGTAGTCAAATCGTAAATGAGATGATAGAAAACATCGTAAGTATTATTATTTATATTTGTATTTTGCGTTTTTTAAAGTGTCTCACTATATCTTTTAACTTTGTTTTTTATTGACATATGATATTTTGTTTGGCAGAATTTCGTTGAAAGTTGTTCAATTAGGTTGGGAGGCATTCATTTCATTGAGAATGATATCATGAAAGTTGTCAGCAGTTTTTACTTAGTGTCAGAAGAAAATATGGAAAAAAGGCGAAATGAAGTAATTGATAATGCTACAAAACTACATCCAAAGAATCAGAAAAAAAGGTCTCTAGTGGATAAATCTAGCAAGGGTAAACAAGTTACTTTTGAGAACGATGAAGTTGAAATTGACGATGAAACATATGTTGTCATTACTGAAGATGACATTGGAACTGAGAAGAGCCATAAAAATCCAAAAGTAACAATGCCCAAGAATAACGCTGGTGGGAATGTTATGACCAAGAAAAGTAGAGTTGATGATTTTGAAGCAGTCATTACCAGCAGTCAAGAACCTAGTGAAACTTCAAAAGAAAGTAGAGAAATCATTACACCAGGAGCTGATTTAGAAGATGGCATTATCAAAACAAAACAAAATGTCATTCGAGAGAATTTGACAAAGAGAAACTTAATTGATGGTGGTCGCACATTTCAGCTTAATGTCAGGCAAACCTATAAAGCAAGTGAAGGACAATGTCAATATCAAGTTAGAAAGCCACATCATCTGCATGTTCACAACTTGAAGACATTGATGAGGTACAATCCATATGCTCATGTGGTTAGTTATGTGCTTCTTGTTGATCCACTTCAAGTTCCCAACAAAGAAGCATTTGATAAGTCAAAATGTTTTGAATACAATTATTATGTGCTTGGGGGGAACCATTCTGTAGAAGCTCAAAGACAATTGATGGAGGAATATCCTAATAACCCACGTTTTGAAACAATGAAATGTATCATTTACGCTGGTTTATCTGATACAGAAGCAAAGTTAGTGGCATGGGATCATAATTCAGATAATGAATATAGGATGTCTATGACTTTCATCCAAGGGGTTAGATTTATTCATAGTGAATTTGAAGAAAAATGTGGTGGGGATAGGACAAAAGTTACTGCAGAGTTCCAAAAGGAATGTTGTATGGAAATAGGATATCAAATTGAAGAGAAAACCAATTCAAAAGGTGGAAAGGGCAGCAAACATAGTGATTTATTCAGAGGTGTTGATAACATTTTCCAATTGGCATTTAGAACTGGAGATGTTTGGAGGTTGATTGATGAGATTTTTGGCATGTGGGAAGACATTGCCATTAAAAACCAGAAGGTCAAAAAGTCTAAGCCATTCATATGTGGCAACAGTAAATTAGCTCCTGAAATGAAGCATCTTCCAGACGATATGACTATCACACCTTGGAGGGCGATGCAAGGAGTGAAAGATGAGAAAATTGTCAAAACAATATTATCTCGTGTGAGGTCAGGGGAATTATCATTGGAGGAAATGTCTGAAGAATTTCAAAAGTAAGTTTCTTGAAATATTTTTATTTATTTCTAGATTATAATTATATTTTAAATAAAACATGCTATTCTTGGTAGTATTTGTTATACATATCATTGTATTAACTTTTTGTTACTTTATCTATGTAGTCACAAAGTTTACATGAAAATTCAAGAACAAATGGTTAGATTGTTGAATGAAGATAGTTGGGATGATGTCGTACGCAACTATCCAGATTCAAGTTCTACATCAACATTAAAATCTTTTTATCTTGCATTTAAAAAGGTATCTTGATTTATACATTCATTTTTATTCACCTGTGTACTATTTTTAATTTATAACTTACACATATATTTGTTTATTTTATAAAAGATGAGGAAGGATGATAATGGAGTGCCAGATAGTTTCAAAACCTTTATCGAAAAGATAAAGATCGAAAGACTGAGGAAGCAACGTATTAAGGATATTCAACTTGATCCAACTCTTAATCATTTCATTTGGAATGGGCTAGACACTATTCAATATAAAGTAATACAAGGCGACTGTGAAGACATTGCTAAACTCATACCTAAAAGGGATTATGCCCCAGTCATTGCAGATATTCCCCATGGTTTCAATATTCCAAACATTGACTATGATAGTGACCCTTATACTTATCAAGCTTTTAGTAAAGTGGTTGCGGGATTTGTAGAAGTCACATCATCACCATTATGGAGATTTGTGACATTTCATTCAGACACACAATTGGCAATGATATTGTCAAGCTTTAAGGAGAAAACAAATTCAAGGATGCAGCTTACATGGTAAGACGTTTAAAATGTATATTTGATTAATGTTGAAAAATTTATTTATGTAGAAGTTAATTTAACTTTTACTATTTCATGTTACAGGGAAAAGTCAAATCTTCTTCACAATGAAGATCAACAATTTATAAATGATTGTGAGTTCATTCATATTGATAGTTGGGCAAAAGATGATAGCCATATGTCTATGATTTTTAATTGGGTAGACAGAAAGAGTCATAGCCAAATACTGAGTTATGATGCTGTTGTTAGAAAACTAACATATGAAGACAAAGAAGCAAAAGGAGAGATAGTTAACATTTATAAAAAACCACAGTTATTGATTAACTATCTTATAGACATTTGTTCAAATGAAGGAGATTGGGTTTTGGATTTATTTTCTGGCTCAGGTAAGTTTTATTATATGGAATTGAATTTCAATATGTTATTTTTTTAATTAATATGTCATTGTACTAATTTAGTTCATTATTTCTTTTGTGCTTGAAAATTAGGTACAACACTAGCATGTTGCCTTCAAAAAGGAAGAAATTGCATTGCAATTGAAAAAGATCCAGTACAGTGCAATTTCATTCAGCAAAGAATTAATGCTCTTCAATTTCTTCCAGATGCAATGCAAGAAATTGGGATGAAGAAAGGGGACTTTAGTGAATCACGTGTGGCAAAAAAGGCAAAGGAACCCCAACCACCATTACATGGAATGTTTGGAAAGACATACATTGGGAGTTTCGCAGACATCAAAAGACCCATTAGAAGAGCAAAATGAGCAAAATGAAACAGAAAATATTGTGGAAGAGGACAATGATGAAACTCTAGAGGACGAAGAGTTTGGATTACGTGACATTGTTGATTAAATTTAAGTTATGCTTGTAAATCAAGCTTTGCAATGTTTTGATTTTGACATTTTATGAGAAGAATAAACACTCAATTAGGGTTGTTATACGTTCAATATTGGTAATATGTGATTTTTGCATTGATTTTTAAGTTAATCATTATTTTTTGAAAAAAAAAGTGATTTTTATTATTTTTTTGACATGAAATTCATAGAAAAAGCTATTATTTAACCATTTTTAGTTAAAATTATCGTATAAAAATTGTGATTTTGACATGTCAATTCTAACAAAAAATTATCAAAATGTGTAGTTTTTTAGTTATATTTATGTTAAAAATGGTTATTTTTATGTCCATTGTTAAAAAATATTGTTTTTTAGAAACAATTATTTCATGTCGATTGAAAAATTAATTAAGGATGTATAAATATATAAAATATTGAAAAGTCTAAATATCGACCTTCTAATTTAAAAATGCAAAACAGTAAAAACCTCACGAAAAAAAATTTAAAATTATAATAAAAAACAAGAAAATGTGAAGAAAACGACCACTTCAAAAATTATCAAATTTACTAAATAATTATTTACATTTTATACATTAAAAAATTTAAAGCCAAAAAACAGGGCTTTTAAAAAAGGAGTGTGATGCAGAATGCTCACTTTTTAAAATCAACATGAAAATCACTACCATTCTAAAACGTGATATACATAAAAAAAACTAAAGTGCCAAAAACTATGCTCTAGAAGAAACATGTGCGTTCTGCATCACCCATTTTCAAAATCAGGTCACTTTTTAGCTATCTCTATGAAACGGGTAACAGTATCAGTTCCCGTTTCAAAGTTTACATTGTTTTCTCATCTTTTTGTATAAATAGGAGATCTCTCTCCTTCATTTGGGAGCTTAGCTTGTTAGTCTTTTAGCTTGTGAGTTCTTTAGCTTGGAGTTTGTAGTTCTTCCTTGATGGCTTTTGAAAGCTTTGGAGAGCTTTGTTGTACTTTGTAATATTGAAGAATTTGAATAAAGCTTTGATGTTCTCAACATGGAAGGAGATGTGAAGTAGATTTCATGGAGCATATTAGAATGTAAGGTAGAGTAGATTTCATTTTGTAAATTTTTCTTTGATTTCATTATGTCATTTGATTGCTTTCAAGTTGGTAGATTAGATTTTTCATTCATGCAAGTGTGTTCAACAGGTTGATTGTAGGTTAGTAATGCACATAGCTTTTTAATGACTAATGACATGACGGAATCATCTTGTCCTTCTGCTGATTTTTTTTTTTTTGAGTTCTAATTCCAGCATTGTTATTTCAATCAGTTTTGTTTTGCTCATTTACTTTCCTGCAATTTAGATATCATATTGCTTAACTTGTTCATGATTGCTTCCCATAAGGTAGATTGAGCTGAAGGGTAAAGGATCATAAGAGTTGAAGTAGTGTGATTAGTTTCCTTTATGCAATTTAATTTCTTGCAATTTAGATATCATATTGCTTAACTTGTTCATGATTGATTCCCATAAGGTAGATTGAGTTGAAGGGTAAAGGATCAGAAGAGTTGAAGTAGTGTGATTAGTTTCCTTTATGCAATTTAATTTCTTGCAATTTAGATATCATATTGCTTAACTTGTTCATGATTGCTTCCCATAAGGTAGATTGAGTTGAAGGGTAAGGGATCAGAAGAGTTGAAGTAGTGTGATGAATTAGTTGCTTTGCTTTCAGTCTTTGAGTTGCTTTAAGTTCAGTTTTTACTTTCTTTTTCATACAGCAGCAAGGATACTGGGTTTCATAGTCACTAGCTCATTGATTGGTTGTTGCATTCCATTTTGATTGAAGTAGCTGCATATTTACACTTTTGTTCAAGTAATAATTCCACCAATAATATTTTTTGAGATCTTTTGAAGTGCTAAAGTTTTGGAGTTTACCATTAGGGACTTAGGCCTTAGGCCTTGTCTTGAAATCTCTATCCATACTTGTCCTTTAAAAGTATTCTTAAGACCTTAGAATAGGATTTCCATTTGCATTAGACACTTTAGGAAACCAACATAAACAAAACCCCAAAACAAAATAAAATCTATAAAACAAAGAAGTAAGAAAAAGGTTAACTAAGCACATATGGTGCACCACACTTCATCAGTTTACGATACCCGGATTGATAATTTATGTAGAGCAATTTAAGACGTTAAATTGACTAGACATAGCCCAGTAGGGGAAGATGTATTTCAAGTGGGTGTAACATTATTTTTATCTAGATGCACATTTTACAGTTCAGTACGTGGATGCCTTATAAGTGTATTCATGAATGAGTGTAATGTTGGTGTTATTTTTACTTTTCACATTAAATATATATAGATATAGATATATCTATCTTAACTTATTAATCCTAGATTTATCAAGTAGAAGAAGTTAATCCCAGATTTATCAAGTAGTAGTAGGGATGAAATTATTTTAGGTGTAAATTTTTACACAATTGTTTTTACTTCATCAAAAGGGCTTACATGTCCAAGGATTTGATGCCTCTTCTTGATTAAGATGAAGTTGAAATTAAGATAGATCTAGATTGGTTATATATCATTTTTAAAGAGAATGATGGATGGAAACCTATTGTAAGAGACCTGGAGCCTGTTCATGATGGTTGAAGGCCACTGACAAAGGAACTCAATGACCACCGCATGCATGTTCCTTCTGCAACATGATGTTCTCTTTACCGACTGATAATTTCCTTGTGTGCTAGCTGGAAAGATAGACTTTGTTTAGGCATTTGTGATTTTATGGATAATAATCCCTTATGGTAGTTTTCATTTTTTGAACTAGGGAAGTTATATGTTTAAGTTCTAGGACATTCAACTCATGGAAGTTACTTTAGCAGTCCACGATTTTACCTTAAGTAACTATCTTTCTTGGTTTTGGTTGTAGACATTACAGTGTGTAAACTTTATTGTAAAAGAACCAATGGTGATTGGTCATGAGTGTGATGGAATAATTGAGGAGGTTGGAAGTGAAGTGAAACACTTGGTTCTTGGTGACCATGTAGCTTTGGAGTCTGGAATATCATGTTGGCGATGTGAGAAATGTAAGCAAGGTTCCTACAATTTGTGTCCTGAGATGAAGTTTTTTGCAACACCTCTCATGCATGGTTCCTTGGCTAATCAGGTCTATATTTCCATCCCTTTTCCTCTCTTACATAAGGGCCTTTTTCTTACATAGGAGTAACTATAGGAAATGAAAAAGTTTGTTTTGTATCTACCTCTTTGTGAACCAAATATAACAAATGTCTTTATATCATACAGATTCCAGAGTTTTATTGGATGTGTGCAAACATCATCATGATTGGTTTGGAAAGATGGACAAGCATGATTTGGTAAATCATTTTTGATTTAGAAAGTCATCAAGAGTTTTTGATTTGTATATTTGATGTATTATTCTAAATCTTTTGTCACTAAATGATTATATACCATAATCCAGGTTTACATTATCATATGCACTTGATAGCTTGGTTGTAATGTTTCTATAGAATGTTAAATAAGTAATATATATATAGTCATCTCATCAAGAAAATCCATTTGTGCAGGTAGTTTTGCATTCCCTGGTTGTTGATCGAAACATTATATTGTTGGTGGAAAACTATGTACTTGACATGGGAAAATGTGACTTAAGCTATGATGTTCGAGATCGAGCACATATGCTCAAAAAGATTTTAGAACCTTATTTATTTGGTGTTGGTTTGGATGAAGGAAATCATGCTCCACAAACTTCCAAAGAAGGAGAACACCTTGTATTACTTGATTTACCTGGGCCTAAGGGTATTGAATCAGAAAAATATCAAGGCAGTTCTATAAAGCATGATGTTGGTGAAACATCTCTTTCACAGTAAGAGCTTCATGCAAACATGTTCCCTGCACTTACAAAACATGTTCTTATTTTTACCAAGTTGGCTACATTATTGCATCCATGAGGCAATGTTCAAGTTTTCTTTCTCGGTTCCCTTTCTGACATTGTCTAAGACACAACTCCAAGTTATAGACCTTTACCAAAATTAGGTAGTCTATGCTAGATTCACATCCATTAGACCAATGAGGTTAGGAAACCTACTGTATTAAAAGGCAAGGATAAGGACAATGATCAAGATAGTTTCACTGATATAAAAAATAATAAATCTTTGTCTTCTGATGATCCTTTAGTAAGGGAATTTTGTAGGGATTTCAAAGTGATATGGCTGAGAAAATGATCAATCAAATGTTATTGAAGTCTTAGACCTTGAAATTATATGAAAGGATAAGTTAATATATTAACCAACCAACTTGACTAAAAACTCTTATGAGAAGTTGAAAGCTTCTGAGTCAAATGATAAAATGAGTAAAGATGTAGAAGGAAAGAGAAAAGGTGATGAGAAAAGAATTGTCAAACCACTAATCTCTTTATTAGATGGTCAACATGGAAAAAACAAAGAAGTTGATCACTCTGATCCATCTATAGTTTCTAACAGTATAAAATAGATGCTAGGATGTATTAGAGTCATGGCTATAGGGCCAGACCTTCCTGTTCCTGGTCCTCTTTCAACTGCAAAAGAATCTATATTGTTTGGCTATGCCAACCTATCTATAGGAACTATGGATAGACAGATAAGGAAGTATACACTTTTATATTTCACAAACTAAGATGGTATGTCATGTATGCATTCTCTAATGAACAATCAAGCTATTTAGCATTGATATTCTATGTTCATCTTTTTTTCTATAATCATTCAACAGATGTAATTTTTAACATTGTTTTCAAAGATGATGAG
This sequence comes from Pinus tabuliformis, assembly GCA_031772625.1. Taxonomy (NCBI): domain Eukaryota; kingdom Viridiplantae; phylum Streptophyta; class Pinopsida; order Pinales; family Pinaceae; genus Pinus; species Pinus tabuliformis. The sequence goes on along the minus strand of CM062807.1, from coordinate 537,728,832 downwards.
TCAATAGAGTCTTCTGTGGAATCTGGAGCACCAACAACAGAAGTACATGATCAGTAAGCTTCTGACCTTGAATTCTATTGGAAAATATTTAGTTTCAAGCTATAGTTCAAGGATTTTTTGATGTAGGTATTTGAATATCTGGATTCCCCCTTCAACACACATACACACATTCTCACTCTCTTCTCCATGTTTCCACATAATATTTTTGCATATATGGATTTATTTTTTCTGTTAAATTTTTGAATGTGTTGCAGTCTTCTTGAGTCTGGGCTAGAGCTAACATGTAAAATCTAGATTGTATTGCAGACCTGTGGTTTCATTAAAACCACCAAAAGTTATTTCTATGCAAGAGATTCTCTGTCTTGGTCCAAGTCAAACAATAAAGGCAGAGTTATATGTTTCCTTTCATCATCAGTTAGTACCTCTCAATTTGGGTGTCTATTGCAATAAGAGATGTTATTCTGTTAGATTGAGGCCTGAAATAGGGGCCTTGTTGAGACCACTTTCTATGAATTCAGTTACATTTACATCTAAAGAATCTCATATGTCAAGCATGCTGGAAAATTCTCGCAGGTGAAATTAAAGTTTTCATGTAAAGATAATTTATCTATGTATTCTTATACTACTACAAATTTTATCTATGAATTGTTATACTACTAATGGTAGAGTGGAACCTTATGTGCCTAAACTCTATCTAGTGATAGTAGCCTTTTTATTTTATGGTGATTGAAGATTGATATTTTTTTGAATTGTGACAAAAAGGATCCAAAGCTACTTAGTTTCTAATAATGCCTTTAATTCCAGGTGCACGTTTATAGGACATCTTCAAATTCCCTCTGATGTAAATGATGTCCAACTTTAGCACAATGATCAACTTATTTTTGTTGCTCGAATTATTGTATCTAGAATTCTCAGCAACTTTCATGTTTCGGTGGTATTTGTAACAATCCCAATTTTTACATCATTCATGGATCAATCTGGTGGGCATGGAGATGTTCAAGGCCTGTGCCTAAGGTTTAGCAATGAGACATTGTCAGGGTGCATACCTTGTTTGATCAAAATCACCGCAGAAGGTTGTTATAGTGTTTCAAAATTTCCTGTATTAGTCAAAGTAAATTGTGAAGATGTGGTGTTCGGGTTGAATCTTTTGAAGAGATTAGTTGAAGTTTTGACTGAAAGTCAAAGTTAATAATCAAGCATTGTATATAACCACATGTACGGTGCTGAATTTCAATGTGAGCAGTCATTCTTAGTGGGGAATGGGAAATAGGATGATGATGTGGCTGCATTCTTATGATTGTTTCATTTGGTATATTTGAAAATTTCTACCCCTTGATTGGAGAGAGCCCGAAAAGCAGAAAAGGCTTGTTTTTTTATCCATTCACATGTTGACCATTGAAAGTGAGAGATGTTAATTAGCTTCCCTACATTATAAGAGTGATTTGATTGTATTATAGTGATTTTCTTTTTAGTTTGAGGTTCACACTTCCCATTGATTAGATGATTTCCCATCATAAGAAAGGCTTGTAACTTAATGTAGGTAAATGTCTACGAAACAAACTAGTTGAAAAGATGCAGTGTTCAAGTATTCAGGACATTTTTGTTGAGAGGGTGAGTGAGAATAATTTACAAAGGTGTAACTGATTTTATGTGATGATATAATCATAATTTACATCGCTTGGTATTTCTTGCACCATATTAAGATGGCATACACACTTCAGTATATTGAGCCCTCCTTCATGGAAATATTATGTGTATTTCTTCATGATAATCGAGGTGACCATGATATGGGCTCTAAAAAATAGGTTGGGTATGGTAAACAAAAAGGTGGTGTCAGAGATAATTTGGGTTTCTTCCAACTTTATAGAGAGGACTTAGCATCCTTTTGGGCAAACTTGTCATTCCCTATACAAACAGATCAGGTTTGGTGTTTTGAATTGGTGAAGCTCAAGGCTTAAACTCTATCACATGGGAATTCATTCCAATTCATGATTAACTAGAGAATATGATGAAACTGATTGAATTGTATAGACATCTGATTTTGTTCTCTGTTTCATTTGATAGAAAATCTTCATTGGTTTTTTTAAAATATTCTACATTAGTTGATGTTTCTCTACATGCATTCATAATAACTTGTTACATCACCCTTTCTTCCTTGGAATATCTAGATGGAGGGGGGCTCAAATTCTAGCTACAATAGTTGTTGGTAACCCCAAGTGACTTAACCAAACTTGTGATCTATGGCCTCCCTATCAACAACATACATTAGATAGAAGGTTAGAGAAATTGAGTAGCGTTGCATTTCTCTCATATGTAGTGTTTGTGGTGCAATATGAGTTTTGGTTATCATTCTCTATAAATTCTTTAATTTTCATGGATCTATGGATGTAATATTTGAATGATCTTCATTCCTTCATTAGATAAGAAATATTCCTATGGTACACATTCATAACAAGATCTTCGTTCTCAAGTTCAATCACACATAAAAGAGGTTAAATCATCAACATTATTAAAGAATTACATTGGATAAATAGCTTTGGAAATGTCTTTTTATCAACCATAAGAGCATGAAGTTAATGTTCCCTAGCTTGATTAAAAATGATAATGTATGGTCTTAAAAAACATTGACAATGTGCTTGGCCAATTGTAAGAGACTTGGAGCCTATTCATGATGGTTGAAGTCCATTGACAAAGGAACTCAGTGACCATTGTGTTCATGTTCCTTCTCCAACATGATGTTCTCTTTACAGAGTGTTAATTTCCTTATGTGATAGCTGGAAAGATATACTTTGTTTAGGTATTTGTTATTTTATAGATAACAATACCTTGTGTTAGTTTTAGTTTTTTGAACTAGGGTAGTTATATGTTTAAGTTATAGGACATTCAACTCATGTAATTTGCTTCAGCAGTCCACAATTTTACTTAAATAAATATCTTTCTTGGTTTTGGTTGCAAAAATTACAGTGTGCAGAGTTTATTGTAAAATAACAAATGATGGTTGGTCATGAGTGTGCTAGAATAATTAAGGAGGTTGACAGTGAAGTGAAACATCTGGTTCCTGGTGACCTTGTAGCTTTGGAGTCTGGAATATCATGTTGGAAATGTGAGAAATGCAAGAAATGTTCCTATAATTTGTGTCCCAAGATGAAGTGATTTGCAGCACCTCTCGTGCATGGTTTCTTATCCAATTAGGTTTGTATTTACTTCCCTTTTTCTCTATTACATAAGGGCCTTTTTTTTCTTACATAAGAGTAACCATAGGAAACGAAGAAGTTTGTTTTGTATCTGTATCACTTGATTGCATATGGAAATTTGGTTTGATAAGTAAGTTCAAGTTCATGGTTAGGATCTACTTCTACATGTGAATCATCGAGAACTTCTTGTCTCTAGCAATCTTTTCTCAGACAATATCATCAATAGACAGGAGAGGAAATCTTAATAGAATGGATTATCCCTTGTGCTCTAACTTCCCATTGAGGAATAATTTGCAGCTATATTCGAGTAGCAGGTCAACTATTCAAAAGAAAATGTACAATACAAAACGTTCCTACATGCTCATTGTATCTTTGATTTTGCTTAAGCAAGTTCTTGTCCAATGCCTCTTATGCTACAACTTATAAAGCCTTAAATTCAACATTGTAAAGAAGATAATTGGGACTTAATTAAAGAAGAAAGTTGTAGTAACCTATGATTTATTTCATAGAGACTTTCGTTAGTAATTATAGCGGGCACTGGTGTTACAAATTGGTTGTTGGTGACTGATAGCTTGTCCTATAAGGATAATGGCATCCTCCACAAATTTTTAGATCAACATTTCTTAGAATTTTTTCATGGTTAAACCATTTTCAAATGATAAGATTGGAATCAAAACATATCCTAATGAATATGATATTGATGGAAATACAAAATGAATATGGTTCTGATTCCTGAGTCACCCAATCAATAAATGTTGTTCCTTCGAGAAGAGCATTATTCAGTGAACCTTATCTGAATTCAAACTTGGTTATGACCACTTCCAAAGTTAAATGCAAACTTCTGGTTATGAACTCGATGTAATCAAGTCTTCAAGTGTGGGTTGTATCTTTCGTGATGATACAGACATAACTGAGCTAGAACATATCATAAATATTTACCACTTTTCTAGTTTCAATCTTCCTTATTGCATGTCGTGGTCATTGACTTCATAGGGGGTTAACTATTTAGTGATAATAGTTCACATATTTAGTCTCAAAATATTTAGGAGTCACACATGATTGTAATAAGGTTTTGAAAATATTTCAATTATTATGTTCAACGGCTTCCAAGAAGTCTTTTTTCTGAATCCATAAGTGTTACAGATCCATTTGGGCATATCACTCCCATCATCTAGATCAGTGTTTTAGGGCTCATCAAACCCTAATTTCAGTTGCTACATGCCCTAAACAAGTCAACCTTTTGAATTCCTCCTTCCCAGACAGTTTCATGACTTGAAGACATCCTGAAATGATCTCTAAAGGGACCAGCACAGTTAGGCCCATGTAAGGGTGCGCTGCAGAGCAGTTGAATCCATGCCAGGGTGCTTTACAAAGAACTTAGACCCTCTTTGACTTGTGCTAGGCGAGATTGAGCGAAATTCACATATGGTTTGGGGAATATTCTTATCTCTTGGAGTCTTCTAGAAGTTTCCCTCACTTATCAACTCCTATGAGCTCGAAAACAGATGATGAATGAATTAAGATGCACCATATCCTCTCATCCCTTCCTCCATGGAACTAATTCTAAGTATGGAAGGCCATTCAATACCCCCATTTATGACATAACCTCCTCCATCTTCCTATAAATTTAGCACTCATCTAAGTGATCAGGGTCTGGACTATGTTGAATTGTAAGGAGATAATGTTGTTATTAGAATTGACTATGAGACAAGTATTATTATGCTACAAGTTTTTCATGCTTTTGATGTGATGTGGATGGGATCAAAGCTGGAGGAGTGAATTCGAATCAGACTTGATGGTTGTAATTCCTTCTTCTATTCAATAAAGTATTTGAACCTTTTTCCATGTGCTTATCTTGTTATATGATGCTTATATTTGTGAATGTATCTCATTCCATTTACTTGTAATCAATAGATATTTTTCTTTGATTGGTTCTTTATGTTTTGTTGATGTTTACAGGTTCTTCTCAAGTGTGTTAAGTACGGGAATGAGCGACGAGACTGATACACAGGAGACAAGAGGAAAGCAAAACTACAAGTAGGTATTCTCATTCTCTTTTTCTTATCTATTGCTTATAGGAAAAGGCTAAAGTGCTTTAAATTGTTGTTCTAGATATGGCTACTTATCTAGGGAATTAGTATTTATCCGTAGATACCAAATTCTCCAAAACAAATTGGCGACTCCACTAGGGAAGATCATCCTTCCTAGTAGCTTATCCAACTCCTAGGACACTCTTGAAGACCCTGCCTATTTTCATTGATTGTATTTCAGCTTTGTTGCATAGAATTTTGGTCAAAAACTATGTCAATTTGCCTCTTGAAATGGCTTACTGTCACTAGCACAGTCTTGTGAGGGACACAGTGCATTGCAAAGCACCCTTGGCTTAGGGATAATGCTCTAAAGTGCATTTTCTCCCATTCAAGGCTACGCTGATCCTCCTAGGGTCAGTTTCCCACCTTTGGATTGAGTTTTTTGCCAACTTTCCTCTGTTTGATTGCTTGCTGATTGATTAATGAATGTCATGTCTCAGAAAACAAGTTTTTATCTCCTTTTCTAGCCCTACTTTGACTTGGTTGATTAATGTTTCTTAAATTTTTTCTTTGTCATTATTGATCCATAGTCAAAGTTAGATTATAGTTGATTAATCCTTGTTTGAAATAAACACTACAAGAAAAAGGACATTGGTGAGGGGAGAAAAATGTCTCCATAAGCTCATTGGTGGCAGTCAAAAGAGAATTCGTCACCAAAAACTGAAAATCACCAAAGGTAGCGTCACCAAAAGTATAGGTGTTGTAGTGACATATAAAGTCCATCACCAATAATGATTTATAATGACAGATAGCGACCGTCACCATTTAATATGTGCAATGGTGATGGACCATAGCCTCTGTCACCAAAAACTAATTGTCACCAAAGGTGGCATCGCTAAAAGTATAGGTCTTGTAGTGACATTCAAAGTTTTTCACCAATAATGATTTATAATGACGGATAACAACCATCACCATTGCATATGAGCTATGGTGATGGACCATAGCTTGTTTGACATGTCTTCGTACTTTATGGCACATCTTAGCATGCCCTAGCATTCCCTAATACACCTTGGTAGTCATGACCTCACAACTAGCATTGAACTTTTCCATGACTTGGGAACCTTACATTCACTAGAACATCTTAGCACTCCCTAGTTGTCATGCCCTCTATTATCCTCCATAATGTCCCAAGCTGATGAGGAGATCAATGGAGGTAATCATAGACCAAGCTTTTAGTTTGGTTGATAGCCCTACCAAACCATAGAGGGCTCTCTCTACGAAATCACAGCCAAGAGATGTCTGGAATGTAAAGGATTTTAGGCTAGATAGCTAGGCTCAGGTGGGTTTTTGGAAAATTTAGGGACTTGGAACTCTAACCACCGGTGTCTTGTCTGGCAGGGACTTTGTCAAGGAGGCAAGGACTTGGAACTCTGTCTATGATAAATCACCTAACATGCATGACAGAAGCTCCCTAGAATAGAGTACCTCCTACCTAGAAGAGTGTCCCCTGCTCAAAATATAGAACCCTTCTCTATTGTGCACCTTTTTTAAAGATAAATCTGTGCATAAAATAGTACTAAGAGAAACACCTAAACTAAGAAAAGTGAGCATCTAATTCAAACTATAAAAGTATAATAAATATGGCTCTATATAAGTTTGGGAAACACTAGAAAAGCATGCTTCCATACAAAAACAATAAGATGCCTAAAATTGATGTGATTCTTTCATCGTTGCTATACCCTCATAGCAAAACTGGAATCTATAGCATGTACCCCAAGGTCGTATGCATCTGTTGAAGGTGTAGATTGAAAGGATCTGCTGAGATGAAGTATTATTGAAGGAGAAACACCTTCAAAACAATAGATAAAGTCTACTATGAATTCAACCCATTTGCACACAGACCAAGGCTGCTATTGGGTACACTTCTCCGCTGAATGGAAATTGCAATGTATTGTAGTGCTACTGAAGAAAAAACACCTTTAGTGCAACATGGATAAAACACTAATAGATATTGTCATTATGGTCGTGGTTGTCGATGATCTCATCAATATAGGTAACAACTTCGATAATTGAAAAGCCAAAAGGTGAGATGCATAGATCATTTCAAATGACAGATTTGGGCAAACTTTATTATTGTTTAGGAGTGTTAGTATAGAAAATGCAAGGTAGCTTGTTGCGTCTTTATGTCACAGGCCAAGGATGTGAATAAAAACATAAAAATTAAATAGCATGGTATAAGTCGATTGTAGGTTCTTTTGAAACAGGAATGGAATTCTCCTTGTGCGGATTCTAATCTAGTGGGTATAACTTTAAATAACAAACTAATAGTTATGGGGTTGAAATTGTCTCACAATTCATGAAAAGTCCCAAATTTGTTCACTAGAAAGAAGCAGAGCGAGTTGTCGGGTTTATGGAAGGGAACACCCTATTCGTAGGAAGGTAACTTCAAATTAGTTTGGCATATTATTTCTCGTCTTCTTGTACGTGTGTTATTTGAAAAGATAACCACATCCAAAGACTCAATAACAACTCTGGTAAAGTTTATAGATGTAAAGAACTTCTGAGAAAACCATCACTTAATGACAATTGAGCGAGGAATATGTCGAAGGATTCAATCTTGCACTCAGTCATGAAAAGGAAGTTGGGGTATCCAACATCTTGCCAACAAATCGACTCCAACCATAATGTGAAAGGCAAGTTAACAGCGAAACCTCTTTCCCACTTTGTAGTATTGTTCCTTCTTGAATTCCAACAAGTATCTAGCTGCTTAGATCCACAAAACTCATGCCAAGTAAACTCTGCATGATACAATTGTGACATGCAAGCTTGACACATGCTCTAGTTTCCATCTAAAAGAGGGTAAGTCAAAATATTTTGACAATCTTAACTATAATTTGATCATACACTATTAAGGTATTGCATGGAATAAAAAATATACTATCAATGCACTAATGAAGAACTCAAAATAAATGAATTTATTATTGCTACAATAGCGCCTCTTGGGATTCTCGGATAAAGCAACTAACCTACATGGAAAAAGCTTCCTAGAATAGAGTACCTCCTACCTAGAAGTGTGTCCCCTGCTCAAAATATAGAACCCTTCTCTACTATGCACTTTTCTTAAAGATAAAACTGTGCATAAAACAAAACTAAGAAAAACACCTAAATTAAGAAAAGTGAGCATCTAATTCAAACTATAAAAGCATACTAAATATGGTTGTATCTAAGTTTTGGAAACACTAAACAAACATGCTTTCATACAACAACCACAAGATGCCTAAAATCGATGCACTTCTTTCATCACTGCTACAACCTCATAGGAAAAATATAATCTACAACATGTATCCCAAGGCTGCATGCATCTACTAAAGATGCAGATTGAAAGGATCTACTGAGATGAAGTATTGTTGAAGGAGAAACACCTTCAAAACAACAGATAGAGTCTAATGTGAATTCAACCCATATGCACATAGGCCAAGGTTGCTACTAGGTACACTTCTCCTCTAAATGGAAATTGTAGTGTATTGCTGCTCCACTGAAGGAGAAACGCCTTCAGAGAAACACGGATAAAACTATAACATATATTGTCACTGTGGTATCAGTTGTAGAAGATCTCATCAATATAGGTAACAACTTCGATAATTGAAAAACCAAAAGGTGAGCTACATAGGTCATTTGAAATGATATATTTGGGCATACTTTATTATTTTTTAGGAGTGTTAGTATAGAAAATGCAAGGTAGCCTATTGCATCTTTATGTCACAAACCAAGGATGTGAATAAATATAGAAAATATTAAATAGCATGGTACAAGACAATTGCAGGTTCTTTCGAAACAATAATGGAGTTCTCCTTATGAAGATTCTAATATATTGCATATAGATTTAAATAAGAAATTTATAGTTACGTGGTTGGAATTATCTCACGATTCATGGCAAGTCCCAAATTTGTTCACTAGAAAGAAGTAGAGTGAGTCATCAGGTTTATGAATGGGAACACCCTATTCACATGTAGATAACTTCAAAGTAGCTGGGCATATTATTTCTCCTCTTCTTGTACATGTGTGCTTTGAAAAGCTAACCACCTCCAAAGAATCAAGAACAACTCTAATAAAGTTTATAGGTGTGAAGAACTTCTGAGAAAACCCATCACTTAATGACAATTGAGAGATGAATATGTTGAAGGATTCAATCTTGCACTCAGTCATAAAAAGGAATTTGGGGTATCCAGCATCTTGCCAACAAACCGACTCCAACCATAATGTGAAAGCCATGTTAACTGTGAAACCTCTTTCCCACTTTGTAGTATTGTTGCCTCTTGAATTCCTACAGGTATCTTGCTGCTTAGATCCGCAAAACGTGTCCAAGGTAAACTTTGCATGATACAATTGTGATGTGCAAGATTGACCACACTCTAGTTTCCTTCTGAAAGAGGGTAAGTCAAAATATTATGATAGGCTTAACTGTAATTTGATCATACACTGTTGAGGTATTGTATGGAATAAACAATATACTATCAATGCACTAATGAAGAACTCAAAATACATGAATTTCTTGTTGCTACAATAGCGCCACTCTTGGGATTATCCAAGGAGACACTAATTTATACACATTTGGAATCTTTACTTGGTTTGCAGAAAGATTAAGTAATGGTAGTGATCACTTTTTGCCCTCCCATGGAAGGTCTATAAAGTGTCAGCAATAAATTGATTTAAAAGTGAGGTATATGCCTGAAAAATAGGAGTCCGACTCTTCAACTCTAATTTAGTGGCAAGGAAATATTCAACTGTAAATTCTTGATCTTCTACAGTGTAAATTTCTAGATAAATGGCTAGCGTAAATCTGTCCATTGTCCACATATCCCAAAAAGCCATGTATGTCTGGATTCTGGTTGTGTGTAAGAGAGGGGAGATCACATAAATAATCCATTATCAAAAGAAAAATTTAAAGCACAACATTCTATGGAGAATTTTTTTAAAATTTTATTACATACCTTAGAAAGTTTGAAAGGACATAACTGAAGCTTCCCTCTCCTTCCACACTTCATTAAATATACCCCTTTTCCAATGCAGATGTGGCCTATAGAATCACAATCAACAAATAGAATATGAAAATTAAGTTTAATGAATTAAAGTAGCTTTGTTATACCTCAAGAAAATGGACTATGAGAAATTGGATTCATTCTCTACAAAAGATGATATAGCAAGATCTAATTACGATTTTAACTGAAACAAAGGTAAATTGGATTCATGCTCTGCAATAGATGATATAATGAGATCTAATGACATTTTCAACTCAAACAAAGGTAAGTTGAGTAAGCTCGAGATCCAAAATGATGGTATCCAACTTCTAAGTGGCAGTCACTGTATATATCTAGCTAGAGGCCATAACATAAAGATAATTGTTATATGTGAAGATAAAAAAAATGAAAGGAATGTGAAATTTTGACCATCAACTATAAGTTCCTTTCAAGGACTAGATCAAACCATAACATTCTTATCAAGATAATCAACTCACCCATGCTAGTATGCTTCTAGTAATTTCATGATAAAACTCAAACTCAATAAACTTCAAACGACATAAATTAACCAACAATATGTCTGAGGTTGGTTACCTAAGGATTATAACATACTAAATTACCTTTTGCATATAACATTGAAAATGAATGTGAAGGAAATGAAGACAAAATAGTGATTATGATGGATGCATGTGATGAAATAGAAAAAAAAAAGGCCTTTCTTCTTGCCACTGATGAGCCTTCTACGGGATTCTCGGATGAAGTTGATCCTGATATGCTTTTTGAAATCAAAGAGACACTTTCTAGCTACTCTGATTTTATGGACAACAACCCTAATGCTTATGAAAATGAATATGGAAAGCAATAAGCATCGATGAACCTGGTCTTGAAGAAAGTGTCTCAAAGTCTAATATGGATAGTATTTTAAATTTTTACAGCTAACAGAGGGTTTTCCTAGTTGGGTTCCCTAGAAAATTTTGTTTTTTTTGTTATAGTGTGACTGTGTTTTATTTTTGTTCTATTCCACTACAAATTGGTAGAGATATTTTTTGTCTTAGTGCAACAATTAGTTTCAGATTTATTCATTCAAGCAGTAGCAGAATTTCAAGGAAATTCTACATAAGGGACAATTAATCTATATTTTCACTTATATCTTTTTCAAGTAAAATTTACAACTAAATTTTCATCCAAAGCATTTAGGTTACTAGCAAGTGGTATCACAACATATCTCAACATTGCAAGGCATAAATCATATTATTCAATAAGGTTGAGACTTGAGATACAAACATCTTCCCAAGTTATGCAAGAAATAAAACTGCTGATTTTTAGTTCTAAATCTATCCAACCACAACAAAATTATGCCGTTTTCAACACCCTCTAGTCAAAGTTATTCCTGGCCTTATTCAACTCAATTAAGAATATGTCAATCTCGTTGAGATTTTTCTTCAGTTCATGCTTCTAAGTTACATATTTATGCAACCCAATATATCATTTATGTTACATGATTATTCATTCAAAATTATTTAGTCCGTCTAGCGCATCTACCTAATCTTTTGATCAATTTCTGGGTAGACTCTATCAGACATTTGTAGCAGAAAATAGAAGATTGTTTTAGTACCTAGTGTTATAAAACTCTAATCTGGAAAATGTATTTTGGGTTGTTTCCCTAAAAATACTTACAAAATTTTCAATCCCAAAGCCATTTCAGGGAGAATTTTAGTTAGGGAGAAATTTAGTATTATTTTTGGAGAATGCAACTAAAAGAAATTCTTCCCATTTTCTCGGAAGATTCTAGCACCAAATATGAGTGAATTCATAGAAATTAAGATTTGGAAATAATTAAATTTCACTTCGCTTTTCCAGGACCATATATGAGTGAATTCAAAAAACCTAAGATTTGGATTCTGGAAACACTTAAATTTCACCTCATTTATTAGGATTGGAAGTTCCCTGAGATGCAAACATGTAGCATTAAGGATCCACTTTGCTTGTTTAAGGACAATTTTCAGTTTATAAATAGTGATACAAGAATCCTTGTATGCATGCCTGACATAGTTCTTTGGTCACAACTAATGAAACTGAACTCCATCAATACATAACAAACAAGGTAGAATGTAAGAGAGCATCTACTTTTCAATATATATTCTAACAAAAATAAACATCCATACAATTATATAAAGTTGTCACCACACAAAAAACGGAATTAAAAACCAAACACTATGGGATCATTAGTTATGGTTCTAGTGATCAGTAGCAAATCTATGTTCTAACCAATTTTACAGCTCTCTTTCACTTTCTTGTTCTTGTCCATAAGTTTGTGCACAACACCACCAAGGCAATTCTTCGGATTATTGACCAAGTATTAAGTGTTTTTTTTTTTCATCAAAAGAGCTATCATGTCTTGTTCGAAGCATAGACTTACAAACAATAATGTGAAGACAAGAAGTGCATCATGTTGTTTTGTCTGCACCTATCATCCATGAACAACTACGGGTATCGGAGGAAGATTTATAATAAAAAAAGGCAGTGAAATTACTCACTATCATTTGCAAAAATTAATCTTCAATTTAGTAACTGGTTAGCTCCAATATAATAAAGGCCATCAATTATACTCGTGAAGAGATTATATCAGGAACAGGTCTGGGAGGAAGATTTATTAAGAAAAAGGCAGTGAAATTACTCACTATCCTTTGCAAAATTTAATCTTCAATTTAGCAACTGCTTAGCTCCAATATAGTAAAGGCCATCAATTATACTCATGAATAGATTATATTTTAGGTATGCTTGTGGACAGTAAGACAATACACATTCATACCCTTGTGTGTGGTCTATTGTCAAAAAAAGATCTTACTAACAATGGATCCTATTATCAAGTGAAATAGTGCTAATGTTAATGATGAAGTGAGTGATTGAGTAAAATATGAACTGTGATTGATCTTCGGTTATATGGTTGTGATCTTACTTCCCTCTTCTGCAACTAATTTTTGAAAAATTCTAGATAGATAAGTATTCCTAAATGTATATAATTGTATTGAATTATTACTAAATTTTTATGGTTTATTTCATTGTTGAATTAATTTTTAGGGTTCCGCTCTAACTGCTTGTGTTAGCCGCATTTGTGATTTATGGATTCATGATTAATGGAATGGTTGTGTGTATTTAGGTTGCATAAATATACAGTTTCATGCCTGCCAATAGTAAATAATTAATAATAGAAACAATTCAGTTCAGTTACTTCATAAATTTGTGTGAATTTGAGTTCACTTTTTGTGTGAATTATTCAGTTCAATTACTTCCTAAAATTTTTGTGAATTTGGGTTCACTTTTTGTGTGGATTAAATTTCTATGAATTCATAAATTTGTGTGAATTTGCATTTAGTTTTTTTGTAAATTTCGGTGTTAAACTGAAGTACCACATCCTCAAAATGCACAGAAGTTATTGGGTATATTACATGCATGGACCAATACCATGTAGCTATGTTTGACATGCAGGCCCTAAAAATCTAGCTCCTATAAAATAGGAGAACTACCCACAATGAAAACCAACATGCACCTATAAATGGAACCAACATGATGGAATATGGCACATACAAATCTAGGGCTGAAATGCCCTTAATGCACATTAGCTGTCCAATGATCCAAACGACATTTGAAGGCATTCACCAATTTTAAGAGCTTTAGTAGGAAGGCATCGACATATGTAGAGCATCTAGCTTGGTGGGCCTCAAAGTTTATGAGAAAGAGTGAGTAGATCATAGAGTATTGGATTATTTCAGTCTTTACGAAAAATTGAAGTAATTTTTAGTTATGAATCATATAAGTTTTAAAGTAAATTCTACTAATTTTAATAATTTAATGGTTTATTTTAGTCTTTACAGAAAATTTAAGTAATTTTTAGTTATGAATCATACAGGTTTTAAAATAAATTCTATTAACTTTCATAATTTAAGGGTGGTTTTGCTAATCCAGAAATAGAGAATGAATAAAAAGAATAGGAGCTTACTGATGATGACATCACTACAAGAGTTTTATAGCTTCATTTTTATTCCGTTGGAGTTCAGTGAGGTGCGCAATATTCTCATAACAGTGCTGGTGACAAAAATCTTAGAAAGTTTGAACATCTGAGCCTCTCATTTGGGTCTTCTACCCCTGCTTATTTATTATAATAAATGGCTTCCCAAAGTCATCAAATGCCAATGCCATCTCTGCAAACAGAAACAAAGTGCGGCATAGAGATTAATGAATAAACTTAAAAGCAAGGATGAAAAAAATAGTGAATTTTGAACCAGATATTTGAGGTGTGTACTCCTCCTTGTGTGGAAGAATTCTAAAAGTGGGGTGGAAATGCAGAGAGGTTAGAAATGAAACATACATGGGCATCATTAATGGATTGAAGATCTAATGGTGGGGTTCGATATTAGTCTTCTACTAGTAAAACCTTAATTCACAACTCTCTTCAATCTCATTTTCCCTCCTGCCCTGTGAAAAGTGAAAATATGCTACTCATAAACTTGAAAGCAAGGATGAAAAAAAAAGTGAATTTTGAACCAGAGATATGAGGTGTGTACTCCTCCCTGTGTGGAAGAAGTCTAAAAGTGGGGTGGAAATGTAGAGAGGTTAGAAATGAAACATACCTTGGATTGAAGATCCAATGGTGGGGTTCGATATCAGTCTGCTACTGGTAAAACCTTAATTCACAACTCTCTTCAATCTCGTTTTCCCTCCCGCCCTGTGAAAAGTGAAAATATGCTACTCATAAACTTAAAAGAAAGGATGAAAAAAATATTGAATTTTGAACCAGAGATTTGAGGTGTGTGTACTCCTCCCTGTGTGGAAGAAGACTAGAAGTGTGGTGGAAATGCAACGAGGTTAGAAATGAAACATACATGGGCGCCATTAATGGATTGAAGATCCAATGGTGGGGTTTGATATCAGCCTGCTACTAGTAAAACCTTAATTTACAACTCTCTTCAATCTTGTTTTCCCGCCCGCCCTGTGAAAAGTGAAAATATGCTACTCGTTTTCCCTCCACCTTATGAAAAGTGAAAATTTAATTCACAACTCTCTTCAATCAAACCTTAATTTACAACTCTCTTCAATCTTGTTTTCCTACCCACCCTGTGAAAAGTGAAAATATGCTACTCATTTTCCCTCCACCTTATGAAAAGTGAAAATTTAATTCACAACTCTCTTCAATCTCATTTTCCCTCCCGCCATGTGAAAAGTGAAAATATCTACTCGTTTTCCCTCCACCCTATGAAAAGTGAAAATATACTAATTGTTTTAGAACGTAAATGAAGATTGGAATTGGGATGGCTTTGTTACATCAAAATTAAGGCTGATTTTTTTCAAAAATTTTAAAATTTCCCTCCCTACAAAACAATAAATACAATATTTATAGAGTATAAAGTAGATGTGTATGTGTAATGTAAGTATGTAAACAATTCTAAATATGGGCTTGGTTAAATAATAATAATGTAAACAATTCTAAATATGGGCTTAGTTAAATAATAATACTAATAATAATAATAAAAGTAAAAAGTATGGGGATGAGTGAAAAAATATAAATGTTGGTTCAATTAATAATAAAAATAATAAAATTCAATTTGTTATATTTTGATTTTGTTATTAACTTGCGAATAGGTTTTGTTACAATACCATTAGCCAATACCATGGCTTATCAATACCTCAAGCCCAAAAACCATAACCTATTTCACAACCAAAATATTTTATAACAATATGACAAGATTCTTAACCATTGATATTCACCCCCCACTTTACAATGGATATTATTAACTTGTAAAAAATTGGTTTTTTTATAATATCATGGGCCAATACTATGGCTTATCAATACCACATGCTCTAAAAACATAACTTATTTCAAAACCAAAATATTTTATAATAATATGAATATATTCTTAACCATGGATATTCATTCACACTTTACCATGGATATTATTAACTTGGAAATAAAATTTGTTACAATAACATGGGTCAATACCATGGCTTATCAATATCACATGCCCAAAAAACATAACTTATTTCAAAATCAAAATATTTTATAAGAATCGTATAGGATTCCTAATCATGGATATTCACCCCCGCTTTGTCATTGATATTATGAACTTGTGAATAGGCTTTGTTATAATAGCATGGGCTAATACAATGTCTTATCAATACCACATGCCAAAAAATCATATCTTATTTCAAAATCTAAATATTTTATAACAATATGACAAGATTCCTAACCATTGATATTCACTCCCACTTTACCATGGATATTATTAACTTGTAAATAGGCTTTGTTACAATACCATGGGCCAATACCATGGCTTATCAATACCACATGCCCAAAAACCATAACTTATTTCACAATAAAAATATTTTAATTTAATTTAATTTAATTTTATAACATTTTTTATTTGAAGCTAATAGGAAAAGGGTTGTAATTAGTTTTGAGATATATATAAACCCTCTATCCTCACGACTACTAAATTTATTCCCGTATAAATTAAATTAAGGTTTTAATAAAATTAAAATTGAGAATTCTTTTGTATTTAAAGATGTGAAATTTATATAATACAAATATTAGTAAGAACCAACATAGATTTATCTTAACTAAGGATCCAAGTGATGAGAGCAAGCAAAGTGAAGGGAAGAGAGGGGGAGGGATATAGTGACAAAGATGGATGGTGGAGAGAGAGTGATGGGGGGAGACGAAGAGAAGGAGGTGGGAAGAGAGAGAGGGGGGAGAGAGAAGAAGAGAGGGGGGAGAGAGATATGGAGTTGGAGGGGGAGAGATAGAGAAGAAGAGGGGGGGCAGAGATAGGGAGGAAAGAACTAAGGCATAGGGAGATAGATGTGGAGAGAGAGAGGGAGTGACAAGGGATAGATGGATAGAGAGATAGGGAGAGAAGAGAGGAGGGAAGAGAAAGAATAGGCAGGGATAAAGATAGGGAGAGAAGGAAAAGAGACAGAGGGAGGCACAAAGATGGAGGGGGGAGAGAGAGAGAGAGTGATGGGGGGGATAGAGGGAGGTGAGAGAGAAAGGGAGAGAGAGGACTAAGAGAGAGGAGAGAGAGATGAAGTTGGAGGGGGAGAGAGAGGGAAGGAAGAAGAAAGACATAGACGGAGAAAGGTAGAGACAGAGAGGAAGTGAAAAAGGAGCGATGGAGAGAGGAGAGATAGAGGGAAGAGAGAGAGGCAAATAGGAATAGGGAGGGAGAGAGAGGTAGATATGGAGAGAGAGTGTGTGTGCTTGGGGGGTGAGATAGAGAAAGGGAATAAGAAAGAGACACATAGATACAAATATAGATATTATATAGTATTATATAACTAGCCTAAATCCATCTTAACCTGGATCTATCAAGCACTGAAAAAGAGATTTGCACATTGAGAGAATGGATCCCTATCAACACTTGATAGATCTGGGTAAAGATGGATCTAAGCTGGCTTAATAAGCTTGTAGTTGTATTTGATAAACTAACACTTTTTTTATGGTTGTGTTTGAAAACATTTTTTCCATATTTGGTGTATTTATCATAATAATAATAATAATATAATTTTAATTTAATTTTAAGCTTACCTTTTTTTATGCAATGATTTTGTTGTTAGTTTATAGAGATAGACATGTCATACTTTTTGAATTTGAAAAGGAAACACGTGCTCTTAACTTGGTTGTATTGAAAACATTTAAGTGTAAGAAAGAAACATGCCCCCTTAACTTGGTTGTATTAAAAACATAAGTATTCTTGTACACTAGGTGGGTGCAAACAAGAGAGAGTATATGGTAAGTGGATTAAATAGTTAAAAACAAATGTTAGTTAAGGAGAAAGTTACAAAAATATAACAAATAGGCTAGGGTTAGGATATTACTGTTTTGGTACATCTAAAGTTGAAGGTACATTTTATGGAGGTGTAGTCTAAGCCCTTGGGTGTAGGGCACATATTATGGGTATCTTGGATTTTTGGTGTGTGTTAGTGGTGTCAACTAGTGGTGGAGAGTCCAACCAATGAGTAGGCAATGTTTTTCATTTTCAAGGTTGGCATCAATCAAGTATTCTCCCTCTCTACTCAACTCTAAGATGAGGAGTGTGCATAATGGACTTATTATTGTAAAAAATTGAAAAAATTTGATTATCTTTAAGTTCAAGGGCTTGAATTGGCTGCCTCAAGCTACAAATATTTAAAGAAACTATGTGTTTTTCAATTAAACCCTTGTGGTCAAGGAGCTGCAAAAGAGGAAGGCCTTATGGCTATTTTTAAGGGGTTGTAATGACCCTCGTCTTGTGGTCAATATGTAGATATGATGTTAATCGTCCCGATCTTAGTACATTCACGTATATAATGTAAATATTTTCCTATCACCTTGCATTGCATAAATATGATAAATATTGTGTGGTTACCCTGATGTACATGTTGAAGTTCCACTTGCATGATTATGGGAAACACTTCTCAGTTATCCTTGTGTACATGGGGAAGATCATAATTACTCTATGCCAACAAATAATAGTGAATAGTGTCTAACTGAATCAAAACCCTAACCATCGACCCAATCTCCATTCATGAGGCTTCAACCAATGGTCCTTCCTTAAGGTAACCACTTATTATTAATGATGGCACATTTTTCTAACTTAGTGAACCTTGTATTAACTAGGGGGAGTTAGATGGAACCTCAATGACTTCAAGGTGAGGGTAATAACCAAAGTTCAACATATACCATAATAACCTATACATATGTCTTTGTACCAAGGGCGTGATACAAGTATAAGGAACATTAGTAATGGGGGGGTTAAAAAGCATATAGCTCAACTCATATAGTTGAAAGAGCAAAAATAATTCGACCCAAGACCTAAGAAGAGACTCACAGACACTCACAGGCATAATATTTATAGGCCTTGATGCAGTCAATGAGGGCGGGGAGATATTTTGCAATCTATTAGCACACATGAATGGATTTTTCTCCTCCCTCACACCTTGTCGACTCTAGAACAGACTTAGGAAGATGGAAAATGATAGATGGGGAGAAAATGGAGGAAAAATGGCAGGAAAGGGAAAATCCAGTTAGCCAAGCCCTAACTAACTAGAAGGATGGAGTGAGAAGTAGAAAGAGAAGAGAAATTGGGATAAGGAGAATAGGAAGCAAAAGAGCACAGTGAGAGGAGAGTAAGGGAGAAGGAATTGAGAGTGAAAAAAATGAGGAGAGGTAAATCAAAGGTAAGGAAGTCACTGTATAGCTACTCGAAGGGTGTTGTTGCAATGAAGGTGTCACACTTGGACATTGTGGGGTTTGCACCACGAAGATAACAAACTGAATTTTGATGTCAGAGGTAAGCCTCCATCACGTTTTTGAACTGTACATTTGACATTTACGACATCAAACTGCCATTTCTCTGCATCTAATTAACAATCAAGTTCTCAGGTCTACCACAATGGGAAAATCACTACCATAAATCTCTTTAGAGAACTACAATTTCCAAAAGATATTATAGTCATATATTTGTTGGTTAGTTTTACAATCCAAGATTTAGGAACCTTACTGTCATGCTTGTGGCTTAGCCACCTTCCAAGTTGTTAGGTTCCTATACCAATAGGTGTCATATTTCATGATTGATTGATCAAATGCCAAATATGGTCATCCTTTCCATGCTGCAAAGGTTCCATATTTTCAAAAAATAAAAAAAAATAAAAAAATGAAAAGAGGGTGTGCCATAAAAGAAAAATCAAAGGGAAAAAACAATGAACTGGTCAAAAAGAAAGAAAATGAACCCCAAAGAAAAGACCAAGAAAGTGTGCTAGTCCAAAGTGCCACTACTATCCAATATTTTGCAAAGAAGTCCAAAATGTGTAATCAGTGACTTCTGTCACACTTGATGGGTGGCCAAACGGCTTAATCTTGGTCATTCCTTGTTTAGATTTCTTGTTTTAGAGATAGAGAGTGAATTCTGTCCAAACAGTTCAAGCTTGGCAGACAAGTAGTTAGGTAGAGAAGCAAGAGATCTCACCAGCTAAATATGAGCCCCTGGAATAAATAAGGGCAGACTTAGATAGGATTGTAGCTAAAAGAAAAGAAGAGAGTAAGGGTTTGTTAGTTCAAATGCACCCAAAAAAGAAGGAAGAAAAAATGTTAGGTGTATTAGGCTGGGTAGGTAGTTTTGGTGTTGCAGAAGCAGATTTATAAGCAGTTTTGTCTTTTTAAAGGTGATTCATCTCATGTATATCATAAGTGCCATGGCAAGGTGGCTACAAAGCATATGGAGCATGACTAACTTCCCTCCTCATTTCTCCAAAAAATACTCACTAACCTCCCCTCAAGGACATTGAGATCTGCTCAGTGCTCCTAGTTCACTTCATTTTGTGAAAAAGACTAAGTGAAACTCTGTTTTTACTTAGGACATTGAAGCCACATTTCTTCTGTAAAAGGATTTTCTTCCATTTTGCTAAGTCTCCAAAATTCATGACTTCAATCCTTTCCATTTCCCTAAAGCCTAAGTCACTCCTCAAACTTAGTGTTTTGTTTAAACCTACCTTTCATATTAACCTACTAACTTTATATTATAACTCCTATATAATGTTTTCCCTGCCCCTATTGTATAAAATATATAAAAATCCCAAAGTCTTTAAATATTCTGCCTCGGGCTTAATTAAAGCCATATGTTAGTGTTTTAAAGGGGGTCCAAGGTTTATCAGAAACCTTATGGACAACCATCCCTGCACACATATAAACATTGGGTTCATTTAACATTTGGTTAAATGAATAACCAAACCGCAAACCCAAAGTTGAAATACATTGCAAAACCCTGCAAAAACCTTATAAAATGTTGAATTGTTGCGCGGGTCCCATGCTCTAGCCCTCTGCCTATTTTGTTTGCCACCAGTCGTCAGATCATAACACATAGATCCAACGACCCACATGCATATCGCAAGCCCCTTTATGCCGAACGATAGCGTCCAGGGGATGGGCGGTATTGCCACCATACAGAAGATAGGTGGCAGACACCCGGTGTGATCACTGCCCCCCCCCCCCCCCCCCCCCCCCCCCCCCCATACCACCATGGCCCAAAGGCGGTGCGGTGGCCAAACCACTTACCGCCTATGCCCCCTCCCCACTGACGTCACCCTAGCTGACATGATCTGACACATCGTCCACTGCCCCGCCTCCGTATCATCCGCCGTGTCATCCACCACATCACCGCCAAGTTAGCTTCCATACCACCGCTACACGACAAAATCATTGCGTCATGCTGACGTCACCCAACCGAAGCACGCCAAAACCCGCCAAAATCAAATTTTTGTCAAAAGGGCATGAAATGGTCGTTTTTGGTCATTTATGTTTGTTTGTTCTATTCGACCTGTGCATGCCAATTCACATTCAAAGCAGTCATCTGACCACAGAGTCCGCCACCCAGCTAAATTAAGCCTGCAAACCAGTCTTCAAGCTCATCCCGCCACCTGCATTTCGCACAGGGCGCTCATTAAAACAGATATTTACCCAAATTTTTCCCCAAACCCTGTTTTTCTTCGTTTTTCTGCAAAATTGCCTATAGGACCCAAATTGGAATTAAAAACACAATGCTGCCTTCAAACCTGCACACTATAACCACTGTTTTGCCCATTTTTCTAAGAAATTCCTCAAAATTTATCTCCCTCTACAATTTTGCCCATTAAGCTAAATACAAACTGGTCTTGGCCTGCAAAATTCTCTGAGAAAACCCCATAAACTGATATTTTCCCTGCTGTTGCTGTAAGAACTCAAATTTCAAATTGAGAAAATCATAGAAGATTGGAAAATGGAGGCTCCAGTGGCCCTCAATGTTGCTCCCTTGAATGCACCTCACAAAGAATTAGAATGGTTACCCTTGGCTGATAGGGACTTCCAAATACAAGACTTAATGGGTGACAAAAACCACCTTCAAGTATTTTGTGAAATCAGAAACAGTTACCTAAACAAAACTGATCTCTATGGGATATGGGAATCCAACTTGCCCATATACTAACTCCCCTCAGTTCATGTATTTCCAGATATAATCCGCCTCTGTTGTGCCAACTATGAGCCCACTCAAAGAGCAGACATGTCACCAGCTGGGACTGTCCTTTTTTATATAACTCCTGACTCAATCAATGAGATGTTGCACTTCAAGCCCAGCCAGCCTTTTACTGGACCAAGGCTCTAAACTATCCACTGCAGAAATAGGCCGAATTGCCAAGATATTCATGAGCTCAGATTGTCAGCCCAAAGATTCACCTCCTTTTCACCATGTCTAGTTTAATGAAGCTGGAAGATCTCTTATTGATATGATATCTTATGTCCTGGGTTTTAAAACAAGTGAGTATGTTGATGAGACCATTCTAGCTCTGATGTCCATATTTATTCCAGGACATCCTCCTACTATCAAATTTGACTTTGCTACCTTCATTAACAACAAAATCCATGAACAATTCATGAGTCTAAACAGAGAAGGAGTCTTCAAGTACATAGCATATATATATCATCTGTTCTTGTACTATCAAACAGATATTTTTTAGTTCCCTATCAGGAAATTGGATGCAAAAGGAGAAAGGAGATCTGTGATATTTTGGACCTCAGTCTTCCATCAAGTCCATAACTCTCCTTATACTTATTGTGAGTTTATTGATCTATTTATATATCCAGTCTCATCTCTGCTGATGAGAACTCCTCCTCCCAGACTCTTAGGTGACATGCAAAAAATTTTATAGCTATCCAAGAGCTATAAAATAGTTGACTGGTACTTTTACTAGAATCACACTGAGATCAGAATATATGGTTGTGAACTATGCCCCTATAAACTACCAAAGTATGTGCCTATGAGACTATTTGCTCCTGAATACTTTAGGTAATTTATCAGCTCAGATTTGACTCATTTTTATGCTGCCAAGAAAAAGGCTCAGCGAAAACTAAGAAACCAATTAGGCCCCTTCATTATTAACAAAAAGGAAGGGTGGAAAGATGCTGAAAAGATATTAGGTGATCAGCTCAAACTAAAAAGGAGTTTTTGGTGTGTACCCTATGACCCTAATGGATTCATCCATGATAGAAAGATAAAAAATAGGCTATCAGGCTATGACCATTGTAGAATCCCTTAATTAGAGCAGTATGCTAATCAAGATGAGTGGGCAGAGGGCACATTTGTAGAACAAATTACTGAGGAAGAAAAAATGGAAAAGGCAATGAAAAATCTTGAAAAGACTCTTGACCTGGACTCTTTTGGACATGTCTCTTCCAAATTGCCTCAGCATATCGGAGTGGGCACATCATCTGCTACAACTTCACAACAACCAGCCCAAGAAAGCACTACACTAACTACAGAGACATCCAAAGGCAAAGAAGTGCTACATACAGAGCAACAAGAAATGGCAGATCAACCAACATCATCAAAGCAACAAGGCCAAGGGAAAATTCCTCCTGCCCAGACCAAAGTACCAGACCTACCAGCATTGCAAACTCCTCTCAATGAGGAAAAGGGCAAAAAAAGGGACCGAGAAGAGGCCACACCTATAAGTTGGCCAGCAGAGCAGCCTGAAGCAAAGAGGCAAAGAGTGGATCCTCTACTTGAAGAGGAAGTTATAGAGGAGATCATTGAAATTCCAAGAAGTGAGAGGGCAGCCAGCCCACTGACTTCCCCAGTGATAGAAACATCCACCAGTTCTCATGGGCAGCAATTGGGAAAACAACATAGTGTGGAAATTTCTTCAGCAAGACCACAAAGTAAGCAAAGTTCTGATATTAAGAGAACATTCATGGACATCAAGGCACAGAATGAGCCAATAAGATTGCAACTTTATGATCAGTTTCTCAAGATGACCCCTGCCAAACAGCAAAGGTTGATGTTTGCATATGATATTAAGGAAGGGAAAATGATCTTGAGTCACTTCAAGCCCACAGTACAGCAGCCACAGTCAGCTACCGATTATATTAGAACAAATCTGGAGGCTCCTGCCAAAGACATTCACCCTTTACAGCCACTAAGCAGAGTATTCACGTTAGATTACAAGCCATACACCTTACATGCAATCTTAAGGGGACCAGATTGAGTTGCACAAGCAAACTGGTGAAATGGTCTATTCCACTTTGGTAGACAAAGCCATACTAGCTCAACAATTGCAGAATTCATTAAACAACACATCTGCCCAACTAGAGTTGGAAAAGGCATCCTCTTTGGCCAAGGACAACAGGATAAAGTCCTTGGAGGAAATTATCATTGAGCTGGGACATAATCCCAAGGATCCCAAGGGAATAAAAGCACTGATGAAGAAAAAAGAGGATGACATAGCTGCCCTCAGAAAACAATTGAAATTGCCAATTACTATGCATCCACAAACCACAGAGATAGTGCAAGAAAAAGAAGAAGAAGACATGATGGATTTGCTAATAAAAATGAATCAAAGACTAAGTGAAATGGAGCAGGATTTGGAGAAAGCATTACAGGAAAAACAGGGAGTGTCAACCTCCCAGCCACCTCAAACAGCTCCAACAGTTACAACTGCTCCTCCTACAGCAACAACAGCAGTCCCTCCCACTGGCCCAACATCGACAGCAGGTACTTCAACAACAACAGCAGCAGGCAGCAGCACTACCATGACCACTGAGGAGCTGATAAAGGCTATGGAGGATCTAAGACTCCAAGTATCAGAATTAAAAGATGCCAAAGAGCAATTGGCAAAATTGGAAGTGAGTTATGATAAATCCAAGATGACTGTGGCAGAAAAAACAAGGGAGGTAAAAGCATTGGAAAACAAAGTAAAGGCATTGGAAAAGGACCTCTTATTAGACAAGCCTCTGAGAGAAATCAGGAGCATTCTGTGGGCCAACATTGGCCAATCCATCACTGATATATGGAAATCAATACAGATAATTCATGAGCAAATTGATTTAGTGGCAGCAGCTCAAGAAGAAATTCAAAAGGCTAGGGATTCATTGGGACACATGCCCGAATAGGCCAATAGGCTAATACATTTCTTGAACACCCACACCAAGGAAGATCTGGCAGAACTGGATATCAAGGACAGAATAGGCACCATCCTAACAATTAAAAGGGTTCTGACCATGAAGAACTTCATACAAAATCTAGAAATAAAGTGCCAGGAAATACAAGTGGAGATAGATGCTTTCACACAAAAGTTTACAACTTTGGAGGAAAAGGGTCTGCCCAGTTTATTAACTGATGACACATGAAAACTATGTACACAGGTTGAATACACATATGGATAATCAAGTCACAGCTTCATCAAGTTCTACAGGAAAGAAGGCACTCCCATCTGGACAGAGCCTGTATGACAATTTAGAAAATATGTTTTTTATTGAGCATGAAGTGAGTCATCTTTTCACAGTCCAGCCTACTTTCTTCAGGTACACAGATGCAGATGAAACTCTAATAAAAATGCGCAGGCACCAATTACCAAATGACCAGTGGTGGAAGAGTATGCTGGAAATTTTATAGGAAGATTCCAAAGTTTTGTTTATTTTCCCAGAACACAAAGGATGTCATAAAGTGGAGGAAAGAGCAGATAAAAAATCATGCTGGGTAGTCAATTAAAGCACTAATTTAAGCCTCAGGAAAGCAACGCTAGCAGCATGGGATTTCACTAAAGTATCCATCGGCCGACTCGCTGAGCAAATAATCAATGCATCTCACCAACTAAGCGGCCAGCACAACATCTCTTACTTCTGCATCCATTTCTCTCTATTCCCAATATCATTTACTTCTCCTATAGAGTATGTGAAAGAAGTTATTGCAAGATATTATCTCTTTGAGATATATTGTAAACATTTTTGTACAAGTACCTCCCCAAGCTAAGTAGTAGGGGTTGGTGACACCATTCTGGAACTGTGCTGTAAATTTTGAGAACTCTTCTGAATAAAATATTGCTGGAATGCTCTATTGCTGAACTTGTTGGATATGGATTTGATGATAGAGGACCATGTTACAAAATTCTCAAATTATCTCATGGATCAATAAGTCTTTTAACTCATGTTTTACTATTTTTGTGTTTTATGTATCATTTATATATCATATTTTGAATAACAGAGAAAAAGAATAACCTAGAATTTACTTAACTGTACTCTGTGTTCAATTTTTGTTATTATTTATGTTTTCTTCAGAATTAGCATAAGCAGGAATTCTTAACTGCTCCTGTTTCCCTGGTTTTTACATGTTGAATACAGCCAAGGAATTCTTAACTGCTCCCTGGTAGCATTTATCCATTTTCCCTCAGTTAGCATGATGAAGGACTCTTGATTTCCCTTCACCCCCTGACCCCATTTCAACTGATTTCAACTTACAGATTGTTCCATGGTTATTTATCTTGCTCTGTAGTTCCTCTGTCTGGCAAAGAAACCATATCCAGCAGTTCACCTTCATTGACTCCATTAACCCAATGGTCTGAACTTCTCATACTTTGCACCCCTTTTGTATTGAATGTCACCATCCAAAAATCAAACAAACCTTTGCACTTCATAACTAGCCTAATATACCCTAAAACAAAGCTAAATCATAAAGGGAGAGCCCTCTCTGGCTATAGATTGGCTAGAATCTGCATCCAAAAGATTGGTTAGTGGTTACCTCGGTCGTATTCCCTTTTCTTACCATTTTTGGGAACAACCTGAGTGATAACACAAGTAATGCGATAAAAACACCTAGTAATATTTTCACACTGAACACTATACAATAAAATTAACCCTAATATCTTAGTGAAGAACACGTAACTAGCTAAACTCTGGAAGGGTTTTTTGGATTGACTGTTAGTGAAACTCATTGCAGTTAGGTGTGCCAATGTGTGCTAAGTGTTAGCGAGTGATAAGGAAACACAAGGGAGCACTAGGTAAAAATTCGTGGAAATGAATGAATAAGTGTGACAGGGAGTGTCAATGA
Organism: Pinus tabuliformis; assembly: GCA_031772625.1. Classification (NCBI taxonomy): domain Eukaryota; kingdom Viridiplantae; phylum Streptophyta; class Pinopsida; order Pinales; family Pinaceae; genus Pinus; species Pinus tabuliformis. Next base: position 537,701,704 of record CM062807.1, on the reverse strand, counting down.
GTTCTAGGTTTGGTAAGAGGGGAGTGACATGGTATGCTAAGTAGCGCTAAGTCACTCTAGCATGCCAAAGTGACATGCATCCAATATGTTCTAGGTGCCAAGGTGTGCCAAATAGTGCTAGGAAGTGTTAGGGAGTGTTAGGGAAACGCAAGGGAGCACTAGGTGAAAATAATGCATGCAAATGAATGATTAAGAGTTTTTGACAAGAAGAGTTAGTGATTTCAGGGTGTCCTAAGGAGGGAGTGACAAGGTATGCTAGGCAATGCTAAGGCATTCTAGAGGCTATGGAAACATGAAAACATGTGTTGGGTGCTAAGGTGTGCCAATGCATGCCAGGGAGATTTATGGAGTGTCAAGGAAAAACAAGGGAGCTCTAGTTTAAAATGCATGGAAATGAATGAATAAGAGTGTGTGACAAGGATTTTCAGTGAATTCTAGGTGTGCTAAGGAGGGAGTAACAAGGTATGCTAGGTAGTTCCAAGGAATGCTAGAGTGCTAGGGCGACATGCCAAGATGTGACAAGTCCTAGGGTGTGCCAATGTGTGTCTGGGAGTGCCACGAGAACACAAGGGAGAACTAGTTCAAATTGCATGGAAATGAATGAATAAGAGTGTGTGATAGGGAGTGTTAGCAAGTTCCAATTGTGTTAAGGAGGAAGTGACAAGGGTATATGCTAGGTAGTGCCAAGGCATGCTAGAGTGTTAGGGAATGTTAGGGAGTGGTAGGCTCTGTTAGGGAGTGGCAAATCATCCCAAGGAATGCAAGGGATGATAATGTGTGCCATGTAGCGCCAATGGATTGTTATACGTGCTAGATGTTATGGCATGTGAAGATGTAAACTATGTTGCTTAGTTGTTTTATGGGCACGGTTGGATGTGAGCCTTGACTTGGAAACTTGTTAAGTGGGATGAGTTAAGATTGGACATGAGAAGCCTAAGATTATTTATTTTCCAATAGGGGAACAAGGCATAGTTTAGTTGTAGTAACTGTAACTTGGTAAAGTTTTTGTAGTCGAGGCAGGACCTGGTTGGGTTTGTAAGCCTAAAAGAAAATAAGGGTGGTTATGAGGGTGTTACACAGTAATTTGTCACTGCCTTCCTGTCAGTCACCCTGCTGTGTCAATCACTAAGCTTCATGCCTTCTGAACTAGCCTTAAACCCCCTTTTTCCAAAGTTTTATGCATCAGCGCGTCTGTTATAAAAATACCCGCGATGACTGGCGCTCCATAGTGTATTCCGCGCGCTGCCAGCGCGGAAGAACATCCCTTTCCCGTGCTGGTGAACATCGCAGCTTTCCCGTGTGCTTCCGCGCTGACAAGACTGTCCCAGTTATTGAGATGCGCCGACAGCGCGACAGTTTCCTCATTATCCGCGCTGATCCAGTTTGGGCGAATTCGTTCAAACAACCAGCCTTCCAGATAACTCCAGGCTTGGTTGTTAGCTTTGTGAATATCGACTCCCTTCTATGGCATGACTGTTCGACCTTTTGCAACCATTTCCCTCAAAGATAAGCTCATCCTTCCACCCTTTTAGGAGACTCCTTCTCCTATATAAACTTCCACCATTACCATGAGCAGCTAGTTAGACATAGCTTGGATTGTATAGAGCATATGGTGCTCAGATTGCTGCTACTATAGGTATTTGGTGTGCTAGGTGTGGAAGTGATTGATTCCTTAGGGAAGGTTGTTTGGTGTTGCTTGTGTGAGAGAGAGAGTTGTTTGTATTGGGAGAATCATCCTCAAAGGTGAATGCTTGAGATACATGCTGACTGGCCCCTCCTGAGAAGGTTACCGACGTCAGAACATTTGGTTGTACTCTTCTCTATTCTGATTAATAATAGATGACTGCTATTATTGTTCCATTCTCGTTTGTACTTGCAATGGTTAAATGTGAATTACATCTTTTCTGACTGATGTATGGTTGCTTTTACTAGATTTCACGCTTGTGTTTGTTTCCTCTTCGTGTGTGCAGGTATCTATTCGCGGAGATCGCGGAGGATCGTGACCAGCCAAAGCGAAGGAGCGAAGGCAACATCTCTTCGTCAAACGACAGCGCAGGAATCCAAGTAGGTGCTCTTTACCTCTTGTTTAATTGCAATTAGGAACATGCATAGCAGCATTGTTTGATTGTTGCTAGACCCTTGCTGGGCTAGTAGGGATCGCCTCTATCCGTAGAGGGGATTTACCTCTCCAACAATTTGGCGACTCCGCTGGGGATCAGCCTTTTTGTCTCTTGAGTCCACTTTTGTGTTTGGCTTTGATTGATCTCTTTTCGAGTTTTTGGGATTGTCTTTTTGCTTATGAACTTTCTGGGCGTTTCTGGGAAGCATCTTTATTGTTAAGGAGCTCTTGATTTGGTTTGGGAAGTTTTTAGTTTGGCCTTGCTTGTTTTTTGCGCTCAGCGCGTTTTAATTCCAAAAAGTCGCGCTGACATCGCGACTCTGTTCTTTGGTTTTCTCTTCATCGCGCCTGTACGTCTAACAGCCGCGCTGACCTCGTTTTCAAGGGCAGCGCGCTTTATTCGTGTCCTTCCGCGCTGACATCGCGCCCCCTCTTCTTTGTGAATTCGGTCATCGCGTCTGTGTGCTTTATATCCGCGCTGACCTCGTTTCTTTGAGACAGTGCGCTTTTTTCCTATCCTTCCGCGCTGACGTCGCAAAGTTGCTGAAGGTCTCCCCCTGTCAGCGCCGAGTTGCTGAAGGCTACCCGCGCTGAGCCTGAAAAACTCATTTTTGACCAAATCGGCCTCCTGAACCTCTTGCTGTGACTTTCCCTTCTTCTCTCCACCTGTCTAATGACTTGTTTTTCACTGTCTGAACTTTGAACTGTTTGATTACGAAGCTTAGCCTCATAGGGTTTCGTTTTGCTCGGTTTTGAGTTTGCAAATACCTTCCCTCTTTGCTTTCGCTGCTTGGTTCGTGTTCCCACCATCACTTTTGCGATTGCTGGATTGTGTTGTGTCTCTAGTTGACTGGTTGTGACTTTCGTCCTTCGGGTGTTTGCCTTTTTCTATTGATTTCGCGCTCTAACTCTAGGACATCTAGAGGTCGCGTGTGTGTCAAGCCTACCGTAGGGAGCTTGTTTGTTTGTTCGACCAGCCAAGTTCAGATCTGTTCACGCACTTGTTCAGTGATTGTTGGAGTGCTTTGGATTGTGTTTCCAAGTGGTTTCTTTTCGCTTCCTCCTTGCTTGCAATCCTTGCTTGTCTTACAGAGCTTAGATTACATAGCTCGTGCAGACCTTTGTTTTCCTTTGATTTGGAAGCTTTGGTTGAATGTTTTGGGAACTTTGTGTGCTTTCATTAAGTAGTTTACTTGGTGTTCCGGTTCCTCCAAATTATTTTAGATGCTTTGTGTCACTGAAAGAAAATCAAACTGGTAGCTTTGCTTTTGAAAATTGAAAAGGAAAAGAACATTTCATTGATTTGCATCTTCAAAAGAAAAGTTTCCTTTCCTCCCTTTAGTTGCATTAAGTTGCTTGTTTGCTTGTACTCGTTTTGTTTGATGGAAAATTTCTTGCCCTCTCGTAGCTAGAATTCATCGAATAAAACGGAATTCTTTGGCATATAGATTGCATCTAGGTAATTGTGAGCGAACATACGATAGATCTTGAAATCGAAACTTAATCTCAAGATCAACTATAAAATGAACCAAATGAATCTAAAAACGCATTGGAACTAAACGCATATATCTAGAGGTCTAGGTTAGAGACGTGTTCCGGCGTCTTTAAACATAGTCACTGTTGTTTCACATTAGGTTGGGTGATTCCTCCTTCTGTGACTCGATAGTGGTCTAACACGGACTGCGCTCCCACGTACCGTCGCGTATATAGGGAGACCCCACTAGGCTTTTATCCTTTATCCATAGGAAGCCGAGTCGGCCGCCCTACGATTCGCAATGCAGTGAACACAGCATTCACGAAGATTGACCACCCGTACCCTAAAAAGTATTCTGTGGTTTTGCGAAAAGTTTGGCACACCCTCTACCTAGAATTCCAGAGCAGTCACTTTTGATCCTTTTCGGACTCCCTAAACGAAAAGGTGCCTGTGAGCGTCTTGTCACTTCGTGCTCATAAAACATTCGAAGGAGACTGGAGTCATCTTTTCGTCCTTTTCTCGACTCCTGAAATATGAAAAGGTCAAGTTTGGTTCTTGTGTCTTAAAATTAATTTGGCCACGATAACATCACCCATTTTAGGTCTTGTGTGCGATAGTTTTTGAGTAGGGTTTTATCGTTAGTTTCCTTTAGGTTTTCTAAGGGGTCTGGTCATCCTGGCTGACCCATCAACTCCCGGTCCAAGCGATCAAGGTTCTCCGTCCTCTGTTGCTCCAGAGGTACCAGTTGTAAGCGGTACTCTTCCCATTGTTCCGAGTATCCGGCCTATCAACGTACGTGCCCCAGGCGACGAAGATTACATAGAAGATTGGAATCCTATTTGGGAGCCCGATTATACCCCCCGTACCCCTCGTACCCCTTTCGGTATGTCGTCTCCAATGTCTTCTTCCCACATGGATGAGGCAGCTTCTAGCACCGGTGAGGCGCCCGTGGTCACAGACATCGAGACCCCGATCCCGGCTTCCTCTCCCCTCCCTCCGCGATACCAATCAGTGAGGGATAGGTACGCCACTAGAACGACTTCTACGACTATATGGGATCCTAGTCTCGCTGCTTCCACTGGGCCTTTTGTTTCGCAGCCCCTTAGTACACCCCTTACATCAGGGCTTAACACGCCCGTCACCTCAGTTCCCACTCAACCTACTGTCTGTGTAGCACGTTCGACTCCGGTCGTCAGTGCTGTACCGGTTTCCTCGTCTGGAATCCCTCAAGTTGGTTCCTTTGTTGGCGGAATTCCGGGATCAGGGCCATATGATGCTTATGGAGAACCCATAACGGACCCGGATTACGAAGGTCCCTTCTTTTTCTATGATGAAAATGGTGAGTTCCTTGAAAGCATCTCGAGCCTCCCTCATCGCCCTTTCGAAGAAAACGAGGAACCCTTGAATATCACGTACGATTACGCTACTCATATGTTCAAAGGGAACCGGGATCCTCCCAGGCAGCCCATAGGACCATCCAATCAAGGCCAGCCGTTCTACGGGCAAACCCCCCAGGGGCAACCACTTTACGGCCTGCCTGACCCAGGACAATCTGGGGGCCCACAAGGTCAACCTTACCAGGAACAACCCATGGGCATTTGAGGTCCGCCGTATGCATATCAAAATCAACCCACTCGACAACCGGAGCAACCTTTTCAACAAGGCCAACTCGGTTTCCAGCAAGGGTACCCCTCTGGACAAACTGGCTCAGTTTACAATCCTCCAAATCAACCAGCGGTCCAGCAAGGGTATCCTCTTGGGCAGGGTGGACAACCCTATGTTCAACAGGGCCAACCCACCCCTCAAATCCCAAATCTTTCTGGGCAAGGGGGGCAACCTGCTATACAGCAAGGCCAACCCTCTGCTCAGCCCTTACACCAAGGAGGGCAGCCTGCCATGCAGCAAGCCCAGCCCTCTTCTCAATTTGGTCATACTGGGGGACAAACGGGCCAACCGCCTATACAGCCAAATCAACCCGGTGTCCACCCTTATCGTCAAACTGGACAAGCTGGCCAACCTCGGCGTCAACCAGCTATCCAGCCAATTCGACCATCCGTTCCGCAAAGACAACCCTTGGCGGCACATGGACAACCTGGCGCCCAGCAAGGCTACCCTGCTGGCCAACCAGGTCCATCTCGAATCCGACCAAGTCAACCTTCGGGACATATGGTTCAACCCCAGCCGGTTCAAGGACATTACTCTGGGCCTCAAACTCAAACAGGTTATCAACCTCCATACCAAACGCAGCCTGCCTACCAGGCTCCGTATGGGACCCAGCAGTCATCTGGCTACCAGCTACCCCAGGGGCAAAATCAGTATGCTCCTTATCAAAATTATCAGCAACCACAGGCTACTCCTTATCAAAATTATCAATACGGTCAACCTGTCGGGCAAGCTGCTAACACTTGGGGAGCTGGGGGGCAGACACAGGGACAGCCGTCCGCATATGGCCAAAATCCATACGGACAAAACTCCTACGGACAAACTTCCTATGTGCCAGGCCCTTTTGGACCAGGTCCGTCGGGACAAAATTCCTACGCGTCAGGTCCTTTTGGGCCGGGCCCGTCTGGACAAAGTTCGTGGGGGAAACCCCAATCTGGGTGGAACCCTAATGTCGCCTCGAATCCGCAACCACAGATGTCTTTTAACCCGCAGCTACCATTTCTGGCAACGTTGGAACTACCTGATGTGTCCAAGTTAACAAACGATGCTATTTTGCATAATCCATATTGGCCACCGGTTCCAACCAAGATACCAGGTGACTGTCCAAAGTTCGACGGCAAAGCCGGAGAGGATCCTCAGGCCCATGTAATGACTTATCACCTTTGGTGCTCATCTAACTCATGGCTTGATGATTCTATCTGACTTCGCCTCTTCCAAAGGACCCTCACTGGTTCAGCTGCTAAATGGTACATCGAACTCAATCGCGGCATGTTTTCCGATTTTAACTCGTTGGCTATGGCCTTTTTAAATCATTTTCAGTTACCCATTCGGTACGAGACTGGGACCCATCTTCTCACGTCTCTAAAACAGGACACGGCAACACACATCTCCGATCATATACATGAATGGAGAAGGCGTCGTCGTTTGATTAAATTTTGGATCCCTGATCAACTCCTGACCGACTGGTTTACCACGTCCTTTGTCCCTAAAATTGCCAAAGATATCGCAATGGGGGCGTGTGTAACTGAGGAGCAAGCAATCGCGCGAGCTCAGTACCTGGATTTAGTGTATTCTCAGTCAGGTACCTTGTATGAGTATTTGCCAGATGCCCCGAGACACGGACAACCCAAAGCTCCACCAAAGCCTTCTGTTGATGGAGTTATCGGTTCCGTAAATTCACCATCTAAGAAATCGGCCGCGAATTCTGGGAAGCAGAAACCAAATGCATCTAGCGAGAATGCTTCTCAGAGCCAATCCATTCCTGGGAATACCTCCGAGGTAAATGCCGTTCAGTCCACCGCGGCAGACAAATCCTCGAAAGGCAAAAAGAAAGGGAAGGCCAAAGATAAATCTGGACAGCCTAAGCAGAACCCTCCTAAACCTCCCTCCGAGGAAGGAGCCAAACGAAAGCCTAAGTATCCTTGTCTCATTTGCGAAGAGGATCACTACACCAAAGATTGCCCCAGGCGGTCCGAGGTTAGTCGGCTTTTGAAAGGTGCTCCAGGGTCCCCTGCTGTGCTTAAAGAGCCTTTCCCGTCCCAGCAGACGCATCAGGTGGCAAATCCTTCTCAATCCTCTTCCTCGTTCGGTTCTCAGGTGTTCATGGCTGGAACCATCCCCATCCATGTTACAACTCGAGCGAAAGATTATCCATCTTCAGCCGGGAAGGAGCCGGAAGTCCCCTCCAGCGCTCCTCCGTCTAGTTCTGGTCCCCTTCACATCGAAAGGCCCAGCACTGAGACGATCCCCCGACCCCCTCCCAAAGGTGTACTCAGGAAGTCATCTTATAATCCCAATGCTCGTGCTGCACAGCATTATAGCATTGTCGAGGACTTAGCGCAGGCTCCGTCTGCTATGTCCGCATTAGAAGTCCTCCAGAGCTGCCCCTCTCAGAGGAAGTCCCTGCTATCAGCAATTGGTGGCATAGACCCGGCAGATTCAGATTTAATCTCTTTTGATCTCGAAGGTTTCACGCCGAGATTGCCTCACCAGGTGGCCTTCCTTATACAGGTTCTCATCAACGGCAAAATGATTCATCGTACGGTCATTGATGAAGGTGCCTCAACCTGCATTATGTCGGTTGCTTGTTGGAAAGCTATTGGTTCTCCTGCTCTGAGCCAGTCTCCAACCACCCTAGAGGCTTTCGACGGAAGAGAATCTCGTCCATATGGTATCCTCCCGCGATTGCCTATCTCTTTAGAAGGGAAAACGGTAGAGGTCGAGGTTGAAGTCGTTGACGCTAATCTCACTTACAACCTCCTCCTTGGACGAAGTTGGACGTATGCCATGCAGGCCGTGGCTTCCTCTTTGTTTCGTGTCGTTCGCTTTCCTCACCAAGGAAAAATCGTCACTGTGGACCAGCTGTCCTTTTTCGCTTCCTCTTCTGAAGGGAATGTGCCATTCGTAGAGCATACCTCTAAATCGCTAGTGAGTGTGGGTGCTGGATTATTTAAAGATCCCTCTCTAATGGGAGTCTTTCCCCTCCCACCTCCGAATCTCGCCTCCGTTAACATGATCACGGTACGTTCCGATCCATGGGTTCTCCCTCCCTTGAATCAGGAAGACTCTTGGGGCGAGATGATGCCGTTGAGTCCCGCCGAGCTCAACTACATCGAGATAGTCGCTGCATCGGCTCCACCTCCTGAACCTGCTTCTTCAAGCAGCGTTCCCGATTCATATGACCACTTCCCTTGGATGGGAGGAGAGGCCACTTCGGATCCCCTGAAGGAATCATTTCCCTCCGACGAGGCTATCATTGAGACAATGTCTCCCGAGGAGCTCCCTTGGTCAGATTACCACCATCGCTCTTCGTTTCTCCCTCCTCATTCAGAAATGGCCGCGTGTCTCAAGCAGTTTGCCTCACATGTCCCATCTATCCCTCTCCAAATGCCTGTTCAGTTGTATCAAGTGTCTTCGGAGGGAAACATGGGTAACATTACGCAAACTCTGGCTATCGACATCTCTGTCAAAACGGGGGTGGTCGAAAATATTCATATTGGAGTCACATGCACTCCTGAGGAAATTCAACTTTACACTGATTTATTTCGTGAATTTCGTGACGTTTTCGCATGGTCTTACGAGGAAATGCCCGGCATTGACCCCAGTATCGTGGAGCACGAAATCCCTACTTATCCCGGCGCTAAGCCTGTTCGTCAGCGTTTACGCCCAGTGCACCCTCGAAAGGCTGCAGCCATCAAGGCCGAAGTTGAAAAGCTTCTTCGAGCTGGTTTCATCTATGCCATTCCTCTCACGGAATGGGTCTCGAACATAGTCCCTGTGAATAAAAACAGGGTACTATTCGGGTTTGTGTTGATTATCGCGACATCAATCGCGCTTGTCCAAAAGATAACTTTCCTACGCATTTTATTGATCAGCTTATCGACGATTGCGCAGGAAGCGAAATTTATTCATTTATGGACGGCTTCTCTGGTTACAACCAGATCAACATAGCCCCCGCAGACCAGCACAAGACTGCTTTCATTTGTCCTTGGGGCACCTTCGCTTACAAGAAGCTACCTTTCGGTCTCAAAAATGCCGGTGCCACTTTCCAGCGTGCGATGTCGTATGCTTTTCATGATATCCGACACATCGTACAGCCTTACCTGGATGACCTACCAGCTCATTCAGCTAAACGTCAAGACCATCCATCTCATTTACGCGAAATCTTTCTCCGCTGTCGACACTACCGTATTCGACTCAATCCGCATAAGTGTGTCTTCTGCGTAGAATCTGGCCGACTGCTCGGGTTTATCGTCTCCTGGGAAGGCATCCGCTTGGATCCCCTTAAAGTCGAGGCCATTTTGAATCTTCCTCCCCCTGCCTCCCTACAGCAGTTACAGAGCTTGCAGGGGAAAGCCAATTTTCTCAGACGATTCATCCCAAATTATGCCGAGGTGGCTAAGGGTTTCACGCGATTATTGAAGCGAGACACGCCCTTTGACTGGGACGCTATCGCTCAGCAATATTTTGAGCGTCTTAAAGACCTTCTGGTCTCAGCTCCGCTCCTAAGACCTCCAAATTACCACCGTGACTACACCCTTTACTTGGCCGCCGCCGATACCACCATCGGCATGGTTTTAGTGCAAGACGACGATGATGGCACCGAGCATGTTGTATATTATCTTAGCCGCAACCTTATGGATACGGAAACTCGCTATGCATACGTCGAGAAGTTGGCATTGGCAGCTGTCTGTGCCGTCCAACGTTTCCGTCATTACATCCTGTTGCGCACGACGACCGTGATCTCTGATTGCAACCCCATGACCTATATTCTATCACGTCAGTTGCTGGGGGGCAAATACTCAAAGTGGATCGTAATCCTCCAAGAGTTCGACTTGGAATTCACTGCAGCCAAGTCCAAGAAATCACTGGTCTTCGCCGAACTACTCTGCTCCTTACCATCTCAGTCTACACCATCTCGTTCAGAGGAACATATTCCGGATGAAACGCTATTTCTCATCAGCACTCTCAACCCATGGTACGGGGACATTATCGTATATTTACAAACGTCCTCATTTCGTCCCAATACATCGAAAGAGGCTCGACGACGGATTCGTCACCAAGCTCAACCATACCGCATTTTGGGCGATACCCTGTACCGCCTCGGCGTCGATTCTGTTCTTCGCCGATGCTTAACCCTCGAGGAGGCTGAGCGAGTTTTGAATGACTGCCACTCCGGCGCTTGTGGCGGCCATATGTCCGGATATGCTACCGCTCAGAAGATCCTCCGCGCTGGTTATTTCTGGCCTTCTATCTTCAAGGATTGCATCCTTGCTGTACGTGCATGTCACGAATGCCAGGTTTACCACCGGAAGATGCGTGCACCTGCTGCACCACTGCACCCTGTCGTAACCGTAGGCCCATTTGCAAAATGGGGCATCGATTATACATCCTGTAACCCTCGTTCGGCCGGGGGGCATGGGTACATTATCGTTGCTGTGGACTATTTCACCAAGTGGGCCGAAGCAATGCCTACATTAAACGAAGACGGTTACACCGCGGCGTAGTTTTTATTCAATCATATTATCACTCGTTTCGGAGTCCCTCAGGCTATTGTTACAGATCATGGAAAGCATTTCCGAAATCATATGATGACGGAGCTGACAACCCAACTAGGCTTGTGCCAAGATAGTTCGACACCGTACTATCCGCAATCCAACGGTCAAGTCGAGGCCGTGAACAAAGTTTTGATCACCATGCTTCAACGCACCGTCAATACGCACAAGTCTAATTGGCACCTTATGCTTTTCCCAGCCTTGTGGGCCTACCGGACTTCGGTGAAGGATGCCACCGGTTTTACCCCATTTCAGTTAGTTTACGGACTGGAGGCTACCCTTCCCGTCGAATGCGAAATTCCTTCATTAAAATTAGCTGTCGAGTTGCTCCCCAACACCACTCCGGTGGAGGAACGGCTTCTTTACTTAGAATGGTTAGACGAGACTCATCGTTTGGCTTCTCTGGCTATCGAAGCACAGAAGAAGAGAGTCAAAGCTCACTTCGATCAGAATATTCATCCTCGTTCCTTTGTTGAAGGAGATTTAGTACTGCTCTACGATCAAGCTAAGGATAAGCTGGGGGCAGGAAAACTCGAATCCATGTGGTTAGGTCCCTACATCGTGAAAAGAGTTTTACAAAAGGGCGCATATGAGTTGATTGATTATGAAGGAAACCCTCTGGACAAGCCCCGCAACGGGCTGTATCTGAAGAAATATTATGCATAACTTCGCGCATTCACTTTGTATATACGTGTGTTTTGTGTGTTGTGCATGTTTTCGTTTTTGCCTTGGTGTGAAAGCGTGTTTGCCTCTTATTGTGTTTTCTTCTTCTTGTGTAGATGTCTAGTGCACCTTATGTCGGTTTCGCTGATGGCGCCTGCCGTAGTACTTGCAATTTGTCATCTGCGGCGTGGGTGATCTACGATCCTCACGGAGAATTGGTAGACCTTCAGGGTGTCTGCCTAGGTCGTACCACTAACAACGTTGCCGAATACAGCGCTGTAATTGAATTACTTGCCGAAGTAGTTGACCTCGGCATCCGAGAATTGGTAGTGAACCTGGAATCCCAGTTGGTCGTCCATCAACTTAACGGGCGATATTCCGTCAGAGACCAACGCATACTAAGGTTGTACCTACGCGCAAGATTGTTGGAACGGAATTTCAATTATATTACATATCAGCATATTCCGAGACGACTAAACACGTTGACTGATGCATTGGCAAATCATGTGTTAGATAGACATTTGCGGAACAGATAACATCATACAAGAAGACATAGGAAGCATAATAGAGTAAAGCATATGTAAATAAATCATTTCAAGCATAGTTTGCATATGGGTGCTTTCAAGCTTGCATTAAAAAACATAAAAATCATGGGTCATGTGTCATGCAAATTCATACATAAGATCACAATTGTACTGAACAATTGCATAACATAAACAAAACACTATCACATGTAACAATGATCCATCCAAAACCGGTATGTATATATATATATATCGTGTGGCGCACTAAGGCGCTCAAAAATAAGTGTATATGTCCAAAAATCAGTATGTCTGAGTCATGAGTCTCAAAATGACAGTGGAAATAAAGCCTAGGCGACTAGTCAGCTGGATGGTGCTCTCTGTAGTACACAGCTGCTCGTGCCACCCGCCTCAGAAGGCGGTGCACTCTAGGTTCCACCCCCACTGTGTGAATCTGATGCTCCACGGGGACCTCCTCGACCCCCTGGTAGTCTGGCACCCCCTCCAGCAACCCCTCAAGGTTGCGAGCCACAGTCTCCGATGTGTTGGCCCCTGGAGGGGCTAAGGCCAAAGCTCCGGCTCTCGGGCCCTCTCTCCGTGCCGTGGCAGCCAGGCCAATCGGTCTAGTAGGCCCCACATCTGCATGACAAGACATTTATTAAGACATGTACATGAAATTTAAAAAACAATACAAAACTCAAAAAGACAAAAAGTGTCATACCTGCATCGTCCCACTGTTCACCCGGAGGCAGTACCAAATCAGGATCATTGCGGAAATCCATCCCCGCATATGGCCAATCCTGCACGAAGATCTCCTGCTGATCCAGCCAGTCTCTGAAAAATGCCCCCCAGCTATGTGGCCGGCCGCCACCCCCACGTGGCATGATACGAGCCCATCGTGAGGCCCTCGTCTCTCGAGGATCCCTGGGGGCATCCACAACCATAGACTGCAGCCGCATGGCTGGTACTCGCTCCAGAATGAGTGGGACCCGGATCGATCCATAGCCGAACTGCTTCGTCTCCCCACGACGGCAGTTGCTCAATTGCCTCTTCATGTTGTTGGCCACTGCCGTGCACCAATCAAACACGGTAGGCTCAAGGCACTCGAGAGCTAGTAGGAGATGGGTCTTGGATGCCTCGTGATTCGCCATGCTACCTGCCGCCCGGGTCACCATGAACAGGATGGTGCGCAGCACTATGTCTCTCACTGTGGGGATCGAGCACTTCCCACTCCGCGTTTTCACCGCCCCCGGGCAAACCTCAGCCATCAGGTCATCCAGAGTACCGCCGCTAGGTCGCTGCCCCTCCAAGATGGGCCTCGCACCTCGGCGCGACAACCCAGTCAAGAAAAAGATGTCCATGTGGTCAAACTCAATGTCGTGACCACGGATGGTGAATTTCTGGTCTACAGGGTTCCATGCTCTGATCAGCAGCTCCAGAAGATCATGCTGGGCCCTCAAACGCGGCGTAAGGAAGAATTTCATGAATCCGCAAGCCCGCATGGCGTTGCAGCAATTCACATCTCCCCAAGCAGCTACATCTTCTACATCGTGAACTCTCTCTTGCCATTGAAAGGCCATGATGTCCTGCACAAACCATAAAAACAAATTAGAAGTGCTTCCATGTAAAAATTCACGTTCATTTTCAAAAACAAAAATTTTTCCGCGCCAGCGCGGCTGTTTTAGAAACAGCCGCGCTGACAATGGCAGCTCTTTGTAAAAAATTCGAGGTCAGCGCGGAAGAACACGGTTTTTCCGCGCTGACCCGAAGTTGGCTACGTTTGTTATTTTTCGGTCAGCGCGACCCCGTGGGCGATATCCGCGCTGACCGAGGGCGCATCCATGCAAATAAAAAATGCCCAATTGGGCCAATTCGACCGTTAAAAACCTACTAAAATGAACCAGAATGCAGGGCAAGGGAACGAGAACCTACCTGGAAGGAGCAGATCTGAAAATGGTCTCCGTACGGGCTGGAAATCACTCCGTCAACTTTTTGGCTCCTCCACGTTCCAGAATAGTGAAATGGTAAAAATGACTTATTACTCCCCCCTATTTATAGTAAAAACTCCTAAATTGCCATATTTTTTGGGTTTTTACCATTTTTAACCATAACACTAGCCTTGATTTTGTTTTAAGCATGTTTTAGTGTGTTTTTTACGTATATCGAATGGATTTATGCGGGTAGTGCCCTTGTGCAGGTACAGGTGTAGCAGCTTGGTCATGCCGGTCCACCATTTATGTGATCCCTAAAAAGTGTCGTCTCTAAGCTCTTTTCCGACGTTAAACAAGAGAAGATAGCCGAGCTTCCTTTCGGCTCGTTAAAAGGAATGAAAGGCGGTCGTTTTTAAGCTCTTTTTCCGGCCGTTGAACCAAAAAAGATTGTCGGGCGTTTGTCGTTTCGCGCTCGATATCGGCTCTAAAATGACGTGTTTTCGACCGCTTTTTTACTTTTTCAGGTCGGAGACACTATTCACGAAAAGTACTCCTCGGTCTTAATGACCGGGCGGTTCTTTCGGGCATAGTTTTATACTTTTTCGGGCTCGAGAGACACAACTGTACGAAAAAGGACCCCCCTGGAGTCTTCTTTTTGCTGTCTTTTCAGGCTCCCTAAACAAGAAAAGACGCCGAGTTTTTTCCTTTGTCAGGCTCGTTAAACGTTTGATGACATTGGGTATTGTCGAAATGACACTCCTCAAGCATATGCTATCCCCGTCAAGCTTGTCATCCAAAAATAATCGGGGTACCTGCCAGAAATGGTGGGGAAAATGGAACTGTAACCGTAGTCGTGTCGGCAGTATGTCGCTCTTGAACATGGCACTCTTTTGCTTCGTGTCTGGGTGGGGCCATCTCATCTTATCTTTCACTGGCTTCCGTGGGTTTGGGTTATCCTATTTGACCTCTCATCTGCTTATTGCCCTGTCACCATGACCCTTACTCATTTGATGTCAAATACTGCCAAGCCCGCCACAGTGCCGCCGATATGTTCAAGAGAAGTTGACTTCTGTAATAATACAACCTCATCTGCTATCTCACACAAATCATTTTTTCCTCTGTCTCGCGTCGATGATGTGGGAAACATTATGGCCCACCTTCGATCAAGGTCACTTCCTGTCGACTTCAGCTCATTATCCGGGAAGGCGACTTAGAGACTCCCTTCAGGTGCCTTAGAGCCTGCATGCCTCAATGGCAGGTTCTTCGTGTTCGACGAGAGGTTTTCATCATTGGCCTCCGATCGGATGATTCCGTGGATGTTCGACACCAGCTCATTGATTCACATACCGCGGATTGTACCTATAGTACCTTGAGGGCCATTGTCATTATTGGTGGTACCTCTCGCGTCTGTTAACAGTTTTCATCATTGACTGGTAATCAGATGATGTTCATGCATGTTCGACTTCAACCCATGTATTCACATGCTTGAACTTGTACTTTGTTCGGATCGGGACGGAGCACAAGACCCTGGATCCCTGTCTGTTATGGTCCAGGTTGCGATTTTGTGGATAATCATTACATGACTCATTGATGGATGGCTGCGCCCATACCTGAGTCTTTATGGATGGCTGCGACCATACCTTATCATCATTCTGGTCTCTTTAGCTGGGTGGCTGCGTCCATACCATAGACCATTCTCGCATGTCTTTTGGATGGCTGCGCCCATGCCTAGACTGCATGTATTTGATTGTCAGAGATTGTCGGTACTTCCTGGTGGTGTTCCAGTTCGGCGTGTGTTATAAAGCATTTCACCCCTCCCACTCTCTCGGACTTCATGCTTTAGGGGGCATCTGTTACACAGTAATTTGTCACTGCCTTCCTGTCAGTCACCCTGCTATGTCAATCACTAAGCTTCATGCCTTCTGAACTAGCCTTAAACCCCTTTTTCCAAAGTTTTATGCATCAGCGCGTCTGTTATAAAAATACCCGCGATGACTGGCGCTCCATAGTGTATTCCGCGCGCTGCCAGCGCGGAAGAACATCCCTTTCCCGCGCTGGTGAACATCGCAGCTTTCCCGTGTGCTTCCGCGCTGACAAGACTGTCCCAGTTATTGAGATGCGCCGACAGCGCGACAGTTTCCTCATTATCCGCGCTGATCCAGTTTGGGCGAATTCGTTCAAACAACCAGCCTTCCAGATAACTCCAGGCTTGGTTGTTAGCTTTGTGAATATCGACTCCCTTCTATGGCATGACTGTTCGACCTTTTGCAACCATTTCCCTCAAAGATAAGCTCATCCTTCCACCCTTTTAGGAGACTCCTTCTCCTATATAAACTTCCACCATTACCATGAGCAGCTAGTTAGACATAGCTTGGATTGTATAGAGCATATGGTGCTCAGATTGCTGCTACTATAGGTATTTGGTGTGCTAGGTGTGGAAGTGATTGATTCCTTAGGGAAGGTTGTTTGGTGTTGCTTGTGTGAGAGAGAGAGTTGTTTGTATTGGGAGAATCATCCTCAAAGGTGAATGCTTGAGATACATGCTGACTGGCCCCTCCTGAGAAGGTTACCGACGTCAGAACATTTGGTTGTACTCTTCTCTATTTTGATTAATAATAGATGACTGCTATTATTGTTCCATTCTCGTTTGTACTTGCAATGGTTAAATGTGAATTACATGTTTTCTGACTGATGTATGGTTGCTTTCACTAGATTTCACGCTTGTGTTTGTTTCCTCTTCGTGTGTGCAGGTATCTATTCGCGGAGATCGCGGAGGATCGTGACCAGCCAAAGCGAAGGAGTGAAGGCAACATCTCTTCGTCAAACGACAGCGCAGGAATCCAAGTAGGTGCTCTTTACCTCTTATTTAATTGCAATTAGGAACATGCATAGCAGCATTGTTTGATTGTTGCTAGACCCTTGCTGGGCTAGTAGGGATCGCCTCTATCCGTAGAGGGGATTTACCTCTCCAACAGAGGGCATGACAATTAAGGAGTTCCATGGCATGCCAAGGAATGAAAAGGTGTGCTGACATATTGTAGATAGTGTCAATGCATGTCAAGGAGTGTTTGGGAGTGTCAGGGAATCACAAGGGAGAACTAGGTCAAAGTGCATGGAAATGAATGAATAAGAGATTATGCCAGGGAGTTTCAATGAATTCTAGGTGTTCCATGGAGGAAGTGTGTTAGGAGAATTTCATATTAGGACTTGTAGGAGGAAAGCCTACGATTGTGATAAGAGAATGGAAAAAGCAGTTTGAGACAAAGGGAGACTTTGGTCTAGGCACAACACTATTTTTTCAATTACTTTGTTGGGTTCCCAAGTCACAAAAAAAGTAAGGTTATCTATGAGGGCATGAAAACTAGGGAGTGCCAAGGTGTGCAGGGAATTTCAGGAAGTGCTAACACATGTTAGAAAGTTCCAAGGAATGTTAGGCATGTGAAGACATGCCAAGTTCTAAGGCATGCCAATGTGTGCTAAGTTCTAGGATGTGGTGCCAACACATGCTAGGGATTACCAAGGTAACACAAGGGAGGACTCATTTCAATTACATGTAAATGAATGAATCTGCGTGTGTGTGATAGGGAGTGTTAACAAGTTATAGGTGTGCAAAGGAGGGACTGACAACGTATGATAAGCAGTGCCAATAGATGATAGAGTGCTAGGAAAGCCTACTAAGATGTGACAAGTGCCATGGTGTGCCAATGTGTTCCAAGAAGTGTTAGGGAGTGCTAGGGAAACACAAGGGAGCATTAGGTCATAACGCATGGAAATGAAGGAATAAGAGTGTGTGGCATGGAGTGTCAGTGAGTTCCAAGTGTGTTAAGGAGGAGTTACAAGGCATGCTTGGCAATGCTAAGGAATGCTAGAGTTCTAGGGTGACATGCGGCCAAGATGTGCCAACACATGCAAGGAAGTGTTAGCTGGGAGTGCTAGGGAAACACAAGGGAGAACTATGTCAAAATGAATGGAAATGAATAAATAAGAGTTTGTGATTAGAAGTTTCAGTGAGTTCCAGGTGTGCTAAGGACAAATTGACAAGGTATGCTAGGTAGTGTTAAGGCATGCTAGAGGCTAGGGTGACATGCGAAGATGTCATAGGTGCTAGAGTGTAACAACACGTGTCAAGGGGTGATAAGGAGTGCTAGGGAAACACAAGGGAGAACTAGGTAAAAATGCATGGAAATGAATGAAAAAGATTTTGTGACCAAGAGTGTCAATGATCTCTAGGTGTGCTAAGGAGAGAGTGACAAGGTATTCTATGTACTTCCAAGGAATTCTAGAGTGTTAAGGCGATAGGCCAAGATGTGTCAGGTGCTAGGGTGAGTTAGGGAGTGTTAGGGGGTGTCAGGGAAACATAAGGAAGCACTAGGTCAAAATGCATGGAAATGAACGAATAAGAGTGTGTGAGAGTGATCCAGGTGGATTTTGGTGGCCGCACACCTATCCCACTTGGATCCCCACAACTGTCCCTTTCATTTTTTCAGTTTCGTTAATTGTAGCACAATTTACTATTTTTAGCAGTTTTTCAGGTCCTGAACTTCTGGAGCCATTTTGATGCCCTAAACGACGTTTTATTGGGAAAAATGGAAGCAACATGGGTCCATGGACTGATGCTGTTCACCCCAAAGTTTTAGTACTCAGATAGATCTTTCTAACAAGGTATTGTGTGCATCAAACGAAGATTGTATGCCAAAGTTACGACCGCAGGGAAGTTGATGTACCAATTTACCCAGAACGGGGCCCATAGTTTGTCGCTTCATGTCCTAGGGTTAGGGTTTTGGATGTTTAGGTTTTTCCATTGCTTCTCAACAATAAATAGGCCTTCGAGCCTCATTGTAAGATAGTTCAAAGGCATGTAGCCGCCACATCTCTCCTCGGAGATAAGCTACCATCGCCTGAGCTAGTTTATTTTCATTTTTGTTTGTAAGAATATTTCAGTATTTTACATTAATGAAATGAAGTATTATTTCTACTACATCTCTGTATTTATGGTTATCTCTGTAATCTATTACGTTCCTGTTTAAATCCAGATCAGAGAGTGTTGTGGGGAAAAGTATCCGATGCGGATGACACTAACCCTTTCTAAAGGTGACAGACTTTAGCAACAACTGAATGACAAAGTTTTCATGTTCATCTTTATGAAAGCACAGAGAGAATAGAAAGAGGATCAACCAACCTGGTGTCTTGCGCTTAGTCGATCCTTGTCCTTCTCGCTTTGTATCCCGTTCCCAGCTCTTTACTCTCCAAGCCGATCCAGCTACACACAGAATCTGCACAACAAAAGGGAGCAAACTACGAGATACAAGCAATCATAATTGAAGCATGGATTAGGTTGCATCAAATATACATGTAAACACAAAAGCATCTATGTAAAACAAGTATATAGAAGAACATGCAAACTTTATTGATAGAAAGTAACAGGGTTCCAGAGGAAGTTACAACCAATGATGTTGGCCCCAATCCAGCAGCACCTCCTCGGCAGCAAGAACTCTCTTCTTCACCTCTAGTAAAACAATCACCCAATAATCCTGGCAGTATACCAACAGCACCTCCTTGCTTATACAAAATTCCAGCCTCCTTAGACCTCATAGAAGAGCTCTATATATAGGAGAGAAGAAGAGAGGATGAGTCAGCTTGAGGCTGGCATAGAGCTGACTAGTGTCCTCTCCCTCTTCAGTTAATCTTCAGTTCTTGAGTCCACTTGGAGATCCTTGGTTACACATGGTGATCAAGTACCTCTTACTCATCACAAGGCGAATCTGATGAACCAAGTGTCAGTTTGGAAGCTTCCTGGGCAATTGACACCTTGCAGGAGGACTGTGCCACTTGGCCAATCTCGCCCAGCGCAGGTAGCCTTCATTGTTTTTGACTTCCAGCGCAGGTACAGAGTGGGACAGTTGCAATACAGCGCAGAAGCTCAGTTAAGCAGCTGACATGATCCAAAATAAGCCTGTTCTGAAGTGTTTTCAGGTGGAGAACTGATTGGAAGTGCTGTTGATTGATGACCTTGTTCTTTTAGGGGTAAGAACAACATGTTTAGGGACTGAGGATCCCTGTAATTATCGACATTTCCTGCTCCTTGACGCGAGGCACAAAAATGTCTATAACAGTTGCCCCCTAAAGTATGAGGCCGTTAATCGGGTGAAATGCTTTAGCTAGAGGGTCCGAAGTTCGTTCCAGTGCTGAGGAGAGTGCCCTGTAATACAATACAATACAATACATTATCTTTCATTCATCATTATTCTCATGATCTAGCTGAGGCGGGTATTCCCATGCTCAGCTTTCTATAAATACATTTTGGTACATATGACAGACGATCGTCTGAAGACAGACTGATAATCTTCCGCTAAAATTATCATCCTTTGAGGAGGATGATCATCTGCTGCAATGATGTACATGGCAAATGCTTTTATATTTCCTGAATATATATCGCAGCCCGGATGGATGAAACTAGATCCGGGGTCTTCAAACTCGTTCGATCTTCACTCTAAGTACAAGTCGATCCATGTGAGAATTACGCTGAAGTCGAACATGGAAAGACATCGCTTGATTACCGGTCAATAATGAAAACCGTTAACAAGCGTGAGAGGAATCACCAATAATGACGATGACCCTCAAGGTACGGCAGTACAATTCACGTGGCGTGAATAAAGGACTTGGCGTCGAACGCCACGCAAAATCTTCTGGTCGAAGGTCATTGATGTATACCTGTCGCCGGAAGTGAGAAACTTGCCATTGAGGCATGCAAGCTTCAAAGTACTGATGGGGGTGTTCCTAGATCGACTTCTTGGATAATGAGCTGAAGTCGACAAGAAGTGATCCGTCAAAGGAGGGCCTTGATGAATCCCACATCAATGACACGGAACGGAGCTAATGATTTAGTGGAGGTGAAACAAACTGTGACATATGATTCAGGGTGGCGATCATGAAATGGATGAAGGAAAATGTATGGTAGTGGATGGGACACGGTTGACACTTTCTGAATGACCCCTCTTGAACATATAACGACACTGATGTGATGGATCGGTAGCATTACCCCGAATGGATGGTGTGGCGAGGACCATGGTGATGAAACCGGTGAATGAGACAACCCAACCCGATGTGATACGGAGGAAAAGTGTCATGTTCAAGAGTGACTTGCTACCTCTAAACTTTGATGTTCTCCCAATTTTTCCCCAGTCATTTCTGACCAGTACCTCTTTATTTTTGTCAAGCTTGAGGAGGATAACATATGCTTGTTCTATAACCTGCCCTTCGGGCAAGCCCATCGCTAAGATTTAACGAGCCTAGCGATAGGGAAACTCGTTCTCGTCTAAAGACAAGTTTGTCGCTATTTAATCATTTTAACGAGTCTAACGACAAGGAAAACTCGGTCCTTTTCATTTTTAGAGAGTCTAAAAAGGTACAGAAAGTCAACTCCATAATTCCTTTTTCGTCATCTAATCCCTTAAGTCCGAAAAAGTATAAAACAATACAGAAGGGATGGCTATTCGGTATTTTTACGAGCCGAACAAGACAAGCGCTCGATCTTTTTGTGTAATAATCCCTCAGGTCCAAAAAGATTAAAATCTAGAGGAGGGATAGCTTTCGGTCGTTTAACGAGCTAGAAGGCCAAAAACTCGGCAAACTTTTCATATTTTACGAGTCAGTGAAAAGAGCTCAAAGAAGACTCGTCTTTTGAGGAACGAGTGATAAACAAGGATAGCAACTGATTCCAGGTACAAATTGGAATTTCCAATCACGGTAGTGTCACAAGGAGGGCTAGGTGAAATCACTCTTCGCAGCTGTTCCTCAAAATAGGTAAACACACATATGGGGGTGAACGATCGGCCAAATGAAATGGAGGTGACGGATGAAAACACGACCAAGGTTTTTAAGGCTTATAAATTTACGATCGCAATGGTTATTTACCTAGATAGGTTCATTTTTAATGAGCTTGAACTTTGGCGGAAAAACTCTGCTCACACTTTTTTATTTTTTAACGAGTATAAATTCCGTGGTAAAACTGCTCGTTTCATGGTCAAATTTAATTTTTTACTTTCATTAGCTTTTCTCTTTTCAAATGTAGTACTTCATTATCAATTGCTGCAACAAATTTTGTTAGAAATGGATAATAATTGCATGAAAACGAGAATATAACCCTAATATTTAACTTTAAACGGTGTAAAAAGTCATAAAAAGGGTTTTTACCTCTCATTTACCATTTCATTTGCATTTTGCTTGTTGGAGCTCTGGAGGTGCCTCTTCTTCCTTGATTTTCACCAGCTGATTCCGGGAGATTCTGTGGACGATTTTCGGCGCCGTTTGGACCAGGTAGGAGCTAAACTTTAGCCCTTCACTTTCATGGTTTCCTTTTTCAGTTTCATGCCTGTTTTTCAGTGTTTCTGGGCCCCAGGGGTTCCATTAGGGCGCCCTGGCATCAGCGCAGGTTCCCCTTTCGAAACTTGCGCTGTATTCCAGTCAGCTTTGAGGCAAACTGAATTACAGAGCAGGGGGAACAATCTCTGCCTGCGCTGGGCCTAAAAAGACTGAGTTTGCATGAGTTTTTTGATGTTTTTTCGCCAGATTTTCATCAAATTCAGGAACTTACTCATTCTCTTGTTTGATTGTAGGGAACTTTGGACAAAATGTCCCTTACATGGCGAGAACGAGAACATGAAGCAGAGGACATGGTTGCACTCCATGACCCAGTCACGGTGAACGCGCTTCGGAACTGTGGCCTGCTGAAGTTCTTCCGTATCTCTAGCATGAGAGCACAGATTTCTTTACTGCAGTATATGCTAGATGCTTGGGATCCTGTTAACCAAGTATTTCAGATTAGGGGGAAGTCCTTCCCCTTGACCATAGAGGACATGTACTTCTTGACTGGGTTGTCAAGGCGGGGTGCTCCCATTTCTTTGTCAGGTACGGCTCGAGGGACTACTTCCACCAGAGACTATATCCGTCAGCATTGCCGGGAAGGTTCACAGCCGAGCAAAGACGGCAAGATCAATATCCGTGACATCACTGACAGGTCTCTCAGGTCCATTCTGTTTACTATTGGTAGGATGGCCGGTAGCGCAGCTTTGCATGTTGCCAACAGATCTTATATGCAGCACGCCTTGGAGTGTCTCCAACCGAAAGTGTTTAACTGGTGTGATGCAGTACTTGTTCAGATGAAAAGTCAATTGACCAAGGTAAAGGACGGGGGGCTGAAGAACTTCGGATTTGGTTCTATTCTCACTGCCTTTGTCTTGGAGAAAATCCCATTGATGCAACCTCAGTACATCTTGCTTGATGTGCCTTCTCCGACCGAGCCACGCATGCAGAGGTGGGTTGACCATATGTCCCGGCATGCTGGTCAACCTCATATTACATTCACTGAGTCCTTCTTTAGGTGGTTCGAGCGTCAGGAGATGGCATTTTCTGAGTATCCATACGTGGGTATGGACTACCGAGGTGATCCGGACTTGGTGCTTCCGGATGGCGAGCAATGGGGTGCTATTGGTAAAATCTCTGACCATATCACTGTTTATTGTTTTCATTCATGATGTTTACTGTTCAAAACTGATCAAACTCTTGGGTGCATGCAGATGTTGGTCCTGTTCGTCCAGTAGCTCGTCCACGGTCGCCAGTTGCTGCCCCAGCAGCAGAGCCTGCTAGGAGAGTTGTTATTCGCGACCTTGGTGATACTGAGATACTTGCAGCTGTGCAGGAGCAGGTTGAGAGCCTTACTCGTGGCCTTCCGGATGTACAGATTGACGAGTTACCTTTACAGTTGCAGCGACACACCATCGGCGTGCCTAGACGATGGACTCGTCTCTTGCGCATGATCGCACAGACCGTGACGTACTTTCATGAGCACCATTAGGCTAGGGTGCCCCCTAGCATCTTTTTGAGTTCTAGGTCGTATGACCAATTTTGTTTTGATTACAGCACATTATGTACAAACTATAAACAGCTTTATATATTTTGATTTTCGGAGTTTATTTCAGTTTATTTGTGATCCACTTACATAGCACCGATGCATCTCTTTTATATATGTTGTAAATGTCTATCTAATACATAGTTTGCCAATGAATCTGTTAATGTGTTCAAGTTTCTGGAAATATGCTGGTATTGAATTGAATCAAACTCTCTTTCCAAAATCTTAACTCTTAGAAACATACGATAAATAGCTGGATTGCGGACTGAGTATATACCAGTGAGCTGTAGTATCACAAGTTGTGAGTCTAGCCTGACAATTAGTCGGCGTATACCATGAGCAATGGTATCAGAGAGGAGTTCGATCAACGCACTATACTCAGCGATATTGTTTGTCGACCGTCCAATACACACACCTCTGAAACTCACTAACTCGCCGCTTGGATCAAAAATGGCCCAGGCAGCGGAGGACAAATTCCGCGTACTACGACTCGCTCCGTCGGCATATCCCACATATGTTTCAGAATAATTCGACATCTGCAACAAACGAGAAGGGTGGATTACTACCGAAACAAACATTTTAGCGAAAACAAAAATACAACAAAAGCACTCAGGTTACTATTTAGGCATAGTAACGCTTGAGGTACAACCCGTTACGGGGTTGCGCCAGTGGTATTCCGTCATAATCCATTAACTCGTAGGCTCCTTTTGCTAACACCCTTTTAACAATATAAGGACCCATCCATAAGGACTGAAATTTTCCTGCTCCTAATTTATCGGATTCTTGGTCGTAAAGCAAAACCAAGTCACCCTCAGAGAAGTTGCGCGGTTTGACATTCTTATCGAACTGTGCTTTGACTCGTTTCTTATGAGCCTCGTTCGCCAAAGCGGCGTCACGACGGTTTTCATCCAACTGGATCAATTCCAGGAAACGAGCCTCTTCTTCTGAGGTTCCGGGGAGGAGGTCAATTGCGAGTTTAAGTGACGAAATTTCGCACTGGATCGGTAAAACTGCCTCCAGGCCATACACCAATTGGAATGGTGTGAACCCAGTGGCGTTTTTTACCGAGGTTCGGTAAGCCCATAGTGCTGAGTACAGGATTAGATGCCATCTTCTTTTATGAACCCCGATCATCCTTTGCAACATACGCTTCAGGACCTTGTTGATTGCCTCAACTTGTCCGTTGGCTTGTGGATAATACGGAGTAGAGCTGTCGTGAGATAGCCCTAGTTTGGCAGCTAATTCGATCATCATGTGATTGCGAAAATGCGATCCATGATCCGTCACTATAGCTTGCGGAACGCCGAACCTGGCGACTACATGATTGAAAAAGAAAAGGGCAGCTGTTTCACCAGTGTTATCCAATGTAGGCATCGCCTCGGCCCATTTGGTAAAATAGTCAACAGCGACTATAATATACCCATGCCCCCCGGTCGAGGTGGGGTTACATTGCATGAAATCGATGCCCCACTTGGCGAAGGGCCCAACAGCAACTATCGGCTGTAAGGGTGCGGGTGGTCTTCTGGTTTTGCTATCAAAGATCTGACATGCATGGCAACTTCTGACAGCTATTATGCAATCTTTAAACATAGTTGGCCAGAAGTATCCTGCTCGTAAGATTCTTTGTGCTGTTGCATATCCAGATTGATGCCCCCCGCACGCGCCTGAATGACAATCATTCAGGGCTTTTTCGGCCTCCTCATGGGTAAGGCACCTCCTCAGAACTGTATCGATGCCACGACGGTAAAGTGTATCACCGACGATCATGTAGTCTTTTGATTGGTATCGTATACGTTTTCGTTCCGAGTGTGAGGTATTAGGCCTAAATTTTTGGGTTTGGAGATAAACAATGATGTCTCCATACCACTCATCGCTTACTGATATCAGAAACAAATTTTCATCCACGATTGACTCTTCTGATGTATCATCGTTGGACGACGATGGGAGATCGCATAATAATTCCGCGAAAACTAGGGCTTTCTTCGATTTGGATTTTACAAAATCTAAATCAAACTCTTGAAGGATGGCTATCCATTTTGAATATTTGCCCCCAAGCAACTGTCGCGACAGTATATATGTCATGGGATTGCAATCTGACAAAACGGTAGTTTTCCTAAAGAGGACATAATGTCGAAACCTTTGAATCGCTTGAACAGCAGCAAGCGCTAGTTTTTCAACATAGGAATATTTACTTTCCGTGTCATTTAAGTTTTTACTTAAATAATAAATAGGATGTTCTATTCCATCGACTTCTTGCACTAAGACCATCGCAATGGTCGTATCTGCTGCAGCAAGATACAGGTTAAAATCTCTTTGATAGTCCGGGGCGTACATTAATGATGCTCTTACTAGACAATCTTTCAGAGCGTCAAAGGAAGCTTGCGCAACCTGGTCCCAGACAAAAGGTACATCCTTTTTCAAAAGACGAGTATAACCCTTTGCAAGTTCTGCGTAATTAGGAATGAACCTCCTCAGAAAGTTTGCTTTCCCTTGGAGTTTCTGAATCTGAAGCAAATTTGAAGGTGGAGGCAAATTAATGATTGCCTGAACCTTACAGGGGTCGAGACGAATCCCGTCCTTAGAAACCACAAATCCAAGTAAGCGACCAGAGCCGACGCAAAACACACACTTATGTGGATTGAGTCTTATCTTGTAATGTCGGCAACGTAGAAATATTGCTCTCAAATGCCGCGGATGATCAGTCCGCTTTCGCGAATGAGCCGGAAGATCGTCGAGGTAAGGTTGAACGATGTTCTTGATGTCATGGAAGGCATAATTCATTGCCCTCTGAAACGTCGCCCCTGCGTTCTTTAAACCAAAGGGTAATTTTCGATAAGCGAATGTGCCCCACGGACAGATGAATGCAGTCTTAGACTGGTCCTGTGGGCGGATATTTATTTGATTATACCCGGAAAATCCATCCATAAATGAAAAGATTTCACATCCGGCGCATTCATCAATTATCTGGTCGATGAAGGGTGTAGGGTAGTTGTCCTTTGGACAAGCTTTGTTTACATCCCTATAGTCGACGCACACTCTTATCGTCCCTTGTTTTTTCATAACAGGGACAATATTCGATACCCAATCGGTTAGAGGAACCGGGTAGATGAATCCAGCATGGAGGAGTTTTTCAACTTCCGCCTTAATGGCAGCGGATTTCTTCGGATGTACCTGCCGAAGCCGTTGTCTTACTAGTTTGATATCAGGATACATTTTAATTTCATGTTCAACTATGCTCGAGTCAATGCCTGGCATTTCATCATATGACCATGCAAAGACATCTCTAAATTCGCGAAAGAGAGCACTATATATTTCTAGTTCTGAAGGGGAACAACTTTTGCCGACATGAATATTCTCAACAACATCAGATTTTGTCGAGATATTTATGGCTATGGTCTCTTCAATATTGGATAGGTTTCTTTCTGAATCCACCGTATTTACAGTATTTGTTAGGAATTCAAACACTGAAGGGTGGTATAGGTCGTGATGAGTTTCTTCTTCACACTCTGGAAGAAGGGAACGATGGTGGTTATCATTCCATGGTGTCCCCTTAATCATCATTGATTGCAAGATTCCTTCGTCAGTCCCATGAACTTTTGACCATGGATCTAATGGGGTACCATATTCTTCGGACCTATCTACCCAAACGCTTGACGAGCGTTCTTTTGGGCTCGCCTCCCATGCCTGAAACATTGATTGCTACAATATTTCAATAGGGCTAGGGGGCAAAACCATTTGATGATCCATGACGACTTTGTCTTCTGCGACCTTCGATGAAGATACCATGTTGCATGTTGCTACAAACGGGATATTCCCTTCATGGAACGGAGGTGGCAACGCGAAAGTTCCCATCATTGTGGGATCTTTTAGCAAGCCTACTCCTATATCTTTTATTGAATGGTCGCTCCCATGGATCAGGGGAATGCTTCCAGTAACTTGTGAACCATTAGGGAGGAAATTCTGTTGGTCGACGATCGTAATCCCTCCTTCAAACGGGAATGCGATCTTCCTAAAATATGTCGACACTACAGCTGCCATGGCATATATCCATGGTCTTCCCAGTAGAATGTTATAGTCAAGATTGCCATCAATGACTTCAACATCAATCTCTACTGTTTTTCCTCCTAGTTCAACCTTAAAGTTATTTAGGATTCCGTACGGAGTGTACGTCCTACCGTCAAATGCTTTCAATGTCGTCGAAGATCGCGACAATGTTGGAGATCCAAGAGTTTTCCAGCAACTCATCGACATGATACATGTCGATGCGCCCTCATCAATAATCGTTCTATGAACAGTTTTGTTGAGTGCTTTCACTTGAATAAGGAAAGCTAATTGCGCTGGTAACTGAGGATCATATCCTTTGTGATCAAAGGATACAAGATTGGAATCTTTAGGATCCACTCCACCAATTGCTGATAACAATGCCTGTCTTTGGGATGGGCAATTTTGTAGTACCTCAAGAGTCGACATAGCAGATGGCGATTGGGCCAAATCCTCCACTACATTATAGTGTTGCGCTGCTCTGGCGCGAGGGTTGAATGTCGACTTGTGGACTACTCCCTTAGGTGGCTTTATTGTTAATTCATGCGTGAGGGGGGGTACAACTTCTGCCGAAGTTGTTGTCGAACTACTGGGTTGATCTTTCCCTTTGTCGTTCGACACCGGCGGATTTCCATAATCTTTATTCCTAGTCGATATCAAAGCATCACTTTGCTTAGAAACCGACAGCATAAGCACTTGTGACGGGGAAGCATTTCCACTATCAACCATATTCTGACCTGGGGCAGGAAACGGATCAGTCAACACAGCTGAAGTTTGGGAACTTTTCAGGAACCTCTTCAACTCAGCTTTGAACGGACAGTTCTTTGTTGAATGATTTTCATCACATATTTGACATGGAGGAAATTGTTTCTTTTGCCCAGGAGGGTTTGAAGAAGTTTTTTGAGGGGATGATCCACCTTGTTTCTTCTTCTTCCCTTTGTTTTGTTTCTTCTTGCTTCCTGGTTGATTGGAGTTTTTGTCTTTATCTGTAGATACAGCATGTACCTCCGAAGCAAGAATCTCTTGATTTGCTTTTTGATTCGAAGTCTTACGGGCTTTCTTATTCGAATCCCTTGTCGACTTAGCGTTTGCAGTTCCAATCACGCCATCACCGGCATGAGAGTCACTATTCGATCCGGGAGGAGGAGGGATTGAAAATTCCGGTCTGGGGGCATCAGGTATCTTATCATAGAGCGTACCCGACTGAGTATACACTAAGTCCAAATACTGAGCACGAGCAATAACCTGCTCCTCTGTTACGACGCCCCCCTTGGCCACATCTTCTGTAATTGCCGGCAGAAGCGACTTTATAAACCACTCAGCTAATAGCTGATCTAGAACATAGGTCTTTACCATTCTGCGACGACGACGCCACTCATGTATATGATCAGATATATGTGTGGCGGTTGTCTGCTTGAAATTAGTTAAGATTTCTGTTCCAGTTTCGTACCTTATAGGTAACTGAAAGTGTGTCAAGAAAGTCGTGGCTAGGGAACTAAAATTGTCGAAAGAGGCTCTAGGTAATTCAATATACCATTTGGCCGCCGGACCAGTCAATGTCCTCTGGAAAAGACGAAGCCTTATTGAATCATCATTCAAGGTATTCGACGAACACCACAGATGGAATGTCATCACATGATTCGACGGGTCTTCGCCCGGATTTCCATTGAATTTAGGAATGTCCGAAGGAAGTTTGTGAGGAATCGCTGGCCACCAATGGGCATAGGCGATTGGATCGTTCGTCAATCGATGTAAATCTGGTAATTCTAAAGTCGCCACGAATGGCAACTGCTGATTCAGGTTTGGCGAGGCGTACCCAGGGTACGATGGAATCGCCTGAGCAGTAGGTCTTTGCATACCAGTATAATGCAACTGGTGTTGATATGACTGATATGGTTGGTGGGCTTGGCCACTGTAAAGTGGTTGGTTTAACCCGTTCTGAATATAGGGTTGCCCACTATTCGCAAAGATCTGTTGCTCAGATCCCTGGTATACCTGTTGAAACTGAGGTTGTTGGTATTGCACCATCCATGGTTGTGAAGCCATGTTTTGTTGTGCAACACTAACCGACGGCCCAAGATGCGGGGTTATGGTCCCCGTTTGTATCTGTGTCGTCCCGGCAGTTGGCGATTGTGGTTGTGTTCCAGGGTCAATTGGCTGTTGCATTACAACTTGGGGTTGACATACAACAGGCATCGATTGAACTTGCGACACGGTTACAATTGCTGGCGTCGTCGGGATATGAGACATAGGTACACTTTGTTGCATAGAATATACAACTCTTGGTTGTTGGGGTAACATAGGTACCCAACCACTCGTCGTTACTTCAGTCAAACCTGAATGTGGTTGAAAACTGCCGTATGGGTATCCTCCCGAAAGAGGAAGTGAAAGGGCATATTGCCCCCCATACGGTAACAATCCGGAGCTCAAGGGTATAGATGGCCTTTGAGGACTGGATGGCCCAAAATGATTCCCAAAGGGATCAATTTGTCTAGTTTCAACATAAGAATTACCGGGTATTATACCGGAAGAGCAAACTGGAACAGACCAAGTTGTCATAATAGTCCCTGGGTGGACTCCTTCTAGTTGATGAGAACTAGTTGGGACAAATGGTATGCCGGCAAACATCGTTGGAATGGCAGCAGGAGCTTCTGCTGTCGCCGTGTCGTTTGGCACAGTTCTAGATGTCGACGGTTGTTCAGACATTTTAAGTCTATCCAATAAACTTCCTAACGATTCTTCAGGAACTTCTTGTGGCGATAGACAAACTTCTGATGCAGAAGGAAAAAGAGTGGAACCTACTCCAAAATGAATTGGAGTATTTGCTTGCTGGTCCTCTACGATTTCTTCTATTGCGATCAGACCAGGAGGAAGAGGCAGACCGTCAGGTCCGTAATAGATTTCTGGTGCCGAAGAAGGGGTTGTTTCGACAGCGACAGTTGTTTGAACAACAAGACTCTGTGGACCGGTTTCAAATGGAACTGGTTCAGTTAAACAAGTACTTGTTTTCAGACTAGGATCAATACAATTGTCCTTCTGTTGCCGTTGAACTTCTTCAATAGAGGCAGGGATTCCAGAAATATTGGGAGTGACCAGAATCTCAGATGTTGTTGGAACTTCCGTTCTAACTTTAAAAGGAGATTTTGACCTGGTCCAGCGAGATCGCTTTGCTCGTACTACTTTCGGTTCCGGAGACAAAGATGGTCGACCTGCAAGCCTCCCTGAACGACGGGGTTTTAATTGACTTTCCTCCACGATTGCGGATTACTTGATCAACTAAAATACAAAAAGGGGAATTATGTTTCCGTATTGAATGAATTTTATTAGACGCTTTTAGACACGACTTTGCTTTTTCATGTTTTAAGAGTCGAGAAAAAGCTAAAGATGACTCTAGTCGCCTTCGATGTATTAACGAGCCCGAAGTGACAAATGCTCGGTTGGACCTTTTCAATTATAGAGTTTGAAAAGAGCCAAAAGAAACTGCTCTGGAGATCTAGGCAGAGGGTGTGCCAAACCTTTCGCGAAACCACAGAATACGTTTTACGGTACGGGTGGTCGATCTTCGTGAATGCTGTGTTCACTGCATCGCGATCAGTAGGGCGGTCGACACGGCTTCCTAAGGATAAAGGATAATTGCCTATAGGGGTCTCCCAATATACGCGACGGTACGCGGGAGCTCAAATCCGTATTAGTGCTATCGTCCCTCAGGAGGAATCACCCACCTTCGTAGAGATCGACAGTCACTACGTTTAACGACGCCGGAACACGTCTCTACCTAGACCTCTATTGTGAGCGTTATGTTACAATGCGTTTTTAGATTCATTCAATATATTTTAAGTTGATCTTGTTTATCAGTTTGTCTTTCAGGATCACCACGAGATGTATTGGTACAAATTCCTAAATGCAGCTAAAATGATAAGCAAGCTTTCACAATCTTTTTAGCTTTGAAAATCCTAACTACTGAGGGGAGAGAAAAACAATATCTTTCCACACAGAGCACAAAGCACAAACTAATGCACTTTCTCCTAGATCAGACACCCAAACTTATCAAAAATGCAAATGCAAGATGCATGTATTTCTTTTCTTTTCCTTTAATGTTGATGCTTAACAAAAGGAAAACTGTTGTATGACTTTCGAATTCAATTTGAAGCGTAAACAAACAAGTATTGTCTAAATGAAAAGACGCTTTACAGGTACTTGTTTTACACCAAAAATATATGAATTCAAACCATAAAGTGAAAACAAACCAACTTAAACAGCTATGAACAGTAATAACACTAACTCATAAGATCGCAATCTAAGAGGCCACAGCTACTAGGTTCGCTTTTCACAATGGGAAATTGTAACTGAAACAAGAAATACTGAAAGAACGTTTACAATTTCATCACACAATTGAGGCGGAATAATGTCAAGGAGAAGTGGTCTACAACAAATACAATAACCAGCAAGCAATCAGCCAAAAACAAGTGCAAACAGGGCCAAGACACAAAGGAAGAGCTGAGCTAGACTAAGGCCAACTGGACCAGCGCAGGCACTGGTCTGCCAGTTTCACTCTCAGCGCAGTTCCCGAAGGGAGCACCTGCGCTGTAATGCAGACTGCTTGTGGACAGCTTGCACTGACTTACGAGAGTTACGTCTGCTAAGAATTCCGGGTCATAAAAACTCAAAAATGTACTGTTTTGACTGAAATAAAATGCTATGGGTTAAGTACAGGCTAAGGGATGATCAAGAGGATAAAGATCTATCACTAAGAGTAAGGATTCATCTGTAGATTAGCTCTTTAAATCTTGAATATACTCAGCAAAGGAGCAAGAGTAGCAAAACCCTCTACTTCGCTTTTGATAGAGTCAAAAGCTTTTCGATTCGGTACTCCTTTCTTCAAGAAATGAATAGCAAAATACTACAACAACAAGATACTAGGATCTCCCCAGCGGAGTCGCCAGTTTTGTTGTGGGGAAAAGTATCCGATGCGGATGACACTAACCCTTTCTAAAGGTGACAGACTTTAGCAACAACTGAATGACAAAGTTTTCATGTTCATCTTTATGAAAGCACAGAGAGAATAGAAAGAGGATCAACCAACCTGGTGTCTTGCGCTTAGTCGATCCTTGTCCTTCTCGCTTTGTATCCCGTTCCCAGCTCTTTACTCTCCAAGCCGATCCAGCTACACACAGAATCTGCACAACAAAAGGGAGCAAACTACGAGATACAAGCAATCATAATTGAAGCATGGATTAGGTTGCATCAAATATACATGTAAACACAAAAGCATCTATGTAAAACAAGTATATAGAAGAACATGCAAACTTTATTGATAGAAAGTAACAGGGTTCCAGAGGAAGTTACAACCAATGATGTTGGCCCCAATCCAGCAGCACCTCCTCGGCAGCAAGAACTCTCTTCTTCACCTCTAGTAAAACAATCACCCAATAATCCTGGCAGTATACCAACAGCACCTCCTTGCTTATACAAAATTCCAGCCTCCTTAGACCTCATAGAAGAGCTCTATATATAGGAGAGAAGAAGAGAGGATTAGTCAGCTTGAGGCTGGCATAGAGCTGACTAGTGTCCTCTCCCTCTTCAGTTAATCTTCAGTTCTTGAGTCCACTTGGAGATCCTTGGTTACACATGGTGATCAAGTACCTCTTACTCATCACAAGGCGAATCTGATGAACCAAGTGTCAGTTTGGAAGCTTCCTGGGCAATTGACACCTTGCAGGAGGACTGTGCCACTTGGCCAATCTCGCCCAGCGCAGGTACAGAGTGGGACAGTTGCAATACAGCGCAGAAGCTCAGTTAAGCAGCTGACATGATCCAAAATAAGCCTGTTCTGAAGTGTTTTCAGGTGGAGAACTGATTGGAAGTGCTGTTGATTGATGACCTTGTTCTTTTAGGGGTAAGAACAACATGTTTAGGGACTGAGGATCCCTGTAATTATCGACATTTCCTGCTCCTTGACGCGAGGCACAAAAATGTCTATAACAGAGAGGGAGTTTCAATGAGTTATAGGTGTGTTAAGGAGGGAGTGACAAGGTTATATGCTAGGCAATGCCAAGGTATGCTAAACTACCAAGGCATGTCAGGAAGTGCCACGGTGTGCTAGGGAGTGTCAAAGCATGCCAAGGAATGTAGGGGATGTTAACGCATGCCACATAGTGCCAAGGCATTCTAAGACATGTCAAGTGCTATGGCATGTCAAGATGTAAATTGTGTTGCTTAATTGTTTTAGACCAAGGTTGGATGTGATGAGCCTTGTCTTGGTAACTTGTTAAGTGGGATGAGTTGAGATTGTACATGAGTACCCTAAGATGAGTTACAAGTAGTTCTTAGGTGAACAAGGCATATGTTGAATTTCCATGACACAAGAGAATCCAGGTTTTTCCTTAGAATTTTTTATGTGAACACACTCAAGTGCCACAACACATCTACTATGTAGAACAAAATCTTCCATGAAAGAAAAAGTAATGGATTAAATGCACAGAGTTTAGGTTCTGCCACATCTTCATATGTTAATGCTTATTATTATGATATACAATAGCTATTTATATGTTTGGTGTAAGACTCCTCTGGTTATTTCTATCCATCAACAACATCTTTGTGGTAAAAGGTGTACTTTCAGAGGTTGCTCCATCAAAAATAGAAACCAAAAGGGACCTTACTGTGCACACAGATGAAGAATTAAGAATATTGTTATCTATGAGCATTGATGTGGAGGGATGGGACAAAATTACACACGTAGCGAACCTTTTTGTTCAACCAATCAAGATCTAAAAAGGAAAATGTGTGATTATATATACATGTGTGATAGTATTTGGAGAAATGCCAACCTAACCCACAAATTTGTTGACATTTTGTTGGAGCTGAACTATAATTGTTCCTAAAGTTAATAAACAAGTAAAATAGGACTGGCTTTTCAATACAAAATATAAATTGATAGGAACAGGGCCAAATTGTGAAAGTGTAAAAGTTGGTATGGTTTAAAGGGACCGATCCCTTTGAAAAGTCTTAAATGTGGCAATGAAGGTTGAGCCTCGTTCTAGAACCCCATTGGGCATCCATCTTAGGAATTGGTGTAGGATGCAACACTTCAGAATAATTTTTGTAGCAGTGATGCCAACACTTGTATGGTGACATGGAGTTGGATTTGGCCTATCAAAGCTCATTGGTCTACTTTGGAGCTTCTCTAGGGTGATGCCTTATATGTTTTGGAGTACAAGGGCATGATTTGATATTTAGTTTGCATTGAAGAAGATTTGGAGGCTAGATACTACAGAAAAACCCCCTTGTTCTGAACAGGGAAGCACATGCCATTGAAGAAATTAACAACAAGTACATAGATTTGAAACTCAAATCACATCACTATTTATTACTCTTTGAAATAGAAAATAACTAAAAATTTCAAACACTACTATTCACTTTTCCTTTAGTCTAGAAGGTACAATGAATCTGGAAACATGTACAACAATGTCTCAACTTTTGTAACTCTTAATCCTAATGCACCTTCCTTTCATGGATAGGCAAGACAATTAAAGTCTGCCTTTACTGAATATGATATGAGATATGAAAACATGCTTCCTTAGCTAAGGCTAATAATTAATAATTAGGGAAGTGATCCTTTTAACTGTGCATGCAAAAACTAAATAAAGAAAAGAGTTTCGCTACTCCAGGTGCGAGAAACCAATCCAATGCCTGAGGAAAGTGCTTTGCCCAGAACAAGATATTAAGGACTCATAAAATTTGTTGCTTCCTTCAAGAGAGGTGTATGCCAAACAGAACTAAACTATCTTGAACTATCCTCCAAATTCATTCACCTTTAACAGAAATCTTGTGCCCAAAAAAGGACAAGAGACCAATATCCAACAGAATTCGCTGACCAGCCAGAGACCCTTGTGACCAAACAGAGAGATAATAAGGGAATGCCAACTAGGGTGGAATCTTTCACCACTGAAATTAACAAGATATAGAGGGGGTCAAAAACTATCAGACCTAACTCTCACGAATAAATGAATTAATCCACACCTGGTGATCCAAAATGAATTCAATCCTTCTTTATTTATAGATTTTCCAGAGGGGTTTCATATTCTTAAGTGATTGATTAAACCTTACTCCAAACCCCAAAGTTGGGCTTTTTAAGCGTAGTTTCCCCAAAAATTGCCCAACAATGGGTATTTTTGGGTTTTTTCCCATTTATGGAGGACTATAGCCTATGGGGAGGGATAGGATATTACGTTCCAATCATCCTCAATTTGTAGAGGATGTTACATGGCACCTAATAAAAGAAACAATGCTTTAGTTTATGAGTTAATAACTAAATTATTATTTCTTTCCATGCAGGACATACATCTTGCAAAAATGATCATGAGGTACAAATACTAAAAAAGGCCTAAATCTTACTAGCATTGTCATAGTCCAAGAATAAAAACCCTTTCATGTGAAAGAAGGTCAGTACCACATACTACAAGCAAAATAACAAATTAAAAAACAATATACTTATTCAATGAAATAATGATGAATCCTATTGGCACACTTTAAATTGAATAGCTCTTGAGTTGCAGTGTCAATCAAAATTTCTCAGGTTGGATCATAATTAAGTACTCAATGTTGTTTGTTGGCATTATGATTCTAGTATGGCTCTATGTTACAGATGTTGTACTTGATGGCAACACCCTCAAGTGGCAATGCTCTGATCAGGCTCTCAAAATGTTGAAAATTAAGAGGTACGCAGGAGAATAGTTCAAAAGGTGCGTACACGCAGGTACACCGTGAAGGGACTGCGGCCTCACACGCAGGTCACCCGTTCAGAAGGTGCGTACCCCCAGTTCACTTACTTCAAGGCAGAGAAGCGCGTTCACGTGGGGTTTCCTATGTTTGGCCCGTGGTATTTAGCTCGTCGTTCTTGATTCTATGGTTTTGGCTCGTGGTATTGTTTTATATTATTATTATTATTGAGCCCCATGTTTTTGGGCCCCTTGTATTGGTTATCTATGGTATTGATCCATGATTTTAGGAAGAGCTTGCCTATATAAAGCAAAGGAGATCTCTTGGCTAAGCATCTTTTGCAAATTGAAAATCCTAAGATCTGAAATTTTGGGTTATTGTTTTAAAAGCTTGATCTATATAAAAGTGAAGACAAAAGCGAATCTATGAAGGGTGATCTCTTGAGCACATGATCAGATCTGAGTATCTGACGATCTGTAGCACATTGGTGGACTGCCAATTCGGCCCTAACCAGAAGTACGCAAGTGATTAACAGTGCAAGTGCGTGGGTACGCAGAGCAGAAAAAGGAGAAGTGCGTGGGTACGCAGAGCAGAAGAAGGCGCAGTGCGTGGGTACGTAGCACGACAGAGGTTCAGGTGCATAGGCACAGGGAAAGTACGCGGCGCTTCAGAAGCCGCAGTTGCGTGGGTACGCAGCGCGATAGTATCTCTGGGTGCGTGCCTACAGTAATAGTACGCAGCGTGATTGAAGAAATAGTGTGTGGGTACGCGGTGCGGCAGAAGGGACTCTGCGGGTATACGTAGGGGAGCAGAAGGTGAAGTGCGTACGCTCGCAGGCCAGAGAAAGAAAAACTGCGTATCTGTCTTAAGATCTTTTGTTGGCTGACTTTTCTCTGTTGATAAGTTGTTCTGGGTTTAGTTTACTGTTATTGTTGATCTGGTTACTGCAGTTGACTGGGTGATTTACTTGTACTTGATGATCTCCTGATGTTTATGGATCCAGTTTGAAAATTTATGAAAAGTGATCCTTGAAAGAAAAGAAGTAGGGGGTTGTAGCTCCCTTCTAGGAGAGACTGGAAAACGATAGAGAGTTGTAGCTCTCTGTAGGTTGCAGCCTGCGTACTGGTAAAGGACTGCACCAGTACAAAACCATTGTAAAAGGAGTTTCTAATTTGAAAGAAGATAGAGACATATTGC
Source organism: Pinus tabuliformis (assembly GCA_031772625.1). Taxonomy (NCBI): domain Eukaryota; kingdom Viridiplantae; phylum Streptophyta; class Pinopsida; order Pinales; family Pinaceae; genus Pinus; species Pinus tabuliformis. The sequence continues at coordinate 537,663,916 of CM062807.1, read as the reverse complement.
AGCAGGTGGTTTTCACCCACATTGGGTTTCCACCTTACATCTGGTGTTCTTTGGTGTGACTATCTGTTTTCTTTGTTCATGATCATTATTTTATGGTACTGATATGCAAAAATAATTCAAAGTATAAATAAGGAAGATTTATTAAAAGAACTTGATAATACTAATTCACCCCCCCTCTCAGTATTATTTTCAACAATTGGTATCAGAGCAGGTCCTTCAGAGAAGCTTGATCGCTTGGAGGAAGATCATTCATCATGAGCAACTACGAGAGGGAAGCATCAATCAGGCCACCAATCTTTGATGGGACAAACTTCAATTATTGGAAGGTAATAGTTACTACCTATCTTCAATCTCTTGGTACAGAAGTTTGGGATATCATAGATACAGGCTACACTTATCCTTCAGCTACTCTTACAGATTCGGCTGAGAAGAAGAAATATGAAACAAATGCTAAAGCAGTCAATACTCTGCTAGGATGCTTATCTCAAACAGAATTTGTAAAGGTTATGCAATATAAATCCGCAAAGGAAATATGGGACAAGATTGTCTTGAGCTATGAAGGAGATGAACAGGTAAAGTGTGCTAAACTTCAAACCCTCAGGATTCAGTATGAGAATCTCAGAATGTATAATGATGAAAGTGTGGCTAACTATTTTCTTCGGGTAGATGAGATTGTTAATTGCATGAAAAACTTGGGTGAAGAAATAAAAGAGGCTATTTTGGTTGAAAAAGTTCTAAGATCACTGTCCCCCAAGTTTGAATCTAAAGTGTCTGCAATAGAAGAAAAGGAAAATCTACGAATTCTTACTATGTCTCAGCTACACGAAATTCTAACTGCTTATGAAATGAGAAAGGGAGGTCCTTCAGACAGAAGAGAAGCTGCTTTCAAGGCTTCAGGCAAAGGAGACTATTATGAAGCAAGTCATGTGCCAGAAGAAGAAGAAGAAGAATCAAATTTTGTCAGAAATCTTCAAAGGGGTTCTCAAAGGTTCAGAGGTAAGTTACCTTTTAAATGTTTTGCTTGTGGAAGAGTAGGTCATTATGCTGCAAAATGTCCTTATAAGGATAAAGGAAAGGAACCTGCTAGATGGAACAAGAAACAGATTGCAAATAAGAAAAGCTACTACACGCATGAAGGTAGTGATGGTCTATCAAATAGTGATGAAGATGAACGAGGTAATGACTATAAACTTTTAATGGCATTTGAAGATGATGATTACATGGATGCTATAGATGTGGATAGCTTTTGTGAAGAAATTTCTAGACTCAAGACATGTATAGAAGAAAAGAATAGGATCATTGATACTCTACAACTTCAAATTGATGAAAAGGAAAAATATCTTGAAAAGTTAGAAGGTGAAATTGTTGGTCTTAGAAAAGAAATTGAGAAAACAAAGGCTATTAATCTTAAGTTTGTCAAAGGATCTGAAACTCTGGATGAGATCATCAATGTACAATGTTCTCCTCTAAACAAGACAGGTCTGGGCTATAATGGAGAAACTTCTCAAGCATCCACCTCAAAAGGTTATCTTGATGCAGCAAAAAGGAATGAGCAAAGGCACAATGGAGATCACCAGGTAAAACAGGGACCAATTACAAACAAAGACTATCAGGCAAATCAGGGGCAATCCGTCTTAAGGATGAACAAAAGCTACAACCAGCCACAGGTAAAATCCTCTCAATTTGCTTCAAGAATGAATGACAATAGAAATTACAATCGTTTGGCCAGAAGATTGAATAACCACAGAAGTTTCTTCAATGGACAATGCTTTTCTTGCCATAACTTTGGTCACAAAGCAGCTCAATGTGTTGCATATAAGACGATCATGACTAGAGAAGCTCAAAAACAAAGAAGTATGACCAGGATTACAAAAAGGACCTATAAAAACTTTTCGGTTCTTGAAAATGAAGTTGAATGTTCTATTTGCAATAACTTTGGTCATGAAGATTCTGAATGCAGGAGCAGGTTTCAGCAGAAAAAGGAACAAGCCTCAAGCACCAAAACATGGAGAATAAAGGAACCACAAACAGAAAGATGTGGGATAGCATTTTATGCAGAGGGACAGGAAAATCTATGGTACATTGATAGTGGATGTTCGAAGCATATGACAGGTGATAAAGAAAAACATGAATCATATTCCACTTTAGAAAAGGGAAAGAAAGTTTCTTTTGGAAATGATACTCCTGCAACTATAAAAGGAAAAGGCACTGCTCAGTTAAAAGAAAAGGTCAAAGCTGGAAATGTTTTGTATGTTGATGGATTGAAGCATAATCTTCTGAGTGTCAGCCAGATGTGTGATCAAGGAACCGAGGTGATATTTAGATCAAATGGATGTCTTGTTCGTGATCTTGATACAGGTAAAACGGTGATCAAAGGTAAAATAACTCCAAATAATCTATTCATATTTGAAGAAGGAAAACAACAATGCTATCTAAGCAAGGATGATGAACACTGGTTATGGCATCGAAGGTTGGGGCATCTAAGATTTTCACAAATAAGGAAAGCATGCAAATATCAGGCAGTTCGCGGTCTTCCAGATATCAAAATTCCAGACAACACCATATGCAAATCATGTCAGTTTGGAAAGCAAACCAGAACTAACTTTCCAGAGAAGGAAGGATCAGCTAGGATGCCTCTTGAGCTTGTACATACAGATGTATGTGGACCATTCGAGAAAAGGACACCTCGAGGAGAAGAATACTTGATATTATTCATTGACGATTTCTCTAGGTTTGTCTGGTTAGGACTTATGAAGCACAAAGATGAAGCATTCGAAAAATTCAAATCCTTTAAAGCCTTGGTTGAAAATGAATCAGGATACAAGATTAAGTGCCTCAGATCCGACAGAGGTGGGGAGTTTACCTCAAATGAATTTTTTGATTTTTGTGAAGAATATGGGATAAGAAGAGAATTCTCTACAGCTAGAACTCCTCAGCAAAATGGAGTAGTGGAAAGAATGAACAGAACAGTCCAACAAATGGCTCATGCTATGCTTGATGAGTCAGGAACTCCCGCAACTTTCTAGGGTGAAGCTGCTTATGCTGCGGTTGTTATTCTCAACAAAACAAATGCCCGGGTGAACAGCACTCAAACTCCTCATGAGCTCTGGTATGGTGAGACTCCTTCGGTAAAGCACTTCAAAATCTTTGGGAGCAAATGCTATCTTAAGAATACTGATGAGCAACTTGGCAAACTTGAACCTAGAGCAGATGAAGGCATTCTTCTTGGTTATTCTCCACACAGCAAAGCATACAAGTGCTACAATAAAAGACTTGGAAGAATTGTTGACAGCATTGATGTAGTGGTTGATGAGAAGGGATACATTCCTAGGCAAGTAAATCATGAAGATATCGAAGAAGATGAAGACTACCCTCAAAGACAGAATGATGAAGAAGAAGAACCTCAAGAAGAACCAGAGGAGCAGATAAGGATAGAAGAGAAGTCTCCATCCAGATATGTTCAGAAGAATCATCCAGAATCTCAGATTTTGGGGCAGAAAGAAGCAGGTGTACAAACAAGAAGAACAGTTGCAGAAGCTTCAAGCTATTTGGCATTACTCTCTTCCACTGAACCACAAAATGTGAAAGAGGCATGCAAAGATGAATGTTGGGTGAAAGAAATGGATGAAGAACTTGAGCATATTGAAAAGAACAACACTTGGGAGCTAGTTCCTAGACCAAAGGATAAGAATGTTATAGGGACAAAATGGGTCTTCAAAAATAAATTGAATGAAAATGGAGAAGTAATTAGAAACAAGGCCAGACTTGTTTGTAAAGGGTATGCGCAGCAAGAAGGAATAGATTTTGAAGAAACTTTTGCTCCTGTTGCAAGACTTGAGGCCATCCGAATGTTCCTTGCTCTCTCAAGCTTTCAAAACTTCAAAGTATTTCAAATGGACGTGAAATCAGCTTTTCTGAATGGAGACTTGGAAGAAGAAGTTTACATTGAGCAGCCAGATGGTTTCATTCTTGGAAATGATCCAAATCTTGTATGCAGATTGAAAAAGGCTCTCTATGGTCTCAAACAAGCTCCAAGGGCTTGGTACTATCGTTTGGACAAATATCTTCATCAACAAGGTTTTTCAAAAGGATCAGAAGACAGCAATATTTATATAAAAGTTGAAAATGACAAATTACTAATACTTGTTGTGTATGTAGATGACATTATCTTTGGCAGCAATGAAGAAGCTATGAGTCAAAGCTTTGCCTTGGTGATGTAGAAAGAATTCGAAATGTCCTTGCTGGGAGAACTGACATATCTTCTTGGTTTTCAAATCCAACAAAAAGAAGGAGGGATCTTTTTGTCTCAAACCAAGTATCTCAAGTAGATCTTGAAGAAATATGGCATGGAAGATGCAAAACTAGTATGTACACCCATGATCATAGGATGTAGCCTCAGTGCAAATGATGAATCAACAGCAGTACATCAACCAACCTACAGATCTATGATTGGAAGTCTACTTTATTTGGCAAGTACCCGACCAGACATCATGCATGCAGTAGGAATAGTTGGAAGATTTCAAGCAAATCCGAAGGAAACTCATCTTTAGGCAGTGAAGAGAATCTTTAAATATCTTCAAGGGACTCAAAATTATGGCTTATGGTATCCTAAAGATACAGATCTCACACTTCATGTGTATACAGATGCAGATTAGGCAGGAAGTGTGGATGACAGGAAGAGCACAAGTGGTGGTGCGTTCTTTATGGGCTCCAGATTGGTATCTTGGTTCAGCAAGAAACAGAGTTCGATTGCCTTGTCTACAGCTGAAGCAGAATATGTTGCTGCTGCATCTTGCTGCACTCAACTCCTTTGGATGATGCAGACCCTGCAGGACTTTCAAATCACTTGTACACCACCTATCTCCATCTTATGTGATAACACAAGTGCAATCAATATTTCAAAGAACCCCGTCATGCATTCAAAGACCAAGCACATACCGATCAAGTATCATTTTCTCTGAGAACAAGTACTTGAACAAAAGGTCAAGTTGGAGTATGTTCCTTCTAAGGAACAAGTTGCTGATATACTCACCAAACCATTTCCCAGGGAGACCTTTGAATACCTCAGGAAAAAGCTGGGGGTTGTTGATGCATCATCTTGTTGAATCTCTTTTGATGGTTACATGTGCTGGGTTGAGGATTGGTTGAAGATCGAATGGCACAGGTTCAGGGGGAGCATATAATGCATTGTTGGCATTATGGAGGACGTACAGAAGGAGATCATGGATGCTGGTCTGAATATTGCTGCAATATGTCTCTATCTATTTCATGGTCATTTATGGTGCTTGGTGGATTATGGTTCTTCATTGCAGATCTGGTTCATATTCAGGGGGAGCATGTTCTTAGGGGGAGCATAACCCTTTGCCCTTGATGTCAAAGGGGGAGAATGACGTTGAAGATTTTGAGGTTGCCATCAAGTCTAAAGGGGGAGATTGTTGGCATTATGATTCTGGTATGGCTCTATGTTACAGATGTTGTACTCGATGGCAACACCCTCAAGTGGCAATGCTCTGATCAGGCTCTCAAAATGTTGAAAATTAAGAGGTACGCAGGAGAATAGTTCAAAAGGTGCGTACACGCAGGTACACCATGAAGGGACTACGGCCTCACACACAGGTCACCCGTTCAGAAGGTGCGTACCCCCAGTTCACTTACTTCAAGGCAGAGAAGCGCATTAACGTGGGGTTTCCTATGTTTGGCCCATGGTATTTAGCCCACCATTCTTGATTCTATGGTTTTGGCTCGTGGTATTGTTTTATATTATTATTATTATTGAGCCCCATGTTTTTGGGCCCCTTGTATTGGTTATCTATGGTATTGATCCATGATTTTAGGAAGAGCTTGCCTATATAAAGCAAAGGGGATCTCTTGGCTAAGCATCTTTTGCAAATTGAAAATCCTAAGATCTGAAATTTTGGGTTATTGTTTTAAAAGCTTGATCTATATAAAAGTGAAGACGAAAGTGAATCTATGAAGGGTGATCTCTTGAGCACATGATCAGATCTGAGTATCTGACGATCTGTAGCACATTGGTGGACTGCCAATTCGGCCCTAACCAGAAGTACGCAGGTGATTAACAGTGCAAGTGCGTGGGTACGCAGAGCAAAAAAAGGAGAAGTGCGTGGGTACGCAGAGCAGAAGAAGGCGCAGTGCGTGGGTATGCAGCGCGACAGAGGTTCAGGTGCGTAGGCACAGGGAAAGTACGTGGCGCTTCAGAAGCCGCAGTTGCGTGGGTACGCGGCACGATAGTATCTCTGGGTGCGTGCCTACAGTAATAGTACGCAGCGTGATTGAAGAAACAGTGCGTGGGTACGCGTTGCGGCAGAAGGGACTCTGCGTGTATACGCAGGGGAGCAGAAGGTGAAGTGCGTACGCTCGCAGGCCAGAGAAAGAAAAACTGCGTATCTGTCTTAAGATCTTTTGTTGGCTGACTTTTCTCTGTTGATAAGCTGTTCTGGGTTTAGTTTACTGTTATTGTTGATCTGGTTACTGCAATTGACTGGGTGATTTACTTGTACTTGATGATCTCCTGATGTTTATGGATCCAGTTTGAAAATTTATGAAAAGTGATCCTTGAAAGAAAAGAAGTAGGGGGTTGTAGCTCCCTTCCAGGAGAGACTGGAAAACGAGAGAGAGTTGTAGCTCTCTGCAGGTTGCAGCCTACGTACTGGTAAAGGACTGCACCAGTACAAAACCATTGTAAAAGGAGTTTCTAATTTGAAAGAAGATAGAGACATATTGCAATAGGTGGTTTTCACCCACATTGGGTTTCCACCTTACATCTGGTGTTCTGTGGTGTGACTATCTGTTTTCTTTGTTCATGCTCATTATTTTATGGTACTGATATGCAAAAATAATTCAAAGTATAAATAAGGAAGATTTATTAAAAGAACTTGATAATACTGATTCAGCCCCCGTCTCAGTATTATTTTCAACATTATTTTGGGTCCAATTTGGGGAAAAGGAGGAGCTCTTGGTGACAATGGGATGATCAGGATTTTCATAAGGGAGCTCTACTATACTTTTCAACATACAAGCCATTCATTCTAGTGGAGGAGATATAGAGAAGCCTTTAATAAGGACCTTTCCAAGATCAATTTGGAGGAAAATCCATTTTCAAAGCTTAAACATAGTTCTAGATTCAAACAAGAGTAGTCATTTTTCAGAACAATTATTAATTCCCAAGAAATTGGAGCCAAGCTAACATGTTGACCATTTATTCTTCTACTAGAAAAGGAAGCATTTTTGAAAAGTCCTTGGCCCTTTTATCCAGTATTTGAAGTAAATATCTTGATTAGAAATGTAATCAGAGATGCAGTTTATATTAAGAAAAAGGGACAGGTAGAGGGCGAGTTAATAAGTATCTCTAAAAAACTCTCAATAAAATCCTAACATATTTGAAATGGGAAAGGTTAACTCCATGGTTATTTTTTGCTTTAGAAACTTTTCTAATTTCCATGATTGAAGCATGTATTCATGCCTTGAAAGAAGCTCACGAATGCTTTTGATATTGGTTGAATCAAAGAAAATATGGAAAGTTACAGTCACATAGAGGTATGGAAAAAAAGTATGTGGAGCTTGTTGTCCCAAACTCCATACAAAGAATGGAAAAAAGGTGGAAAAAACCAAGTCAAAAGGTATGTGTAGCTTTTGTCATGCAGAGGTAGGTGTTAACTCCACACTCTACAATGAAGGCTTTGCGGCGCAAGTGACACAAAGGTTTGCATGCAGAACTTTGGATTAAAAGGAGTGGAGCTTGATGTTACATGTCCACTATTACGCCACTTTCTGTATGAGTTACAAGAGATAAAAATAATGAGTTACGGGGGATACAGAGTAGATACTATTGTTTTTGAAATTTAATAAAAAATATTACTATGTCTTCCTCGACATAAAACAAACATCTTCCATAAAATATTTTCTCCATGAAACTGATTTAAAATGAATCACTTACATTGATGCATCTATCCACAAATAGAAATGATGCCGATGGGCCAATTTCATTTTAGAAAATTCACAATTAGTTTCAATTGTAAGATCTCCTATTTTCAGTTTAGATTTCAGTTACAAGCAGTGAAACAAGACTTGCCGATCAATTGTGATTAATCACAAGTCATAATTTTCTTGCTCTCCAAATGATCCGATCCAAATATTTGTGATTCAAACTCACGTTGACCAAGTTTAACTCGTGTTCAATGAAATTTTGACTTGCAACTTGCCGCTTAAAGAAGATTCCTGCGATTGATTTCGATTTATTTGATTTTCGGCCTTAACTCGACGAGCATGAGTTTTTCAAGTTTAGGTATGCCACATTGCTAAAAACTAAATGTCGGTCGTTCCAAAATTTATTTCTCATTTCTCAGGCCCGCAACTCATACATCGAGACCTTCATTAATCAATCACTACTCACTATTACACAGTCCAGACTCCATATCGGGGAACCACCAGCATGAACCTAAGTCCAGAGTCCATATCAGGCAATCACCAATGTGTGCTCTATCCATACTCCATATCAACCCTTGGGCAGTCTTGCATCACCTTCAGCGTGTGTTACCTTCAAGCTTAGCCACTACACTATTCAACAATCGAGGTACACTAGCACTTGGCTTAAATAATAGGTATATTACTATATTGAAGTTTCAATGTCGTTTTCAATGACAAGTTTCAAGTTTCACTGTTCAACATTCGAATGTCCGGTGCATTACTTTGGTTATGACTTTTCAACCCTATAAATGGGGCTTAAATATATTTTTAAAATGCACTAAGAAATGGTTTCATACAAACCACCGGCCAAGTCATCAAGCATTCCTTCCTTGGTTGATGTCTTGCCAACTCCAAAGGCTTTAACCATGAATTCAAAACTTTGTGTATTTTTGCTGTTTTAGAATCTATTATTGATGTATTGGTTTAGTTGTCTTATGCTAAACGAACTTGCAAATTAAAGATTACAATGCAATATATGTTGATAATATTTCCTTTAGGTAGCATTTCCTCATATATACCTAATTGTGTTTCAAGGTCATAATGATATATTAGGTCGAAATGTGCTTGTGTTGTTGGACAGACTCCCCTTTGATCCTTAAGAAAACCTCATATCCTTTAAAACCAACCCTCTTTTTTGCGAAGTTATATACGGAATTTTTTATTTTAATTTTTTATTGTCTTTTAAAGGAGCCAAATTAAATAGAAGGCACAATTCCAAATCTAAACAGAAGCCTCAATTTAAACACAAGTCCAAAACAACAACAATGCCGAGGGAGAAGGAATTTTCTTGGGCTTATTGTGACAAGATTCTTGGAGACCCCAAGGTCCTTTATTAATTTTGAAAATCAAAATGTAGTGGAGGCATTTATATATTCAAGTAGCACCTTGCACAAATACCCGGCCATGATATAGGTCTCTGAAAAGAACATTGACAAAAATGTCAAACACCAAGAAACCTTGGCCTTTGATATGTTGAGTCAGCATAATGCAAAGAAAGAAAAGCAAAAAAAAGAAATGGGAACTCATGGAGTTGACAATTTTTCTTCCACTACCCCATTGTCATCTCCCTTTGTTGAATCCTCAATACAGTTCCCAAGTTTCCCACACATGCCTCCAAGTACAACTCAAAATCAAGGCCAAATGAATCCTCCTACATTCAACATTGGAGGCGGAAACATAAACGCCTTTTTTTCTTCCTGCACAAAACCCGATTCCCAACCTACCTTGGATACCACTGGTTGGAAAAAAAATATCCATAGTTAGGCAAGGAAGGCCATTGCTAACTTTTGGTACTATTATGACATACCTTTCCACTATGCCATAAGTCCTTATTCGCAAGCTATGATTGACACAGCTATTGCTGCAGGTCTAGGGTTCAAAGCCCCTTCATCAGAGAGCATTAGGAAAAATTTTCTATTAGAAAGTGTTGAAGATTTCATGCTTGTGCTATCTGAGTTTCTTTCAGCATGGATAGAAACAAGGTGCACCATCATGAGTGATGGATGGGCAAATCAGAGGAATAGAACTTTAATAAATCTCCTGGTATCTTTTCCAATAGGTACAATGTTTCTCAAATCAGTGGATGCTTCAGACAAGGTTAAGACTGCACAACTTATTCATGAAATGATGGAGGAATTCATTCAAGAAGTGGGAGAATAACATGTTGCACAAATTGTCACTGACAATGCAGCTAATTATATGGTTGCTCGTAGACTTTTTGAGATTAGGCACCCCATTATTTTTTAGACCTATTGTGTTGCCCATTACATAGATTTAATGCTTGAGGACATTGGTAAGCTTCATTGAATACATGAGGTTGTGGAGAAGGAAAAATCCATAACCAAATACCTATACAACCACACTATTTTCCTAAACACCATGAGAAAATACACTAAAGGTAAAGAAATTGTTTGACCTGTAGTGACTAGATTTGCAACAAATTTCATATCTTTGCAATTTGTGGTTGAGCAAAAGATAAATCTGAAGAGGATGTTCTTGGGACCTAAGTGGATGGCATCTAAACATTCCAAGACCCTTAAAGGAATTGAAGTTGTTGCACTTGTGTTTAATGACGGTTTTTGGAAAGATGCTAAAGAGATTATTGTCGTGATGGAGTCCCTTGTTAGAGTTCTTAGGTACTTCAAGTCTTTTAACTTTTTCATGTTTTAAATTTCATTTCAAGCTTCTTTTTATTTTCAATGTTTCATATTTATTTAAATTTGAAAGCTTGAACTTTCAAGATGATTGATGGTGAAAAACCTGCTATGGGTTACATTTATGAGGTGATGGATCTCGCAAAGGAGGCCATCAAAAGAAGATATGGTGATGAGGAGGCAAATTATATGCCTCTTTGGGACATTATTGATGCACGTTGGGATAGGAAATTGCATTCCCCCTTACATGTTGTTAGGTACTTCTTAAACCCACAATATTTTTATGATAAGAGAAAATTTAATGAGGATGGGGAGGTTCGCAAAGGACCTATGACATGCATGGAAAGGCGCTTCCCTGATCTAGAATTTCAAAGGCGTGTATTTTCCCAACTATAGGGTTATAGAGCACCATCTAAATTATTTGCCTATACCAGTGTTATACGAGAAAGGTCTAAGATATTTCCACGTACCCTTTAAGGCTTGAAGGCTTCATCAATTCATTAAATTTGTTTAAATTTTATTTTGTATGTTAAATGATTTATTAAATTTTGTTGCCCTTTTAAGTTTTTACTATTCGATATTTAGTACGTCTACTCACGAACCCTTGCCACTTGCTAATATTTGGTGGAAAATCTTTTGTAGTGATTCGCTAGATTTGAAGAGATTCGCCATTCGAATCTTAAACCAAGCATGCAGTGCTTCAAGTTGTGAGTGCAACTCGAGCATGTTTGAGAAAATACATTCTAAGAAGTGCAACTGATTGACACAAAAGCACTTAAATGACCTTGTATTTTTCCATTACAATCTACGACTTCACACCAAGAAAATACTAGGTGAGAGCTTGAATTTGAAGGTTTCATAATCTAATTTGCAATTTAAAGTTTAAACTTTAAAGTTCAAACTTTAAAGTTCAAAGTCAAACTTAAATTCACATTTCAATGTCTCATGATAATGATAGGTTTGGATCATTCACCAATAGACCCTGAAGAGATATATTTGCAAACTACAAATGCAGCAGATTGGGTCCAATTAGAGGAGGCTCCTCTTTTAAACCTACATGACTTGAAGAACTTTGAGAATAAAGCAAGCGAAGGAGTGGGAGGAATCACTTTTAGTTCTCACTCTTAAGAGTCTTAGTCTCTTAGTTACTGATTTTTTTCTAATTAGTATGCAGTTGTTTGTAAACTTTTAGAAGCAGTTGCTTCTAGTTCTATGTAGTCACTAGTTAGGAGTCATGACTCAGTACTTTGGATCATGTTTGGACTCATAACATATATGAGATGCTTATTCAGTCATGATATTTTGGACATCTATTGATATTATGAATTGTTTTGGCATGGCTTCACTGAATATCAATGAAAAATGTTTTTTTTTTTTTTTTAATTCAATATGTGTGTATATTTTTATTTATTGAATTCACTGATTTTTTCCCAAATTTTTCTTGATTTTTTGCCGATTTTTACCCAATCTGATTAAAAATCTTAGCTCTTTTTCCTCGTTGATTTATTGTCTATTCTAAGTCTAGTAACATTGGTTACAAGTTTCATTCTTCACTTATGAGTGCTAAGGTGTGCTAGAGAGTGCCAATGCATGCAGAGGAGTGCTATGGAGTACTAGGACAACACAAGGGAGCACTAGGTCAAAATGCATGGAAGTGAATGAATATGAGAGTGTGTCAGGTAGTGTCAATCAATGCTAGTTGTCATGCCAAGGAGGGAGTGACAAGGTATGCTAAGCACGGGTAAGGCATGCCAAGGAATATCAGGGAATGTCAAGAAGTGATAGAGTGTGCTAGGTAGTTCCAGGGTGTGCTAACATGTGCCAAATAGTGCCAAGGCATGCTAGGTGTTAAGACATGATAGGATGTGTAGGGTGCCAGAGTATGCTAATATACGTCAAGGAGTTTCAAGGCAAAAAAAGGAATAACCAAGCTAAAATGCAAGGAAATGAACACATAATAGGGATAATAAGTTGGGACTTTATCTTTTTCAAAAGGCACATGCTAGGCACACTAATAATATGTTCCAATACATGCCAAGTGCCAATGTGTGCCAAGTGTTAATGTTTGTCAATGCAATATTATGCCAAGGAGTTCTACGGCATGCTAGGGACTACAGGCAATGCCAACACATGATAGGGGAGTGTTGTGCTATGCTATGGCATGCCAACATGTGCTTGGGCGTCCTACTTATGGCAAGATGTTCTAGGTACAAAGATGTTCCAAGACATAAGAGGTGCCAAGTAATGTTAGTGTACTATTCCAAAGCATTTTAAGGTGTGCCATGAGTGTTAGGTCTCTCTCATTAATAGAATTGCCAGAGCTTGATTATGTATAAAATAATATAGTTCCTACACACACTAGTAGAACTTTATTTAAAGGAAATTTGGTAGATAATAAACCTAATAGAGATGAATCATGTGTTGACTCATAGGAAGACTATATTCTTATGACTTGAGGGAAATGATACAAACTAATTACTTCTTAACAAATTGACTGACTATTATAACCACTATGACCTTGGGCACATAATGAAAAGGACTCCACAACAATGGCGTTAAATCATTATATTTTGACAAAAAATATAGTAACAAGTACATAACGTCATCAAAAACTCATTGGAATTATCAATGATGATGAACATTTTTTGATTGTCACCAAAGGTAACCAAAAATAGCATTGGTGAGGGTCAATAAAAGATCGTCACTAGAAGTGTCACCAAAGAGAGAATTAGTGATGGGCCTTTAACTACCCTCACCAAAAGTGTCACCAAAGAGAGAATTAGTGACGGGCCATTAACGACCGTCACCAAAAGTGTCATTGAAAATGACTTTGGTGACAAACCCTAAAGGACCATCACTATATACACTTACAACAATGATTTTTTAAAAACCGTCCCCATATGCGACATTGGTGATGGACCTTAAAGGTTCGTCATAGGCATGAAGCATCATCAAAACTCATTAGAATGATCAATGATGATGAGCATTTATTGACCCTCACCAAAAGTAACCAAAAAGATCATTGGTGACGGTCAATAAAAGATTGTTACTAGAAGTGTCACCAAAGAGAGAATTAGTGATGGGCCTTTAATGACCCTCACCAAAAGTGTCACCAAAGAGAGAATTAGTGACGGGCATTTAAAGACCCTCACCAAAAGTGTCATTGAAAATGGCTTTGCTGACAAACCTTAAAGGACCATCACTATATACACTTACAACAACGCTTTTTTAAAGACCATCACCATACGCGAAATTAGTGATAGACCTTAAAGGTCCGTCACAGACATGACCCTCACCAATGACCTTTCTCCTTGTAGTGAAAGTGTCGTAAAGTCTTCTTTTCCTTCGAAATAGAACTGTTGTAAAGTCTTCGTTCTTGTTAAAGATTGATTAACTTTATGTGAATTAGTTTCCTTTTGTCCATATTCACATTAAGGAAATCAAAAATAAATACATGCATCTTGCATTGAAAAATCTTGTGTGTGCTCATAGGAATAGTTTACGGAAATTGCATTAGATTGTAATATTTTCTCTTTGATCGAAAGAAATATAATTACTCTATCCCTATTAGCTAATATTTTCATTGTTAAACTGAATGGAAAGAATGCTTATCATCATAGTTTCATTAATAGTAATTTCATAATACATCACGTGGTGAACTTGAAAGGAAAATTCCTAAGCAAGATCAACTTAAAATTAACCTCAATTTACCTAATGGAGCATTTTCACCTAATAAAAAACATTTAGTGGTTCTAGGCTAGAGACGTGTTTCGGCATCGTAAAACAAAGCAGTTGTCGCTAACTTGTCTGCAATACATCCCGAGTGTGATACCTCATTAAACGTATGTGAGTATATCGAACTCATCCACGTACCTTCGGGTATATAGGGCAATGTTACAGTGTGTAATGTATATGGGAATGCTCTCACTATGCGGATTTTCATTAGACAATGCTTATACGGATTGGCCCTCCACATCCTTTCAGGTATATTTACGAGGACAACACTAGGTTGCTATCCATCCTTAGGTAACCGAGTCAATCACCTTGTACACTGTGATACTCTGAACACAACATTCGTGGATATTGCCTGCCCGTACTTTGGTTTGCTAGGGGTTATTCTGCAGTTCAAAGTTGCTCGGTAAATTTTTTTTCCTAGACTACCCCTTTTTGTTTATTTCTTTTTGTAATAACATTAATCAACAATCGTGGAGGAAAATCAACCCTTACCCCGTCGTTCGCAGAGAATAGCGAGAAAACTGCCTTTGCGTCCCGAAGCTACACCTACTCAGTGAAAGCGGTCTTGTTTAACTGAGACAAGTACATCAAGAACTTCTAGTTCTTCATCTGAATTACCAGATTCACCCATTCTGGTAAGTACTGAGACTCTAGTTACTCCAACTATTTCTAGTACATCTGTTACTGAAGAAGAAGTTTCACAATTACCTTAGGACACTATAACTAACACTAGTGAAACGGTAACCGAAGTTGTTCAACAACAAGTTGATTCTCAACTTGAAGCTGCTCAATAAGAAATTACTTCTGAAATTGAATTAGTTCAACCAAAAGTTAATCCAGAACCTATCACAGTTCAATCAGAAGTTACTTTTGAACCTAAAGTTGTCCAGGAACCTCTCCCTGAAACTATTGTTCTTTTACCGGAACAACTGGACTTCAAATTTGAACATTCAAAGTTGTTACCTTACCAGAAGATGATCAACCAGTTAACCCTCAGACATCTGTAAATACTAAAACATCCACTTTACCAACACCAAAACTCTATTACGGAACTGACAGTGAAGTTCTTCCACCTAGTTTAATTGTTGTTGAGGAAGAATTGGAAGAAGATACTACAGCTGGAACTCCATTCCATTTTGGAACAAGACTTTATCTTTACCCTCATACTCCTCATTTTATTGCTCCTTTTGATCTTGCTTCTTTTCAAGTACCCATTGATTCTTTAGGACATCTATTGGGTCAGTTAACTATTGCTGAACAACCATCAACATCCCAGAATGTATCATTTGATGCAGCTACGACAGAATCTTCTGTTGCAACCTCTTTGATGTTTTCTACTACACCTGAGTCACATCTATATGGTGAATAGTCTGTCCCGTTTGGTTACCAATATTTATTTGGAACCCACTCAAGGGTTGCTTCTACACCATGGTCATCACCCATGTCCTCTACTATAATCTTACCTGGTTCTTCATTTACGGGAACTCAACAGTTTGATCCTACATATCAATATCAAATTGGGAAATCTATTCAACAATGGCCTATGTATCCACTACATACTGGATTTCCACCATATGGAGAGCAATATGCCTATTAACCTTATCCTCCATATCCTGGAGGACAACCATATGGCAGTATCCCACCATAGTCAGGTCAGTCTTGAATGCAAGTTTGTCAATGGCAGCCAACAATGCTAGTTCAACCGAGGCATGTATATCCAACACAACCAATGCAAACTATGTCAGCTATTCCTACTACACCTGTTGTTACCACTGTACCGCAGTCACAAGTTCAAATGGTTGTATCTCAACCTATACAAACTGGTCCTTCTACCTCGCAACCACAAGTTTCAGGTCAACAAACCCAAGTTTCTCAGGCTGTTGTACAACAACCGCTTGTGTCCAGGGTTCAACAACCTCAGGTTAGTGTACCTTTATCAAGAGTGACTCGGGCTTACACTAGTATAGTTTATTCAAAACCTAGTCAAGCTACCGTTGGGGGGGAATATTAGATTCAACAACCTGTACCCCAAGCCTCAATATCAACAGCCTTAACTCCAGCAATTCCAACCCCAATTTGGACTTGCCCAACAAGCTCAACCTGGTTTTGGATAATATCAAGCTTACCAAGGTCCTGGTCAACAAGGCTTTGATGGTTATGGACAACCGAAAGTAAACTTAGTTATCAACAACCACCTTATACCAGATTTTTTCAACAACCACCTTATCAAGGCTACCAGATACAAATGGCCTATGCTGGTATGCAAAAACCTATTTCTCAAGAAATTCCATCATATCCTGGGTATGCTCAACCTGACTTGAATCGACATTTGTTGTTTTTAGCAACTCTTGAATTACCAGATTTAAAATGGCTCACTAATGATCCAATTTTATATGCACCTTGGTGGCCAGAAATTCCGCATAAGTTACCTTCTGACATTCCAAAATTCAAAGGAAATTTCAGAGAAGACCCATCAAATCATGTCATGACTTTTCATTTGTGGTGTTCATCAAACTCCTTGAATGATGACTCAGTTAGACTCCATCTTTTCCAAAGAATGCTTACTGGTCCCACTATGAAGTGGTACATTGAGTTACCACGAGCTTCTTTTGACAACTTTACGACTTTAGCCACCACATTTTTGACCCACTTCCAGTTACCTATCAGATACAAGACTGGAACGGAACTCCTGACCAACTTTAAATAGACTACTGCTATGCATATATCAAATCATATTCATGAGTGGCGGTCTCATCGTCGAATGGTTAAGACTTATGTTCCTTATCAGCTTTTGGCGTAGTGGTTTATAAAATCCTTATTGCCATCAATCACCAAGGATGTGGCGAAAGGTGGAATTGTCACAGAACAACAAGTAATTGCTTGTGCCCAATATTTGAACTTGATTTATACACAGTCTGGCATGCTCTATGACAAGATTCTGAATGCACCCCGACCATCTTTCATTTTTCCTCCTCCACCATCAAGTAAGGACTCTCATGCCGGCGACGGTGTGATTGGTTATTCAAGCATGCAAATGGCAGGTAGACCATGTGGTCAAACAATTTCTGTTTCCAATCAAACTTCAAATGCATCAGAAAACAGTCTTGCTTCTGAAGTCAATGTCGTGTCATTTGACAAAGGCAAGAATCGAAAGCAACCAGGAGGCAAGAAGAAGGGGAAAAAGAAGAAGAAACAAGATAATCCCCCTAAAGAGAAATCATCTAATTCCTATACTTCGGAAAGGAAACCTTGTTATCCATGTCTAATCTGTAATGACAAGCATTTTACAAGAGATTTTCCACACCGCTCGGAAGTCTCTAAACTTCTAAAGACTTCTAACACATCTGCAGTGTTGATTGATCCATTTCCAAATCCGGAGACATAATTGGTTGCAACAAACCATGCTTCCACATCACAAGTACTTATGTTATCCACTGCAAAGCCTAAAAATGAAGTTTTGGTGTCGACACAAAATAAAGATTATGGAAATCCACCATCATCGTCGAATAATCAGGCCACTGATCAACCTAATCCTTCGACTTTGACTTCATCTGAAAATATCCACCACCTATTGCACCAGAATTGACAATAAAAACACTAAAGGGAGTTGTGCATAAATCGACATTTAACCCTCAAGCTCGAGAAACTCAGAACTATAACATAGTAGAATACCTTGCTTAATCACCTTTTGTTATGGTGATGCTTGAGGTGTTACAAAATTGTCCCTCCCAAAAGCAGGCTTTACTATCAGCAATTGGTCGAATAGACCCTATGGATTCCAATCTTGTGGTTTTTAACCATGCGGGATATACACCATAGTTACCAGCACAATTAACTTTCTTAATTCAAGTAAAAGATCTCAATAAAAATGTTCACCGAACTACTATTAATGAGGGGGCATCTACTTGCATTATGTCCATGAGTTGTTAGAAAACATGTGGTTCACTGCTGCTGGCACGATCACCAACAACGTTAAAAGCTTTTGACGAATGCACATATACACCTTGTGGGATTTTGAGTAACGTGTAAGTTGAACTAGGGGGGAAAACAATTACTGTTGAATTTGAGGTAGTTGACGGACGCCTCGATTACAACATTTTACTGTGAAGGCCATGGGTATATGCTATGGTTGTTGTGGTTTCCACATACTTTCATACGATTTCATTCCCTCATAAAGGTGGAATCACAATTATCTATCAGCTTGCCTTCTTTGCATCTAGTTCTCAGGCTACTGGAATAATTTTGCTGGTATACGAACCCCCGTTATCACTTCAAAATGTTGGCGTAGGTCTCTTTAAAGATCCTTCCCTAATGGGTACTTTTATGCTACTGTCACCATTTGATTTGGCAGAAGTGGGAAGAGTAGAGACTTGCAACATGATTTCCTCCACCTCATCTGATTTAAGGAGGATTACCAATAATTCTGAAGTTGATAGTAATATTAAAGTTATGCTGCTAAGCCCCATTGAGCTTGCATAGCAATCAATTTTTCTGGCTTGTGCAGCAAACCCAAATCCACTTTCACCAATTGTATGGGTAGACCATTCATTAGAATATGGTACTTCTTCGGATCCTTTTTCACGTATATTTTCTACGGATGAAGGAATCGTCCAATCAATGATGATAGGAGAAGAAACTTGGGAATATTATCATCATCGTTCCCATATTCCAGATGACATCGAAGATTATTCAAATGAACTTAACCACCCTTCAGTTTTTGATTTCCTTTCGAATTCTGTTTTCATAGATACAGTAGATTCCGAGTGAAACCTGTCAAATATTGAAGAAATGATTTCTATTAATATTTCGACCAAACCTATTGTTGTAGAAAACATTCATTTCAGAAAATCTTATTCTCCATCAGAACTTGATACTTACTATGCGAAAGTCATTGCCATTAATGCAGAAGTTGAAAAGCTTTTGCATGCTAGTTTCATTTACCCTGTACCTCTTACTGATTGGGTTTCCAACATTGTTCCTATCATGAAAAAACAAGGGACAATTCGAGTCTGTGTCGATTATAGGGATGTAAATCATGCTTGTCCAAAAGACAATTATCCTACTCCTTTTATCAACTATATTATTGACGAATGTGCCAGATGTGAAATTTTCTCATTTATGGTTGGTTTTTCTGGTTATAATCAAATCAATATCCACCCACAGGACCAATCTAAAACAACTTTTATTTGTCCATGGGGCACATTCGCTTATAGGAAACTCCCTTTCGGTTTGAAGAATGTAGGGGCCACATTTCAGAGGGCAATGAACTATGCCTTCCATGACATCAAGCATATTTTTCAACCTTACCTTGACGATTTACCTGCTCATTCACGAAAGCGGACTGATCACCCGCAACATTTGAGAGCAATATTTTTATGGTGCCGACACTACAAGATACGACTCAATCCACACAAATGTGTGTTTTGTGTTGGTTCTGGTCAATTTCTTGGATTCATAGTGTCTAGAGATGGAATTCGACTCAATCCTCTAAAGGTTCAAGCAATTCTTGACTTGCCTCCACCTTCAAATCTTTTACAGTTACAGAGACTCCAAGGGAAGGCTAACTTTATGAGGAGGTTCATTCCCAATTATGCTGAAATGGCTAAAGGTTTTACATGTCTTTTGAAAAATGGGATACCCTTCCATTGGGATCAGGTTGCGCAAGCTTCCTTTGATGCTCTTAAAGATACCTTGATTAGAGTGTCATTAATGTATTCTCTGAATTATCAAAATGACTATTAGCTGTATCTCGTCGTTGTAGATACAATCATTGGCATGGTTTTAGTCTAAGAGGAAGATGGGATTGAACATCCGATATATTATTTGAGCCGCAATCTCAATGATACAGAAAGTAAGTACTCTTATGTCAAAAAGTTAGCTTTGGCAGCTCTACAAGCTGTTTAGAGATTTTGCCACTACATCCTGCTCCGGAAGACCATTGTCATTTCAGATTGCAACCCTATGACATATATTTTGTCATGTCAATTGCTAGGGGGAAAATACTCAAAATGGATAGTCATTTTGTAGGAGTTTGATCTGGAATTCATTAAGTCCAAATCAAAGAAATATCTCATTTTCACCGAGCTACTTTGTGACCTTCCCTCGACCTCCATTGATTCAACATCTAAACCATTGATTTTGGATGAGTCTCTATTCCTCATATCGTCATCTGACCCATGGTATGGAGATATATTGATTTATCTCCATATCCAAACTTTTCGGCTTGATACCTCTCGCTCGCAACAACGACATATCTGATACCAAGCCAAAGATTATCTGATCATTGGCAACACTCTTTACCGTCATGGTATCGATACGATTTTACAGAGGTGCCTCACACATGAGGAAGCCGAGAAAGAATTGAATGATTGCCATTCAGGTTCTTGTGGTGGACACTTATCTAGATATGCTACCGAACAGAGAATTCTCCGTGCCGATTACTTCTGGGAAACTATATTCAAAGATTATATTATTGCTGTCAAAAGCTGTCATGCATGCTAGATCTATGACTGCAAAGCTAGATTACCACCTACACCATTGCATCCAGTCATTGTTGTTGGACCATTCGCCAAATGGGGCATTGACTTCATGACAAGTAACCCCACCTCGGCTGGGGGGCATGGTTACATTATAGTTGACGTTGACTATTTTATCAAATGGGTCGAGGCGATGCCAAAATTAAGCAATAGTGGCAAAATGACTGCTCTTTTCTTGTTCAACCACATGGTTGCCCTGTTTGGTGTACCATAGGCCATAGTTATGAATCATGGGTCACATTTTCACAATCACATGATGAGTGAGTTAGTTGCCAAGTTAAGACTGTCACATGATAGTTCTACTCCTTATTACTTGCAAGCTAATGGACAAGTTAAGGCTATCAACAAGGTCCTTAAGTGAATGTTGCAAAGAATGATAGGGGTTCATAAACAAAACTGTAATTTAATCCTATACTCTGCCTTGTGGGCATATCGAACCTCGGTGAGAAATGCAACTGGATTCACACCCTTTCAGTTGGTGTATGGTTTGGAAGTAATCTTACCGATACAATGTGAAATTTCATCTCTCAAACTCGTGATTGACCTGTTACCTGACACTTCTGAAGAAGAAGAGCATTTCTTGGCACTTATCCATCTGGATGAAACCCGTCGTGATGTTGTATTAGCTAACGAAGCGCATAAGAAACAAATCAAGGTGCAATACGATAGAAATGTCAAGCCACACATATTCTTAGAAGGAGACCTGGTCTTACTTTACGATCAAGAAGCTGATAAACTTGGAGCAAGGAAATTTGAACCACTATGGATGGGTCCTTTTATTGTCAAGTGTGTTTTGGCAAAAGGTGCCTATCAGTTAGTGGATTATGATGGGATTCCATTGTTGCAGGTCATAAATGGGTTGTACCTCAAACGTTACTATTCTTAATCGAGTGTATTAAAACTCATTGTAAATATGCTTTCATTGCATATGTGTGTGTCAATGTGTCTTTTAGAGTTTTTTATCTGGTTAGTAATCCTCTTTGCATTTTTTGCAGATGTTGGAATCTTCAGAACCATTTGTTGGTTACACCTATGGTG
Source organism: Pinus tabuliformis (assembly GCA_031772625.1). Taxonomy (NCBI): domain Eukaryota; kingdom Viridiplantae; phylum Streptophyta; class Pinopsida; order Pinales; family Pinaceae; genus Pinus; species Pinus tabuliformis. Next base: position 537,641,970 of record CM062807.1, on the reverse strand, counting down.
CTAGTTGTAGTACATAGAACCTATCTTCTGCAACATGGGCCATTTTTGCTCCAAGTGGCAAGTTAGTGAGTTTTCAAGGTATTTGTATCAGTCGATCAACAAACAACATCGCTGAGTATAGCACGTTGATCGAACTTATCTTTGATGCCATTTCACTTGGCATTTGCCGAATCATCGTTAGGCTGGACTCACAACTCGTCATACTACAACTTACAAGTGTGTATATCATCTGAAACCCAACAATTCTTTGTATGTTCCTTAGAGTTCATATTTTGGAAAGGCATTTTGAATATATTCAATATCAACATATTTCCAGAAACTTTAACACATTAACTTATTGTCTAGCGAATTATGTGTTAAATAGACATTTGCAACACATGTAAAGTAACATTTTCAATTCACACCATTAGTTGAATAGGATTGCACATAACCATAGAAAACTCTGAAAGTAAAAATAGATAGGTGTTTTAATTTTTTTTATGAAATTTGTGTCCAAGACATGTTTGGTCATCTGACCCAAAAACTCAAAATGCATGCAGAAAACATCCTAAGTAGACCTAGTGATGCTCATGATAACATGTCACAGCTTGTGTTATCATGTGCAAAAGCCTCATCTAGTGGCTAGGAACACCAATAGTGTGGTGTTGCAGCCTCATAGGTAACTCCTCAATCCGGACATCCAGAATACCAAGGGTTAATCCCTTTATGTGATCCTGCAACTCTGCCAAGGTCTCGGCCAAATCCAAATCTTGGAGGACCGCTCTTCAAATGTTTCTCCGTGCTAGCCCACCCGCCTCCTATTGGTGTCTTCCAGGTCGAACAGTACCCACATCTGCATGCATAAGAATGATTTTATTTTAGTCTTGGAAACATTAAAAACAAAAAAACGTTTAAAAACTTGAAAATCAAAAAACACTTTGGTCAAACAATTTACCTATAGCACCCCATTGTGCTCCAACTGGTAGAATCAAGTATGGATCTCCACGAAAATCCATCCCTAAGTATGGATGCTCCTTGATGATAATGTGTTGTCGACTGAGCCAACTGAAGAATGTAGTGGAAAAAATGATTGTTGACTGACCTGCATGTTGAGCCATCAATTCGACCCACCTCTGCATCCGTGGATCTCTAGGACCAGCTACACCCAGTGATACATGTTGCGGTTGCATCAATGGAATTCTCTCTACCATAGCATAAATTCTTCGTCTTACGACTTTTTACCTTGGTCAGTTGTTCTTTCAGTGAAGAAAGCACGACCTCGCACCAGTTGAATACTTTTGGCTCTAAACATTTAAGTGCATACTGCATATATGATCTGTTCGCCAGATGAATTGTCACACTACCAGCCAATTTTTTGATAGTGAAGAGGATCGTTCTCAAAGGAAAATCACTTACACCCTTGATGTTTATTTTCCCATCCTTTCTAGGTTGCGTACCTAGCCGACAAAACTGTCGAATGTAATCCCTCACTGATTCATCTCCATGGGAAAATCCAGAAAGTGAGATGGGGGCACCTCGCCTCGATAGTCTATTAAGAAATTAAATATAATGAATGGTAATAGGGATCATTTTTCCCCTTATGTGAAAATTATGATCTTTCAGATCCCATCCATGAACAAAGAACTACAATAGTTCTATTTGTTGCCTCATTCCAGACAAGTTGAAGTATTTTAGTAACCCACAGTTTTTGAGGGCCTCAATTGACCCAGATTGTTTAGGGAAACCATGTCTTGTTCTTCATGCTCTCTTTCTTGCCATGTAATCGACATTTTGATCCGATGAAAGCCTGAAATCCAATCAGAAGCCTAGTTAGTATCCTTTACATGCAAAAAACATGACATTTTTGGAGCAAACAACTAAATCAAATTTGGGAAACTTGCCCAGCACAGCCTAGGCATAGAGATAGTGCGTTGAAGAGCAAGAAACCTTCTATCAGGGTGCTATTTAGTGCAGTTTTCGATGTGAAAGCCTGAATTGATCCCAGGGTGAAAAAATCTAACCCCCAAGGCCCAAAAAAACCCTAAAACTTGCATGAAACAATAAAAGAATGACCTGAAAAGAAAGAGGAGGGGTAGATCTCCTACCTGGTCTGGAAGGCATGAGAAATGGTCCACAGAATCTCTCGCAATTAGTTGCTAAAGTTTGAGGTAAAAAACTAGCCTAGAGCACAAAACTGAATGGTAAGTATCAAATGGTAAAAACTTGTTTTATGTTTATTTCACGTTCATTAATCGAGTAAACATTAGTATTTACCTATTTTTACCTATGAAACAGGTATTTTTAACCCATTTGATGGTGTTTTGAGCAGGTTTTACAGTTGACTTACATAATTTGATGTGCTCAATTGTAAATTGTACCTTTCACCTCAAAGCATACTTTTATCTCTTTTTTGAGCTCTGTTAAATAACGAAAAAGGAACCCCCTTGGAGTCCTCTTTAAGCTCCTTTCAGACTCTCTAAATATGAAGAGATTGTTGAGCGCTTGTCCTTTTCAGCTTGTTAATGGATTGAAAATGACATCTACTCAGTATAAGTTTAACCCTTTTTCCGACTGAGATATATTATTTATGAAAAATGAATACATTGATCAACATGGTCAATAGGTTCTCTCTCGTATTGTTTTACACTTTTTCGGACTTGAGAGACAAATCTACAAAAAAGAACTTTTGGAGTTTTCTTTTTGTCCCTTTTCAAACTCTCTAAACATGAAAAGGACCGAGTTATCTTTTTCGCTAAACTCGTTAAAACATCAAATAGCAACAAACTTGTCCATCTAGACAAGACAGAGTTTCACCTTCGCTAGACTCGTTAAAACATCACATAGTGATGGATTCACCCGAAGGGTGGAACTATATAACAAGCATATTTTATCATCCTCAAGCTTGATAAAAAAATAAAGAGGTATTGGTCAGCAATGACTGGGAAAAATGGAAAAAGGGGAAAACCACTTTATGGTAGCAGGTCGCTCTTGAACATGACACTTTTACTTCATCACTGTAACTACTTGGGTTGGGTTATTAGCTTCATGGTTATCATACCATTGGTCTATCATACCATCCATCACTTTATTTTGGGTCAATGCTACCAATTCATTTCAGTGTCACCGACATGTTCAAGAGAAGTCATTCTGTTAAAATTCATCCTTTGCATTACCATAAACCTTCACTTTCATGACTGCCGTTCCTGAACCTTGTGTCGTTAGTCAAATTCCATCTCCAAAATTATTACACTTGTTTCATATCGTCGATGTGGGATACATCAAGGCCCTCTTGCGACATGTCACTTCTTGTCGACATCGGCACATTATCCAAGAAGTTGACTTAGAAACACCCTTTCAGTACCTTGAGGCTTGCATACATCAATGGCAAGATTCTCGCTTACAGCGACAGGTTGACATCACTGTCCTTCAACCGAAAGACTTTGTATGGTGTTCGACATCAAAACATCTATTCACACCATGCAGAATGTATTGCAGTACCTTGAGGATCATTATCATTATTGGTGATTTCTCTCGTGTTTGTTAACAACTTACATCATTAGCTGGTAATTAGACGGTGTCTTCCCATGTTCGACTTCAAATGACATATTCACATGGTTAGACTCATACTTGAGCGGACGATTAAATGAGATAGAATACCCCAGATCTAGTTTCATCCATCTGGGCTGCGATTTCAGGAGTACTAAATCATATGTACAATGGCCTTTCACTGATGGTCATCCATTTACAGGTCTATATCTATAGACGACTACCTATGTACATGTAATGAAAGTTTATATGTTGTGCATGGGTATGCCTTCACTCAGTGATTCATGAAAAATCAAAATATCATGATATATGTATTGTAATTGATGCAGGTCACCTTCCACTTCGAAACCTCCTCATCACATCGTAAAGCATTTCATTCAACATTTACATTTTTTGACTTCATGCGTTAGGGGGCAGCTGTTACAGATCCATTTGGACATATCACGCCCATCATCTAGAGTAGTGTTTTAGGGCTCATCAAACCCCAATTTCAGTTGCTACATGCCCTAAACAAGTCAACCTTTTGAATGCCTCCTTCCCAGACAGTTTCATGACTTGAATACATCCTGAAATGATCTCTAAAGGGGCCATCGTAGTTAGGCCCATGTAAGGGTGCACTGCAGAGCAGTTGAATCCATGCCAAGATGCTCTGTAGAGCACCTAGGCCCTCTTTGACCTGCGCTAAGCGAGATTGAGTGAAATTCACATAGGGTTTGGGGAATATTCTTATCTCTTGGAGTCTTCTAGAAGTTTCCCTCACTTATCAACTCCTATGATCTTGAAAATGGATGAGGAATGAGTTAGGATGCGTCCTATCCTCTCATCCCTTCCTCCATGGAACTAATTCTAGGTATGGAAGGCCATTCAATACCCCCATTTATGACATAACCTCCTCCATATTCCTATAAATTGAGCACTCATCTAAGTGATCAGGGGCTAGACTATGTTGAATTGTAAGTAGATAATGTTACTATGAGAATTGACTTTGAGACAAGTATTGCTATGTTACAAGTTTGTCATGCTTTTGATGTGTTGGCTTGTTGGGGACTGACCCACGTTCAGAGTTAATTAGCCAAACAAATCCCTGTACTACTAGCCCTTTCAGCAACAGTCCATGGAGCACGGACTAAGGTCTCACCTGAAGTAGTATGGGGGGGTGCTCGAACCAGGTTTCCGCACCCTTGCGATGTCTGAGGGGGTTGATTTGGTCAAACTGTGAGTCTCTTCGCGCAAGTTACTTCACGCACTTCCCTGACCTTCGCACCCTGATATATTCACCTTCGTGCAGCCCTAACCAGGGGTTGTGAGGCTTTCGCACTGCTGTAGTAGGGATATGCACTATTTCCCTAAGTCACACCCAATATCTTACTTATCCTCTTATCACAGTCAATTATCTTCGCATAAACAAATGCCTTATATTATATTTACTTATTTAGCACATTCATATGAGTTTGCATAGTAAATAAATAGTAGGCTTGCAATTCATACCCAATAATACATAAAATAGGAAAAGATACACATGAATATGGTAAAACGTCTCTTTTATTAATTCTTCCCATGGTTACAAACTCGACTTGCCTTGCACACTAAGCTACAGGGGTTCGTGCACTCAGCTGTTGACTACTAGGCCTTTGCGCACTCAGCTTCAGAGCCTTCTCCTACTCTACGACCCAAAGACATGACTTACACTTCGACTCAATGCTTTATTTACTTCTTCAACTCATTGATCCATCGTTATTTCTACACTTAGAGCCTCGCTCTATTTATACAATCCCATGGTTCGTGGACCATGGGTAGATATTTCAAACTGACATTACATTACAAAAACAAGGGCAGACAACCCTATGACTCTATTATGACTTCACGCTCTGCGCCCATAAATCATGGAGTCTTTACAATGGACTTAGTCAAAACTTGGGCTTTAAGCCCCAAAACATGCCTTGGGGGGATTCCATGCCCAACAGGCCCCCAACACAAACATTGTGACTCACCCTCGAGTCACTTTGTCGGTGCGGAGATCTTTGCACGGAGACCCTCCAACTCTGCTTCAACAGCTGCAAGGTCGGTAGCACACTAAGCAGCTGCCTACCGAATCTCCTGTACACGTTGTTCCGAGACCACAGTGTCGGAACTACTTCCCTACATCTGTTCCTGCATCCCTTGCATTTGCACAAGCTTGCCTTCAATTATTGCTGTAATGATGAAGGCCTCGTCAATCCAAGGCTAAACGCGCACCTTCAAAACTACTTCTTTATGTCGTGTTGCGTCCACTTTCTCTTTTAGCGTTTTGGCCTATTGCACTCACGCAAGCCTCTAAGTGAGGGCCACCATCTATGCAGTCCCTTTGACGTTGTCATACTGCTGCTGGAGCTCATGTGCCTCTATCTCTAAGTGTTGGATGTTAGGGTCCTCTTGCATATTGTTGAGTACCTCAAATGACTCTTCCAACATTCTAGTGCAGTCCCTTCCTGCACTGCTGATCTCTTCCATCCCAGATGTAATATCGTTGGCATGCCGTTCTCTTCCTTCTAGAAGGGTGGACGATTGTGCCTTCAACCACAACTCTGCTATCTGAAGGTTCATCTCTAGCTGAACCTGGGCCATTTCTTCGTGCGCCTCATGCGCCCCTACTGCTAATCTGTGGATGCACGCCTCTGTTGGTGCATCTGTTGGGATGGCCAGCTCAAGGACCATCTGGAAGGCTTCTTCTAGTACCTATACCATCTACCTGTTCTACGACACAACCTCGTCACGCTACAAGCTCAATTGTTCCATGTTCATCTTCTGCTCGCTCAACACTTGCAATGCTCGGCTATCCCTAGTTCGTAGTTCTACACTAATCCCATCCTACAGAACATAGAGCGTCTCCTACAGAAGTGCAGCCATGTTGATCCTGATGCATTTCAGTGCACTAACCATAGCACTGTTGGCCTCATTTGTTGTAACCAATGCCCCCTCTGGCAGCACTATTGTGTTGGTTGTCTGAGCGCGTAGCATTTCCTCAGCTGCAGTTGTCCCTACTACGAGGTTGGTCGAAAGAGTACCAACCTAAGGAGTGCGCACCTACAACTCTTGAATCTATGCTCAGAGGGCCCCCAACACAATCTGATTCTCCTCCGCGAAGTTTTGGAGGGCCTTGGTGGTGACGTCACGCACCATCTCGCCTATGTCATCTAGATCCCCCTTAGTAAGGGTAATTGGGTCAATAGACAATTTAGATGCTTTGACCTTCTTGCACGACCCTGTCTGCTCGCTCAGGTGCTAGTGCTTCAATTGTGTTGATGTTGTTTGTGGGTCCGCACCGCCCTCTTCTTCCTCAGTTTCCATCTCTTTCTCCTGCTCCATCGGGGTGACTTCTGGCCCTCACGCCCCTTCTCTGCTACCTGTTGTGCTGCTGCTACTACAACCTTTTTCTGTTCTGTTTCTGCCCATGTAGCGTCTTGTGCCTCCTGCACTTTTGCTTCCACTGCTTCTTGCCTTCTCTTTTTTGCAAACTATGCCATGCACAGTTTGGCATCCTCCTTCTTCATTTGCACTACAAACTTTTCCACCGTGGCGATGTTTGGGGCGCGCCATTATGGCGGCCACATCTCCAGTACATCGAAAATGACATCATTGGTGGCTATGAAAGGTAGTTCGCTCCACTTCTTCGCAGGGTCCTTGCACGCCCTGAGGTATATGTGGTGGAAGTCTGCTTTAAATTCTGCAAAACTTTGCAGGTTGTTGTAGATAGTGGGTGATAACCGCAACTTGCGGTTAATCCCCATTCTGATGTTCATCTCCATGAACACCCAAAATATCTTACTATCATGGATCCAGTTTGCGTCCTTAGTGGCCCATAGTGAAGCATACTTCATGGCCTCCAGGAGATCCCTTGCAATCATGGGGAACTGGCTGTCCTCCGGCAATTCCACCACCACCAACACTATGGACAACAAAAGCCATGCATAGTGGAATTTTTTTCCTTGTTCATGTGCCTCGCGGCAATTTTCTAGGAACTCTTTGCACCTCGTTCGGCACTTTCGCATGACCTTACCCACCAGTATCTGAGTCGCCACCCTCACTGCTTTGTTGTTGATACTGGAGATCGCGTAGCCCCTCTTCTTCTTTTCCAGCTTGTATTTCTTCTTCATGGTCTCTACAATGCCAAAATCGTTGCTCTTCCCCTCTGAGATGTCTGCAGGGTCCTCTCCTTTACACGGAAGCCAGGTAATGCGATGGATTAAGTGGTCCATGATGGGGACAGGCTCCTCTAGCCACAAACACCCACCATGCACTAAGCAGAGCAACTGCCTGATGATGAAGATCGTCACTAGGGTGTGGTGGTAATGCGACACCCAAAGCAAGTTTAATAACCCTGCCTTTTCAACTCCACATAACCACTTTTGCGGCTCCAATTCTATGACCCCTTCCATGGTGTTCTGCTTGGGCTTCATGAGCTACGTGGTCTCTAGGTGAGGGAATTTCTCGTGGTCAGTGAGATCCCAATCTTCAAACTTCAAATTCGGAACCCATCCCAGGTGTGTGCCCTTAAATATCATGTCATCCGGGAGGAGTGGAGTCTAGAGAGAGCTCTTGCTCTCGTCGAGGTCCTTGGGAATTTTTGCCTTCCCCTTCTGCGGGAGGGTATACGCGGGAAACTTTGTTGGAGGGTGCACAGGATCGGTTTCTTCCTCCATGCCCTCATCCTCATCTTCTTCAATTATGAGGTCCTCCAAGTCTTCTTCCTCTTCATTGGTTTCCAGGTTAACTGCTTTCCCTTTTTCCTCCATCGTTAATCTGGTGCGCAACAGGTTTCGAGGGGACACACGCACTAGAATCATTGGTTGTTTGTCTTTCTTTGGCCTCGACATGTGCAGTGATTTAGGGATTTCTGCAACAATCCTGGTGCCTTCAGGGACATCTTCTACGGTCAGGGCCTATGCGGCCTCTTCAGCGGTCATTTCTACAATTTCCCTAGCTTCTTCAGACGCTGCCATCTTGCTCATCCAGAAATATCTCAATCGCTCAATCAGGGGCTCAATCAATGCTCTAAATAGGGTAGTCAGGTCTCAGCTCAGAATACATGGGGAATATGACAACTCAATTCGCAAATGACCAAGTTTTGTTTCTTTGGCAGCCCTTTATAATTTATAGTGCCTTTTGAATTTGAGTTCGATTGTTCCCCCCAAATCTGGTCCATTAATGCTTCCTTAGCGGTAGATTTTACCAAATCTTGCCCATAAAGTTTTGGGTGGAGTATAGGGTCTATAAACGTACCAACATTTAATTTTTCAATCCAGAGAGTTCGTGAACTTCGAGACATAGCACTGGAAATTCTAGAGACAATCCCCGGTAACCTGCAAAACAAATTCTAGTATATCTTGCGATTAATCTCAAAAATAAATGTAACCCTGCACTAGTGAGAGAAACACCAATCCAAACAATTAAAAGCATGCAGGAAAGTAAAAGCAATCAATGTGAAAGGAAATTCTAATTGAAAGTAAACAGTAGGGAAATCAAAAGTGGAAATCAAGTAGTGCCAGCACAATAACGAAAAGACTGTAAATGCTAGAATAAATTCAAAAGAAATTCAAACTATTCTGCTTGCACTAATTTTTCCTGTACTAATTCTGGTTGCACTAATTCTGTGTAACAATCTCCTTGCCCTAATTCTGTATAACATTATGCTTGCACTAATTATGTGTAAGAACAATCCAAAAGTTAAAAGAAACCATAATATTAATTAAGCATTTGTCATACTGCAATTTCCCTTTTATACATGTTGGCTTTGTGTTATAAGAATCACAACTTTTAGATAAAATTGTATGTGATTGTTTGTTTAATGATGCATGAGTTAATGATTAGATGATTTCACAATTTCATAATTATTAAATGCGGAAGGTGAACCCAATCAAAACACAGACCCATGAATTACTGACTAGAGCAGAGGATTCTTAGCATCGACAATTAGTCAATCTGGAGGATGCGATGTTTATAAAGAAATATCTTTCATGCAAGAAAAAAATAAAATAAAATTAAGTACAAGAATAATTTGCAGCAAAAAGGAAATTAATTTTAAAATTGTAAATAAAACGTTGCAGAAAATTAAATTATCAACTTAAATAAGGAAAGAGACTGCCATTGTGGGCCATAAGGCGGGGTATTGAATCAAAGGAGGATTATAAGTTTTCCATGGAACTGTAGGGTTGTAGAGATGTTTAGGAACCTATTAGGGACAATAAATATTATTCCAAGTATTAAATGATGATGAGTTTTGAGTTATACCTAGCGGTCGATTTATTTCCTTACTTGATTCCTTAAATACTTGTTGAAACCCCGACAGTGATGGCAAATAATTTGTTGAATGATCCTCCTTGCACTGCTTCCATTCTTCCTGCAAATCATCCAATTGTAAATTTAGACAAGATTTTGTAGCTCTTATTTTTGTAGTTGATTCCAAAAATTGAGAAGAAGGTTCTCGAGAATTCTTACCAATCTTGGAGATTCCTCTTGAATAACTAATGCACAATTTACAAACATCATCATATGGTAAGTGAGAAACATCACCTGCTCCTATAAGATTTAAAGGTTCTAAAAATTCATCTTTGATTCCTTTGAGTAGGAGTGTTTTCAAAGTATCTTTTACCAAATTCCTATGTTTTGATTTTTGGAGGTTGTATCTAAATCGCTCCACATAATCCTCCAAACTTTCATTTTCCCCTTGTGTTATCCCGAAAATATCTTCACCTGCCTAGCAATAGTTTTGATATTTCTCCAAGAACACATTCTTCATGTCTTCCCATGTTTGAATGTAGTTCCCACCAAGGCTCATGAACCATCGGAGAGCTGCTCCTTTAAGAGTAAAAGGGAACACTTGCAACCTTTGAGAATTAATACAATAACCATATCCTCTATAAATTACTTCAAACTCAAATAAGAATGTATCTAGGTCTTCATTTTCCAAACCATGAAATTTGGTAGTGCAGATGGGGAAATATTATGCATTTTAGCCACCCCTAAATCTTTGATAGGAAATTGAAAAGTAACATTTTTTTCCATTTCTTACCAAACTAAAAGAGGTGCTCCATGTACTACTTCGAGACTCCTTGTTTGAATGTTTCTTCCAACTAATTATAAAAATAGGTGCATTGAATGATTAATGTTAGCCTCAAACTCTTCATTGAAAAATGCCTCAAAATACCATTTTTCTATCTTCAACAAGACCACTGGTACATTTATTAGCACATGAATAGTGTATATATATGTGTGTTTGTGTGTGTGTGTGTGTGTGTGTAGGGTGGGTGGGGGGTTATTACGACATTAAATAAAATGAGAAGCCTTAAAGAAAAAATGCAGGAAAGAAATAAATTCAAGGAACATAAAATTGCAAGAGAAACTAGGTGAAGGAATAGAAACCAAATGCAATAGGTCACCAAGGTCAATCCCCTAAGCGCCTCCCTAGAAACAGTGCCAAAATGTTGGGTGCAGTATAGGGTCTATAAATGTACCAAATTTAATTTTTCAATCCAAAGAGTTCGTGAACTTCGAGATGCGACACTGGAAATGCCAGAGAGAGTCCCTGGTAACTTGCAAAACAAATTCTAGTCTATCTTGCTATTAATCTCGAAAATAAATGTAATCCTGCACTAGTGCGAGAAACACCAATCCAAACAATTAAAATCATGTGGGAAAGTAAAAGAAATCAATGTGAAAGGAAATTCTAATTGCAAGTAAACAGTAGGGAAATTAGAAGTGGAAATCAAGTGATGCCGAAACAGTAATGAAAAGATTGTAAATGCTGGAATATATTCAAAAGCAATTCAAACTATTTTTATTGCACTAATTCTGCCTGTACTAATTCTGCTTGCACTAATTCTGTGCAACAATCTGCTTGCACTAATTCTATGTAATATTCTTCTTGAACTAATTATGTGTAAGAACAATCCAGAAGTTAAAGGAAACCATAATATTAATTAAGCATTTATCATAGTACAATTTCCCTTTTATACATGTTGGCTTTGCATTATAAGAATCACAACTTTTAGATAAACTTGTATGTGATTGCTGCATTAATGATACATGAGTTAATGATTAGATGATTTCACCATTTCATAATTATTAAATGTGGAAGGTGAACCCAATCAAAACACAGACCCATGAATTACTGACCAGAGCAGAGGATTCTTAGCATAAGCCAATTAGGCAATCTAGAGGATGCGATGTTTATAAAGAAATATCCTTCATGCAAGCAAAATAAAAAAAAATAAAATTAAGTACAAGAATAATTTGCAGAAAAAAGGAAATTAATTTTAAAACTGTCAATAAAACGTTGCAGCAGATTAAATCATCAACTTAAATAAGGAAAGAGACTGAAAGCAATTACATAAACTTCACACAATAAGGAAATAAAGTAAATGCTTTCTGGCTAAAATATGTAGAGTGGTGTCGAGCTAGTCTGGCAGCCAACCTAGCCAGCTCACACCCTCACTTAACCTGGTTCACATAGTAATTAGATTCATTAAGGTGCAATGGATGAATAGACAAAGCATAAATAAAAATTGCTTCAATTAATTAAAAAACAGTGTTTTACATAATGCAGACATCGGCTAATCCCAGCAAGTAGGAGAAACATTCCACACTGAAATCCATGTGCTGCTACATTGGAACAACTTCTCCTCCCTTCTACGTTGTGCCTGCCTATGTGTGCTTCTACCCTCTACTTAATTGATTGACTAATTAATTAGCTAGGCTTGGAGCCATAGCTCTTCTTTTATAATCTTTTTACATTCCAAACTTGGCATAAAAAAAGCCAATCCTTTGCAAACATCATGGGGATTGAATCCAAACTAATTATCAATAGTAGAATATCAGTATAACCATTTCCCTACTGAAATAATGGATATTTACCACGAATTTCCCAAATCCGGACATTTTCTAGAATTTTGGAAAAGTTGGTATTTTTAACAAACTTCCTCCAAATCCCCCTTTGTATATCCTTAACAATTACGAATTTTGGAAAATGGCTCAAGGCTTACTCAATTTCCTATGCTAAGAGAAAAACCCATGTTTCAGAATTATTAGATTTATTATGATTGATGCGGAAATCGAGGTTTAAAGAGGCAGTTTGGAAACTGCTACAAATTTAGGGTTGTAGCATTAATTATTATCTAAATATAAATCTGGATGACCTGGGTGTGTCTTGGCTTATTTGAAAGTGTTCAAATGACATTTTGATCATAAACCTCTTTCAGATTCTCCCAGAAATGTGTCAATGTATGAAAGCCCCAAATTGGTGGAGGCACGCTATAAAACCTGCACTGGTGCAGGCACACTATAAGAACTGAATTGGTGCAGGAATCTGTTGCACAGTGTAGGCAGATAATTGTAGGTTCAAAACATGATCAAATCAAATTTAACCTGCAACATACAATCCTTTATTAAACTTCCATTAATGGTATTTTAATCCTGTTAAAACAAAAAAAGTAACAAATACTTGCAACAATAATCATTTAATCAAATAGTAGCATGAGAGATTTTGAGTGAAAAATGAGACAAAACTGAGGCCCAACATAAAGCACGTCTTAAATTCTTGCCACCAGCTCCACTTGGTCTCAATTCAAGCATCACATCATGAATAGTGACTCCAACAGTCACTTTCCAGCCAACCCGCGCACGGTCACTTTCCAGCCAACCCGCGCAGCATCGCAGGCCCCCTTGCGTGGTCGCAGACCTTGTGACACTTTGCTCTTGTGCACAGCTCCAACATCGCGCAGCTCTTGAGTAGAGTAGTTTATAATCCTGTGCCTCCTTTGAATTGCATGGAGTGCTAAGACTGTACTTCCCACGGCTAGTCAGGTGGTCGCGCCACCTATATATGGTTTCAACTGGTCATCCATCACTTTTCCTGGAAAACATCCACCTTCTATTGTTACTATATGCATCACGCACTTTATCATCTGCAGCGTGCCACCATGGTGATCCATTTAGTTATATGTGGTCCAATCCAAGGCATCGGGTTGATCAACCCTCGACGGTAGTCCCCAAATTCATCAATGTAATCGTGCGCACCTTGTTTTATCACCCTAGTTTTCTTATCGAGAAAATCCTTCTTTATTTCGTCCTCCCACTTCTTGACTTCCACTTCCACCAAAGCGCTTTTCTCCCTTAATCACACCCTTTCTTTCATAAGTTCTTGGAGCCTAAGATCACCCTATCGGATTTGTTCCTCAGGTCCCAAGCATTCTACTTCATTCAGCTGTGTGATCCCTTCTTCCAAGGCTCCATGAGTTGTCATATCTATCGGTGCAACTATGCGCGGACTAGGAATTTTATACTCTATGGGGATTACAGCGTTTGCTACAAATTCCAGCCTCGGAGGCATCTGCTTCATTAGTTTCTTGCACATTGTCCTATAAGCCCACAAAACCACTGGTACACGTAGGTCCCAATCAGTCTGTTGCACATCACATACCTTGTTTAGCGCTTCACACACTTTGTTAAAGGCTTCTATGTGGATAACCTTATGCACACTTGTTCTTTCCATACTCCATTGTTCCAACCAGAGGGGTCGTTCATGCAATTGCCTTGCCCGCACATGCTTATTGACCATGTCTCCTAACGCGAAGTCTTTGTGCATCCGCACCAGTTTTGTAACATATGCCTGTATCCATCTGGAGAGGTGCACGTGTGGAACGTATTGTCCATCATACTTGTCTTTTAATCGCATATGATGCTTCCCAAACTACATGCATATCATTCTCCTACATTCACGCCAGTCCTCAAAGCTTCTTTGGTGCGTGACCCACCACCTCGTGGGTGTAGCGCACAGTACCCATTTCAAAGATTCAAAACATTATTGTTCTGGCACTTCTTTCGAATCTATTCAAGAAAGCATCTACCTCACTTAGCCCATCATACATAGGCAGATCCCTTACCTCTGTCGATACGTAGCGAAACGATCTCATCATCATGTTACAGTTTAGTGTGGTTACCATCTGTAACCGGTTCTGCCATCACTCTATCTCCTCGTCAAAATCTGATGTACTGGAGCTTTCATGCTCCCATGAGATCCTTCCATCCATGGTGGGATTTACCCAGTCTTGTTCTCATGTAGTTATCTTGTAGATGCAATCCAAGTCGTCATCGCTTTCATAGTTGCGCACCGACTCCGTGTAGCGCGATCCTTTTGCATAGTCCAAAGGTAGAACTACGCGCAGAGACTTTTTCTCAAAAATCATTTTGCACTTCTTCAGATTTATCACCCCATTCATGTTAGTGGCCCAATCTATCCCTAATAGCACAAGGTAGGGATTGCTGTCATCAACAATCTCTATCACTTCAAAATCTGTTAGCGTGCTTGCTCCTTCAATATCCACTATGATTCCCTGCAATCTGCCCATAGGTAAGATCTTTTGTTGGTTCGCCATTCGTAGTTGGATAGGATACCATTGCAACATAGGCCTTCCCATGTGCTCCCATGTCTGCTTTGGTAGAATGTTCGCGTCCAATCCTAGGTCCAGAATCACTTGTTCCATCTCATATTCCCTAATCTGCATAGTCAATCTCATTTCTCTTCCCATCCTCGTCACATGCTTTCCGATCTTCTAGACTACACGTGGTTCTCCTGGCGCGGTCGTAGCGCATCTATTTATGCATTCCTGCAGTCCCTTTATAGCCTTGCTGTCACGCAGGAGCTTCATGAATGTTTCCAGGAACATCGTGAACATCGAGGGGTCGATTTCCAGCTCCGGTCTGTCTTTGCTTCTTGAAGTGGAGGCATCAACGAAGCTCTTCCTAGCTTCCATGAAGGTTTCCTTAGCATGCTCCAAATCAAACTCTGGTTCTTTTGTTGGAGCCTTGTAAACTCAAGTACTATCTTCAGGCTACTTGCCTTTGTCATCCCCTGTCATAATTCCACTTCAAAGCAATATGTTCACATTAGGGTCTTCCTTGCATGGCTCTAACCTCATCATTTGTAGGTTTTGAGTCGGGGGAGGTTAGAGTGCTCCTTTGTCATGCAGCCGCATTATCAGTGTGGGTCAATCCTCCATCTCATGATCAAAAAATGTATAATACAAGCATTATGGATGTGTCGGATTCGTATAATCACAGGCATAATGTCCTGGCCCTCCGCAATTGTAACATATCAGCTGTCCGTGACCTCTTCCAGGCCCTCCTCCTCCACCTCGGCCTCGTTTGCGCCCCTGAAATCTGGTTCGCGCGATCCCTGCGTTCTGGTCAAGGGGCTGTGTTTCAGCCTGAACTCTGTAGGTGGGATCCATCATCAGTTCATAGCTTCTATAGGTGTGCTCATCATGTCCCACTGATCTGCAGAAATAACAAAAAATTCTTCATGTACTTCTGCAATAAATGGCAATTGTCCATAGCATGCTTTCCTCTTATTTGACAAATCACGCACCACAATGCAGGCACCACGCTAGCTCCTGCTTGGGCCTCCGGTCCTAACGACATAAGTTCTCCTACCACAAGGTAATTCAAAAACACTCGACAGTGGTCCTTGTCATGACCCTAAACCCTACATTTAACACACCATGCCTCAGTGCACACCTCTGGTCAAGTTGTCCTATCTAGTTTCAGACTCTGTATCTCAAGGCACAAGTTTTTCAACTGCACATGGATCTGCTGAACTCCCAGGTTAGGATCCTATATCGGGGTTTCATGCAGCCTCATCGCGATCTCCAAGGCCTCGGCCTAATTTGTTAGCCTCTGTTGTGACAACGTGTTCCTTAAATGCAACGTTATCGATGCTACAAACCATTCGCGATGTTTTCCATCTGTTAAAGTCATGTTAGCTTCACAAATCATACACTTTAGTCTTTGATTCAACTCCCAAGGGGTCTCTCCTGGTAGCATCGTGATATCCTTGAATCCAATGATATTCTCTGTTCAACATAGTTTGGATATCCACGATCCCTGCATTCAGATTGTCATTAGAATGCTTAATATACCAGGTCAGTGCGCAATCTTGCAGAGCTCTAACCAACATCACTTTCTTTATATTGTCATCTGTAGCTCCCTGTGCTCCCCATACAACTTTTATCGCAAACCAAAACTAGTCTGGATCCTCATTTCTTACTCCCTTGAACACCAACAACTTTATCGCGCTTGCCATATTGACTCGCAGTGGTGGCAGAGGTGGTATGGGTGAAGATGGGGGTGAAGACGGTGAAACTAGCAGTGATGTGGGTGGGGGTGGTATACGCAGAATCCTTTGCCTTATCAAATTGATCGCACTTCTTGGTGAGACCTTCGCAAGTTCTTCCTCGTTCCCTCATGGAGGTGAAATCAAGGGGCTAGTTTCTAGTTCTGCACTACCTTCATTTTTGTAAATCCTCCCACTTCGCATAGCCCCAAACATCAATTTATTCACATAACCCACTTTTCACACAATATCATTTTAGTCCAAGTGTTCAAAGACTTAACGTACTTACCTCGCGTCCTTTGAGGAAGCATATCTTTGCCTCACTATAGCTGACTAAAGTATCTACCGCGAACTCAGTGATGAATCCCTCAATCATTCGATCGAGCCAGTGATCAACAGCGTGTGCGATCTTATCCTCTGATGCTTCCAATCTGCGCACCAACTCTGGGGTCCACACAATAGGTCTGTCAAGCTTGCACCTTCCTTGGCTATTTGCTAGCTTTGCGATCCACTCGTATAGCTCAGTAGGGAAGGATGCAAATAAAATTTCGTGGATATCTGTGTACAGGTAACAATCTAACCACTCTTCCTTTGATAGCCATGGATTCTTGTTCTCCTGTGCCACGAACTCATGAATTCTTCTGTCCAACTAACCTTCAATTTCTTTCTTAGTTGGATTCCAGTGATACGACATCATACATCTCTATGAAGATCCTGGTCCTGGCAATGGAACTATTTTTTGGCTTGTTATGGCCTAACCTAGGTTTGGAGTTAATTAGCTAAACAAATCCCTGTACTACTAGCCCTTTCAGAAATAGTCCGCAGAGCGTGGACTGAGGTCTCACCCGAAGTAGCATGTGGGGTACTGGAACCAGGTTTCTACACCCTTGAGATGTCTGAGGGGGTTGACTTGGTCCAACTGTGAGTCTCTTCACGTAGGTTACTTCGCACACTTCCCTGGCCTTCGTGCCCTGATATATTTTCCTTCATGCAACCCTAACTAGGGGTTGTGGGGCTTCCGCGCTACTGTAATAACGATCTGCACTATTTCCCTAAGTCACCCCCGAGATCTTACTTATCCTCTTATCACAGTTAGTTATCTTCGCATAAACAGATGCCTTATATTATATTTACTTATTCAGCACATTCATATGAGTTCACGCAGTAAATAAACATTATGCTGGCAATTCATACCCAATAATACATAAAATAGGAAAAGATACATAGGAATATCGTAAAACTTCTATTTTATTAATTCTTCCCATGGTTACAATCTCGACCTGTCCTGCGCACTCAGCTGCAAGGGTCCATGCACTCAGCTACAGACTACTAGGCCTCTATGCACTCAACTGCAGAGCCTTCTCCTACTCTACGACCCAAAGACACGACTTACACTTTGACTCAATGCTTTATTGACTTCTTCAACTCATTGATCCATCATTATTTCTACACTTAGAGCCTCACTCTATTTGTACAATCCCATGGTCTGCGGACCATGGGTAGATCTTTCAAACCAACATTACAGTACAAAAACAAGGGTGGACAACCCTATGACTCTATTATGACTTCGGGCTCCGCGCTCACAAATCGCGGAGTCTTTACAATGGACTTAGTCAAAACTTGGGCTTTAAGCCCCAAAACATGCCTTGGGGGGATTCCACGCCCAACATGATGTGATGTGGATGGGATCAAAGCTAGAGGAGTGAATTTGAATTAGACTTGATGGTTGTAATTCCTTCTTCTATTCAATAAAGTATTTGAACCTTTTTCCATATGCTTATCTTGTTATATGATGCTTATATTTGTGAATGTATTTGATTCCATTTACTTGTAATCAATATATCTTTTGCTTTGATTGGTTCTTTGTCTTCTATTGATGTTTACAAGTACTTCTCAAGTGTGTTAAGTGCGGGAAGGAGCGACGGGACCAATACAAAGGAGACAAGAGGAAAGAGGAACTACAAGTAGGCCTTCTCATTATATTTGTCTTATCTATTTCTTATAGGAAAAGGCTAAAGTGCTTTAAACTTTTGTTATAGATATGGCTACTTATCTAGGGAATTAGTATTTATCCGTAGATACCAAATTCTCTAAAAGAATAAGCCATTCTTTGTGTTAAAAATATATTTTTCTTCACATATTAATTTCAATATGAGATTGTATTATTGCAAAGAAAGACACCTTCTACAGTCCAGTATGAGGAGTAGATGTTTAATTCCTTCGGTTCTCAATAGTATTAGGAGATGTTTAATTCCTTTTGTGTTTGACATGGAGTCTACATGTTACATTTAAAAAAAATATTAATAATTTTTTTTTTCAACATAAGCCATAAATAAATTATGTGTCTATCGTGCTCTAAAAAAGATCAAATCCCTGACTGTTGCAAACCTTTCATAAAGTTTTTCTTAATCTAAACAGGTTTTCACTTGGAGAAACTTGATCCATCTCAATACATGATACATGATAGGTCAGGAGTTAAAATAGATTTATGCTAATTTACCATTTAGGATTAAGATTAGTGTAGTAGCTTAGCTTGTAGCTAAAAATTAATTCCTAACCTTTGGGTAGGTTGGGAAACTTATATAACTATTCATCTTCTCTTCTTGAAGGCATAATTTCAATCTAACACAATATATATCTACTTTTTGATGTATATTGATAGTTCATACTATTCATAATTTCATACATATGACAATTTGATAATTGTTTGATTTTGAATTACAGATTGTTCATCTTGCATATTTATGTTTCAAGTTGCAAGATAATGTAAGTCTAGAGGAAGGCACCATGTGTGAACCACTCAGTGTTAGAGTTTATGCTTGTGTCATTATTCTATAGGTCCTCAAACAAATTTCATAGTAATGGGGCAAGTCCTATTGGCCTTATCATTGTGCTATCTGCACGTGCATTTGGAGCTCCACGGATTATTATTGTTGATGGAGATGAAGAGTGTCTATCAATGGCTGAAAAAGTTGGCTCTGTTGAATGTATCTTAGTGTCCAGAGAATCTTAGGTATAATGTTAATAATGTCGTTACTTGTATTCAAATTTGTATGTTGCTTTAGTGGTGAGAAGTATTATGGATGGGATAATTTCCTACCAAATTCATTTTGTTACTGATTGGGATGATGATCTTTTAGGATATTGATGAATAAGTTACCCACATACAAAATGTTATGGGTGGAAACATAGATGTGACTTTTGATTGTGTTGATTTTGCTAAAACCATGTCGATAGCTCTAAAGGCTACGTTTTCTAGTGGTAAGGTATGCCTTGTGGGAATGGGCCATAATGAGATGACTGTGCCACTCACTCTAGCTGTTGCCAGGTATGGTCTTCTCATATCCAATATTCCACATTCAATCTTTATTTTCTGAAGCATATTGAGAGCATATTTTACTGTTTCATTTTAGGGAAGCAATTATGCTCATGTCAATTCTGCTTGCAGGGAGATGAATGTTTTTGGTGGTTTCTCCTACAGGAACACTTGGCCTCTATGATTGGAATTTTTAAGGAGTGGAAAAGTGGATGTCAAACCCTTGATCACCCATTGGTTTGGCTTCTCTCTAGAAGGAAGTGGAAGAAGCTTTTGAGACTAGTGTTGGTGGGGGGAATGCAATCAAAGTCATGTTTAATCTTTGAGAAGAATATGGTGTAGAGAACCTAGATAGGAATGTCTGTATATGGCATAATGTTATCTAGAATGTCTATAAATGGTATAATGTTTTTTGTGGTATTTTTCACTTTTTACATTGTTAATGGAGTTTTAAAGTAGGCAGGCTAAATATGGAGTTGTGCATTTTATTTGCCCATTACTATAATATATGAATAAGTATACGTGTTCTAAAATCAATAAATATAAATATTTTCTGAATTTGTTTGGCACTATGGAGCTCTCTGAAACAACTATGACATGGTGACACATTTAGATGTGACTGACTTAGCATTTTTCTTGGTGCTAATTATTACTTATGAAAATCTTTTCTAGGCTTTTACCTTCAGACATTTACATGAAAGGTGATTCTAACAAAATGAATTTTGACATTTATCAATTAGGTAGCATTCATCACACGCTCGATTAAAGTTTAGTAGGGAACCTTTCATGTTGTATCTATCATTTTATTCGATATTTTAGCTGGATTCTACAATTTATGTTGACAACTATGTCACTCTAATTCAATCATGTTATGGACAAGGGTTTCTGTGAATCGAAAAACAAGTCATGGATAATAATTAGGCCTTCATCTATCTCTCTATTTAACAATTCAACAATATGATGAAAATGTGGAAGGAAAGAAGGTGCATTCTAAGTGCATTCCTTGTTTCAGTGATTTATCCACTAGTTATTTTCAGATGTTTCTAAATGTTGTAATCAAATTTTAATGCATGCGTTGGAGACCAATCTGGATTCATGGGGCTAATTCTCTCATATATATTATGTAGAACGATTGCATTTGAAATGGGTGGTGAATATGATTGAAAAATTTCTGATTCTAGATTGCTGTGATTTTTTATGAGCAATAATTACAACAAAAAAGTATAAAAAAACCATATAGTATTGGTACCTGACACTAATATGTTGGACAATGAAACAATTGACCTTTCTACCTAACCTTGTAGTGGACATGTTCATCTCAACTTCTATCTAACCCTTTTGAAAGTGATTCATCCAATTTCTTGTGACATGTTTTTTTCTCCCATTTGGAGGTATTGCTAAATGATCTAGCTCGTCCCATCTCTTGTGACACATTATTTTCTATCATTTGGAGGTTTTTCAAGATTAAAATATTTTGTAAGATTCTTGATATTTGATTGTTTAGCATCTACAACCAATGAAAATGTGGGATTTCATGTTATAATGTAACATGGAAATGAAATCTTACTAAGTACAATAATACCACCTCACTTTCATTAACCCCCACTTCATTTTCAATCGACCCCACAATGTTCTGGCCAAGTCCATCCATTTGGTTATGGAATATTCAATGTCATTGACTGTAGTATACAAATTTTTAGGTTTAATGAATGTCATTGCAAATGATATATACACTATCACATTCAAATATTCAAATCAAATGATCTGTATACCACCTGTCAAAACATTGAATGCTACAAAGCCTAGTGGATAGATGTGGTTGTGAATATCACATAAATTCACCACAAATTATTTAAGATTATTAACTAGTGAATAAAGATGTTTAAACTGGTGAAATATAGTAGCCATCTCCCTGATATGACTATGTATACTATACTTACAAACGGACCATGTAAGGGAAGACACACTCCAAGGGGCCAGTAGACTATTGCATTAGATTTTAAAAAATGTTTGACATGACAATGAAATATTCAACAATGAAAAACAACCTTTGTAAGATATTACTACAAGCCTACAACACTTTGGGCAAGACTCAATTGTGAGTGATTTGTAATTGATGAAGTGCTAGGGTGATTTATGTAATAATACTCTAGTAAGTTATCTAAAACAGGATTGGCAACTTAGCTTAATAAAGTGATCTAAGTGGAATTTCCAGGATTATGCCTGTATTTTATTCTACAAACACATTTGGTTTAGAGTTTAATGGGCTACACATCCTAATTAATGCACTAGTTGATCAGTCTAAAATGAGTTTGGCTTAGAATTAGTGTGTTAAACTTGCAATTGATGAAGCGACTCGAGGAAATTTCATTGATATTGTTCACAAGAATAATATAGAATTCGTAAGATAAAATGGTTAGTGTCTTGTGTTCCATAAAGGTTGAATCAGTTTTCTTTTTTAACACAAAATATAAATATTTCAAATCTGAAAGTGTCACAAACTAGTTATATGTTAGAGAAGTGGAATCCCAGGTCAATTTACCCAAGTTAATTTTACATTTTCTTTGCCCATATATGTGCATAATATAAGTAGACTAATCCATGTATATATAGGCATGGAGAAAAGAGATTTTTGTCAGCCTCTCCTCAATTTCTCTTTTCATAAATGATGTAAAATAGGGAAAATGTTGTGTCAAAAGGCCCCATTAAGTTCTTGCTATCATGATTCCTAGAGATGCTCACTGAAAGTAATGGAACATGATTAAATTCATAATTGTTTTTCATTTACAAATACCCCATTCACCCAAGGCAATTTTTCTAGATCATGAAGCAATAAATCAACACAATGAGTGGCACTATGACACAAGGGATGTCATCAATTATTTTAAATCTCTCCATGATCAGCGAATTAACACCCACATAATTTGAAGCACCCTCCATAACAACCTAGGAAACACTTTTTTCTCCAACCTTATGTAATGCTTCCCAAAGATATTGAAAATAAATTGTGTTCTTTATTCAACTCATTGTGTTCGTTGTCAACCATATGTTAAAAAAATACCCCTGAAGAAAAAATACCACCATATTAATAAGAGACCCGCCTAACATATCTACCCAAGCACCCCTTAGAATTATGTGACCTTTTGAGTGCCAGGAATCCTTAATATTAGGTACTATGTTTATCAATATGCAACTTTTTGAAATGAAATAAGATGGTAAAGAGATTTAGCCACACTAAATTGGATAGCATCTAAACTTAAAATTTATATAATACATGAAAAAATTATATACACATGCACACACCTATGTGCACACACACATATAAGCCACTTATAGTGTCGTTGATAGAGTACCAGCTAAGATAGAGTACAATGGGAAAAATCTAATTTAAGAAAATCCTAATTTAATTTTGTCCTTGAATTAAATTAGGAATTAAATTGTAATTCTAATTATCATAGAAACTTGTAATATTTAACTAAGTTAATTTGACATAATGGCTCAGTTAATTCGAGTTGGGAGTCTATCTAGAGTCATGTAGAGTGGTTCCTAAATTTTAGGCACCCAGGATGAGTTCTTTTGAGTTGTAATTATTTAATTTGGTTTAAACGAGTTAAATTTAGTTATACTAGTCCCAACTGATGGAGGAATTAGTGGGAGATCCAGTAGTGGGGTGTAACCTGTAATAGTGGAGTGTAACCAACACTGCTCAACCATTAAAATGAAGATTCACTCATAATTAACTCATGCATGTCATATAAGAGAAAGAACTAGTAGAGATTAGTGTTTAGGGACAATGTACTATTAGTTGTATAATAATTTGAATTGTACAAGTGGTGCATGCAATTAGAGGAAGGCCTATGAGGATTGCACAATTCATAATTGAGGAATTCCCCGATTAAATATGGGCTAATTCCCTAGGAAATTGTGCAAGGAAATAAGATCTTGGTGGGCAGAAAATTTGGGTGAGTATTGGTTGGAGCTTGTTTGTGACATAGTGAGATAGATTGAGATAGTGCAAAGGTTGCTCGGGCTTGAGAAAATCATTGAAATCTTCTCATATTTTATGATTAATGAAATATACATATAGCAAGGGTTTTTAGTTGTGCCTTTCCCCAAAATATTATTGTGTTGTGTGAATGAATTCTTTCTCTTCTATGCTTCGTGATTTCATCAATCGTTTATTATTTTTGCTGATGAGTAGAGTAGATTCAAGTTAATTTTTTAGCATATTACAATATGCAGTTTGAATCTACAAGGAATTTCTACATGGCATCAAAGCTAAAATCACTATAGAAGAGAAGAATACGAGTTTGTCTATTGTAGGAGAAACTAAATTTGCAGTATCATACTTCAAAGCCAGCAGGATGTCGTTCTACGGATTGAGACTCAAATACGCCCTTGAGGGTAGTTCGAACCATAATGCTTGGAAGGACAAGATGTAGGTAGTGTTAGAAGACAATGAGCTTAATGAATTCATAGACAAAGATATTCCTAAGACAAATGGTGCTTAGGATCTATCAGAGTGGAGAAATTGTGTGGCAAAGGTGAGAAGGAGTATCCTAGAAGGATTTTGAGATCATATTGTCTCGAACATCCATGGTAAGGAAACTCCATTTGAAATTATGGAAGGCCTTAACATAACTACTTCAAGACAATAGTGACCACAGGAAGTTTTCACTGAAGGACAAGCTCAAAAAGATCAAGATGGAGAAGGGTGACTCAATACCGAAGTACTTAACCAAGTTCAGATAATGTCAGGATGAGCTTGGAAGTGTTGGTGTTACCATTGCTAAAGAAGTCCTAGTGATCCTAGCACTTCAAGGCTTTCCCAAGAGCTGGCACAACTACCATGACTCAATTAATGGGAGGGAGAAGCTACCAGAGTGGGAGCAATTATGGTCTGACTTGGTACAGGAAGAGATTCGGCAGAACTCCAGAGATGGACCCTCATCCAAGCATGATGATGAGGAGAATTGTGCCTTAAATAGAAAGGAAATGAAAGGGAAGGGGAACTCATCCCATTCCAAATCAAATTCTAGTCACGACATCAAGAAGAAGGTAAAGTTGAAGATGAAATGTTTTCACTATCACGAGCTAGGACACTATGCCACAAAGTGTCTGCACAAGAACGTCAGTAAGAATCCCTCAGGAGGAGAGGAAGGTGGAGCTCTTGCTTCACAATTCAAACTAGATTTCACCCTCATCACTTGCATGTTGACATCGGTGATGGGTAGTGTGTGGTATCTGGATAGTGGAGCCTCATTCCATATGACCATAAACAAAGAGTTCTTTAGTGACTTGGAGGAGAAGGACCTCCAGATGCACATCGAGGTGGGAGATGATAGGACATATAGTGCAAATGGCATCGGTACTATTACCTTTCATAGAGAGTCTAGCTCTCCCCTTACATTAAAAGATGTCATGTATGTTCTGAGTTTGAAGAAGAATTTGGTTTCAGTTTCCATGTTGGAGGATTGTGGATACGATGTGATATTTAGCGAGGGAAAGGGTTTCCTTCGTCACATAGCCTCAAGATCGATGAAGCAGAATGAGGTTCGGGTCAAGAACCTCTACAAATTGGATGTAGAAGACTGTGCTTCTTTGAGTACAAAAGCAAAGAAGGTGCAGAGCCGAGACATCAATGAGTTGTGGCATAGAATATTGGGTCACTTGGAACACAGAGCTTTGAAGATCATGCAAAAAAATTCTATAGGACTTCCCAAGGGTACACTAGAGTAGAGAGACACATGCAAAGGGTGTACATTGGGGAAGTACACCAAAGCTTCCTTTCATGATAAAGACATTTGAGCACAAGCGATCCTTGATAGAGTTCACTCAGATGTGTGTGGACTGTTCACGATAGAATCCATGACCAAGCATAGTTATTTAGTAATATTTTTTAATGATTTTTCCTGTAATTGTTGGATTATCTTCATGCAGAAGAAAGATCATACGTTCACTAAATTTTGTGAATTTAAAGAACTTGTCGAGAAAGATAATGACAGAAAAGTTAATGTTCTCAGAAGCGATAATGGTGGAGAATATGTGTCGAATGAATTCAAGAACTTCTATGCATCAAAAGGCATTCGACGAGAGTTAATAGCACCTCATAACCCACAACATAATGGGGTTGTTGAAAGGAAGAACAATTTAATTATTGTGGGAACGGAATGAGAAATGTGACATGATCAAGGCCTAGTGTTGCACTTGTGGGATGAAGCATGCAACATAGTTATTTCTTTCCAGAACATAAGCCCTCATCAATTATCGGGATGATATTTTTTAGGTTAGAAACTAGATGTGACACACTTCAGGATCTTTGGTTCATCAATCTACTGTCATGTTACTAAAGATGCACAGAAAAATCTAGAGCCAAAAGATTAGTTAGGCATATTTTTGGGGTACACTGATACACCTCACAACTATCGGGTGTACCTAAAACAAAACAGGATGAAAATGGTTTGTAAAGAAGTTAATTTCGATGAAGAGAATGCCATGATATGTTCCCTTGAGATGAATATTCAGTTACATGCAGATGAGGAGATTTTAGCTCCAAAGGAGAAAGCTAAGGATGATTTGGAGTAGCCACATGCAGAGGAGAAGAGAGTGGAAGCACCCACTCATGCAGAGACTTCTAGAGATGGAAGGAAGTGCACTAAAGAGGTTAACATATTGATGCATGATGTTAGAGAGAATGTGGGAGCACCCTGTTATGTTGAAATTCTGCTCTACGGATAAACACAATTTCCCTAGGTGGGTAACTACACCTAGAACAATAGATTTAAAGAGTTTAACCTTTTTCTATAGAAGATAAATAAGACAAGGGACCTACTTGTTATCTTTCGCTTCCCTTTGTCTCCTTTGAATGGCTCTCATCGCTCCTTCTCAAACTGAATCCACTCGATAAGTACCTGCAATCATAAACAAAGGACAAAAACCAATCAAAGTAGGATATCTATCTACTATAAGAAAATGGAGTCGAAAGCATTTACACATATAATCATCATACATAAAGACAAGAATATGGGAAAAGGTGTAAACAACTCTATTAAGTAGAAGGAAGAGTTACAACAAAGAAGTCTGATCCCATGTCACTCATCCAGCTTGAGTTCCATCCTTCATCACACCATAAGCACAACACTCTGGTAGCATAACAATACTTGCTTACAATCTCAAACCTCACACCAACAGTATCTACTTACAAATTCTCAAAGTCCAACCCTTGATCAATATGATGAGTACTCAATTTATAGGGAAATGGCGGTGGTTTTGTCATAAATTGGGCATTGAATGGCTTTCCAATTTGGGATTTAGTTTCCATGGAGGAAGGGATGAGAGATAGGAGGTTATTTGATGCATTTCCTATCCAATTTCGAGCTCATAGGAGAGGATAAGAGGTGGGAATCTTCTAGAATGATCTAGAATGAAATAATATTCCCAGAACCCTATGAAGATTTTGCTCAATTTCGCCCAGCGCAGGTCAAAGTGGCCTAGCTGCTCTGTAGAGCAATCTTGAATGGTCCTAAGTGCTCTGCAGTGCACTTACCCCTGACCAAGGTTGCGCTGGTCCCTCAAGGAGTCATTTCAAGATGTCTTCAGGCCAGGAAACTCTCAAGAATGATGGAATTCAATGTGATGACTTTCTTAGGGCATGTAGCAACTGAATTAGGGTTTGATGAGCCCTAAAAGTACTAATCTAAATGATGGGAGTAATGTGCCCAAATAGACCTGTAACAATTCCCCCCTAAAGCATGAAGTTGAAAATGATAATGTCGAGTGATATGCTTTACGATGTGATGAGGAGGTTCTGAAGTGGATGGTAACCTACATCAATTACAATACATAATATCATGATATTTTGGATTTTTCATGAATTGTCGAGGGAAGGCATACCCATGCTCAGCATATAAAACTTTCATTACATGTACATAGATATTCGTCTACACATATAGACCCATGATGCGATGACCATCAGTGTAAATCTATCATACAAATGATTTGGTACTTTCCTGAAACTAGATTCAGGGTCTTCTATCTTGTTCAATCGTTCGCTCAAGTATGAGTCTAACCATGTAAATATGTCATCTGAATTTGAACATTGGAAGACACCGTATGATTACCAGCCAATGATGTAAGTCATTAACAAACACGAGAGAAATCATCAATAATGATAATGATCCTCAAGGTATTGTAGTACATTCTGCATGGTGTGAATGGATGTTTTGATGTCAAACACCATAAAAGTCTTTCGTTTGAAGGCCAGTGATGTCAACCTATTTCCGAAAGAAAGAAACTTGTCATTGATGTATGCAAGCCCCAAGGTACTGAAAGGGTGTTTCTAAGTCAATTTCTTGGATAATGTGCTGATGTGAACAAGAAGCAACTCGTCAAGGAGGGCCTTGATGTATCCCACATCAACGACACAAAACAAGTGTAATGATTTTTGGAGACGGAATGTAACTAACAACAAAAGGTTCAAGAATGGAGGTCATGAAAATGAAGGTTTATGAGTATTGCAAAGGATGAATTTAACTAAGTGACTTCTCTTGAACATGTCGATGACACAGAATGAATTGGCATCATTGACCCAAAATCAAAGTAATGGATGGTATGATAGACCATGGGTATGATAACCATCAAGCAGATAACCCAACCCAAATAGTCACAGAGATGAAGTGAAAGTGTCATGTTCAAGAGTGACTTGCTACCATAAAGTGGTTTACCGCTTTTCCCATTTTCCCCAGTCATTGTTGACCAATACCTCTTTATCTTTTATCAAGCTTGAGGAGGATAACATATGCTTGTTGTATAATTCCACCCTTCGGGTGAATCCATCACTATGTGATATTTTAACGAGTCTAGTGAAGGTGAAACTCGGTCTTGTCATGATGGAAAATTTTGTCGCTATTTGATGTTTTAACGAGTTTAAAGACAATGATAACTCGGTCCTTTTCATGTTTAGAAAGTTTGAAAAGGGACAAAAAGAAAAATCCATAATTTTTTTTTCGTAGATTTGTCTCTCAAGTCCAAAAAAGCATAAAATAATACAAGAGAGAACCTATTGACCATGTTTGATCAATGTATTCCTTTTTTGTAAATAATCTATCTCAGTTCGGAAAAGGGTTAAACTTATACTGAGTAGATGTCATTTGCAATCCATTAACGAGCTAAAAAGGACAAGCGCTCGGTAATATTTTCATATTTCGAGAGTCTGAAAAGAGATTAGAGAGTACTCCAAAGGGGTTCCTTTTTCAATGTTTAACAGAGCTCGAAAAAGAGATAAAAGTATGCTCTGTGGTCAAAGTACAATTCACGATCGTGCACGTCAAATTCATTGTATCAACTGTAAATTTGTTAAAACCAACACCAAATGGATCAAACATACATGTTTCATTGGTAAAAATAGGTAAATACTAAAGTTCACTCATTTAATGACCATGAAATAAACATAAAACAAGAATTTACCATGTAATTTTCACCATTTGATATTTACCATTCAATTTGTGCTCTAAACCAGTTTTTTACCTTGATCTTCAGCAGTTGATTGTGGGAGATTATGTGGATCATTTCTCGTGCCATCCAGACGAGGTAGAAGATCTACCCCTTCTCTTTCTTTACATATCATTTTTTTACAGTTTCAATAAAAAAAAATTGGGATTTTAGGGCCCCTGGGGTTAGTATATTTTGCCTTGGGATCATTGCAGCCTTTCACATCGAAAACTATGCTATAGAGCACCCAAACAGAAGGGTAGCTACTCTACAGCGCACTATCTCCTGCCTAGGCTACGGTGGGTGAGTTTCACAAATTTGTTTCACCTGTTTGGCCCAAAATTTCTCCAGTTTTTTGCATGAAATGGATCCTAACTAAGCTTATGGTTTGATTTCATGATTTCATCGGATCAGAATGTCTATTACTTGGTGAGAAAGAGAGCATGAATAAAAAGACATGGTTGCCTTAAATGATCCGGGTACTGTTGAGGCCCTCAGAAACTGTGGGTTGCTCAAATACTTCAGGTTGTTCAGGATGAGGAAACAATTAGAACTATTGCAGTTCTTAGTTCATGCATGGGATCTAACGAATCAGGCTTTTCACATAAGGAACAAAGTGGTCCCTATTATAATCCATGATGTTTACTTTCTTACCGAGTTGTTGAGACATGGTGCTCCCATTTCTCTTTTGGGATTTTCCCATAGAGGTGAATCGATGAGGGACTATATTCGATAATTTTGTCGGCCAGGTACACAACCTAGCAAGGATGGGAAAATAAAAATTAGGGATGTACGTGATTTGCCTTTGAGAACAATCCTTTTCACTATCACAAAGTTGGTAGGCAGTGTGACACTTCATCTGGTGAATAGATCATACATGCAGTATGCGCTTGAGTGTCTTGAGCCAACTATATTCAACTGGTGTGAGGTCGTACTTTCTTCATTGAAAGAGCAGTTGACAAAGGTAAAGAGCGGTAAGATGAAGAATTTTAGCTATGGATTGCTCTTAATCGCTTTTACCTTAGAGATAATTCCATTGATGCAACCTCAGCATGTAACACTGGGTGTAGTTGGTCCTAGAGATCCACGGATGCAGAGGTGGGTCGAATTGATGGCTAGACATGTTGGTCAGTCATCAATCACATTTTCTACTACATTCTTCAGTTGGCTTGATCGACAACACATTGTCATCGAGGAGCACCCATACGCAGGAATGGATTTTCGTGGAGATCCAGAGTTGAGTTTACCAGCGGGCGCTTAATGGGGTGCTATAGGTAAATTGTTTTTGACCAAATGTTTTTGATGCTTAAGTTTCTACATGTTTTTGTGTTTTTGATGTTTCCAATACAGATGTTGGTACTATTCGACCTATGGGACATAAACAGCATGTCGGTGAAGCAGTGCGAAGGAATGTTGGGAGACAAGTTCTCTAGGATTTGGATTTGACCGAGACATTAACAGAGTTGCAAGATCATGTAGAGGGGTTAACCCTCGGTATTCTAGATATCCAAATCAAGTTGTTACCTATGAGGCTAGAGTGCCATACTATTGGTGTCCCTACCCGTTGGATGAGGCTTTTGCGCATGATAGCTCGGGCTGTGACCTGTTATCATGAGCATCACTAGGTCTACTTAGGATTATTTTTGTATGCATTTTGAGTTTTTAGGTCAAATGACCAAACATGTCTTGGACAAAAATTTTGTAAAAACTTTAAAACATCTATCTATTTTTTACTTTCAAAGTTTTTATATATGGTTATGTGCAATCCTATTCAACTAATGATGTGAATTGAAAATTTACTTTTACATGTGTCGCAAATGTTTGTTTAACACATAGTTCACTAATGAATCAGTTAATGTGTTAAAGTTTTTGGAAATATGTTGATATTGAATGTACTCAAAATATATTTCCAAAAGACGAACACTAAGGAACATACAAATAATAGTTGGGTTTCGGACGGTATAAACATTTGTTAGTTGTAGTACGACGAGTTATGAGTCCAACCTAATGATGATTCAGTGAATTCCAAGTGAAATGGCATCAGAGAGAAGTTAGATCAATGCACTATACTCAAAGATATTTTTCATAGAACAACCGATACAAATCCCTTGAAAACTCACTAACTCGCCTCTTGGAGTGAAAATGGCCCATGCTGTAGAAGATAGGTTTTTTGTACTACAACTAGCATCATCGGTGTAACCAACAAATGGTTCCAAAGATTCCGACATCTGCAACAAATGCAAAGTGGATTATGTAACCACATAAAAAACTCTAAAAGACACACTGACACACACACATGCAATTAAAGCATATATACAGTGATTTTAATACACTCAATTAAGCATAGTAACGTTTGAGATAGAACTCGTTTCAGGGTTGCGACAATGGAATTCCATCATAATCCGCCAACTCATAGGCACCTTTTGACAAAACACGCTTGACAATGTAAGAACCCATCCATAGTGGTTCAAATTTTCCTACTCCTAGTTATCAGCTTCTAATCATAAAGCAAGACCAGGTCTCCTTCTGAGAAAATGCGAGACTTGACATTTATGTTGTATTGCGCCTTGATTCATTTCTTATGTGCTTCGTTATCCGATGCGGCTTCACGATGGGTTTCATCCAAATGGATGAGTTCTAAGAAATGCACTTCTTCATCAAAAGTGTCGGATAACAAGTCAATTGTGAGTTTAAGAGATGAAATTTCACATTGTATCGGCAAGATTGCCTCCAGACCATACACCAATTGAAAGGGTGTGAATCCAGTTGCCTTCCTTACCGAGGTTCAATATGCCCACAAAGTAGAGTACAGGATTAAATCTCAGTTTCGTTTATGAACCCCTATCATTCTTTGAAGCGTTCGCTTAAGGAATGTGCTGATGGCCTCAACTTATCCATTAACTAGCAGATAATGAGTAGAACTATCATGTAAAAGTCCTAACTTGGCAGTTAACTCAGTCATCATGTGGGTGGGCAAAACCTTTGCTGAAACTAAAATGCCCTAAAAAAGCTAGATTGTTTTTTTGGTGTGTGTTAAAAAAAAGAATACCAACATGGGATATTCTTCAATCTAGATTCAAACAGGGTCCAGGCAGATGCCCCTTGTGCATATCAGATTCCGAATCCATTTCGCATTTGTTTCTAGCTTGTCCATTCGCAAGAAAGGTATGGGAAGAGGTGCAAAAATTACTAAAGAAGCAGGTAAGATGGGAGGGGGAGAACATTTTAGCAGCTTGGGAAAATTGGTGGAACCACAACTCAAAGGGGAATTTGAGGAATCTCCCTCCCATTATATGCTGGGGCATATGAATAGCAAGGAATAGAAGCATCTTTAGAGACAGATCCACCCCAGCTGAAGCAATTGCTATCCAAAGCTCAGCCATCTTGTCTAGTATCCCGGAGCCTGAAGAACCTCGGAAAACAACCCAGAGCAGAGAAGAACAGATCAGAAATGGGATTCCTTGGGCCTATTTTGACGGGGCAGCTCAGAATAACATAGCTAGAGCAGGGATGATCATCCATCTAAATACTTCTCATTCATTAAAAGCATCAATGGGTCTTGGAACCGGAACAAACAATTATGCTGAACTTTCTGCTTTAAAACTCCTCTTATGTTGGCTTATTCACAGGAATATCTTCACAGTTCAGATCTTTGGCGACTCATTGAATGCAGTTAACTGGGTCAATGGAAAACATAGATGTCAGAACTACTTGCTGAGACCGCTTTTAGAAGAGATCCACAATTTAAAGCTCTATTTTAATGTGTTTACTATTGATCATATCTACTGGGACCGGAATGAAGCAACAGACAGGCTTTCTAAAGAAGGTCTGCAGCAAGCTATGGGCTCGTGGAGAATAACTAAACATATCCAGAATCATATCCGTGTGTCAGATCTCCCACCGTACACTTAACCTTATATTATCAGCTGGCTTAGAGTATTTTTTGATATTTCTCCTCATCTGTAGATGGCAGTTTATAAAATGTAGATGCTTACTGTTCTGTTTTTGTTTTACTAGGACAAGGGCATATGGAGACTTTGGTTTTTTCCTGTGGGTTGTTTTCCTTTGAAAGGAGACCCACGAATTGGAATTGACATGTGATTATTATGACTAGGCTGATCTGGTTGAAACAAACCGGATAGGTAATGTTCTGTGCCGGTTTTTGGCGAACAATGTTTTTCTGGTTATTTTGCCTGCTGGTGGTGTACAGAGGAGACGGTTTTCTCTTTTTGAGACTGTTGTAGGTCTCAACACTACAGATTTTTCTGAATGTTTACTCATCTGCTTGTAACTTTTTTATCACTTATAAAAAAGTTCGTTTTTTCTTTGGAAAAAAAAAAAACTCAGTCATCATGTGATTGCGAAAATGCGACCCATGATCTATAACTATAGCCTGTGGTACACCAAACGGGGCAACCACATGGTTGAAAGAAAAGTGCAGCCGTCTTGCCACTGTGGTTTAATGTAGGCATCACCTCGACTCATTTTTTGAAATAGTCAACAACGACTACAATGTGCCCATGCCCCCCGGCCGAGTGAGAGTTACATGTCATGAAGTCAATGCCCCATTTGGTAAATGGTCCAATAGCAATGACAGGATGCAACGGTGTAGGTGGTAATCTAACTTTACGGTTATAGATTTGGCATGCATGACAGCACCTGACAGCAGTAATGCAATATTTGAATATGGTAGGCCAGAAGTAACCTGCACGGAGATTTCTTTGTGCAGTAGCATAACCAGATAAGTGTCCACCACAAGCACCTGAATGGCAATCATTCAAAACTTTCTTGTCTTCCTCATGTGTGAGGCACCTCCGTAAAATCGTATCGACACCATGACGGTAAAGAGTGTCACCAATGATTAGATAATCTTTGGCTTGGTATCAGATATGTCCTTGTTGCGAGCAAGAGGTATCTGGCCAAAAAGTTTGGGTCTGGAGATAAATCAAGATATCTCCATACCACATGTCAGATGACAAAATCATGAACAGAGACTCACCCATAATTGATGGTTCTGATGTTGAATCAATGGTATTCGAGGGAAGGTGGCAAAGAAGCTCGGCAAAAACTAGAGATTTCTTTGATTTGGATTTGATGAATTCCAAATCAAATTCCTGCAAAATGACGATCCATTTTGAGTATTCCCCCCCTAGCAATTGAAATGACCAAATATATTGTTGGGTGTGGAGCCTGATTATCTTCTGTTTTCAAAGGTTTCAACTGGATGTATACCCTAGGAAGACTGTACACTCCTTCATGTGGGGGTTTGGGGGCGCTACCCCCGAAGCTAAAATAGATGTAAAATTGCCTTGTAAAAGTCTAGTAATTTCTAGTCAATCTGGGCCGTTCATTAGGCGGATGATCTGACGGTAGAAGTTATGTTTAATTTAGGGGTTTTTACCCTAGAAGGCAACCCCTCACTATATATGAGGGAATTGTATTGCATCTATGTGTATATGTATTCTGAGTGAGGAAGAGAGAGGAGATTGAGAGCGAAGAGGGTGTTATAGCGGATCTACTGTAGGTTGTATCTCTTTAGTTTGCTGGATAATATAATAAAAGGAAGGACTAGTTGTTTCTCCCTGAACGTACCCCAAACTGGGTGAACCACGTATATCTATGTCTCTATTGTTTTATGCGTTTTCTGTCATTATATTTCTGCAATATTTTATGTGTTCCATTGCTCTGTAATATATAATTTTCTAACATATATGTCATAGGGTTGAAATCTAAAATGATAGTGGTCTTTCGGAGTAGGATATAGTGGCGAAATCTCTGTACATCTTGAACAGTTGCCAGAGCTAGCTTTTCGATGTAAGAGTATTTAACTTCTGTATAATTGAGATTGCGACTCAAATAATATATCGGATGTTCAATCCCATCTTCTTCTTGGACTAAAACCATTCTAATGGTTGTATCTACAGTGGCGAGATACATGAAGTAGTCATTTTGATAATTTGGGGAATACATTAATGACACTCTAATCAAGGTATCTTTAAGAGAATCAAAGGAAACTTGCACAACTTGATCCAAATGGAAGGGTATCACATTTTTCAAAAGATGAGTAAATCCTTTAGCCATTTCAGCATAAATGGGAATGAACCTCCTCAGAAATTTAGCCTTCCCTTGGAGTCTCTGTAAATGTAGTAGATTGGAAGGTGGATGCAAGTCAATAATTGCCTAAACCTTAAGTGGGCCCTGTTAGTAAATTATATATTACAGAGCAATAGAAGACATAAAATATTACAGAAATATAAACACAGAAAACGCATCAAACAAGAGAGACATAGATATATGTGGTTCACCCAGTTTGGGCTACGTCCACAGAGAAATAGCCAGTCCTTCCTTTTCTATTATCCAACAAACTAAAGAGATAAAACCTACAGCATATTCGTTGTAATTCCCCCTTCACTCTCAATCTCCTCTCTCTTCCTCACTCAGAATCCAAATATACATAGACGCAATACAATTCCCTCATATATAGCGAGGGGTTGCCTTCTAGGGAACCCCTCGCTCAGATCTCCCCTAATGAACGGCCCAGATTGACTATGAAATTACAACATTTTACAAGGAAATTTTACATCTATTTTTAGCTTCAGGGGCATCCCCCTGCCAGAGGGGGGATACCAAAGGTCACAATCACCCCCCCCATGGACCCCCCTGTAGCGTATATTTTACGGGCAGCGTTGCCACCATATTACAAACTCGGGTCAAATGTGGCAATACATCTAAATAAAGAAGATAATCAGGCTCCACACCCAACAAGTCTAGTCAAATTCCTTCCTTAGACACTATGAAACCAAGAAAACGATTAGAACCAACACAAAACACAAATTTCTGTGGATTGAGTCATATTTTGTAGTGTTGACATCGTAAAAATATAGCTCTCAAATGTTGTGGGTGATCAGTCTGATTTCATGAATGAGCAGATAAATCATCAAGGTATGGTTGAACAATATGTTTGATGTCATGGAAGGCATAGTTCATTTCCCTCTAAAAAGTTTCCCTTGCATTCTTCAAACCAAAAGGGAGTTTCCTATAAGCGAATGTGCCCCATGGACAAATAAAAATAGTTTTAGATTGGTCCTCTGGGTGGATATTGATCTGATTATAGCCGGAAAATCCATCCATAAATGAAAATATTTCACATTCGACACATTCATCAATAATCTGGTCAATAAAGGGAGTGGGATAATTGTCTTTTGGACAAGCCTGATTAACATCCCTATAATCAATGCACACTCGTATTGTCCCTTGTTTCTTCATGACAGGAACAATATTGGAAACCCAATCAGTAAGAGGAATAGGGTATATGAAACCAGCATGCAAAAGTTTTTCAACTTTTGTTTTAATGGCAACAACCTTCTTTGGATGAACAGGACAGAGGCATTGTTGCACTAGTTTGACATCAGGATACATTTTAATTTCATGTTCAACTATACTAGAGTCAATACTTGGCATCTCCTCATATGACCATGCAAATATATCTCGGAATTCACGAAAGAGAGCACGGTAAATATCAAGTTCTGATGGAGAACAAGATTTTCCAACATGAATGTTTTCTACAACTTTAGGTTTGGTCGAAATATTGATAGAAATAGTTTCTTCGATATTTGACAAGTTTCGCTCAGAATCTATTGTATCTATGAAAGCAGAATTTGAAAGGAAATCAACAACTGAAGGGTGATTTGGTTCATTTGAAAAATCTCCTATGTGATTTGGAATATGGAAATGATGATGATAATCTTCCCATGGTTCTTCTTCTGTCATCATTGATTGGATGATTCCTTCATCAGTAGAAAATATACGTGAAAAAGGATCAGAGGAAGTACCATATTCTAATGAATGATCTACCCATACAATTGGTGAAGATGGATTTGGGTTCGCTGCGCAAGCCAGAAAGATTGATTGTTATGCAAGCTCAATGGGGCTTAGCGGAATGATTTCATTACTACTATCAACCTCAGAACTATTGGAAACCTTCCTTAAATCAAATGAAGTGGAAGATATCATGTTGCAAGTCTCAACTTTTGCCACTTCTGCCATGTTTGATGGTGACGGTAGTGAAAAAGTACCCATTAGGGAAGAATCCTTGAAGAGACCTACACCAATGTTTTGAAGAGATAGCGAGGTTCCATGAACTAATGGAATGCTTCCAGTAGCCTGTGAATTAGAGGTGAAGAAAGTGAGTTGATTGATAATTGTGATTCCTCCTTTATGAGGGAATGCAATCGTATGAAATTATGTCGAACCCACAGTAGCCATAGCGTAAACCCACGGTCTTCCTAGCAAAATGTTGTAGTCAAGAGGTCTATCAACAACCTCAACTTCAACAGTTACTGTTTTTTCCCCTAGTTCAATTTGCAGATTACTCAAGATTCCACAAGGCATATATGTGTGACCATCAAAACATTTTAATGTTTTTGGTGAACGTAACAAAGGCGGTGAGCCAAGTGTTTTCCAGCAATTCATCGACATAATACAAGTAGATGCCCCCTTGTCAATAATGCTTCGATGAATAAGTTTATTCGAGGAATTTACTTGAATCAGAAATGCTAATTGTGCTAGTAACTGTGGCATATAACCTGCATGGTTGAAAACCACAAGATTGGAATTAGTTGGATCGATTCCACCAATTTCTGACAACAAAGCCTACTTTTGGGAGGGACAATTTTGAAGCACCTCAAGCATCGACATAGCATAAGGTGACTAAGCCAAATCTTCTACTATGTTATAGTTCTATGTTGCTCGAGCTCGAGGATTAAATGTTGATTTGTGTACAACTCCCTTAGGTGGTCTAATTTTTAACTTTGGTGCACTAGGTGGCGGAATAGGATCTGATGAAGCCGAAGCCGAAGGATTAGGTTGATCAGCCTTGTTATTCGACAACAACAGTTGATTTCCATAATATTTACTTCGTGTTGACACCAAAACATCGATTTTAGGCTTAGAGGCGGATAGCATAAGCACTTGTGAAGTGGAAGCATGGTCTGTAGCAACCATATGTGTCTCCGAGTTCGGAAAAGGATTAGTCAACACTGCGGATGTACCAGAAGTCTTAATAAGCTTTGAGACTTTGGAGCGGTGAGGACAATATTGCGTAAAGTGCTCATCGTTACAAATTAAACATGCGCAATGAGGCTTACTAGTTGAAGGAGAGGAATCAGATGATTTCTCTTTAGGGGGATTATTTTATTTCTTCTTGTTTTCCCCTTCTTCTTGCTTCTTGGTTGCTTTTCATTCTTGCCTTTGTCAGATGACAGGACATTAATTTTGGAAGCAAGAGTGTTATCATATGAATTTGAAGTTTGATTGGAAATGGCAAGTGTTTGAACAGATGGTCTACCTGCCATTTGTGTGATCGAAGAACCAATCACACCATCACTGGCATGAGAGTCCTTACTCGATGGTGGTGGAGGAATAGTGAAATCTGGTCGGAGTGCATTCAGGATCTTGTCATAGAGCGTGCAAAACTGTGTATAAGTTAAGTCCAAATATTGGGCACGAGCAATTACTTTCTCTTCAGTGACAACTCCACCTTGCACCACATCCTCAGTGATAGATGGAAATAAGGATTTTATAAACCACTCAACTAAAAGTTGATCAAGAACATAAGTTTTAACCATTCGACGACGACGATGCCACTCATGAATATGATCAGAGATATGAGTAGCAGTAGTGTGTTTAAAGTTGGTTAATAGTTCCGTTCTAGTTTCATATTGTATGGGTAACTGTAAGTGGGTTAAAAACATGGTAGCTAAGGTTGTAAAGTTATCAAAAGAAGCTCGTGGTAACTCAATGTACAACTTTGCAGCCGAACCAATAAGCGTTCTTTGGAAAAGACGTAGTATACCTAAATCATCATTCAAGGAGTTTGATGAACACCATAAATGAAAAGTCATGACATGGTTGGACAGGTCTTCTCCAGGGTTTCCATTGAATTTTAGAATATCGGAAGGTAATTTATGAGGAATCACTGGCCACCAAGGTGCATAAATAATTGGGTCATTGGTGAGCCGATTTAGATCTAGTAATTCAAGTGTTGCAACAAAAGGCAACTGTCTATTGAGGTCAGATTGAGCATAACCCAGGCAAGATGGGATTGCCTAGGAAATAGGCCTTTACATAACAGCATAAGGCATATGCTGCTGGTAACCTTGATAGGGGTAAGTTTGTTGAGAAAATCCGGTATAAGGTTGTTGTTGAGCACCAGGATACATTTGTTGTTTTCCAAACCCAACATAGGCTTGTTGACCAGGACCTGGGTAAGCTTGTTGTTGACCAAACTTAGCATAGGCTTGTTGACCAAGTCCAGGATGAGGTTGGTATTTCTAGAATTGCAGTTGTTGATATTGGGGCTTCCAGCACTGTTGAAGCAACTGTTGTTGTTGTTGATATAACGGTTGTTGATTTAACGGTTGTTTCCCGCCAATGTAAGCTTGACCAGGTTATGAATACACTAAACCAGTGTAAGTCTGAGTCATTCTAGTAAAAGGTAAACTAGCCTGAGGTTGTTGGACTCCAAGCACAAGTGGTTGTTGTAAAACTATCTGAGAAGGTTGAATCTGTAAACCTGAAACTTGGGGGTCTAAGGTTGAAGGACCAGCTTGCACAGGTTGAGATACAACAATCTAAGCTTGTGACTGTAGTAACGCAGTAACAACAGGTGTAGTAGGTATGGATGAGACATACTGCATAAGTTGTGATGGATACACAAGCCTAGTTTGAATGGGAATTGTTCGCTGCCACTGACATACAACCATTCCAGGCTAACCTAAAGACGACGACACACTAACATATGGTTGCCCCCTAGAAAATGGAGGATAAGGATATTGTGCATATTTTTCTTCGTATGGGGGTAGTCCAGTGTAAAGCAGATACATAGGATTGTAACCAGATGAGTTAGCTTGATATTAACTTGATGGGTCCAGCTGTTCGGTATCCATTAATGAGGAACTATATAAAATTCCTGTAGAGGACATTGGTGAAGACCAAGCGCTAGAAGCAACACTTGAGTGGGTTCCAGATAAATATTGGTAACCCGATGGGACAGACAGAACACCATACAAATGTGACTCAGGTGTCATAGTAAACATTGAAGAGGTTGCAACAGAGGATTCTACTGTAGCTATAATAGATGGTACAGTCTAGGATGTCGACTCTGCCATAGTCAAATGTCCAAATAAATTTCCTAACGAATCAAAGGGTGTCTTAATGTAATCAAGATCAAAAGGAGCAGTAAAATGAGGAGTATGAGGATACAGATAAAGTCCAGTTCCAAAATGGAATGGAGATCTAGGTGTTTCTACCTCAGGTTCCTTTTCTATCGAAATCAAACCAGGTGGAAGGATTTTAACGTCAGGTCCGTAATAGATTTCTGGTATTTTTTCTTGAGGTAAAGGGGAAGTCTCGATAGTTATGGATGTCTGAGGATGTACTAGTTGATCTTCTTCTGGTATGGTAACAACTTCTGATTGGTCAACCTCAAGATCTATGTGTTCTACTAAAAGAACAGGTTCAGGTTGGGCTTCTTGAACAACTTCTGGTTCAGAAGTAACTTCTGATTGAACATGAATAGTTTAGGACCAACTTCTGGTTGAACAGATTCAGGTTCAGAAGTAATTTCTTGTTGAACAACTTCGGGTTGAGAATCAACTTCTCGTTGAACAACTTGGGTTACCATTTCACTAGATTCAATTCTAGTTTCCTCAGGTAATTGTGGAGATTCCACTTCAGTAACAGATGTACCAGTAATTGTAGGAGTAACTGGGGTCACAGTACTTACTGGTATAGGTGTTTCTGGTAATTCAGATGAAGAACCAAAAGTTTGTGAAGTACTAGATTGAGTCAAACGAGACCACTTTGACCAGATAGGTGTAGCTTCGAGGCGGTAAAGGCAGTTTACTCGCTGTCCTCCGTGAACGACAGGGTAAGGGTTGATGTTCCTCCATGATTGCTGATTGGTTTTATTACGAAAAGGAAATAAACAAAAAGGGGTAAGCTAGATAAAAGGTTTACCAAGCAACTGTGAACTGCAGAATACCTCTTGGCAAACCGAGAAGTACGGGCAGGAAATCTCCCCAAATGTTGTGTTCGGTATATTACAGTGTATAAGGTGGCCGACTTG
Organism: Pinus tabuliformis; assembly: GCA_031772625.1. Taxonomy (NCBI): domain Eukaryota; kingdom Viridiplantae; phylum Streptophyta; class Pinopsida; order Pinales; family Pinaceae; genus Pinus; species Pinus tabuliformis. The sequence goes on along the minus strand of CM062807.1, from coordinate 537,600,369 downwards.
GTTGCCTAAGGATGGATAGCAACCTAGTTTTGTCCTCCCATACATAGTCGAAAGTACATGGAGGCCCAATCCGTATTAGTGTTGTCTAATGTGAAACCGCACAGTGAGAGAATTCCTTTATACTTTACGTACTGTAACACCGCCCTATATACCCAAAGGTATGTGGACAAGCTACGATATACTCATGTATGTGGAATGAGGTATCACACTCGGAATGTATCATAGACAAGTTAGTAATAGCTACTATGTTTTATGACACCAGAACACGTCTCTAGCCTAGAACCTCTAAATGTTTTGCGTTAGGTGACAATGCTCCATTAGGTTAATTGAGGTTAATTTTAAGTTGACCTTGATTAAGAATTTTCCTTTCAAGGTTCACCATGTGATGTCTTTGAAATTCCTAGAATGCAACTAATATGATAAGCATTATTTTCATTCAATTTTAACAATGAAAACCTTAGCTAGTAGGAATAGAGCAATCAGATTCTTTTAATAAAAGAACAAAGAGCACATCTAATGCAATTTCCCTAAACTATTCCTATGAGCACAGTCAAACTTTTCAATGCACAATGCAAGTTTTTCTTTTCAATTCCCTTAATGTTGAAATGAACAAAAGGAAACTAATGCACATATAATCAATCAATCTTTTTGCAAGAACAAAGACTTTACAACAGTTCTTTTTCGAAAGAAATGAAGACTTTTACAACACTTTCTTTTGAACAAAGATTAATTGACTATAATCTAACTTTGACAACGAATTGATAGTGATAAAGAAATCATTTAAGAAACACTAAACAATGAAGGCCAAAGTAGGGCTAGGAAAGGAAACACAAATTGATTTCGGAGACACAACAATCATTGATCTTTCAGCAAGCAAAAACAGAAGGGAATTTGGGAAAAAGCAAGTCAAAGGTGGGATTTTTTACCTAAGGGGGATTAGTGCAGCCCTAAATGGGAGACAATGTGCTTCAGAGCACTGTCCTCAAGCCAAGGGTGCTCTGCAGCTCTGTGTCCTCACCAAGCCTGTGCTGGTGCTAGAGAGGCTATTCTAGGGGCTTTCAAGCACAATTTTTACCAAAAAACACTTCAGAAAGGCTGAAACAAGATCAATGGAAGCAAGTAAAGTCTACTAGGGTGTACTAGGATGAAGGTAAACTACTCGGAATGATGATTGTCCCCAGCGGATTCACCAATTTGTTATGTGGAATTTTGCATCTACGAATAAACACAATTTCCCTAGGTGGGTAGCTACACCTAGAACAATAGATTTAAAGAGTTTAACCTTTTTCTATAGAAGATAAATAAGACAAGGGACCTACTTGTTATCTTTTTCTTCCCTTTGTCTCCTTTGAATAGCTCTCGTCACTCCTTCTCGAACCGAATCCGCTCGATAAGTACCTGCAATCATAAACAAAGGACAAAAACCAATCAAAGCAAGAGATCTATCTACTATAAGAAAATGGAATTGGAAGAATTTAGACATATAATCATCATACATAAAGACAAGAATATGGGAAAAGGTGTAAACAACATTATTAAGTAGAAGGAAGAGTTACAACCAAGAAGTCTGATCCCATGTCACTCATCTAGCTTAAGTTCCATCCTTCATCACACCATAAGCACAACACTCTGGCAACATAACAATACTTTCTTACAATATCAAACATCACACCAATAGTATCTCCTTACAAATTCTCAAAGTACAGCCCCTGATCAATATGATGAGTGCTCAATTTATAGGGAAATGGAGGTGGTTTTGTCATAAATTGGGCATTGAATGGCTTTCCAATTTGGGAGTTAGTTTCCATGGAGGAAGGGATGAGAGGATAGGAGGTTATTTGATGCATTACCTATCCAATTTCTAGCTCATAGGAGAGGATAAGAGATGGGAATCTTCTAGAATGATCTAGGATGAAAGAATATTCCTAGAACCCTGTGAAGATTTTGCTCAATCTCACCTAGCGCAGGTCAAAGTGGGCCTAGGTTCTCTGCAGAGCAAGCTTGAATGGGCCTAAGTGCTCTGTAATGCACTTACCCCTGACCAAGGTTGCACTGGTCCCTCAAGGAGTCATTTCAAGATGTCTTCAGGCTAGGAAACTCTCAGGAATGATGGCATTCAATGTGATGACTTTCTTAGGGCATGTAGCGACTGAATTAGGGTTTGATGAGCCCTAAAAGTACTAATCTGAATGATGGGAGTGATGTGCCCAAATAGATCTATAACACACCCACATCACATCGCCGACAGAGGATGTCACCAGATCAGTACACCGGCTACATGGCTCTGATGAGCGAGAGTGTAGAGACTGATCCATCCTCATTTGAGGAAGCAGTGAAACAACCATTATGGGTTCATTCCATGGTTGAGGAGTATCACTCCATTATCATAAAAAAAAATTGGTAAGTGGTCCCAAGACCAACAGACAAGTCAGTGATGAGTAAAAGATGGCTTTACAAGGTAAAGCTAGTAGCAGATGGGAGTGTGGAGAAACACAAGGCCATATTTGTGGCCAGAGGATTCTCTCAGGTGGAGGGAATTGATTATGATGAGACCTTTACTATAGTATCAAGGTACTCTCCAATCATATATATTCTAGCACTATCAACGTGGATGGGATTGAAGATAGATCAGATGGATGTGAAGACAACATTCCTTAATGACATGATTGAGAAATAGGTGTATATTGAGAAGCCAAAAGGATTTGAGACCTTCAACAAAGAGTAGCATGTGTGCAGACTCAAGCGAGCACTGTATGGACTAAAACAAGCACCCCATGCTTGGTACACTAGGATTGACAACTATTTCACCAGGTTGGGCTTCACCAAAAGTGAAGTAGATGCGAACCTTTACCATATTGTGGTTTACGGTAAATTGTTGATTATAGTATTATATCTCGATGATTTGATTCTAACAGGTGATGAGAAGATGATAAAATCTTGCAAAGAGGGTATTGCAAGAGAATTTTAGATGAAGGACCTGGGGCTTATCCATTTCTTTATTTGTATGGAAGTATGGCAAGGAGATGAGGAACAATTTGTCTCTGAGGGAAATTATGCCAATGAGATAGTGAAGAAGTTCCACATGGAGAGTCCTTTAACAGGTAACTGGAGGAAGGAGGATGCTACTTTAGGTGAAGTAGTGGAGGCTACTATTTATATACAACTTGTGGGTTTACTTATGTATTTGGTGAACACATGATCAGACATGTGTTTTTCAATTAACCAGCTTAGTCAAGCCATGGTTAAGCCAACCAAACTCTATTGGAAGGAAGCTAAAAATGTGTTGAGATACCTCAAAGGCACCACTCAGTTTGGTCTTTGGTATAGATGGACAGAGGGAGTGAAGCTTCAAGGCTTCATAAGTGCATATTGGGTAAAGAGTCCATCCGACAGAAAGATGACATCAGGGGGAATCTTCAATATTGGGTTAACAAAATTTTCTTGGTAAAGCAGGAAGTAGAGATCAATTACACTCAGTTCAGCAGAAGCAGAGTACATGGTTGCTAGTCAAGTAGCATGTGAGTCTATCTAGATGAGGAAGATCCTTTTTGGGTTATTTGGTCAACAAATGGATCCTACAGTGATTTATTGTGACAATTAGAGTTGTATCAAACTCTCATAGAATCTAGTTTTTCATGATCGGTCCAAGCATATTGACATTCGATATCACCATCTACAAGATTGTGTGCAAAGGAGAATCATGTTCGTGGAATACATTCCTACAAAGGAGAAGGATGCAGATATTTTGATAAAGACATTGTCAAGATGCATATTTGAGTTTCACAGAGGCAGGATTAGGATAGTGGATAATCCCTTTCTTGTTGAGAGGGAGTGTTGAAAAATGGAACAAGAAAATCATAATTTAATTTTGTCCTTGACTTAAAATAGGAATTAAATTGTAATTCTAATTCTCATAACAACTTGTAATAGTTAACTAAGTTAATTTGACTTATTTGGCTTAGTTAATTCGAGTTGGGAGTGTATCTAAATTCATGTAGAGTGGTTCCTAAATTTTAGGGGCTCGGGTTGAGTTCTTTTGAGTTGTAATTATTTAGTTCAGGTTAACTGATTTAAATTTAGTTAAAATAGTTCCAACTGATGGAGGAATTAGTGGGATATCTAGTAGTGGGGTGTAACCTGTAGTAGTGGGGTGTAACCAACATTGCTCAACCAGTAAAATGAAGATTCACTCATAATTAACGAATGCATGTCAGATCAGAGAAAGACCCATTTGAGATTGGTGTTTAGGGACAATGTACTATCAATTGTATAATCATTTGAATTGTAGAGTTGGTGCATGAAATCATAGGAAGGCCTATCAGGATTGCGCAATTCATAATTGAGGAATTTCCCAATTAAATATGGGCTAATTCCTTAGGAAACTACGCAAGGAAATACAAGCTTGGCAGGAAGTAGATTTGGGTGGAGTTGATTTGTGAAGCAGTGAGATAGATTGAGATACTCCAGTGGTTAGTCAGGCTTGAGCAAAGCATTGTAATCTTCTCATATTTTCTGATTAATATAAAGATAGCAGGGGTTTTTAGTTGTGGCTTTCCCCAGAAAATTACTGTGTTATGTGTGACTGAATTCATTCTCTTTTATATTTCAAGATTTCATCGATCATTTATTTTTTCCGCTAATGAGAAGAGTAGATTCAAGTCACTTTTTTCAGCACATTACAATTTGCATTTTGAATCTACAAGGAATTTCTACATCTAATGCTAGTAGAAGCTTCTTGATAACTCTTAACTTCATCTCATCTAAAAATGAAAGGATAAGAAGTTTCCATTTTAGTTATCTCAAACCTGAATAACTTATGGGCCTTGGATTAGAGGCCACAAATGATAAATATTTTTTCATGTTTACATTTTCCCTAATACTCGCATTACCTTGAATTTCTAGTTTCACAAGATACCATGTGCCTGAGGGGATATATTTCATAGAGTGTTTCTTGAAATCAAGGAAGGATAGATATACATTTCACTTGAATTCTTAAAAGTTGGAATCAAAATAAGAATAAGAACATGAGAAGGTGTAGCTTAATGGAATACTAAGGATATAAATATAAAGGGGTACAAAAAATGTTAATGAAAAAAATGGATACCTATGATATCTAGTGAAAGTAGGGATTTTTTTAATTGGGAAGGTGTAATGGGTTTGTATTGGTGGAGGGTTAAATAAAGTGATTTTTATAGGTATTTTCCAATATGTAGTCAAATTAAGGGTATTGTTTAGTATGCCATGAACATACGTGATATGTCAGAGGTTCATTGAGTGAATCCCCCATCGCAAGGTGGTTTATTACAACTGATTTCAATTCTGAAATGGAAATGGGAGGTCATTTCCATGGATTTCATTAGAAGTTTGTTGAGGACATCTAGACAACATAATTCTATTATGGTTGTGGTTGATAGTTTGACTAAGGTAGTGCACTTCGTTCTAGTGAAGTCTACTAATTCAACTAGTGAGGTAGCACAGGTTTTCATCATGGAGATAATGAGGTTACATGGTAATCCTAAGAAGATTGTATATGACAGAGATGCCAAGTTCACTTCTAGGTTTTAGAAGTATTTGTTTTTAGGTTTTGGTACAAAGTTTCCCTTTAGTACAACTCATCATCCTCGGAAACATGGATAGACAAAGAGGGTCAATAGGATTATGGAGGACATGTTGAGGATGTATGTTATACACCAGTAGAAGAGGTGGGAGGAATATCTTTCACTAGTAGACTTTACTTACAATAATGGGCATCAAGAGTCACTGATGAGATCATTTGAGGCACTTTATGGGCAGATTTGTAATACTCCCATCATCTATAGTGATCCAGTGAACAAGGTAATGATTGGGCCAGACATGTTGGTAGAGATGGAACAAGAAATGCAAGTTATCAAGAAGAATCTAAATGTAGGTTACGTAGATTATCACAGGGTTTTTAAGGAGTTTTAGGTTAGGGAGCATGTGTACTTGTGCATCAATCCCAAGAGGAGCTCCTTGAGGATTGGGTCATGTGCTAAAATGGCACCTTAGTATTGCGGCCTTTTGAGATCCTTGAGAGGATTGGACCAATGACCTATAGACTTGCATTGCCTTCGCTAGTGAAACTCCATGATGTTTTCCATGTGTCATTGCTTAAGAATTATGTGAAATATTATGATCATGTCATTTACTAGCCTATATTGTAGGTGGATCCAGAAGGATAATTCCAGTCGGAACCTCAGTGCATATTTCAGTGGAAACAACTCATGCTCTAGAGTCAAACAATCGACCAAGTTAAAGTGCACTGGAAGCAATTTGGGCTTGATGAAGCTACTTTGGAAATGGCTGATCAGATGCAGGTTATGTATCCTTCTTTGTTTACTAGTTGAATCAAAGGATTTTGGTATATGTACATATTTATCTATGGTTGTTGTTGTGAATACCGCAATGAGATGTGTTATAAATCTCCAATAAGTGGTACAGTTGTCATGTTGTCATGTTATCATGTTTGTCATGTTCGTTTTTCTTTTCAATAAGTTGTTCATTGTAAATATTACAACGTGCTGAGTTATAAAGCGCCATGGGTAGTATGTTTTATATTTTAGTAGCCTTGCTGGTCATAGGTGTTGTAGAACGCCGAGGACAGTTTTCCCCTAAGGCAAAGGGGTTTGAAACAACCCTAGGTTAAAATTTCATGTGAAAATTTAATAAAGGAAAGATAAGACCAAGGTCATGGGATATGTATTCCACGTTGAATGTTGGGAAAAACATCCTAGTGGGTGTTAATTTTAGTTTATTATGGCTAAGGAAATTGGAAAAGGCAAAGAGGAATTAATTGACATTTTATTAATGAAAATAAAGGAAAATAGGAGAAAGTGGAGATGAAAGGTCACAGGTTCGCATGAGAGGAAAATTGAAGGAAAAATTAAGGGAAATGAAGAAAATAGAGGCCTCAATAATAGAAAGGATTATGAGGATCTATTCCACAACCCTCTTTCAGTTTTACCTTGGAGCTCTCTTATATTCTCTCTCTTCTCTCACATTATTCCACGCTTAGAGCATTCTTGGAGCACTCTAGCATTGGAAAAAGGAAAAAAAGGGTGAAGAAAGAAAATTTTGGATCACTCGGTTTTGAATACTTGTAGGTAATAGGTTGCATGTGTGCTTTCCTAGCTGTTTTTTGAATGCATGGTACAAGCATGTATGCATTTGGTTATATTGTTGCCATTGGCATGGGTTTTTCCAGGTGTGACAATGCTTCCAATGTTTCCTTTCCATTTCTGAATAGTCATGGTGTGATGGGGTTCTTTTATTTGGTTGAGCTTTGGACTTTCATATGGTTTTGAAACTGGGTGAGGTGGTCTCAGGAAAATTCACATAGGGTCTAGGAATCCCAATTCTAGTTTTGGCGAGATTGTAGTAAAGCCTAAGGGTGGAGACAAGAAAATTCCTCAAGGTGTTGGTGAAGAAATTTTAAGGCATCCAATCTTATTTTGGGCCTAGTAATCCCTTGACCAGTTTTGGTAGGATTTCAGTAAATCCAGAGGGTGGAGGTGGTTTAATCCTTAGAAAGCCATGGTTGTTTATGTATTGGTTTGCTTATGTGATCTTTTGGTCTGTTTTGGTGGGATCACGAGAGCATGAGGGTGGAGGTGGTTTAATCTCCAAGAATTCCTAGTTGTTTTGTCTTGAGTCCCACATTCATGCTTGGAATATGGCACGAGGGTGATTCACTGAAATAAAGGTTTGGTTCATCTTAATCTATGGTTGAGTGGTACGTGGAAGTCCCTGAATTGGTTGGATTTTTCACATGATAATAAGAACCCTTTTCTTATTATATTTTATGAGTACTTGTACTTGATATTATGTGGCTTTGATGGTTCTTCTATCATGGTTTATATATTGTTCATTTGTTGGTTATATGCTAGTAATATGATGTATATTGTCTATGGCTCTTGACATGTTTTGATTAGTTGATGAATGGTTATTGAATGCATGTCTTAACAAATGTTATGGGAGCTATTATGAGAGGGAATTAAACCTTATTCATGATTCTCAGATAAGTATCAGACCCTGATGTTCAGATATGCATTCATGACCTCTAGATTTCATGTTCTCAATATGTTTGAGGAAATTACTCTCATGGTTAGGCTTAGATATGTCAAGTATTTGATCAAGTTTTTTATGAGTATATTTGTATTGATTTCATTTATCATTCTATAAAGTCTCACTGAGTTCTGGCCAGTGGTCTGGAGGCTGGACTGGAAATTAGGCTAGAATCTAAGAATGCACCCTCTGAACTGGAAAAGTTGGGTTGCAACCGAATGGATGCAGACTTGTGCATGCGGTTGGAGGCTCCCAACTGCATGGTTTCCTTGCTGTGGGAGATGTTGAGAGCTCAGGTTTGAGAAATGGAGGTCTAGCTTAGGGTTTGGTCACCTGGGGTGGTTTTTCATCCCTTGAGTGACCTGTAGCTCATGTAAGAGATGTTGAGTTGTCATTTTGTCATCATTAGTCAGCCCCACTTTGTTAATTGGATCTAAGAGTTCAAGTTAGGTCATAGTAGTTATTCCTCTCATGTTAACCTTGGCAGGTCAGTGAAATTGGGTAAATGTGGGAAGGGGGTGGCTATAGATCTAAATAATATCAAGTGGCCTATTAGGAAACTGTGTTCGAGGAAGTTGAGGAAGAAGTTGAGGCACCCGATGAGTTCTTTGTTGAGAGGTAATCAAGAGCTCAGTTATGTTGAGTATGATGATGAAGAGAGAGTTCACTATTGTGAACCAAAGCAAGGGAAAATCCTTGGAGAATATGAATATGAAAATGAAGTTCTTACAATAGAGAGGCCTATTGAGAGCCTCATGAACTATGGGGATAGTTCATAACAACATAAAATGTCAATGATAGAGAATGAGGCTAAAGAGATTTGTTTCTATGAAACTGAAAGATTGTGTGTAAATGTAAGTCTTACATGATATGAAGGTGGATAGTCATTCAAAGTTATCCTAAAAGAGGAAAAAAATATATAAGTTCCTCTATGAGACAAAGGGAAATCATGAAATCGAATGGAGAGTAGCATACTTGTGATGGAGGAAGAGAATGTGCTTCTTGACACACATGCGAGGAAGGAAGTTGTAGATAATACGGTAATTAGTTTACCTTTAGTAGATAAAGTCATACTAAATGAATGTGAAATATTAATGGTAGGTAAAGAGCATGGACAGATTGTTCCAAGGAAGAAAGAAAGTATAGAGATAGCTTTGTAGAAGTAGAAGCAAGAAAAAATGAAATTGTCTCTTCAAAGCAATCAAAGGGAGTGCTGCCAACAATTGACAAAAGCAACCATGGGAAAAATAGAACTAAGTTGGCTTATGAATATAGCCATGTGTAAAATGAAGGACATCTGTTGAAGGTTGTTATAAAAAGAAGCAAATATGAAGGAATTTCTGAACATAGGCCTCTGTGATCCATAACTAGATTGAAAAGAAATCTTTCGGTGATAATCACATCGGAGAAAATATCATCAACGCGTTTCAAACCAACTTGTGCGGTTCATCTTTAGGATAAGATGAGGAACAAGATCATGGCATCGAATAAATAGATGTAGAGATATGTTTACTAGCCGTTATAATAACTAGTTTTGACTGAAGAAATCTTATATATTTAAAATAAAGAAATAGATGATAAATAGCTAAATAAATTGATAATTATTATTATTAAAAAATATTTTTAGTCAAAGGAAGGACCTAAACTAAAATAATGATAAGGATAAATTGAATTAACCAAACAATTAAACACAATAAATAAAATGAATAGTAATAAAACAAAATTAAAATTATATAAAATTAAGAATAATGGGGGAAATTATTTTATTATTACTACTAATATTATTAATAAAAATAACAAATAAAATTGATATTACTATTAAATTAAAAAAAAAAAGTTCTTCTAGAACTAATTTGAATAAAATTAATATAGTTAAACTATGAAAAATTAATTAAATAAATAAATCCATAAATAAATAAATAAATAATAATAATAACTAGAAAGACAAGGGATCCAACACCTGCCTCGCTTTCCTAGTTATTTATTTATTTATTTATTAGTTTATTTATTTAATTAATTTTTTATAGTTTAATTATATTATTTTTATTCAAGTTAGTTCTAGAAGATCTTACTTTTTAATTTAATAATAAAATCAAACTTGTTTGTTATTATTATTAATAATATTACTAGTAATAATAAGAATAATTTGTCCCAATATTTTTAATTTTATATAATTTTAAATTTGTTTTTATTACTACTCATTTTATTTGTTGTGTTTAATTGTTTGGTTAATTCAATTTATCCTTATCATTATTTTAGTGCAAGTCCTTGCTTTGACTAAAATAATTGATTAATAATAATAATTATAAATTTATTTAGCTATTTATCATTTGTTTTTTTATTTTAAATATATAAGATTTCTTCAGTCAAAACTAGTCGTTATAACAGCTAGTAAACATATCTCTACATCTATTTATTTGATGCCATGATCTGGTTCCTCATCTTGTCCTAAAAGTGAACCGGACTAATTGGTTAGAAACACGTCGATGATATATTCTCCAATGTGATTATCACATAAAGATTTATTTTCAATATGAAAGAATTATTTGTGAAGACACCTATAATGAGGAGAAAGGACAACATTACCATTCTATTAAAATATGAAAAGGATTTGAAGCTTATTGAAGACTGGTTGGTAAATCCAAGGCTTGAAGAAAAATACATGAAGAGTGTTTATAAAAAGGAGGAACAAGTATGGGTGCTTAAAGCATTTAAATGTTTCAATAGCTTTCATGAAAATACTCAGTTGTTGGCGGCCCCTACCACACAGATGGACCCGCGTTTGACAAAGGACAATTGAGGATGCGCTTTAAGGCTCGACCATAAGCCCACCACCCAAGCCCGCCCCTACTCAGCATTTTCTCTTGGCGGAGGTTTTTCAAGATTCCCCTCCTCTAGATGGCGGCCCTCTCCCTCTCCTCTCCTTAACAGTTGAGCACCTAAAGGTTCAATTTACTTATTGGGTGGGGGGGCGTTGGTTGAGCCTGCTTACGCATCCTTAACAGTTGAGCGTGTAAGGACTGCAAGTATGGAAGAGACTATGGCCCAAGTATACAGATAGAGAATAGTCAATGAAAGATGATATGAGAGCAGATGAGGCAAGTTTTTCTCCTAAAAAGGAAATCTTATTTCAACGTCATAATGTTGGCTAGAACAATGTTTGTAAATGTAACTAGCAGAGTGCAAAGGTGAAATTGCACATTGTGTTGAGGTGTAGAACTTTCAAATGGGAAGGTTTCAACAACAGGTGGATTTATATGAAGGGAATCCATATATATTGCTGAAGCATAGAGGGTTTGCCATAAAAACTCAAGGTAGAGACCAAGATTTTGAAGACAATAATGGAGTAGAGCAAGCACATAATAAACGAAGGAATTATCATATTAAAATTGTTTTATGTGAGAGAGATACAAATTTGTTTCTCAAGGAACATCTAGAAAGAAGGCTATCAAAGATCTTAAAAATATCTCAAATTCCTAATGATAAAGAATGGAAGTAGAAAGGTTATGGAAATAATGAGATAGAAATAAAAGTTTTGGATGTGCAACAACAAGTAGCTTAGTTCAGAAGCAAGATAAGTTGGACGTAGAGGACAATGAGATGTGGATGTTGATGAAAAAGGTGCCCAAAGAAGGATACAATGAGGAAAAGGAGATAACAAGTAGAAAAAGGTGGCCAACTATAAAAGATTGCATCAACAAATAAATATTGCAGCAACAAACTAAATTATGGGATCCTGGAAAGTTGAGGGCAACAACATGACAACAATGGAGATAAGCTAGCATAAAACAATAACATAAAATTTGAGATCCTAGAGGATTTCAACTGATTGAGGACACATGATCAGGAGGTCATGAAATATTTCTACTTGGGGAGTCTAATGCAAGAGCATCAAACCCAAAGTCAATCAATTTTGTTAGACCAAAAGGGTCATGCACTTTTCTTAGAGGGAATCGATATTCCTTCATTTTAATTTAAAAAAAAGTAGATTTCTCATGTAAATACATGTGTCCTAATTCTACAAATAATTTGGATTGTTAGGATATTAGGCGAGCTATTTTTTTTTGCCAAATAGGCCTCTGTAAAAATAATAAGTGTCAAAATTAAATTGTTTGGCAATTTTAGGACTTTGGACAATTGTCCAAAGCGACTTTATTCTATAAGAAGATATTATGATGGTACCTAGATATGTATACATGTGTACAATTATAACTTGAGTGAATTGAAGGAGGACTAGAGCTCAAGAGAGTTTGGGGAGAGCACGAGAGCTCAAGCAAGAAGCCCATGTAAACCCTTTGTAAATCTATTGTTCTATGTTATAAAATATTTTTTAGTTTATCTATTGAGATTTTGTATATATATACACACACACTAATACCGTGTGTCCCTATTCTAGAACAATGCACAAATTGATGTCTAGATCTAACATTGACGAGGAAGGTTTGTTAGTTGATTTCAAATGTTATCCCAAGGGGAGCGCATTGTGAGAGGAGGCAAAATTTGGAGAGGGAGATCATTTCAATCATACCTAGCATGGTATTGATAACTAGAAACCCAACCCTAAGCAGGCTATTGTGATTTCTATTCACCAAACTTAGTAGGGTATCGAATAAAACGCTGAAAGCTTGGGAGATGGCCAAAAACACTAGGTTGAGGGAACTCATAGCGAAAGAAAGCATGTTTTGTGTGGTTGCATGATTAATGAATCGACCATGGGCTTGCTTAAGTGAGTTGGAAGGAGGCTTGCATTCAAAATGGAAGACTAGAATATTAGAGCAACGAAAATCCCCACAATATATAAGATAAGGTTCGTGTGTTGAGGTGCAACAATGTGTTCCATGGACGAGAGTGTGAACATAAAGTCTCGCGCAAGGTTCTAAAGAAAGCTAAACCTCGAGTGTGGACCCCCCCTCCCTCTTCGGCTGATGTCACAAGGGGAGGTCCCTCGCACTCTAATGCTATCGTTGATCTTTATCATTTGATCACGACGATTGAATTAAGGACCCCACACGGGAATGCACTTCGTCACGAATGTGCCCATAGGCTTGGGATTGGGCCTTAGCCTAGAGGACGTGGTTAAGCACAAGAGTAAGCACCATGTGAAATATAGGGAGAAGGACTGGTGACATAGTGGAAGAGTGTATTGAATTCCAACACAAGGGTAGTGCCATAACTAGGGATACAAAATAAGTTACAACCCTCGAGAGGACGAGAACAATCCAACTTCGGACTGAAAATAACCAAGATGACCTCACACGAGTCACAGCAATGATAAGGCATGACGTAGTTAAGAGGTATAACGGATTTTTCATAACAGTGAAGTGCTGGATATTCGAGAGCAACAAGAAGGGTGGTGTCAAAATCATTTTCCTTATTATCTTTCTCGTAGATTTTTCATGCAATACACATATATTAATAAGTAGAATGTTAAATTCTTTCGCAACATGCAAGATGTTTATTAGAGTTCATTAGGTTTTGAATTTTGAAACTTATTAGTAAAAACTATTGGTGTAACAGTAAAGTACTAATGAGAATTTAACTATTGTGTAATTTTTGAACAAGAAAATTGGTTTTGTAATGTCATAAGGTTAGTTGTGGAATTCCAAGCAAAACAATAATTACACATTAAAGAAAAAGGGGGCCACTAACTAGACCAAGGGCACTGGAAAAAGGTGGATGGACAAATCATTAAAAAACTTAGATGCATGTATCTTCCTATAGAATAAAAGGTTGTTACAATAAACTTTTCTATTCGAACTCGTACACGTGATTGATCACCATGAAGACACTTGGAAAGAAAAACGACCGAACATCTTAGCAAACCTAATCCAATTAATATATACGTGAAAGAGATTTGGAAATCTAGTTTAAATAACAAAAATATAAATCGTCGTAACATAAGGCTCCTTTAATACTTAACAACTTACAGATTCAACAACGGGGTAGCAAATTATAATTTATTGCTATACATGGGGTTTTCCATGAGAAGAGACAAACCTCAAAAGTAGGGAATGAGATAGAGGCTTATGGTTGATGGTATATATTGTCTTATTTATTATCATTATATGATGGAATGAGTTGAATTGTGTGATGTAGGTAGGTAGCCTATGAGTTGAAATGTTTTATTTTTAATAACATTATATGATAGGTAGCATGAGAGGTTGAAAGAGGTAATAACCAATGCAACTTTATAATGAGAAATTGTAGCTTTCAAATAAAAACATATTTGATTCTCACATCTCTGAATTTGTCATTAAAGGTGACTATAACAACAAACAGGGACCTCTAAATAGAGATTTATCTAATATATTTTTAATTCCTCAATTATATTACTCAATTTTAAAATATTATTTATTTTAAAATTTTTTTTTTAATTGAATTTTTATTTTAATAATTTTTGTTTAAAATATATTAAATTATAATTATTAGATAATATGAAGATATTTAATATATATTAGATGATGGTTTCTTTATGAATATATAAGATATATTAGATGATGGTTTTTTTTATGAATATATTGGATTTTAATTACTTTGTAATGTATATTTTCAAATATAGTTTAAATGAATTAAGATATTAAGAAAAAAAACTATATCAATATATTAGATTTAAGGATTTTGTGATCTATATTGTAAATAAATGTCTTTCTCATTAATCACATCATTAAGATTTGGTTCATCTTCGAGACAAGGTGAAAAAATCAATCACTCTTCAAGAATAAATAGTATTGATGCATCATTGCTCACAGTTAGCTGTTGAAAACTAGTTGTTGGTGATTAGTTAAAAATATTCTAAAAATGACAGTTAAGAATTATTAATTAATTAAAATATTATAAATTTAGTTACAAAGCAGCTGTAAGGAATCATAATTACTTATATTAATTCTTTTTAATATAGTACGAATAATTAAATAAAATAATACTATATGGATCAAGAAATTGTTAGAAATTAAGTATAGAATTATATTATATATTATATATATAAAGTAGTTGTTAAGAATAACTCAAAAATTAATTAAAAAGATGCTTTAAGGGTTAGGAATTGGTTATAAATATTATTATAGAGTAGTTTATATATTTTAATTATATTAAATCAACTAATTATAATATTAAATAATAATAAGGTTATAGGGTAAAGAATAAGTTCCAAATATTATATATTTATAAAGTATAGGGTTAAGAATTGGTTAAGAATTATATAATAATAAAGTAATTAGGAATTTGCTTAATTAATTTAATTATATTAGATAAATAATGTACCATATAAAAATTGAATCATAATAAAGATAAAGGGTTAATAAAGGTTACAAAACATTATATATTTATAAAGAAAATGTTAGGAGCATATTTTTTTTAATTTTGTTAAACAAATAAATCAGAATATGGAAAAATTATTAAATAGTAATAAAGTTATAGGGGTCAAAAACACAAGGAAAGTAATATTACAGATCAATAATATTCAAAACTAGACTCCAAGAACTTAGTAAATTAGGGAAGAGACCAGGGTTGGAATCATGAAGAGACGGGTGGAATCCATCTGTTATTCAATTTAAGGTTTCTTGCATTCCTCTCAATCTCAACAACCTCTAGAAGCTTCCTATGGTGGAAGTGATCAACCATAGTAATGACTCTGGAGTTCTCAATTCAGACATGGAGTTTGGATTTTTCCAGCCCGCTCTCTTCCCTCATTTATTAAGTTCTTAGAGTCTGTTTCTGAATATTATTGATCTATAATATTAGTTTCCTTCTTTTTTTTTTTAACCCTATAACTTTATTATTATTTAATAATTTTTGCTATATTCTAATTTATTTGTTTAACATAGCTAAAAAAAATACGCTCCTAACATTTTCTTTATAAATATATAATATTGTGTAACCTTTATTAACCTTTTATCTTTATTATGATTCAATTTTTATATTATAAATTATTTATTTAATATAATTAAAATAAATAATTAAATTCTCAAATACTTTATTATTATATAATTCTTAACCAATTATGCTTTATAAATATATAATATTTTGGAACATATTCCTTACTTATAACTTTATTATTATTTAATATTATAATTAATTGATTTAATATAATTAAGATATATAAACTACTCTATAATAATATTTATCACGAATTCCTAACCCTTAGAGCGTATTTTTAATTAATTTTGAATTATTTTTAACACCTACCTTATATATAAATAATAATTTGTAACTATTTCTTAACCCATATAGTATTATTTTAATTAATTATGCATACTATATTAAAAAAGAATTAATATAAATAATTATGATTCCTTATAGCTACTTTGTAACTAAATTTATAATATTTTAATTAATTAATAATTCCTAACTACCATTTTTAGAAAAATTTTAACTAATCACCAATGACTAGTTTTGAGTGGTTAACTGTGGGCAATGATGCATCCATACTATTTATTCTTGAAGAGTATTGATTTTTTCACCTTGTCCGGAAAATTAACCACATTAATTGGTTTGAAAGATCAACCAAATTTTAATGATGTAATTAGTCCCAAAAACATTTATTTATATCAATATAATTTATTTATTAAAATTTCATAAATAAATAATTAGGTTATTTTTTTATAAAATAAAAAAATAATTATCTTATATATTTAGAAAATTTCACCAATAAAATTTATATTATATCAATCTAATTTATTTATTATAATTTCAACTAAAAATTTTATATTATCTTTGTTATAAAATGAAAAGGTAGTTATCTTGTATATTTAGAAAATTGCACAACTGACTTTAGGATTTTATATTTTACCAGGAATATAAGAGTTAAATCGTCCCTTATATTCCTTTCCATATGTGTTTGATAGGTGTTAATAATTTTTCTTTAAAATAGTTCCGCTTGAGAGCACTTAGTACTAGGTTAATTACATTCTTCTCCTATTATATTCACAATAATAGCATTTTAGATTATGCGATAAATAGTTAGTTTAAAAAAATATCTATTAACTAAAAAATTAATAGTTAATAATAATTAAAATTTTAATAATTTTTTTTTATGTTTATTATGTATTTTTCATATATATGTTTGTCTCTTTATTTTATGATGTTGATGATTAATGTTTATTGAAATTTATAAGGCTTATTGGACCTTAAAATTTAAGAAATTAAGTGAAATTATTTAACATTATATTTCTATTGCTAAAAAAAAGTGAGAGAAACATTTCTAGATTACAATACTTTTACTAACTTAAAAGGTAAAAAAAGTTGGCAGTGTGACAAATATTTTGAAAATTAGATCAAATGTGAGCATAAGATAGACAATCTATGAGATTTTTTTTCATTTTCAACTCTCTTAATATCACAAAGGTGACAAACTCTTTCATCATAAAGTGTTCTAGGAATTGACCAACACCCAATCTAACTATGAATCCCATGAACTATTCTTATCGTAGCAATGCTCACTTTCTTCTAAACACTAGTAAGGACTTATAGATACTTTTGATTTTCAAGATTGGGGTTGATCACCTCCTTATAATATCTTAGTTCCCTTATTCCCTCTAACACTTTATTTCTCCATAATTTCTTCTTAAATTTTGACATAATAATATTTTTAATAGTATCATTATTCTACAAGATGATATCCTCCTTTATCACCTAATCGTCTATCCAAGACTAGGCATCCTTATGTCATCCTTGCTTAAGTCGTATGTGGGGGTTTTGGCTAGAGTTTAAAGCAATTTTACAAAAGCTCATGCCTTCCATGTTGTATTATTTCTCCTTATACATAAGATACCTAGTCATAGTCATGGTTTCAATGGGGGGATATTTGCTTCAATACGGAGGATAGGTTAGGGGGTGCTTCCTTTAATTGTGATATTGTAGGTTATAAACTCCTTTTCAATCTGTTGAATCTTCTTCCATGATTCTTTGGAGATATTGCAACCTCAAACCTCACTATGGTATCGAATAATAGAAGTAATGAGAATCTCAAATATGATATTTTTATTTATTTATTTATTTCGATATCCAAACATCTACTAACTTGCTTGTCAAAATGTATAGTAAGCTTTTCATCTTTCACTTATTTTTTTCTCAATATTATAATTCTACTTAAACTTTAATAGATGTCCATTCGAAAATATTTATAAATAAAAACTTCCTCCAATTAATTATTGTCATAAATAGATATATCATATGTAATAATTTTAAATTTAATTATCATAACTTTCTTTCACAATTATCATGACTTTGTGATATGATTCATTTTTATTTTATTCATTTAAATTAATATTTTTTAATATAATTTGTATAAAAGTAAATTTATTTGTAACATCGTGAATCGTTATGACCTTTTATATTTATATACATTAAAAAAATAAAATGTGGCGGTAACAGAATTTAAATGATGATTCGTCCACTTGAACCATGTAAGTGAATACTTATCTCGGGGACAACATTTAGAAAAATAAGTTGGAAAATACTTTCATAGGAGACCATATTTAAAAATATATTTCAACAAATGATGAGAATAATATCAACTGCAATCATTGTAGGAAAAACTGATCTAATTGTCCAGATTTGACAATATTTATTTGTCCCTCATCTCATAAACATTTTTCTTAAACCTTTTGCATTTTTAATAATAACTTTTTTGGAGTTGCTTTAAGAGATGAATTTATTTATTTTTTAACTCTAAAGCTCTTGCAGATATAGGACACGTATCCCACTCTTACTAGGGGGTCCATGAACCATAAGTAGATGCCAAGGTACATAGACCTTGCCACAACATTTGAAAAAAGGGTACGGGTACAATATGAGGAAGAGAAGGCCATAAAAGATATAGATGAAAGCAATTTCTCATTGGTGATACTGACATGGAATATCCTTTTGGGGCTATGATGAAAGAGAATATCTAGATCGTTGAGCAAGTGGTTTCTTCTTAATGATGATGACATGGGATATTGTTTTCTTTTTAAAATAGTTTTTTCATTCCAAAATCTCAACAACTAATCATAAGATATGACATGGAATCAAAAGGACAAGGACAATGGACCATGCATTAGTTGAGGGAAAAAATGAAAAGATATAAAGAGGAAAAAAAAGAAAGAATACAAACCAGTTTTAGGATAACTAGGAAATAAGTTTTGGATAAGAATTATGAATGAGGAAATAAGTTTTGAGATAACAATTATCAATTAGGTAAAGATTAAGAAATGAAATATTTTTTGAGATTTAAGTTATAATAAGAAGATCTACTTTGTAGATGGTATAACTGTGAAAATTATTTTTTAAATTGTTTTTTGAAATTATTTTAAATGATTTTTGTATTTTTTAAAATACAATGTTGAAATTGTAAGAGTACTTTTTTATTTTTTAAAAAATAAATGTTTGTCTATCACTAGCAAAACAATAAGCTTTTTTATCATGAAATCAATGACGTATAACAATGAATAGAAAACCTAAATAGATCTTCCAATGAAGATATATTGAAATTTTTCATTGCTTTCTTTTACTCATATAATTGTCCATGAAATTCCAGGATCCCGAGACAACTTGCGATAATAATATTCAGAACCAATTGAGCAATGCTATATCAAAATCCTTTCAAGTCAGCCATGATTATATTTTCACCCCACCAAAAATTTAGAAATCTGATAAACGTTGAAATCCAAGAAAAGTAAACACTTACCCCTCTTATTTTAGTTTATGTCCTCCTTTCACATTCCACATCAGTAACTGAATTTGTTGTTCATTCTAAAATACACATTATCTCTCATTTTAGTTTATGTGTTTTTTCACATTCCACATCGGTCACTGAATTTGTTGTTCATTTTGAAATACTTGATATCTCTCATTTTAGTTTTTGTGCTTCTTTCACATTCCACATCAGTTACTGAATTTGTTGCTCATTCTGAAATACACAATATCTCTCAGTTTAGTTTATGTGCTTCTTTCACATTCCCCATCAGTTACTAAATTTGTTGTTCATTATGAAATACATGATATAGTTACTGAATTTGTTGTTCATTCTAAAATACACAATATAAGATGTTGAAATTGTTGTTCATAATGAAAGACAAAAAATAAAATGGTTGTTGTCGCATTGGAGAGTCCAACGTGGACATGGAGGCTATCATTGATTTTTAATTGTAAAATGTTGAAATTCAACACTAATTTTTGAATTTTGTAACTGATTCGAAAGGTCTAATGAATGCTCTTGAAAAAGAAACCACCGCCATCTTATCACTTCATGGATCCTTATGAAAGATTGACATTATAACATATGGTACCACCATCTTGTTACTTAACAAATTCGTATAAAATATTGACAGTATAATGTATCCATTGTATTAAAGGATTAGCACGTGGGCATCTAGGTGGGTCACCGTTGATTGACATCCATGCAAACCATTGTTGAGACAAGTGGACATCTATGCAGACCACTCTTGGCTCGAACATTATGAAGGAGAAACATAAGGAGTGAAATTTTTTGTGCTATTGCGATTTCTACATCATCAACTAGCTGCTCTGTTCATGCCCTCAGGGGGCATGCATAAATTGAAGTTGGATAAAATGAAATGGACAAAAAAACATTTGCATCATAGGTTGGGAAAAAGGAAATGGATAGAAAGGCAGAAGCAAATGCAAATGCGCAGAAGGCTTTGGAAGCACATGGAGCAGAAGGTCGAGGAAGCACCTGGAGTAGATGAAATAAGATTTAGACTGAAAGGAGACGCTGAGACATAAATTAAAATGGGGTCTTGAAGAAACATTGATATGAGTGTTGGGCACTTGCATGTTTAAATCCTTTTTTATTATGGAAATCTAGGAAATTTTGAGTAAGAAAAGCCAGCCCTTGTTGGTTTGCCACGATGACTTTAAAACTACCATCGATTTCTGAGCTAGAATTCTTATGTCATCTCAACAAAGCACATATTCCATGCTATTAATATTTGAGTTACAATTGTTGTTTCATCGGGTCAAACTAAAATTCATTTTATTTAAATCATCATGGATGCAACATTATGAGTATATTTAAGTCGAATTTTGCATAATACCTTTTATTAAGGATTTTGAAGTTGAGATTTTTGAGCTTTCATAGGTTTTTCAGGATCTACCAAGATGACATACAAAAACAAATATCAAAAGAATTGACATAGATGTAATTCTCATTCAAGAAAATTAAAATTTATATTAAAGATTTTGAAGTTGTGGTTTTTGAGCTTTCACATGTTTTTTAGGATCTACCAAAATGTCTACGAAGATGAAATATAAAAGAAAATATCAAAAACATTGGCAGAGATGCAATTATTATTCAACGGAATTAAAATCTAGCTTTGGATTTAAAATCTTACACCTCTACTACTTCTCTTGAGTAGAATAAGCCAGAATATTTTGTGGAGCAAGAAAAACTTCTTTTGGTTGTTGTACCTATGTGCTTTGCTAGAATTATATGGATAATGTTACAAGATGGACATAAGGTGAGGTCCAAAGGCATAATATTCAACAATTCATATTAGGATTATATTGATGATGATTGATAGTGTTACATGATGGACATAAGGTGAGATCCAAAGACACAATATTGAAGGATTCACATAATATCACTGATACCCATGCTTCATAGCTTGTGGAGATGTTGGGTGAGGCAACGATTTAAAAAAACGGGCTAAGGTAGCACCAAAAAATTGAAATGTGAAGGAGGAATTTAAGGAAAAAGAAGGAAGAGATATGATGGCAAAAGAAAAGTAAAGGTGACTGAGGTTGCAAAGGCTAAAGAGTGTGTGCAAAAAGGATAAGCTTCTAAATCCTACTCGTCCTGAGAAAGGGCTATGAAGGGTTGTGAGAGAATGAGATGCAACCGAAAAAGAGGTAGAAAGGCTACACCATATCCATCAATGGTAGAGGAAAAAATGGTCCTTCAGCAACAAAGGAAGGAAATGAAGAGACATATGCTTGAAGTTTCCAGTTTAAGACGAACCCAAAAGAATCTAGCTGAGAATACAATAGTTTAAGAAGAGCCCAAAAGAATCTAACTGAGAAGTCAAATTATAGGTACATATTTTTTTCTCTTATAATTAAGTCAAGATAGCCAACAACTAACCAAATATAGTAATGGAAAACAAGCTTGGAATCATAAGAATTAAGGAAAGAATTAAGGAAAAATGTTTTATCTCAACAAATTATTTAATAGCATTTTGAGACTAAACATGTCTAAATTTTAGACCAAAATATAGACAAAATTTAATACTTTAGTATTCTTGACACAAGTAAATTTTAGACCAAACATAGACATAATTTGTAAATTTTAAACCAAACACAGACAAAATTTATAACGCTTTAGTATTTTAGCACCGCTTTAGTATTTTAGCACGAGAAAACAAACAGATATGGAAAATGCTAAATGCCTTGTACATACATAACAAAAGTTGTAACGTTGTGTAAAATATGGTCTTTTAATTTATCTTAGCCATGTGAAGAAGTTGTTGTAAGCTGTTGTTTCTTACATAAGGTGCATTTAAGGGTAATACTATCCTAAATGTAATGTTATGTTAGGATGATTCAAAGTAAATATATTATGTTGACACTTAATCCTTGGGATTGAGTGAATATGTGTAAAATAATGTAAATAGAAAATAAGGAGAGTTGGAATATGAGGAGACATCGGGAGATGAAGCCCAAGAGTCTCTCCCTACATGTATATATCTATGATCAATCTTAATGCAAAATGACAATTCAATTTGATGAGTTACCTCCTGGTCTGATATAGTATCAGAGCTCAAGTCCCAACCACTATTTTTGTCTCTCTTCCTACCTTTGTAACTCCCTCCTTCTCATGTTCTGCGTATTTCCCATATCATGCCATTTAAAAATTTATTGTTTTTGTTGCCTCCTCATTGGATTTTTGGGGTTGTCTTCGCTGTTTTGGGAGAGTGACGAGCAATAATTACAAATTGTTGCACTGTCTGGGATCATTGTGTTGTATTGGGATTTTTTCGAAGAGAACGAGTGGTAAGCCTGGAGTTTATTTTGTTTTTGGTTGATCGAATGGCACAAGTGTGAATGTGACTATGTTAATGATACGCTCGAATGATATTTTGGTGTGTCACTATGTTGAAGCGGTTTGTATTTCATTGAGTTTGACGGTGGTTATGCTATTGAATGTTATTACATCTCCATTGAATGGCATAATTAATGGCCCGGTTGCTGTGTATGATGTTGAACACTGGTATTTATGTTGTATCATATACACCCTCCCACACGTGATGCTTGGTTAATGAATGCCATTCACTGTTAATATCACCGCTACCCAGCTTTTAACACCCGCCATAAATAACGCAGACATGTCCGTTGAATATAACGTTGGGTTAGCGTGACTATGATATGTTGGCGCAATGGAAGGTGTGGTAAACCCAACTTTTACCTCCCACCACGTCTGTACACCACTGTTTTGTTTTAATATATAGTGTTTTATGAGAAGGTTGAATAAACCACCACTCTGTAATTGTGGTGAGGATCTTTATTTATAATTAAAGAGAGATAATTACATACTAATTTCATATCAATTAGCAGAGAAATTTACTTAATTTACTCCTAGAATTAAGGGACAGTGCTCTCATGAATGTCAGGCCTTTGATGACAGCAAATTATCCTCAACACCCCCCCGCAAGCTGAGCATCGGATTGGAATGAACGTGAAGCTTGGATCGGAAAAATTCAAAAAGGGATTGAGGAACACTTTTTGTGAAGATGTCAGCAACCTGTAGATGAGAGGGCACATATTGCGTGTGAAGTTTGCCAGCGACAACAAGTTCGCGAAGAAAATGATAGTCTAATGCAACATGCTTGGCTCACTTGTGAGAAACTGGATTGGAGCTCAAAAAAATAGCACCCTTATTGTCACATAAGAGAAGAGGCCATTGTGGAATGAGAACCTGGAGGTCACGAAGGAGATGTGTAAGCCAAATAAGTTCGGCAGCAGTGTTTGCAAGAGCACGATATTCAGATTCAAAACTGGAACGAGATACATTAGGTTGCTTCTTAGCACTCCAAGAGACCAAATTGTCACCAAGATAAATAGAGTAGTCAGAGGTAGAGCGACGAGTGTCTGGACAGCCTGCCCAGTCAGCATCAGAGTAAGCAACTAGAGCACCAGGAGTAGCAGATGAGCGAAAAGTAAGGCCAAAATGGAGGGTGCCCTTGACATAGCGAAGAATACGCTTAACAGCAAGAAAGTGATCTTCAGTAGGAGCATGCAAAAATTGACTAACAGAGTTGACAGCATGAGCAATGTCTGGGCACGTGATGGTCAAGTATTGTAGTGCTCCAATGAGAGACCTGTAAAGAGTGAGATCAGAAAATAGAGGGCCATCAACAGACAAGTGTTGGGAGACAACCATGGGAGTATGGACAGGTTTACTGTCAAGTAACTGAGCGCGAGTAAGAATATCCCGTGCATATTTCAGCTGACTGAGAAAGAGACCATCTGCAGTTGGCGAAGCTTCAAGGCCAAGAAAGTAACTGAGAGGACCCAAATCTTTAGTGGCGAACACAGAATTGAGTTTACAAATAAAGCTGTCAAGAAGAGAGGTGTTGTTGCCAGTAACAATAATGTCATCAACATAAAGAAGCAAATAGATAATGTCAGATTGCTTATGAAATACAAATAGAGAAGGGTCAGTGCGGCTGCAATAGAAACCAAGTTGAATAAGAAAAGAGCTGAAGTGCTGGAACCAGGGACGAGGAGCTTGCTTGAGACCATAGAGAGCTTTCTTTAACAGACAGACATGATTAGGAAAGCGGGGATCAATGTACCCAGGCAGCTGTTCCATATAAACATTTTCAGTGAGAGTGCCATTGAGGAACGCATTCTTGACGTCAAGTTGACGAATAGGCCACTTGTTGGTAATAGCAAGAGAAAGCGCAACACGGATAGTGGTGGCCTTGATAACAGGACTAAAGGTGTCGGTGTAATCAAGACCAGGTACCTGGGTATATCCTTTGGCAACAAGGCGAGCTTTGAATTGCTCAATGGATCCATCAGGAAGGTATTTGGTCCGGAACACCCATTTGGAGCCCACAATATTGGTGTTTGCAGGTCGAGGAACCAAAATCCAGGTGCGATTATTGTGCAGAGCATGAACTTCTTCATCCATGGCAGCAAGCCAGGCAGGATTCTTAGCAGCAGATTTGAATCCTTTAGGTTCAATAGAGGCAAGAAGAGCAGAAAGAAGTCCAGATGAGCCCAAGACACCAAGGTTTGCTGGATGACGAGTTTTGAAAATACCAGCTTTAGCTCGTGTGATCATAGGGTGAGAGCCTAGCGAAATTGTTGGCGCAGGAACATGAGGAGTGATCCATGCCTCAGTGGGAGGTGGACTAGAAGCTGGTGTTGATGAAGAGGGACCTGCAAAGGAATCAGTAGCCTGCAAAGGTTCTTCCACTGGATCAGTACCGATAGCACATGGGTTAAATCCGGATTGAGTAATATGCGGAGAATGTGGTGCAGGGGATGACGGAGGAGGGGAGAGGGTACCAGTATGTGTGATGGGTAAGGAGGCACAGTTTCCCACAATTACAGAATCCTTACCATTTTACTGAGTGGACTGGTCCAAGTGAGATGGGTCATTAGACATATGGGATGAAGCTCCAGTGTCCAAGAACTAATCAGAGACCGTTGCATCATTGAGAGAACAGGAACTGGTGAAGGCTTCGGCAAGATGAGCAGTTGACTCACTGCGAACATACCTCTGATTGCAGCAATCAGCATAATGGCCATCAAGGCAGCAGATTTGGCAGCGGGGAGGGTGACGTCCTGGACCAGAGGAATGACGACCATGATTTGTAGAGTTACCACGACCACGATTTGCAGGGGTTTGGCCATGGAATTTGCGGAAGGAGCTGCGCTGGGTTGACCATTCAGGACCACGACTGGCAGCTGTGAACGCGGCAGCAGGAGGAGCAGTGGGCTTGAGTGACTTTTGGAAAATCTCAAAGCTCTCAGCTTTGCAAACTAGGTTGACAAAGCTGGGAAGAGGCATGAGCGCCATCTGGAAAATCCAGTGCCCCTTATCCTTTTCTCATTGATTCGTGGGCATGCAATCAATGCCAGGCCTGCAAAGCATATGGGTTTGTTAGAGAAACATGAACCTAATTTTATTATATGGGGCGATTCCCAATAGGTGCAGATGCTTTCAAGATAGCTGTTACAGGCTCTTCGAAGCAGCAACGGCCTGGATACCACGACAGAGTGCCGGTCTGTCCATCTATGTCGATTCACCCGATTCAATGCTCAATTATGAACAATCTTCATACAAATTTGGAGAACATAGGGGGGAAAATTGTCCAGAACTCGATGCAGACTTAGAAATCCGACGGAAAAAAGCCAGAAAGACAAGCGTGCAGATGAGTTCAGGATTTTAAAAATTGACCACTGATCAACCTTCAGACTGCACACAAACAGAACCTGAAATCTGATACCATGAGAAGGTTGATTAAACCACGACTCTGTAATTGTGGTGAGGATCTTTATTTATAATTAAAGAGAGATAATTACATACTAATTTCATATCAATTAGCAGAGAAATTTACTTAATTTACTCCTAGAATTAAGGGACAGTGCTGTCATGAATGTCAGGCCTTAATTTCTGTATGGCAGGCCTTTGATGACGGCAAATTATCCTCAACATTTTAGATGAGCCCCGACTCCATTGAATGGTATAACGCCTGCATTATATATGCTTGGTATTGCCTCCCCATACCACCATCGGATACCACCCTCCACCATCCAGTGAATACACTTCTGGTTAACGCCTCTCACACATCTCCGATGTTTGAAGCCCGATCCGTACGTTGACTGTTGAATGGTTTTTAACCCCCGCCATACCACACTCCTGTTTTTAGTACATGTGTTTTTTAATATAATTGCATAGTAATGTGTTGCCACTCTTAATATGTGTATCCACTGTGGGGCCTGAACCCACCTCCCCATGCCACACTGGACTTTGTCATGTGATTACATTGAATATAACTCGTTACGTCATATAAATCCACCCCTTCATTGCCTCCATATATAACGCTACTTCCATATAACTCTGCAATTTCATTTAACCCTTCCCCATATACTCCCTACCCAAAGTATAACCTCCCCCATATACATGAAAGACTGTTTTTTTTTTAACATAACCACCACAAGTGCAATTTTTTTACACTGGAATCATAATACATTTTACACAATATACATTTGAAAATGCATTCATTGTTATCTATTGCTGGAGTACTTATCTCAGGAAAAGAGAACTATCCTAAATGGTCAAGGAAGATAAAACACTCTCATTTTCAATGAATTGTGGAAAGGAGTTTGCTTAGGAGAAGGAGATAATGAACCTGCAAATCCCATCTCAAATAAGGAGATTTCCATTTGGGGAAACAAGAACAACAAGGCCTATGCCTTGATTACAACATCTATAAATGAAGAGGTGAGTTTTCATATTTCACCATTTTCAAATTCTTTTGGAGCCTTAGAGAAGTTGAAGGAACTCTATGACTCACACTATCAAGTTGAATTTGTCCAATTGATGGTTAAATTGTTCACTCTTGAATTGAAAAATGATGATCCTCTTGCTTTAGCATCATAAGTAAGATCTATTACGCATGATATCAAAACCACTGGTGTTCAAATAAACATTCCTCTCATAGCTTATGTCAAGGAACTATATCCCACTTATTCAAATTATCTTGAGTCATTACAAGCAAGTGGAAACTTCAAGGAGATTACCTTTAACTCCTTTGAGAATAAGTTTGCTCTAAGAGAGAAGGCTTTTGGGAAGAAAACAACTCCTCATTCTTCTAAAGAAGCTGTGTGTCTTTCACATAAAGAGAAGAATAATGCACAAAATTCTTCTAAAGAAAGAGGTAGCCAAAGAGGAACATGACGAAGGAATTTTAGAGGTAGAGGGGGTAGGCAGTTCCAAGGAGAAAAGTCTAATATTCATTGTATACATTGCAAGAGAGATGGACATGAGGCATCCACGTGTAAGTTGCCTTGGGACAAAATTGAGTAGGGAAGAAATGAAGCCAAAGGTAAAACCAATGACAAAGGGAAAGGAAAAGCACCCAAATCCGCTCACTATGTTGTGGCACATTGTAATATTCAAGTAACTAAAGACTTATTTAATGCTTCACTTGGTTCTTAGAAAAATTATCAGTTTCTTGATTCAGAATAAACTTGCCACATGACTTTGAGAATATATTTTTTGAAGAATTTACTGACAATGTTGATGGATCAATATACTTTGTAGGAAAGTTAAAACTCAAGCCATCAAGGCTTGGCACAATTAGACTCAAACTGTCTGGTCTTCTAGACTTTCTTCTGCATGATGTTTTATATCCCTCGGAGCTGAGGATAAATGTGTTGTATTTGGTGTACATCCACCAAAAAGGACACTCCATTCATATGTTTGATGACAAGGATGAGATCAGAAAAGTATCAGATCACTCACTTGTCATGATGGGGATAGAAGAAGAAAGACTTTTGGAGGTGCAAGGTACCTTTGCTTGTGCACAAAATTTTTCATACATTTCTCATTATGATGAAGGTACATTTCCATTGTCCTTTATGGCATGCTATATTTGGAAACTTGAATTATGACAACCTTTTTATATTGAAGAAAAGTGGTGTTACTGGTTTGCCTACAATTTCTAGGAAACTTGAGCAATGTGATGCTTGAATCTTAGGAAAGCACAACAAAAAATATTTTCATGATTCACATTCTAGAGCACATAGAAAACTCGAACTTATTCATTCAAACTTATGTGTCCCAATGCATGTTCCTTCTGCAAATGGAAATAAATATATGATGACATTTATTGATGACTACACGAAAATGTGTTGGTTTTATCTATTGAAGAACAAATCTGATGGTTTTCAAACATTCAAGAACTTTCATGTAGGGATTGAAAATGATGCAAAATCTCATATTGGCTCTATTCACACTGATAATGGAAAAGAATACACTTCAAATGAATTTTCAAACTATCTTCACTGGCATGGGATCAAACATCAAACAATTGTGCCTTATAATCCCCAACAGAATGGAGTATCTGAAAGAATGAATAAGACAATCTTAAATATGGTACATTCCATGATGTTTTTCAAGAATGTAAAATTGATGTTTTGGGCTGCTGGAGTTCTATGTGATGTGTATGTAAAGAATAGGTGTCCATCTAATGTTATTAGAAACAAGACTCCTTATGAAATGTGGTATGGCCACACTCCTTTGGTAAAGCATCTCAGGGTATTTGGTTCCACCTGTTATGCCTTGATACCTAAGGAACAAATAAACAAACTTGATGCAGGCAGTCATTAGTGTATCTTATTGGGGTATTCAAATACCTCCAAAGCATACCGTCTCTATGATGAAGTTAATAAGAATTTTGTAGTATCTAGAGATGTGATATTTCTTGAATCTTCCAAGTCTGACAATGTTGTTGAGTGATAACTTGATCTCCTCGATAGATTTAGACATGGAGTCTTTTCAAGAATTTGATAGTGAGTTTCCACATCTTGAAGGGGGGATTCCTATACTATATCAATATGTGGAATCTTCTTCTAAAGCACTCTCTCCCCCAAATGAAGCTCCAACCACTAATGACACTTTGCGTGATGTGATTGATAGAATTAGGAGACTCAATCTTGATTCACCCCCAACTCAGTCAACTAAGCAGCCTAGGTAATCTCATAAAGGTACTCCAAAATGGCTAACAAAGACACTTGAAAGTGTTCATCTTGATGAGGTTGGAAAAGACAGGAACAAGAAATTCAACTAGGCAAAATGGAGGTGATGTAGACGATTCTGATTCACCTATCGATATGGATGTTTCTTATGATTGTGAATTGAATTTTTCTACAGATTTTGAACCAACTTCCTTCAAAGAAACCTATTCTCATGATAAATGGAAAGAAGTGACGCAGAAAGAGTATGATGCCTTGATAAAGAATGGAGCTTGGAAGTTGGTTGATCATCCATTGGGAACCAAACCAATAGGCTGCAAGTGGGTCTACAAGAACAAGTATAAAGATGATGGCTCACTTGACAAGCACAAATCTAGGCTTGTGGAAAAATGTTTTCACAGAAGTAAGGGGTCGACTATGAAGAGACTTTTTCCCCCATATCAAAATGGGCTACCATCCGGACACTCTTTTCCTTAACAGCTCAGAACAGCTGGAAAGTCCATCAAATGGATGTAAAAACTACTTTCTTGAATGGAGATCTAAAAGAAAATGGTTTTTATGTCCCAGCTAGAAGGATTTGTTGTGAAGGGTCAGGAATATAAAGTATGCAAGCTTGTAAAATCCTTGTATGGCCTCAAGCAAGCACCATGAGCCTAGTACAAGAAGTTAACTGAGCATATTCTTAAACTCAACTTCAAACATTATGATTTTGGTGATGCAACTTTGTTTTTCAAGAAAGTTGGAAAAACAATTATATATCTTGTGGTGTATGTAGATGATCTTTTGATGATAGGGAATAATGAGAGCTATATTGCATCCATAAAGAAGGAATTGAGGAAAGGTTTTGAAATGACAGACTTGGGGTATGTTCACTACTATCTTGGTATTGAAGTAAGTCAACATCTGAAGTTTATATTCCTCTCTCAGAAGGACATTGGATATCTGTTGAAGAAGTTTGGCATGGTTGAGTGCAATCCTTTGATTAATCCAATGGAACAAAACTTAAAGCTCATGTCCACTGAAGGAAAATAATTTTAGGATACAACAAAGTATAGACAGCTTGTAGGAAGTCTCAACTACCTGACTACTACCAGACCATACATTTAATTTTCTATTGGAATCCTCTCCAGGTTTATGCAAAATCCTTGTGAGGGACATTGGTCTACTACAAGAATAGTTCTAAAGTACTTGAAGGGAACTCAAGACTTTGGACTTAAGTATACACAGGTGGGTGACTTTATCTTGATTGGATACTCTGATTCATACTTCGATGGATATAAAGAAATTGGGATATCTACTTTAGGTTATGCTATGAGTCTTGGATCAAGAGTTGTCTCTTGGAGGTTACACAAATAATCAGTTCCAATGGATTCCACAACAGAGGCAGAATATGTGGCAACAACTGAAGCAACAAAGAAAATTGTTTGGCTCAGGAAAATTCTGGAATATTTGCAGGTGAAACAAGTGCATTCAACTCTACTCATGATTTACAACACTTCCACAGTAAATTTGGCCAAGAAACCAAAGTTCCATGATCAAAAGAAGCACATGAATACAAAATACCATATGATTCGACATCATGTTGAGGCCAAGACAATCCATCTATGCCATTTTTCCACAACTAAGTAGATTGCAGACATCTTCACCAAAGTGCTTGGAAGAGAAAAGTTCAAAATATTTAGAACGATGGTTGGACTCACCAACATCCCTTCAGATTAAGGGGGGAATGTTGACACCAAATCCTTGGGATTGGGTAAATATGTGTAAAATAATGTAAACAGAAAATAAGGAGAGTTGGAATATGAAGAGACACTGGGAGATGAAGCCCAAGAGTCTCTCCCTCCATATATATATATATATATATATATGATCAACCTTAATAAAAAATCACAATTCAGTTTGAGGAGTTACCTCCTCACCTAAGAGATTACATGATGAAAGTTATTAATGTACATGGTGAAAGGTCGGAAGGGAAAGTGAAAGGGAAAAAGGGAAAGCTTTAATTTTTCAATGTACAGGGTGAAAGGGAAAAAGGGATATTGCGTTTGAAACACTACTTCGCTGTATTTGATGATGGGGATATAGTACCTGGAAATTCCTGTCATGGAATAAGTCGCTATCTCTATCCCCAACTAACAAAGAAATAAGGGAGTGCAATTGAAGATCGAGAACCAGAGCCTGAGACCAAAAGTGAAGACAAAGCAAAGAATTGGAGCTTGTTCTAGTAGTTGTGGGAAGCTTGAAAAATGGCCAACATTTCAATAACGGTTGAATAGGGGTTGAAGCCTGACATATGGATAACATTCCAACATTGGGTTGCACGACACCATTCAACTGTCTTCAAAATAAAACAAGATAGGATATGATACTTCAAGGCTTGTGTCAATCCTAAAGTTATCAAACTTAGGATAATGTTGTAAAATTCTCCTGGATGTTAGCTAGAACTTAGGATAATGTTATAAAACTAATACATTGCTCAGGATAATTAAAGTGAAGCTGCAATAAGAGGTCCATTTTCTTGCCCAATCATACAACAAGGAAACTTTGGTTAAACTTTACAATCATTCCTGAATTGCTCAGTCACATGGAAAACTTTTGTTAAATGACTGATATAAAAAATAACTCAATGCAATTAATATGTCATCAACCACATAATGATCGCTATATACCTACCCCATCAGGTATAATAATAATTATATATGAAAGTTGAAAACCTACTATTATGCTCCTATACCAATAGGTGTCATATTTCATGATTAACTTGATGAGCTCTGTAATATGTTCATACCTTTTCTTGTTGTAAAGGTTTTCCATATTTTAAAAAAATCAAAAAATTTAAAAAATGTAAAGAGGGTATACCCTAAAAGAAAAATCAAAGGGTAAAAAGAATAAAATGGTCAAAAAATGAGAAAAAATTAACCCCAACAAAAAGACTAGGAAAGTGTGCAAGTTTAAATGCCACTACTTTTTCATTTTTTGTAATAAGCAATTGTGTGCAGCTTGTTAACTTATTCCACAATTGATGAATTGTCAAACAACTTAAGCTTGGCTAGTTCATATTTGAATTTTATGCTGTAGAATAGAGAATAAATATTTGGCCAAACAGTGTAATCTTGGCAGATAAGTAGATAGGTAGAGTGAATAAAAATGATTTCAACAGCTTAATTTGAGCCCTTGGATGTAATAAGTGCAGCTTAGGTAGGCTTGCCATGTAAAAGAAAAAGAGGATTGATAAGGGTTTGCCAGTCTAAGTGCGCCCAAATAAAGAAGAAAAAATGTCAGGCTAAACTAGGTAGGGTAGGTAGATGGTGTTGCAGAATTACTTGTGATGGATAATGTCTCTAAAATGTGTTAATTTTCACTTTTATCACAAGTGCAAGGTAGACATTACACTTGATGCAGTTCAAGAAAGACAAGGCAAAATAACTAACTTCCATTCACATTTTTCCCTAAGGATTTCACTAATTCCCCCTAAAGTATTAAGGTCTTTGAAAATTAAAGGGGCTCAGACCATTTCTTTGACTTTTGGAGGGACCGGACCCTCGGCCCAATGATTTAGGAGCCTAAGTACTTGGAATCATCCATAAACCATTCATTTGATTTCATAAACTCATTTCCTTAGTAAAAATCCTACTTTACTTAGAAAAATGCACAATATCACTTAAAAATCTCGTTTTTTACCTTTAGCCTAAGTTTGAATATATACGTAAAATGTTTTAACTTGGCACTTTTACACTTCATAGTCATATTAACTATTAACATATTTAATATATAACTCCCACACTATTTTCCCTTTTCCTGTATTATTTAAATATACATAAAAACCCCCCAAATTACTATATATCCCGCCCCGGTTGAATAAAACCATAATCAACATTTAAAGAAGGATTAATAAGTTAACCCATAATTCATTAAGAACCTTAATTCCCCACCACACCAATGGGATTAATTAACCCTCTAGTTTAATTAATAACCTTCCTAACCAATCACATTGCCCCCGATACAATAAAAATATTTTTTATTGTGTTGGGCCCGTTACAATTAAAGCCCCACCATATCCCTCGCCCATCTGCCGTCCGATCACTCCCTGATCATCCAATGGCCGATATCAATACTGCGCCCCCCTAGTGACTGTGCTTTAACTCGTGATCACCAGGTGGTTTTCCTCCCATACCTGCACCACGCGTTGAGTAATCTATGGAATCACTGGCTCGAGGCTAAATACCACCCTTCCCCATAAGCAGTGCGATAGAAACCAATTACCACCTTCTACTAAATGACAAAATTTCTCATCATTCATCCTTTCACCCGCCAATACCAACCATTTACCCGTTTAAACACAAAAACCCCAGTGTTGCTCTTTTTCACCTGATTGTGTAGTAAAACCCTTTGTAACCCAGCTGTGCCACCTAAAGCCTCTTTTAACCAATTCGAGCATGGTTTACCTTCCAAAAATCATTCTGGACTCACTCCACAAACCTCTCAAGCTCAAAAGAAAACTTTTCGACCTCCCCTACAAGCCAATGCTTTCTTAACAATTTGTTTTGTTTTACAGGTGATCAAAAGACCACATCCTTGGATAAACAGTCTTAATACTAGTCATAAGACCTGTTTACTCCAAGATTGTTATCAAATCTATTCAAACAAAGATAGAAGATAAAACATACAGTTGAAACACAAGCAAAGGAAACATGAAATTAAATGATTTACTATTGAAACAGACAATAAAAACCTAAAATATACATTGAAGGTAAAAGGACACAGTGAAGAACAGTCAAAGTGTATCAGGGTTAAAGAGTATCAGATTGAAGGCCAAGTCAAGTAAACTAGCTAGCATAAAGATAAACAGCATGGAAGATAGTTACAAAGCATAGCATACAAATTCATGTCAAAGTGAAGACAGATGAAGAAACAGAGCGGTAAAAGTAAAAAGTAAAAAGTAAACAGTAAAGAGTAAAAGTAAACATGAAGACATTAAGGGTTAAACAAAGATGAAAACACTTTCACCAGCTACAATGAATTTTATCCAAAGTAAAAGTGAAAAACAGTCAAAAGAAGTTTAAGGTTAAAAGATGAAATTAGAGCAAAAATGGTACATTCTTCAGAAATTTCCTGTTTAAGTCATAGTTTTGCAGAAACTATTGTGGCCAATACAAGAAGTATTTCAAGAAACTGGAGGATGTTTTTGTTCCTAACAGGCCGTTCTACAAAAACCTATCTCATGTTTTACGCTGGTATTACCAAAATGGAGATAAGTGCATGTCTTCACAGCCTATTTTTCAGTTTGTGCAAAGTCTTGTTTTTGACATCTTTTTGCAGAAAATATTGTGAACAACTAGAGATGAATTTTGGGAAACTGAGAGAGGTTTATCTCAAAAACATTCTTATCTACAAAAAAATCTTTCACTTTTTACATATCTATCACGGATTGAGATATAAAAGCATATCATTGGACCCTAAGTTTGCAGAATTTCTGGGGCAGAATGCACAAAGGAAGGATGCAGTTAGTGACTGGGATGCCTCATCATCAACTAAGAGTTGCTACCAAATTCAACTTTCTCTTCTTTTTCACCATAAATCCATAAACATAGTGCCAAATAGATTCATTAGTTTGGAATGTCCTTTATTAAAGTTCTATTAATGTAAACAGTTGGAGATATTTGTGAAACTAATCTTGATGTTTTTTCAAGATATTTCATTTTAGAATTAGTATAAATACTTCTTCATTTGAAGTATTTTGTGTGGATTCTTAGACATTGCTGTAATATTGACTATTTTGGAATAAAGTGTTGAGTGGATCAAACTCTTGTATGGCTTGCTGGATGAAGAATTGAAGCAAAGGACTTTGCATAGATTTCTTGAAGCAAACATCGGATCAATAAGTCCTCTATACCTTTTGTTTTAAAGTTTTCCTTGTTTATTATATCATCTATGTTTCACATCTGAATGATAAACGAAAAATAATAATTCAGAATTTTCTTGGTTTCACTCTGTTTTCAATCGTTATTATTCTCCGTGTTTTCTTCTGAATTAGTATAAACAGTGAATTCTTAATTGCTCCTGTTTTATAGTTCATTCATTTTGATTATTTATTAAAGACTTCTTAACTACTCTTTAGTAGTAATCATTCAATTTCCCTCTTTAAATATGCTGAAGGATTCTTAACTGCCCTTCATCCATTTTAATCCCATTCCATCTATTCCAAGTTGGTATTTGTTCCCTGTTTGACGACCTTGCTCTGTGAAACCATCATTTGTTAATAAACCAAGTCCAGTTAAGCCATCTTCTTTGACTCCATCAGCCCAAT
The DNA here is from genome assembly GCA_031772625.1 of Pinus tabuliformis. Classification (NCBI taxonomy): domain Eukaryota; kingdom Viridiplantae; phylum Streptophyta; class Pinopsida; order Pinales; family Pinaceae; genus Pinus; species Pinus tabuliformis. The sequence continues at coordinate 537,564,272 of CM062807.1, read as the reverse complement.
GGACTAAGCTATTGAGTTTTACCCCTTTGCTAGTGAATCTCACCACCCAAATTCAAACAAAACTCCCAAATTTCACAACTAGCTTAAAACCTTTCCAAAACAAAGCTAAATCATAAAGAGAGAGCCCTCTCTGGGTATAGATTGGCTAGATTCTGTACCTAAAAGTTGGTTTGTGGTTACCTTGGACCCATTTCCTCTTCCAAAAACTTCAAGGAAAATCTGAGTGATAACATAGTGGCAACTCTGCTGGGGATCTAAATAATTTGTTTGTTACTATTGTTTACTTTATAAGCTACAGGAGGAGCCTGAAGTTAGCTAGGTAGCCTTCGAACTGCTCTTTCTTTGCAATTTCATAAGTAAATGAATGTTGCTTCAGTCTATTTCCGGTCTAGTTTATGGATTGAACATCTGGTTTCAAATACTTGATTGGTTCCTCTTGTCAAATAAGTCTTTAAGAAATTTTAAATCTTATATCTAAAGCCTCTTAAAAAAATCATAGAAGTTGTTTTGAAAATTCATAAAAAAAGAAAAATAATCATAAAATACTCAAAATTTAGTTTCCTGGAGAACTAACTTTTTATTCAGAATTGTTTTACAGGTTTAGATCTGATCTATGATGGTGGATAGTGATCAGACACACAAAGGTTAAAATCATCCACCTGGCGACTCCACATCAATTTCACAACTAAGACTCCACTGGAGGAATGAACCTGAAAGAACTGTACGAAAAGATTAGGATTTTAACTTGGATTGTTATCGAAGACATTATGTTCTTTCTAAATTGATAGAGTTTTCCAATGTATATTGTATTTTAGAGAAGATTTTAAATTAATTTTTTAATTATTTTCATGTGAAAATTGTAAATATATATCATCCTTTTGAATCTTATGATGATCACTTTCCAATCAAGAAGCCTCAAATACTCAAGACTCCATTACTAAAAGAATCCATAATTGTTGAGAACCTACACTGACTCAATTTTAGCATTAAGTGTCTTCAAGATGAATTTAACAAATCAACGCAGGTATGCTCCTTTGGACAGGTCAAAGATTCCAGGTTTTCCAAACCCTTTGCCCAAATTTGATTGGTCAAAAAATCTTCCACTATTTAAAGATGAAATAGGAGATGATGCTGCTTTACATTTATTAAAAGTTCATATGCACATTCGAAAGTTTAAAGTCAAATTCCATGAAGATTGTCTTATGAAAATATTTATGGTAACTTTAGAAGAAAAAGCTAGATCTTGGTATGAAAATTTACCAGCCTTTAGCATATGTTCTTTAAAGAAGTTTCATGCTAAATTTCATGACAAATACAAGGAAAGGTATTCATCTCTATTTCTAATTCAAGACTGCTGTGACAATTTTGAAAGTTTTATTCAATATCTTGAAAATTACTATGATGATGATGATCAGTTCATGGATCATGAAATATTAGAGGTTTTAGAAGAAAAGCCTTTTCAAAAAGTGGAAGCCTTGCTTGAATTATCTTCCCCTCAGAAAGAAAAATATGATGTATGTTGTTCAGAAACCCATGAAGTTTCCCCACAGGAAACAATTCTTGCAGCACAACAAACTAATTAGAATAAAGAAGAAATTCAGTTCCCTGAACTTGCTCAAATAGAAAATAGCAATGAAAACCAACAATAGTCTGGAGATCTAGAGGTAGAGGCGTTAGAGCTTAAAAGTTTTGAACGACAAGACCATCTTCAACAAGTAGTGGTTTCTTCAGAAATTAAAGACCAGTCAAATTTATTTGATGAAAACCATGTCACAAATTTTCTTTCCTTGCATGTAAATGAAATAAGACAACATACTTTGATAAATCATGATCTTTCATCTAAAATTAATGAGAGTTTGAAACTCCCTTGCAAGTTTCTATATGACAAAGATAATGATAAGTATTATTCTGTTGTATGTGATAAGGTTGTTATATTTGATGAAGATCAAGAGTATTCAGAGCACTTGGCTATAATGGATAATAAGGATGAGAAACAATCGACCAATCACTTAAATCAAGCAGCAGTTTGGGATGAGGTTTGTTTTCCTGGTACAAATCACCTAGAAGATCTTATATGGTAGGATTACCATTATCCTTTGGTCAATATATTGCAGCCTTCAATACAAGAAGAGATTAAAAATCATGAACAAACTTATGCTAAATCCAACTACTATAGATCAGAAGATAGATTTATAAAGCAATATGTGGAGGAGAAAGCTCCTGATCTAATGTGTGTGTTTGATGAGATTACTTCTTTTGATGATTTGCCCAAATATGATCAGTATGATGATAATTATGTTCTTCAAATCCAAACTAACTTTATAGAGCAATCAGAGCCTAGTTTGGGGAATAAGGAAATCCAGTTTCACCAACTTGAGAGTAGTGATCAGCTTGTTCATTTCAGCTATGAAAGTGAGAAAGAAAATGCAGAAAATTTGGAAATAAGTGAAGCTTCTTTTCCTCTTTATTTTGAATCATTTCAGTTTTTAAAGGGAATGTGGTATCAAATCTCTAAAGAGAAGGGTAAACAACTTGTAGAAACTTATGAAGTTCCATTTAAACCTATATGTAATAAGTTGCATCAATCCTTCCAAGTTTTTCATGATCCCATAACTGATGAGTTTGATAATGAATGCAATCATACTTTTTCTCCATCAACAGACTATGAGAGTCAAAATCAAGATGATAATGGTTTCACCAGCCACACATTTCAATCAATAGGAGTATCATCACAATGCTCATCTGAAAGTCTGCAGGTTGGTAAAGATGAAAGTGACATTTCAGTTTCATGGCATGAAGGCTATCTAGAACAATTATATAGTTGTTTGAATCAGTTTAAAAATAGTGTGCACATTTTGGAGGATCCTTTTGTACAGTTTTTGGAGCCTACAAAGGAAAGCCAGTATTTACTTATCTTATCTTTGGTTGACAAGGGTATATTTGACTTTAGGATCTCAGTTTCAATCACAAACAAGCCCAAGTAGCAAAATCCATCAACATATATACTGCTTGAGTGGTTGCATTGGTTGTTTCATTTTACCTAACCAAAAGTTAGAAAACTAATGAGAGTAAGTAGGTAGGATTTCAGTTTGATTTAATTTAGTTTTTAGTAGATTATGAAACAAATCCTTAAATATTTGAATCCAAGCAAAAAGCCCTAAGGTCTTGATGATTTACCAATTTGGTTTGAAGGTTGCAGCACCTTTTAGTTTCAGGTCAGATCTCAAGTTGTGTAGGAAAAGGTTAAAAATAATTTTGATAAAAAGGACCAAGACTGAAGATTCCTACCTAAGTTACAAGGTGCTCAAGTGGGATTCAAGTAGGAAGAATAAAGGTTTGGTGTTAATTGGATAGTAACTTGTTGGAGTTGAAGCCTGAAGAGAAGGCCCTAAGATTCACAAGTGGTATTGTCATACATACAATAAAGCAACCAGCAGAAGGAGATTTTAGAGCACAGTCAAAGTCATTCAAAAGGCCATCTGACCTGCTGTTCTTGACTTTCCACCAGGAAAAGCCATCCCCAAGTGGAGCCAGTTTTATGCTCCTATACCAATAGGTGTCATATTTCATGATTGACTTGATGAGCTCTGTAATATGTTCATACCTTTTCTTGTTGCAAAGGTTTTCCATATTTTCAAAAAATCAAAAAATTTTAAAAATGTAAAGAGGGTATACCCTAAAAGAAAAATCAAAGGGTAAAAAGAATAAAATGGTCAAAAAATGAGAGAAAATGAACCCCAAACAAAAATACCAGGAAAGTGTGCAAGTTTAAATGCCACTACCTTTTCATTTTTTGTAATAAGCAATTGTGTGCAGCTTGTTAACTTATGCCACAATTGATGAATTATCAAACAACTTAAGCTTGGCTAGTTCATATTTGAATTTATGTTGTAGAATAGAGAATAAATATCTGGCCAAACAGTGTAATCTTGGCAGATAAGTAGATAGGTAGAGTGAATAAAAAGGAGCTCAATAGCTTAATTTGAGCCCTTGGATGTAATAAGTGCAGACTTAGGTAGGCTTGCCATGTAAAAGTAAAAGAGAATTGATAAGGGTTTGCCAGTCTAAGTGCACCCAAATAAAGAACAAAAATGTCAGGCTAAAGTAGGTAGGGTAGGTAGATGGTGTTGCAGAATTACTTGTGATGGATAATGTCTTTAAAATGTGTTAATTTTCACTTTTATCACAAGTGCAAGGCAGACATTACACTTGATGCAGTTCAAGCAAGACAAGGCCAAATAACTAACTTCCATTCACATTTTTCCCTAAAGATTTCACTAATTCCCCCTAAAGTATTAAGGTCTTTGAAAATTAAAGGGGCTCAGAGCATTTCTCTGACTTTTGGAGGGACCAGACCCTCAACCCAATGATTTAGGAGCCTAAGTACTTGGAATCATCCATAAACCATTCATTTGATTTCATAAACTCATTTCCTAAGTAAAAATCCTACTTAGAAAAATGCACAATATCACCTAAAAAACCCCTTTTTTACCTTTAGCCTAAGTTTGAATATATACATAAAATGTTTCAAATTGGCACTTTTTACATTTCATAGTCATATTAACTATTAACACATTTAATCTATAACTCCCACACTATTTTCTCTTTTCCAGTATTATTTAAATATACATAAAAACACCCCAAATTACTATATATCCCGCCCCGGTTGAATACAACCATAATCAACATTTAAAGAAGGATTAATGAGTTAACCCATAATTCATTAAGAACCTTAATTCCCCACCACACCAATGGGATTAATTAACCCTCTAGGTTAATTAATAACCTTCCTAACCAATCACACTACCCCCGATACGATTAATTTTTTTTTATTGTGTTGGGCCCACTATAGTTAAAGCCCCGCCATATCCCTCACCCATCCACTGTCTGATCACTCCTTGATCATCCAACGACCGATATCAATATCACGCCCCCCCGGTGACCGTGCTTTAACTCGCGATCACCAGGTGGTTTTCCTCCCTGTGACCGTGCTTTAACTCGCGATCACCAGGTGGTTTTCCTCCCTACCTCCCCCACGCGTCGAGTAATCTATGGAATCGCTGGCTCGAGGCTAAATACCACCCTTCCCCATAAGTGGTGTGATAGAAACCACTTACCACCTTCTACTAAACGACAAAATGTCTCATCATTCATCCTTTCACCTGCCAATACCAACCATTTACCCGTTTAAACACAAAAACCCCAGTGTTGCTCATTTTCACCTGATTGTGCAGTAAAACCCTTTGTAACCCAGCTGCACCACCTGAAGCCTCTGTTAACCAATTCGAGCATGGTTTACCTCCCAAAAATCATTCTGGACTCACTCCACAGACCTCTCAAGCTCAAATGAAAACTTTTCGACCTCCCCTACAAACCAATGATTTCTTAACAATTCGTTTTGTTTTACAGGTGATCAGAAGACCACATCCTTGGATAAACAGTCTTAATACTAGTCATAAGACCTGTTTACTCCAAGATTGTTATCAAATCTATTCAAACAAAGATAGAAGATAAAACATACAGTTGAAAGACAAGCAAAGGAAACAGGAAATTAAATGATTTACTGTTGAAACAAACAATAAAAACCTAAAATATACAGTGAAGGTAAAATGACACAGTAAAGAATAGTCAAAGTGTATCAAGGTTAAAGAGTATCAGATTGAAGACCAAGTCAAGTAAATTAGCTAGCATAAAGATAAACAACAGGGAAGACAATTACAAAGCATAGCATACAAATTCATGTCAAAGTGAAGACAGATGAAGAAACAGAGTGGTAAAGAGTAAAAGTAAACATGAAGACATTAAGGGCTAAATGAAGATGAAAACACTTTCACCAGCTACAATGAAGTTTATCCAAAGTAAAAGTGAAAAACAGTCAAAAGAAGTTTAAGGTTAAAAGATGAAATTAGAGCAAAAATGGTACATTCTTCAGAAATTTCCTGTTTAAGTCATAGTTTTGCAAAAACTATTGTGGCCAATATAAGAAGTATTTCAAGAAACTGGAGGTGGTTTTTGTTCCTGACAAGCCACTCTACCAAAACCTATCTCACTTTTTACACAGGTATTAACGAAAGGAAGATAAGTGCATGCCTTCACAGACTATTTTTCAGTTTGTGCAAAGTCCTGTTTTTGACATCTTTTTGCAGAAAATATTGTGAACAACGAGAGATGAAATTTGGGAAGCTGAGAGAGGTTTATCTCAAAAAAATTTTTATCTACAGAAACATCGTTCAATTTTTACATATGTATCACAGATTGAGATATAAAAACATATCATTGGACCCTAAGTTTGTAGAATTTATGGGGCAGAATGCACAAAGGAAGGATGCAGTTAGTGACTGGGATGTCTCATCATCAACTAAGAGTTGCTACCAAATTTGAATTTCTCTTCTTTGTCACCATAAATACATAAAAATAGTGCCAAATAGATTCATTAGTTTGGAATGTCCTTTATTAAAGTTCTATTAATGTAAACAGTTGGAGATATTTGTGAAACTAATCTTGATATTTTTTCAAGATATTTCAGTTTAGAATTAGTATAAATACTTCTCCATTTGAAGTATTTTGTGTGGATTCTTAGACATTGCTGTGATATTGACTATTTTGGAATAAAGTGTTGATTGGATCAAACTCTTGTATGGCTTGCTGGATGAAGAATTGAAGAAAATGACTTTTCACAGATTTCTTGAAGCAAACATTGGATCAATAAGTCCTCTATACCTTCTGTTTTAAAGTTTTTCTTGTTTATTATATCATCTATGTTTCACATTTGAATGATAAACGAAAAAGAATAATTCAAAATTTGCTTGATTGCACTCTGTTTTCAATCGTTATTATTCTCCATGTTTTCTTCTGAATTAGTATAAACAGTGAATTCTTAATTGCTCCTGTTTTCTAGTTCTTTCATTTTGATTATTTATTAAAGAATTCTTAACTACTCTTTAGTATTAATCATTTAATTTCCCTCTTTAAATATGTTGAAGGATTCTTAATTGCCCTTCATCCATTTTAAGCCCATTCCATCTATTCCAAGTTGCTACTTGTTCTCTGTTTGACCACCTTGCTCTATGAAACCATCCTTTGTTAAGAAACCAAGTCCAGTTAAGCCATATTCTTTGATTCCATTAGCCCAATGGACTAAGCTACTCAGTTTTACCCCTTTGTTAGTGAATCTCACCACCCAAATTCAAACAAAACTCCTAAATTTCACAACTAGCCTAAAAACTTTCCAAAACAAAGCTAAATCATAAGGAGAGAGCCCTCTTTGGGTACAGATTGGCTAGATTCTGTACCTAAAAGTTGGTTTGTGGTTACCTCTGACCCTTTTCCTCTTCCAACAAATTCAAGGAAAATATGAGTGATAACACCTACTTCATCAGGTATAATAATAATCAGATATGAAAGTTGAAAATTGAAAAATATTTTATGGAATTTTCCTTTATTCAGTGTGTTTTATGTTCAATGCTCAAAATTGATAAGGAGAATTAGTTAATTTCTTAGGTAAAATGGGAAAGACAGATTAAGGTACTTACAACTATTTGAGTTTAAGATTTGGGTTTAGGTGTGGAGATTTATTTAAGTAGATGTGATGTAGTTATAAGGGGTATTTATATTTGTATGAATATAAGTTTGAATTTTTCAAAATAAATTATGTTATGTTGTTGGATTCACTTAGAATGTATATGGTAAATTTGGTACAATGCTAAGAAGAATTAATGTCAATTTACAGTGGTTATGGATATGAAATGTGTATATACCTTTTTTTAAAATATATAATATTTTATGTGGTTGTTTATTATTGTTGTTATTATTTCATGGTTGAATAAAATTAGTATAGAGAGATGGATATGAAAATTATTATATTATATTGATGTGACATTTTAATGGTTTATTAAATTTTATTTTGTTTTATGTATCTGTTTTTCTATATATTTTTTTTTTTTGTTTTTTAGTAAAATAAGAAATATATATTATGGTGGTTATACAGTTGTGAGTTTAGGATTTAAGTTTATGTGTGGAGACTTATTTAAGTAGATTTAATATAATTATATGAAGTATTTATAAATGCATGACCATAAGTTTTAATTTCTTGAAATCAATTGTGTTAATGTTTTGGATTCTCCTAAAATATACATGGTAAACTTGGTACAACACTAATTAGAATAACTAAAGATGATATAGAGTAGTTATGGACATGCAATATGTATATACTTTCCTCTTAAATATTTGATATTTTGTGTGATTGTTTATTATTGTTGTTATAATTTCAAGGTCGAATAAACTTAATATAGAGGTGGATATGGAAATTATGATATGTTAGTGAGATGCTTTAATAAATTGTATTGAGTTAAAACATATGTTGGAAATCAGATTTAAAAATCATTATCATCATAAATAGTTAGCAATATCATGATATTTTTTCAAAACTCTTATTTTTTAAGAGGCCACATTTAGTGGCTTCTTTTCATTTCATTTGACAAAGAAATAACATGCTAGCCATTACTACTTTTGGGGTAGTGTTAAGAAAGAAAAAACCTCCCCATATTACATTTGTCTTCACCATATGTCGAAGGAAAAAATGGATTGGAAACCCTCTTTTTTCAAAATTTTGAGCTTTCATGTACTTGGATTATCGAATTTAACTTAGAATATTTTCATGAAATGAGTCTTATAAACTCTTATGAAACCTCACTGAACTTTAAAAAGTGCTTCTATCTCTTCCATTAACATTTATAATTTTTTCTCTTTATATAGCCTTCAAAACTTGTGAAACGTTCGTTTATCACACTGCACTAAAACTTCCTTCTATAGTGATATATCACATCAAATTTTGTATTAGGTGTGATATCCTGTGTTGCATGGATATTTGTTTTCACCACAATATATGAAGACTTGAAAATTTTTGGAAGTATTGATGTGTCACATCTCTTGAATTTTTTGTTCCTTGTGGTGCATCACACTAGAAAATTCTTTCCCTTTGAATACATCATGATGCGTAAAAAAATTCAAGAGAATGATATATTGCATGAAAAATATTTTCAATAGAAAAATATTACAAATATCCAAGATTGGAAGCCTCACAATAAGTCTTCTTCTTTGCACCTTGGAAATTTTTTAAAAGATGTGATGTGTTGCACACTTGACAATTTTCATCTAGCTATGACATAAACCTTTATTGTAACTCACTAAGTTTTCCATGTTCATGGCACTATGATTTTAAAATTAATGTGAAATATTTTAAAATTTTAAAAAAGATAAAAAAAAAATGTCACATTTTATTTATAAAATGAACATTGGACCATTTTATTTTTACCAATTCTTCTCTTCCCTTGTTGTTTTCCCACTTTGAGTACATCGATGTTGTCAAAACCACTGAAAATATGGAAATTTAAAGCCACTCAAGTAATGTGTCATGTGGAGGAGTAGGAGAGATTGTGCCACCATATGAGCTTGTGAGATTAGCACTCCTTTGTCTTCCAAATTCTTGGCATAACTATTAGGATTCAGTTAATGGAAGAGACAATTTTCCAAATTGGGAGAGACTTTGGTCTGATTTGGTGCTAGAGGAGATTAGAAGAAACACTAGAGATGGTGTCACATCCAGATCTGATGAGGAAGAAGATTATTCCCTAGTTGGGAAAAGAAAGAATACCAAAGGAAAGAATGCCAAAGGCGAGGAAGAATCCATCTAGAACCATGGAAAGAAGAAATACCTTAGTAAGATTAAATGCTTTCACTACCATGGGTATGGACACTGCCCACAACAAGAGCAAGAGGAGATGCTCTCACATCACAATTTGAGCTAGATTTCACCCTCCTTGCTTGCTTTTCAAGAACAATAAGAGGGAGTTATTGGTACCTAGATTATGGTGCCTCTTACCATATGACAAGAAATAGGGAATTTTTCAATAGCCTGTAGGAGAAGGATCTCAAAATGCATATAGAAATTGGGGATTATGGGGGTATAATGCTACAAGAATTGGTATTGTAACCTTTAAGAGGTAGTTAGGCTCACATGTTTTCCTCAAATATGTTATGTTTGTACCTGGGCTGAAGAAGAACTTGATCTCCATAGTAGTATTGGAGGATAGAGGCTATGATGCTATTTTCATTAAGGGGAAAACCTTTATTAAATATGTAGCTACCAGGAAAGTGAAGCAGATTGGAGTTAGAGTAAAAAATATCTACAAGCTAGAAGTATATTTTTCCATGCATGTAGCTATCCCTTGAGGAGTGAGGGGGGAGATATCGAACCTTAACCCAGAGTGGGAAAGAGTTGGGCAAGATCTAGAAGAGATAAGTTACAATATACTTTCCTCATGGATCATTACCCTTGCTACAGGGGCCCAAAGTGTTCAGTAGAAAAAGGATTAGTGTTAGTTGGTGCAGTCAGATGCGAAGAAGCATAGTGGAGTGTTGATAGTAGTGTAGGAAGCACAATGCAAAATCAACATCAGTGCAGTCTTCCCTATAGGAAATTGCAAAGACACAATTAATTTAGTGTTTTTTTTGAATGCTTCTCAATTGCAGTTGTTATAGTAGCAACACCAACATTGAGAGATAGTGCTATAGTACATTCCACAGGTGTTGTATAGGGATGGTTCAAAATCCATTTATTTCTAAGAGGGAATGTTAGAAAGTTTAGCAAGAAAGGCTTAATTTGACTTTAGCCTTAGTCAAATTGAGTAAATGATTTTCTACATCAACATGACGACTTGGAGGTAGTTAACTAGTTTGATAGGCTCTTGTCTCGTCACTCAGTTAGATAAACAAATTCAAGTTAGTGGCATTGTAGTTCAATCATGCATATGTTGATTGCTAAATTTTAGCAATCTAGTTCAGTTATTTTGAGTTGTACTCAGTTAGCTAACCTATAACCATTAATAGGGTCAATTGAAGGTCAGTTAAGAAGTGAGACAATAGTCTAACTTAGAGATCTGTTAGTTAACTAATCAATCAACCCAAAATATCCCAGGCATGATTTGAATTTGAATTTCTCAATTGTAGTGGAGGACACAAAGAATAGTGTAACATTAAGTGTATACTAGTTGAGTGTACAGTTGTTGCATACAGTCAGGGGATCATTTCCTTGGGAATTATGCAAGTAAATAGGGACTTCCCTATTGTTTAGGATCTTGAATTTTCTCATATTTGCACCAGGAAATAGGAAGCTAGAGGAGGCATAAAGTGGCTAAGTGCTGCCTAGAAGTTCTCATTCAGTAGGGAGAACAATTTTACCTTTGCAAATGGTGCTAAGAGCTGGAGCATGCAATTTTAATAATTTCTCTATTCAACTGAGTAATGAAAAAATTCTTGAGGGGTTTTTCCCAGTTGATTTCCCCTAGAAATCATTATGTACTTGTGGTTTTTCTTGTTGCATGTCTATGCATGTGTCTCTAAATTGTGATTTCCATTCTGCAGAATTGTAGAGTAGAATTGTGTTTCTTGTTTTTTCAGTTTGAAATCTTGAGCAGTTGCGATTTATATCAAATTTCTATATGGTATTAGAGCCCTTCAAAACTACATAGAAACCAACTTCTTGATCTTCTCTCAGAGAAATTTTTGAATTGCAGAGTTTGTGGAGCAAAATTTCTTCAGTGCATGTGCGATGTCCTTCTAATATGGATTGAGGCTTGAGTATGCATTGGAGGGAACTTCAAATTTCATAACGCAGAAATAAAGAATGGAATATTGTGTTGGATGAAAACGGAGTATTGGAGTACACACAAATTGATATTCGAAAACCATTACCATCAGATGCACAATAGCTAGTACAATGGAAGAAAGATATTGCAAAATCCAAGAGGATTATCATGGAGGGTGTCAACGATAATGTGATTTCAAGTTTGCTTGGAAAACATACTACTTATGCAATGTGCAAACCCTTATAGAATTATTTGAAACCAATAATGATGCTAGGAAATTTGCATTGAAAGATAAGCTCAAGAATACTTGAATGCAGAAAAATGAAGCCATTGTTGAGTACCTATCCATATTCAATCAGGTCAAAGATGAACATGGAGGAGTAGAAGAAACTGTGCCACCATCTGAGATTGTGAGCTTAGAACTCGGTATTTTGAAGTCCTAACACAACTATTAGGATTCAGTTAATGGAAGACACAATATTCCAAATTGGGAGATACTTTGGTTTGATCTGGTGTAGAAGGAGATTAGAAGAAACACTAGATATGGTGTCACATCTAGATCTCATGAGGAAAATACTATGATCTTGTTGGAAAAGGAAAGAAGGTCTAAGGTAAGGAAGAATCCAACTAGAAGCATGGCAAGAAGAAATACCTCAGTAATGTTAAATTCTTTCACTACCATGAGTATGGACCCTATGCAACTAGGTGTCCATATAGGAAAAGTGATAAGTATCCTACAACAGGAGGAGGATGAGATTCTATTGCATCATAATTTGAGCTAGATTTCACCCTCCCTGCTTTCTTGGAAAGCATAGTAAGAGGGAGTTCCTGGTACCTAGATTCTGGTGCCACTTACCATATGACGGGAAATAAGGAATTTTTTAGTAGCCCAGAGGAGAAGGATCTCCAGATGCATATATAACTTGGGGATGATGGGAGGTATAGTTCTACATGAATTGGTATTGTAACCTTTAAGAGGGATTCAAGCTCCCATCTTCATCTCAAAGATGTTATGTTTGTACCTGGGCTAAAGAAGAACTTGATCTTTGTAGCAGTATTGGAGGGTAGAGGCTATGATGTTATTTTTAGTAGGGTGACATCCTTTCTTAACCATGTAGATACCAGGAAGGTGAAGCAGATTGGAGGTAGAGGTAGATTTTTCCATGCATGTATTTATACATACACGAGTGAAGTGGGGTGACTTTGAGCCTTGACCCCAAAGTTGCAAAGAGTTGGGCAGGATCCATAGAAGATTAGTTGCAGTATACTTTCCTCATGGATCATTACCCTTGCTACAGGGGCCCACAATATTTAGTATTATAATGATTAGTGTTAGTTGGTGTAGTAAGATGTGGATGAGAATGGAGGAGTGTTGATCGTAGTTCAGGAGGAACACTGTAGAATCAACATCCATGTAGTCTTCCTAGTAGATAGTTGTAAAGACACAATTGATTTAGTGTTTTTTTATGATTCTCAGTTGCAGTTGTTGCAGTAGCAACAACAACAATGAGAGATGGTGTTACAGTACATTCCAAAGGTGCTGGATAGGGGTGGTGTAAAATCCCTTTATTTCTAAGAGGGAATGTTAGAGAGTGTAGCAAGAAAGGCTCAATTTTACTTTAGACTTAGTCAAATTGAGTAAATCAAATTTCCACACAGGCATGACAACTTGGAGGCAGTTAACTAGTGTGACATGTCTATTTTCACTCAGTTAGATCAAAAAATTTGAGTTAGTGGGATTGGAGTTCAGTCATGCATTTGTTGATTGCTTTTAGTAATCTAGTTCAACTATTTTTAGTTGTACTCAATTAACTGACCTCTAACAATTAATAGGGTTTCTAACAATTAATAGGGTTAGATGAAGGCAATTGAGTAGTGAGATAGTTGTCTAACTCAAATATATTTCAGTTAACTGATCAATGAACCCAAAATATCCTAGACATGCATGGAATTCAAATTTCTCAATTCGAGTGGAGGAGATAAAGGCTTGTGTAACATTAAGTGTATACTAGTTGAGTGTACAATTGTTGCATGCTGTCAGAAGATAGATTCCTTGGGAATTGCATAAGGAAATAGGGACTTCCCTATTTTTTAGGAGCTCAAATTTTATCAAATTTGTGCAAGGAAATAGGAGGCTAGAGGAGGCATAAAGTGGTTAAGTGTTGGAAAAAATTCCTCATTCAGTAGGGAGAACAATTTTACCTTTGTAGGTGGTGCTCAAAGCTAGAGCATGCAATTGTAATAGTTTATCTATTCAACTGATTAATGTAAAAAGGCTTGAGGGTTTTTTCTGAGTCCGGTTCAATTAGAAATCACTGTGTGCTTATGGTTTTGCTTGATTCATGTATATGCAGGTGTCTCTAAATTGTGATTTCCATTCTGCATAATTGTAGAGTAGAGTTGTGTCTCTTTTTATTTTAGTTTGAAATATTGAGAAGTTGCAATTTATATCAAAATTTTACATGGTACGAGAGCCCTTGAAAAATACATAGAAACCAACTTCTAGATCTTCTCTCAGAGAATATTCAAATTTCAAAGTTTGTGGAGTAAATTTTCTCTAGTGCATGAACAATGTCTTTCTATGGATTAAGTCTTGAGTATGCATTGGAGGGCACTTCAAGTTTCATAGATTGGAAATATAGAATGGAAGTTGTGTTGGATGACAATGGAGTACAAAAAAATTGATATTTTAAAACAAACAACATCAGATCCACAATAACAAGCACAATGGAAGAAAGAAAATGCAAAATCAAGGAGGATTATCCTAGAGGGTGTCAGAGATCATGTGGTTTCTAGTTTGCATGGAAAGCAGATTGCTTATGCAATGTGGAAAACCCTCACGAAATTATTTGAAAGTAGTAGTGATGCTAGGAAATTAGCATTGAAAGATAAGCTCAAGAATATTCAAATGCAGAAAAAAGAATGCATTGTTGACTACCTATCTAGATTCACTCGGGTTAGAGATCAATGTGGAGGAGTATGAGAGACTCTGCCACCATATTAGCTTGTGAGTTTAGAACTCCTTGTCTTTTGAATTCCTGGCATAGTTATTAGGATTTAGTTAATGGAATGGATGAGTTTCCAAATTAGGAGAGACTTTGGTTTGATTCAGTGTAGGTGGAGATTAGAAGAAACACTAGAAATGGTGTCACATCTAGCTATGGTGAGGAAGAATAATGTGCTCTAGTTGGAAAAGAAAAGAATGCCAAAGGAAAGAAGGCCAAAGGTGAGGCAAAATCCATCAAGAACCATGGCAAGAAGAAATACCTCAGTAAGATTAAATGCTTTCACTTCCATGGGTATGGACACTTCCTATAGCAAGAGTAGGAGAAGATGCTCTTTCATCACAATTCAAGCTAGATTTGACACTCGGTTTCTTTCCAAAACAATAAGAGGGAGTGATTGGTTCCTAGATTATGGAGCCTCTTACCATGTGTGAGGAAACAAGGAATTTTTCAATAGCCTAGAGGAAAAGGATCTCCAAATTCATATAGACTTGGGGATGACGGGAGGTACAATGCTACAAGATTTGGTATTGTAACCTTTAAGAGGGAGTTAGGCTCCCATATTTTCCTTAAATATCTTATGTTTGTACCTGTGTTGAAGAAGAGGATAGAGGCTATGATTTTATTTTCAATAAGGGGAAATCCTTTCTAAAACATGTAGATACCAGGCAAGTGAAGTAGATTGGAGTTAGAGTAAAAAAAATCTACAAAATAGAGGTATATTTTACCATGCATGAATCTATACCTCCATGAGGTGGGGGGGGGGCAATGTTAAGCCTTAACCCCAGAGTTGCAAAGTGTTGGGTAGGATCCATAGGAAAGAAGTTACAATATACTTTCCTCAAGGATCATTACCCTTATTGCAGGGGCCCACAATGTTCATTAGCAGAAGGATTAGTGTCAGTTTATGCAATGAGGTGAGGAGGAGCATAGAGGAGTATTGTTAACAGTGCAAGAGGCATAGTGTAGAATCAACATTAGTGTAGTCTTCCCTATAGATATTTACATAGACATGATTATTCAATGCTTTTCTTTTGATTCTTCTCAGTTGTATTTGTTGCATGAACAAAAACAATAGTGGGAAGTAGTGCTATTTTACATTCCACATGTGCTAGATAGGGGTGGTGCAAAATCCATTTATTACTAAGAGGGAGTTTTAGAAAGTGTAGCAAGAGTCAAATTGAGTAAATCAATTTTCCACACCACCTGGACAACTTGGAGGTATTTAACTAGTGTGACATGGCTCTTGTCACTCAATTAGATCAAAAAATTCAATGTAACACCCTCCTCCCACATTTACCCAAGCTAACTGGTCCACCAGGGTAAACATGTGATGAATAATACTATGATATGATTCAACTCCCAAGGTACAATTAAGGAAGTGAAACTGATATGACAAGTTGAAATTGACCTCCCTCAGAAGCTACAAAACTTTCAGGAGCCAACCAACCCCTTTAGGTGCCCAACCCCTAAGATAATTTTCCCTTTCACTACCCTAGAGCCTCAGTTGCTTCCATGAAAAGGCATGCATGTGACTAGGACCCTCCAGTCACTCCCACAACAAGGAATCCATGCGAATGTGACCTTTTTCAAGCAGTTTTGTGCCAGCGACCGAGAAGTTTGTTCCACTTGTTTAGGGCCAAGACTTAGGCCATTGCCTAGAACTTCTTGAATCTTCTATAAATGACACATAACATAAAAACTACTAATGAAAATACTTGAACAAGGACTTGATCTGACCCCTACTAGCCATGACAGGAATTTCGTCAAACATATCAGATACATGTAATCTACTTGCAACAACAACAGATCTGAGCATAAGGGTCTCATACTTATCTGAGAATTGTCAAAGAGGACTTATATCTCCTCACAATAGTTGCATTGTTATCTATTAGGTCATTCATTCACTAACATTTCATATACTAACCAAAACACAATGAGATCCATATATCATCACTATCATAAAACATACTTATAACCAGAAAATAACCAGAGATATATCAATGAGGAAACAACCATTAAAGCCATATAATATCAAGCACATATAATCATAAAATACCAAAGGAAAGGAGATTTTATTAGCATATGCAAATCCAACCAAGTTAGGGACTTCCACATACAACCTAATCATAGATTGTGCTGAACCAAAACTCTCTTTCAGCTAATCACCCCCACACCATATTCCAAGCATGAATGTGGGATCTCATCAAGCAAATCAAACAAAATCAAAGCAAGGCTTCGAGAGGCCAAATCACCTCAACCCTCAACCAATGATTCCACCTAATGGCTGAACATCTCTAACCATCACCAGATCGATATCTACCCATGTTGACCAGGGCTCCATAGTGTTTAAGAACTTATAGGACTAATAAATCAACCCACAATTGTTGTTGGACTCTAGAGTGTTTATCTAAAAAAATATTCCAGGAAAAGTAACTCAACCCACCAAGGGCTCCAGATCATTTTTCCAACTAAGGAATCTAGGACTAGTAACTCAACCCAAGCTATCACAGGGCTTCTAGAATGTGTTTCCAACCAAGGCTCCAGGAACTAGTAAGTCAACCCACATCCATGAGGAATAGTAGTGCCAATCAGAAAAATAAAAATGGAAAACCCACAACACCATGGAAATGGAAATGCCAGCAAAAACAATTGTCAATCGAGGAAATCCTCCATGTCAATGACAAATCATAAACAAATAACCATATGCATGGACCATGCATGCCAAAACTAGCAAGGAAATCATACATTAAACTTCGTTCCTATAAGGAAAACTTGTTGTAGTTACTGATCTCAATGTCCTCTTGCAATTTCTTGCTCTTCCTTTTCCTTCTTTCTCCAAATCCCAAGTATGCCACTCTCCTTGAAGAGTTCTCCAAGAAAACTCTAAGTGTCCAAGAGTATTAGAGAGAGATAGAATAGAAAATGAGAGCTCCAAAACTGAAATGAAAAAATCTAACACTGACAAAAGCCATGAACTGATCCTTAGAAGCCTTTTTGTCATTGAGGCCTCTATTTGCTTCAATTTCCATTATTTTTCCTTCATTTTCCTCCTCACATGCAACCTCTGACCTTTTTTGCCTTCCTTTTTTCCTAATTTCCATTATTTTCATAAATAAATGCCAAATAATGCCTCTTTCATTTCCAAAACCTTTTCCATTGCCTTTTCCAATTTCCTTAGCCATAATAAAACAAATAAACAACCATTAAGATGTTTTTCCCACCATTCATCTTGAGTATATATCTCATGACCCTTGCCTTCTATTTTTTAACATGAATTTTTAACCAGGGTTGTTACAGAACCCTCCCTCATTGGGGAAGACCATCCTCGGTTTTCAATGACACCTATAACTAGCAAGCCCGTTGAAATATAGGAAATACTTCCCATGGAGCTTTATAACACATCTCTTTGTAGTTTTTATAATGACCACTACTGAAAACATGATAATCATATCCTTTACTGGGGATTTATAACACAACTCATTATGATATTTACAATAACAACCACATACATACTTAAGCACATTTGTTCAACCAACAAATAATATTACTATGTATGGAGCTTTATAAATCCAAATCAATACATTATTTACAATAATATACACATATATACATATGCACATTTTCTCAACCAACAAATAAAAGGATATGATGCCCGTATCAATCAACAAGGAAATCTAGAGGCTCACACCTCCCCCGTCAAAAGTAGTACTAGGATTCACCTCCTTCCCAGGAAGTTTAGAATCCATTTCCAAGATCAATGTCTACATCCAATGTCTAGCACTACAATCCTGTGCCACTTGTCCCCTCTGTTAACAATTACTGACTCATTATTCTAGGGCACACTCCCCATATGCATCTTATTCCATCTGGAAACGTTAATGACCAAAACAAATCCATCTTTGACCTTCCCTTTGCTGCTACATAGTCCCTCGGAAATCTGGTCACCCCCTTCTGTGCAGTCACACACCTTCCAAGTTTCATAGGAATCCCCTTCTTTGCTACACAGTCCCTTGAGCGACCCCTCCCTTGGCAAGGTTTCCTTACATCAGAAGGTTCAAAATCAGAGGCATATCCTGCATCAAAACCATCATACCGGTCATAGCATGCTCATGGAAATTAATGGACACTAGTGGGATAGCCCTGTTCTTGAAGTGCTTTACCAACATATTGCTACATGTTCCAATTCCTTTTACTGATGCTGCTAATTCTCGTAATCAGCTTCAACCTCCCAGCCCAGACATTTTCCATGCTTTCTTGTACCAAGCACATAATTTCCATTAGACTCAAAACAAATTGAAATAAATTCACACCATATCTCATTAGTGGCCCATTAATAAGGTACACCTGAAATTCTGTTTACTTCTTATCACAACATGCCAAACTAGCTATTTGATCAAATCATCATGTATAAACATATTGCATCTCGTTAGCTCAAAGCGCAACCATCATAAATAAGAATCATGAATCACATGCAATCATCATAAACCAAAATCATAGATTACATGTAACCATCATAAATCAGAGTCATAAATCACATGCATAATAAAATTGAAATAAAATACTGATACTTATCCTTTAACGGTCCTTTGCTTCTACCTTTTTCCTTATTCTTCCCATACACACACTAGATTGTTTAGCATACCTGGAAAGCACCTAGTGCCTTCTCTCCTCTTCAATCACATACACATACACAAAGTATAGATCACAACACATACACCTACACTCAGTGTACAACACAACACAATACATAAACCTACACCCAATGTACAACACAACACAATACATACACCTACACCCAACGTATGACACAACACAATACATATACGTGCAAAGAGTACAACAAAACGAATACACATGTCACGATACAACAACTACACAATCCTCGTATCACAATAACATAATACCACATGTGCACAACACAACATGTATGACGTGGACACAATACCACATGTACATAGTGCCACCTACACAACTTGTACACAAAACCACATGTACACATCACCACCTGCACACAACACCCCATGTACAACATGTACACAACATCACATTGTCATGCACACACCAACACATGTACAATCATGCACACAACACCACATGTGTAGGTTTTAAACTCATACAAAAAATACCTACATAAGAGTTCTAAATATATAAAAACAATAATGGTGAGAGCATAAAACATAAAACATATATACACAATGATTTTCTCCTGGATCCCAAAACCAGGACTACTAGATTGATTTTTAATTATATTCCTTTCAATATTACAATACATATATATAGATGTTGAAGCATCCATAAACCCCAATCCATTAACCCTGGATTAGAACATAACCATAGTTCCCTTGACTGGATCTACAAAATACCATGGGAAAAAAACCATCATGCCCAAAACCATTTGTGAAAATCATGCACAAAATCATAGGTAGGTCAACCAACCTAATATAAAGTCCAATTTGTTTTCCTTAGGGAACTTCCATAGACCCCATAGAGGAGGGCTACCACCCCCTTCAAACCCCTCGACAGGGAGGGGCTGCGACCCCCCCTGTGACCCCCCTGTTGCACCCAACACAATGAATGGGGGGGCTTTCACACCCCCCCCCCCCCCCACCTCTCGCGTGTGGGGCTAGTGTTGGATAGAATATAACACACACCCAACATCCTCCCACTTGTTGTTTTATTTCCATGGGGAGCCACAAGAGAGCTTAGTCATTGGTCCAACCCTGCAACACCCATTGTTTCTTTACACCAAGAAAAATTCTCAATGCTCATTGACTTCACCAATCCATCTACAACATTCTTCAAAGTGTCCACCTTTACCAGCAAAACCTTTTTGTTCTTAACCATATCCCTCACAAAGTGATACTTAACATCAATGTGCTTTGTATTTGAATAATAAGTAGGGTTCTTTTCCAATAAAAGTACACTTTGGCTGTCATAGTCTTTCTTTATAGATCATTTTACCAACCCCATACTTGAACACAAACTCTGCAACCAAAATCCTTTCTTGCTTGCATGAGTGGCTCCCATGTATTCTGCCTCTGTAGTTGAAAGTGCCACTACAAACTATCTCTTACTCATCCAACTGACTACACCTCCAATAGGTTAAACGCATACCCACTTGTAGATCTTCTCTGATCTAGATCTCTAGCCTAATCTACATCAACAATCCAAAACTCTGGCCAATCCTAGACTTCCTTGGTAGCACAAACCATAATCACTACTGCCACACAAATATCTAAAAACCCGCTTCACTGTTGTCTAATGCTCCTTCCCTAGTTTTGACATAAACCCTCTCAATACTCCCACAACATGTGCAATGTCTGGTCTAGTATAGACCATTGCATACATCAGGCTATCGAATTCACTTGCATATGGAACACAAGACATGTCCTCTTCCTCTTCTTGTTCCTTCGGACTCTATTCGACAGATAACTTTACACCTATAGGAATAGGAACCTTCGCTGGTTTACTATCCTGCATATTAAACCTCTGTAGTATTGTCTCGACATACTTCCTATGGTTTAACTAGAGCTTCCTCTTTGCTCGATCTCATTCAATTTCCATGCCCAAAATATAGTTTGGATCACCAAGATATTTTGTGTCGAATTTGGAGGAGAATTGGGTCTTCAATTCTTGGATAATTTATTTGTTATTTCCACCCAACAACATATCATCAACATACAAGACCAAATAAATAACATGATCACCAATTAATTTAAAATACACACAATGATCTGCTTTGCTTCTAGTGAAGCCAAGTCCTCGTATATATGTATCAAATTTCTGATACCACATCCTTGGTGACTATTTTAACCCATACAAAGATTTTTTCAACCTACATACTAGTTATTTCTTACCCTTCACCATAAAGCCTTTAGGTTGCTTCATGTAGATCTCTTCTTCTAGATCCCCATGAAGAAATGTTGTCTTCACATCCATCTGTTCTACCTAAAAATCAAAAGCAGTAGCAACAAATAAAAGTAATCTAATATAATCTACCTTGGCAACAGAGAAAAAATACACAAAAATCAATTCCCGACACTTGGGAATAACCTTTTGTTACCAACCAAGCTTTGTATTTCTCTACCTTGCCTTCTACATTCATCTTCTTCTTAAACACCCATTTTTTGCCAATGAGTTTCCTTCCAACCGACAACTCCACCAGATCCCAAGCCTCATTTTTGTGCAAAGATGTCATTTCATCAACCATCACCTCTTTCCAGAGTTTGCTATCCTATGAATCTATTGCTTCCCTAACAGCTCTGGGATCATCATAAACAATAGTTAAAGCACAATTTGAACAGAAATTACCTGGACTATACCTTTATGGATGTCTTATTTCTCGAATTGATCTTCTCAAAATTGAAGTTTGTGGCTATTCATCTTTTGATTCCTTTTTTGTTGTAGAGTTTGATTCCTTCTCCTTTAGCTCAAACTCTGTCTTCTGAGGTTCCTTTGGTAGGACTTCATGTTTAATAACATATTTCACCTCTCTAAACACCAAATCATAGTTGTACACAACCTTCCTTGTTTTTTGGTTCCAAAGCTTATAACCTTTTAAACCATCCTTATAATCAATAAAGATGCACTTTCTAGATTTACTATCCAACTTGGTTCTTTTCTCCTTTGGAACATGTAAATATGAATCACATCCAAATACCCTCAGATGTGAAAGAGAGGGTGTCTTACTAGTCCATACCTCTTGTGGAGTCTTATCCTCCAATGCTGATGAAGGTGATCTATTGACCAAGTAGCATGCAGTCTCCACCGCCTCTACCCAAAATTCATGTCCTAGCACAATGCCACTGAGCATGCTTCTTGCCTTTTCCATCAAGGTCCTATTCATTCTTTCTGCAACTCCATTTTTCTTAGGTGTTTATGGAGTAGTCTTATGTCGTGCTATACCACACTTCTTACAGAACTCTTCAAATTCCTTCTTGCAAAACTCTCCTTCGTTATCTATCCTCAACACCTTTATCTTCTTCTCTGTTTGGTTTTCCACTAAAGCTTTAAATTCTTTAAACCTTTCAAAGACTTTAGATTTATTCCTAAGGAAATATATCCATGTATTCCTTGAGAAGCCATATATAAATGATACATAGTACACATAATTACCCAGTGATGGAACCGACACAGGTCCAAACACATCATTGTGCAGAAGCTCTAATATTTGTTTCGCCCTCTTAGCACTAGAGGGGAAACTCACCCGATACTGCTCCCCATATACAAAATTTTCAAAGAAATCAAAATCCAGAGAGGAATTATACATACCTTCTACCATACCATTACCATGAAGTATTTGAAGGCCCTTTTCTCCAATATGTCCAAGCCTTTGATTCCATAGCATAGTCTTTTCTCCAGAGACCACTAGATTTTCTACTCCACTTTTAGGAACCATAGAGATGTTGCACCCACCAATAACAATGCTACCTTGAAACTTATACAGATTTCCAATCTAAACTCCCTGCACCAATACCAGTTCTCCCCAAAACATATTGCAGGTATCTTTCTCGAACACTATTTTTACACCTACATCATCCAGCTTGCTTATAGAAATCAGATTTCTAGCCAATGCAGGAATATGCAAAACACCCGGAAGTGTTCTAATCCTTCCACCTTGCAACTTCAACTTGACCTTTCTGTGACCGATGATTCTAGCCTTCCTTTCATCCCTTAAGAAGACATCACTACCATAATATTTATCATACTCGTAGAACCACACCCTATGGGGAGTGAAGTGAATGGAAGCACCTGATTCAATCAACCATGTTTCATGATCTACATGTGTACTTGAAGAAGAAGCTAAGTACACATCCCCACCTTCATCTGAGGTGGTTTTCACCTCTGCAGGAGGAGCATCATTAAATCCCTTTCCTTTCTCAAGAGCTTTAGATCTACAGTAATCTTTTAAGTGCCCTTCCTTTCCACATTTTCAACACACCTTTATAGGTTTTCCTGGAGATTTAGATCTCCCACTCAAGAATTTATCTTTGTTTATGTTTTGGGACTGTCCATCATACAGAAAAGGCATCACCATTTTGGCCCTACATATTTTTCCATTTCATCTCCTCCAATAGCAAGGATGAGACTATTTCATCAAACTGCAAGGCAATCGCATTGCTATCTATTGCAACAACTAGACTATCCCACGAATGTGGTAGAGAACGCAACAAACTGATGCACTTATCTTCATCTAAAATTTTTATATCAACAGATAACAACTGGCTTACCACAGTATTAAAGGCATTCAAATGCTCTGTTAGCAAGTCTCCATACTTCATCCTCAGGTTATACAACCTTTTCTGTAGGAACAATTTATTCACCAAAGACTTAGATTGGTACAAATTCCCTAACCTGTCCCACAAAGCCTTCACTGGAGCTTCCCATGATACATTCAACAATACTGAATCTAATATACACAATTGTATTGTGCTCTTTGTCTTCTAATCCAACTTCGCCCTGTCTTCAGATGACATTGTTGTTGGTTTAGTACCTAGATCTACCATGATCCACTAATCTTTATCCACCAACAGATCCTCCATCTTGAGTTTCCACAACTCAAAACTTTGACCATTAAATTTCTCAATTTTTATCTTTCCACTTCTCACCATTTTCTTTTACCACAAGAATAGATCCTATAGATATCCCACTAAATAGGGTCTACCACACGCCCGAGAAAAACCCCTTAGCAACAAAGGCATCCCCTTGAATCCAGAACAGCTCTGATACCAAATGTAGGTTTTAAGCCTGTACAAAAATTAGCTGCATACGAATTCTAAAAATATAAAAATAAACACTGGCGAGAGCATAAAACATAAAACAAATATATACAAAGATTTTTCCTTGGATCCCAAAACTAGGACTACCAGATTGAATTTTCATTATATTCCTTTCAATGTTACAATACATATATACATGTGGAAGCATCCATAAACCCCAATCCATTAACTTTGGATTAGAACATAACCATAGTTCCCTTGACCAGATCTATAAAATACCATGGGTAGAAAACCATCATGCCCAAAACCATGTGTGAAAACCATGCATAAAACCATAGGTAGGTCCGCACAGCTAATATAGGGTCCAAATTTTTTTTCCCGAGGGCATTGCCCCAGAACCTATAAAGGGGCCCTACCGCCTCCCTCAAACCCCTCTGTTGCATCTGTTGCAATGAACAGGGGGTGCTATCATGGGGCTAATCATGGAAAGAATATAACACACACCCAACATCACATGTACATAGCACCACATATACAACAGTTATGCAATGCCATATATACACAACACCACATATCCAACATGTGCACAACCCCATCTATACACAATTCCGCATATCCAACATGCACAGAACACCATCTGTATGCAACAATGCATAAACGACATCTACACAACACCATATATACACAACACCACATGTATACAACATCACATGTACAATATGTACAACATATACAAAATAGTAGTACTGCACATCCAAATACCACATTATCTCTACCAGGAAACCTTACTTCTAGTGTCTTTCCACCATCCAAGCTTTCCCGAGCATGCTGCAGATCACACTAATTTCATTCCGTTGATGTGTCCCTTAGCATTACCTTCCACAACATAGGCATAGTATAATCACATAATATCAATTTATATCCACATGATACTTACCTCATAGTTTTGTCAGGGCTACTCTCCCCACTTGATTCCTTGTCAGACCAGTAACCTCTTCATGGCATTCATCTGCATAAGCAATCATTCCTCCACAGTCATGATCCTTAATGACCCTATAATAACATTACATGTATACATGCATATATATAAATATAAACATTAGCATAAAACAATCATAATCTATGATGACCCTGTCAGACAACAACATACATACATACATCTATACATATATAGACATTGATATAATCATGATCACAACATAATTACTAGATACCATAAGGTCAAGTTTAAAAGAACTCCCTTTATTCGTGCATCACATGAACACCACTGAGAACAACAATTCCCACCATAGCCAAGGCATCTGACACATCAAATCAATTCACTTTACCTTTCCTGTTACCTTTCTCATGATTGCCCTACCATCATCCATTTACCCAAATGGACTCAACTAATCCAACCAGTTGTCATACTCTTTCCTTCAACAACCCTTATACATGCATCGACCTTCATCTGGGTCTTACATTACTTGTCAGGTTTCATTCAACTCTCCTCGAGCTCCATTAACTTTCCTCTTTCCAACCAATTCCCAAGACCTTCAAACATAAAAAGAAAGGACAAGAAACAAACAAGAAGAAAACCATGAAAAACCAATAAAAGTATGACACCACAAATAAAGTGGTATGGCCATACACTAGACATAAACAAAACTTCAAACCAAGAAAACACAAATCACAAAATATTGAAAGCACAAAACTAGCAACATACACCATGAATCAATTCCCCATGGTTTCTTAATGCTTCCAAGGGAAATCTCAACCCAAGCCTTTTTAAAGATTTCATGGGAGTCTCTTTTTCCATGCCATCCCTTGCATCATACTGCCATAAGCACATAATTGTCAGTGCATAAATAAATATACAATATACCAGTTACCTTACCTTGGGGTACCCAAGCATGCTGACTTGTAACTGAACACGTACATATATCAACTCTCAAGGGACTCCAATTCCTTGACAAATCCAACTATAACTAGGAAACCAATTTTTATACCTGTCAAATACATGTTCATGAATATATCACATATCCACATAATGTTAGAAAAAATCAAGGTTAAGAAGAATTCTTGTATGCAAAGCACTAATTCATTTGGAATTGTGGTTTCCAAACATAGCCAAAGGGATTCTCACCCAAATCCTTTCTTTTACCTTTTACCTTGATGCAATTGAATCTTATTATGCATTATCATATCACCCAATTGTTAGTCATATAAACAAATAAACCATTATATTTTCATGCTAATACCAAGCATGTTTCCCTCCAACTTTTCACACATGCCAGTCACATGTTCCAAAAATCAAGGCATCATGTATATGAACTTGAAATTAGACTTTAGCAAGACTAATAGCCATGTCATAATCATCGAACAATCATTAGTCATAATAATACAACTAGAACCCACTTGAACTCAAGTACATATCAGCTCAATGTATCTCAGGAGATGCTATCAAATTTGCACAAGTCAGTCTAGATTAGTATGACACAATATCACAATTATATCGAATCATACCTGAGTATCATAACCACAATCATCTCCATCGTCCAATCCATATTAGTACGATACATATAACATCAAGATCTTAAGTACAATGATCATAACCATCATGGGTATGACCATAATACATATAACAACAACTTACTATCCTTCATGACTAACCAATGCATGTACATCTGATGACACCGATTAACTAACATTTATCATACATGTAACCATGACAACCATAGACTGACAAACATGTACATAACCCTAATTCTCGTAACAACCATTAATCTACATACATGCATACCCACCATACAAACATATATGACGATCTTCTCTTACCCTAAGGTCTAGTGCTACAACCTTGCTTTGATGATCTACATCTCCTGCTTTATCTCAACCAACACATTAGCATCATAACAACCAACAGCATCATGATGACACAAACTACATACAATTACCTCACAATGCATGTTCGACCTACTATACATGCATAACTATAACCATGAAAATGCATGCATAACAACATATAGATACTGGCATGCATAACAAATGCATATACAAGTGACATGCATTCATGACTAAAGTGTCCCAACAACAACATCATCAACTCATACATGCCAACATAACTGTAACAATGACCATCACCATGCATACATAACAAGCACATATAAATCCTTCATGCATGCATGAAAAACATATTCCGCCCATCCATTCCAAGTGTTGAACTATGCTTTAGATATCCCTCTATGGTATCAAATATTACTGAAAGAGAATAGAAACTAGACATCACCCAAAGAGAACACAACTCGCTCTGATACCACTATGTAACACCCTCCTCCCACATTTACCTAAGCTAATCAGTTCACTGGGGTAAACATGTGACAAAGAGTTACTATGATATGATTCAACTCCCCATGTACAGTTAAGGAAGTGTAACTCAATGAAAAGACAAAACTATCCTTCCTTAGAAGCTACAAAACCTTCAGGAGCAAACCAACCCCTTTAGGTGACCAACCCTTGAGACAACATGCCCTTTCACCACCCAAGAGCCTCAACCACTCCCATGATAATCCATGCATTCGAATGGGACCTTCTACTTTCTCCCACAACAAGGCATCCATGTGACTGTGGCCTTTTTCAGGAAGTTTTGTGCCAACAACCCCAGATTCGGTGTCACTTTTTCAGGGCCAAGACTCAGGCCACTGCCCAGAACTTCATGAAGCTTCTAGAAATGAAAAATAAAATTAAAGAAGGATACTAATTCAAACACTTGAATAAGGACATGATCTGATCCCTACTATCCACGATAGGCATTTCGTTAAACATATCACAAACATGTAATCTAAAGGTCACAATAACTTATTTGAGCATAGGGGTCTCATACTTATTTGAGAATTGTCAAAGAGGACTAATATCTCCTTACAATAGCTACATTGTTATCTATTAGGTAATTCATTCACTAACATTTCATATACTAACCAAAACATGATGACAGCCATATAGAATCACTATCATAAAACATACTTATTACCATCAAATAACCACAGATACATCAATTAGGGAACAACCATTAAAGACTCATAATATCAAGCACATATACTCATAAAAAACCAAACGAAAGGATCTCTTATTATCATATGAAAATCCAACCAATTCAGGGACTTTCACGTACCACCTAACCGCAGATTGGGCTAAACCAAATATCTTTTTTAGCCAATCACCTCCATGCCATATTCCAAGCATGAATGTGGGATCTCATGAAACCAATCAAACCAAACCAAGGCTTCTAGAGGAAAAACCACCTCAACCCTCAACTAGTGATTCCACCTCATGGTCAGACATCACTAACCATCACCATATCAATCTCTACCCAAGGTGTCTAGGGCTTTAGAGAATTTGTTCCAATCCAGCTTCCAAGACTAATAACTCAAGCCACAACTATCGTTAGGCTCTAGAGTGTTTTTCCAACCAAGGCTTCTAGGACTAGTAACTCAACCCAAGTTGTTAGAGGGCTTCTAGAGAGTTTTTCTAGCCAAGGCTCCAGTAACTAGTAACTCAATCCACATCCATAAGTAACATGAGCACCAATCAAAAAACAAAAGGGAAAACCCACAACACCATGGCTATCTAGGAAATGGAAAGGCTAGGAAAAACCACTGTCAATGTAGGCTATCCTCCATGCTAGTGACAAATCATAACGAAATAACCACATGAATGGACCATGAATGAAAAAAATAGCAAGGAAATCATACATGAAACTTGGTACCTATTGGCTTGAGGGGGCCTGACCCAGGTTCAATGTTAATTAGCCAAAAAAATCCCTACACTACTAGCCCTTTTGGCATCAGCTCACAGGGCGCGGGCCGAAGTCTCACCGAAGTAGTATAGGGGGATCTTGGAACCAAGTTTCCGAACCCTAAGATGGTTGTGATGTCGTTTGATTCCCTCTACCTCAGCCTTCCACAGGTTGCTTTTCTCCAGGGTTTGCAAGAAAAACCCTCTATTTTAGCATTTAATAACTCCACGAAAGGATACGATTGACCTTCGTGCAGCCCTAAACTACTGCTTACGTACATTCGCGTTACTATGATAGCATGCTATGCAGATTCCCCAATTAATCTAAGTGACTTTCTTATCTTATCAAACATTTATAGTTAACACTACAATATTAGATATTCGTAATTGTGTTTGATTATTCAATGTAATTACATTCATTAGCGCATCATATAAGCATAATAAAGGAAATTCATACATAAAATATCCAGATGCATCAACAGAACAAAGACATAGAAATTTCCAAATAATTCCCTTTATTGATAACTTTCAAGTGATTTCAGACTCTATCTACCCTGCGCACACAGTTGCAGGGGTCCATGCACCCAACTGCAGACTTCTACCCTAGGCCTCTGTGCACTCAGCTACAGAGCCTCTACCTATACTACAACCCAAGAATTAGACTTCTTTATCCAAAGCTATGACTCTCTTACATGTTGTGTCTCTCAAACTACTTAAAGCTTAGCTCTTTTTATACAATCCCATGGTTCATGGACCATGGGTAGATCTCTTACAGTCGACTTTACTTTACAAAACTAAGGGTGGACTACCCTTTATGACACATAACACCTTCGCGCTCTGCAACCATAAAATGTGGAGACTTTACCATTTTATTACAAAATTTAACTCAAACATGGGCTTTCAGACCTAAAACAGCCCTTGGGGGATCCCTCTCCCAACAGGCCCCCAACACAAACATCATGACTCACCCTCGAGTCACTCGGTAGGCACAGATATCTTTGCATGAAGCCCATCCAGGTCGACCCGTATGACCGCTACCTCGACCATGCACTGAGCTGCCGCCTGCTTCACGTCTTCCACTGTCTTCTCGGTCACTGCTCCTACACCATCAGCCTAAAGCTTTTGTTGCATCGCTTGCAGAGTCGCAAGCTTGCCTTCAATATCTCTTGTGACTGCATAGGCTTCATCCATCTAGGGCTTTAGTTGTGCTTTCAACAGTGCTTCCTTGTGCAGCATTGCATCCACCTGTTCCTTCAGTTGCTTAGCTTCCTGCAACTTGCTAACCTCTGTGTCAACGCGATGGTTTGCGATGTGCCCTTAACTTCATCATAGAGCTATTGTAGCTCACGTGCTTCTGTTTCTAGCCTCTGTATATTTGGGTCCTCCTACAAGCTTTTCAGGACCTCAAATGATTACTCGAACAACTATGTGTAGTTTGCTACTACACTCTCCACTACTGCGACTGCTTCTGTGACAATAGCCGCCCACTGTTCCTTTACCTTTGGTGGCGTTGAAGGCTAGGCCATCAACTATAGCTCTGTAATCTACAACTTCAACTCCACTTGAACCCGTGCCATCTTAGTCCGAGTGTCACACACCCTAATGGCCAAATTATGGATGTGTACCTCTATTGGCTCTTCCTCCAGAATGGCCAGCTCTGGGACCATTCTGCATACTTGTGCCTATTTTTCCATTTCTTGTGTTGACTCTTCTATGACTTGTTTGGTCTTTATAATCTGTGGGGTTGCTGACATGATCTTCTGCATGAATTCCTGTGTTTCCGTCAGAATTGTCCCAAATACCCCAGTAGCTATTAGAAGCTTGTATTGCTCGCGATTCATATGCGCCTGAGAGCTCAACAACTTAATTCTCAAATTGCTAAGTGTTCCTTGCTGCACAACCACTTGTAATTTATAGGGCATTTTGAATTCAAATCTGACCGTTCCCCCCAAAATCGGTTCAATAATGCTGGATTGGCGGCAGATTTTCAAGGATCTAAGCCATAAATTTCATCTTAAATGTTGGCCGCTTGCTCCATTTGGCCTCACTTCTGCTGTCTTTTCATGAAAAATGATTGTAACGGTCATTTCTGGCCAACCTGCGCGATTTCTCCCTAGGTAGCGTAGCTCCCTCTGCACAGCCGTGGACCCAGTGACACTTCCTTGCTTCGCACCATCTTCCAATCGTGCAACTCCCCAACCTAGGAAGTGTAGTTTATAGTCCCGTGTCTCCTTTCATCTCCCTGGAGCACTAATACTATGCTACCTTCATTTAGTCACATGGCCAGACTGTTGGTGTATGGCTTCAAGCGACTACCATTCACCTTTCCTAGGAAGGGTTCTCCATTCAATTTGACTAGCTGTACTGTGCCTTTGTCAGTAATCTCCTTAATGACATAGGGCCCTAACTAGTGCATCCTGAATTTCCTTGGAAATTTATCAAACTTGCTATCATATAACAGAACCAGGTCATTTACCTTAAATGTGCACAGCTTAATATGTCGATCATGCCATGCCTTTTTGTGTTGCTTTTGGACCTTCTGGTGAAATCCAGCTAAATATCTCTCTTCTTTGAGCTCATCCATATGTGTGAGCCGCTCCTCTAGGGCTCTGTGATTTCTCATACCTGTGAGTGCTGCTATGCGTAGACTAGGCACAATATATTCCATAGGAATTACCGTTTCAACACCATAGACAATCCTAAAGGGGGTCTGTCCAGTCAACTTCTTGCATGTCATTCAATAAGCCCATAGTACTATAGGTATGTGTAGGTCCCAATCACTTCGCTGAGCATTGCAAACCTTGGTTAGCGTGTTTTCGAGCACTTTGTTGAACATGTCCACCGTCCTGTTAGCCTGCAGGTGATACAGTGTGCTCTTTTGGTGGTATACCTGAAATTCCTCCATTAGTGCGTTGATCATCTCATTCAAGAAGTGCGTACCACGATCACTTATCAAGATCTTTGGACAACCAAATCACGTCAATACATGCTCAAATAGGAACTTCGCTACAGTCATGCCTGTGCAATGCTTCATAGGTTGTGGCTCTTCCTAACAAGTCAAATACCCCATCGCGGTGATAATGTAACTTTCTCTTGTCTTTACTTGGGGCTGAATGGGTCCCAAAAAATCTATGGCCCACTTCTCAAAGGGTTGCAACGTCATCTGTCGATTCAAAGGCATCTCATCCCTCCATGATGGTTTGCCAGTTCTTTGGCATACATCACATGCCTTGCAATATGCTTTTGAGTCTTGATGAAGGGTTGGCCACCACAACCCTGTGCGTGGAATCTTCTGTGCATTTTCTCTTCTTGCATAATGTCCTCCCACGATGCCCCCATGAGCATCCACGAGGATGCTGATTCTTTAAAACTCAGGTACATACTGTCACAAGATCTCATCAGTCCCCATCTTGTACAGATGCCTAGCAATGATAGAAATCTATCACGTGCACCACTAATTCCTTTTTCTACTAGACAATGTATCCTTCCGATGCAGTACCTGTTGTTAGGAAATGTATTATATCCTCAAAGTGACCATCTGCGACGTGCATTGAAAATAGTTGCGCATCAGGAAATCCTTATTCCAAGTTAGTGGGTTCCTCCCCTGTTTCGATGCGTGATAGATGGTCTGGTGTTGCATTCAGTCATCTAGGCTTCACGACAACTTCAAAATCGTACTCCTGGAACAATAAGAGCCGCTGCAGATTCTCCCTCCCCCCAAACACAAGCTTATTGATGAGGTGCTTCAACGTGGAGTGATTTGTATACATCTTAAAATGGCCTCCCAACAAGTAGTGCCTATACCTCTAGAGCGCATACACCATAGCTAGCCCTTCATGCTTGGTGGTGGAATAGTTTTTCTCTGATTTCGATAATATTCAGCTTGCAAATGCGATAGGATGATCCAAGCCTTCTCTACCAACCTGTGCCAGTATTGCTCCCAATGCTATACATGATGCGTCGACGTGTACATGAAACTCTTTCTTCCAATCCGGGAAGACTAGGATCGGTGCGGTGACCATCTTTTCTTTCAATATATCCAAGCTCTTCTTACAGTCATTGTTCCAACAAAATGTGACATCCTTCTTCAACAATTTCTCCATAGGCGCAGTGATCTGGGAATAGACTTTGATAAATTTTCTGTAATATCCTGTATGTCCCAGGGTAGCGTGTAGCTATTTCACACTCTTCGGTGCTTCCAAGATCAGTATCACCACGATCTTTGCGGGGTCTACCATCAGTCCCTGTCTGCAAACCACATGCCCCAAAAAATTCCCAAAAGGAACACAAAACAGACACTTCTTGAGATTGAGCGTGATCTAATATCTTCGACAGGTATCCATCATCAAGTGCAAGCTCACTACATGGTGTTTAACCAACCCAAACACAGTCCAATCATCAAAATATACCTCCAGGAACTTATGAATAAGTTCCTTGAATGCAGCAATAACTACGTGGGAGAATATTGCAAGCGCATTCTTTAATCCAAACGGCATTACAGTGTACTAAAAACAACCCAAATCATTCATGAAGGCTATCTTGCTCTTGACCTCTAGCGTGATTTTGATCTAGTGGTACCCAGAGAAGCCATCAGTGAAGGAATATGCTTCCTGGCCAACTACATTGTCTAACACTTAATCAGTGAATGGAGTTGGGAAAGGATCATGTACACAAGCATCATTCAGCTTTCTTAGATCCACGCATATCCTTATTTCATCCTTTTGCTTTTTCTCCTGTACCACCATTGGACTTACCCAGTCAGATTCTTCCACAGGCTCAATGATACTTACCGCGAGTATCTTATTTAGCTCTAAGCGAACCTTCTCCTTATATTTTGGATTGAGATGGTAAGGCCTTTGCTTAACCGGCTTCACGTTGTGTTTCAACGTGATCTTCATCATACCTAGGTCCCCGATTATCCCTTTCAAGTCCGTAAACTTGGTAGGGAATAAATCCTGGTATTCGCAGAGCAATTCAGTGACCTTATTGTTGGGTTGTGTTATATTTTTTCCATGACTAGCCGATGTAGTGAATCGGGGGGTTAGAGGGGGGGGGGGGGGGGGGGAATCACCCCCTTCGTTGCACTGATTGTGCAGCGTGGGGGTCACAAGGGGGTTTGAGGGGGATGCATAGCCCCCCTCTACGGGGTCTGAGGCAGTGCCCCAGGAAATTTTTTTTGGACCCTATATTAGGTTGGGCAAACCTACCTATGGTTTTCGGTCCATGGTTTTGGACGTGATGGTTTTCGTTCCATAGTATTGGATGCTTTGCCATGTATAAATATGTATTGTAACATTGAAAGGAATATAATGAAAAATCAAGCTTGTATTCCTAGTTTTTGGATCCAGGGGAAAATCTATGTGTATATGTGTTTTATGTGTTATTCTCTCGCATTGTTTATTTTCTGTGTTTTAGAATTCATATGCAGGTAATTTCTGTATGGGTTTAAAACCTACATTTGGTATGAGCGCTATTTTGGCTTCAAGGGGACGCCTTTGTTGCTGAGGGGTTTCATTGGGGCCTATGGTAGACCCTGTTTAGTGGGATATCTGCGAGATCGATTCTAGTGGTAAAAGAAGATGGCAAGCAGTGGAAAGATAGAGATCGAGAAATTTAATGGTCAGAGTTTTGAGTTGTGGAAACTCAAGATGGAGGATCTGTTGGTGGATAAAGATCAGTGGATCGCAGTAGATCCGGGTACTAAACCAACGAGAGTGACCGATGAAGAATGGAAGAAGTTGGATCGGAAGGCAAAGAGCACAATACGATTATGTGTCTCAGATTCAGTATTGCTGAATGTATCAGGGGAAGCTACGGCGAAGGATTTGTGGGACAAGTTAGGGACTTTGTACCAATATAAGTCTTTGGTGAATAAACTGTTCCTGCGGAAAAAATTGTATAACCTGAGGATGAAATATGGAGACTCGGTGACAGAGCATATGAATGCATTTAATACTATGGTAAGTTAGTTATCATCTATTGATATCAAAATTTCAGATGAAGATAAGTGCATTAGTTTGTTGTGTTCTCTACCAGATTCATGGGATAGTCTAGTTATTGCAATAGGTAGCAATGCAACTGCCTTGTAGTTTGATGAAATAGTCTCTTCCTTTTTGATGGAGGAGATGAGACAGAAAAATATGGAGAGCTAGAATGGTGATGCCTTGTTTGTATGAGGACGGTCCCAGAACAGAAACAAAAATAAGTCATCAAGTGGGAGATCTAAATCTCCAGGAAAACCTGTAAAGGTGGTGTGATGGAAATGCAGAAAGGAAGGGCACTACAAAAGGGACTATAAATCTAAAGCTCCTGATAAAGGAAAGGGATCTGATGATGCTCCTTCTACAGAGGCGAAAACCACCTTAGATGAAGGTGGGTATGTGTACTTGGATTCTTCAAGTACACATGTAGATCATGAGGCATGGTTGATTGACTCAGGTGCATCCTTTCACTTCACTTCCCATAGAGAGTGGTTCTGTGAGTATGAGAAACATGGTGGTGGTGATGTCTTCCTGGGGGATGATAGGAAGGATAGAATCGTTGGTCGCAGAAAATTAAAGTTGAAGTTGCAAGGTGGAAGGGTTAGAACACTTCCAGGTGTTCTACATATTCCTGCATTAGTCAAAAATCTGATTTCTGTAAGCAACCTGGATGATGCAGGTATAAAACCAATGTTCGAGAAGGATACCTGAAAGATGGTTTGGGGAGCACTGGTATTGATGTAGAGAGTTCGGACTGGAACTTTGTATAAGTTGCAAGGTAGCAGTGTTTTTGATGGGTGTAACATTTATGTGGTTCGTGAAAGTGGAGAAAAAAATCTAGTGGTCTCTGGAGAGAAGACCATGCTGTGGCATCAAAGGCTTGGACATATTGGAGAGAAGAGCCTATGAATACTTCATGGTAAATGTATGGTAGAATATATGAGTAATAGCTTTCTTGATTTTGATTTCTGTGAAAATTGTGTATATGGGAAGCAGAATCAGGTGAGTTTCCCCTCTGGTGGTAAGAGGGCGAAACAAATATTAGAGCTTATGTAGAGTGATTTGTTTGGACTTGTGAAGGTTCCATCACTAGGTAAGTCTGTGTACTATGTATCATTTATAGATGACTTCTCAAGGAATACATGGATATATTTCCTTAAGAAGAAATCTGAAGTCTTTGACAGGTTTAAAGAATTTAAGGCTTTGGTGGAAAACCAAACAGAGAAGAAGATAAAGGTTCTGAGGACAGATAACGGTGGAGAGTTTTGCAGTAAGGAATTTGGAGAATTTTGTAAGAAGTGTGGTATATCATGACAGAATACTACTCCATATACACCTCAGAAAAATGGAGTTGCACAAAGAATGAACAAGACATTGATGGAAAGGGCAAGAAGCATGCTCAGTGGTGCTAGGTTACGATAGGAATTCTGGGCAGAGGCGGTGGAGATAGCATGTTACCTGGTCAACAAATCACCTTCATCAGCGTTGGAGGATAAGACTCCACAAGAGGTATGGACTGGTGAGAAACCCTCTCTTTCACATTTGAGGGTATTTGGATGTGATGCATATGTACATGTTCCAAAGGAGAAATGAACCAAGTTGGATAGTAAATCTAAAAAGTGCATCTTTATTGGGTATAAGGATGGCTTAAAGGGCTATAAGCTTTGGAACCTAGCAACAAGGAAGGTTATGTACAGCTGAGATGTGGTGTTCAGAGAGGTGAAAGATGTTATTAAACATGAAGTCCAACCAAAGGAACCTGAGAAGATAGAGTTTGAGCTAAAGGAGGAAGAATCAGACTCTACAGTAGAGGAGGAATCAGAAGATGAAGAGCCACAAACTCCAAGTGGTAGAAGATCAGTTCGAGAAAGAAGGTAGCCAGAAAGGTATAGTTCATCTTCTTTCTGTTCAAATTTTGATTTATCTATTACTGATGATGATCCCAGAACTATGAAGGAAGCAGTAGATTCAGAGGATGAAAATCTTTGGAAAGAGGCCATGGTTGATGAAATGGAATCTTTGCACAAAAATGAGGCTTGGGATATGGTGGAGTTGCCGACTGGAATGAAACCCATTGGCAAAAAATGGGTGCAGAAAGAAAGGTGGAGAAATACAAAGCTCGATTGGTAGCAAAAGGTTATTCCCAGGTGCCGAGAATCGATTTTACTGATATTTTTTCTCCTATTGCCAAGGTAGCTTCTATTAGATTACTTTTATCTGTTGCTGCTACTTTTTATTTTGAGGTAGAATAGATGGATGTGAAGACAACATTTATTCACGGGGATCTGGAAGAGGAGATCTACATGAAGCAACTTGAAAGCTTTGTGGTGAAAGGTAAGAAAGAATTGGTATGAAAGTTAAAGAAGTCTCTGTATGGGTTAAAACAGTCACCAAGGATGTGGTATCAGAAATTTGATAAATTCATACTGGGACTTAGCTTCACCAGAAGCAAAGCATATCACTGTGTGTATTTCAAATTAATTGGTGACTGTGTTATTCATTTGGTCTTGTATGTGGATGATATATTTCTGGTTGGAAATGACAAAGAAATTATCTAGGATTTGAAGACCCAATTGTCCTCCAAATTCGACATGAAAGATCTTGGTGCTTCAAACTATATTTTGGGCATGGAAGTTAAAAGAGATCAGGCAAAGAGGAAGCTTTGGTTAAACCAGAGGAAGTATGTCAAGACAATATTGCAAAGGTTTAATATGCAGGATAGTAAACCAATGAAGGTTCCTATTCCTATAGGTGTAAAGTTATCTACTGAACAGTGTCCCAAGACATAAGAAGAGGAAGAGGACATGTCTTATGTTCCATATCCAAGTGCAGTCGGTAGCCTGATGTATGCGATGGTTTGTACTAGACCAGACATTGCACATGCAATGGGAGTACTGAGCAAGTTTATGTCAAAACCAGGGAATGAGAACTGGATAGCAGTGAAGCGGGATTTAAGGTATTTGCATCGCACTAGTGATTATGGTTTGTGCTACCAAGGAAGACCAGGATTGGACAGAGTGTTGGATATTCGTGGCTTTGTCGATGTAGACTAGGCTGGAGATCTGGATCAGAGAAGATCTACAAGTGGGTATGTTTTTAACCTATTTGGAGGTGCAATCAGTTGGATGAGTAAGAAACAATTTGTAGTGGCACTATCAACTATAGAGCCAGAATACATGGCAGCCACTCATGCAAGCAAGGAAGCAGTTTGGTTTTAGAGGTTGTGCTCAAGTATGCGGTTAGTACAAGGAGTTATAAGAATAGACTGTGATAGCCAAAGTGCAATTTTCTTGGCAAAGAATGTTAATCTTCCACGGATCCTCATCCTCTTCTTCAACAGTTACAATATAACATTCTAGAGGACTCAGTTGAGTAGCCCATTCAGGCTGAATCAGGTCTAGAGGATCCTGCAGTATCCTAAAGATTACTGCTTTCACCTCTTGTAGTGCTTCATCAATACTGTCAAACCATCCTCAAAACTAGATGTCATCATGAACCCTTCAAGCAAGATATCCCATTTTCCTGTCCCATGGCGGAGCTTGGTTTCTACATACCAGTTCATTGGGATGATATCTAGGGTGTGACAGAACAAGTGCACACATTCAGATTGGGGCTTTTCTCCATAAGCCTGGGTCCATTTGGCCAAATGCACGCGGATCATCCAGTCCATCATACTTGTCTATCATTCACATCCTCGGCTTCCCGAAGTGAGTTCTCATCATTCTCCTACATTTGTGCCAACCATCAAAGCTTACCTTATGCATACCCCACCACCTTGCGGGCATAGCATGCAGTGCCCAATCCAATGCTTGGAAGCACTGATTTTCTAGTACCTCCCTTTCAAATGCATCCAAAAAGATATCTACCTCATTCAGGCCATCATAAGTAGGAAGATTTCTTACCTCTTACGACACGCAACACAACGACCGAGTCATCATGTTGCAATTCAGCGTAGTTACTTCATGTAATCGATTCTACCAACGTTCTATTTCTTCATCGGAGTCTGAAGTGTAGGAACTCTCATGATCCCATGTAATCCATCCATCTGTAGTGGGATTCACCCAATATTGGTCTCACACTGTTATCTTATAGATACAATCCAGATCATCATCACTCTCATTATCACGAACTGGTTCCATATAGCGCGACGCTTCAGCAGGATCGAGGGGTACTACACGCAGTGATTTCTTCTCAAAGATCATATTTCGCTTCTTCAGATTGATTACCCTGTTCATTTTAGTAGCCCAGTTAATTCCCAGTAGCATAGGATAGGGATTGTTGTCATCCACTATCTCTATTACTTAAAAATCATCTAGTGCACTCGTGCCTTTAATATCCACAGTTACCCCCTACAGCCGCCCCATGGGGATGATCTTTTGTTGATTCTCCATCCTTAGCTGAATCAGAGACCATTGAAGTGCGGGCCTACCCATTTATTCCCAAATCTACTTCGGTAGGATGTTTGTGTCTGACCCCAGGTCCAAAATAACCTGATCCATTTCATATTCTCCTATCTACGCAGTTAGTCTCATCTCTCGTCCCATTCTTTTTTTATGTTTGCTAATCTTTTGTACTATGTGTGGCTCACCTGGTGTGGTTCCAATGCATCTATTGATGACCTATTGTAACCATTTCATAGCCTTCCTATCGTGTAGTAACTTCATACAAGTTTCCAAGAAAGTTGTGAGAATAGAGGGGTCTATCTCTTGCTCAGGCTTATCCTTGCTTCTTGAGGTGGAGGCCTCAGCAAAGCTCTTCTTAGCTTCCATGAAGGTTTCACGTGTGTGCTCTGAATCGAACTCATCCTCCTTCACTGGAGCTTTGTGAACCCATGTATTGTCTTCTAGTTGTTTCCCCTTGTCATCTCCTATTGCGATTCCACTTCTGAGTACTATATTTACATTTGGATCCTCTTCGCTTGGCTCAGGCCTCATCATTTGCAGGTTTTGAGTCGGCGGAGGTGGAAATGCCCCTTTTTCATGTATCCTAGCTATTAGCATAGGACAGTCTTCCATTTCATGGTCAAACAACATGCAATACTTGCATGACAAACGTGTTGGGTTAGTGCAATCGTGGACATAATGTCCTGGTCCTTTGCAATTGTAGCAAATCAACTATCCCCAACCTCTACCAGGTCCTCCTCCACCTCGGCCTCTTCTGCGCCCCTGAAATCTTGTCCGCGCTATCCTTGCTCTCTGATCAGGGGGCCGAGTTTCAGTATGAACCCTATAGGCGGGAGTTCTATCCATCATTAATTCATAACTCTTGCAGTTATGCTCATCATGCCCTACCGACCTACAAAATTTGCAGAACAACTGTTGTGGTGCTTGTACAAACTTCTGCAGCTAATGATAGTTATCCGTGGCATGCTTTCCTACTACCTGACAAATAGTGCACCATAATGCAGGCCCTGTGCTCAGTCCTGCTTGAGCTTCTAGCCTTAAAGGCATTGGTCCTCCTCCTGCAATATAGTTTGCAAAGACCAGGTAATGGTATTTTTCATGACCCTGACTCTTGCATTTCAAGCACCATACCTCCTCGCACACCTCTAGTCAAACTTTCCTATCGACTGCGAATTCAGTCACAAATCCTCCTATGACATGATCGAGCAAATTATCGACAATACAGGCGATCTTTTCCTTAGATGCTTCCAATTTTTGTATTAGCTCTAGGGTCCACACAATAGGACCATCAAGTTTCCACCTTCCTTGGCTATTTGCTAACTTCACAATCCACTCATATAGCTCAACTGGGAAGGAGCAGAAAAAGATCTCATAGATCTTTGTATACAGGTATCTATCCAACCACTATTCCTTCATTAGTTGCGGGTTTCTGTTCTCCTGCACCGCGAATTTGTGGATCTTTCTATCAAACCAATCTCCAATATCCTTCTTAGTTGGATTCCAATGATATGACATCGTACATCTCTTATGCAGATTCCAGTCCTAGCAACAGAACCATTTGTTGGCTTGAGGGGGCTTGACCCAGGTTCAATGTTAATTAGCCAAACAAATCCCTACACTATTGGCCCTTTCGGCATTAGCCCGCGGGGCATGGACCAAAGTCTCACCCAAAGCAATATGGGGGAATGCTAGAACCAAGTTTTCGCACCTTGAGATGTTGTGATGTCATTTCATTCCCTCTACCTTAGCCTTCGTGCAAGTTGCTTCGCTCTAGGGTTTTCAAGACAAACCCTCTATTCCATCCTTTAATACCTCCATGAAAGGATATGCCCGACCTTCACGTGGCCCTAACCTACTGCTTAGGTACTTTCACACTGCTATGACAACGTGCTATGTAGATTCCCCAACTAATCTAAGTGACTTGCTTATCTTATCAAACAATATAGTTAACACCATGTAAACATATATTTGTAATTATGTTCAATTATTCAATGTAATTACATTCATTAGCGCATCATATAAGCATAATTAATGAAATTCACACATAAAATATCCAAATGCATCAACATAACGAAGACACAGAAATTACAGAATAATTCCCTTTATTGATAACTTTCAAGTGATTACAGACTCTATCTACCTTGCGCACACAGCTGCAGGGGTCCGCGCACTTAGCTATGGATTTCTACTCTAGGCCTCTAAGCACTCAGCTACAGAGCCTCTACCTATGCTACAACCCAAGAATTAGATTTCTTGCTCCAAAGCTCTGACTCTCTTACATGTTGTGTCTCTCAAACTACTTAGAGCTTAGCTCTTTTTATACAATCCCATGGTCTGCAGACCATGGGTAGATCTCTTACAGCCAACTTTACTTTACAAAACTAAGGGCGGACTACCCTTTATGACACATATCATCTTCGCGCTTCGTGACCACAAAATGTGGAGACTTTACCATTTTATTACAAAATTTAACTCAAACATGGGCTTTTAGCCCCAAAACTACCCTAAGGGGATCCCTCTCTCAACAGTACCTGTAAGAAAAACCTATTGTAGCTGTTGATACCAATGTGATTTTGCTATTTCTTTCTCTTCCTTTTCTTTCTTGCTACAAATCCCAAGTATGCCACACTCCTCCAACAATTCTCCAAGAAAAATCTAAGTGTCCAAGAGTATGAGAGAGAGAGAGAGAGTAGAAAATGAAATCTCCAACACTGAACTGACAAAAGCTAACACTGAAAAAAGCCATGAACTGATCCTCATAATCCTTTTTATCATTGAGGCCTCTATTTTGTTCAATTTCCATTATTTTTCCATCATTTTCCTCCTCACGTGCAACCTGTGACATTTCACCTTCATTTTCTCCTAATTTCCATTCTTTTCATAAATAAACGCCAAATACCACCTCTTTCTTTTCCAAAGCCTTTTCCTTTGCCTTTGCCAATTTCCTTAGCCATAATAAACCAAATGAACACCCATTAGGATATTTTTCCCACCAGCCAACTTGGAATACATGTCCCATGACCTTGGTCTTATATATTTTTACATGAATTTTTAACCAGGGTTGTTACATTTAAGTTAGTGGGATTGGAGTTTAGTCATGCATGTGTTGATTGCTAAATTTTAGCAATCTCGTTAAAATATTTTCAGTTGTACTCAATTAACTAACCTATAACCATTAATAGGGGAATTTGAGCAGTGAGGCAACAATCTAACTCATAGATTTGTTAGTTAACTTGTCAATCATCCCCAAATATCCTAGACATGCATGGAATTTGAATTGCTCAGTTGGAGGGGAGGAGACAAAGGCTAGTGTAACATTAAGTGTATACTAGTTGAGTGTACAGTTGTTGCATGTTGTTAGGGGGTCAATTCCTTGGGAATTGGACAAGGAAATAGGGACATCCCTATTGTTTAGGAGCTCTAATTTTCTCATATATGAGAAAGGAAATAAGAGGTTGGAGGAGGAATAAAGTATCTAAGTGTTGGCCAGAAGTTCTCATTTAGTAGGGAGAAATTTTTTACCTTTGCAAGTGGTGTTCAAAGATGGAGCATACAATTGTAATAGTTTCTTTATTCAAGTGATTAATGCAGAAAGGCTTTAGGGGCTTTTCCTAGTTGGTTTCCCTTAGAAATCATTGTGTACTTATGGTTTTTCTTATTGCATGTCTATGCATGTGTCTCTAAATTGTGATTTCCATTTTGCAGAATTGTAGAGTAGAATTGTGTCTCTTGTTTGTTCAGTTTGAAATCTCGAGCAGTTGTGATTTCTATCAAATTTCTACATTGTATCAAAGCCCTTGAAAACTACATATAAACTAGCTTCTTAGTCTTCTCTAAGAGAAATTTTGAATTGCAGAGTTTGTGGAGAAATTTTTCTTCAGTGCAAGAATGATGTCCTAGGGATTGAGGCTTAAGTATGCATTCGAGGGCACTTCAAATTTCAAAGCATGGTAATAAAATGGAAGTTTTTCTGGATGATAATGGAGTATTGGAGTACACACAAACTAATATTCCAAAACCATCAACATTAGATGCACAATGGATAGCATTGTGGAAGAAAGATACTATTAAAGTCAGGAGGATTATCCTATAGGGTTTTATAGATCACGTGGTTTTGATTTTTCGTAGAAATCATACTACATATGCAATGTGGAAATCCCTCACAAAATTATTCGAAGTCAAAAATGATGCCAAGAAATTGGCATTGAAAGATAAGATCAGGAATATTCGAATGCAGAAAAATGAAACCCTTGTTGAGTACCTATACATATTCACTCAGGATAGAGATGAACATGGAGTAGGAGAGGTTGTGCCACCATCTGAGCTTATCAGCTTATCACTCTTTGGTCTTTCAAAGTCTTAGCACAACTATCATGGTTTAGTTAATGGAAGAGACAAGCTTCCAAATTGGGAGAGACTTTGGCCTTGTTTGGTGTCAAAGGAGATTAGAAGAAACACTAGAGATGGTGCCACATCTAGATCTTGTGAGGAAAAGACTATGCTCTAGTTGGAAAAGGAAATAATTTC
Source organism: Pinus tabuliformis (assembly GCA_031772625.1). Lineage (NCBI taxonomy): Eukaryota > Viridiplantae > Streptophyta > Pinopsida > Pinales > Pinaceae > Pinus > Pinus tabuliformis. Next base: position 537,520,216 of record CM062807.1, on the reverse strand, counting down.
AAAGGCAAGAAGGGCCAAGGTAAGGCAAAATCCAATGAGAACCATGGAAAGAAGAAAGACCTCAGTAATATTAAATGATTTCACTTCCATGAGCATGGAAACTATGTAACCATGTGTCCATACAAAAAATCTAGTAAGGAGCCTGCAGCAGGAGTGGGAGGAGATTCTCTCGCACTACAATTTGAGCTAGATCTCACCCTCCTTGCTTTCTTGGCAAGCATAGTCATAGGGAGTGATTGGTACCTATATTCTAGTACCTCTTACCATATTATAGAAATCAAGGCATTTTTTAGTAGCCTGGAGGAGGGGGATCTTTAGATGCATAGAGAACTTGGGGATGATGGGAGTTATAGTGCTACAAGAATTGGTACTGTAACCTTTAGGAGGGAGTCAGGCTCCCATCTTCGCCTCAAAGGCATTATGTTTGTATGTGGGTTGAGGAAGAACTTGATCTTTGTAGCAGTATTAGAGGATAAAGGCTATCATGTTATTTTTAGTAAGGGGAAATCCTTTATAAAACATGTAGCTACCAAGAAAGTGAAGAAGATGGGAGCTAGAGTAAAAAATATCTACAAGATAGATGTAGGTTTTTCCATGCATATTTTTATCCTCCACAATGTCCCAAGGCTGAGAAAGAAGATCGTCGGAGGTATCCTCAAACCACTTAGTGTTCAGCAGCTAGCCCTGCTAAACCAGAGAGGGCTCTCTCTATGAGCTCACTTACAATGATGATTGGAGTGGGAAAAGATGTTAGGATAGTTATTACAACACTAGGGTTTGTTGGATTAGAGTTACAAATCAAGTAACTACGTCAGGTCTTCAAAGGCTCAGTTGCATGAGATATAAAGGAGCAAGGTAGGCATGCTTTTGTGATATTTTACGATTTGGTCGATGTAGTGTAGGGTTGAATAGGTAAGAAAATCAAAATGAGCATGTGAACCATGAATTCATCTATCAGAAGACTGAGCACATAAAATGAGATTCCTATCAAAATAGAGCTTAATTACAAGAACTATGTTTAATACCTCTTAGGAAAATCACTGAAAAGCATAGATATAGAAAGGAAACTAATTTATCATTCATATAAATGTTTAACATGAGAAAAACAATACCACAAACTCACACCACAAGAATTCTTGAATAATAGCTACAACTTGGCCTTTGATTTCCTGTAAAATATGATTAAGTACAAGCTACAAGGTTTCCACTCTCTGATGTCCAACCTTTTGTTTGACTCAATGAGGGCTACATATAGGTGTTAAAAAACCTTTCCCACTTGAGGGTCGAATCCCTAAGTGTAGGTACTGATCACAAGAATATCTCCAACAAGACCTAATGGATAGGGAGGTAACAAACTCTCCTCAAACTAGAAAAACTGATACATTTGACTTTTAACCACCATTAATGATGATGAATCTACATCAAAATGACTCTAACAAGACATATTTACCATCATTACATTAATTCAACTCACAAAATGAGGATTTACATCATAAAAACCAAGTTTAACTGAAGAAAACTCGAAATTTGGAGTAACAAGCAAAAGCACAGCGCCATCAGGCATAAGTGCAATGTCAACTTTGAGGAGGTTTTTGAAGGCCATCCACTGCTCCAAATTCAGCTCTGAATACACCAATGGAAATATTGGGATGTCTAGCTATCATTAGACACCTCAAGAAATCAAAATGGACACTCCAAGACCAAGAAAAACTCATTCTCCCACAACTACTCCAAAAGCACAGTGCCTAGTCGAGAAAGGTGGCAGAAAGTGGTTTTTTGACCTCTTTTTGGGCATTTTCTTCAAACTTGTTTGCTAACAAGGCACCAAAAGTAGATGTCTAGCATGTATAGGTCATTATATATCCATCCATATAAACGTTTTTTCATTTGGAGGTATGATGAAAAAGCGCAGCGCCAAGACGTTGTGGTTATAGCAGTTTGACATTTCAAAAATCCAAAAAAAATTCAAATTTTGCTCAAATTTTTTGCAAAACGAGGGCTCAAAGGAAGATCGTTATATCACTAACCATATGGTTTTTTGAATAACAAAGATAGGTTTTTCTTCTTTGGCATGTTATTAACACAAACCTCCTCCAGTTTTCAAAATTACTTTCCCATTTGTTCCAAATCCAAGTTTGAAGTTGGTCACCAAACATGCATCGCCATCTGGGAAAAGCGCAACACCAACTTGGAGGAGAGATTTGACTGCCTTCGTGTACTCCAAATTTTGATCTAAAGGTACCGTTGGAAATCATAGGATGTGTAGTAGACAATAGAGTCATCAAGTATTGCAAATACCTGCTTCAAGACACCTAAATATTCAATCTCCCAAGACTACTCGAGAAGTGCAACAACTGTCTTATAACAACTATATTTTTGGTATTTTTTCCAAATCATAATACCTATGTATAAACGGAAGGAATTTTTTGTTCCTTAGTCTATTATTGACAAAAACCCCTTTCACTTTTTTTAAATTAATCTTCCTTACTTTAGAAACCAATTTTGAAGTAAGATTGTCCCTATATGTGGCAAATGATTTGTCTCTTGGAATGATTTCTTGAGAAATGGTGAAGATATGAGCTCATGTGTTGAATTGGGCTCATACCTACTGATCTAACCTCCCATATGCCTCTTCTTCTCAACAGTCTCTGACTCCATAGTAAACCCTAGCTCAATGGGAGGGGAAATTAGGGTTTAGTGTAAGGAAAAGCAAGGGATTTGGGTAGTTTTAGAAATGAAGGGAGATGAAGGGGTTAGGGGGTTTCTAAATTTTTATGAAATTTTTGGGAGGTAGGGATGGATGTTAGGAAGTGTGGGAAAGTGAAATTTCAGGGAAAGAGTGAGGGGAAGGGGTCAGAAATGTCAAAACACATTCATAGCCTCAGAAAGTATAGTCTAGGCTAGGATTTGTGGGAAAATGATGATTTTGAGGGATAGGAGTGAGGGAAAATGTCTATGGAGGTATATGGAAGGTGGGGGAGGGTAATTGAGCTTAGTTTTGAGGGTTTTTCTCAATAATTCCACCAAAGAGACTATGAAACCAAGCAAACCCTAGGAGAGGGAAATCTGATCTTTCCAAGCATGAACTGATGGTGGCAAGGAATCACTTGTCTGAGAGTGAAACTAAGTTTTCTTGGTGGAAAGATGTCTTATAAAGTTGGAATGAGAAAATGAGAAGCTCTTTTTGGTCTTTTATAGCTTGGAAATCAATTTTCTCCTTTGGTGATGTAGTGGCCCCACCATGTCCTTTCACATTCTGATTTGATTTGCTAATGAACTGTAGCCTTAGAACATTTTTTCATATATTACATCTTGATGAAGATAAAAACACACTTTAGAAACCTTTAATGAAGATTTTTCACTATTACTACTTCAAAAGATGACTTTGATGGTGAAATGACCCATTTTCATGATTTTGACCCTATGACCTAATGATGACACAACATGGAAGAATGAGCTGAATGATGACCATGATGACCATGAAACTCTTTCAAAAAGGAATGACCTGACCATGCTGATGTCCATTGACCATGAAGGCTGAAAGGAGTAGTCATAAAGCTATACAACTAACTAGTGACCAAATTTTTATTGAAAACCTATATGAAACCATAAAAATTTGCAGTAGGACCCTATCAAAAACTTGGTAAGAGCACATTTGATCATTGGTGACTGGGAAGACTGACAAACAATAACACATACAACTATACCTATAGGAGTGAGGTGGGGCGATGTTGAGATTCAACCCTAGAGTTGCAAAGAGCTAGGAAGGGTCCATAGGAGAGAAATTGCAATATACCTTCATCATGGATCATTACCATTGCTACAGGGGCCCACAGTTTTCAGTAGTAGAAGGATCCATGTAAGTTGGTGTAGTCAGATTTGGATGAGCACAGAGGAGTGTTGATAGTAGTGTAGGAGGCACAATGCATAATCAACATCAGTGAAATCTTCCCAGTAGACAGTTGCAGAGACACAATTGATTTAGTGTCTTTTTTGGATGCTTCTCAGTTGCAGTTGTTACAGTAATAGAAAAAAACGTGAGAGGTAGTGCTATAGTACATTCCATAGGTGTTGTATAGGGGTGGTTCAAAATTTGTTTCTTGCTAAGAGGGAGTGTTAGAAAGTGTAGCAAGGAAGGATCAATTTGACTTTAGCCTTAGTCAAATTGAGTAAATTGAATTTCCACACCAGCACGACAACTTGGAGGTAGTTATTTAGTGTGTCGTGGATCTTGTCACTTAGTTAGATCAACAAATTTGAGTTAGTGGGCTTGGAGTTTAGTCATGCATGTGTTGATTGCTAAATTTTACCAATGTAGTTCAATTATTTTCAGTTGTACTCTATTAATTGACCTCTAACAATAAATAGGGTCAGTTGAAGGTCAATTGAGAAGTGAGACAAGAGTCTAACTCAGATATCTACTAGTTAACTGATCAATTAGCCCAAAATATCCAAGACATGCATGGAATTCAAATTTCTCAGTGGGAGTGGAGGAGACAAAGGTTATTATAACAATAAGTGTATACTAGTTGAGTGTACAATTGTTGCATGCAGTCAGGAGATAGATTCCTTGGGAATTGCATAAGGAAAGAGCGAATTCCCTATTTTTTAGGAGATAGATTCCTTGGGAATTGCATAAGGAAAGAGGGAATTCCCTTTTTTTAGGAGATAGATTCCTTGGGAATTGCATAAGGAAAGAGGGAATTCCCTATTTTTTAGGAGCTCAAATTTTCTCAAATTTGTGCAAGGAAATATGAGGCTAGAGGAGGCATAAAGTGGTTAAGTGTTGGTCAAAATTTCTCGTTCAGTAGGGAGAACAATTTTACCTTTGCAGGTGGTGCTCAACGCTGGAGCATGCAATTGTAATAGTTTATCTATTCAACTCATTAACGAAAAAAGCCTTGAGGGGCTTTTCCTAGTTGGGATCCCCTAGAAATCACTGTGTACTTGTGGTTTTTCTTGTTGCATGTTTATGCATGTGTCTCTAAATTCTGATTTCCCTTCTGTATTTTTATTTTTTTATTTATTTATTTTTTAATTTTATTTTATCTTATTTTTATTTTATTTATTTATTTTATTATCTATTTATTTATTTATGTTTTTTTTTTTAATTTATTTATTTTTTATTTTATTTCAATTTTTTATTTTTAATTTTTTTAATTTTTTAAAATTTTTAATTTTTTTATTATTTATTTTTTTCATTTTGAAATCTTGAGTAGTTGCAATTTCTATCAAATTTCCACATGGTACTAGAGCCCTTGAAAACTACATAAAAACCAGCTTCTTGATTTTCTCTCGTAGAAATTTCGAATTGTAGAGTTTGTGGAGAAAATTCTCTTGAGTGCTGGAATAATGTCCTTGTATGGATTGAGGCTTAAATATGCATTGGAGGGAACTTAAAACTTGATATCTTGGAAGAAAAGAAAATAATTTTTGCTGGATGAAAATGGAGTATTGGGGTACACACAAACTGATATTCCAAAACTAGCAGCATCAGATGCATAACAACTAGCACAATGGAATAAAGATGTTGCAAAAGCTATGAGGATTATCCTAGAAGGTGTCAGAGATCAGGTGGTTTCAATTTTGCATGAAAGAAGAATGCTTATGCAATGTGGAAAACCCGCACGAAATTATTCAAAAGTAGCAGTGGTGTCAGGAAATTGGCATTGAAATATAAAATCAGGAATATTCAAATGCAGATAAAGGAAACCGTTCTTGAGTACCTATAGAGATTCACTCAGGTCAAAAATGAATGTGGAGTAGGAAAGATTGTGCCACCATATGAGGTTGTGATCTTAGCACTCCTTGGTCTTCTGAATTCTTTGGCATAGCTATCATGATTCAGTTAATGTAAGAGACAAGCTTCCAAATTGGGATAGAATTTGGTTTGAGTTGGTTCAGGAGGATATTAGAAGAAACACTAGAGATGGTATCACATCAAGATTTGATGAGGAAGAAGTTCTCTCGAGAAGGGTATGTCAGCAAACTTGGAAGGTGAGTGACTGCACAGAAGGGGGTGAACGGATTTCTCGAGGGACTGGGAAGTAGAGAAGGGAAGGCCGGGGAATAAATTTGTTCTAGTCATTAGAATTGTCAGATGGAATCACAAGAACATGAGGAGTGTGACTTAGAACAAGAGCTAGTAACTGTTAAATGAGAGAACAAGAAGTGCAAGGATTGCAGCGTTAGACATTGCAGACAGACTTTGATTTTGGCAGTGGATTATCGAATTCCTAGGAAGGAGGTGAATCTTGGTACTACTTTAAGGGTGGAGGTGTGAATCTCTGGATTCCCTTATCGTTGATGTGAACATCACATCCTTTTATTTGTTGGTTAGAGAAAATGTCCATATGTATATGTGTGTATATTATTGTAACTATTGTATCGAGTTATGTTTATAAAGCTTCATAGATAGTATGATTATTTGCGAGTTAAAGAAAATATGTATAAGTATATGTGTTTTTCATTGTAAATATTGCATCAATATAGGTTTATAAAGCTCCATAAGTAATATGTTTGTCATGTTTATATCAAAGAAGTTTTATATGTTGTAAATATTGCATCGAGCTATGTTATAAAGCTCCATAGGAAGTATGTATTGCTAGTTATAAGTGTCATAGAAAACCGAGGATGGTGTTCCCCTAAGGGGGAGGGGTTTATAACAACCCTTGGTTGATTTTCGATGTAAATAAAATAAGACCAAGGTCATGGGACATGTATTCCAAGTTGAATGGTGGGTAAGCATTATAGTGGGCATCACTTGTGGTTTATTAATGGTTATGGAAATTGGCAAGGGCATTGGAAAAGGAAAAGAGGAAATGAATGGGATTTAATTATGAGAAAAAAAGGAAAATAGGAGAAAAGGAAGATGAAGAGACATAAATATGAATGCAAGGGAAAATGTGGGGAAATTAGAGAGAAATTAGAAGAAAATGAAAGAAGAAAGAAAAAGGAAAAGAAGAGACTAGACATCAATGATAAAAAGGAACTTAAGAAATAGTTGACAACTTTTCCCCAACCTTTGAGTAGGTAGAGCAAAGGAGAGAGAAAAATAAATTGGACAAGCAATTAATGGAAAGCAAGGGAGAGTAGTAGGAATTTTGGACAACATCAAGGACAAAAATTAGCTATGGATTGTAGCTAAAAATGTGTATGTGTGATTTAGCATGCCTAGATTCGAATGCATGGTACATGCATTTTATTATAGGTTATTTTCTGTCATTTGGCATGGATATTTGCTTGGATTGTCAGTGGTTTTAGCCTTTCCTTGCCATTTCATGGATAGCCATGATGCAATGGGTTATTTGTTTGGATTTTTAATTGGTTCTCAAATTCCCTAATGGATGTGGGTTGGGATAGAATACCTTGGGCCCTAGAACAACCTGGGTTCCCTAAAGGTTTTCGGTTGAGATGGGAAATATCTGGAGCCCTATAACAACTTGGGTTCCCTGGAGGCTGTGGGTTGAGTTAGAATTCCTAGAGCCATTGACAACTTGGGAAGAGACTAATCTGGTTGGTATTAGTGATTTCTGGACCATATAGGTGAGATCACTTTGGTTGAAGGTTGAGGTGGTTTGGCCTTTGGAAGCCTTGGTTGGTTTTTTTTTGGTTTAACCCATATGATCCCACATTCATGCATGGAATATGACATTGGGGTGATTAGATGAAAGAGAGATTTTGGTTCAACCAATCTATGGCCAGGTGGTATGTGGAAGTCCCTAACTTGTTTGGAAATTGCATATGTTAATATGAGTTATTTTTCTATTGTGATCTATGAAAACTTGTACTAGTTATTATGTTTATTTTATTGTTGTTTATCATGGATTATATTATAGTTATACTATGGTTATATGCTAGTTATATGCATGGTTCATTAGGGGACTTTTGAGGTCTAAAATGGGCCTCCTAAGAAAAATGTAAAACCAAAATAAACTTTATAAGAACCAATAGAATTCAAGATGATGACGTCAACTATGGGGGATGATTCACCATTTTTGGAGTAAAAAAGTAAAAATATTAAAAATTAATCAAATAATAAAACTACTTTTTCAACTCATATTTTTAACTTATCTCCCTAAGTTTTTACTCAAATTTTGAGTGGGATTACTCGTTGGATGCAAAATTTGATTCCTCATCCAATGAGTACTCATGTTGCATACTTTCGATGGACCTTGCTACATGAAAAAACATCATTGCGATCACATTTTTCATGTATGTCTCATTTTTCGTGTAGTAGGGTCCATCGAAAGTATGCAACATGGGTACTCCTTGGATGTGGAATCAAATTTCATTCAACGAGTGTTTCTGCTCAAAACTTGAGTAAACCCATAGGGAGATAAGTTGAAAATACAAGTTGAAAAAATAGTTTTTTCTTTTTTCCCTCTAAAATTTGATGATGTAATCTAATCTTATTTTATTATTTCCACTATTATTTTATAATTTCCTTAGCAGACCCATTTTAGACCTCAAAATTCCCCTAATGATATGAGGTTCTCTTACTATGGATCTCGTCCATGGTTTGATAAGTTATCAAATGATTGATGAATGGATGGGTTAATAACTATTGTTGTATATAACTTGAGAGGGAATTGAGCCTTTTTTATGATTCTCAGATGAATTTAAGATGATCTTGATAAGATATACATTCATGACCTCTAAATTTTATGTTTACCATATGTTTGAAGATATGTCTATCATGTATCAGGCATGTCTTGGACATGATCTACACTATTATTGATTCTTTATACATGTTATCATATCATACCATATTCTAGAACCTTTTAGGCAATTATGGGGATTGGCCTGTAGGCTAGCCCTGAACACATGGAACATATCTGACCATCGCATGTAAAGAACTGAAGAATTTCGGTCATAACTGCATGCATGAAGGCTTGTGGGTGCAGTTGTAGCCTTCTAGCTAGATGCACAGTGTGTTATGGATGTGGTTGGGGTGTCAAGCTTGTAAAAAAGAGTTCCATCTCAGGGATTGATCATTAAGGGTGGTTGTTAGACTATTGAGTAATCCATTGTACCTTAGGGGTGATAGTATGTGCTCCGGTTCGTAGGCCCCACTTTCAACTAGAACTTGTAGGTTGGGTCATTTCATAGTAGCATTCAACTCATGTTTACCCTAGAGAGCTTGTAAAAGAGGGTAAATGTGGAGGATGCGGTTACACAACTAGGGTGGTGTCTCCTAATCTTATGGAAGTTGATCATGCTAGTTAGCATCCTTCGCCACATTTAGTGGAAGATATTTCCTCTCTGATAGTCCTGTCAATAACTTTTGATGCTGGTCATAAACTCCATCTTATTATTGAATATGATCATGATCCTTTTCCCACCCGGGACATCTCTCCACCTATTCCATAGGACTCCCTTAATGATGAGTCTTAATATTCTCAACAAATCATCTTGGATGTCATGGATTCACCTATTGATCATCCTAGGAATATTATGCCTCTTCACGCCTATAGTCTTGCCAAATTGGAAAAGCTAGATATTGACATCCAAAATATTGAATCAATCCAAGGGACATCTCTAAGGCCCTCCTTAGAAGTGCCACCCTTAGGCTGAGCCAAGTCTTGGGTTTCTAATACTAAACTTAGAAATGAACTGTCCAACTCATCTTCACCTATCGATGCGTGCATTGTAGCTACTTTATGTCTTGATATTCCTTGTCAAGGAGCTCCACTGGTTCACGAGACCACTCACCTTGTATGTCCTCGGGTCATTCTTGATAACTCTATGGTTCTAGGTGTTCCCTAGTATCATAAACCTTTAGGAATTAGGAATGTCAACTTTCTATGGCATGGCCCCATCATGGTGAGCCATATGGTACCTCCAGTCATCCATGAGTTCATGTATGGAAATCCTTAGCCTATGCCTGGCAGTGGGTGCACTTTGACCTAACCTATTAGACTAAGTTGCACTTGTAAATATTATACATAGGAGTGTGTGTGATGATTTTATCTCTTTTTTGGTTTGGTGTGTGCTGTGAGTATTTTTCATGCCTTATTTGTGCCAAAAATCCAAATATATATATATATATGTCTTGTTTTCACCTCCTCCATGTTTTATTTCTTTCATTATGTGATTTAACCATGGATCTAGTCCTTTTGGAAGGTTTTACAGGATAGGGTGGCATTTTTATTGCAACAACCTTTGGATCTTAGTTGCATTTCTCTTGAACTAGCATTTATGGGTAGTTCAATCATGAGGTCACATTTGGGCTAAGTGAGGCGACATACCCCATTTTGTTGAGTTTCAGGTGGCTTAAATTGCGTAATTTTCACATATTACAAATAATGTTATTAGCATTTTGTTGTAACGCTTGTGAGCCACTTGGGAGGAAACTCTTAAAGGGGTTTCAAACTTTGTTATCCTCGCCTTGCATGTTAATTTGAATTATGACTATCCCCCGAGGGTGTGTTATTGTTGTGGTGACCTTAATGGCCATTCTTTTAGGGCTCATACATAGGTGCAAGGTTGGGCTCATCATCTCTGTACCTAGGATTAATATTAGTCATACTCTCTCAATCCTCATGGGGGGTGCCCCATGAATAATGAGGGAACTTGGAATCAATTCATAACTAAAAGGGTCGGGAAGCATGCGAATACCTTTTCAGGACTTGTGTAGTGTGTGTTGTTTGGTTTGAGTTATTAGTTTGGCCTTAGGGGTGTTTGTACTAACTTTATTTGGTTTATATAAATTTATTCACCCTGTTTGAATCTAGTCACTGTTAGTCACGTTGAATTCACGATTTTTCTCCACAATGAGGTGGACTTATCACTCCTGCTCAACGAGTGTCTATTAGTGCTCAAGAGTTAGACAAAACTATAGTTGTGGATTCTATACCTATTCCTCCTTGTAGTGACGTGGTTTCCATCAAAACATTCACAGACGACTCATATTCTCTTGCTATTCCACCTTTTACCAATCCTTTAAGACCAAAGTTACTATAGCTAAACCTTGATGGTCCTACCCCTATCTACACATATGTTTCTTTTTTGGCATTAGCTATGGAGGAGGTTAGTTCCTCTTTAACCTTTGCATCTTCAGTATCAATTTCCATGTCATCATTACCACCACTAAATGTAGTTGGAGCTACACCTCTTTCGATACCTCTCACATCCTCTTGGGGAATTTGACCAATATCCTCTATGGCTCCTAAAACTTTCCCTAGTGTTCATGTGCCTACTCCTTCATCTATGTTGGTTATGGTCGTTAACACTAGTCAACCTATAGGATCAGGGATTTTTACTCCTATCATTTCTCAACCTATTTTTCTTATTCCTCAGATGGGTATGGTAACCTCAGAAAATGTGTGGGGAGGATCATATATTGCTTCTAGCCAGTTGTTGTAGCTGCTACAACCCCCCTCCAAAATTTTTCCCTATTTTTTGATTTTAGAGTCTCCCTTCTATCTACATGAGTCTATAATTCACTATTGCCAACTATTCATGCTATGTTAAAGACTTATCATTCCATGTAGTGCTTGTGATGTTTTGTTTCGATCCTTATCTGAAACTTTTCTAACACAAGCCATCTCCTGCCTTGACCTTCCAACATTGTTGATTTTCCCTCCTAGGACTGTGTAATGCATTTTCTTTGGAAAATGTGCTAATCCTTGAGGATTTGAACTGCACAATCATGGAAGGTAAGCCAGTCTTGAGCTCAGAAACTGCGCAAAAGCTATCCTCCCCCTCAAAAACAACATAATTCATGAAGGAAAATAATTGCATAAGTCCTTGATCCTGGTAATTGTGCAATCCCCTTTTCTAGTATGAATAATAAGTTTCCCACAAAAGCAGAGTTGGCATCCCTAAAAAATAGGAGTTTCCCAAATAATGTCTAGTGAAGTCCACTAAGCTACTAATTATGACTTTCAATCACATGGCACTTCTTCCTTTATTTTAGGCATATGTGTCAAAAATCATAACCCATCTAGATATTTTTAATAGATTCCCCTATAGCTCATTTTCAGATTAGATCTTGGAGCTCTAGCCTTCCTAAGGATATAAAGGAACTTTTGGTCAAGTTTGCAGTGTTGTTTTGAGCAAGTTTTTCATGTGTCACTTTTTGTCGCTTTCTATGTCCCTTTTGTCATCTTAGATTCTATCAGTGTTTTTTCTCCCTTTCATAGCAGCCGGTATTTTAACTTATATTAACTTTTACAAGTGTTGTTTTGGTTCGTCATTCACATTTTTCAAGTGTCGCATTGAGTTCTTTCTTTTTTCCCACCAGGAGTTGTCACTACTGGGTCACTTTGTGCATGTTAGTTTTTTACTTTTTTCATGCTTATTTATGGCTCTTAGTTTAACTAATCTAGCCTTCCCTTAGCCAAATCTACTTTCTTTCCTACCCTAGTACTCAGATTTGTCACTCTTTTCTCTCTTTCCCAGGCATATATGCACAATATTGCCTAGTTTTTTCCTTCTCCAATTGCGCATTTTGCATTTCCAAGAGAAAAGCCTCAAGCTTGGCCTATGAGACTACACTGGCTTACCCAACTGTGCATTGCGTAGTCACAAGCTTCATCGCTCATCCCTAGCCATTGGGACTGCGAAATGTGCAGTTCCTTTGCTCACTCTGCCTTGTTGGGACTGCGCATTGCCTAGTCTCAAGCCTCTAGCTACCTGCTTGATTGCTGATAATATGAAATTCACATTTCATGAGGCCAATCTCCCACCTTTATCCCAAGAGTTGCATAATATTTCCTCTTAGTGTGTGAGTTTCTACCTTGATCTTGCTGAAAATACTAATTTACTTGAGCTAATTTGTATTTTCTATGAGTGTGTTTTGTCATATAGGTACTACAACTTTAAGGTTTCGTTTCTCCATCTCTTGTTATCATCATGGCACCGAAGAGATATTCCTCAAAAGACACCAGAGAGAGCATCCTGGTGAAATAGTTGAGAGTGTCCATGTCACTATGCCAGTGCTTTCAAATACTCAACTATTGATTGAGAAAGACTCAAACATTACATTACACAGAGTGAAAGATGTTCAAAAAGCCAGAAGTTTCAAATCAAATTTTGAAGATAGACAGGTTTACATCAATGTCCAAAGGTCAAGATTACATAAGACTGCATGCAGGTATCCATCCTTTCCATGCACATACATTGTTAACTAGATTCTGTCACATATGAATACAAATACCATGACCCTCAATAGTACTAGTGGATAAAGGATTTCCTTTTTTATGACACATGATTCTCAGTGTATGTATCATTTGTCATGGAATAATATTGCATGGATTCCCACTTCTATGTAGTCATCAACTACTTGGGCACTAAAATATTTCATCAAAGGTTGGGTGAAGGAGCCATCCAAATTCCACCAAAAACCCAAAAACATTTACGAGGACAAATATCTCAAGAGGGAATTTCAGTACTTGATAGTTCTATTTTGTCAGATCTATGGTCAAAGGAATACTGATACCTTTCTCAAAGGATAGGCACTCTTGATTCATCAGATCATGAAGGAAAACCATTTAACTAGTCAGACTTGTTGGCTCAACAACTTAGGACCCATGGAACTAATTCCAATAACCCTCTTAAGGGTAAGCAAGCTAGGTTCAACATGGTTGCTCACCTTCTAGATGAAATCTATGCTCAGAATTTGTTTCTTGCATGAGTTAGATATGGTCACCAAAGGAACCTACTATACACATTTTTTACAAGCTACTTTTAGATTGCATCCATAAAGGATTCATGGAGAAGATGAAGGATCACTTCCTCATTCCATTGTACAAGATGGTATTTGAGGAAGATCCACCTTTCATGTCACATGAGGTGATGGAAGCAGTGTCAAAATTGGTGGATTAATTTTCCTCCCCAGATGGCACTTACCTCAGAGTGTTTGGTGGTTATAAGCCTCCACATATTCTATTGAGGCATGCCACCAACAAGCTGGTCATGCAAGAAGTTGTTTATCATCTTTCCAAAGGCTTATCAGGGGTATTACAAAGGAAGAAGAAAGCACCTTGACCCACACTTCCTTTTCAAATTGGATTGTACGAGATCAAGAATCTGAAGGTTGTTGACACTGAAGGAAAAGAAATAGAGAAATTTTCTTTCAGTCAAATGGATTACAATTTGATTGATCCCAGGAATGTTTGCAAAAATCACTATGTAAAGATACATTTCTGTTGGTTGAGTGGGACCTTTTACAACCCTAAGGAGGAAAGGATGAATAATTGTAACAATGCATCTAAGCCCACCAACCAGTTAGATTTGCAAGAACATCATAGGTTACTCCTCAGCCAAAAGAAACTCCAGAAGCATAACCATTAGTGAGATGTAGCCTAGTGTGTGAAAAGGGGAAACAAAAGGTTGTGCATAGTCCAACAGAAGAACAAAGCCGCAAATGGAAAGCATATCCAATCATATTGAAAGTGGCGATAGAAACAAAAAGAAAGAGAAAACGGAGGAAGTAGGAGGAAGAATTGAAGCAGAAGGAAGAACAAGAATAGAAGGAATGAGAAGAAAGATGAAGAAGAAGAAACATAGAAGCAAGTGAAAGAAGAGGAGCATAGTCAACTACTTAAATAAGAGAGAAAGCAATTACATGATAAGGAGCTTGCTTAAGAAATTGAATATCTAATACTAATTTAGGATATGGAGGTGGATCTGGAGCAGAAAAGCCAAGATATTTATCTCATGCTAAGCATGTAGCAGATCATTACTCAGTATTCCCCTCCTTCGACATTATATCAAGCTTCGAGCGAAGAAGAGGAAATTGTTCCTGTTGATGATGGCCTAGTCATGGATACATATAATCTAACTTATAATGAGCTTCAGAAGAAGATTTTAAAATGAGAAAGAAATGCTTTCTGAATGATCTTACATCTCCTATGTTAATTAGAGAAAGGGTGAATGTGACAGACACCAAGAGGAATCCATAAGCCATTGTTGTAGCCATCTTGGCATTCAAAGGTGCTACCAGTTAAAACATGGTGTATCTCATGGCCGAGAATAGATAGATGGAAACTAAATTATAGGTTGCAAGGAAACAAGTGAAACAACTCCAAGAAACGGTACAGAAAGAAGATATGTCATAGGTGTATCTAGAAGAACTTAGGGAAACCATACTTGGTGAAGTATCAGCATTGGGAGAGACCACTAAAAGCCTCTACAAGAATCTTGTCACTATGCACAAAGAAATTTTCTGCTTGCACAACATGCAATAGAAGTGCAAAGACAATGCTAAAGCTCTCAAGGTTTTTCATACACCCATCAATACCATTCATGAGTGGGAAATGTAGTACAACGGTGCACCTCCCAAGTTGGTGAAAAACACAAGGCAACAGGCTGAGTGGGAGAAAGAAGGGGTTCATATGCTCATCCATAGTAACAAATAACTTGTCTCATTCATTGCCAAAATTTAGGCCTTGTACACATGGTTGCATAACAATGTCAATTTCATGGTGAAGTCACACAATATCCCTTCAGTTGGCTCACTCACCAAAGGTAAAGGTAGGTATAAAGTCAGGAAAGAGGTTGAAGAATACTTGGACCAGCTTAGGCAGATCACTACTATTGGGCGTGGGATCCCCTAAGGGTAGTTTTGGGGCTAAAAGCCCATATTTTGGTCAAATTTTTAATCCAAGTGTCAAGACTTTGCATTTTGTGGTCACAGAGTGCGTAGGTGTTAAAGAGTCATAAGGTTGTTCGCCCTTATTTTGGAAATGTAATTTCGGCTGTAAAAGATCCACGGACCATGGGATTGTATAAAAAGAGCAAAGCTCTAAGTAGTTAATAGCAGAACACGATGGAGAGAGTCATAGCCTTAGGGCAAGAAGTCTAAGTCTTGGGTTATAGTGTAGGTAGAGGCTTTGCAACTGAGTGTGCAAAGGCCTAGGGTAGAAATCCACAACTGAGTGCGTAGGGCGGGTTAAGTCTGTAATTGTTTGGAATTATCAATAAAGAGAAGTTATTCTGCAAATTCTATGTATCTGTTCAATTAATGGGTTTGAATATCTTGTGTATGAATTTCCTTTATTATGCTTATATGGTGCACGAATGACTGTAGTTACATTGAATAATTGAATGCAATCACGAATATCTGCTTATGCGGTGATAACATTAAGTATTTGACAAGATAAGTGAATCACTTAGGATATTAGAGGGATCTGCATGGCACGTTGCTATAGCAACGTGAAAGTACCTGAGCCACAAGTTAAAGCTGCGCGAAGGTCGATTGTGTACCTTCGTAAAGGCATTGAAAGCTGGAACAGAGGGTTTGTCTTACAAGCTCTAGAGTGAGATCACTTGCACGAAGGCAGGGATAGAAGAGATAAAGCGACATCAAAACCATCTCAAGGGTGCAGAAACTTGGCTCCAACATCCTCCCATACTGCTTCAGGTGAGACTTCAGTTCGTGCTTCGCTGGTTGATGCCAAAAGGGCCAATAGTGTAGGGATTTGTTTAGCTAAATAACATTGAACCTAGATTAGGCCCCCTCAAGCCAACAAATGGTTCCTTTTCTGAGACTAGAATATGCATAAGATATGTGTGATGTCGTATCATTGGAATCCAACTAAGAAGGATATTGGAGATTGGTTGGATAGAAAGATCCACAAATTCGCGGCACAAGAGAACAGAAATCCGTGATTGTCAAAAGGAAAGTGGTTGGAACGATACCTATATACAGAGATCCACGAAATATTTTTTTGTTCTTTCCCTATTGAGCTATACAAGTGGATCATGAAGCTAGCAGATAGCCAAGGAAGGTGGAAAATTGATGGTCCTATTGTGTGGACCCTAGAGCTAGTGCGAAGGTTGGAAGCATCAAAGGATAAGATCGCCCACGCTATCGATCATTGGATCGATCACATCATAGGAGGATTTGTGACTGAATTCACGGTCGACACCTCAGTCAACAATAGTGAAGCGAAGCAACGCTTTTTAAAAGGACCGCAAGGTAAGTACATAAAATATTTGAATACTTGGATTAAAATGTTGTGCGAAAAATGAGTTATGAAGCTACCTTGATGTTTGGGACTACGTGAAGAGGAAAAACTTACAGGAACAAAGGAAAACAGGTTCTGGAGTATAGCCCCTTGATTTCACTTTTGTGAAGAGATGAAGAAGGGAGAGCGAAGGTCTCTTTGCGAAGTGCTATTTAGTTAATAAGACAAGGATTCCCAAGAATACCATCTCTACCCACACCACCTCTGGCTTCACCACCATTGCCTCCAGCTTCACCCGTACCACCTCCACCTCCACTGCGGTTCAGTATGGTAAATAGAGTGAAGTTTCTTTTGTTCAAAGGCTTGGGAAATGAGGACCCAGACCAATTTTGGCTTGTTGTGAGGGTTGTGTGGGAAGCTCAATGTGTTACAAATGATCACATAAAGAAGGCGACACTGGTTAGTGCTCTGCAAGATCACGTGCTAACCTGGTATATTAAGTACTCTAATGATAACCTAAATGCTAGAGTAGTAGACATCCAGGCAACACTAAATAGGGAATTTAGCGGGCCTAAATATGAGGTGCAGTCGATTGTGGGATTCAAAGAGATCACGATGCAACCAGGTGAGACGCCTTGGGAACTAGATTAGAGGCTGAAATGTATGATCCGTGAATCCAAAATGAACTTGACAGATGGACAACATCGTGAGTGGTTTGTGGCTTTGATACTACCATGCTTAAGGAGTTCGTTGTCGCAGTAGAAGATAACAACTCAAGTAGAGGCCTTGGAGATTGCCAGTAGACTACATGAAACTCAGATGCACGATCCTAATCTAGGAGTCCAACAGATCCATGTGTAGTTGAAGAATCTGTGCCTTGAGATGCAAAGCTTGAAGCAGGATAGGATGGTTCGGCCAGAGATATGAGAGGAGGTATGGTGCTTGAAATGCAAGAGTCAGGGTCATGGCAAAGACCATTTCCCGATCTTTGCAAACTAAATTACAGGAGGAGGACCAATGCATTTAGGACCAGAGGCTCAAGCAGGACCTAGCACGACACTTGATTTATGGTGCGCTATCTATTAGGTAACAGGAAAACATGCCACGGATAACTGTCACTTGATACAGAAGTATGTACAAGAACCACAATAGTTGTTCTGCAACTTTTGTAGGTTGGTAGGACATGATGAGCATACTTGCAGGAGTTATGAATTGATGATGGATAGAACTCCCACCTATAGGGTTTAGATCAAAACATGGCCCCTTGACCAAAATGCAGGGATGGCGGTGACATGATCTCAGGGGCACGGACAGGGTCGAGGTAGAGGAGGACCTAGTAGAGGTCGAGGACAGTTGATTTGCTATAATTGCGGAGGACCAGGACACTATGCCTGTGATTGCACTAATCCAACGCGTCTCTCGTGCAAGTATTGCACATTGTTTGATCATGAAATAGAAGATTGTCCTAAGCTGATAGCTACGATATGTGACAAAGGGGTTCTACTACTTCCACTGACTCAAAACCTATAGATGTTGAGGTCTGAGTCACGCAAGGAAGATTTGAACGTAAATATAATGCTCAGGAATGGAATCATGACAGGAGATGACAAGGGGAAACATCCAGAAGACAGTACATGGGTTTGCAAGGTCCTAAAGAAAGAGGTTGAGTTTGATTTGGAGCACGCTCGGGAAGCCTTCATGGAAGCTAAGAAGAGCTTCGTTGAGGCCTCCACTTCAGAAAGCAAGGATAAGCCTGAGTTGGAGATGGAGCCCTCTATGCTCACAACTTTCCTAGAAACTTGTATGGAGTTACTGCGCGATAGTAAGGCTATAAAAGGGCTACAAGAACTCATCAATAGATGCACTGGAAGCATGCCAGGTGAGCCATACATGGTAAGAAAGATTGGCAAGCATAAGACAATGACGAGATGGGAGATGAAACTGACCACACAAATAGGAGAGTATGAAATGTATCATGTCATTTTGGACCTGGGTTCAGATGTGAATGTCCTACCAAATCATACTTGGGAGCGAATGGGGATACCTATAGTGCAATGGTCTCCGATTCATCTAAGGATGGTGAATCAACAGAAAATCATACCAATGGGGCGGCTGCAGGGGGTGACCGTGGATATTGAGCGAGTAAACACGTTGGCAAATTTTGAAGTAATAGAGATAGTGGATGATAAAAATCCCTACCCTATGCTCTTGGGAATTTACTAGGCTACTGATATGAATGGGGTAATCAATTTGAAGAAGTGAAAGATGATCTTTGAGAAGAAATCACTGCGTGTAATAATACCCCTGGATCCTACTAAATGATCATGCTATACGGAACTAGTCCGCGATTATGAGAGCGATGATGATCTGGACTGCATCTATAATATAACATCGTGAGACCAAGATTGGGTGAATCCCACCATGGATGGATGGATTACGTGGGATTGCGAGAGTTCCTGTACTTCGGACTCTGATGAAGAAATAGAATGCTAGCAGAATCGGTTACATGAGGTAACTATGCTGAATTGCAACATGATGACCCAGTCGCTACATTGTGTTTCGTCAGAGGTAAGAAATATGCCTATTTATGATGGTCTAAATGAGCTAGATATCTTTTCGGATGCATTTGCAAGGGAGGTGCCAAAAAATCAATGCTTCCAGGCCTTGGACTGGGTTCTGTGCGCTACGCCCGCAAGAGGGTGGGGTACACACAAGGGAAGCTTTGATGATTGGCGTGAATGTAGGAGGATGATGAGAGCATGATTTGGGAAGCCTAAGAGGTGACTGACAGACAAGTACGATGGACAGAATGATCTGCATGTGCATATGGCCAAATTGACACTCTATCCAGATGAACACACAGGATATTACAGGAAGTTTGTCAAAAGCTATGCCCAAATCACTACACCGATGGAAAAGTTGTTGAAGAAGGATTTCACATTCTACTAGAACGATGACTGTAAGAAAATCTTGGATATGTTGAAAGAAAAGATGGTTACGGCACTGATTCTAGTCTTCCTGAGCTAGAAGAAAGAGTTTCATGTACATGTCGATGTGTCATGTATAACATTGGGGGCAGTACTAACACATGATTGCGAAGAAGGCTTGGACCACCCTATCACATTCGCAAGACATAGACTATCCAAAGAAGAGAAGAACTATTCTAACACTAAATGCGAGGGGCTAGCTATGGTGTATGCGCTCCAGAAGTACTGACACTACTTACTAGGAGGTCACTTCAAGATGTATACAGATCACTCCACGTTGAAGTACCTGGTCAATAAGCTTGTGTTTGGGGGGTGAATCTACAGATGGCTCTTATTGTTCCAAGAGTACAATTTTGAAGTTGTTGTGAATCCTAGATGATTGAACACGGTAGGAACCTACTAACTTGGAAGAAGGATTTCCTAACGTGCATCTATTTGTAGTGCATGTCGCGGATGGTCATTTCGAGGATATAATACAGTTCCTAACAACAAGAACTCCACCAGAAGGATACTCTGTCCATGAGTTTGAACAAAGTAGCATCTTTGCGGACGCTCATGAGGGCGCCACGGGAGGACATTATGCAGGGAGAGCAACCATGCAGAAGATTCTATTCACTGGGTTGTGGTGGCCAACCCTTCATCAGGATTCAAAAGCATATTGTAAGTCATGTGATGTATGTCAAAGAACAGGCAGGCCATCGTGGAGGGATGAAATTCCTTTGAATCCACAACTAACGTTCCAACCCTTCGAAAAATGAGCAATAGATTATGTAGGACCCATTCAACCACAAGGGAAGATAGGAGCGAGGTACATTATCACTGTGACGGAGTACTTGCCCCATTGGGTAGAAGCGCAGACGGTGAAGGATTACACAGGCGCGATGGCCACGAAGCTCCTATTTGAGCATGTATTGACATGATTTGGATGTCCAAGGATCTTGATGAGTGATTGTGGTATGCGCTTCCTGAATGATATGATCAGCACATTAATGGAGGAATTTCAAGTATATCACCAGAAGAGCACACCTTATCACCCATAGGCTAATGGGATAGTGGAGGCATTCAACAAAGTGCTTGAAAATGCACTGACCAAGGGTTGGAATGCTCAACGAAGTGATTGGGACCTATGCATACCTATAGTATTGTGGGCTTATCGAACAACATGCAAAAAGCTGATGAGACAAACCCCTTTTAGGCTTGCCTATGGTGTGGAAGCTGTAATGCCTATGGAATACATCGTGCCTAGTCTATGCATAGCATCGCTCATAGGTATGATGGATCGTAGAGCCCTAGAAGAGAGGCTCGCACAGGTGGATGAACTCGAGGAAGAAATATTTTGGTGAGATTTCATCAGCAAGTCCAAAAGCAGTGTGAAAAGCCATGGCACGATCGACACATCAAGTTGCACAAATTCAAGGTAGAAGATCTAGTTTATTGTATGATAGTAAGTTTGATAAATTCCCCAGAAAATTCAGGATGCACTAGTTAGGGCCTTATGTTATTAAGGAGATTACAGAAGGAGAAGCACTATAGCTCGTCAAGTTAAATGGAGAATCCTTCCCAGGAAAGGTGAATGGAAGTCGCTTGAAGCCATATACTGGCGGTCTAGCCATGTGACTAAATGAAAGTAGCATAGTCTTAGCACTCCAGGTAGTTGAAAGGAGGCACGAGACAATAAACTACACTACCCAAGTTGGGGAGCTGCGCGATTTCAGGACTGCACGAAGTAGGGAAGTGTCATAGGGTCTGTGACAGTGCGAAGGAAACTGCACTACTCATGGAAATAACATACAAGTCCACCGGAAAGTGACCGTTAAAGTCACTGTTCACGATTTGATGGTCAGATTGTGGCCAAATGGAGCGGGCGGCAGGCATTTAAGGCGAAATTTATGGGTTAGATTCTTGAAAATATGCCGCCAATCTAGCATTAATGGGCCGAATGTGGGGGGAATGGTCAGATTTGAATTCAAAAGGCCCTATAAATCATAGGTGGTTGTCTAGTGAAAAACACTTGGCATTTTGAAAATTCAGTTGTTGCGCTATCAGGTGTGTATGGACCGTGCGAATTTTGAGGCTTTGAGAGCAAGTTCAGCATTTGAGAGATTACCGAAGGAGATGCAGGATCTCTTGAATAGAATGATTTCAACACTTGAGGAAGCAGCGCAAGAAATTCAGGTAGTAGAAGCTGCCCCAGAGAGTGCCGAAGTGGTAGTCGAAGTCCCTAAATCACCCAGGACACCAAGACTAAAGAAGGATAAGTAGACAATGCTACCGATGTGCATCTCACCAAGAAACCCACAAAGGACCAAGCTCACTTTGTAGGAAAAGGGGAAGACCATCAATCTGGAGGCTGATAAGGAAGAATCTGAAGAAATCCCGGCGGATGAAGAGGATTTGGAAATGGAAGTTGAAACCCAGAGTATGGACCCTATTACCAGGTTACCAGAATATGTTCCTCCACGCAAGGGCAAAGCCAAGGTGCCAAAGGACATAGACGAGAGCAAGAGCTCCCTGTAAACTCCGTTGCTCCCGGATGACATTGTTTTTGAGGGGTCACACTTAGGGCAGGTTCCTGTAATGAAGTTCGAAGACTAGGAAACTCAGCAGAAGATTCAGGGTGGTAATTCAATGGCAGTCACCAAGTAGAGAGTGGAATATGATCACAACTTCCATTGAAGGAAAGCTCACGACACTGCAGGAAACTCAACAGAAGATTCAGGGTGGAAATACAATGGCAGTCATCGAGCAGAGAGTGGAATAAGTCTAGCAGGCGACTGCTCAATGCACTGTAAAGGGTGTGGTCATCCAAACAGAGCTAGGAGGTCTTCATGCTAAGATATCTGCACCTGCAAAATGACTCAAGGGCAAGTCACGATGTTTGTGTTGGGGGCCTGTTGGGCGCAGGATCCCCCAAGGGTAATTTGGGGCTAAAAGCCCATATTTTGGTCAAATTTTGTAATCCAAGTGTCAAGACTCTACATTTTGTGGTCGTGGAGAGCATTGGTGTTAAAGAGTCATAGAGTTTTCCACCCTTATTTTTGAAATGTAACGTCGGTTGTAAAAGATCTACCCATGGTCCTCAGACCATGGGATTGTATAAAAAGAGCTAAGCTCTAAGTAGTTAATAGCAAAACATGATCAAAAGAGCCATAGCCTTAGGGTAAGAAGTCAGAGTCTTGGGTTATAGTGTAGGTAGAGGCTCTGAATCTAAGTGCCCAGAGGCCTAGGGTAGAAGTCTGCAGCTTAGTGCGCGAACCCCTGCAGCTGAGTGCATAGAGGCCTAGGGTAGAATTCCGCAGCTGAGTGTGCGGACCCCTGCAGCTGAGTGCACAGAGGCCTAGGGTAGAAGTCCACAGCTCAGTGCGCAGACCCCTGAAACTAATTGCAAAGAGGCCTACGGTATAAGTCCACAGCTGAGTACGTGGACCCTTGCAGCTGAGTGCGCAGGGCGGGTCAAGTCTATAATCATCTGGAATTATCAATAAAGAGAAGTTATTCTACAAATTCTGTTTATTTGTTCAATTAATGGGTTTGAATATCTTATGTATGAATTTCCTTTATTATGCTTATATGGTGCACGAATGACTGTAGTTACATTGAATGATTGAACGCAATCACAAATATCTGCTTATGCAATGATAACATTACGTATTTGACAAAATAAGTGAATCACTTAGGATAATAGAGGGATCTGCACGACACGTTGCTATAGCAACGTGAAAGTACCTGAGCCACATGTTAATGCTGTGCGAAGGTCGATCATGTACTTTTGCGAAGGTATTGAAAGCTGGAATAGAGGGTTTGTCTTACAAGCCCTAGAGTGAGATCACCTGCGCCAAGGCAGGGATAGAAGAGATAAAGCGACATCACAACCATCTCAAGAGTGCAGAAACTTGGTTCTAGCATCCCCCCATACTGCTTTGTGTGAGACTTCAATCCGAGCTCTGCGGGCTTATGCCGAAAGGGCCAGTAGTGTAGGGATTTGTTTGGCTAAATAACGCTGAACTTGGGTTAGGCCCCCTCAAGCCAGCAACTACCAAGGAATATCTAGAGGTAAATAGGCATAATATATAGAAGTACAATGGTGGCCCTATCAAGATAATTACCATGTTGGGTTATATCTTCCAGATACATCGCATTTTGTTGTTTTATGCATCGACATTTCGAACCATTCTCTGTGATTCATCATGAGGATTTAGATTTGTGAAGAAGTTAGAGAAAGATGAGAATAAATAAATAAAGGTTATGGTAGGTATTGCAAAGAGCCAACAGGTTTTGATGCAGGTGAGGTTTTTAATTAATCTATAATTAATTTAATTAATTTTTTTTGATTTACTATAATTTAATAATTTAATTTAATTTTAATTTAATTTATTTTAATTTAATTAATTTTGGTTTGATTTAATTTTACTTTCTATTTTTAATTTTATTCTATTTTATTTTTAATTTTATTAATTTAATTTAATTTAATTAATTAATTATTATTATTATTATTTTAAGGTTAACTAAATGGAATAGATGATTTAATTTAATTTAATTTTAGTTTTAATTACTCTAAATTAGAATAATTAAAACTAAAACTAAATTAAATTAAATCATATATTCCATTTAGTTAACCTTAAAATAATAATAATGATAATAATAATAATAATAAAAAAAAATTAATTAATTAAATTAAAATTAAAATTAAAATAAATTAATCAAATTAAAAATAAAATAGAATAAAATTAAAAATAGAAAGTAAAATTAAATCAAACCAAAATTAATTAAATTAAATTAAATTATATCACATTATATTAAAAATAAAATAATAATAATAATAATAAATTAAATTGAATTAAATTAAATTATTAAATTATAGTAAATAAAAAAAAATTAAATTAATTATAGATTAATTAAAAACCTCACCTGCATCAAAACCTGTCAACTCTTTACAATACCTACCATAACCTTTATTTATTTATCCTCATCTTTCTCTGACTTCTTCACAAATCTAAATCCTGATGATGAACCACAGAGGATGGTTCGAAACGTCGATGCATAAAACAACGAAATGTGATGGATCCGGAAGATATAACCCCACATAAGGCAGATCGCAGAAGTCTCAAATCCATTAATTACCATGTTGTTCCTATTGAAGAAGGAAACTGAAACTGGCTCAAGGGTAGTGCACTTGGATGCAATGGAGGCTCGAGTTTGCTTCTAGCCTGATCCCACCACACAATTTGGGGATATCATCGTGCAGTACAAATCTTGGTACCACTGTGTGACTGAGAAACTGCAAGACAAAGTGACTGAGCTGGATTTTCCCCAAACTCAAGCTTCACATGTTTTGTCTTATTATGTTGTCTAGTTGACTCTACCCAATTTTGTCTTATATGGGTATAAGAAATATTGTAATATTCTTTGTAACTATTTGTAACTAAAGTTCCAAGTGTCAATTGTGGAATGTGAAGAGTCATTTTGTAATGAAGTCCAAAGTTCATGGTTGAAATAAGTCAAAGAGTCATGAGGGAAGTCCAAGGGTCACAAAGGGGAGATGATTAGTCACCTCATTTGTTATAAATGTACCCTCATAATTCATGAAAAGGGATTTTGGCATGAATTTTGGCTTAGGATCAGAAGCTTGGGAGTTTTGTTGAGAGCCTTGGCTTCTCCTTAGCATAGAGGGAGTATCTTTCTTTGGAGGAGTAGGTGTTGGCTTCATGTTCCACTATTGATACTAGTGGTTTGGAAATTGTATATGTATGTTTGGGACTTTCACTTTAATAAAGGCTCAGAGATGATAGGTTTTCATGCATATGTTATGAATATAGTAGAACTATTCTTGGTATGTTTATGATATATGTTATTTCATTTATGCTAACTCTTATGAACTATTTCGTTTGCATTAGTATGAATCTTGTTGAATGTGTGTTGTTGTATATTTGAATCATGGTTATTTTGTGAACTATTTTGCAGGATAACTTATAATTCCTTTTATGCTCATGTGTTCCTTTCAAGTTGCGTACTATTACAAGCTTCTAAGGAGACCACTCACTGTCCATTTGTCATGTTAGAGAATTTCATGCATTGCACTTGACTGTTCACAAGGTTATACACTTGTTTCACCAAAGTCACTAATACATCATTCTATGTGTTGTCGTAGGCAAGGCATACCACGAAAACCCACTATTTCAATAACCAGGTCGTATTTTGGATGAGGCTCCTACTCCAAACGGTGTGAGGTATAATTGGGACTTCATATCAGGGAGACCCCTTGAATTTTGGTGAGTCTATCACCTTCAACATTTATGGTGCTAGAAGGAGGGCCAGATGACAAGTTGAGCTCATGAGTTCTGTTTGAACTTTCCTTATCATTAAATGGCTTTTTTCCATATCTTGAACTAGACATGTTTTTCCAGAGTTGCAAATCTTAAAGTTCCCTCAAGGATAATTCATGACTTGTATAATTTAAAGTTTTATGGTGAGGGTGGAATAACCATTCTTAAGCACACAACTCGTTTTCTTCAATTTTTCACTCATCGCAGAATTCATTGCAAGGATACTGCTTACAAATTGTTCATCGTTACATTTGTAGCGCGTGTTAAAAAATGGTGTTACACATTTCTAGCCACTTATATTCACTCTTTCAAACATCTTATCAAAGATATATATTTTGCCTTTGATGGGTATGATTACACATCTATTTACAAGAAAATCATGCATCTTAGAAAATCACCTGATGAATATCTTGAAGATTTTCACAATTGCTTCATTCATTTCTATTATGAATTTCTGAGGATGATATTGATTGGAATTTGATGAAAGAGAAGTTTGAATTTATTATTCATATTTTGATGAATCCAATAGAATATGAATCCTTTGAAATTCTCCCAACATATGGTGGTTATGGAGCTCTCAAATCTGCAATGAAGGAAGTCGTTGTTCAAAGTGACTCATCTTCTCCTTATCAAACAAATCCATTTACGCAGTTTGAGATTGGAGAACTTGAGATTTGATCTGTTGATCTACCACCATATTTTCCCACCCCACATATTCAGAGTTTAAGGACAAGTTTTGATTTTGAATCAGATTTTACGAGTGATGTTCTTTCTCCTCGACCTCCTTCCATCAGTTCCTTCAATCCTCATCATTGTGAGTTGTTGTATCCACATGTTACAATCGCTTTGCTTGGTTCTCACGAGGATCAAATTTAGGATGGAGTTAGTTTTAACTGAGAAACTTATAGGATTCTATTTCTGAACAAGTATTTGCAATGCAAGTTGATGTTTCTCCTTTCTCACTGTTAGAAAATTATATATTACAGAGCAATAGAACACATAAAATATATTGCAAAAACATAAACAAAGAAAACACATAAAACAAGAGAGACATAGATATACGTGGTTCACCCAATCTAGGCTATGTCCATGGAGAAATGGCCAGTCCTTCCTTTTATATTATCCAGCAAACTGAAGAGATACAACCTACAGTAGATCCGTTGTAATTCCCTCTTCGGTCTCACACAATCTACTCTCTCTTTCTCCCTCAGAATACAGATCTACATAGACGCAATACAATTCCCTCATATATAGAGAGGGGTTGCCTTCTAGGGAAAAAATCCCTAAATTAAACATAACTTCTACCATCATATCTCCGCCTAATGAATGGCCCAGATTGATTACGAAATTACAACATTTTACAAGGAAATTTTACATCTATTTTTATCTTTGGGGGTGCTGCTCCCGATCCCCTATTGGGGAGGGGGGGGTTCCCAAAGTCGCACCGCCCCCGTGCACCTCCGCACCCCCCCCCTTCCTTGGACCCCCCTTGCAGTAAATATTATGGGCAGCATTGCCTCCACATTATGAACTGGGGTCCAATGCGATGATACCTCTAAATAAATAAGATAATCAAGCTCCACACCCAACACTCACCTCTCCCTCATTATCCTGAAATCTTCCACAATTCTGCTTTACCTGTTGTATCTTTCAAATAATCACTTTCTGACAATGTTAATTTCGATCACACTCAAGATTCGTCGGATGTCAGTTTCACATTTGAACATGGAGAGGAAAAAACTTCTCTTCTTGATCTTTCACATCCATCATCTAATCATTTTGAGAAAATCGAGAATCAAATTCCTTGCTTTCAATCTCCCCCTCTATGATTCATTAGATCATGAGGGTTCCTTTCTTTCCGATGATAAAATTTCTGATCATGGTTGTCGTGATCTATTTATCGACTCATTTAGTAACAACTCTATATTTTCTACTATTGATTATTCTAAGCCACCAGTTTTAGATGATCTACCTTCAGATGTCTTCGAACTATTAGAAGTTGTTGAGGCACTTCAGCCTACGGTGATGGTTATGCTATGTTCTCGCAGTCTTGATGCTAGTTCCAATCATGATCAGGATAGTAATTTATCTCTCAAGAATCCTCATCGGTCAATCATACAATTTGAAAATCAATCTATTTCACAAGTTTCACATCCTTCATCTATTTTGCATGATCTGATCGCTCAATCATTGGAGGAGTCATACCTGGCAAGATCATTTACAAAATGCAAGTTTTTCACTTTCTTTATGTTTTCCAAGATTGAAAGTTTGGAAGAACACTATAGCATGATGGCTTGTTGTGATGTACATAAACACCACAATGCATTAGTAGAATGTTTCACATGTGATTTATTTTTGTCTTTTTTCTGCTTATATTTTCAGTCTTCGGATGTTGCAATATTTTGTGTTTTATCTTTTTGGCCAGCTATTGTTTACGACAATCTTTCTTTTTATTGATCCCCTCACCTGGAGTGGTCAGGAAATGCTTCGACGATTACATTGGAAGTATCATTTTATGTACGAGTGGACCAGTTTTGGTTAGTTTAGGTGTAGGATTATTCTTTTTAAATTGTTTTGTTGTTTCTTTCTTTATTTCCTTTTATATTCAATAAACTTCCGCATGAGACCGTTTTTGGTTTCTGAAGCAAGGATGGTGAAGATCAAGAGGAAATTGTGCTAATTTTAATGCTTGTTTATCTTTTAATTCCCTCTCTTTGTGTGGGCCTTGCATATTTTATTTAATGATGCCTTGATGGAAAATATGTTCTTTCTCAAAGAGAACCATAGTGGAAATATGATGCTTGATCTATAAGTAGTACCACCTAGTCTAATCAATTTTTTTTAATGATTAGTTAGTTTTTCCTTGTCAACTAAGTCAAGTAGAGTAGGGAGGGGAGGAAAATTTAACAAGTGGATTATATTTCAGAGGTATATAAATATTTTTCTCTGAAGGGACAAAATCTTGTTCTCTCAATAAGTTGGGATCCCTATTCCACCCCATGTAATCAATAAGTTCCAATACACAGTTCTATCAATAAAATACAAAAATAATAAAAGGGTGAAGGAAGAGAAAGGCTTCCTACGCAACAAGGTGAAGCAAGAAAATTCGTCAGGGTACTTTCCAAGCTCACTAGAAGCAGAGAACGTTTTTTGCTCTGAAGTGACTCCATCAGGGTAATGTCCATGCCTATTAGCAGTGGACCAACACTAGAGATGAAAGCAAAGACTCTAACAATCCTTTCTGACTTGTGTATGTATATATTTCTCATCGCCAATTAAAATAGCTAAGTTTGACTTGTCTTTATTAGTGTGTTGCCGATGAAGAAAATGGTAGGGACTATATATTTAATGGAAGTTAAGTAAAGAGGCTATGTTGATCAGTGTAATGAGAAATACTTCCTAAAGAGCTAGACCTAGTTTACACAATGTAAGATGCATACAAAGAGTTGGATTTCTACAAGTGTGTCACCAAGTGTTGTAGCTGCTAGAAGGCCCCTCAAAAATTTTGCCCATGCTTTGATTTTTGAGCCTCACTTTTGTCTGCATGATTTTATCATTCACTATCATCAAGTATGCATGTTATGTTAAAGACTTATCATTCCATGAAATGCTTGTGATGTCTAGTTTTGAGCGCAATTTGAAACCTTTCTAACACAAACCATCTCCTTCCTTGACCTTGTTGCATTTCTCATCTTCCCTCTTAGAACTGCACAATCTACCCTCTCTGGAAATTGCTTTGATCCTTGAGGATTTGAACTGCGCAATCCTAGAAGGCAGGATAGCATTGATATTAGAAACTACGCAAAAGTTGTTCTCCCCCTCAAAAACTGCACATATCAATAAATTAAGGAATTGAATAAGTCATTGAGCCTAGGAATTGCACAATTCCCTTTGCCAGTGCGAAAAAGAAGTTTCCTAAAAAATCAGAGTTGGCATCCCTAAAAAATAGAAGTAACCCAATTAATGTCCAGTGAAGTCCACTAAGTTGCTAATTATGACTTTCAAACACATGTCACTTTTTCCTTGATTTTAGGCATGTGTGTCAAAAACCCTAAACCACCTAGATCTATTTAATAGATACCCCTAGATTTCATTTTCACATTTTATCTTAGAGTTCTAGCCTTCCCAAGGAGATTAAGGAAATTTTCGTCAAGTTTGCAGTGCTCTTTTGGGTATGTTTTGCATGTGTCACTTTTGTCACTTTTTCTATCGCTTTTATTGTTTTTTCTTACATTAGTTTTGTTTTTCCTATTTTTTCATAGTAGATGGTGTTTTAACTTATATTAGCTTGTACAAGTGTTCATTCATTTTTTCATTCACATTTTTCAAATGTCGCATTGAGTTCTTTCTTTTTTCCCACTAATAGTTGTCATTGTTGGGGTACTTTGTGCATGTTCGTTTTTCCCTTTGCACGCTTGTTTATCTAACTTAGCTTCACCGATCTATCTTTCCCTTAGACAGATCTACTTTCCTTCCTACCCCAACATTCATATCTGTCACTGTTTTCTCTCTTTCCCAAGTAGATCTACGCAATCTTACCTAGCAGTTGCCTTCTCCAACTACACATTTCACATTTCCAAGAGACAAGGCTCGAGCTTGTCCTATGAGACTACAAAATTCATAGTCACTAGATTTTCCAATTGTGCATTGTGTGGTCAAAAGCCTCAGCCTTGGCCACTGGGACTACGCAATGCACAATTCCTTCCCTCACTCTGCCCAACTAGGACTACGGATTGCGCAGTCTCAAGCATATAACTATCTTCTTAACTACTGAGACTATGTAATGCATAGTTCATGAGGCCAATATCCTACCTTCAGCCTAGGAATTGCATAATATTTCCTCTCAGTGTGTGAGTTACTGCCTTGCTATTGTAGAATAAACTGATTTGCTTGAGCTAATTTGTGTTTTCCATGAGATAATTTTGTTGTATAGGTACTGTAGCTTTTAGGTTGTCTTTTTCCATCCGTCGTTATGAACATGGCGCTAAAGAGATATGCCTCAAAATAAACCACATAGAGAAACACCAGTGAAATAGTTTAGAGTGTCCCTATCACCATGCTAGTTCTTTCAAATACTCAACTATTCATTGAGAAAGACTCAAAAATTACATGGCACACAGTGAAATATGTTTACACAACAAGTAGTTTCAAAGCAGATATTGAAGATAGAAAAGTTTTCATCAATGTCAAAAGGTTAGGATTTCACAATATTAGATGTAGGTATCCACTCTTTCCAAGCATAGACATTATCAATTGGATTCTGTCGCATACAGATACAAATACCATGAATCTCAAAAGTACCAGTGGAAAAAGGCTTGCCTCTTTTATGGAACATCATTTTTAGTGTATGTATCATTTTTTTCCCCCAAAATCTCGCATGGATTCCCACTTATATGCAGTCACAAGCTACTTAAGCATAAAAGATGTCATCAAAGGTTGGGTGAAAAAGCCATCCAAATTATACCAGACACCCAACAACACTTACAAGATCAAATCTCTCAAGAAGGCATTTCATTACTTGATAGTTTTATTCTATTTGGATCTCTGGTCAAAAGAGTATTGAGACCTTTCCCAACGGATGGGCATTCTTGATGCATCAAATCATGAAATAAGGAAAACCATTTAGCTGGTTATACTTATTGGCTCAACAAATGAGGACCCATGTAACTAATGCCAAGAACCCTACCAAGGGTAAGCAGGCTAGGTTCTACATATATTCTTACTTGTTGGATGCAAACTGTGCTCATAGCTCCTTTCCTAGCATGAGTTGGGCATAGACACCAAAGGAACATGTTGTACACATTTATTGCAAGTTGCTTTCAGATTGCAACCATAAAGGAGTAATGGAGAAGCTGACAGATCACTTCCTCATTCCATTGTATAAGATGATATTTGAGGAAGAGACACCTCGCATGTCATGTGAGGAAATGGAAGCAGTGTCAAAATTGGTGGATTGGTTTGACTCATTGGATGGAACTTACCTCAAAGTGTTTGGTGGTAAAAAATCTCCACATCTGCTACCAAGGTATGCCACCAACAAGTTGGTCATGCAAGAAGTTTCTTATCATCTTTCCATAGGATTATCAAGAGTATTGCAGAGGAAGAAGCAAACACCTTGGCTCATGTTTCCTTTGCAAATTGGATTGTATGATATCAAGAATCTGAAGGTTTCTAACACTCCAGGCAAAGAGATATAGAAATTTGAATTCGGTTGAATGGATTACAATCCATATGATCCCAGAAATAATTTCAAATATCAAGATGCATTTCATTCGGTCGAGTGGAAAGGATGAAGAATTGTTACAATACATCTAAGCCCTACCAACCAGTCAACTTTGTAGGAACATCACATGTTACTCCTTAACCAGAAGCAGAACCATTAGTGAGGCACAACCCAGTGCGTGAAAAGGGGAAATAGAATGTTGTACACATTCCAATGGAAGAACATATCCACAAATAAAAATTAGATACAATCATCTTGAAAGAGGCCATAGAAGCAAAAAGAAAGAGAAAACAGAGGAAGTAAGATGAATAATTGAAGTAGAATGAAGAAAAAGAATAGAAGGAATGATAAGAAAGGAAAAGGTAAGAAGAAGAAGGAGCATGGAAGCAAGTCGTGGAAGAGGAGAAAAGTTGGCTACTTGAGGAAGAGAGAAAGTAGTTGCAGGATAAGGAGCTTCCTCAATAAATTGGAGATCTAATAATAATTCAAGATATGGAGGTGGAACCGAAGTAGTAAAACTAAGATATTGATCTCAGGTTGAGCACACAACATATCATTACTCAGTCTTCACCTCCTCCGATAGAAGAGAACGCTCTGAGTAAAGAAGAGGAAATTTTTCCTCTTGATTATAGTACGGTCATGGATACATACAATCTAACTTATGATGAGCTTCATAAGAATATTGTACAAGCTAGAAAGAAACAATTTTGGGGTGATATTACATATCTTGTATTCATTAGAGAAAGTGTGATTTTGATGGATACTAGGAGGAACCCAAAAGCCATTACTACAACCAACTTGGCCTTTGCAAGTGCTACCAAGTCAAACAAAGAGTATCTCATGGCCATGAACAGATAGATGTAAAAGAGATTTACAAGCTACAAGGTAATAAGTGAACATCTCCAAGCAAAGGTCTAGAAAGAAGCTCCCACATAGGTGTATCTAGAAGAACTTAAGGCATCCATGCTTGGTGAAGTTTCGGCATCGGGAGAGACCATGAGAAGCCTCCACGACGAACTTTTAACCGTGCACAAAGGAGTTTTATGCTTGCACAACATGCAACATAAGTGCAAAGACAATGCTAAATCTATGAAGGTTGTTCATACATCCATTGATACTATGTATGAGTGGGAAATTTATTACAAAGGTGCACCTCCCAAGTTGCTGAGGAAGATAAGGCAATATGCTGAGTGGGAGAAAGCAGGGGTTTGGATGCTCATCCAGAGTAACAGACAACTCGAATCATTCAACGCCAACATTCAGGCCTTGTATGCATGGTTGTAAAACAATGTGGATTACATGGTGAAGTCACACAAGATCCTTTCATTTGGCTCACTCACTGAAGCCAAAGGTAAGAATAAAGTCAAGCAGGAGGTTGAAGAATACTTGTACCAACTCAAGAATATCACTACTAAGGAATATCTAGAGGTAAATAGCCATAATATGCAAAAGTACATTGGTGGCCCTGTCTAGATCAATACCATGTTTCTCCTACTAAAGAAGGAAACTCAAACTCGCTCCAAGGTAGTGTACCTAGATGTAATGGAGGCCAGAGTCCACTTCCATCTTGATCCCATTACACAGTTTGGGGAAGTCATCCCGCAGTACAAGGTTTGGTACCACTATGTGACTAAGAAACTACAAGTTGAAGTGGTTAAGTTGGGGTTTCCCCAAACTCAAGATTGACTTGTTTTGTCTTATTATGTTGTCTAGTTGACTTTACCCAATTTTGTATTATATGGGTATGAGCAATATTGTAATAGTCTTTGTAATTAATTGTAATTGAAATTCCAAGTGTCAATTGTGGAATGTGAAGAGTCATTTTTTAATGAAGTCCAAAGGTCATGGTTGAAAGAAGCCAAAGAGTCATGAGGGAATTCTAAGAGTCACCTCATTTGTTCTAAATGTACCCTCATAACTCATGAAAAGGGCTTTTGTCTTAGGATCAAAAGATTGGGAGTTTTGTTCAGAGCCTTGGCTTCTCCTTAGCATAGAGGGAGTGTCTTTCTTTGGAGGAGTAGGTGTTGGCTTCATGTTCCACTATTGGGACTAGTGGTTTGGAAATTGTATATGTATATTTGGGACTTTCAATTTAATAAAAGATGAGAGCTGACATGTTTTCATGCATATGTTTTGAATATAGCAGGACTACTCTTTTTATGTTTATGATATATGTTATTTAATTTACACTAATGCTCATGAACTATTTTTTTTCATTAATATGAATGTTTTTGAATGCGTGTTGTTGTATATTTCAATCATGGTTATCTTGTGAACTATATTGCAGGCTAACTTATGATTCC
Organism: Pinus tabuliformis; assembly: GCA_031772625.1. Lineage (NCBI taxonomy): Eukaryota > Viridiplantae > Streptophyta > Pinopsida > Pinales > Pinaceae > Pinus > Pinus tabuliformis. The sequence continues at coordinate 537,485,464 of CM062807.1, read as the reverse complement.
TTTTATGCTCATGTGTTCCTTTCAAGCCATGTACTATTACAGGCTTCTAAAGATCCCACTCACTTTTCCTTTGTCAAGTTAGAACCTCTCATGAATTTGCATTAAATATTCACAGGCTTATACACTCGCTTCACCAAAGTCATGAACACATCATTCTATGTGTTATCGCAGCCAAGGCATACCATTAAAACCCACTATTTTGGTAACTGCGTTGTATTACGGATAAGACTCCTACTCTAAATAGTGTGAGGTATAATTGGGACTTCATATCAGAGAGACCCCCTGAATGTTGTCGAGTCCATCATTGTCAACACAAGTATAGGGGCAACCTTACTTCTAATATTTGTCAAGACTGGTATAGTTCATTGTTTAGAGGAATGCCACCCTCTAGTACTTTTCGTGGGGCGACTACTTTCCCCGGGGAAAACCCTATTGTTAGCATCACCACACCTATGAGCCATCCTCTTTAGGTAAATATTTTTGAATAAGGCAGTACATCTTTTCCTATTGAGTACAACCCTATTAGCATTCATGCTTTTGGGGGTCCTCTTATTTATGGGGGCACTTACCCTGGGGGGAAGCTCCATACACCATTCATGTTGGCCTACATCCTTTACATGTTGGGGCAAATGTTCACCATGGCCAAAAATCTATTCCTTAAAATCAGTATATAGAGGGACCTCATGGTTGGTTAGGAGGCTCTCTTTCTTATGACTCACTTAGTCAGCTTTATAATCCCCTTTTATCCTTTCTTGATTTATGGGATTTAGCTAAGCTAACAAATGATCCTCTTTGACATGATCCTCGATGGCCACCCATGCCTAAAAATTTTCCTTTGGATATTCCCAAATTTTAAGGGAAGCCTAGAGAGAATCCATCCACTCATATCACCACTTACCATTTGTAGTGTTCATCAAACTCGTTGGTGGATGATTCAATTGAATTTCATTTGTTCCAATGTACCCTAATTGGAGATGTTGCCAAATAGTATATCAAATTGGACACAACATATTACAATGATTTTTCATCTCTGGTCCAAACCTTCTTAACTCATTTTCAGTTACTAATGAGGTATGACATCTATTCTGACCTCTTATCTAGTTTCAAACAAGACGATGCCACCCTAATTTCTGATCACTTCCATGAGTGGTGTGTCACAAGAGGTTAGTATGAACCGAACTCCCTGGTGAGAACTTATGTAAATGGTTCATTCAATCATTACGTCCTGAGATAGCCAAGGATGTATCCATGTTCAGTTTTGTTATCCAGGAAAAAGCCATTTTTCCTGCCCAACAATTGAATTTGATTTATTCTCAGCAAGGCATGCTTTATGAAGTACTTATGACTGCTCAATGTCTTTCTATTGACCCACTTAAACCAACCTGGGGACCACATGTTGATGGTGTGATTGGTTCTGTTTCTGATTCTATGATCCAAATTGTTGCCCAACTCAGGAAGTTGATCATGATATCACAAACCTCTACAAGTGTGCCTAGCTCTACAAAAGCGCCCTCTTTTGTGTGGCCCATGTTTAGTCAATTTAGTATGTCCTAAATTGCTACATTAATTATCAATCCGGGAGTCTTAAATTGATGAAGTGTGGTGCACTATATGTGCAAGGCAACCTCTTTCTTAGTTTCTATTGTTTTCAATTTTACCTTGTTTTTGGGGGTTTTATCTTGGTTTGTCTCCTAATGCAAATGGAAATTAAAATGGAAATCCTATTCCTAAGTTTTAAGAATACTTTAGAAGGCAACTTTGGGTATAGATTTTAAGGCGATTATGTCCTTTATGATGACTTCCATAACTTAACACTTCAGAGGATCTCAAAACATTCTAGTGATGAAATTAATACTTGAAAAAGAATGTAAATATGCAGCTAAACAAGAATGTAAATGTGCAGTTACTTGAATCAAACAAATGATGAACTACTGATAATGAAATCTCTATCTCTGCTACTCATCTAAATACAGAAATAAAAGTTAAGCGATTGCACTCAAACAAATCAAAACTGCAAACTAATAAAAGTAAAATCAATTCACTTCATTTATAGTCTGATAGCTCGCCAAGTAGTCTTTTCGGGGTTAAGCTATGGCTTTGGAGTAACATAAATAATATGAGGAACTTATATCTAATTGCAGAAAAATAAAACTAAAATCAAATCACATCATTCATATTCTGATAGCTCACCAAGTAGTCTTTTCGGGGTTAAGCTATGGCTCCAGAGATAATGTCAATGATATGAGAAATTTGATATCTAATTGCAGAAAAATAAAAGTAAAATCAAATCACATCATTCATAGTCTGATAGCTTGCCAAGTAGTCTTTTCGGGGTTAATCTATGGCTCTAGAGATAATGTCAATGATATGAGTAATCTGATATCTAAACTAACTAACAAAGCAAATGAATAAAACTGAAATCAAAGCATAACTGAAATTGAAAAGCTAAGAAAAGCAAAGTCAACAGAGAGGCTAATCTCATGTCACTAGTTATTGTAAAAATTGTATGAAAATGACTGGGCCTATCCTAACTTGAAACACACACTAATCAGTGTTAGCAACAATATACAATGCTTGAAAAATCATGTACAGGAATATAACGTTAACATCATAACTAACTTATGAAATATAAACAGGTGAACAGATTATGAAATATGTGTCATGGAAAGAAGGAAATAACACATAAAAAATTTATAGAAAAGAAAACAAAACCTCAGCCAGTAGGGGTCCTCTGCACGGCCTTGGTCAACATGCTATCAGTCTGGAGTTACGCTCACACAGTCATATAAAACAAAGTTTTATTGTATTGCAAAACATAGGAAGACTCCTCTCGTTACAAGAGCAGGACCAGTTCACATCACAGTATAATGACTAACAGCAAAATGACATCAAAACTAACTCTACATTCGTTTGCAAACACGTTATTTATAAGGGAAATTACATAACTATTTTCTTATGAAACACCTTCAATAGAGGACACGTAAAAAGACAGCATCTGTGAGTTTAGCATGATGGTTGCCAAGATCATTCATTCTATCAAAATATGGCTGTTGGATTTGTGTCGTGGAGGCAGTCTACAGTTGTCAAAATGAACCCACGGATCTAAGAATGGTCTCGAATCCTTCACATGTTGAAAAACAGAGACCTGCTTGCCATAGAACTCCTTCGTTTGACCACCGTTTGACCAAGGGATTCCTTTGCGAATTTGGCTGAACCAATAGGACCTGATCCATGTCCAGATCATTCCTGAATTGCCCACGTGCCTCGTTTTGCTTGATGACACATGTAACCTAGAGATCAACAAAAACAGTTGCAGAAAGTCGAATCAGCTGCGGAAAGTGGTTGTATTCCGCAGCTAATGAGCAAAATCTAATTCAAATAGCAAACACAAAAACATAGTTAGAAAACCACTTAAATTCTTTTAAAATCAATATGCAATGATCTTTGATAGCTTATGAGGTACTGGTGAGGGGAAAAAGTCTAGGAAAATGTGTAGGAGAGATGTAGTTTCAGGGCTCAACAGCCCACCGGTGTTTTCATGGTGAATTCCATGAAACCTAAGAACAATCAACAACTTGGTGGGGAGAAGAATAAAAAGAACAACCAAAAGAACCAAATTGCTTAGGAGAGTCAACCAAACTCATCTAATTAGGGAGGGGGTACATATGAACATCATCGTAAGATATCGCTTGCAAGATTTTCCAAGATGAACATTTAAATTATGAGTTCCCTCATATGGATGAAGTTCATAGGATTCTTGCACCACCATTGTCCACCCATATCCCTGTTGTTTTAACTCATTTGTTCCCTACACAATGACAACAACAAATGGCTGCCCATGCTTGTTAGGTCACTATAATACTAGTGTAGCCCCTTTATTGTTATTGTTAGTATATCTCCCTATTTTTATTTTTGTTCCCATGTGGCCACCATATTATTATTGTTATGCCCCATAGAAGTCCACTCTTGTTATTGTTTTGTCCTTACATTATTATTTTTATGTAGGCTCTAATTATATTGTGACCCCTTAGACTTGTATATATAGCAAGGAGGTCTAGTCATTTGTATTGTCCAATTATTGTTAATTTATGTAATGTAAAAAAGGTTTCCCCATCAAAGAGGCTATTTTTTAATTTTTTGATCTATCTATTCTTCTATTTTGTGAGATGGTCGCATAACATTTGGTATTAGAGCTTTGGATTCTAGGGTTTCACATCTTCAAACAGGTCATATTGGAATTTTCACTATAAAATTTTTTCTACTTGGCTTTAGAAGTTAAGATTTTGAGCACATGTATCGACAATATTGGTGAATTTCGCGTAAAAATTTTGGTTCTTGGTTCGTTATATTTTTGGAGATATGATCCAAGGAAGTTAGGGTTTTTGCAAACTCCAGAACCCAGTCTCAAATAGGATACCTAGGGAAAATCATCATAAGTTTCTCTCTGAGCGTCATATTTGAATTTTGTGAAAAGAGATTAAAATTACAAGGACTTTAGTTTTGTGTGTACCATTTTCAGAGCTGAAGGTTGAAATAGTGGCACGTTGAATTCCATGCAAGTTCACTCTATTGAACGAGTCTATAATCAGGTGTCATCATGGGAGATTGGGCATAACTCTTTCTTGAAGAATCTAATATCAATATAACTTATGGGTTGGAAATAAGATGCAAAGGGCTGCCACAATACCAAATTTCAGACCTTGGAGATGAAAAATGACATAGATACCATGACTTCAATATCAAGCACCTAAAACGCAAGAAAAAGGTGTCTATTTTTTTAAACATTTGCATAAGTTTTGTTTGAAAAATCAGTTTGAAGTGATTCAATGGGTATAATGAAACATAAATATCATTGTTTGATTCCAAAATGACTTGAACCAATAAAATGGAAACACTTTGTATGTTACCAGAAAGATCTACTCTGGTGCATGAAGAAGAGGAAGAAATACAACATGATATATCAAAATTTTGAGACCAAGTGCAACAAATTTTGCTCTCGCAAAGAGTAACCAAAAATGAAATGGAAGCTAAGATGGATGGTTTGGAGAATGGTTTAAAATCATACATGGAAGGTTTAAAGGATGACATGGAAGCTAATATAGATGGGTTGAAAGAAAACATATAAGGGTTGAAGGAAGGTTTGACAAAATTGTTATAAGAAATGCTTCCTAATAGTGATGAGGTACTCCATGAAAATCAGGATGAGGACAAAAGGAATATGAAATATGATTTAGAGACTAAAACATTGGGTTTAAGACCCACGATATTCCAAATATTGATATGAGGATGTTCGATGGCAAGGATCTCATAACATGGATACTACAAATGGAGCAATTCTTTGATCTAAATAATGAGTTGAACACACAAAAAGTAAGCATTGCATCTTTATATTTAGAACAAAATCAATTTGTGTGGTATCGATGGATTTTTTCTCATAAATTAATTTTCACTTGGACAATTTTTGCAGAATAATTTGTAGCACATTATGAGTACAGAAAGAGAAATATATTCTTTAGCCAATTGATAAATCTCAAGCAAAATGGTTCAATGGCATAGCACATTGAGGACTTCCAAAGATTGAATATCAAGGTAAATTATATTCGAGAGGAGCATATGATTTATGTATTCATAGGAACTTGTTGTAGCCACTACAACAACACCCAAAATTTTGGCCTAACACCAAATTTTTTGGGTCCCCTTTCCTCCACCTCTCAAACACTAATTGATCTATCTATGTCAGTAAAGTGTTCAGGCTTTCAAAATTCCAGTTGTTATCGATCCCTAATTATGCGAGGCCCACTGTTTAACCATGTACATATGTAGGTCCCATGCCTTCATGGGGTGTATTCCAAATAATATGAAGGTGTCTTTTCAATAGCCATATTCTGCCTTTATCCTCATATGTTAGAGTGCACTAGGATTTGTCGAGTTGCCACTATTATGATGCCATTCCATGTGTTATCTTCCCATTGATTTTGTTTTTTAATGACAAACATGTTTTGTGTCCATAACCACTTTTCATATGGCCTTTCTATCCATGTATTCAGGTGTCAAATTCTAACATGAAATACCTTCGCTTGAAGCCCCATTAAGTGCATAGCATAATACCATTTTAAAGTGTAGTGGGAGTAATTTCATTCTTGATCATTTAAGTATTTTATTAGGGCATCTCTTGAAACATGTGTTCGCATTCTTGATCGTTATGATTCACCAAAGGTCCTAGCATTCTCTATCTTTTTTCAAATTGTAAGGAGTTATCGCATAAAATTCCATGGGCACTAATTAATATATTAAAATATGGCATGTAGGTCCAACCATGCAAAATTATGTCAAAATATGCCATGAAATAGAGGATTATAGGAAGAAACACAAAAGATAGAAAACTCGAATGTGATAAGTGCAACCAGAACGAGGTCGCAAGATTCATAAATGGTATGCATTGTATTTGGCACATAACACCAAATGTGGACATCAAAAGAAACGCGCAAACCATGTGTTTGAAGGATTGTATAATTAAAAAATGATAGCCCTCCCATGCTAAACCAAGTCAAAGAAAAAGGACATATATTAAAGACTATCAAGAACTCATGATGAAGGTTATTCCAATAGGCGTTTTCCCTGATATATTAAAGTGCACCATATTGCAAAACCATGTGTTGGAGAAATTCATTCAAAAGTGTTAAAGCTAAAAGAAAACACACATTGAATGTTTTGAGAAAGTCACTACTGCGATCGCCCTAGGCACAGTGGCTATATTCATGATAATACAATAATCAGGTATTAAAAGGGTGTGGTTTAAATATGTAATGACATGCTGTCTAAAAAGGATGCACACCCCATCAAAGTAGCTACCATGCAACATGATAAATCATTTGAAGCACAGTTAGAAATACTTGAGGACAGCAACATGTGAGTCGAAAGAGAATTCTCCCTACTCACATTCCTTTGTTGTTCTCTCATACATTTGCTCGTTCATCTTTGTGAAGTAGGATTTAGGGAATAACGATGCCAAACCTCACCGAAGGGCATGATGATATAATACATATGTTTGTGAGCCAATAGTGTAATGAGGTGTGCACTTCAAATAGTAATAATGTGTGGAGTGCATTGACACATAATACACTTAGAAGTTGTTTGGAGATGAATTTAAAGGACACAAGCCTATGAACATGATGAAGTCATGAAAGAAGTTGCGTATTCTCATTTGTATAATGACATGTGGAGAGATCGATATGAAGTGGTCTTTGTGTGTATTTCAGTAGCTCCAAAACTTAGGCACAAGTGGTTATAATGCATGCACGTGTGGAACGCATGCTCAAAGACTATCTGACATGACAACGTTGGTTTTATTGCCATGCAATCACATTTTACAAGGTTCTTGTGTAGTAACGAATACAGAGAAGGGTCATTGAAATAGTGGATATTAAAATAGCAGATGTGTTCTGGTAATAATATTGGCAAGGGAACAAGCCCAATGGACACGCACAATGCTCATTTATTTAAGGAAGAGGTATTATTAAACACCCCTCACTAACAATGCGTTATTTAAGGGTTGGCCACGACCTATTGGGAGAATATAACGCTACTACGCATGTTGGGAGATCTCATTGTTGTTAGCATGGAAAGGTATTCCTTTCTAATTGGTTTCAGCAAAGATCCAAAACATCAAGTGATATGTGGAGTTGGACGAAATTTCAAATAAAGCCGCGTGGGAAACATATTGAATGGTATAGGATGCCATTGAACAATGGTTGAAGGTACATCATTGGGGAAAGCAGCTCATGTCAACGGTGTTGAAGAGAAAAAATTCTCCAAGGGAAGTGTAACATTACAGTGATGTGTTTGTATTGAAAACCACTTGAAGATTGGTGCAATTATCAAGAGAGACAAGAAGTCGCAAAATCGCGGATTCGAGATCCAACAATGTGACCAGAAATGTGACTTGGCCAAAATAATGACCATGATACATTCTATCAAGTCACATTCCATGTTTATTACCTATCAATGGGTCACAAGGTCACAATTATGACCCGTAGCAACATAGCCAAGGCAGGCGATCTGCATTAGAATGTGACTGTACGACCTTCCACAAATTTTCTCCAGGTCACAAGGTCGCGTTTAGAGCTTCAGGAATCGAACCTGAAGGTTCAGCTGTAGTTATTTCCTTAAATTACGGAAACCAATTGCAGTTAAATGAATTTATTTTTGGGAGCTCCTAGAGTGGTCCATTACTTCGTTTGCAGTTCTCTACCATGATCTGTGGAAAAATGATTCTATAATGCGGAATAAACACTTAAAAAGAATCGAAAAATTTAATGCCCAAAAAATCATACCTCCGGCCATTGATGCTACTCACACTCCAATACCATACTTGATGATGTGTTTACGATGGCGTTGGCTCGCTCGATGAAAACCGGTAGACTTGCTGATGTGTTTTCATAATGATCTCCTTTGTTGATCAGGAACAGCTTGCAACTCGGCCCTTCAATGATGACAAACACAACTTCTGTAGGAAATGAAATTTGGCCTTCAAAAATGATTTCGAACCTTTGACAGATGAACAATGATTTAGTCCCTCACATAGGATTCGGCCTTGAAGATTTAGAAATAAAGCTCTTCCTCTTTGAACAATACTCAACCTCCAACAATAACATGTACGCCCAAACTCACGACTCCTCTATTGGGAGATGTACAAGTTTTAAAACTTTACATATTCACTAGAAGTCTTTGAAAGCTATGAACTCAACTGCTGCCATAAATCACATGCAGAAATATCTCTTGGAAGTATTCAGCACACAACTGCCCGCAAAATAGATTAGCACAAGTATATTTCTGAAACAAGCTGAAAAGCTCAGCGCAATGAAAGCTTCGAGTCGTGCTTTTCCAGGTTAGAACCCATCATGTATCACATGGATTCCTTACGCTCAAAATGTTCCCATTCGCTCCAATCAACCCGCGTGGCACTTCCAAGCTCTGCTCACTCTAACTTGATGGTGTAAGGTTGAAGGGGATTGAGTTAGTGAGCTTGGGGACCAAACAAAAGTATTTATAGCCAAGCTTCCATCAAGCTTCTGTTGGCTACGTGTCAAGTGTTCCACAGATCATGGTAGAGAACTGCAGAGGGAGTAATGGACCACTCGAGGAGCTCCCAGCAAGAAATTAATTTAACTGCAGTTGGTTTCCGTAATTTAAGGAAATAACTGCAGTTGGTTTCCATAATTTAAGGAAATGGTGGCAGACTAAATTAACAGCGGCCGATCGTTGGGTGTTAACATCAGCCTCCATTCAAGTCACAGAGTCACACTCCATAGCCTCAAAGAAGCAACCAAAGGAGGTGACATATCTGCAGTGCAACTCTGTGACCTCCATAATCTCACAGGTCACATTTTCTCCATAAGGCACCATTTCTTCAACAAGACATGATGTTGTTGAACTTCCTCGAGTTGGGTACCTAAATGTGATTAGTATGATGACCACAAAGGTGTTGAATCCAGTATTTGGTCGCAATTATCATCACATAAAAGCTTACGTCCACGAAAATAAAGGAAATTGTCAAAAACCTTTGGAACCATGACACCCAGGGCATTTTTGCATCATTCAAATGATTTATAAATGTGTTGGAACTTTAATAAGACATTCACAATGCACCATCTAGGTAGGATGGACCCATGGGATGTAAATTACTTTAGAACTTGCAGATAGATTGTGCACAAATTATCTGAGGGTCCCTAGGTAACTCTGATTGTTGAAAGGGCTCATACTCATATACTTTTGTCAATGAATCATGATGGCTTTATTCCTAGGCAATGTGTTAATGCAAACAATGCTTATTTGAATAGGGATTTCTCAGATAGATTCAAGACATTTGTATGAGGTAGTGAAAAGGAGAACTATGCATTTATTCCTCAAAGTAATGATGAGAATGTGTGACAACCATGAGAAAAAAGCAATCATGAAGTGAATAAAAGACAACCAATTTACTGCTTCTGTGAGTTTACATGGCGTGCACTGGTTACAAATCATCTCCTTGATAGCACTAATGATGGCAAGGGGAGATATTCTCAAAGTCAAAATGACAAGGTATTTCCCTGCATGAAAACCATTTATAAGTGAAGATCATTATATTATCCTAAAGGTAAAGATTTCCATAGAGGAAGTATTGAGCACTCTTGTATCATCTTGTTTTGTAGGAAGTTAGAGAAGGATTGTGCAATAGAGTTGTATTTTATTTGAAATATTGTAAGTTACATTGCTTGTTTTGCTTATGAGATGTAATTTATTTTTACTATTGTAATGCTTGGCTTATGGATGAAAATATGTGTCGTTAAGAAGAAACATTCATATTTGTCCAAAAGTGAATTCAAGGAAGTGGGCCACATGCATTAGAGTGTTAAATCCCAAAGACGAGGAAGTTATTTGCCTCTTTGCATTGCATTTCCTCGATAGAAGATAACCAGGATTTGGATCCTGATGAGATTGATTCAAGAAAAGAGGGATATGGAAAATTATTTCAAGAATTTCTAAAAAAATTTTGAAGCCCAAAGACACCTTGTAGAGATCACATTCATTCATATCAGTGTGACACAGAAAGGGACTATACAGGGGTCCAAATTGATGTTTTATTTTCAGTTAATTTGTCATCTTATAGCATTATTCTTTTTATGCATATTTATATGAACATTTCTATTTTTGTGTTGGTCGATGATGTCGATTGACATTGAGAAAGCCAGGGTTTATTGCAAGAATCCATGCGATCAGGGCTTCTACAAACAAGCTAGTTGGATCCATTTAGTTGTCCAAAGTACTATGTCAACCATGATGGCGGGACTAGTAGTAGGAAAATTCGTATTCAACATAGAAAATGGATCAAAACCCTATTCAATAGCCCATCATGATTGTGCAATAGCATTAGGGTTCCGAGAAACCCTGCACATTCTCCTCACAACTACTCTTCTATTAATATATACATATTACTCATCATAATTCCTACAACTATGCATAGATCAATTGGGCATGTCATAGTCAATGGACATGACAGAAGAGTGAGGAAAGTCAAGAGTCATGAGGGTAGTTGAGGGGTCATGGGGGGAGGTGAAAGGTCACTCTCCTCATTTCTATAAATATTCCCTTATGCCTCAATTGCAGAAGACATTAGCACTTGAGCTAGGAGCAGTAGTAGATAGTTTATTAGTACTTGAGAGCTAGAGGCACTCATCTCTTGGTAGCTAGTAGGAGGAGCTGCAGTGAGGCTAGGGTTTTGTATTGGGCAATGGTATGAGCAACCCATCTTCCACTATTGGGATTTGACAAATTGCAAGATATGTATTTGAATTTGTAGCAACATTAATAAGATGTTCTTCATGTGTGGCACTGAGTCTCAGGTTTACTCATGGTGATTGTATTGGTTGTTTGTTATTTTCAATGTATTTGTATGTGTGATTTCATATACGCAATATGTTGTGTACTGCTTCATATTTTTTGCATGTATGTTTGTTTTTGAATCTATGGTTACCGATTTCTCACCATGTCGGTGATCTATTGTGAACTAATTTGTAATTAACCTTTGGAATTTTCTCACTTTTATGTCTAATTGGGTTTTGGCTCACTGGTCCTTGTCATGGCATATTGCTTTTTCCTATTGTTGTGACTTGTTTGTACCCATTTTTGTAGTTTTTCAATCTTGGGTTGACTTTGCTTCATTGTCTAGGAATTTCATTCATGTCCTCACTCAAACACCTTTTTGTTTGAAAATCAAGAGAGAAAACATTCATGGTGACATCCGAGACCACATACTGAATGGGGATCCTATCCTAAATGATGTGAGGTATAATTGGAACCTCACACCGGGGATACCCCTAACTATTGGCAATAAATTCTAGTCTAGCAATAGATTTTGCGGTAGAAGGAGGGAAAGATGAAAAGCTGAGCCCTTGGAGCCTACAATTTAGCCTCATATCTATAAATGGATCCACCTCGAATCTCTATCCCAAGGTGTTTTTCTAAGAACATAAATCTTTCGGTGCTCGTGGAAATAGTGTATCACTTGTCACAGTAAAATTTTGATGGACAAGTTCGAACAAAAGTTTTTGGACACATGCTTCAAGTTTTTTGGTTATGTCACTCTAACATAATACATTGCAAAGATGTTATTGGCAGATTGTTTACCCTCAGGCTTGAAGGACGTGTCAAGCAATGGTGCCACACATTGCCAGCAACTTCCATCCATTCGTTCAAGCAACTCAATAGTAAGATCCAACAATCCTTCGACATGTATGATTTCCAAAATGTTTTTAAAATGATAAATAAGGTTAGAATGAAACCTGAAGAATCCCTAGAATATTTTTCTACTAGTTTTGCTCATATTCATTGTGAATTCCAAGAGAGAGGTGTTGATTGGATGTATTTGGGTGAGAAATTTCGATGTTTGGTTTATGTATCTCGACAACACCTTCAATCTCAAACAAATCTTGATTCTTATGAGAATCATGATAATATGCAAGTTATAACTTGGCCTAATCTTATCCCAAATGTTGTCTTGCCTATTTCTATGAGTCAGGAAAATTCTCGGGCCTCTAAGGTGGAAATTACTACCTATGCAATTTCGCATCCTCCTTCTAATTAGTTACCTAATGAATTTTGGTCGTAAATGATTTAGATAATGAATAATGTTCATAAGGAAATGACTCAAACTGTCTTTCTTTTGATGCTCTCATATATCCTATTTAATTTGAATGTAAAGATCAAGTTGATGTAACATCTCTCATTGATGAAACCCAACTCAAGCTCGTTAAACATATGCCTAGGAATATTCTTGAATTTCATTTACCTATTGGAAATGACATGAATATTGTATCAGATAAAGTTGACTATCCTATCAAATCCGCAGACCATGACATGCATGCAAACTGATTGATCCATCTGGCTAACACTAATGTGTAGGATGTGAGCCGTAGTGAAATTGGTGCCCCTTCATCTGAACCTTTTCATCCATTATAACCTAATTTATTTCACAATTAGAGTATGAGAATGTTGAATCTCTTATTCCTGAGCTCTCCCATCCATAGTCTTTAACATATGAATAAGAAGACCTTACATCTCAGAAAATTCAAGATGGTATTTTGTTTGATTCAAATTCACTCTCAATCCAAGAAGAGGATTATGTGTCAGATACCCAACTTGATTAGCATGGTGGTCTCTACAATTTTTATTTTATCGCAAACATATTCACTGGTTCCCCTAATGACTATCATTCATATCCATTTGTTGATACTACAAGGCCACAAAAATTTGATGATTCACCTTTTGAAGGTTCAGAGACTCATCGGGGAGTTGAGGCACTTCAACTTCTGTTGATGGTTATGTCAGGTTCTCACGATCCTAAGGGTTTCTGAAATTAGGGTTTCCACACACCGCTTTCCTCTCACCATCATCTTGAAAAATTGAAGCTCATCTTGGAAAGATCCTTATCCAAGTGATGCTTCTTTAGGAACATCTCACGATCATCTATCAGTTATTATGCATCACTTCTTGTACCCTGATTTGTTTGTTGAAGAGAGTACGCTGACCATTCTTTCAAATATTTGTGACTTTTTCCCAACCAATATAGGTCATGATCAAGTACAAAATGGTGATTTTTTACAATTCACTAAGGAAACTATTGATGGTGCTGGACCCGCCAACATGTCAAGGGATCTCCCTAGTAAGAAGTCCCAACTAGACCTCAGACAGTTTGGAGTAGGAGTTCGATTAGTGGGTAGTAAAGTAGTGCCTTGGCCACGGTAGCGTGCAAAGGTAGGTATGATCACTTTGTCAAAAAGAAAGTGTGTGACCTTGTAGTGAGTAGAATGAGATGCATGGGGATTCTAACACACAGAGGGGGAGAGGAAGTGTGTCCCTTAGAAACCTATAATAGTACACATCCTAAAAGGAACACACGAGTGAGATGACATCACAAGTTGGAAGCAGAATAGTCCACGATCTAAAGTGACGGGTTAATACGAAAACATGTCTTCAACAAGATTCATACAATTGCATACAAAATAGTTCATACAAAAATTCATAAGTTAAATGACATACATTGCTAAAGTAACTAGAATTGTCGAACCACAATAACAACATATGCATGAAAATGTGTTGGCTCAGTTATATAATTAAATGAAAGTTCAATCCATACATACACCATTGAAAACCACTAGCCCTAATAGTGGAACATTACAGTCAACACTACCTTCTTCTCCAGAGAGATGTACTCGCTCTATGCTGTGAAGAGCTAAGGCTCATCACAATACTCTCCAAGACTTCTCTAAGCAATGCCTAGCTAAAAGCTTTGCTCCCAAAATCCTATTCTATGAGTTATGAGGTTCTATTTATAACAAAGTGTGGGGTGACCCTTGACATTCCCCTTTGTGACTCTTCGACTACCCTCATGACTCTTCAACTTCTTTACAAATAACTCTTTACATTACATAGTGACTGTTCACATTCCACTAGTGACACTTGGAATTTCACTTACAACATATTTACAAATAATATACATTTTCCACATGTACCCATGTGAGGAAAAATAGACTAGAGACAACCTAACAAGATACAATGCTCTGACTCTAAAGTTTGGTGCAAGACCAAATTGACAACCTTAACTTCATGATTCTTGTTCGCATAATGATGCCAATCTTGGTACTATGTTATGATGTCCCCAAACATCGTGATGGTGTCTTCCTGATAGTGGACTCTTGCCTCCATAGCTTCTGGATATATGTTCTTGGAACCTATGTCCATCTCATCCTAAAGCATGTGCATCATGGTGTAGACCATGACAGGACCACCAGTGTGCTTCTGTATGTTTGGTGCGGTCATCTCCAAGTCATCCCTGGTGGCCTCTCACCTTAGCTACTCCATGTACCTATCGACCTCTAACCAAACTTTGTTCTTGTGCTTAGCTTTGGTGAGGGAACCTGCATCTATTAACTCTCTTCCTCAGCTTTTGGTTTCTCCATCTCATCAACGTGTATTGGCATTATTTGTTATGTCATTGCACCTTGCCTTTGTTCTTCTTCCTATTTCTTCTTCTTCTCTTGTTCTTTCCTTCTTGACTCCTGTTCTTCCTTTAGTTCTTGTTCTGCTACTTGCGCGCTTTGATCTTCTCTCTTCCTCTGCTTTATTGTTTGTGTCCTCTACATCCTTTTGTTTCTTCTGTCAAAGCTACTTGCATGAAGATTGAATGTGCTTTCACTCTACAGCTTTGTTCTCCCTTTATTATGTCAGCAATTTCCTCTTTCCCTAATCTTGTACTAGAGATATTCCTTCTGCCACTACTGTTGTTCTTGCTACCATGTTAGTGTTGATTCCTTTCCTATAAATAGTTGGGCATCTGCATCTATTGGCAAGTAAATTGGGGCATGCTCAACTTCTTCCCGAGTATTGCTTTCAGTGGTCTCTCTTGAAGCAGCTATCTTTAGTACCATGGTAAAATGATTACTTGAGAGAAGTGCTTCATGAGTGTGGTACCTATGGGATAGAAAGGACATTCATGGAAGACAAAATTAGCTCTTACAAATATAACTTCACAACATGATCAAGTAGCAACCAGGGCATCTTATGAGAGGAATTGTGCAATTTTGACTTACAGGGGTGAATCATTGATTGTGGGAACTACGCAATGCACAGTTCAGTCTGGGTCAGGGCCTCGGAGAGACCGCTCATTGCATAGTCTCAGTGACCAAGATGGGATAATGTCTCCTAGAACTGTGCAGTGCGTAGTTCGAGCCAGCCTAGGATAGGCTCTACATAATTCCAAAAGGCAAGGTAAAGGCCTTGAGCTCCCAGATTGCATAGTGCGTGCAATGATATGTGAGATATAGGCAAGGGGAGCCAAATCTGTCCATGGGGCGTGTGAAAATAGGAATATCTAAAGGATGATGTAAGGATGAGTTCATATCTGACTAAGTGTAGATTTATGCATGTAAAACAAGTGCAGAAATGGATCAAACTGAAAGAACGTGAAGAACGTAAAGGGAGTCACCACAATGATGGTCATTAGTGCAAAACGTGAAAACTCATGTGACACTTGAGAAAGGAAATCTATAACTTGAAACAACACTTATACAAGTTTAAATAAGTTAAAACACCAGTGTTCATTCAACAAAATGAGTGAAACAATACTCTCACAAGATAAACAAACAAAAGCGACAGAAAAAGAAGGAAAATGCAATAAAAGAAAAACTCACCCCGAAAAGTGATGAAAATCCTCTGAAGGATCCTTCATCTTCTAAGGAAGCTAGAGCTTGATGATCAAATGTATAACTAAGCTCTAGAGGCATCCATTACATAGATTTGAGCAAAATGGAGTTCATGATGCGTATGCTTGAGATCAAGGAAAACAACGACACTTGGAAAAAACTTCTAAATATGGCATTGTGTCACCTTATGGAAACTTATAATACATCCCTACTTCCTAAGGATGCTTTCCTCTTAGCTTCTCACCTTTTGGGAAAACTACCATGCACTGCCTGTACAAATTGCATAGTTTTGGGAAGGACCGGGAAACTCTCTGGTTCATGCACTGAGCAGTTTTTGAGCACAGTAAGTTTTGCATAATTTCTGGGTTGAGTGGCTTTGGGCTTCCTCTCAGGCTATCCACAATTTCCTAGGTGAAGGCAGGCTATTAGTTGGCTTTGTACTATTTTGGAGCTGAAGGCTCACTTGCTATCTTGGACTACTTTGTGTTGTTTCCCAACTAAAGACAGTTTTCCAGCTGGATGTGTGAAATTCTAGAGCCGAAGCTCACTGCTGGGTTGAAATGTGCATTTTCTAAGAGCAAGGTTGGTTTCTGTTTAGGATTGCATAGATCTTCAAGGTAGTCCTAGAACTATTTTGTAACCAAATCATGGGGTCTGCTTATGGTTAGATGACAAAGCAAGTAAGAAAACACAAGTTGTAAAGTGAAAGATAAAACTCAATGAAAGCATAAGTGCCTGGGCAGTGTAAGACAAGCTGCTGATATTTTAGTAGGGAGGCTCCAAAATAAAGTGAAGGAAAAATTTTGGAGGGTGGTTGTAACCGTTACAACATTAGCGACACACTGGTATAACTCCAACTCTTTGTATGGACCTTGTCTCATGTAAAGTGAATCTAACTCTTCTAGAAGTATTGTTCGACCGTTTAATCATCATGGCTTCTTCACTAGCTTGGGTTAAAGATATAGTCCCTGCCATCCTCTTGACCGGTCAGCACACATACCAAGCCATGTCAACTGAGTTCTTTTAATAGGGAATGAGGGGTATATTGATGCACAAGTAATATAAATTGTCAGAGTTTTAGTTTGATCTCTAGTGTTGCTATGCTAGCAGCAGCCCTGGACAGTACCTTGGTGGAGTCACTTCAGGAACACGAGAATTTCTCTGTTGCCAGCGAGCTTGGATAGTACCCAAGTGGATTTAATTTATTCACCTCTCTATGTAGGAAGCCTTTCTCTTCTTTTACCTTTATTTTATTTTTTTCATTTGTCATTTTTCAAAGAACTGTACATAGGCACTTATTATTTCATGATGTGGAAGAGGGATCCTGACTTATTAAGAGTAGAAGAGGTTGTCCCATCAGAGAATGATGTTATATATACCTCTGACATACTTTTTAAGGTTTTCCCCCTCACCTTACTCTACTTGACTGAGTTGACAAGGGTTAACCGGAAATAGGAAACTGATTAGAGTAGGTAGTACTAGTTAAAAGTGCAAGCATTGTGTCTTCATTGGGACTCACTATGAAAGGAACATATTTTCCATCAAGGTATCATTGACTGAAAGGATGCAATATTTTCATAAGGAGAGGGAATAAACATATAACCAATGTTGATAGTTGTACAATTCCTCCTGGATTTCACCTTTCTTGTCTCAAGAAGCCAAACATGGTTTCATGGGAAGCTAATCCTATAGTGCATAAACAAAAAAACAAGCAAAAGAAAAAATTAAAGTGAAAGAAAAACAAGTAAGAGAAAGGAAAAAATGAAAGAAAACACAAACATGAAAGAAAACACTACTCCTACTCCTAAGCTAAACAATGCATGGGCCTACTCACGTGAAGTGATACTTCCAATGTAGCCATTGACACATTGGTTGGCCCATGTAAGTGAAGGGATGGTTGTCAAGAAAGATATCTAGGAAAACCAGCAAGAAAGGAAGATAAAGAAATGAAAACCAATAGGCTTGAAGTTTGAATGCATCCACATAAATGAAAAGAGTAAAAGAACATGACATACACTATGTAGATGTGCCATGGTGTGGCATCACATTGTGCACAAATAACAAGCATGTACACTCTTTCGACCGTGACACATGAACATACATGAAGAAAGAAGAAAACTTATGTTTTGCAACATGACTTACTACATATGAATCCTCCAATGCATGAGCGATAGGATCATGAGATTCTAGCGGAGGATATAAAATATGTAGATTAGATTGATTTTCAATGTGCAGGAGAGAGTGATGAGGAGCCTGGGGTGATTCAACAATTTTCTGATCAGAAGTGGGACTAACCTCAGGGAAGTGAGAAGCTACATAACCATCAGCTTGGGCTGAAGTGCCTAGATAGCTTGAGGGGTTTCCACTTCATCAAAAGATGTATCATCAAAGACTGGTGGCTTAGAAAAATCAATAGCAAGTGAATTAGAATCATGATTGAATGAGTGAGTGAAGAGATCATGACAAACACGATAAAAAAATTCAAGATGTGCATCGACATCCTCATGATATGATGAATCATATAGAGGGGTTGATGAGAAACATAATTTTTCACCCTCTGAAATTCCAGAAAGAAAATATAGTAGATTGGGTGGATTTGAAAACAAATATTTGGTCTCTCCACAATCAAATGATGTACTGATGTCTTATGTGTTATGTGAATGATCAAAAGTAAAAGCATTCGGGTATGAATTTTCACAAGAAAAATAAGAAATGGTATGATCAAACAATATGTCAGGATAAAGCAGATGAGGGGAAGACGAAAGGAGCTCATCCTTCACTGCAGGTTCTTCTTTAGATTCCCACACATACTCATCAAAAATCATAGCACAGGTTGGCTACTCAACATAACCTTTGTTGACAACTTGATCCTCATGGACAATAGATGTGGAGTTTGGAACAGATGAACACAACACAGTCAAATCCGGAGGATCATAGGAACCAAAGGACAGAGGTTGAGAGAACAAGATCATGTGACAACCATCAAGGTTGTAGTCCAAATCTATGCAGATATCTAGAGAAGGTGGCGTGGGAGGAGGTGACAGTTCAATAGATTGGTTCACAACTTCTCCCACCTCGTCCTGCGGAGATAGAGTTTTTTGATGAGAAGAGGATGGAGAGTCACTTGTGACATCGACCTTTTCCATCTTATATTTGGAAGCTCTAATAATGAGGTATGCTGAGAGGGGTTCGAATGATTCTAGCTCATGAGGATTTTCAGATACATGAAGAAGATACTAAAATATTTCTTTGAGAAATATCCAATCCATTTCATATTCAAGGATTTGAAAACCAAGATTACGAAAGTGATCCAAAAATTGTGCAACAGATTAATCAGGTTCTTTCCCTAATTCCCTAATTTTTTTTTATTAAGTTCTTTACAGTCATAATGAAATAAATCATGACATAACTCTCTGATCATGTGAGTAAAAGAGTGAATAGAGGTTGTGGGCAATGTGAGAAACCATTGCTAAATGCGCTATCTGAATGTGTGAGTGAATAACCCACAAGCAATGTCATCTGAGGGGACTTCATTCCTTTCATAGAAACCTAAGAAGGAAACTCTGTGTCTTAATAGGGCTATTTTGCCTTCAGCATTGTATGCGAGTCATGACAAGTCATCGATGACATCCTCCAACGCTTCAAAATCATGTGCATGAGAAAAACATGCCGAAGTTGAGATTGTAATGTAAGTCATGAGGATGTGCAGATATTCAAAATAGAGTTTGAGGGCTCAACTTGTCATCTGACCCTCCTTCTAGCACCACAAATGTTGACGGTGCTAGACCTGCCAACATGTCAAGGTATCTCCTTGGTAAGAAGTCCCAACTAGACCTTAGACTGTTTGGAGTAGGAGTCCCAGAAGTGGGTAGTAAAGTAGTTCCTTGACCACAGTAGCACACAGAGGTAAGTATTATAACTTTGTCGGAAGAAAGTGTGTGACCTTACAGCATGTCAAGTGAGATGCATGTGGGTTATAACACACAAAGGGGAAAAAGGAGTGTGTCCCTTAGAAGCCTGTAATAGTACTGTTGTGATCAGCAACAACCCCCCTCTCATTTAGTGTCATTCGAAATACTATATGTATGGGGACCCTTAGTTATAAAATCTAGGAAAAAAAAAAACTAGTGCTTAAATTCCCTTTCCGCAAATAAAGTTACCATCATAAGCTTAGGAGGCTCCTTTGAAAATTCTTAAGATCTAAGTTTATGATAAGGTAAAAATCTTTAAAATCGCATTGTAAAAATATAGTGGGATGTCACCTTACAAGCACAATCCCAACATTTGCGAGATCGCGAAAATGAACAAACATCACATCGCATTCAGCGAAACTTACATCAAACACTCCAAAGATTGCCGATATGCGATGACTTCGATCGCAAGATCGCATCTCGCAAGAAACAGGTTAAAGAAGTTTGTCATACATAAAACTCCTGCGATCTACGATATTTCGATATCGCGATTGCACGTTAAAACGATGTCTTGATGTCAGGCTAGATCAACGCTGCGATGTGGTGTTTTTTTGATTCTGCGATGTTGTGATATTGCAATATTGTGATCTGCGATGTTGCGAAGCAAATCGCAAAATCGCTCCATCGCAGATATTTCAGGCATGATATTCAAGAAAAGTATTTTCCATAAACTGACATATGGTTATGCGCTGTAAATGCTAATAAAGAAGTTAGTTGTCGGTTATTAATAGAATATGAGTGCGTGCTTTTCGAAGAATCATTTCACGTAAGGTGGTGTATTTGGTATGTTTATGGCATTTAAAACCTCTCCCCTCACTCTTCCTTGTCATTCATTTCTACCTCACTTGTGGATTGCAGGAATGGAGAACATAAGACCATACAAACCAATAAGCAGTTTGAAATGGGAAAGAAAAACAAAGCCCCGAGCTCCGAAGAAAAGGAAATGGTACCTTTGTATACAGACACAGCTTGTAACAGAGACGCGGGAACAGCTACGTGCGAAGGCATGTATAATCTGCTCGAAGAGGAGAATCCCAGAGTAATGGAAGTAGCTGCTGTTGCGGGCTCACAGAGCCCTTCTAAAGAAACCCTAACAGAGCTAGCTTGCTCATTCTTACATCAGATAGTAGCAAGGCCAAACATCCTCCCATACACAGACATGGTCAAGTGGATACTCGATAGCGTAGAAATCAGAAATAGACAGTTCAAAGTTCATGGTCAAGGACTTATTGGTTCATTCGCTGCGCAGGATTTAAAGCTCATTTATCATCTGCCCGAGCCACAGGCAACTTATAACAAGCAATTCATGGAGAAATTCGTAAAGGAAAATTAGGACCTAGCAGAAACCACCAAAGACTAGTCCAGGAGAGACGAACCGCTAAATAAAGATAAACACGGTATGTACAGTACTGGTTCCCTTACCTCCCCATATTGCTTTGCTGCTGCCATGCTCTGTAGAATATTTGGAATGCCAGATATCAACAAATTTTCATCCGAATGGCTACCGTTACTGGATGCTGCCACAAATGCCACTATTGTAGATTGGGCCAAAATTTTATCTAATAACCTAGTCACGGCCATTGTCAGTTACCGGTCCAAAAGAGCTACGGCTCAGAGAATTTACCCTCCTTTTTACCTATCTGCATATATTATGGATTCAATATGTTATGTTTCTAAGTTTCCTGTTATGGGTTGGAAGTGGACCACTCAAGACCCCTTACCCATCCATGTCTATCATAAAGAATTGTGGGACTCTCAGTTCACTCCATACTTCTACCAAATTTGTGATGGAGTTATGCTACCCTTGTACAAAATGTTGTATGATAAAGACCCCCCGAGGTGTTTGCCTGAAGCAGAGGTAGACATCCTCCCTGTCACAAGATGGTTCAGGGAGGAATTGTTTACTTATGTTAGGGTATCTGGAAGTACTACACCCCCTCATGTCCTACCTTTGTATATCCCTGATAAACTCTTAGCTCGAGAGATTGCATATCAAACTTGTGGGGAAGGTGGCCTAACTAAAGATTTAAATGACAAAAAGAAGGCCATCTGGCCACCGTTTCCTGTAGCCTGTGGGGCCTTTTCGCTATTTGATGTAGGCCACGCATTCACAGAAGTACAGAATATGACGTGTTTACAACTATTCAAATTCCCGGGAAGGCCATTTGACCCTAATGAGGTTGCCCAAAATTTCACAACTACAGTCAAGATAAAGGTGTTCTTTGGAAAAAAGGATTTATTTGATGATATATTCCAACAGAAAAGCACACTTCAAGAAATTCTGCATGCAACCCAATTGCAGTTATCACTAGAAGATTTCCAAAAGTTCATAATATACAGAGAAAGAAGGTTAGCTAGTATTCCTCTAGAGAAACTATGCCTATCGTCAAGAGAACCAACTCCAAGTGTTAGTCTTAGTGGGATTTCAAGCACTAATGGATCTAAATCCAAGTCTAAACAAGAAATGCCCGAACACTCTAAAAGATCTGGAAATGAGCAGGATAGGAGCGAAGGGTCAGTAAAGGATACTGCCCAGTCAATGGAACTTCTACATCAGCAGGTTATTGCCTCCCCGCAAAGAGATCCTCCTCCTCTCATCATTCAAGTACCACCAGTCACAACCGAATTAGATAAAGAATGGGAAACCTTCAATGAAATGATCAATCTTGAAGGACCAGCCATAGAAACACCTGGGAGCAATACACAGGTAGCAAAGGAAGTAGTCACAACAACAATCAGTGATGTGTCAGATATGGAGCATATTCCTGTTGCCCCATTTTCTAAGATTATACTCAACATTGAAGAAATTCCCCCTCTGGATATATTTTATAGCCCACAGCATAAAGCAGTGGTAAGAAGACATAGAAAGAAAAGGAAATTGGAAAATACACTCTCTCAAGATGCAGAACAATTGGACGTCTTGTGGATCGCAGGAGCATACGCCTCTGCGACTATTGATAAAGCATCTGAGGTACAACAGTTGTTAAAATAAAGGGAAGACTAGATAAAAGTACTGCAACAACAGTTGCAGCAAGCTAACACCAATAATGAAGCACAAAAACAGCTTGAAAAGTTGCAGCAGGACTTCCAGCAAATGCAGATAGGATATTAGAAAAGTTTGGATGAGAAAGGAAAGCAGTTATAGGATTTACAAGAGATGCACAAAGACAACCCTAAGCTTACAGAGTTTATTATGGAGTCTATTTCCTTGAATGAACAATTACTACAACAGCAAGAAGTGTTGGGCCAAAAGATATCACAGTGGAGTTATTATTGTGAAATTAGTGATAAAACCACTAATCAAGTGGTAGATTTACGAAGTGACTATGATTTGATTGATAAACGGGTGACTGAGTATTTGGCTTGGCAAGATAAAGACGAGGGAAGAAGAGAAGGTGCACCAAGGATAAATGAAAACCATAAAGAAATTCTCTTTAACAAATGGGACGAGCAAATCAGGGAGGCAGAACAAGCGGAAGAAGGAGCAGCCATGGCAGCAAGCAGTCTTATTGATTGTGTAAATGAAAATTTTCACAAGGAAAATTTGATCACAGAGACCACTCCAGGATATTTACCGAACGCACAACAACTAGAGGTAGAATGGAAACAGAGAGCGCAAGAAAAGGAAAAAGCAATTCAAGGGCTGAGCAAGTTAAACTGGGAATATTACTGGGCATACTTGGTAAAGCCGCATAGCCAGTGGATGACTGTCAAGTGTATCATAAATGTGGCCGAAAAAATGGCACCAGCTCTCGTCGATTCTGTTTTCTCAGCTCAGCTAAAAGCAGAAGTCAGCCAGCCGACTCTCCTTAAACAGATGCTGCATACGTGCAATTTTAAAGACCAAGTACAGAAGTAGTTTGATTTTAGGTTCAGTTTTAGCTTTAATTTTGTTTTATTTTCCTAGAAACAGGACGGTCATTTAAACCACATCCTGAATTTTTGTAAATAAGTTATTTAGTTAGTAGTATTTAAACCCTTCTCATGCATTTAGAGAGGGGTCCAGAAATTTATCGAAAACTTGTCCTCAGAACATGCACTTTTGCACCCTCAGAGGAGGTTTTGGTGAATGAATGGAACAAGATTTTTTGATGTTTGCATTTGATATTTGCTATTGATGTTGCACTTCTGTACTCTTAGTGGATGTTAGAGCAAAGAGAGATAAATCATTGTCGCTTGAAGCTCATGAGTAGGACTAGTCATAAATAGTGCTTTTATCTCTTCACCATTTCTGCTTATGTGTTAAAGTGATATACAGTTTTAGTTGTTTATGTATTATTGCATGAATGCCTGAGTTATCATTTGGCACTTTTGTACGGTGACAGCTATTTATTTATGCTTAATGTATGAATAGCTCATTATGCGATATATTTTTCACAACTCTTTCATCTAACTTTTTATGCGAAGTGGTTCATCCTTATTGATTTCTTTTCTCATAATAGCTGAATGATCTTTATTACCAGTTGTTATTTGAAATCTTTGTAGATCGCATAATAGAAGAATTACATCCCGGGTTAGTATAGACTTAGATGTTGCTGCTTATTAGATTACAATAGCATAGCATTAGATTAAAGTTAGAATTAGAATATCTCAATTAGGAACTGTTAAATCAGGAACATCGAAATCTACACACACACACTGATAGATTGGGAAACTGGTCCCATATCCCCAGTCGAACTCGCTATACCAAACGGATAAGGAGCTACCAACCAAGGTCCGGACTGGGCGGGTATCCCCCTTGTTGTACACCCGATTTTCGGGGCTTCAACATATTTGGCGCTAGAAGGAGGGCCTAAAACAGGTTGTCAGATGGGGTTTGTTTTCAATTTTAATATTTGAATTACTATGGCCTCTCTTAAACTTCCAATCTAGAGTTGCATCCATGTACGTGCATCTTCCAACACTCCCCCCAAAGTGGTAAGACTCTTGTCTCAGGTAAAATTCAATGATAAGAGAAATTCTTCTGCTTTTAATCATGCCCTTCAATTTGTTCAAAATGTTTCAAATTCAAATTTTCAATGAATTGATGAAGGCATTTTATGCAGAATTTTTACTCTCACATTTGTAGCAGAAGCTAGAAACTGGTGTAGAACCCTTCCAGTTGCCTCAATTCACAGCTAGGATCAATTTGTCACGGTTTTCATTTGTAAATTTGAATGCTCTGATTATGATCAGGTATATGATGAAATTGATTATCTACGAAAAGAAGATGAATCTGTTAGAGATTTTAATATTCGATTTCATCTGAATTGTTTGAAATATGATGTTGAAAATGAACCCATAAGTGAAGAATCACTAGATTGTGTTGATCATAATTATTCTCTGCCTCCTATTCCCGATCCAGTGGAAATTAGTCCAAGCTTTGTTTAGGTTCCTTCTAATATAAATGAGAAATCCAATTTGGATGTGCAAATAAATTATGATGAAGAAGTTTCCCAAAGCTTAGAGGATATTTCTGATCCAATACAAGAAGACAAAGGCCGCAATTTCGGAAGAAAGGACGCCTTGGAATCGGGAAGCAACCTTGAGGCAAATTCAGAAAATATGATCACAACCCAACAAATGCAAATGCCAAGGTTAGAACAACAAAGTAATTTTCTTCCAAAAAACATGAGCACACAAAGGTATGATCTAAAACCTGAAATCTACGATGAACATAATGCACAAGAATTTTCAAAAATAGATATTTTTAAATGCATTATTTCAGAGTCACATTTTTCACTTTATCCTGATATTTTTAATGATGGTAATTTTTCTCCCCTCAGTATTAATGATATTTCAGAAAATGCAGAGGCTGATCTAAATGAATCACCATTAGGTTTTCAAGATAGAGAACCAGCTATAGAACACCCTTTTGTCATTAACAAACATGAAAGGCTTGTCCCTCCTTGTTTGAATATACTAGATGAAAAAGAGGAATCTGGAGAATCCTGTGAAGTCATTTATGATAATTACTTTGATATTGAAGATGTTGATTTATCTCGAGAGAATCATCAAAAACTTCAAATAACATCTAATAATGAGAGGTATTTTAATTCAAAAATCAGTTCAACTGATCCTCATTCTGAAGCAGCAAATCATCTGCATGATTTCACCATCCAAGAAAGTATTCCAGTCTATGATTCATATCATGATCAAGACTTCACGCCTGTTCACAATCATAATTTGTTTTCTAATTCACAAGGCGGAATTCGAAATTACTTGAATCCCATAATTCTGGACAAACCTTGTGAAAGAGAAAATATTTCAAAACGATCCCAATTGTGCTATAACACTAGTTGTACAGATAATCATTGCATTCTTTTCCGTTTGCACTCATTTTGTATAAAACTAGATTTAGCTTTAGATTTTAATTTTTAGACTTTTGATATATTACTCTGGCATACTGAGCACCTTACTATCAGAGATTCGAGTGATGTATTACCCTGTTGGAAAGTTGAAGTTTTTTGAAAGAATGTAGAACTGTTTCAATTTCAATTTCAATCAATATCAAAGTTTTTTGAAAAACTTCTATCTTATCCAAGACAATATCAACAAAAGGATGTATTTTTATAAAATTGCCAGCAATTCAATTTAATTGATAATTTTCCTTTGAAAGATTTCCATCCATTCTTCATTGATCCATTCAAAGAAATATATTTGGAAACTTTTCTCTCACTAGAAATTGCCAAAGGCTTAACTTTCACACATAACATTGATAATATGATACAGACTGTTAAATCCAAAAGTCCATATCTTCAATCTAGCCTGTCATCTCTTTCCTTGAATGTTTATCAATCCGTAATAGAGTTCCATCCAGAATTCTATGATCCAATAGGTAATCAATTGGAAAGAAAATTTCATAAGAAGGAGATTTCAAGTAAAATTCTAACAGTAATTGTGCATTCTAATTCCATATTTAATGTTCTTAGTTCACCAAAAACTTTATTTTGAGTACTAATATTTGAAATGTTTATATGTGTGGGAATAAAAATGAGAGAATGGTTACACTGGAAATATGACTATACCTAGTCAATTTCATGTATATAGTTAAAATAGGAGTAGAATTAATTTAGTTAGTTTGTTATGTTTAACAGTCCGCAGGTAAAAAATAAAGGAAGTAATTAGCCCTTTTCATTTCATATAAATATCCAAGGGAATAGTTACCTCTCATCTTCTTTAAATATATCTTTCATAATAAAGACCAGTCGTGAGTGGTTACATTAGGCATTTACGAAAAAGACACCAATTCTCTTTCAGATTTTGATTTTTCGCTTGTATAAATAGAAAATCTTTTGGAAAATGGATTTTTATTATTGATAGATACAGTTAAAGACTCTAGCCCAGATATGATACTAGTTTCAACTTCATAAAGTTTGATGAAAACAACCTTTAGTGAAGAAATTGTCTTATGTCAGTACAATGAAAGGTATCAATAACAAAATAAAGATTCTTTGTAGAACAACTGTTTCCAAAAAACTCTACTATTGTCGTCCAGAGCTATCTTAAGGAAACAATGACTTCCTCCCTGCTAAGAAGATCACAACTTTTAGAGGAACAATCCATGGATACACTTCATCTTGAAGAATAAGAGGTCTCATCACGAGCCGGCTTATCATAATCACATATATTATAACTTGCTGACTTTGCCAAATACTGTACACCACAACAGGGCAATGACTCAAGATTGTTGTAATCAAAAGAAAAGGGGTCTCATCATGAGCCAGCTTGTTCAGCAAAGTTATAAATCAAGTGAATGACTGTGTCATAAATTTGGCCACCAAACCAAGACATTGTTCTTTAAGAATAAAAAAGAAAATCAAATCTATGAGTGTGGATGTGGATTCTTCTTTGAAAGTTGTAGGTTGCTTTAAGTAGGATACATGATCATTGCTGGGTAATAGGTAACCCTGTCGAGGCTATAAACATCTGCTGGCAGCAGAGGCTCTACCTACGACAAATGAGCATATTTAAAACTGTTTACAGAGAAGACTTTGTTTTATCTTTACAAGACCAAGTAATGACTGATGTAAATACGAGGACTAGCCTGAGGAAGCAAATAATCAAAGTTGAAAATAGTTGAAACAAAATTTCATTGACAGGTTAGAGCATAATGTACTTTATCTTTCCATAACAAAGTTTAACTTTCTGAAAAATTTTCTGTTTTGGAAGTTTAGAAAATTCAATAGGAAAAAACAGAGATAACTGGTTCTTCCAAGTGAATCGCCAATTGTTGTGACCAGCAACAACCCCCCTCTCATTTAGTGTCATTTGAAATACTATATGTATGGGGACCCTTAGTTATAAAATCTAGGAAAAAAACAAACTAGTGCTTAAATTCCCTTTCCGCAAATAAAGTTACCATCATAAGCTTAGGAGGCTCCTTTGAAAATTCTTAAGATCTAAGTTTATGATAAGGTAAAAATCTTTAAAATCGCATTGTAAAAAGATAGTGGGATGTCACCTTACAAGCACAATCCCAACATTTGCGAGATCGCGAAAATGAACAAACATCGCGTCGCATTCAGCGAAACTTACATGAAACATTCTAAAGATTGTCGATATGCGATGACTCCGATCGCAAGATCGCATCTCGCAAGAAACAGGTTAAAGAAGTTTGTCATACATAAAACTCCTGCGATCTGCGATATTGCGATATCGCGATTTCACGATAAAACGATGTCGTGATGTCAGGCTAGATCAACGCTGCGATGTGGTGTTTTTGCGATTCTGCGATGTTGCGATATTGCAATATTGCGATATTGCGATCTGCGATGTTGCGAAGCAAATCGCAAAATCGCTCCATCGCAGATCTTTCAGGCATGATATTCAAGAAAAGTATTTTCCATAAACTGACACATGGTTATGCGTTGCAAATGCTAATAAAGAAGTTAGTTGTCGGTTATTAATAGAATATGAGTGCATGCTTTTTGAAGAATCATTTCACGTAAGGTGGTGTATTTGGTATGTCTGCGGCATTTAAAACCTCTCCCCTCACCCTTCCTTGTCATTCATTTCTACCTCACTTGTGGATTGCAGGAATGGAGAACATAAGACCATACAAACCAATAAGCAGTTTGAAATGGGAAAGAAAAACAAAGCCCCGAGCTCCGAAGAAAAGGAAATGGCACCTTTGTATACAGACACAGCTTGTAACAGAGACGCGGGAATAGCTACGTGCGAAAGGCATGTATAATCTGCTCGAAGAGGAGAATCCCAGAGTAATGGAAGTAACTGCTGTTGCGGGCTCACAGAGCCCTTCTAAAGCAACCCTAACAGAGCTAGCTTGCTCATTCTTACATCGGATAGCAGCAAGGCCAAAAATCCTCCCATACATAGACATGGTCAAGTGGATACTCGATAGCGCAGAAATTAGAAATAGACAGTTCAAAGTTCATGGTCAAGGACTTATTGGTTCATTCGCTGCGCAGGATTTAAAGCTCATTTATCATCTACCCGAGCCACAGGCAACTTATAACAAGCAATTCATGGAGAAATTCGTAAAGGAAAATCAGGACCTGGCAGAAACCACCAAAGACTGGTCCAGGAGAGACAAACCACTGAAGAAAGATAAACACAGTATGTACAATACTGGTTCCCCTACCTCCCCATATTGCTTTGCTGCTGCCATGCTCTGTAAAATATTTGGAATGCCAGATATCAACAAGTTTTCATTCGAATGGCTACCGTTACTGGATGCTGCCACAAATGCCAGTATTGTAGATTGGGCCAAAATTTTATCTAATAACCTAGTCACGACCATTGTCAGTTACCGGTCCAAAAGAGCTACGGCTCAGAGAATTTACCCTCCTTTTTACCTATCTGCATATATTATGGATTCAATATGTTATGTTTCTAAGTTTCCTGTTATGGGTTGGAAGTGGACCACTCAAGACCCCTTACCCATCCATGTCTATCATAAAGAATTGTGGGACTCTCAGTTCAATCCATACTTCTACCAAATTTGTCATGGGATTATGTTGCCCTTGTATAGAATGTTGTATGATAAAGACCCCTTGAGGTGTTCACCTAAAGCAGAGGTAGACATCCTCCCTGTCGCAAGATGGTTCGGGGAGGAATTGTTTACTTATGTCAGGGTATTTGGAAGTACTACACCCCCTCATGTCCTACCTTTGTATATCCCTGATAAACTCTTAGCTCGAGAGATTGCATATCAAACTTGTGGGGAAGGTGGCCTAACTAAAGATTTAAAGGACAAAAAGAAGGCCATCTGGCCACAGTTTCCTGTAGCCTGTGGGGCCTTTTCACTATTTGATGTAGGCCATGCATTCACGGAAGTACAGAATATGACGTGTTTACAACTATTCAAATTCCCGGGAAGGCCATTTGACCCTAATGAGGTTGCCCAGAATTTCACAACTACAGTCAAGATAAAGGTGTTCTTTGGAAAAAAGGATTTATTTGATGATATATTCCAACAGAAAAGCACACTTCAAGAAATTCTGCACGCAGCCCAATTGCAGTTATCGCCAGAAGATTTCCAAAAGTTCATAATATACAGAGAAAGAAGGTTAGCCAGTATTCCTCTAGAGAAACTACGCCTATCCTCAAGAGAACCAACTCCAAGTGTTAGTCTTAGTGGGAGTTCAAGAACTAATGGATCTAAATCCAAGTCTGAACAAGAAATGCCTGAACACTCTAAAAGATCCGGAAATGAGCAGGATAGGAGCGAAGGGTCAGTAAAGCATACTTCCCAGTGAATGGAACTTCTACATCAGCAGGTTATTGCCTCCCCGCAAAGAGATCCTCCTCCTCTCATCATTCAAGTACTGCGAGTCACAACCGAATTAGATAAAGAATGGGAAACCTTCAATGAACTGATCAATCTTGAAGGACCAGCCATGAAAACACCTGTGAGCAATACACAAGTAGCAAAAGAAGTAGTCACAACAACAGTCAGTGATGTCTCAGATATGGAGCATATTCTTGTTGCCCCATCTTCTGAGCTTATACTCAACATAGAAGAAATTCCCCCTCTGGATATATTTTATAGCCCACAGCATAAAGCAGTGGTAAGAAGACAAAGAAAGAAAAGGAAATTGGAAAATACACTCTCTCAAGGCGCAAAACAATTGGACATCATGTGGAAAGATCCCGCTAGCAATCCTACTGAAAATATCACCAAACTATCTTAGATCACAGGAGCATACGCCTCTGCGACTATTGATAAAGAATCTGCGGTACAACAGTTGTTTAAAGAAAGGGAAGACCAGATAAAAGTACTGCAACAACAGTTGCAGCAAGTTAACACCAATAATGAAGCACAGAAACAGCTTGAAAAGTTGCAGCAGGACTTCCAGCAAATGTAGATAGGATATCAGAAAAGTTTGGATGAGAAAGGAAAGCAGTTACAGGATTTACAAGAGATGCACAAAGATGACCCTAAGCTTACAGAGTTTATTACGGAGTCTATTTCCTTGAATGAACAATTACTACAGCAGCAAGAAGTGTTGGGCCAAAAGATATCACAGTGGAGTTATTATTGTGAAATTAGTGATAAAACCAGTAATCAAGTGGTAGATTTACGAAGTGACTATGATCTGATTGATAAATGGGTGACTGAGTATTTGGCTTGGCAAGATAAAGACGAGGGAAGAAGAGTAGGTGCATCAAGTATAAATGAAAACCATAAAGAAATTCTCTTTAACGAATGGGACGAGCAAATTAGGGAGGTAGAACAAGCGGCAGAAGGAGCAGCCATGGCAGCAAGCAGTATTATTGATTGTGTAAATGAAAATTTGCACAAGGCAAATTTGATCGCAGAGACCACTCCATGATATTTACCGAAAGCACAACAACTAGAGGCAGAATGGAAACAGAGAGCGCAAGAAAAGGCAAAAGCAATTCAAGGGCTGAGAAAGTTAAACTGGGAATATTACTGAGCATACTTGGTAAAGCCGCATAGCCAGTGGATGACTGTCAAGTGTATCATAAATGCGGACGAAAAAATGGCACCAGCTCTCATCGATTCTGTTTTCTCAGCTCAGCTAAAAGAAGAAGTCAGCCAGCCAACTCTCCTTAAATAGATGCTGCATACGTGCAATTTAAAGACCAAGTACATAATTAGTTTGATTTTAGGTTCAGTTTTAGCTTTAATTTTGTTTTATTTTCCTAGAAACAGGACAATCATTTAAACCGCATCCTGAATTTTTGTAAATAAGTTATTTAGTTAGTAGTATTTAAACCCTTCTCATGCATTTAGAGAGGGGTCCAGAAATTTATCAAAAACTTGTCCTCAGAACATGCACTTTTGCACCCTCAGAGGAGGTTTTGGTGAATGAATGGAACAGGATTTGTTGATGTTTGCATTTGATATCTTCTACTGATGTTTCACTTCTGTACTCTTAGTGGATGTTAGAGCAAAGAGAGATAAATCATTGTCGCTTGAAGCCCATGAGTAGGACTAATCACAAATGGTACTTTTATCTCTTGACCATTTCTGCTTATGTGTTAAAGTGATATACAGTTTTAGTTGTTTATGTATTATTGCATGAATGCCTGAGTTATCATTTGGAACTTTTGTACGGTGATAGCTATTTATTTATGCTTAATGTATGAATAGATCATTATGCGATATGTTTTTCACAACTGTTTCGTCTAACGTTTTATGTGAAGTGGTTCATCCTTATTGATTTCTTTTCTCATAATAGCTGAATGATCTTTATTACCAGTTGTTATTTGAAATCTTTCTAGATCGCATAATAGAAGAATTACATCCCGGGTTAGTATAGACTTAGATGTTGCTGCTTATTAGATTACAATAGTATAGCATTAGATTAATGTTAGAATTAGAATATCTCAATTAGGAACTGTTAAATCAGGAACATCGAAATCTACACACACACACACTCATAGATTGGGAAACTGGTCCCATATCCCCAGTCGGACCCGCTATACCAAACGGATAAGGAGCTACCAACCAAGGTCCAGACTGGGTGGGTATCCCCCTTGTTGTAGACCTGATTTTTGGGGCTTCAACAAGTACATAGCCTGAAAGGAACACACAATCAAAATGACATCACACGCTGGAAGTGGAATATTCCACAATCCAAAGTGATGGGTTAATGCAACAACACGTTTTCAACAAGATTCATACAATTGCATACAAAATAGTTCATACACAAATGCGTAAGTTAAATGACATACATTGCTAAAGTAATCAGAATAGTCGAACTACAATAAAAACATATGCATGAAAATTTGTTGGCTCAGTTATATAATTAAGTGAAAGTTTCATCCATACATACACAATTGACAACCACTAGCTCCAGTAGTGGAACATTACAGTCAACACCACCTGCTCCTCCAAAGACATGTACTTTCTCTACATTTTGGAGAAGCCAAGGCTCGTCATAATACTCTCCAAGCCTTCTCTAAGCAATGCCTAGCCAAAATCTTGGTTCCCAAAAGCTTGTTCTATTAGTTATGAGGTTTTATTTATAACAAAGGGTGGGGTGACCCTTGACATTCCCCTTTGTGACTCTTCGACTACCCTCATGACTCTTCAACTTCCTTACATATAACTCTTTACATTACATAGTGATTGATCACATTCCACTAATGACACTTGGAATTTCACTTACAACATATTTACAAATGATATACATTTTCCACATGTAACCATGTGAGACAAAATAGGCTAGAGATAGCCTAACAAGACACAACACTATGACTCCAAATTTTGGGGCAACACCAACTCGGAAACCTCCACTTGATGATTATTGGTCACGTACTTATGCATATCTTGGTACTATGCTATGATGTCCCAAAACTTCTTGATGGTGTCTTCCTGATAGCAGACTCTTGCCTCCATAGCTTCTAGTTATATAATCTTGGAACCTGTTTCCATCCTGTCCTGAAGCATGTGCAACATGGTATAGACCATGACAGGACCACTAGTGTGTTTCTGCATGTTTGGTGTGCTCAGCTTCAAGTCATCCCTGGTGGCCTCTTCCCTTAGCTGCTTCATGTACCTGTTGACCTCTAACTAGAATTGGTTCTTATACTTAGCTTTGATGAGGGAACCTACATTTGTTCGCTCTCTTCCTTAGTCACTAGATTTTTCGGCTCATCAACTTATATTGGCATTGTTTGCTATGTCATTGTGCCTTGCCTTTGTTATTCTTCCTGTTTCTGCTTCTTCCCTTGTTATTTCTTTCTTGGCTCTCGTTCTTCCCTTGGTTCTTGTTCTGCTTGCTGTAATCTTAGTTCTACTACCTACACACTCTGCTATTATCTCTTCCTCTTCTTTGTTGTCTATGTCATCTACTTTATTTTTCTTATGTTGTCAAATATGCTTGCATGAAGATTGAATGCGCTTTCACTCTAGAGATTTTTTCTTCCTTTATTATGACAACAATTTCCTCTTTCCCTAATCTTGTACTAGATTGTTGACTTCTACCACTACTGTTGGTCTTGCTTCCATGTTAGTGTTGGTTCCTTTTCTGTAAACATTTGGGCATCTGAGTCTATTGGAAAGTAAATTAGCACTTTTTCAACTGCTTCCCCAGTACTTATTTCAGTGGTCTCCCTTGAAGCGGCTCTCTTTAGTGCCATGGTACAATGACTACTGTAGAGTAGTGCTTCATGACTGTGGTACTTATGTGACAGAAAGGAAACTCATGGAAAGCAAACATTAGCTCTTACAAATCTAGCTTCAAGCGTGATCAACCAGCAACAAGGACATCTGATGAGAATAATTGTGCAATTTTTAATGGTATGGGTGACTAATTGACTGTGGGAACTACGAACTACACAGTCCCAATAGTTAATGTGGAAGTTTGAGGACTGGAACTATTTAATGCGTAGTTCAGTCTGGGTTAGGGCTCGGGAGAGACTGTGCATTATGCAGTCTCAGTGACCAAGTTGGGAGACTAGCTCCTGGAACTTTGTAGTGCATAGGTGGAGGTAGCCTATGATAGGCTCTGTGCAATTCCAGAAGCCATGGCAGAGGCCTTGAACTCCTAGATTACGCAGTGCATGCAGTGAGATGTGAGATCCGGGAAAGGGGACCCCAGATCTGTCCACGAGGAGTGTGCAAATAGGAAGATCTTAAGGATAATTTAAGGATGTGAGGAGATATGACTAAGTGTATATGTATTCATGTAAAACAAGTGCAGAAATGGATCAAATGAAGGAACATGGAGCATGTAAAGGGACTCACCGCAGTGGTGACCGTTGGTACAAAATAGCAAACCTCATGTGAAACTTGAGAAAGACAATCTATAACTTGAAACAACACTTCTACAAGTTAAAATGCCAATGATCATTCAACAAAATAAGTGAAAAAATACTCTCACAAGCTAAACAAACAAAAGCAACAAAAAAGGTAGCAAAAGGCAATAAAAGAAAAAATCACCACAAAAAGTGATGGCAATGCTCTGAAGGCTCCTTGATCTTCTAAGGAAGCTAGAGCTTGATGATCGAATGTATAAGTGAGCTCTAGAGGAATCCATTATGTAGATTTGAGAAAAATGGAGTTCATGACACATATGCTTGAGATCAAGGACAACAACGACACTTGGAAAAAACTTCTAAAGATGGCAATGTGTCACCTTTTGGAAACTAATAATAGATCCCTACCTCCTAGTGATGCTTTTCCTCTTAGCTTCTCGCTTTTCAGGAAAACTACCATACACTGCCTGGAAATATTGTGCGGTTCTGGGAAGGATTGGGAAAGTCTTTGGCTCATGCATTGACCAGTTTTTGAGCACAGTAGGTTCTGCACAATTTCTAGGTTGAGTGGCTCTAGGATGCCTCTTAGGCTCTATGCAATTTCCCAGTTGAAGGCAGGCTGTCATTTGGCTTTGCGTAATTCTAGAGTTGAAGGCTCACTTGTTGGCTTGGACTTCTCCGTGCAGTTTCCCAACTGAAGACAGGCTTGCAGCTAGTTTTATGTAATTTTGGAGCTAAAGCTCACTGCTGGGTTGAACTGTTCATTTCCTAAGAGGAAGGCTAGTTTCCCTCTAGGATTGCATCGATCATTAGGGCAATGCGAGAATTGGTTTGTAACAAATTGACAGGGTTAGCTTGTGGTTAGATGACAAAGAAAGTGATAAAACACAAGGTATAAAGAGAAAGATAAAAGTAAATGAAAGCATAGGTAGTTGGGCAGTGTAAGACAAGTTGCTAAGATTTTAGTAGGGAGGCTCCAAAAATGAAGCACAGGAAAAATTTTGGAGGGTGGTTGTAGCCTCTACAACAGGAACCGATCACCTGATTTCTCTCCTTTATGATAATTTTTTGTTGATTCACCTCCTTCTTGGGAATCTAAAGAATCCAATCTTTTGAACTTCCAACCTGTCAATCTTCGTACATCTCATCAAATCAACCATATATTTAGTAATGGTTATCATGTCACAACTAATGATGACCATATGCATTCACCTGTTTATCTCATGAAACCACCAGTATTTGATGACTTACCATTTGAAGGTTCAAAGGTTTCTCAATATGGTGAGGTGCTTCAATTTTTAGTAATGGCTATGGTAGGCCCTCATGTCCTTGAAAAAATCCATAAACAACCTTAAACTAGGGTTTCTGAAATTAGGGTTTATTTTCTTGTATTCTCTAGTATCTCAGTTTCCCTTGGAAAATGCCTATATTTTCAAAGTCATCAAGTTGATCATCCTCAATATCATGATAAGATTTCTAATGAGATTGAAGGATCTTATTTGGTGAATGTCTCAGAAAGTAGGTAGCATCTCGCCTCAGTTGCGTTGGATTTAGGGTAAAACACAAATCAATGCATATCATGTCTAGATGAGTATGGTTTGGCAGTTTATCATTTTGTTTACCAGGATAGGATTCGAGACTGGCTCGAAAAATCATTTCTGGCATGTTTTTCTGTAAGTAGACGTGACTCTCTTTCTCTCATGCATGTTTTCCCAGGAAGCTTTGTTGTTATTGCACAATTATTCATACTAGTTTTGATCGCGGACATATTTATTCTTGTAGGTTGGGAGCTACTTCGGTGGCTACATTGGAAGTTTGATTTCACATGACCCGACCTCCTCTCTAGTTAAATTAGGGTTTAGGTTTAAGCTAGTTAAGGTTTTTTAAATAAGGTTTACTCAACCAAGTTTTCTAATTTGGGCTTGTTTCCTAGGATTTTCTATATGGTTTAGATTTTTTCTATTGCATTTTCTTTACCATAGGTAGTTTAGTTTGTTGCACCATATTACACCTCTAGCTTTCATCCATCGTTCTACATTTCATTTTTTTCATAGGCATTTCATCATCTTTTAGTCATAGTTAGTTGATTTCTCCCTTGAATTTATATAGTGTTGCATTGTATTGTATCTCTGCCTACTGCATTATCTTGCGTATTCATCTCCTTGCATAGTGCACACTCACTATTGACCTAGCCTTGCATTTGCTCTTTGTTGTATGCCACTACATGAGCTTCGACAAGACTGAAGCCCTTCAAACTTTTGGTGTTGTAACTAGCTTTCTTACATTATTTTCACATGCTCAAACCTAAAGGAAGATTTCTTTGACCTCTTCACACATTTTGAAACCCTAGAAGGGATTCCCTGGTCACCTTGCCCTAATACTAAAGCCCTAATCCTAATGATTGTGTCATAAGGGGACTTTTGAGGTCTAAAATGGGCCTCTTAAGAAAAATGTACAACCAAAATAAACTTTATAAGAACCAATAAGATTCAAGATGATGATGTCAACCATGCGGAATATTCATCATTTTTGGAATAAAAAAGTAAAAATATTAAGAAATAATAAAATAATAAAACTACTTTTTCAACTCGTATTTTTAACTTATCTCCTTAAAGTTTTACTCAAATTTTGAGCGAGAGTACTCGTTGGATGCAAAATTTAATTCCTCATCCAAGGAGTACCCATTTTGCATACTTTCAATGGACCCCACTACACGAAAAATGCGAAATACATGAAAAAAATGTGATTGCAATCACATTATTAATGTATTTCTCATTTTTCGTGTAGTAGGGTCCATCGAAAGTATGCAACATGGTTTCTCTTTGGATGAGGAATAAAATTTTGCATCCAACAAGTATTTCCACTTGAAATTTGAGTAAACCCATAGGGAGATAAGTTGAAAATACTTGTTGAAAAAATAATTTTCTTTTTTCCCTCTAAAATTTGATGATGTAATCTAATCTTATTTTATTATTTCCTCTATTATTTTATAATTTCCTTAGGAGGCCCATTTTAGACCTCAAAATTTCCCTAATGGTGGTTGTGATGGTTACTCCAAGAGGTATCTTCTCTTAGAACTGGTCATCAAAGTTACATCCTAGACATATTTCCTATGAGTCTAACTCATTAGCAAGGAAAATATGAACAGGTTGCTTGTGGGGAACCCTAATCATTTTTAATGAGATATACCCATAATATGAACCTTGTACTCAACATGGTCTTGAATATTTCAATGACTTGTTTCCATTGTTCACTTGTTAACTGGAAATGATATGTCGAAGCTTGGCATAAGGGAAAACCTATACCAGAATATCTTTTAGTTTTTTTCAAATAAGAAACAACCTCTCTTGCTTGTAAAGTAAGTTAGGATCCCTCATCTGCCCAGGGGAAATAAATTCCCAATAAATAATGCCGATGCACACATGAATGAAATGAAATTAAATAAAGGCTAAAGGATTGAGAAAGGCTTCCCACGTAGAGCGCTGATGTGACGACTCCATTGGGGTATTGACCAAGCTCATTAGCAGCAGAGCAACATTTGTGATTTATTGAAGTGTCTCTACTAGGGTACTGTCGAGGCTTGCTGGCAATGGATCAACACCAAAATCCTATTCTAAAATTATGAATACAATAGTCCTCTACCCTTTTCTCTGAATCATCATTAACTACTGGCATGTGTGACTTATGATGTGGTGTTTAGTGGCTAACGATACCTACTTTCGAGGCAAGGTAAGGGCACACTTTTAAAAGTTCAAGGAACCCTAGGAGTGCCCATAGTGTTAGCTCAATAATTCATTCCATCATTCACCAGGCTTGAGCTATTATAGGGATGTAGCGAGAGATGTTGGATTCTACTAGTGGTCCGCCAATTGTTGTACCCACTACAAAAACACCGAAAAGCTTGGCCTAACACTAAATTTTTTACATCTCATTTCCTCCACCTCTCAAACCCTAATTGATATATCTATGTCAGTAAATTGTTCAAGCTTTCAAAATACTAGTTGTTATTTATCCCTAATGATGTGAGGTTTTCTCTTTAACCTCGTACATATGTATGCCCCATGCCTTCATGGGATGCATTACAAATAATATGCAGGTGTCTTATGTCAATAACCATACTCTGCCTCGATCCTCATATGTTTGAGGAAACTAGGATTTATTGAGTTACCATTGTTATGATGCCCTTCCAAGTGCTATCTTCCCATTGATGTGGATTTTGAAGGACAAAAAGGTTTTGTGTCAACAACTATTTTTCATCTTGGCCTTCCTATCCATGTATTCAAGTGTCAAATTCCAAGATGAAATACTTTTGCTCGCATCTCCATTACGTGCATATCATAAAACCATATTAAAGGGTAGTGGGAGTAATTTCATTCTTGATCATTTAGGTCTTTTATTAAGGCATCTTTTGAAACTCATGTTCACATTCTTGATCATTATGATGCACCAAAGGTCCTAGCATATTTATTTTCACTACAAGAAAAAAGGACATTGGCGAGGGGCAAAAACTGTCACCATAAGCTCATTGGTGATGGTCAAAAGAGCCTTTGTAACCAAAAACTAAACTTCACCTAAAGTGGCATTGCGAAAAGTATAGATGTTGTAGTGACATTCAAATTCCATCACAAATAATGATTTATAATGACGGATAGTGACTGTCACCATTTCATATGAGCAATGGTGATGGACCATAGCCTCTTTCACCAAAAATTGAACGTCACCAAAGATGGCGTCGCCAAAATAGGTGTTGTAGTGACATTCAAAGTTTGTCACCAACAATAATTTATAATGACAGACAGAGACTGTCACCATTTCATATGAGTAATGGTGATGGACCATAGCCTCCATCACAAAAAAATGAACGTCACCCAAGGTGGCATCACCAAAGTATAGGTGTTATGGTGACATTAAATGTCCGTCACAAATATTGATTATAATGATGGATAGTGACCATCACCATTTCATATGAACAACAATGATTTATTGTGATGGATTTTTCATGCCCGTCACTATTGGTGCATATATATGGTGACGTCTATTGACCCTCACCAAAAGCCAAATTTCCGTAAGTATAGGTGTTGTGGTGACATTCAAGGTCCGTCACGAATAATGACTATAATGACGGACATCGACCATCACCATTTCATATCAACATCAATGATTTATGGTTATAGGCCTTTGAGGTTTGTCACTATTGATGCATATATATGGTGGCATTCGTTGACTGTCACCATTTCATATTTTGGTGACGGTTGAAAAATGTCACCAAAGATCATTGGTGATGGTCAAAATCTCATTCCATATGGATCATGTCAGGGCACGATGGAATCGAACCACCAACCTCCTGCTTGTAAAGAAGGTGCTCTTCCATTGAGCTATCACCCTTTAAAGTATTAGAATTTTAAAATTAGACCTTGAAACTTCATAAATTGTAAATTTTACAACTTTTAATAAATTAAAGTTTCAAAAATATTTTACTAAACAAGAAAAGCAACATCGAAGCTGTAGGTCCCTACCTAATGGTTATGGAAGTTATGAATAGTGGGTGGAGGGAAAAATAATTATGTATAAGAGAATCAATATGTTTAGTTCAATACTCAATTAGAAGTCAAAGTCTGAAGACATTTATAATCTTTAAATGACTTATAACTACAAAATACACCAAATATTGCAAAGGAAATGTCATAAGTTGACAACATATGGAAGAAGAACATTGATGAAGACAGATGCAATATGTTATGGGTTGAGTGAAAGAAAAATCTCAATGTTGTTGTTGTTTGGTGTTTAGGTATCTGAATGATATCTAAACTTCTATGCAAATGTAACATGGATCTCTAGAAACCATGAACGACATATGATAAAAAAAATTATATATCTATATATATATATATATATCTATATATATATATATATATATATATATATATATATATATATATATATATATATATATATATATATAGATATATAGATATATATATATATATATAGATATCCCCTTTAGATAAACCAACATGCAATTTGGAATTTCACAATTCCACACTCAAAACAT
Source organism: Pinus tabuliformis (assembly GCA_031772625.1). NCBI lineage: Eukaryota > Viridiplantae > Streptophyta > Pinopsida > Pinales > Pinaceae > Pinus > Pinus tabuliformis. The sequence goes on along the minus strand of CM062807.1, from coordinate 537,444,029 downwards.
GACAGCAACCAACAAATAAAAGAAATTAACTTGGATAGAAAGCAATAGCTTCACCTTCATTCCCGAGTTGCTTCTGTTTATTTGAATTTGACTCATGACATTATTTATCTGACAAGGAATCAAAATCATTACTATTATTAAATTCATTCAACACGGACTTTGGATATCCCACTAACATCTGTGTTTTTGTTGCCATGCCTGAAAACCATGGAGTTTCCAGTTGATAGTAGAATAAGATGTGTGCCTGCTGCTCAAGAACACATTCCTTATTAACCATTGTTACCTGAAAAAAACCAAAGAGACAACACAATATTAGCGCACACAAATCCCCTACTGAAGTATAATCATAACTTAGCAAAGAAGTCTAAAAGATGTTCTTAATTAATAAACTTTGTATTTGGAAATACTGTTTCTTTAGATTTAAAAAAGACCATGTTGCACAACACTTCTTTCTATTTATCCAGGCAATTATATCATAGCATATGTCACACAGTAGCAATATACAATACCTAAAGTAAAAAGACAAATTTACTCAAGAAAATAGATTTAGAAAAGAGATTTGAAAACTATAAGTTTGTCATCAAAGCTTTACTTAATTTAACAACAAACTAGTTGGAGTTTGAAAATCAAAATCATTCATAGGAAATGAATAAGACAATGGCCAAAGTCATTATTCATACAAGTAAAGCTAGAGTCACTATTTCCATTGCAAATAACTGAAATTTGGGCAATGGTATAACAATTAGAGCTTATTTTCTGGGAAGACTCGCCAATACCATATTTTTTTCCACGATTTGTTGTGTCTTTAGATCCAGATCAGATAGCTTGCCATTCTCAAGTTCTACCTTTCAAGTACTGATTTTTGGCTCACCCTTTAAAACAAAATTCTACCACTCCATTTTATTTTGTTTTGTCAAGATAATTGGCAGGACCTTCCCGTCCTTTGTTTTACATAATCAATAACCATCCATCAATGATATAAAGAATAATAGATACACAACAAAGGCCAAAGATGTTCTTGTTGTATACCTATGTTCTAGGACTCATCTGACCTTACTGGTGCAAAGAGCTGACCCTGAAAAAATAACATCCACGTGGAATTTAGAAAAAAAATTAAATCAAGCTCCAAGTAAACCAATCAAAATATGAACATCCTTTTAATCAATAAAATCTCTGCTTAAAATAAAAGTGGCCTAGAATTGAATGTTATATCAACCATGTCAAGTAACTAACATCGGGTGAGAAATACAATCCATGAATATTGGATCAATGAAATAATTGATCTGGTAAAGCTCAAAAACAGATGACTTAGAGCTATGAAACGCAAATAAATGACTTAGAACTAAGACATGAGGTTGCCCTTTCAACCCGGTCATTAAATAACTCTTCTTTATGTCACTTACCATTAAACTTTTTTTGATACCATGTGGAAGTGGTATTGTAACATTAAACTTTGATAGTCTGTTTTCCATGACTTCTTCTCAAGATCTGCTCCATTACCAGCATTTACGGCTAGATAAGATACATGCAAAAACCATCAACATGAAAATCAAATATACATCCTTGTAAAAAAATGGGAGGAAAAAAAAATATCCGCAAATTAAAATAGACTGTAGGATACCTCATTCCTACAACATGATTATCTTGTCATCAACAATAAAAAAATAAATCAGGGGAAATGTAATTTTTGCCACATTTTGACAATGAAATATTTTGCATATTCTATGAACAATTGATGAAAAAAGTCAGCTAAAGCTTGCCAGCATCAGGATTATAGTAAAAAATAAAGGAACCACTCCAAAACATATGTAATCCTAAACATAAGTATCTATACATATAAGTATTTATTGAGGACATTGTATTTTATGAAAATATGGAAGTAAAATCTTTGAAATAACACAATTTATGGTACCACTGCCTTATGAAGTCCATTCATTCGAGTATTTACGAAGTCCATTCAAGAATTTATTCAAAGTTCAAAGTTTGAACAGTGAACATGTAGCCTCAAAAAAATCATATTTGAAAAGGAGATAACCCAAAGATGTAGAGTATATATCTCACATTTATATATCCTAATTTCCAGACATTGAAATTACACTTTTTAGCATACTATTGTGAATTCAACCCAAAATGCTAGAAAAAAGTATTGATGGTTGTTTTGCTAATATAGAAGTTTTATACATGCATTTATTTAAATAGTTAGCTTGCAATGTCAAACATATCTAAGGATGCACACAATACGTTAGATCTTTGGTGCTAGTGTGTGAACTTGAGACAACGAAGTCCAACATTAACAGTTTTCCTACAATATGTACTAGTAGAATAAGTGAACAATAGTATTGGAGGTATGTGTTATGAATATATGTATTGCAGGCGAATAAGAGTATGGTTGGAACATTCGTGTCCAACCCTTCCAATTTTTCCTATAATTTTCACTGGTCTAATAGGTGAACAATAGAACTGTAGGTGTGCATTTTGTATCACTTACCTAAATCCAACACTTTCAGCACAGAAATTTCAAAGAATATGTCCAGAACTGGTAGGTAATTTGCAAAATGAAAGAGTTGGCTTGATTGCTTCTGGAGAAGACTAGATTCTTACATTGTTCAATGTAAATTCATGACACTTTTCCAAGCTTAGATGGAACAAAATGGAACCAATATAGAAGGTTATTTAAAGAATCCTTACTTAGCTAGGGTAAAATGTTAGCCTTTTTTGTCAAAAAGAATAAATGTAAAAACTTTAAGAAATTCAGTGAAGAGACTGTAGAAATGTTCTTATCAAACCACTAACGTAAACAAAGCTAAGAAATATTGCTTTGTAGAAGAGATATTCATGGTAAAATTAACAAGAAAGTTACCTTTTAGCATAGTTAATGCACTAGTGCTCATGTCGTAGTGTCCCAGGGCATGATAGGGACTACAGGGAGTGCTCATGTACATCTAGAGAAGAGGTGGGGAGACATCGAGCTGTAGTCAATAGGGATACAAGTGATGAGGGGCAAATACTTGAGGTACCCAACCTCTTGGATTATACCTTGCTACGGGAGCCTTGAAGAGTGAGTAGCAGGACTGGTGTATCTAGGTAGAGACGGATGCAGATGGAGCAACAGAGAGTGCTACAGTGTAGGAGTCCCTATGTAGCACGAGGCTAGTAGGCTGCAATAGTGCGATCCCTAGTTGCAGTCACAAAGAATCCCTAGCTACAGTCATGAAGGGAGACCTAGACGCAGTCTTGAAGGAGCTCTAGCCATAGTCGAAAAGAAATCCAAAGCTATAGTGAAAGGCATCCCTAAACACAATCAAAAGGAGGCTTAGCCACAACAAGAGAGAGGCCTAAGACGCATTCTAGAGAGAGGCCTAAGATACAATCAAGAGAGGCATAAAGATGTAATTAAGAGAGGCCAGATATACAGCAAAAGGAAGGCTCTTATCCACAACAAAGGAGGCCCTTATCAGCCGTCAAGAAGAAGCATATAGCCACAGTGAAGGAAGGTCTAAACAAGCACTCAGAGAGGCCCTAAATGTAGTCAAAGGGAGGCCCTAGCCACTACAAGAAGGATCCATAAGACAACAAGAAAGAAGCCCTAGAAGCAACGTGGAAGTCTTATGTTTTGCTGTAGGTACAACGTGTGAAAGAGAGGTTGTTTTGAGTGTTGTTCTTGGGTGCTCTTGTAGGGAGAAGGGCTGAAGTTTGAAGTTTAAGATCACAACAAGAAGAGGCATTCAACATGGGTTAAATAAGGTTGTTCTGTAGCTATTCCAGGAAGATTGAAGTGTTGAAAAGGGGCCGAGTTTCTTGTTTGAAGCTTCAACTAAAGGATGACTTAGCTTAATAAATTTCATGATGGCCTTTTACAATCATATACTTATGAGCGAACCCAATTCTTATTATTGGGACTTATCCTAGTGTCCTGATAGGTGGGATATAGAAGACAAATACGATCTCCCTTTTTCCATTGCATTCCTCCGACCTTGAAAATCAAAAGGGGACATAATGAATTTCATATACACATACTTAATAGATATATATTCCCAATCTCTTGCCATCTACTAGTTGTGCCTACTTGAGCTAGGCTCAAGTAATTAGTCAATCCAGAGCATGCATATCACTACTTATTCTCCACATGCCTCTGGGTGGATCTCTGTATCCCTGTAGTGCCAGTGAAAGGGTTTGGGTATGGTAAGGGCTGCTAGCTAGTTTTTTGAACCTTTGTATTTACATCTATTTTAACCTAGCCTTAACCTACTCTCATCTCTATGTATTCTCAAATTAAACCAACTACACAATTGGAAACTTTTTTCTTGTGTGGTATCTCAAAATACTTTTCAAACATAAAATGACAACATACTGTCACAAGGAGACTAATCATCGTTTAACAGATCAAACTTGACATCTTGCATTAACAATTTCCTTTTACGTGATGCTAGTCTTCTACCCAGGCCTTGGAACCATTCCTAAAGGGTGTACTACATGACCATGGGTTTGCACTGCCAGTAAACTTAATTATAACTAATTATGAAAACAAGATAGCATTGTTTATATACCAGATTGCTTAAGTTAAAGATTAGCTTTGTGTATGAATTACAGTGCACTGATAGAAACAGAGATAGTTTCCAACAAAAAGCACCCAAAAAAGCAAAAAAAGTCATAGGAGACACTTATTTCACTTATTTGGTGCTGGTCTTTGAATACTTCCACCACCATCATCACTTCCACATTCATCCTCTTGCACCTCAAGAGTTGCAGGTACCACTCTACCCCTGTTTCTTGAAATCTCTATGATAGGAGTCTCTGCTGCCTTCTCAGAACAAGGAATCATAAGTGGATTGGTTCTATGAGGCATCAACTCCTTACCACTTTCAACAGCTTCCATCATCAACTTCCAATCTTTAAAATCAAACAAAAAAACGAGTTGACTATAAGAAGCTTCTCTAGATGCCATTTTTGTAGCTCTGGGAGCATTTTTGGAGACAACAAAATGTTTTCCATTTTCATCGACATTTATTTCAACTCTACCATCCTTTACTAGAAATGATAATGTAAAGATGTTTTCTACTGTTTGGGAAAATGATATTCTATTTAGAACCAAATTCTCTAATTTGGCTTGCTTCTGTTTTCACAAAATGTTAAATATGCTTGCCATATTCTTGTCTATTTCTGATTTTTCATCTTCCGGGGACTCTTTCAATGCTTCAGGTCGAGTGCTTTCTGTCAGTTTAGTCTATTTTCTCTGTACTATAACATTCCTTTTCTTGGGTTCATTATCCATTGGTCCAAGCATAATGCAAATTCCCGCCACATGCTGGAAAATAGAAGTAGCTAAAAGCCCAATATTTCTCCATGATATTTTGGTTTGATCGTCATTTCCCTCCAAAGACCTGCTTCCATATGCTTGGTCACTATAGTTTCTTAGAATATCACTACTAATAAAATCAACTGGAGTATCACCATCATTGTTTTGTGATCTGTTTACAGTAGCGAGGAGTGTGGGTGTGAGATCAAAGAGTGTATCAACATCTATAACTTGCCCATGAGGTCTCTAAATAAAATTGTGCAAGCTTTCCACTTTGCTAATTATAGCCTCAAATTTACTAGATTCTACTTTTAAAATATTTTCTCTCTCCTTAGCAATCGAAGTCTTGAGGGGATGATAATGGTACCTTAATATACAGTGTTGCACCATACTCTAATTGTTACCATTTCATGCAGTAGCATCTTCTTTCTCTCTCGGGGGCTTACTGTGGCCTTGCTATGATCCTTTTACCCCATGAGAGGAATATTCTTGTGTCTGACTCAATGTTTCTTCCTCTTTAACTCTAGCTTGAGTACCAAGCCTTCTACCCATCGTTTCTATCACCTGCTTTTGGAGTTGATAGAAATGAAAATATTCAACAAAAGATGGAAGGAAGGGATTGAAATTGAGATTTCTGATTGAAGAATTGTCGTGAAATGGAAGGAGAGAAAGAAAAGATTTTCGTGTTGCATTGAAATGAGGGAGGGCAGGGAGTTGTGATTTCCCCTACCCTGAGAAGTCTACTTTGTAATAGAAGAGGGAGGAAGGCCCAGTACAATGGATATAAAGTGCCAAGACATACACATTGTCGAATGAAATGCGTAGGTGTAGTGTGCCAATTAAGCGTGAGAATTGGGAGAAGTGACACATGTGGAAGAGTGGCCATATTATTGAAGAATTGTTTACATTAAGGAAGGACACGATTTGAATATGGTAAGAATGCCAATTCTAATGTGGAGAGTTTCCAACACCACTTTCTCATCTACATGAGGGAGTTTACAATTTGTATATATTTGTCTCAATCCCATGGTAAATATATTAGTGTGAGGATCCACTGTTTCATGATCCATATGTTGGATGCTTTGTTGAACTTGAGCTTTATAATAAATCTCTTTAGATATCCAGAACGTCTCAGAAATTTATTTGAACAATTATTGTCTTGCAACAATGTTTATTGATGATAAATTTCTTGGTAATGTAGATATGCATAGAAGAGTGTGACTGATGGCATGGATACTCGGCCTTTTGGGTCGAAATGGCCACCTCTAAATATAATATTTGGAATATCCTTTGAGCCTTCCTTTGAGATGGCATCCAAGAAGTTGGAGTGAAGACATCAAAGAACTCTATATTTTGACATATTCCAACTGAATCTGTTACAAGGAAAAGTGTCTATATAGAACTGCTCTATCCCACTAAGGTGTGACAGCTGCCTTAGAAACAAACAGAGAAAAGCTACTTATGTTTTTCCTTTATGAATTATAGATAGAGAGGAATAGAAGGACTAACCTCTGTCTTGTGGTAATCCCTTGATTCGATCCCTCTCTTCTTTGATGGTCCCCAGCTACTTGCTCCCTTGCACGCCCAGCTTCACAAAGTACCTGCAAGATCACAGAAGCATAGCACTATACAAAGACATGGATCTATATTCATAAACAATCTAGGATCAGATGTAAATTGACCATACAAATGTAACAAGCATCAATGATACAAAAGCATGGAGGAAAAATCAAATAGCTTTTATTGATAAAACAAGAAAAGATCCAGGAGGAGTTACAACCGGTTGTTCTGACCCAGCATCAACCTCCCAGCAAAGAAGCCCCTCTTCACCTCAAACAAAGCTTAGATCACCCAACAATCTGATGTTTTGTCTCTAGAAACCAATAGCAATTCCTTACAATATGCAAATTCCAGCCTCTGGATCTCTGGGATGAGGGATCCATATATAGATATCTGTAAGGGGGATGAGTTAGCTTGTGATTTGATTAGTGTCTTCTCTCTGACAGTTCTAGCTTCCACTTGGAGACTGAGGGTCTCTTACTCATCCGTGGTTGAATTCAGTGAGGCAAGTGTCACAGGAGAAGATTCTAGAAGCTTCCATTTCCTCTCCACCTCGCGGAATGACACTGCCATTTGTCATTTCTCGCCCATCGCACCCCACAGAAGGGACTTTTGAAATGCAACGCACCCTCACAGTGCATTTGGGTGAGATGCAACACACCTAGCCAGTGGAGTAGCTGCAATGATCCTGTTTTGACCAATTCTGAGTAGTTTTTCATGGAGAACTTCTGGGAGAAGCTGTAATCTGTTGACCTTGTTCCTTTAGGGGTTAGAACAACACTTTTAGGGACTTAGGAGCCCTTGTTTTATGGACATTTCATGCTTGGGGTTGTAGGGCACAAAAATGTCTATAACAGTTGCCCCCTAAAGTATGAGGCCGTTAACCTTTTTGTGTCGGGTGAAATGCTTTATTATGAGGATCCGAAGTTCTTTCAATGCTGGGAGGAGACCTGTAATAAGATACAATAGAATACATTATCTTCATAATATTTTCATGATCTAGCTGAGGCAGGCATTCCCATGCTCAGCTTTATAAATTCATTTTCATGTACATAGGACAGACAATCGTCTGAGTGTAGACTAATGATTCTGGTAGAGCCATCATCCTTTTGGTAGGATGATTATCTGTGCTGCAATGATGTACATTTAATGTCTTTATTTCCCTGAATATATTTCGCAGCCCGGATGGATGAAACTAGATCTAGGGTCTTCAATCTCGTCTGATCTTCAATCGAAGTACAAGTCGATCCATGTGAGAAATGTTCTGAAGTCGAACATGGAAAGACATCGCTTGATTACCAGTCAATGATGTAAATTGTTAACAAGCGCGAGAGGAATCACCGATAATGATAATGACCCTCAAGGTACTGCAGTACAATTCATGTAGTGTGAATAAAGGACTTGGCATCGAACACCACGCAAAATCTTTCGATCGAAGGCCATTGATTTAAACCTGTCGCCGGAAGTGAGAAACTTGCCATTGAGGCATGCAAGCTTCAAAGTACTGAATGGGGTGTTCCTAGATCAACTTCTTGGATAATGAGCTGATGTCGACAAGAAGTGATCCATCACAGGAGGGCCTTAATGAATCCCACATCAATGACACGGAATGGAGAAAATGATTTTAATGGAGGTGAGGACGATCTAGTGATATAAGGTTCAGGGTGGCGGTCATGAAAGAATGGAGTATAATGTATGGTAGTGGGTGAGACACAGGTGAATTCTCTGAATGACTTCTCTTGAACATATCGGCGACACTGATGTGATGGATCGGTAGCATTAACCCCAAATGCAAATGGTATGGCGTGAACATGGTGATGTGACCGGTGAATGAAACAACCCAACCTGACTCGGACACGGAGCGGAGGTGTCATGTTCAAGAGCGACTTGCTACCAACAAAGTTTCTTTGAGTTTTCTTCCCAATTTTTCCCCAGTCATTGCTGACCAGTACCTCTTTATTTTTGTCAAGCTTGAGGAGGATAACATATGCTTGTTCTATAATTTGCCCTTCGGGCAAACCTATCGCTATGTTTTAACGAGCCTAGTGATAGTGAAACTCGTTCTCATCTATAGACAAGTTTGTCGCTATTAATCTTTTTAACGAGTTTAACGACAAAGATAACTTGGTCCTTTTCAATTTTAGGAAGTCTGAAAAGGAACGTAAAGGTAACTCCAAAATTCCTTTTTCGTCATCTAATCCCTTAAGTCTGAAAAAGTATAAAACAATACAGAAGGGATGAATCTTCGATACTTTTAATGAGCCGAACAAAACAAGCGCTCGATCTTTTTGTGTAATAATCCCTCGGGTCCAAAAAGATTAAAATCTAGAGGAGGGATAGCACTTCCTGTCCCTTTAACAAGCTGGAGAGGCCAATGGCTCGGCAATATTTTCATATTTTACGAGTCAGTTGAAAAGAGCTTAAAGGAGACTCGTCTTTTGAGGAACGAGTGATAAAACGGGTAGCAGCTGATTCCAGGTAAGGTTTGGAATTTTCCAATCACGGCAGTGTCACAAGGATGGCTAGTGAAATCACTCTTCGCAGCTGTTCCTCAAAATGGGTAAACAATCAAATGGAGGTGAATGATCGGCCAATGGAAAAGTGGAGGTGACGGTGCAAACACGACCAAGGCTTTAACGGCTGAAGTACTACATTCACGTTGGTTATTTACCGGGGAATAGTTCATTTTTTAACGAGCTTAAATGCGGGTGGAAACATTTGCTCATGTCTTATGTTTATTTTTTAACGAGCTTGAACTATGTGCTAAAACTGCTCGATTGAATGGTCCCTTTTTGATTTTACCATAAATAGCTCTGTTCTTTCAAAGATTGTATTGTATCTTTAACTGCTTCATCAAACTAGTCAAAAATGAACAATATATGCTTGAAAATGAGTTAGAACACAAATATTTTACTTTGAACTACGTAAAAAGTAATGAAAAAGTGTTTTTACCTCTCATTTTACCATTTCATTTGAACTTTGGTTTGTTGGAGCTTTGGAGGTGCTTTTCCCCCTTGATTTTCACCAGCTGATTTTGGGAGATTCTGTGGATGATTCTCGGCGCCGTCTGGACCAGGTAGGAGCTAAACCTGAGCTCTTTCATTTCATGGTTTCCATTTTGCATTTTGAGCTTGATTCCTAGCTTTTCTGAGCCCCTGGGGTTTGAAGAACTCGTTTTGCCTTTAGCGCACCCTCTGTGTATCGAAATCTACATTGAATGTTGACCTGTCTAAAGGCTATCTGACATTCAATGCACCTAGAACACTGCTGCAGGTGCGTTGGGCGCAGAAAAGGAATTTAGTGCACAATTTTTTGATGGAAATTTTGCCTGTTTCTCACCAAAATCAGGATCTAACTCTTCTCTTGTTTGTTTTTCAGAGATCTTTGGAGTAAGATGACCATTACTTGGCGAGAACGTGAGCACGAAGAAGAGGATATGCTTGCCCTACATGATCCGGTTACAGTAAACGCACTGCGGAACTATGGCTTGCTGAAGTTCTTCCGCATTTCTAGCATGAGACAGCAGATCAACTTACTGCAGTATTTTCTCGATGCTTGGGATCCTACCAATCAGGTTTTCCAGATCAGGGGAAAATCTATCCCCTTGACTATAGTAGAAATCTATTTCTTGACTGGCTTGTCGAGGCGGGGTGCCCCCATCTCTTTGTCAGGTTCGGCCCGAGGAGGCGACTCTGTGAGAGATTATGTTCGCCGGTACTGTAGAGAAGGATCTCAGCCGAGTAAAGACGGCAAGATCATCATCCGTGATGTTACTGACAGGTCCCTTAGGACTATTCTGTTTACTTTTGGTAGGATGGCCGGTGGTGCGGCTCTTCATGTAGCCAACCGATCTTATATGCAGCATGCCTTGGAATGCCTCCAACCGAAGGTGTTCAACTGGTGTGACGCAGTACTTCTTGTGATGAAAGAATAATTGACCAAGATAAAGAGCGGGAGGTTGAAGAACTTTGGGTATGGTTCTATTTTGACTGCCTTTGCATTGGAGAAGATACGACTGATGCAGCAGCAGTACATTGCACTCGATTTACCTTCTCCTACTGAACCACGTATGCAGAGATGGGTTGACCATATGTCTAGGCATGCTGGCCAGTCTCAGATTTCATTTTCTGATACCTTCTTCAGGTGGTTTGATCACCAGGAGATGGTTTATTCCGAGTATCCATATGCTAGCATGGACTTCCGGGGTGATCCAGATTTAGTACTGCCAGATGGCGAGCAGTGGGGCGCCATTGGTAAAATCTTTGACCATATTCCTATTTATCGTTTTTTGTTTATAATGTCCTTGTGCTTTATTCTATCAAGAATTTAATCAAACTCATGTGTACATGCAGATGTCGGTTCTGTTCGTCCAGTAGTTTGCCTGAGAGTACCAGCTGCTGCCCCAGTAGGAGAGGCCGTCGGAAGGGCTATCCTTCGTGACCTCGACGTGGCCGAGACTCTCATAGCATTACAGGAGTAGGTTGAGGGCCTCACTCTTGGTATTCCAGATGTGAGGATTGACGAGCTACCTTTGAGGTTACAGCGGCATACTACTGGTGTGCCCAGACAATGGACTCATCTCTTACGCATGATCGCAGAGGCTGTGACTTGCTATCACGAGCATCATTAGACTAGGGTGCCCCCTAGAATTTTGAGTTTTTGGGTCGTTTGACCGATTTTGTCTTGGTTACAGAACATTATGTGTAAACCATAAACAGTTATATATATTTTTGATTTTCGGAGTTTTACTTTGGTTAAGTTACATGATCCAAATGCAAACATTGATGGTTTGTTTCTTTTTATAAATGTTGCAAATGTATATCTAACACATGATTTGCTAATGAGTCAGTTAATGTGTTTAAGTTTCTGGAAATATGTTCATATTGAATAAGATCAAATTGTCTTTCCAAAATCTTAACCCTTAGGAACATGCGATAAATAGCTGGGTTTCGGACGGAATATATATACCATTGAGTTGTAGTATTACGAGCTGTGAGTCTAGCCAGACAATTAATCGGCATATACCATGTGTGATGGCATCAGAGAGAAGTTCTATCAACGCGCTATATTCAGCGATGTTATTTGTTGATCGACCAATACATACCCCTCTGAAACTCACTAACTCGCTGCTTGGATAAAAAATAGCCTAGGCTGCAGAGGAAAGGTTCTACGAACTACGACTCGCTCCGTTAGCATATCCAACACATGACTCCAATAGGTTTGACATCTGCAATAAATGTAAAAAGTGGATTTCTTGACCAAAATAAACACTTTAGCGAAAACAAAAACATAACAAAAGCATACAGGTTACCATTACGCATAGTAACGCTTTGAGGTACAACCCATTACGAGGTTGCGCCAGTGGAATTCCGTCATAATCCATTAAATCGTAGGCTCCTTTTTCCAACGCTCGTTTAACAATATAGGGGCCCATCCATAAAGACTTAAATTTACCTGCTCCCAATTTATCAGATTCTTGGTCATAAAGCAAGACCAAGTCACCTTCTGAGAAGACACGAGGTTTGACATTTTTGTCTAACTATGCCTTGACTCATTTCTTATGGGCTTCGTTAGCCAAAGCGGCATCACGACGGGTTTCATCCAATTGGATTAATTCCAAGAAACGAGCTTCTTCTTCTGAAGTTTCGGGGAGGAGATCAATTGCAAGTTTGAGAGACGAGATTTCACACTGGATTGGTAAGACTGCTTCCAGGCCATATACCAATTGGAAAGGTGTAAACCCGGTTGCATTCCTAACCGATGTTCGGTAAGCGCACAAAGCTGAGTACAGGATTAGGTGCCATTTTATTTTGTGAACTCCAATCATCCTTTGCAGCATGCGCTTTAGGACCTTGTTGATTGCTTCAACTTGTCTGTTGGCTTGCGGATAATATGGAGTGGAGCTGTTGTGAGACAACCCTAGTTTGGCAGCTAATTCAACCATCATGTGATTTCGAAAGTGCGATCCATGATCTGTGACTATAGCCTGTGGTACGCCGAATCTGGCGACTACATGATTGAAAAAGAAGAGGGCAGCTGTTTCACTAGTATTATCTAATGTAGGCATCGCCTCAGCCCATTTGGTAAAATAGTCAACTGCGACTATGATATACCCATGCCCCCCGGTCGAGGTGGGGTTACATGTCATGAAATCGATGCCCCATTTGGAGAATGGCCCAACAACAACTATTAGTTGCAGAGGTGTGGGTGTTCTTCTGGTTTTGCTATCGAAAATTTGACAAGCATGGCAACTTCTGACTGCGGTTATGCAATCTTTGAACATTGTTGGCCAGAAGTATCCTGCTCGTAATATTTTTTGCGCTGTAGCATATCCAGACTGATCCCCCCCACACGTGCCTGAATGACAATCATTCAGGACTTTTTCGGCCTCCTCATGGGTGAGGCACCTTCTCAGAACTGTATCGATACCACGACGGTAAAGCGTATCACCAACGATCATGTAGTCTTTTGCTTGGTATCGAATACATTTTTGTTCAGAGTTGGAGGTGTTTGGCCTATATTTTTGGGTTTGGAGATAAATGATTATATCTCCATACCATTCATTGCTTGCAGATATCAGAAACAAATTTTCGTCCACGATTGTTTCTTCAGATGTTTCATCGTTGGACGATGATGGGAGATCGCACAATAATTCTGCGAAGACTAGAGCTTTCTTTGACTTGGATTTTACAAACTTTAAATCAAACTCTTGTAGGATTGCTATACATTTTGAATATTTGCCCCCCAGCAACTGTCGTGACAATATATAAGTCATGGGGTTGCAATCTGATAGAATGGTAGTTTTCCGAAAGAGGACATAGTGTCGAAATCTCTGTATCGCTTGAATAGCTGTGAGTGCTAGCTTTTCAACGTAAGAATATTTGCTTTCTGTATCATTTAAGTTTTTACTTAAATAATATATGGGATGTTCTATTCCATCGACTTCTTGAACTAAAACCATTGTGATGGTCATATCCGCTACAGCCAGATACAGGTTAAAATCTTTTTGATAATCAGGAGCGTACATTAATGATGCTTTCATTAGTGATTCTTTTAAAGCACCAAAGGAAGCTTGCGCAACCTGATCCCAAACAAAGGGCACTTCCTTTTTCAAAAGATGTGTATAACCTTTAGCAAGTTCGGCGTAATTTGGAATGAACCTCCTCAGAAAGTTTGCTTTCCATTGGAGTTTCTGAATCTGAAGCAAATTCGAAGGTGGAGGCAAATTTATGATTGCCTGGATCTTACATGGGTCGAGACGAATCCCATCCTTCGAGACTACAAAGCCAAGTAAACGACCAGAACTGACGCAAAATACACATTTGTGTGGATTGAGTCGTATCTTGTAGTGTCGGCAACGTAGAAATATCGCTCTTAAATGCTGCGGATGATCAGTCCGCTTTCGCGAATGAGCCGGAAGGTCGTCGAGGTATGGTTGAACGATGTTCTTGATGTCATGGAAGGCATAATTCATTGCCCTCTGAAACGTCGCCCCTATGTTCTTGAAACCAAAGGGTAATTTTCGATATGCGAACGTGCCCCACGGACAAATAAATGCAGTCTTTGACTGGTCCTGTGGGCGGATATTTATTTGATTATACCCGGAGAATCCATCCATGAATGAAAAGATTTCGCATCCGGCGCATTCATCAATTATCTGGTCGATGAAGGGTGTAGGGTAGTTGTCTTTTGGACAAGCTTGATTTACATCCCTATAATCGACGCACACTCTAATTGTTCCTTGTTTTTTCATCACAGGGACAATATTCGATACCCAATCAGTTAGAGGAACAGGGTAGATGAAACCAGCATGGAGAAGTTTTTCTACTTCTGCCTTAATGGCAGTTGCTTTCTTGGGGTGCACCTGCCTTAGCCGTTGTCGTACTGGTTTGACATCTAGATACATCTTAATTTTGTGTTCAACGATACTCGAGTCAATGCCTGGCGTTTCACTATATGACCATGAAAAGACATCTCTGAATTCGCGAAAAAGAGCGTTATATATTTCCAGTTCTGAAGGAGAACAACATTTGCCGACATAAATATTCTCTACAACATCTGTTTTGGTCGAGATATTTATGGCGATAGTCTCTTCAATGTTGGATAAGTTTCACTCGGAATCCACCGTGTTTACAGTATTTGATAGGAAATCAAAGACTGAAGGATGATAAAGGTCATCTTTAGTATCTTCTCCACAATCTGGAAGAAGGGAACGATGGTGGGAATCATTCCATGGTGCTCCTTCAATTACCATTGATTGGATAATTCCTTCGTCAGTGACATGCACTCACGACCAAGGATCTGAAGGGGTACCATATTCTTTAGACCTATCTATCCAAACGCTTGATGAGCGTTGATTTGGGTTTGCCTCCCATGCTAGGAACATTAATTGCTACAATACTTCCATTGGGCTTGGGGGAAAAACCATTGCATGATCCATGTCGATATCATTTTCTGAGATCTTTTTAGAAGATATCATATTGCAGGTTCCTATCGACGCTACTTTCGCCAAGTTGATTGGAGGTGGAAAGGCGAAAGTTCCCATTAGTATAGGATCTTTTAGTAGGCCTACTCCGATATTCTGAAGCGAATGGGGGCTTCCATGGATCATGGGAATGCTTCCTGTAACCTGAGAACCGTTGGGGAGGAAGTTTTGTTGATCGACGATTGTAATCCCTCCTTGAAAAGGAAATGCAATCTTCCTAAAATAGGTCGACACAACAGCTGCCATAGCATATATCCATGGTCTTCCTAGTAGGATGTTGTAATCAAGATTTCCATCGATGACTTCAACATCTATTTCTACTGTTTTCCCTCCTAGTTCAACTTTCAAGTTACTTAGTATACCATATGGGGTATATGTCCTTCCGTCGAATGCTTTTAATGTCGTCGAAGATCTCGACAAGGTTGGAGATCCTAAAGTTTTCCAGCAACTCATCGACATAATACATGTAGATTCTCCCTCATCAATAATTGTTCGATGAACAGTTTTGTTGAGGGCTTTCACTTGAACAAGGAAAGCTAGTTGAGCTAGTAATTGAGGATCGTATCCTTTATGGTTGAAAGATACAAGATTGGAATCCTTTGGGTCAATCCCACCAATGGCTGATAATAAAACCTGCCTTTGGGATGGGCAATTTTGTAGTACTTCAAGAGTCGACATAGCGGATGGCGATTGGGCCAAATCTTCCACTATATTATAATGCTGTGCCACTCTAGCACGGGGATTAAACGTCGACTTGTGTACTACTCCCTTTGGCGGTTTTATTGTTAATTCAGGGATGATGGGCGGTGCAACATCTGTCGAAGTTGTTGTCGAGCTACTGGGTTGATCTTTATCCTTGTTGTTCGACAACTGTGGATTCCCATAATCTTTGTTCCTTGTCGATATCAAAGCATCATTTTACTGTTTTGAAACCAACAACATTAGCACTTGAGACGGGGAAGCATTTTCACTTTCAACCAAATTTGTTCCCGGATTTGGAAATGGATCAGTTAACACTGCGGAGGTTTTTGAATTCTTGAAGAATTTTTTAAGCTCAGCTCTGTGTGGACAATTCGCCGTCCAATGATCCTCATCGCATATAAAGCATGGATTCTTTGGTTTCCTATCTCCAGGAGGGTTTGAGGAAGATTTTTCAGGTGATGATTCCTCCTGTTTCTTCTTCTTCCCTTTCCCTTTCTTCTTGCTTCCTGGTTGTTTGGTTTCTTTTCCTTTATCGGTCGATACGGCATTTACTTCCGAAGCAAGAAGTTCATCTTTTGCATTTTGACTTGAAATCTTACGAGCCTTTTTGGATGTAGCCTTTGTCGATTTCGTGTCTGTTGTGCCAATCACGCCATCGCCGGCATGAGAGTCATTGTTCAATTTAGGAGGAGGAGGAATTGAGAATTCCGGTCTAGGGGTGTCAGGTATTTTATCATAGAGCGTGCCGGACTGAGTGTAAATCAACTCCAGATATTGCGCACGAGCGATAACTTGCTCTTTTGTTACGACTCCCCCCTTTGCCACATCTTCCGTGATGGAAGGTAGTAATGACTTGATAAACCATTCAGCTAAAAGCTGATCGGGGACATATGTCTTTACCATTCTACGACGATGTCGCCACTCATGTATATGATTAGATATGTGAGTGGTCGTTGTCTGTTTGAAGTTGGTAAGAAGTTCTGTCCCCATTTCGTACCTTATTGGTAACTGAAAATGGGTTAAAAAGGTTGTGGCTAAGGTACTGAAGTTGTCGAACGAAGCTCTAGGTAATTCAATGTACCATTTTGCCGCTGGACCCGTTAACGTCCTCTGAAAGAGGCGAAGTCTTATCGAATCATCATTTAGGGTGTTTGATGAACACCATAGATGAAAGGTCATCACGTGATTCGATGGATCTTCACCCAGATTTCCATTAAATTTAGTAATATCTGATGGAAGTTTATGCGGAATCGCCAGCCCCCAAGGGGTGTAAGCAATTGGATCATTTGTTAACCTATTTAAATCAAGTAACTCTAAGGTCACCACAAAGGGTAACTGCTGATTCAGGTTAGGCGAAGCATACCCAGGATAAGATGGGATTGCCTGAGCAGTTGGTCTTTGCATACTGGCATAATGCATTTGATGCTGGTATGTTTGATAAGGTTGGTGGGCATGACCATTGTAAAATGGTTGATTTTGACCATTTTGAATGTACGGTTGCCCACTATTAGCAAAGATTTGTTGCTCAGAACCTTGGTATACTTGTTGGAATTGCGGTTGTTGGTATTGCACCAGCCATGGTTGTGAAGCCATGTGCTGTTGCCCAATACTAACAGTTTGACCAAGATGAGGGGTAATTGTACCCGTCTGAACCTGTGTCGTTCCACCGGTCGGCGATTGTGGTTGAGTCACAGGGTCAAGGGGCTGTTGCATTACAACCTGAGAAACCTGAGGTTGACATACAACAGGTAGCGCTTGAACTTGCGATACCGTCACAATAGTTGGTGTAGTTGGGATATTTGACACAGGTAAGCATTGTTGCATTGAATATACAACTCTTGGTTGTTGAGGTAGTATTGGTACCCAACCGCTTGAGGTAATTCCAGTATAACCTGAATGTTGTTGTGAACTCCCGTATGGATTTCCTCCCGGAGGGGATAATGAAAGGGTATATTGTCCCCCATACGGTGGTAATTCAGAACTCAAGGGAATTGTTTGTCCTTGGGGACAAGACTGCCCAAATTGACCTCCAAATGGATCAATTTGTTCAGACTCAACGTAAGAGTTTCTGGATATTATTCCGGATGAACAAACAGGAACAGACCATACTGTCGAAATAGCCCCTGAGTGGACTCCTTCTAATGGTTAAGAGCTAGTTGGGACAGATGGTATACCGACGAACATTGTCAGAGTGATAGCAGGAAGTTCTACCATCGCTGTGTCAGACGACACAGTCCTAGATGTTGACGGTTGTTCAAACATTTGTAGTCTATCCAAAAGATTACCTAGCGATTCTACAGGAGCTTCCACTGGTGGTAGACTAAATTCTGATGAAGAAGGATATAGAGTGATCCCGACTCCAAATTGCGATGGAGTACTCATTGGAGGATCTTCTACAATTTCTTCTATGGCAATCAGACCAGGTGGAAGGGGAAGACCGTCAGGTTCGTAGAATATTTCTGGTGCCGAAGAAGGTATGGAATCGATAGCGACAGATGGTTGAAGAGCAAGACTCTCCGAACCAGTTGAAAGTGGAACTGGTTCGGTAACACAAGTGTTTACTCTCATACTAGGATTAGTATCACTGTCCTTCTGTGGCTGTTGAACTTCTTTTGTAGAGGCAGGGATTCCAGAAATTTTTGGAGTAACCGGAGTCTCTGATGTCATTGGAACACTTGTTCTAACTTTAATAGGAGATTTAGAACCGGTTAAACGAGTTCGCTTTGTCCGTACTGGCTTCGATTCCGGAGACAAAGACGGTTGACTCGTAAGCCTTCGCGAACGACGGGGTCTCAATTGACTTTCTTCCACGATTGCAGATTACTCGATCAACTAAAATAAAGGGAAAGTATGTTTCCAAATTAAATGAATTTTAGACGCTTTGACACAACTTGTTTTTTCAGTTTTTAAGAGTCGAGAAAAAACAAAAGATGACTCTAGTCGCCTTCGATTTTTAATGAGCCTGAAGTGACAAGTGCTCAGATGGACCTTTTCCGTTAAGGAGTCTGAAAAGGAATGAAAGGGACTGCTCTAGAAGTCTAGGTAGAGGGAGTACCAAACCAATCACAAAACTGCAGAATACTTTTTACAGTACGGCAGTCAATCTTCCCGAATGTTGTGTTCAATGCATTGCGATCGATAGGGCGGCAGACATGGCTTCCTATGGATAAAGGATTTAAGCCTATAGGGGTCTCCCAAAATATACTCGACGGTACGTGGGAGCACAAGTCCGTACTGGCACTTATCGTCTCAAAGTGGAGGAATCACCCAACCATCAGTGAGAACAACAGTTACCAAGCTTTACGACGCCGGAATACGTCTCTAGCCTAGACCTCTAAATGTTGTGTGTTAAGTTCCAAAGCGTTGTTAGATTCATTGAATTTATTTTAAGTTGATCTTGTTTATGAAGTTTGCCTTTTGGGTTCACCACGAGATGTAGATGTAATTCCTAAAATGCAATCTAAGATGATAAACAAACTTTTTATCTCTTTTATGCAATGAAATCCTAGCTACTAGGGAAAACAAAGACAAAATCTTTTCACAAAGAGCAAAGAGCACACTGTAAATACACTTTCCTAAATCAAGCCAAATAGACTGTCTATATGCAAATGCACATGCATGTATTTGTTTTTCGACTTTCTTAGTATATGGATGCTAAAAAGAAAGCTGATGCACAAATCTGAATTTCTTTTCAAGCGACAAATATAAACAAGCTTCTTTTCGAAATAAAAAATGGAGACGATTACGACACCTTACGATTTTGAAATGAACACTCGTTCTTGACACTAGAAAATGACAAATTCAGACCAAAAGCAATAGTAACAGGATAATCAACCATCAATAGCAATCAAGCTCTTTCCTACGATTGAAATTGACACTTGCGACAGTTTCAAATCAAAGGGCGACAGTACGATTATGTTACTTTTGCAAAGGAGAACTGTAAACAACTCAACAAACACACAAAAACATCTACAGTTATTTTGTACAAAGGAGGCGGAATAACAGCAAGGAAAAGGGGTTTCAAACAGACATATACCGATCACAGGCAGCAAAATTTAGGAATAGAGCTGGAAAGAAATGATCCACAGAAACCACAACTGCACAGAGCTAGTCTGATCAGCGCACCTGTAACACAGAGAATCTGAAATGCAACGCAGGTTGCCCACTCGGGAAGTGCGTTGAAATTCAGAATCTCTGAACAGTACCTGCGCTGGGCCAGAAACGAGACTCTGTTTGGTCTCTGGGTCACAGTTTGCAGTTCAGTTCTTGGTTTTTGGCCGAGTAAAAAGCAATCAGTAATGCAATAATCAGGGGTAGATCTAAGGAGGATCTAAGAGCTATCACAAGGGCAATCAGATAGTTTGTAAATCAGTTGTTTAAATCATAAACAGATCCAGTAGATGGATTGAAGCAGCAGTTATCTACTTTGCATTTGTTATGGCAAATGTAGTTCGAATGCTACTTGTAAGTTTATGAAACAAACAACAAAGAATGAAAAACAAACAACTAATTACTTACCCAGCGGAGTCGCCATTTTGTTACAGGGAAAGGTGTCTATATAGAACTGCTCTATCCCACTAAGGTGTGACAACTGCCTTAGAAACAAACAGAGAAAAGCTACTTATGTTTTTCCTTTATGAATTATAGATAGAGAGGAATAGAAGGACTAACCTCTGTCTTGTGCTAATCCCTTGATTCAATCCCTCTCTTCTTTGATGGTCCCCAGCTACTTGCTCCCTTGCACGCCCAGCTTCACAAACTACCTGCAAGATCACAGAAGCATAGAACTATACAAAGACATGGATCTATATTCATAAACAATCTAGGATCAGATGTAAATTGACCATACAAATGTAACAAGCATCAATGATACAAAAGCATGGTGGAAAACTCAAATAGATTTTATTGATAAAACAAGAAAAGATCCAGGAGGAGTTACAACTGGTTGTTCTGACCCAGCATCAACCTCCCAGCAAAGAAGCCCCTCTTCACCTCAAACAAAGCTTAGATCACCGAACAATCTGATGTTTTGTCTCTAGAAACCAACAACAATTCCTTACAATATGAAAATTCCAGCCTCTAGATCTCTGGGATGAGGGATCCATATATAGATATCTGTAAGGGGGATGAGTCAGCTTGTGATTTGATTAGTGTCTTCTCTCTGACAGTTCTGGCTTCCACTTGGAGACTAAGGCTCTCTTACTCATCCTTGGTCGAATTCAGTGAGGCAAGTGTCATAGGAGAAGATTCTGGAAGCTTCCATTGCCTCTCCACCTCGCGGAATGACACTGCCATTTGTCATTTCTCGCCCATCGCACCCCACAGAAGGGACTTTTGAAATTCAATGCACCCTCACAGTGCATTTGGGTGAGATGCAACGCACCTAGCCAGTGGAGCAGCTCCAATGATCCTGTTTTGACCAATTCTGAGTAGTTTTCATGGAGAACTTCTGGGAGAAGCTGTAATCTGTTGACCTTGTTCCTTTAGGGGTTAGAACAACACTTTTAGGGACTTAGGAGCCCTTGGTTTATGGACATTTCATGCTTGGGGTTGTAGGGCACAAAAATGTCTATAACAGAATCGCCAAACATGCAAGAGAAACTAAAACCAGGGGTTATATAAGTAATAGCCCCAGTGTATGAGAAATCCAGGCTTTTAGAGGAATATTTCCGCATTTAATAATTGGATGAGGATGAATATTTTTGTTAGACTATGTGTTTTTATTGATATGTTTGGACGTTTTGGGTGGACACTTGGCCCATCTTCAAGAACATCCAATAACGTTCGAGTCCAAGACAAATTTAAAGAGATAATTTATCAAATTAGTTGTCTAGCTATGAAAGACAATCAAGTTTTGGAAGAGATACATCGTAGTACTATCAAACGATATTGTCAACCATGTTAGAAAATGGATCAAAAAGGTTTTCAGAATGTCTGCTAAAATTTGACATTTAGCATTGTCTTAGCATTTTCTTATCAACTTTCATGGAGGCAAAAAGTGACATGAGAAACTTGCAGAGTAATGGTGGCCACTAGAATGAGAAACACAATGAATTAGCAAAATGGAATCTATTGCTATGATGACACATGGGAAGATACTTATTACTATCAACGTGGTTGTATAGGAAAAATAGTTTTTGCCTTTGAGTATAGTTGATGTATCGTAATGTAGTGGTTGTTTCCCTGTTGTATTAAAACAAATATATATCCATCTCAAGGTGAAAGAATAACACTAGTATACCTTCGAATGATATGGGATATGTGTTGTGCTCAATAGATAGGAAAGTCTCTATCAGTCATAGTGTGATGAAGCTATGGGTTTGGGTTTCCGTACCCGTGCTGTCAAAGTATATCGATACAAGTGATGAAAACACATATGTTTAATTCCATGGAACATATATTATTTTAATTACTTGTCCAAGATAAATCCATGGCCATAGTTGAGAAATGTAAGCCAAAGAGAATAAATATGTAGTTTATTTAAACAAATGTGGCATGAGCGGAAAACATATGCACCAAATTACAAAATGAGAAAGTCAAAGCTATATATAAAAGTTTTAAATTAAAAAAATTTCAAACAATTGCCAGGAAGTTTAACGAATGCAACTTCCAAACACTCATCCAATGGCAATTTGAGGAGGGTTGAAGCCAACCATCAATATGAAGAGGTCTATAAAAGCAAACAGGGACTTTGAAGAAGGGATCCCTGATTTTTCATACCCAAATGTTGCCCGATTATTGAGCAAGGGCCTGATGAGTTAGAGAGGGTTTCCCTTTTGTTTTTGATTCAATCTATTTTCATGCTTATATTTTTTCTAATATGATGTCATTGGTGGACCTTAATATATGGCGCTGCACCATACTCTGATTGTTACCACTGCATGCGGTAACATCTTTGTTCTCTCTCGGGGGCTTACTGTGGCCTTGTTGTGATCCTTTTACCCCATGAGAGAAATCTTGTAGTGTCTGACTCAATGTTTCTTCCTCTTTAACTCTATCTCAGGTACCAAGCATTCTACCCATCCCTTCTATCATTTGCTTTTGGAGTTGAGAGCAATGCAGAAATTCAACCAAAGCTAGAAGGAAGGGCTTGAAATCTATGTTACTAGAAACCAGAAAGGGGAAGCAAAATGAGAAACGACAACGAGACAAGAAACAAAGTTTGGAGATTTCACATTCAAGAAACAAGTAGAGAGAAAAAAAAGACAAATATGAAACATACAACCAAGCATTTGTTTCACATTCAAGAAACGAGGAGAGAGAAAAAAAAAAGAAAAATATGAAACATAAAACCAAGAATTCATCATTAACATTCTCAAATACTATGATTCATAGGTAGTTGCTCATAGGCTTTAGCTGCTCACATTGGCCATTCCTTAATACTTATAGTGATAAACAAAACTTCCATTTCTCACATAAGCCATTCTTGAATACCCATGTTTGATCCTCTAGGTCGGCAAATACGATAGTGAAGAAACACTTGGCACCAAATTCAAGTTTGATTTAGCCTTTGCATTCTCCGGATGAGTACATGATCCCACATACATTGTATATATTCTTTGATGTGACATGAGTGGACCTCAAATTTGGGATCTATTGTATCATTTTCCACACAGTTATTGGGTTATTGTTTTTATGGTTGGGTAACAAGATGGTAGAGATTGAGTTGATCTCCATTGGATATAGAGCCAAAAATAGAGGGTTGTCTCAAACTATTGCCACTTGCAGAACGATAAATACTACATGTGTTTGAAGACAAAATCTAAAGAGAAATATTTCAAAAATTTATCTTTAATCCATTATAATAGAAAATTATTCTTTAAAATAATAAAAATAATATATTTTAAAAGTATAGCTAAACTAGATATTAAATTGCTAGTTTGTGAGAATAAGAAATTAACTAAATTATTTAATTACTAATTTATAAAAATATATATATATAATATCTATACAAATTACTAATTTATAAAAGAGATTTGATCCCTTTAGGGTGTTGGTATATCTGAAATTAAGATGGACCTAGGCTAGTATATATTATTTACCATAATTATTGTTAAAGTGTATAATGACTATCTCATATTTGTATTTGCATTGATTAAATGATTATTATATGTAGTCATGTTTTATATTAATTATTTTAATGCATCATATATATGGTTTTGTATAGTAAATTTATTTTTATGTTAAATTTTAATAGTTAAATTTAGATATTCTTTCTTGATATTAGTTATTTTTTATTAATTTTCATTTTATTATGTTGGATCCATTAAAATTTGTTATGTGAGTAAATGTTTCCAATGAACAAGTGTGGTTGATCAATATAAATAAGTGAAATAAATTATTAAATTGTGATTTTTTTTAATTTCTACTTAGTTAACTATTATATATAAATATCAGTTGTGGTTCTAATATACCAAACCATTCATTTTTAGTTGTTAAATATGATTATGTTAAAATAACTTTAAAAAAATGCTATCACCCATGGTTAGAACTTACCAAACAATTCTTTTTTAGTCCCTATATTTGTTTATGTTAAAATAACTTTTGAAAAAATGTTATGGCCAATAGTTTTTCTATATTCCATGGTTTTGTACTGTATATTCATTTAATTTGCTAGTTTTTGCACATGGTTTTGTTAGATTCCATGGTTATGTATTTAATATTTATTTAGTTTATTAGTTTTTTTTCATCAATTTTATTTCATAAATTAGAACAAGCGAGAGAAACCTCGAAGTCTTGAAAAGAAATGTCATAATATAGGTATTTTATTCTAGGCCCCTCTTTTTTTGTGCCAAGAGACCCTTTCCACCTGGGGAATACGTTATAATATTTTGCATTTTAACTCAGTCAAAATAAAACAAAATCAAATCAAATAAAAATATTTAAAAACATAAAATGCTCTAGTGCATAGTTTTTTCTTGCCCATGGGAAAAAACTAACCCATGGTTTTTGTCCATGGTATTTTTCTGCAATGTAGCCTATTCAAAGGCTAATAACTAAAGCAACCTAGATCCATTTTAACTATGGATCAAGCGTTGAGAGGACCAAATCGCTTCACTTAAAGAGGTTTGTAGCTTGAGAGAAAGAGAGAGAGATATTTGATCTCTCTTGATGCTCTAGAGATATAGATCTATGTTGGTTATTTATAAATGAAGAGAAGTATTTTCTTGTAGTAGTACTCCTATTTGTTTTGTATTTAAAATTTATTAAATGATGGATTTCTATTTTGTATTTTTATTTTTGAGACTTGTTTATTTTTATAAATTTACAATTATTTCTATCACTATTTTTTATGTAATTATGAAACTTTCCATATTTATCATAGTTGAAATTATGTTTGTATTATAGACATATTAATCAATAGCTCGTTGCTCTTAAGCTTTATTATTGAAAATTACATAACATAATCTCTCTTATCACTGATGAAAAAAGTATTTATGGGATGAAACTATTAATGGGATGGATAATAGATAATTATTATTTTTTATATATTAAATTAATGTCTTTGGTTGATGATATTTAATATTATAGATAGTCTAATAGTTGATAAAAGTTTATATAGGATGGTTTTATCAAAATCCTTTTCCAATCATTTGAGAGGTTATAAACCAGACCAATGCAAAAAAAATATTGTGTTCTAATGTTTATATAAAATAATTATTTAACTAGAAAAATTAACTAAATTATCTAACTACTAATTTATAAAACTATATATAAAATATCTATATACATTACTAATTTATAAAAATATATATAAAAAAACCTTATACATTTAAATTTATAATTTTATATAAAAATATACGTTTTAAATATTAGTCAATCACTAAATCCACTTTTAAATAAAAGCAACACAAAAATAACAAAAAAAAATTGTAAAAACTTAACCATACACTCCTACACATCAATGGCTACAATTAAAAAATTAACATAACTTTAACTAATAAAATCCCTAAATATTCAACATTGTTAAAGATATATTAAGCACTATTGTAAGGTGCTGTCACTAGGGGGAACACCCAAGCTATTTGCGACAAACCTGTTCTGTTAGCACCTAAGCTATGTATGGTTGATGTCTAAACATAGACTATGAAAATGCCTTCAAAACCTAT
Organism: Pinus tabuliformis; assembly: GCA_031772625.1. Lineage (NCBI taxonomy): Eukaryota > Viridiplantae > Streptophyta > Pinopsida > Pinales > Pinaceae > Pinus > Pinus tabuliformis. The sequence continues at coordinate 537,417,877 of CM062807.1, read as the reverse complement.
CCAGAAAACCAATGCTTTTTATGATTCATGTCTACATCCAATCCAATGTTTTAAAACTCCGACTCCGACTCCGACTCGGTATCGACTCGGCCGAGGGTCGACTCCGACTCCGACTCCAACTCGGTATCGACTCGGCTGGCTCAATTTCAATGACTTGGTCATTGTAAAAAATACATTAAATATTTATTATTTATAAAAACACATAATTTTAAATATTTTCATTCATGTTTCCAAACACATAGCATTAGAATATAGATAGAAGACAACATATGATCAAAGTAGGCTCATGAATATATCCATTATATCAAAATGGCACCCAATACATTGTCCAATACATACACGATGATGATATAGAGGTAAAAACATAAACACATAACCAAGGAGGCTATAAATGGCCTCTACAACAAAAGTCTGTGACCAGTACTATTGGCTACTGCTAGAGTTGCCAACATCATCTGGTTCAGTGTTACTTGGGAGCGAGAGCGAAAGTGGGGAGCAAGAGCGAAAACGGGAGTAGGAACGACATTTTCAGAAGCTCCCGGTTTGAGAGCGAATCTCAGAGGAGTTCGACAACCAATGTGACTAACATCAAGGTACATAGAGGGATTGGTGCTCTCGATTAAATATGAGTTCCATACCCTAATACATGACAAAATTCAATGGAAACATTGCAATCCCCCAATCCTGAAATCCTGAAAAACTGATAAGTCTATTGGATTTTGAATGAAATCTAAAATTTTACTTTCTCCATATGAAATCCAATGAGGCCAGAACCACTCTCAAACATCCTGAGTCATTTCATGGTATCGTTAAAAATTTAAGTAAAAAATGAAGATTAAGGAGAATGTCACTTTTACTTTAAGAAGAATTTAACATTACCATGAAACTTGAATAGCATATCAGTACTAGGAGAGGGGATTGGACCCCAAAGACCAAAATACCAATTAATAAAACCATTTGGAGTCCCCCACACTCAGAAAAAACATAAAAAATAAAAGAAATTGTGTTTTTGGGGTTTACTAGCCGCATGAAGTGACCCGACCGAGTTGATACGAACTCAGCCGAGTCGGCCAAGTTAAGACTAACCTGGCTAAGTCATGCCATGACTCGACTAGGTCAGTCTTAACTCGGCTGACTGAACCAGTTCGACGGTTGAGTCGCAAATTTTTCTACTAGCTCGGACCAACTCGGCCAAGTCGGTTTCGAGCCGGTCGGCTTTTAAAACACTGGTGCAATCAAAAGAGATCCATATTGCAAATGAACCAGATTAACGTTTTCCATAAAATAGTTTCAAGAAACGAACCGTTTTTGGAAAACCCAGTTTGTTGCTTTAAAAAATGAAAACTACCGTATAAAACACCATTTTCCATATCGTTCCATTTTTTATAGGGTTTTTTTCAGAAATGAAGTTTCTGGTAATAGAGCTTGAAATTGAGATTTCTTATTAAGAACTGCCGTGAAATGGAAAGAGAGCAAGAAAATCTTTTCATTTTTCATTGGAATGAGGGAGGGCAGGGAGTTACCCTGAGAAGTCTATGTTGTTGTTTTTTTCGGTGTTTTCCTGGTGTCGTCTACTACCAAACTACTATTTTTGTAATTTCTAGTGTGGTATAATATCAAACTACTATAAGAGTTCAACTTATATTTAATATAAATTTCATTGCCAATATAGTAATTATGGGGCTACTTCATTTGAAGCTAAATTCTTAAAAAACAAAACCCAAATAACCTAATTTCAAGTGAAAAAGTTGGTAGATTGTTTGAAGCAATTGAAATCGAGGAAGGAATTAAAGGAGAGAAAGGGTACCTATGCAAGTATTTTCTTGGGATCTTGGAAGAAGACAAAGGCTTCTGATCCTTCCATCGTGGTCCAAATTTGCCCAGCGAAAATAGATCCATGTTTTGTGAGCAAGCCATTGAAGGGATCCTCCTCAATCTTATTTCTCAAAACATCCAAATTCAACCATGAAACAATAACTTCCAGCGAATTACTGTAACATTTCATGTGAAAATATAAAACAAATTTGAAAATCAATTCTAAGAATGGTCATCGATCTAGAAACCCTAAAATTTGATCCAACGACCTGTACCTATTTCCATATAGCCACAGGTCAGATTTTATTGTGCCCATGGTCTTTCCTTTTTTTCTTTTCAACTACTCAACATACATTTCATGTGAAAATATAAAACAAATTTGCAAATCAATTTTAAGAATGGCCATCGATCTAGAAACCCTAAATATTGATCTAGCTACCTGTACCTATTTCCATATAGCCACAGATCAGATTGCACTGTGCCCATGGTCTTTCCTTTTTCTTTCAACTACTCAACATTCATTCGAATACACTAAGACAAGGAAGAAAACTTGTTCTGGTCTTTCCTTTCCTTTTGACTACTCAATATTCATTCGAATACACTAAGGCGGGGAAGAAAAAGAGACATAATGGTCTTTCCTCTTTTTTCAACTACTCAACATTCATTCCAATACACTAAGACAGGGAAGAAAACGCCGCAAAATGGTCTTTCCTTTTTTTTCAACTACTCAACATTCATTAGAATACACTAAGGTGGGAAAGAAAATGTGGCAGAAATTAAATTTTTAATTTGGATGATCGTTAAATTTTTTAATTATAATTATTTATTTTTTTTATAAATTTTAAAAACATTATATTTTATGAATATATCAAAATGTATGGAATGTATATTTTCTTATCTTATTGTATGCTCATTTCAAAAAGTTATATTGTTTTTATTTTTCAAAATTACAAAATAATTAACCATGTTGTAAGTTGTAATTTTAAAGAAATTCGGATTTCTATTTTATATAATTAAACAAAAAAACTATAAATATTTTTTTATTAATGTTTAATTACCTCATACTAATATTACGGGTTTCTATGTTATTTAAGCAAATGAGATTTGGTTTTATAATTATTATGTCAAACTTTAAAGCTAAAAATTAACTTTTAACAATGCAATCTTTTATAACCAATTTGGATGTAGTTCATTGTTATGGAAGTAAAAAATGAATCTCATGAGTCAATTTGGTTGTAGTTCATTGTGATGGTAGTAAAAAATGAATCTCATGAGCCTGGTTCCACCCACACATTGGTATAGTTCCACCCAAGGAACCATTGATCTTTCTTCATGAATTGGTAATATTGTACCAAGAAACACCATAATGTATGGCATTTCTATTTCCCACAATTGCAAAAACACCATAAATCCTTCTACATGAGAATTTTGCTTCCATATTGTTAAGATAAACATGGAAATACTTTCTTGTGGCAACAAGAATTTCCGAAACCCTCATCCCCCCTGTCATAATATATCTTAGAATCTGTCATGTTGGAGTGTAGTATCCTTAGTAGGCATATAGGAGTGTAGGGGAACACAACCTCAAATTCAATGGGAAGCCAAGGGGAAAGGTTTTGTGCATCCAAGAGGGATACCTGGATTACATAGATGTGATTTTCTAAGCTTTTTCACTAATCAAATGTATATTTGAAGGGAAAATTCAGCCATAAAAAATTTCTTGATTGAATTTTCATACACAAGGGTTGATTCTACTTCGAATTTTGATACTTTGTGTTTACTCACTTTAATGTCATTACATATAAATAATAATTTGCAAGTCCTTGTCTCATTTGATCTCATTTTATTTCAATTGTTAAGTGACTAAGCCTTGAACCCCAAATCCTCATAGCAAAGATTTACAAAGTATGCATTGCCTCATTTCCTCTGATTTTACTTCAGTTAAATGGAGCAACTATGCCTTAGCCCCAAACCCACACAACTAAGCTTTGCACACTACAGAATACTCTCTTTCCCTGGTATTACACTTGGTTTAGATATACTTTTCTTAGAAGAGAAGCAATGTCTCACTAAATACCTTACATGTTAACTTATCATCTGATCCCATTACATTTTCCAAGCATTAAGGACATTAATAAAATTTCAAAATTCAATTTCACACTCATTTGATGTAATCAACATGTTCCATCAATTTTAGGTAAACTCCACAAATAAATGTAAGTAATTATTTTCATTTTTTTCATTGATTCTAAATTAGGAAGTAAGAAAACTACAAATGCATCTTTATTTTTAAAGTACAATCATCCAGAAAAACTCATCAAAGACTAAAGATAGGTTAAAACCTTTATGGAGTGAAAAATATTGTTGGTATCCTCTAGAATAACACTACTTTCAGAAGCTGGGTTCAGATTTTACCACAAATGCAAGAACCAAAGTGAGAATCTTATTTTAAAGTATTTATAGCATGATATATTATATTTTTTTTGAAGAAGCACACAATACAAAAAAGTTTTGTATCTAGTATCATTCTAGATAGAGAAAAGTACTCTTGAGGCTATCTATGACATGAGTAAGAATTGCTACCCACCTACTTTCAAAATCATCATGGACATTTAAATATTAAAAAAGGAATTGATTAGGCTACCTATGACTAAATAAGAGTTATTCCCCACCTTTCCAAACTATCATGTACATTTAAGCTATCATATTTTATCAACATCCTTTCTATTATGCAACACGTTACAAATTTCCATTATATTTATGCATTGTATGAGTTGATGTACTTGTAAGGTGCATAAATTCCAAAATAATTGTCCAAATACCCATGTTTCCACTAAATTAATTGTTTAAGTAAGAGACACATTTTAGTGTAGGAAGCTTGCATCAATCGAACACTACTCTACTTATAGTTTACAAACCCAACCAATTTTTCATACACAAACACATTCAAGACTAATCCACAATAACAAACAATGCTCAAAATAATGTTATTCATCAAACATCTACCAATGCATAAGCAATGAGGAGACAAGAGACACATAGAATATGTGATCAACTAGGGCCAAAACCTCTCCAACATGAGAGGAAAACCCAAACGAGATCTTCTTCTTATATAGACTTCAATAGATGAATACCAAGACCATGGCCTAGACTCTTGACTCAATGACCTCTCCAAGACCAAGTCACAAGCCTCCTTGATTCAACTTCCTTATTTTTCCTTGAGTCAACGATGATCAAGCTTCTTCCTTCAATAACTCAACCATCCTTCAAATTCCAGTTCCATGGATAGTTCTTGGCCCTCTTGCATAAACCCTAGAACTTATGGTTGACCAAACTTTTGAACCTTGATCTTCTTCGCTTGGATGGTATGAAGTCTTATTATAATTCTGCTTGTAACCTTGCTTATCTTCTTCGACTTCTTAGACAAACAACAAGATCTTCAACCTTTTCTGTAGTAGATAGTTCTTCCTTCCTTCGCATGTGTGGATCTATTAGCCCTAAAACAGACCCATAAAAAACATCAAAATCTTCTCTCTTTGTTTCCTTCTCTTGGTTGGTTATCTTCACACTTCTTATTACAGACTTACTTAACCAAATTGGCTTGTCCACAAATGGAGGATGAGTTTCCCTATATATAGTGTTTTGTCCATCAAAAACACGTGCTAGGAAGTGCTAAGGAGTGGTAGGGTTACACAAGGGAGAAATAGGTGAAAATAATGCATGCAAATGAACGAATAAGATTTTTTGACAAGAGGTGTTAATGAGTTCCAGGTGTGCTAAGGGGGGAGTGATAAGGTATGCTAGGCAGTGTTAAGTCATATTAGAAGCCAGGGAAACATGCCAAGATGTGTTAGGTGCTAGGGTGTGCCAATGCATGCCACAGAGTGTTATGGAGTGCCAGGGAAACATAAGGGAGCACTAGTTTCAAATGCATGGAAATGAATGACTAAAAGTGTGTGACAAGGAGTGTCAGTGAGTTCTAGGTGTGCTAAGGAGGGGACGACAAGGTATGTTAGGTGGTGCCAAGAAATGCTAGAGTGTTAGGGTTACATGGCAGGGTATGCCAACACGTGTCAGGGTGCGCCAATGTGTGTCAGAGAGTGTTAGGGAGTGCGACATAAAAACAATTGAAAACTATTTCAAAATGCATGGAAATGAACGAATACAAGTGTATGATAGGAAGTGTCAGTAAATTCCAAGTGTGCTCAGGAGGGAGTGACAAAGTTATATGCTAGGTAGTTCCAAGGCATGTAAGAGTGCCAAGACATGTCAAGGAGTGGTACGATATGATAGGGAGTGCTAAAGCATGCCATGACATGCAGGGAATGCCAACATGTACCATATGGTGCCAAGGGATTGTTAGACATGACAGGTGTTATGCCATGTCGAGATGTAAACTATGTTGCTTAGTTGTTTTATGGCCATGGTTAGATGTGAGCCTTGACTTGGTAACTTCTTAAGTGAGATGAGCTAATATTGGGCATGAGTAGCCTAATATGAGCTATAGGCCATTCTTAGGTGAACAAGGGATAGTATAGTTGTAGTAACTGTAACTTGGTCAAGAAGTTGTAGTCGAGATAGGACTTGGTTGGTTCCCAAGTGTCAAAACCAATAAGGGTAGTTATGAGGGCATGATAGCTAAGGATTTCTAGGCCATGCCAAGGAATGAAAGGGTGTGATAACACATGTCAGACAATGTCAATGCATGTCGAGGAGTGTTGGGGAGTGTGAGGGCATCACAAGGGAGAACTAGGTCAAAGTGCATGGAAACAAATGAATAAGAGTGTCTTCCAAGTGTCCCAAGGACAAAGTGTATTAGGATAATTTCATAATAGGACTTGCAATAGGTAAGCCTACGATTACGATAAGGGGATGGAAAAAGAAATTTTAGACAAAGGGAGACTTTTGTCTAGGGACAACACTATTTTTTCAATGACTTGGTTGGGTTCCAAAGTCACAAAAAAGTAAGGCTATCTATGAGGGCATGACAACTAGGGAGTGCCAAGGTGTGCAAGGAATGCCAGGAAGTGATAACACATGCTAGAAAGTTCTAAGGCATGTTAGTCATTCCAAGACATGCCAAGTGCTAAGGCATGCCAAGAGGTGTCAGGTGCTAGGGTGTGGTGCCAACACATGCTAGGGAGTGCTAGGGAAACACAAGGGAGGACTAGTTTCAATTGCATGTAAATGAATGAATAAGAGTGTGTGATAGGGAGTGTTAGCAAGTTCTAGGTGTGCTAAGGAGGCATTGACAAGGTATGCTAGGTAGTGTCAGGGAAACACAAGGAAGGACTAGTTTCAATTGCATGGAAATGAATGAATAATAGTGTATGATAGGGAGTGTTAGCAAGTTCTGGGTGTGCTAAGGAGGCATCTCTAGACAAATTTTGGGAGGGTTTGGAGAAAATTTTGTGTTTTGGTGCAGACTTGCAATTTTTTGTCTAGCAGCACAGCGAGCTCACGCTTTGCTTCTTCCTCAAGGCTCCAAATGATGTAAAATCAGCATTTTTGGAAATCTTATGACCCCATCTCAAACCCAATTTGCCCACTTTCCTGGTCTGGGGCTCTGGTTTTGATAAATTTGCAAAAAAGAGGCCAAAAATCACCTTTCTGACCCTCTCTTTCCATTTCGTTGCGCACCTGGAGACACCTTGGGAGAATATCCATATCTCAGCCAAAAATTGGTCATTTTGAGTGAAACAATACTCTAAAGACATATACACTCTCCCTGATTTCAAGAAAAGGCTTCCGATATAGATTTGGACTTTAGAAAGGCACTCAAAAATGGCTTCCAATAGCTCGCTGTACACCTGGAAATTTCTGATATTTTTGTAAAATTTTCACTATGTAATCTTTTGTAATTCCTAGTTTGACTTTGGTAAAAGTCAAAAGGGTGAAATAGATGAATGTGATGGGTAAAATTAAATGTAAATAATGGGTGGTTATTATTTATAAGTTGTTTTTATGTAAATTTGACTTCATTTATGAGAGAGGTTGGAGTCAAAGTTATTTGTAGAAGTCGTTTTTAACTTCCCTAGACATTAGGGTTTCGTTAGAACACCTCATGGAACAGTTCCTAGAGTCATTGATTCAACCCCTAAGAGTGGAGAGATGTTTTTTTGGTCTTTATGTATAAGTTTCTCAGTGATAGAACAGGTTGGATTTTAGAGGAGAGAACTATTGTAGCTTGTACTTGGACATTTTCTGGAAATCAAAGGACACAATTTGCAACTATTATCTAGGAATTCATGTGCAGTAAGTTTGTGATGTTATTTTTTCTCTGTTATAGCTTTATATGAAATATATTAATCTTCTCTTTCCATTCATCAATTATTCAATGGTTTTCCTTACATTTTATAAACAAAATTCTTTGCATAAAGCTTTGTTTTGATGGAAAAATCATTATGTGTTACATTATTTCTTTCTTAATGAATTCATGCTTCATGCTCATTAATGCCTTTCGCTTCTTCTAAACACTACACTACACCGAAAAACCCTAAGATCCATCACAAAAGTAATTCTACCTTTCTCCTTTTTGTATTTTTTATTGTAACCCTTTGATCCTCTGACCTAGCTACCTGGTTTTTCTCCCTTATCCAACAACAAAACCCTAAATTTTCCAAAACCCACTTGAACCTAGCTATCTAGCCTAAAATCCTTTACATTCCAGTCATCTTTTTGTTGTGATTTTATAGAGAGAGCCCTCTCTGGTTTGGTAGGGATAGATACCAAACTAAAAGCTTGGTTTGTGATTACCTCCGTCAATCTCCTTATTAGCTTGGGACATTGTGGAGGATAACAGAGGCCATGAAAACTAGGGGGTGCCAAGGTGTTCTAGTGAATGTAATGTTCCCAAGTCAGGGAAAAATGTAATGCTAGTTGTAAGGTCATGATTGCCAAGGTGCGTTAGGGAATGCTAGGGCATGCTAGCATGTGTCAGATAGTACAAATACATGTCAAACAAGATAAGACATGCCAAGTGCCAAGGCATGCCAAGATGTACAAGGGTGTGAAAATGCATGCCAGGGGCTGTCAAGGGAACAAAAGGGAGGAACAAGTTAAACTACAAGTAAATGAGAACATAATAGGGTTAATAAGTCATCAATTTACCTTTTCCATGAGGGTCATGCTAGGGAAACCAACATTAGGTGCCAATAGGTGCCAAGTGCCAAGTGTCAATGCATGCTGAGTGCCAAATCTTCCTTCGTTTCTTCTCATCTAGTTTCCAATGATTGATCTCAAATAAATTTAATATTAAACCATGCCAAATCATACCAAGGCATCTCAACGCATGCCAAACATGCTAATACTTGCCAAGTGCCAACACATGCCAAGTGCCAATGTGCGTCAGGGAGTGTGATGCATGCTATGAAGTGTAAGAGCATATCGAAGAGTGCTAAGTTGTGCTAGAGAGTGCTAATGGACGTGAGGAGTGTTAGGGAGTACTAGGACAACGCAAGGGAGCACTTGGTCAAAATGCATGGAAGTGAATGAATATAAGGGTGCATCGAGGAGTGTTAATGAGTGCTAGTTGTCATGCCAAGGGGGGAGTGACAAGGTATTCTAAACATGGGTAAGGCATGCCAGGTAATATCAGGGAATGTCAAGAAGTGCTATAGTGTGCTAGGTATTTTCGGTGTGTGCTAGCATGTGCCAAATAGTGCCAAGGCATTCCAGGTGCTAAGACATGCTAGGATGTGCATGGTGCCATAGTATACCAATATGCATCAAGGAGTTTCAAGGCAACAAAAGGATAAACAAGCCAAAATTCAAGGAAATGAACACATAAGAGGGTTAATAAGTCAAGACTTTATCTTTTTCAAAAGGGGCATGCTAGGCATACTTATAATATGTTCCAATACATGCCAAGTGCCAATGTGTGCCAAGTTCTAATGTTTTTCAGTGCAATATTTTTCCAAGGTGTTCCATGGCATGCCAACACGTGATAGGGGAGTGCTATGCTATGCTAGGGCATGTCAACATGTGCGTGGGCATCCTACTCATGGAAAGATTTTCTAGGTACAAAGATGTTCCAAGACATGTGAGGTGCCAAGGAATGTTAGTGTACTGTTCCAAAACATGTTAAGGTGTGCCATGAGTGTTGAGGAGTGCTAGGTCTCTCTCATTAATAGAATTCATAGAGCTTGATTATGTACTAAATAATATAGTTCTTACACACACTAGTGGAACTTTATTTAAACGAAATTTGCTAGATAATAAACCTAATAGAGGCGAATCATGTGTTGACTCATAGGAAAACTATATTCTTATGACTTGAGGGAAATGATACACACTAATTAATTCTTAACAAATTGACTGACTATTATAACCACTATGACGTTTTATTATCCACAAAAATGGTCTTAAATTATTATTTTTTGACAAAAAATATAATAACAAGTACATAGCTTCATCAAATATTCATTGGAATGATCAACGATGACGAAATTTTTTTGACCATCACCAAAAGTAACCAAAAAGAGCATTGGTGAGGGTCAATAAAATATCGTCACTAGGAGTGTCACAAAAAACAGAATTAGTGATGGGCCTTTAACGACCCTCACCAAAATTGTCATCAAAGAGAAAATTAGTGATGAACCTTTAACATCCCTCACCAAAAGTGTCATTGAAAATGGATTTGGTGACAAACCTTAAAGGACTATCACTATATACACTTACAACAATGATTTTTTAAAGAAAGTCACCATATGCGACATTGGTGACGGACCTTAAAGATATGTCACAGGCATGAAGCGTCATGAAAAACTCATTGGAATGATCAATGATGATGAACATTTATTAACCGTCACCAAAAGTAACCAAAAATATCATTGGTTGCAGTCAATAAAATATCGTCACTAGAAGTGTTACTAAAGAGAGAATTAGTGATGGACATTTAACGACCCTCACCAAAAGTGTCACCAGATGGAAAATTAGTGACGAGCCTTTAATGACCTTCACCAAAAGTGTCATTGAAAATGGCTTTGGTGACAAACCTTAAAGGACTATCACTATATACACTTACAACAATGCTTTTTAAAGACCATTATCATATGTCATATTGGTGATGGACCTTAAAGGTCCGTCACAGGCATGACCCTCTGTTATCGGGAATAGTGTCTATGCAGAGTTGCTAATCCCACTAAGGCTGGTAGCTACCTTAGAAACAAACACACTAAAAACTACTTTTGTTTTCCTTTATGAGAAATAGATAAGAGAAGAATAAGGAGACCAACCTTTGTCTTGCACTTGGTTCCTTGCTTGATTCCTCTCTCTTCTGGTAGGTCTTTGCCACTCGATTCCTTGTCTACCCAGCTTCAAAGAGTACCGGTAGAATCAAAGCAGCATAACACTATCGAAGAACATAGATCTATTATCATAAAAAATATAGGATCAGATGTACAATGACCACACAAATGCAGAAATCATCAATCATACAAGAATGTGGAGGAAAACTCGAATAGCTTTATTGATAATCAAGAGAGAGCAAAGAGGATTACAACCAATTGTTCTGACCCAGCATCATCCTCTCAGCAAAAAATCCCTTCTTCACCTCATGAAAAGCTTAGATCACCCAACACTATGATTTTGCACCAAGAAACCAACAACACTTCCTTACAAGATACAAAATTCCAGATTTTGGATCTCTGGGATGAGGGATCCATATATAGATGTTTGCAAGGGAGGTGAGTCAGCTTTTGAGATTTGATTAGTGTCTTCCCTCTGATAGTTCTTGATTCCATTTGGAGATTGATGATCTCTTACTCATCCCTGGTCGAATTCAAAGAGGCAAGTGTCACAGGATAAGTTTTTGGAAGATTCCATGCTCCTCCACCTTACGGATTTACCGTGCCATTTGTCCCTTCTCACCCATCGCACCCCATAGAAGGGATTTTTGACATGCATCGCACCTACTGTGTGTATTTAGGTGGGATGCAACGCACTTTGCCTATGGAGCAGGTGAAATGGTCCAGTTTTGACCGGTTCTGAGTAGTTTTTCATGGAGAACTTCTGGGAGATGCTGTAATCAGTTGACCTTGTTCTTTTAGGGGTTGGAACAACACGTTTAGGGACTTAGGAGCCCTTGGTTTATGGACATTTATGCTTGGGGTTGCAGTGCCCAAAAATGTCTATAACAGTTGCCCCCTAAAGCATGAGGTCGTTAATCTTCTTGATGTCGGGTGAAATGCTTTATCACGAGGATCCGAAGTTTTTTCGAGCTGGAAGGCGAACTGTAATAAGATACAATACAATACATTATCTTCATATTATTTTCATGATCTAGCTGAGGCGGGCATTCCCATGCTCAGCTTTATAAATTCATTTTCATGTACATAGGACAGACAATCGTCTGAGTGTAGACTGATGATTCTGGTAGAGCCATCATCCCTTGGATTGGATGATTATCTGTGCAACAATGATGTACATTTGATGTATTTATTTTCTTGAATATATATTGCAGCCTGGATGGATGAAACTAGATCCTGGGTCTTCAATCTCGTTCAGTCTTCACTCAAAGTATAAGTCGATCCATGTGAGAGATGTTCTGGAGTCAAACATGGAAAGACATCGCCTGATTACTAGCCAATGATGTAAGCTGTTAACAGGCACGAGAGGAATCACCGATAATGATAATGATCCTCAAGGTACTACAGTACAATTCACATGGTGTGAATAAAGGACTTGTCATCAAACACCACGCAAAATCTTTCGGTCGAAGGCCATTGATGTAAACATGTCGCTGGAAGTGAGAAACTTGCCATTGAGGCATGCAAGCTTCAAAGTACTGAAAGGGGTGTTCCTAGATCGACTTCTTGGATAAGGAGCTGATGTCGACAAGAAGCAATATGTCATAGGAGGGCCTTAGTGAATCCCACATCAATGACACGGAACGGAGCAAATGATTTTAATGGAGGTGAAAACGATCTGGTGATATACGGTTTAGGGTGGTGGTCATGAAAGAATGGAGTGAAAATGTATTATAGTGGGTGAGACACAGGTGAATTCTCTTAGCAACTTCTCTTGAACATATCGGTGACACTGACATGATGGATTGGTAGCATTAACCCCAAATGTGGATAGTGTGATGGAACCATGGTGATGTGACCAGTGAATGGAACAACCCAACCTGACTCGAATGCGGAGTGAAAGTGTCATGTTCAAGAGCGACTTGCTACCAACAAAGTTTCTTCAAGTTTTCTTCCCAATGTTTCCCCAGTCATTGCTGACCAGTACCTCTTTATTTTTGTCAAGCTTGAGGAGGATAACATATGCTTGTTCTATAATTTGCCCTTCGGGCAAACCCATCGCTATGTTTTAACGAGCCTAGCGATAGTGGAACTCGTTCTTGTCTTGTTATGGACAAGTTTGTCGCTATTAGGTTTTAACGAGTTTAACGACAAAGATAACTCGGTCCTTTTCAATTTTAGAGACTCTGAAAAGGAACGTAAAGGAAGCTCCAAAAATCCTTTTTCATCATCTAATCCCTTAAGTCCGAAAAAGTATAAAATAATACAAAAGGGATGAATTTTCGGTAATTTTAACGAGCCGAACAAAAAAAGCGCTCGATCTTTTTGTGTCATAATCCCTTAGGTCCAAAAAGATTAAAATCTAAAGGAGGGATATCACTTCCGGTCACTTTAACGAGATGGAGAGGCCAATGGCTCGGCAATCTTTTCATATTTTACGAGTCAGTTGAAAAGGGCTTAAAGGAGACTCGTTTTTGAGGAACGAGTGATAGATTCGGGTAGCAGCTGATTCCAGGTAAGGTTTGGAATTTTCCAATCATGGCAGTGTCACAAGGATGGCTAACAAGATCACTCTTCGCAGCTGTTCCTCAAAAGGGGTAAAAAATCAAGTGGAGGTGAATGATTGGCCAATACAGAGTGGAGGTGATGATGAGAACACGACCAAGGCTTCAAAGGCTGAAGTACTACATTCACGATGGTTATTTACCGGAAATTGGTTCATTTTTTAATGAGCTTAAACGTTGGGGGAAACACTTTCTCATTGCTTATGTTTATTTTTTAACAAGCTTGAATTCCGCGTTAAAACTGCTCGATATAACGGTCATTTCTTGACTTTACCATTAATGACCTTGTTCCTTCAAAGGTTGTGTTGCATGCTTAATTGCTTCATCAAACTAGCTAGAAATGAACAATACATGTTTGAAAAATGAGTTAAGGCACTGATATTTTACTTGAATTACGTAAAAAGTAATTTAAAAGTGCTTTTACCCCTCATTTTACCATTTCATTTGAACTTTGGTTTGTTCTAGTTTTGGAGGTGCTTTCCCCCTTGATTTTCACCAGCTGATTCTAGGACATTCTGTGGACGATTTTTGGCATCGTTTGGACTAGGTAGGAGCTAAACCAGAGCTCTTTCATTTCATCCTTTCCATTTTGCATTTTGAGCCTGATTTCTGGTTTTTTTGAGCCTCTGGGTTTGAAAAACTCGCTCTGGCTCCATCGTACCCTTTCTATATTGAAAGGTGCGTTGCATGTTGGCCTACTCATTGGACAGTTGGCATGCAATGCACCCAGAACACTGCTAGGGGTGCGATGGGCGCAAGGAGGGAAATTTGTGCACAGTTTTCAATGGAAATGTTTCCCTGTTTCTCACCAAATCAGGATCTAACTCTTCTCTTGTTTGTTTTCAAAGATTTATTGGAGCAAAATGCCTATTACATGGCGAGAACATGAGCATGAAGAAGAGGACATGCTTGCTTTACATGATCCGATTACGGTAAATGCACTGCGGAACTGTGGCCTGGTGAAGTTTTTCGGCATCTCTAGGATGAGGCAACAAATCAACTTGTTGTAGTATTTGCTCAATGCCTGGGACCCTACCAGCCAGGTGTTCCAGATTAGGGGAAAATCCATCCCCTTGACTGTCATGGAGATCTATTTTTTGACCGGCTTATCGAGGCGGGGTGCCCCTATCTCCTTATCAGGTTCGGCCTGTGGGGCTGAATCTGTGAGACATTACATTCGCAGGTATTGTAGAGAGGGATCTCAGCCGAGTAAAGATGGCAAGATCATCATCTGAGATGTCACTGACAGGTCCATGAGGACCATTCTGTTCACCTTTGGTAGGATGGCTAGTGGTGCGGCTCTTCATGTGGCCAATCGGTCTTATATGCAATATGCTTTAAAATGCCTCAAACCAAAGGTGTTCAACTGGTGCAATGCAGTACTCTTTGTGATGAAAGAACAATTGACCAAGGTGAAAAACAGAAGATTGAAGAACTTTGGATATGGTTCTATTTTGACTGCCTTTACCTTGGAAAAGATCCCACTGATGCAATCGCAGTATATTTCACTTGGTTTACCTCCACCGATTGAACCACGGATGCAGAGATGGGTCGACCATATGTCCAGACATGTTGGTTAGTCTCAGATTTCCTTTTCTGATACCTTCTTCGGGTGGTTCGATCATCAGGGGATGGTTTTTTCCGAGTATCCATATGCTAGTATGGACTTCTGGGGTGACCCGGATTTGGTACTGCCGGCTGGCGAGCAGTGGGGTGCCATTGGTAAATTCTTTGACCATATTTCTGTTTATCATTTCTCTTTATAATGTCCTTGTGCTTTATTCTATCAAGACTAATCAGAACTCATGTGCTCATGCAGATGTTGGTCCCGTTCGGCCAGTAGTATGCCTGAGAGTGCCGGTTGCTGCTCCAGCAGGAGAGGCTGTGGGAAGGGCTATCCTTCGCGACCTTGATGTGGCTGAGACTCTTTCAGCATTACAGGATCAGATCGAGGGCCTCACTCTTGGTATTCCAGATGTGAGGACTGAAAAGCTACCTTTGAGGTTGTAGCGACATACCACTGGCGTGCCAAGTCGATGGACTAGGTTTTTATGCATGATTGCACAGGCGGTGACTTGTTATCACCAGCATCATTAGACTAGGGTGCCCCCTAGTGTTTTGAGTTTTGGGTCATTTGACCAATTTTTTCTTGGTTACAGAACATTATGTGTAAACCATAAACAATTATATATATATTTTTGATTTTCGGAGTTTTATTTTGGTTAAGTTACATAGTCCGAATGCAAATATTGATGAAATGCTTCTTTTTATAAATGTTGCAAATGTTTATCTAACACATAATTTTCCAATGAGTCAGTTAATGTGTTTAAGCGTCTGGAAATATGCTGATATTGAATAAAATCAAATTTCCTTTCCAAAATCTTGACCCTTAGGAACATGCGATAGATAGCTGGATTTCGGACGGAGTAGATACCAGTGAGTTGTAGTATGACGAGCTGTGAGTCTAGCCTGACGACCAGTCGGCATATGCAATGTTTGATGACATCAGAGAGAAGTTCTATCAACGTGCTATATTCAGCGATGTTATTCATTGATCGACCAATACATACCCCTCTGAAACTTACTAACTCGCTGCTTGGATCAAAAATGGCCCAGGCCGCAGAAGATAGGTTCCGTGAACTGCAACTTGCTTCGTCGGCATATCCAACAAAAGATTCCAATAGGTTCAACATCTGCGACAAATTTAAAAAGTGGATTTACTTGACCAAAACGATTACCCTTAACGAAACAAAAATGTAACAAAAGCATATAGGTTACGATACTGAATCATGCATAGTAACGCTTAAGGTACAACCCGTTACAGGGCTGCGCCAGTGGAATTCCGTCGTAATCCATTAAATCTTAGGCTCCTTTTGCTAATACACGTTTAACAATATAGGGGCCCATCCATAAAGACTTGAATTTACCTGCTCCCAATTTATCGGATTCTTGGTCGTAAAGTAAGACCAGGTCACCTTCTCAGAAGACACGGGGTTTGACATGCTTGTCGAACTGCACCTTGACTCGTTTCTTATGAGCTTCATTAGCTAAAGTGGCATCATGACGGGTTTCATCCAATTGGATTAGTTCCAAGAAACGAGCTTCCTCTTCTGATGTTCTGGGGAGAAGGTTGATTGCGAGTTTGAGGGACGAGATTTCACACTGAACTGGTAAGATTGCTTCTAGGCCATACACCAGTTAGAAGGGTGTAAACCCGGTTGCATTCCTTACCGATGTTCGGTATGCCCACAAGGCTGAGTACAGGATCAGGTGCCAACTCCTTTTTTGGACTCCAATCATCCTTTGCAGCATGCGCTTCAGGACTTTATTTATTGCTTCAACTTGTCCGTTGGCCTGCGGGTAGTATGGAGTAGAGCTGTCATGAGACAACCCTAATTTGGCAGCTAATTCGACCATCATGTGATTGCGAAAATGTGATCCATGATCTGTGACTATAGCCTGTGGAACGCCGAATCTGGCGACTACATGATTGAAAAAGAAAAGGGCAGTTGTTTCACCAGTGTTATCTAATGTAGGCATCGCCTCGGCCCATTTGGTAAAATAGTCCACTGTGACTATGATATACCCATGCCCCCCGGTCAAGGTGGGGTTACATGTCATGAAATCGATGCCCCATTTGGCAAATGGCACAATGACAACTATCAGTTGCAGAGGTGCGGGTGGTCTTCTGGTTTTTCTATCGAAAATTTGACAGGCATGGCAACTTCTGACTGCGGTTATGCAATCTTTGAACATTGTTGGCCAAAAGTATCCTGCTCGTAAAAATTTTTGCGCTGTAGCGTAACCGGATTGATGCCCCCCACACGCACCTGAATGGCAATCATTCAGGACTTTTTCAGCTTCCTCATGGGTGAGGCACCTCCTCAGAACTGTATCGACACCATGATGGTAAAGCGTGTCACCAACGATCATGTAGTCTTTTGATTGGTATCGAATATGTTTTTGTTCGGAGTGGGAGGTATTAGTCCTATATTTTTGGGTTTGGAGATAGATTATTATATCTCCATACCACGTATTGCTTGAAGATATCAGAAACAAAGATTCATCCACGATTGTTTCTTCGGATGTTTCATCGTTGGACGACGATGGGAGATCGCATAATAATTCTGCGAAAACCAGGGCTTTCTTTGACTTGGATTTTAAAAATTCCAGATCAAACTGTTGTAGAATTGCTACCCATTTTGAATATTTACCCCCAAGCAACTGTCGCGACAATATATAAGTCATGGGGTTGCACTATGACAAAATGGTAGTTTTTCGAAAGAGGACATAGTGTCGAAATCTCTATATCACTTGAACAGCTACGAGCGCTAGCTTTTCAACATAGGAATATTTTCTCTCTGTATCATTTAAGTTCCTACTTAAATAATATATAGGATGTTCAATTCCGTTGTCTTCTTGAACTAAAACCATTGCGATGGTTGTATCCACTGTAGCCAGATATAGGTTAAAGTCTTTTTGATAATTAGTAGCGTACATTAATGATGCTTTCATTAGTGATTCTTTTAAGTCATCAAAGGAGGCTTGCGCGACCTGATCCCAGACGAAGGGCACTTCCTTTTTCAATAGGTGTGTATAACCTTTAGCAGTTTCGACTTAATTTGGAATGAACCTCCTCAGAAAGTTTGTTTTCCCTTGGAGTTTCTGAATCTGAAGCAAATTTGAAGGCAGAGGCAAATTTATGATTGCCTGAACCTTACATGGGTCGAGACGAATCCTGTCTTTTGAGACTACAAAGCCAAGTAAATGACCAGAACTGACACACAACACACATTTTTGTGGATTGAGTCGTATCTTGTAGTGTCGGCAACGTAGAAATATCGCTCTCAAATGCTGCGGATGATCGGTCCGCTTTTGCAAATGAGCCGGAAGGTCGTCGAGATATGGTTGAATGATGCTTTTGATGTCATGGAAGGCATAATTCATTGCCCTCTGAAATGTTGCCCCTACGTTCTTTAAACAAAGGGGTAATTTGCGATATGCGAATGTGCCCCACGGACAAATAAATGCAGTCTTTGATTGGTCCTGTGGGCGGATATTTATTTGATTATACCTGGAGAATCCATCCATGAATGAAAAGATTTCGCATCCAGCACATTCATCAATTATCTAGTCAATAAAGGGTGTAGGGTAGTTGTCTTTTGGACAAGCTTGATTTACATCCCTATAATCGACGCACACTCTAATTGTTCCTTGTTTTTTCATAACAGGAACAATGTTCGATACCCAATCGGTTAGAGGAATCAGATAAATGAAACCTGCATAGAGAAGTTTTTCAACTTCTGCCTTGATGGCAGCAGCTTTCTTGGGGTGCACCTGCCGTAGCCATTGTCGTACTGGTTTGACATCTAGATACATCTTGATTTCGTGTTCATCTATACTCGAGTCAATGCCTATCATTTCACCATATGACCAAGCAAAGACATCTTTGAATTCGCGAAAAAGAGCGTTATATATTTCCAGTTCTGAAGGAGAACAACATTTGCCAACATAAATATTCTCTACAACATCTGTTTTGGTCGAGATATTTATGGCGATAGTCTCTTCAATGTTGGACAAGTTTTGCTCGGAATCCACCGTGTTTACAGTATTTGATAGGAAATAAAAAACCGACAGATGATGAAGGTCATCAAGAGTATCTTCTTTACAATTCAGAAGATGGGAACGATGGTGGTAATCTTCCCATGGTGCCCCTTCAATTACCATTGATTGAACAATTCCTTCGTCGGTGTAATGCACTTGCGACCAAGGATCTGAAGGGGTGCCATATTCCTTAGACCTATCTATCCAAACGCTTGATGAGCGTTGATTTGGGTCTGCCTCCCATGTCAAAAACATTGATTGCTACAATATTTCTATTGGGCTTGGAGGCAATACCTGCGTATGATCCATGCTTATATCGTTTTCTGAGATCTTTTGAATCGAAGATATCATATTGCAGGTTCCTATCGACGCTACTTCCGCCAGATTGATTGGAGGCGGAAGGGCAAAAGTCCCCATTAATATAGGGTCTTTTAGTAGGCCTACTCCGATATTTTGAAGCGTATGGGGGCTTTCATGGATCATCGGAATGCTTCCCGTAACTTGGGAACTATTCTGAAGAAATGTTTGTTGGTTGACAATCGTAATTCCTCCTTGAAAAGGAAATGCAATCTTCCTAAAGTAGGTCGACACAACTGCAGCCATAGCATATATCCATGGTCTTCCTAGTAGGATGTTGTAATCGAGGTTTCCGTCGATTACTTCAACATCTATTTCTACTGTTTTCCCTCCCAATTCAACTTCCAAATTACTTAGAATACCATATGGGGTATACGTTCATCTGTCAAATGCTTTTAATGTTTTCGAAGATCGCGACAAGGTTGGAGATCCTAAAGCTTTCCAGCAACTCATCGACATAATACATGTAGATGCTCCATCATCAATAATTGTTCGATGAACAGTTTTGTTGAGGGCTTTCACTTGAATGAGGAAAGCTAGTTGAGCTGGTAACTGAGGATCGTATCCTTTATGATTAAAGGACACAATATTAGAATCCTTTGGGTCTATCCCACCGATAGCTGATAATAGAGCTTGCTTTTGGGATGGGAAATTTTGCAATACCTCAAGTGTCAACATAGCGAATGGCGATTGGGCTAGATCTTCCACTATATTATAATGTTGTGCTACTCTGGCACGAGGATTAAATGTCGACTTGTGTACTACTCCCTTTGGCGGTTTTATTGTTAGCTCAGGAATGATGGGTGGCGCAACTTCTGTGGAAGTTGTTGTCGAACTACTAGGTTGATCTTTATCCTTGTTGTTTGACAGCTGTGGATTCCCGTAATCTTTGTTCCTTGTCGATATCAAAGCATCATTTTGCTGTTTCGAAACCGACAACATCAGTACTTGGGACGGGGAAGCATTTTCACTAGCAACCAGATTTGTTCCTGGATTTGGAAATGGATCAGTCAATACGGTTTTTGAATTCTTGATGAATCTTTTAAGCTCAGCCTTATGTGGACAATCTCTTGTCCAATGATCCTCATCACATATTATGCATGGATTTTTTGGTTTCCTATCTCCAGGAGGGTTTGCAGAAGATTTTTCAGGTGATGATTCCTCCTGTTTCTTCTTCTTCCCTTTGTTTTTCTTCTTGCCTCCCGGTTGCTTGGTTTCTTTGCCTTTATCTGTTGAGATGGCATTTACTTCTAAGGTGAGAAGTTCTTCTTTTGCATTTTGGCTGGAAATCTTACGGGCCTTTTTAGATGTAGCCTTTGTTTATTTCGTGTCTGTCGTACCAATCACGCCATCACTGGCATGAGAGTCATTGTTCGATTTAGGAGGAGGGGGGACAGAAAATTCTGGTCTGGGAGTGTCAGGGATTTTATCATAGACCGTGCCAGACTGAGTATAAATCAAGTCTAAATATTGCGCACGAGAACTAACTTGCTCTTCAGTGACGACTCCTCCTTTTTCCACATCTTCTGTAATGGAAGGTAATAAAGACTTAATAAACCATTCAGCTAAAAGCTGATCAGGAACATACGTTTTTACCATTTTACGACGACGTCGCCACTCATGAATATGATCGGATATGTGAGTGGTCATTGTTTGCTTGAATTTGGTAAGAAGTTCTGTTCCCGTTTCGTACCTTATCGGTAACTGAAAATGGGTTAAAAAGGTTGTGGCCAGGGTACTAAAGTTGTCAAACGAAGCTCTGGGTAACTCGATATACCATTTTGCTGTCAGACCAGTTAACGTCCTCTGGAAAAGGTGAAGTCTAATCGAATCATCGTTTAGGGTGTTTGATGAACACCATAGATGAAATGTCATCACATGATTCGATGGGTCTTCACCTGGATTTCCATTAAATTTAGGAATATCTGACGGAATTTTATGCGGAATCGCTGGCCACCAAGGGGCGTAAGCAATTGGATCGTTTGTTAACCTATTTAGATCTAGTAACTCCAAAGTTGCCATGAAGGGTAACTTTTGATTCAAGTTTGGCGAAGCATACCTAGGATATGATGGAATTGCCTGAGCAGTTGGTCTTTGCATACCAGTATAATGCATTTGATGCTGGTAACTTTGGTAAGGTTGATGGGAATAACCATTGTAGAATGGTTGATTTTGACTGTTTTGAATATACGGTTGCCCACTATTTGCAAAGATTTGTTGCTTGAATCCTTGGTATACTTGTTGGAATTGCGGTTGTTGGTATTGCACCAGCCATGGTTGCGAAGCCATGTGCTGTTGTCCAATACTGACTGTTTGACCAAGATGAGGGGTAATTGTACCCGTCTGTGCCTGTGTCATCCCACCAGTTGGCGATTGTGGTTGAGTCGTAGGGACAAGAGGCTATTGCATTACCACCTGAGAAACCTAGGGTTGGCATACAACAGGCAATGCTTGTACTTGCGACACTGTCACAATAGCTGGTGTAGTCGGTATATTTGACATAGGTAAGCATTGTTGCATCGAATATACAACTCTTGGTTGTTGAGGTAGTATTGGTACCCAACCGCTAGATGTAATTCCAGCATAACCTGAATTTTGTTGTGAACTCTCGTATGGTTGTCCTCCCGGAGGAGACAATGAAAGGGTATACTGCCCCCCATACGGCGGTAATCCGGTACTTAAAGGAATTGTTTGCCCTTGAGGACCGGACTGCCCAAATTGACACCCTGAAGGATCAATTTGCTGAGACTCAACATAAGATTTCCCGGATACTATTCGAGATGAACAAATAGGAACAGACCATACTGTCGAAATAGCCCCTGAGTGGGCCCCGTCTAGCAATTGAGAGCTAGTTTGGATAGATGGTATGCCGGCGAACATTGTTGGAGTGACATCAGGGAGTTCTGCCGTCACTGTGTCGGATGACACAGTCCTTGATGTCGACAGTTATTCAGACATTTCTAGTCTATCCAAAAGATTGCCTAGCAATTCTACACGAGCTTCCGATGGTAGTAGACTAATTTCTGACGAAGAAGGATATAGAGTGATCCTGACTCCAAATCGCGATGGAGTACTCGATGGAGGATCCTACACAATCTCTTCTATAGCAATCAGACCAGGTGGAAGAGATAGACCGTCAGGTCCGTAAAATATTTTTGGTGTCGAAGAAGGTATAGAATCTGCAGTGACAGATGTTTGGGGAATAACACCTTTTGAATCAGTTGTAGATGGAGCTGGCTCAATAACGCAGGTGTTTACCTTCACACTAGGATCAGTTCTACTGTCCTTGGTGGCTGTTGAACTTCTTCTGTAAAGGCAGGGATACCAGAAATGTTTGGAGTAACCGGAGTCTCCGATGGTGTTGGAACACTTGTTCTAACTTTACCAAGGGATTTGGAACCGGTTAAACGAGTTCGCTTCATCTGTAACAGTTTTGACTCTGGAGACAAAGATGGTTGACTCGTAAGCCTCCATGAACGACGGGGTTTCAATTGACTTTCTTCCACGGTTGTGGATTACTCGATTAACTAAAAATCAAAGGGGAAGTATGTTTCCGAATTAGATGAATTTTAAACGCTTTGACACAACTTGTTTTTTCAATTTTTAAGAGTCGAGAAAAAACAAAAGATGACTCTAGTCACCTTTGATTTTTAATGAGCCTGAAGTGACAAGCACTCAGATGGACCTTTTTCGTTAAGGATTCTAAAAAGAAAATGAAAGGGACTGCTCTGGAAATCTAGATAGAGGGATTACCAAACCAATCGTAAAACTGCAGAATACTTTTTACGGTATGACAGTCAATCTTCCCGAATGCTGTGTTCAGTGCATTGCGATCGATAGGGCGGCAGACATGGCTTCCTATGGATGAAGGATAAAGCCTATTGTGGTCTCCAAAAATATACTCGACGGTACGTGGGAGCACAAGTTCGTACTAACACTTATCGTCTCAAAGTGGAGGAATCACCCAACCAACAGTGAAAACAACAGTTACCAGGCTTTACGACACTGGAATAGTCTCTAGCCTAGACTTCTAGATGTTGTGCGTTAGGTTCCAAAGAATTTTTAGATTCATTAAACTTATTTTATAGTTGATCTTGCTTAAGAAATTTTCCTTTCAGGTTCACCGCGTGATGTAGATGTACAATTCCTAAAATGCAATCTTAGATGATAAACAGTCATTTAATCTTCTTTTTGCAATGAAAATCCTAGCTACTAAGGAAAGAGAGATAACGTTCTTTCAACAAAGAGCAGAGAGCACACACTATATGCACTGTCCTAAATCAAACCAACAAACAGTCTAATGCAAATGCACATGCATGTATTTTTTTTTAGCCTTCTTAATGTGTGAATGATAAAAAGAAAGCTAAGCACAAATCTAAATTATTTTCCAAAGCGACAATTACTAACAAGTTTCTTTTCAAAACAAAATGAGGACAATGACAACACTTTGCGATTGGAATTGAAAACTTGTTTTCGACACTAGAAAAACTACTAATTCAGATCAAATACAAGAGTAACAGTGTAATAGACTATCAAGAACAATAAGATTCTCTTCATGACTGAAAACGACACTTGCGACACTTTCAAATCGAGAAACGACAGTACAATTACGCTACTTGTTTGTAAAGGAGAACTGAAAATGACTCAAAAGAACATAAAAAACATTTACAGTTCTTTGCACAATGGAGGTGGAATAACACCAAGGAAAGGGGTTTCAAACAGAGGTGTACTGACTACAGGTAGCAAAACTCCTGAATAGAGCTGAAAAGAGTGAACGCAGAAACCAAAATTTAGGAACAAGGCCTTGTTTGATCAACACACTTGTAACACAGTGAAACTGAAATGCAACGCACCTACTACACTCGGGAAGTGCGCTGCATTTGAAGTTCACAGAACAGACAGTGCATTGGACCAGGGACGAGACTTCGATTGGGTTCCGGGTCACAGTTTGCAGTTCAGTTCAGGGATTTAGGCCAAGCAAGTGGTAATCAGTAAATCAATCATAGGGGTAGATCTAAGGAGGTTACTAGAGCCACCACGAGGACAATTAGAGAGCTTGTAAATCAATCGTTTAATTCATAAACAAAACCCGGAGATTGAATGAAGCAGGATTGATCTACTTTGCACTTGAATAGCAAATGTAGTTCGAAGGCTAGCTGGCTTGACTTTAGGCTCCGTCTGTAAGTTCAAATGTAGATGAACAAACAATCTACTCGCTCCCCAATGGAGTCGCCATTTTGTTATCGAGAATAGTGTCTATGTAGAGCTGCTAATCCCACTAAGGCTGGTAGCTACCTTAGAAACAAACACACTAAAAACTACTTTCGTTTTCCTTTATGAGAAATAGATAAGAGAAGAATAAGGAGACCAAACTCTGTCTTGCGCTTGGTTCCTTGCTAGATTCCTCTCTCTTCTGGTAGGTCTTTGCCACTCGCTTCCTTGTATACCCAGCTTCAAAGAGTACCTATAGAATCAAAGTAGCATAACACTATCGAAGAACATAGATCTATTATCATAAACAATATAGGATCAGATGTACAATGACCACACAAATCCATAAATCATCAATCATACAAGAATGTGGAGGAAAACTCGAATAGCTTTATTGATAATCAAGAGAGAGCAAAGAGGATTACAACCAATTGTTCTGACCCAGCATCATCCTCTCAGCAAGAAAGCCCTTCGTCACCTCATGAAAAGCTTAGATCACCCAACACTATGATTTTGCACCAAGAAACCAACAACACTTCCTTACAAGATACAAAATTCCAGCCTCTGGATCTCTGGGATGAGGGATCCATATATAGATGTCTGCAAGGGAGGTGAGTTAGCTTTTGAGATTTGATTAGTGTCTTCCCTCTGATAGTTCTTGATTCCACTGGAGATTGATGATCTCTTACTCATCCCTAGTCGAATTCAGAGAGGCAAGTGTCACAAGAGAAGTTTCTGGAAGATTCCATCCTCCTCCACCTTGCGGATTGACCCTGCCATTTGTCCCTTCTCGCCCATCACACCCCATAGAATGGATTTTTGACATGCATCGCACTTACTGTGTGTATTTAGGTGGGATGCAATGCACTTTGCCTATGGAGCAGGTGAAATGGTCCAGTTTTGACCAGTTCTGAGTAGTTTTTCATGGAGAACTTCTAGGAGATGCTATAATCAGTTGACCTTGTTCTTTTAGGGGTTGGAACAACACCTTTAGGGACTTAGGAGCCCTTGGTTTATGGACATTTATGCTTGGGGTTGCAGTGCCCAAAAATGTCTATAACACCCTCACCTATAACCCTTTTTTTGTAGTGTTTATTTTTACATTTTAAGAAATTATCACATAAAATGCCATGGACACAAAATAATATATTAAAATATAGCATGCAGGTCCAAGCATGCAAAATTGGGTCAGAATATGCCATGAAATAGAGGATTATATGAAGAATCACAAAGCAATCAACACTACATGACATAAGGCCATTTGTCAAGGATACACAATTCAAATGTGATAAGTGCAACAAGAATGGGGTCGCAACATTCATAAATGATATGCATTGTATTGGGCACATAACACCAAATGTGCACATCAAAAGGAGAGTGAAAACCATCTATTTGAAGGATGGTGTAATTACAAAACTATAGTCCTCCCATGATAAACCAAGTTAAAGTGAAAGGACAAATATTAAAGCCCGTCAAGAACTCACATTCAATGGTTGCAATGAAGATCATTGCAATAGGCATTTTCCCTTGTATATTAAAGGGCACCATATTGAAAAACCATGTGCTAGAGACATTCATTCGAAAGAGTTAGAGCTATTTGAAAAAAAAACACACATCAAATGTTTTGGGAAAGTCACTACTTAGATCACCCCAAGCATGGTGGCTATATTCATGGTAATACGATGACCAGGTATTAAAAGGGTGGTTTTAATATGTAATGTCATGTTGTTTGGAAAAGATGAACATGCCATGTAATGAGGTGTGTGCTTCAAACAGTGATAATGTGTGGAGTGCGTTGACACATAATTCAGTAAGAAGGTGTTTGGAGATGCATTTAAAGGACCCAAGTCTATGAATATGATGAAGTAACATCAGGAAATCTAGGTAATAAAAGGAACACATCGAATAATGGTATCCCTACGTGTCTAAGTCATTAGTAATGGTTGGCACACCACGAAAGAAGTTGCATATGATAATTTGTATAATGACATGTGGAGATATCAGTATGAAGTGGTATTTGTGTGTATGTAAATAGAATCAGAGCTTGGGCACAAGTGGCTATAATGCATGCTCAAAGACTATCTGATATGAGAGCGCTGAATTTATCACCATGCAATCACATTTTACAAGGTTATTGTGTAGTAATGAATATAGAGAATATTCAATTACACAGTGGGTATTAAAAGAATGGATGTGTTCTGGTAATGATATTGGCGACATAATAAGCCCAAAGGACACACACAATGCTTATTTCTTTAAGGCAAAGGTATTATTAAACACCCCTCCAGCAGTGCGTTATTGTAGGGTTGGCCGCCACCCTACAAGAAGATAATGTTGCCACATGCCTTGTTTTGGAGATATCATTGCAGTTAGCATGGAAAGGTAGTCCTTTCTAATTGGTTTCAGCGAAGATCAGAAACATTGAGCGATATGTGGAGGTAAAAGAAATTTCAAATAAAGTCGCTTGGGATTCATATTGAATGGTACAAGACACCATTGAACAATGGTTGAAGGGACATAGGTTGGACAAAGAAATCATGTTAAGGGTGTTGCAGAGAAGAAATTCTCCAAGGGTAGTGTAACATTACAGTGATGTGTCTGTGTTGAAAACCACCTGAAGATTGGCACGACAATCAAGAGAGACAACAAGTTGCATAATCATATATTCGAGTTCAAACAATGTAACAACAAATGTGACTTGGCCGAAACAACAACCATGTGACCTTCTCTCAAGTCGCATTCTTTGTCTGTTACCTATCATTGGGTCACAAGGTCATAATTATGACCTACAACAACATAGTCAAGGTAGGCAACCCACATTAGAATGTGGTTGTGCGACCTTCCACAACTTCTCCCTAGGTCACAAGGTTGCATTTAGTGTTTGAGGAATTGAGCCCGAAGCTGCGACCTCCATTCAAGTCGCAAAGTCACACTCAAGAGCCTCAAAGAAGCAGCTAGAGGGTGTGACCTGCACTAGTTGCAAACCATCTCACAAGTCGCATTTTTGCCATAGGGAACCATTTCTTCGATAAGACGTGATGTTGTTGAACTTCCTCGAATCGCATACCTAAATGTGATTGGTATGATGACCACAAAGGTGTTGGATCCAAAATTGGGTCATGTTGAGGCCATTATCATCACATAAAAGCTTGCGTTCAGGAATAATAAAGGAATTTGTTAAAAACCTTTGGAAACATGATGCAGAGGGCATTTTTTCATCATTCAAAATATTTATAAATTCATTGGAACATTCATAAGATGTGAATAATGCACCATCCAGGTGGGATGAACCCATAGGATGTAAATTACTTTACAACTTGAAGATAGATTATGCACAAATAATCCCTGTATCCATGATTTTCGAATGGGCTCATATTCATATATTTTTGTCAATGATTCCTCATGGATTTGTTACTAGGAAATGTGGAAATGCAAACAATGTTGATTGAATAGATAATTATTAGATCGATTCAAGAAATTTCTATGAGGAAATAAAAATGAGCATTGTGCATTTATTCCTCAAAATAATAATGAGAATGTACTACAACCATGAGACCAAAGAAATCATGAAGTTAATAAAAGACAAACAATTTACTTCTTCTGCGAGTTTACATGAGGTTCACTAGTTACAAATCATCTCCTTGATAGCAGTACTGATGGTGAGAGGAGATATTCTCAAAGTCCAAATGAGTTTACATGAGGTTCATTGGTTACAAATCATCTCCTTAATAGCACTACCAATGGCAAGGGGAGATGTTCTCAAAGTCCAAATGACTAGGTATTTCCCTGCATGAAAATTATTTATAAGTGACCACCATTATATAATGCCTAAAGGTAAATATTTCCATGGAGGAAGTATGGAGCACTCTGGTATCATCTTGTTTTGTAGGAAGTTAGAGAAGGGTTGTACAACAAGGAAAAAGTTGGGAAGACTAGTCATCTTAATAGAGTTGTCCTTTATTTGAAATATTGGAAGTTACGTTGTTGGTTTTTCTTATGAGATGTCATTTGTTTTAACTACTATAACACTTGGATTATGGATGAAAATATGTGGCATTAAGAAGAAACCTTCATAGTTGTCCAAAAGCAAATTCAAGGAAGTGGGCCACATGCATTAGAGTGTTAAATACTGAAGTCAAGCAAGTTATTTTCCTCTTGGCATTGCATTTCCCCGATAGAAGATAACCAAGGTTTGGATCCTGCACCCTAAACATCACTTGATGTGATTGATTCAAACAAAGAGGGATATGGACAATTCTTTCAAGAATTGTTGCAAACATTTTTAAGCCCAGAGACACCTTGCAAATATCACATTCATTGATAGTTCTATGAAATAGAAATGGACTATACATGGGTCCAAGTTGATTCTTTACTTTCAGTTAATTTTTCATGCTTATAGAATTTTGTGTGAAGGTCGGTGATGTTGATTGACATGGAGAAATCCAAAGTTTTTTGCAGGAATCCATGCAATTAGGGTTTGTTAATTTTTGGTATGTTCTATGCTAGAGCAATTTATTTAAATTTTCACAGTTAGTAATCACATCAGCATTACGATAAACTACAGATAGAACATAAATATAAAACACAGAAGACAAGCCAAGACAAGAGGACACAAGATATGGCGCAAGCCAGGGACAAACCCCACAATGTGTGGGGAAACCCTTCATCAATTCTTCTTTTATGTTCTTCAAAGTTCAGCAGAGAAAGAGAGAGAGAGAGAGATAGTACATTTACAACAGAAGTCAACACTTTGACTTGTCTAGATCTAAGCATAGATCATCTCCTATAACGAAGAGATTAGTTGAAGACATTCTACTTCAACTGTTAAAATTGGTAACCAAGGAAAAACTTCCTGTGGGTCATCTTATTCATGGCTAATAATATTTTTATTAGATTCCTCTCGTCGAGAGGTGTAGGATTGATATAAAGATCATCCGATTCCGATAAGTATTCATGGAGATATGAATTTATTTTGATTATGGAATTATTATCAAGCCGACCTACAACTCATGTAGGCTTAGAAGCCCAACAGTCGCATCTATTCACCCACCAACGTTGTGTATAAATATAAGAGGACTTTTCCTCATTTTGACTCACTCATCTCATCACATCTCTCTCTCTCTACTGCACAGATATGAGTCTCTTCTCTACTGCGCTGAAATGGGTCTCTCTCTCTCACACATGTGAAGCCGGAAGCTGTTGAATTTGAAGCTGCAACTACAGAAGTAAAGATTGACTTGCGTGGCCTATAAGATCTCCTCTTTGGAACTGCGTTGTAGGTTCATCTGAACCTCCTTTGAAAGCCGCAACTTTTGGTGGTGGAATGAAGTCAATCCGACGAACGGTTTGCAAGATATCGACTGCCCTAGTTTGAAGCCGGAAACTGCTGAAACTGAAGCTGTAACTGTAGAAGTAAAGATTGACTTGCGTGGCCTAGAAGATATCCTCATTTGAACTATGCTATAGGTTCATCTGAACCTCCTATGAGAGCCACAACTTTTGGTGGTGGAATGAAGTCAATCCGACGAACGGGTTGCAAGATATCGACTGCCCTAGTTTGAAGCCGGAAACTGCTGAAACTGAAGCTGCAACTGCAGAAGTAAAGATTGACTTGCGTGGCCTAGAAGATCTCCTCATCTGAACTGTGCTATAGGTTCATCTGAACCTCCTCTGGAAGTCGAAACTTTTGGTGGTGGAATGAAGTCAATCCGACGGTCGGTTTGTGAGATATCGTCTGCCCTAGTTTGATAATGAAACCGCTAATACTGATGCTGCTGATCTAGGGTTTGCTACTGCTGATATGAATCAGATTTATTGTACTATTTCTCTCTGCTGAATTATTGAAGATAAAAGAAGATTTGATCAAAGGGTTTCCCCACACATTGTGGGGTTTTTCCCTGGCTAGCCGCCACATCTTGTGTCTCTTGTCTTGGCTTGTTTTCTGTCGATCGTTTAATGTTCTATCTGCACTTTACTTTATGTACATGTGATTGCTAATCAGTGGAATATAATAAGGAAAAGAAGTAAACTATTATAAGCATAGAACATACCATAACATAACATGCTATCAGAGCTGAGGTGAAGACAAAGCCCAAGCAAGGGCAAGATCAATCATTGAAGAGAAGATTGGCAAGGCTATCCTAAAAGAACTATGGGGTCCTCAACACTCTTTCCTGCCGAAGACAAGCTCCGTGAGAAAGCTGACTATCACGAATGGAAGATGTCTATCGATCTAACCCTTGAAGATCAAGGAGTGCTGGACCATGTAAGAGGCAATATTGTTGAGCCTTCATCAAATGCATCTGCTGCTGCCTGGAACAAATGGAAAAATGGAGAAGTCAAAACAAAGAAGATCATCGGGGACTCTATCGACAAGCGCTTGGTGGCCTACATCTCTTATCTAGACACCTCCAAGGAATTCTACGACAGACTGGTGAGTTTATTTAAAGTTAATGATGCAAATCAAGTTTTGTTTCTTAGAAATAAGTGGAGGGAAATCAAGAAGGGTAAAGATGAAAGTATGCAAGCATACTTCTTAAGAATCATTGAGATCAAGAACGATCCCCTATCTATTGGGGAAACCATTACTGACAGAGAAATGGTACTCACAACTCTCAGAGGATTACCATCTGAATGGTATGTGTTCAGGACTACTCTTCTGAACAATAATGTAATTCCTAGTTTCGAGGAATTAATGGCTAGATGCATTCAAGAACAAACAAGGGTAGAAGAGTAGGAAATGCCCTTGCCTAAAGGTCCTCCTGCTGCTTTTTCTTCTCATGCTAAGAAAAGAAATAATTTTGGGTCTAAATTGAAAAGAAAGGCTGGATTTAAGGGTGGAAGAAAAGGAAGATGTTTCATTTGCAATAAAGCAGGTCACTATGCAAGGGAATGCCCTGATAGAAAGGACTCTCACCATGACGATGATCAAAATCCCTCTGATGGCAAATCAAAGGAATGACAAATTCAACAGCAAAGGTAAGAGGAGAGCTAGGGATCGAGGAAGAGGACAACCATTCAAGAAGGCTAGAAAGTCCAGGATATATTAAATGCACCTGACCTAAAAAAGAACCTAGTGTCCATCTCGGTAACGGAAGACAAAGGCTACAAGGTAACCTTTAATGATGGCAAGGTACGTATATGGAAAAATAATGTTAAAGATGCCTTTACTCTTGGGTTTAGTGTTGATTCATTATATCAGGTCGATGGAAGTTTGCTAGGTGTCATGTCTTATGACACATCTCTTCAGTCTGATCTTTGGCATTAGAGGTTCCCCCCCTTCATTATAAAGCTATACTCGGTGTAAGACAAATGGTGATAGGGATGCCCGAATTCTGAGTAGAGAAAGAAGGTGTATGTCCAGGATGTGCTGAAGGAAAGCTCAAAAGGGGACCATTCCCCTCAAGCCAAAGCGAGACCTCTGATATATTACAATTGGTTTACTCAGGCATACCTGAGGTTGGCATTAAGAGGGAGACTACTACACCACATACTCCTGAGCAGAATGGTGTGGTGGGAAGGAAGAACCACACGATGATGGAAGCTGTCCAGGCCATGCTACATGATCAAAGACTTCCAAAGTTTCTATGGGCTGAAACTACAATCACCGTCGTATATGTACAAAATTGATGCCCTCATCAAGCATTGGATTCCAAGACTCTTGAAGAAAAGTTCACCGCAAGGTGAACAATCTTCCGACTTTGAGGAGCTCTCAAGAAGCCGACACCAGGGAACTGAAAGAAAAGGATGATGAATCAATGCCTGATGTAGAAGAACCCATGGATCCGATTGATCCTCATCCACATGAGCCTTCCTCTTCCAGGAAGAGGCCTTCATGGCTTAGGGGGATACTTGATGATGCTGAAGGACATGCTGCACCCTGAGGAATCTTCCATCAAAGTAAGAAACTTAATAGGTATCAGGGATGCTTGACCATCATGAGCACGATCATACAAGATGAGCCTTCATCATTCTCAATGTCGTCAAGCATTAAGTATGGAAGGATGCTATGACCAAAGAATATGAGTGTATTATGGAGAATGATGTCTGGGAAGTAGTTCCCAGACCCTGGACAAGACAATTGTTACTTCAAAATGGCTTTACAAGATAAAGCATGCAACAGATGGAAGTACGGAAAAGTATAAGGCTCGTTTTGTTGCTCGTGGAAGGAAGGTATAGACTATGATGAGATATTTGCACCTGTTGCCAGATATACGACCATCCGCTCAATCATAGACCTTGTGGCTTCACAAAAATGGAACCTACATCAGATGGATGTCAAGACCACGTTCTTGCATGGTTCTATCAAAGAAGAGGTCTATGTGGAGCAACCTAATGGATTTTAGATTTATGATTGAAAATCTCATGTATGCAGGTTGAAGAAGGCTCTCTATGGGCTGAAGCAAGCACCCCGAGCATGGTATGAGAGGATAAATAGCTACTTGATGAAGTTGGGATTCACTAGGAGTGAAGCTGATCCTAACCTTTACTTTAAGGTTGAAGATGACAAGCCTCTCATACTGGTGTTGTATGTGGATGACCTCTTTCTAACAGGTGCAAACCCTCTCATTTACAAATGTAAGAGGGTGATGGCTTCTGAATTTGAAATGAAGGACCAAGGACTTGAAGTGTGGCAGAAGCCAAGGGAAATTTTCCTATCTCAAGGAAAATATGTGGTAAATATATTGGAAAGATTCGGTATGATGGACTGCAAGCCTGTGACTACCTCGAGGATCTTAACTTTTAGAAGTTATATGGTAGTGATGTCGGACCAAACATGGGAAATGCCTATGAGTTTCAAAAACTCATTCGCATTGATGTTCTTGGTGAACCTCCGTCCAAACATATGTTTTGCAGTTAGCATTGTGAGCTCATATTTAGTTGAGCCTCACTGGATTGATGCCAGGAATCTTCTGAGATGTCTTCAGGACACAATCTCTCATGGATTAAGATACACTGCCAGAGATGTGAGACTACTTGGATACACTGATGTTGATTGGGCAGGCAGTGTGGTGGACCGTAAGAGCACTTCCGGGTACTGTTTCACCTTGGGATCTGCTTCGATATCCTAGATGAGCAGGAAGCAGAAGTCAGTGGCTTTGAGCACCGCCGAAGCAGGATATATTGTTGCTAGCATAACCTCGTGTGAGGCAGTCTAGTTGCGAAAGCTCTTCAATGAGCTATTTGGATTTACATTGGATACCACTGTGATTCTCTGTAACAACCAGAGGTGGGATTCAATTATTGAGGAATCCCATATTCGTCAATTGCTCTAGCAGATAGACATCATCTGGGATATGGTAAGTTGATGAGCAAGGAAGCTCCATCACATTAAGATGATGTACAGGTTGATACACCTTGTTAAAGCCCCGAGGAAAGATCTAATCTGTGATTTTCCCAAACGACTTGGAGTCGGCAAGAAACCCCTATACAAGGGTCCTGCATGTTGCATACATTGAGCTCTGGGAGCTTTGAGGGCTTGCGGTTCCTACTGGAGCAACATATGACCACAGGGTGACTCACCCTCCCCTGGTGGTGCACACTGGAACAAGATGATTCGCACTCTTGTGGGACAACATGATTCGCTCTCTTGTGGAACAGGATGATTCGCTTTCCTGTGTAGCAGGATGATTAGTTCTCCTGTGAGGCCTGGATTGATGTGTTCTCCATGGCAGCGTGGATTGATGTGTTCTCCACGGCGATTGTAGCAGGATTGATGTGTTCTCCTGTGAGGCTTGGATTGATGTGTTCTCCATGGAAGCCTGGATTGATGTGTTCTCCATGGCAATTTTAGCAGGATTGATGTGTTCTCCTGTGAGGCCTGGATTGATGTGTTCTCCATGGCAATTGTAGCAGGATTGATGTGTTCTCCTGTGAGGAAAGGATTGATTAGTTCTCCTGTCGAGGCATCCTACCCATGCAGTCTGGGACTCATGGGAAGTACCTCTCATCTGATCAATGAGCAGGGAAATGAAGTTAGGGACCATAGTAGTACCGATGGACGCATCGTTGTAACTACCGTACTCCCTACGCTAGGATGACCTCCATTGATCTGGGATCAATGATACTGGTCTGGGACCAGTGGTAGGAGTTGTACCATACTATGACGCTGACTTCGGGTCGGTTGAGACTGGTCTGGGATTAGTGGTACATACTTTGAGACTGACTTTGAGTCAGTGGAGGATGATATTGGTCTGGGACCATTGGAGTTGTACTCACTATGATGCTAACTTTGGGTTGGTTGAGACTGGTCTAGGACCAGTGGTACATACTCTGAGACTGACTTTGAGTCAGTATGATACATCCTCGATCATTTCTTCTTCTTCATAATTCGGACAAAAGCAGAGTAGAACAGAACAATGCAAGAGCAGAGCAGAACACAACAATACAGTACAGATCAGTGCAGGGCAGAACAAGACAAAGCAGAACAGGAAAAATAGAGCAGAGCAGGGCAAGGGTCAGGCTGTACAAGGCAGTGCATTTGATGGAGGAATAGTAATGACCGATAGACAGATTGCAGATGAAGTTCTCCATGGTTGAGAGGGAGTGTTAAAATTGGCAACCAGGGAAAAACTTCATGTGGGTCATCTTATTCATGGCTAATAATATTTTTATTAGATTCCTCTCGTCGAGAGGTGTAGGATTTATATAAATATCATCCGATTCCGATAAGTATTCATGGAGATATGAATTTATTTTGATTATGGAATTATTATCAAGCCGACCTACAACTCATGTAGGCTCAGAAGCCCAACAGTCGCATCTATTCACCCACCAACGTTGTCTATAAATATAAGATGACTTTTCCTCATTTGGACTCACTCATCTCATCACATCTCTCTCTCTCTACTGCGCAGATATGAGTCTCTTCTCTACTGCGCTGAAATGGGTCTCTCTCTCACACACATGTGAAGCCGGAAGCTGTTGAATTTGAAGCTGCAACTGCAGAAGTAAAGATTGACTTACGTGGCCTAGAATATCTCCTATTTGGAACTGCGCTATAGGTTCATCTGAACCTCCTTTGAAAGCCGCAATTTTTGGTGGTGGAATGAAGTCAATCCGATGAACGGTTTGCAAGATATCGACTGCCCTAGTTTGAAGCCGGAAACTGCTGAAACTGAAGCTGTAACTGCAGAAGTAAAGATTGACTTACGTGGCCTAGAAGATCTCCTCATCTGAACTACGCTGTAGGTTCATCTGAACTTCCTCTAAAAGCTGAAACTTTTGGTGGTGGAATGAAGTCAATCCGAAAAACGGTTTGCAAGATATCAACTGCCCTAGTTTGAAGCCGGAAACTGCTGAAACTGAAGCTGCAACTGCAGAAGTAAAGATTGACTTGTGTGGCCTAGAAGATCTCCTCATCTGAACTGCACTGTAGGTTCATCTGAACCTCCTCTGGAAGTCGAAACTTTTGGTGGTGGAATGAAGTCAATCCGACGGTCGGTTTGTGAGATATCGTCTGCCCTAGTTTGATAATGAAACCGCTAATACTGATGCTGCTGATCTAGGGTTTGCTACTGCTGATATGAATCAGATTTATTGTACTATTTCTCTCTGCTGAATTATTGAAGATAAAAGAAGATTTGATCAAAGGGTTTCCCCACACATTGTGGGGTTTGTCCCTGGCTAGCCGCCACATCTTGTGTCTCTTGTCTTGGCTTGTTTTCTGTCGATCGTTTAATGTTCTATCTGCACTTTACTTTATGTACATGTGATTGCTAATTGGTGGAATATAATAAGAAAAAGAAGTAAACTGTTATAAGCATAGAACATACCATAACATAACATCAACTGATACCTATCATCGTGCTGCATCAAGTCCTCTAGTTGCACCACTGCATACTACACCATGCTACACTAACCATGATTATCATCATGCTTCTTCCCCTGCTAATGTATCATTGTACTGCACATGATCTCATAGTGCTGCCCACCATGTTGCTGCCCCTGCCTTCTCATTGCATCATCATGCTACAACAATTTGCCTCTGCTGATATCAATCTTAGCTGCTTTCTATGGCTTGCAGCCAAGCAAAGCAGCTAGGCTATAGATCCTATTCAGCGGACTTCATAAACTATCCTTCTTTCGGTGTTAACAAGTCTTCATGTGTTAAGATTTTTCATTACAACGTTTACAGGTCTCTATTACAGTGTATAGTATGAACAACGTGTGTTCTTCAAAGATAGACCCTTTATCATGAAGTTGCTATGTTTCCACCTGTGTATGATAGTTTATATATTTCCACCTGTGTGTATATATATCCACAAGTAGCATATTAATACCTCCAGCATATCATGACTACGTTGATGCATCTATATGCCTCCACGAGCAGTGTTTATATGACTGCGTTGATGTGTGTATATGCGAGTAGCGTTTATATAACTGAATTGATGTGGGAATAGTTGCTATGAGTATTATCACTGCGTATTATATCATTGCCTGCGTCCGGATCATGAACAGTGTGTAGATATTACCACTTCATCACTTCGGCTCATTACCAGCGTATATATATATATATATATATATATATATATATATATATATATATATATATATATATATATATATATATATATATATATATAT
The DNA here is from genome assembly GCA_031772625.1 of Pinus tabuliformis. Taxonomy (NCBI): domain Eukaryota; kingdom Viridiplantae; phylum Streptophyta; class Pinopsida; order Pinales; family Pinaceae; genus Pinus; species Pinus tabuliformis. The sequence continues at coordinate 537,380,493 of CM062807.1, read as the reverse complement.
ATAATATATATATAACTATGACAACCCATGAAGACCTGCGTGTAATTCTGTGCATATATTTGCTGCGTATCCATATATAGACTGCGATTTATATGTCTCCATGTACAACGTTAGACATGTCTCCATGACTGCGTTTTATATGTCTTCACATACAGCATATCCGGTCTTCCATACAGCGTATGAGGTCTTCCAGGTACAGTGTAAGTAATTGACTGCGTTGGATCAGTTAGGGCATCTTCTGCGGTTAGGGCTTCATGCTGAGCTAGCGTATTCTTGCGTAATGCCATGATGCTGCGTTGTGTCTTCTGTTGATGCGTATATATATGAGTCCAGTATCTCTTAAACTACAGATAGGGTATCTTCATTTGCTTGCAGATTCATGACCCAATGTATTTGATTTCATTGTTTATGACCTGCGTATGACAGCGTGTAGATGTCTCTTCATAAACAACGTATCTGCATTTTCCATGCTGTTCACACATATAACCGCATATGAATCCCTTGAATGTTGTGTGTATATATAGATTTCCATGCTGTGCGATTTCAACGTATATATATCTCCATGAATGAAGGTATTACGTTGACTATGACTGCAGCTAGGGCATTCTTCATTAGTGTATCTCCTTCACCAAAAACCCAGGACGTGGAGAGGAGATCACATGAAGAATGTGTGTGCAAATGACTTCAAGTCCCTACCAATTTATACTAAAAACGGATGATTGAATAGACATGTCGGTTGGGCTTCTAGAGCCTACGTAAGAGCTGGTCGGCTTGATAATAATTATATAAACAAAATAAATTCATATCTCCATAAATACTTATCAGAATCGGATGATCTTTGGATCAATCCTACACCTCTCGACGAGAGGGATCCAATAAAAATATCAGCTGTCATAAATAAGCTGAACCACATGGATTTTTTCCCTAGTTGCCAATTTAACACTCCCTCTCAACTAGGGGGAACTCCATCTGCTGATCCATATGTCCGACTGTACTATCTCTGCCATTAGTGCCCTACACTGCTCTGCCCATCTTTGCTCAGCTCTGCTGGCTCTGCTCTACTCTACTCAGCTCTGCTGGCTTTGCTTAGCTCTGCTCAGCTCTGCTGGCTCTGCTAGCTCTGCTCTGCTCAGCTCTGTTGGCTCTGCTAGCTCTGCTCTGCTTTGCTCAGCTCTGCTGGCTCTGCTAGCTCTGCTCTGCTCAGCTCTGTTGGCTCTACTAGCTCTGCTCTGCTGGCTCTGCTCTGCTCTACTCTTCTCAGCTCTGCTCAACGCTGCTGGTTCTACTAACTCTATTCTGCTGGCTCTGTTGAACTATGAAGAAGAAGAATTGATCGAGAATGTCTCATACCATTCTCCACTGACCCGAAGTCAGACTCAGAGTGCGTACCACTAGTCCCAGACCAGTCTCAACTGACCCAAAGTCAGCGTCATAGTATGTACCACTCTCACTGGTTCCAGACCAGTCCTGCACTGACACGAAGTCAGTCTCGGAGTATGTACCACTGGTCCCAGACCAGTCTCAGCCGACCCAAAGTCAGCGTCATAGTATGTACAACTCCTACCACTGGTCCGAGACCAGTACTATTGATCCCAGATCAATGGAGGACATCCTAGCGTAGGAAGTACGGTAGATACAACGATGCGTCCATCGGTACTACTATGGTCCCTAACTTCATTTCCCTGCTCATTGATCAGAATAGAGGTACTTCCCATGAGTCCCAGACTGCATGGGTAGGATGCCTCGACAGGAGAACTTAATCAATCCCGTCCTCACAGAAGAACACATCAATCCTACTACAATCGCCATGGAGAACACATCAATCCAGGCCGTCGTGGAGAACACATCAATCCAGGCCACCATGGAGAACACATCAATCCAGGCCTCACAGGAGAACACATCAATCCTGCTACACAGGAGAGCAAATCATCCTGTTCCACAAGAGAGTGAATCATCTTGTCCCACAAGAGAGTGAATCATCTTGTTCCAGTGCGCACCACCAGGGGAGGGTGAGTCACCCTGTGGTCGTATGTTGCTCCAATAGAACTGCAAGCCCCCCAAAGCTCCTAGAGCTCAATGTATGCAGCATGCAGGACCCTTTTACAAAGGTCTCTCGACGACTCCAAGTCGTTCGGGAAAATCACAAATTTGATCTTTCCTCAGGGCTCTATCCTATACATCATCTCAGTGTGATAGAGCCTCCTTGATCATCGACTTACCATATCCCAGATAAGGCAGTAATTGATGTCTATCTACTGGAGCAATTGTCAAATACAGGATTCCTCAATAATCAAATCCCATCTCTGGTTGTCACAGAGATTCACAGTGGTATTCATCATGTGTACAAACAGCTCACTGGAGAGCTTCAGCAACCAGACTGCCTCACAGAAGGCCATATTATCAGCAATGTATTCTGCCTTGGTGGTGCTCAGAGTCACCGACTTCTGCTTCTTGCTCATCCAGGATATCAAGGCAGATTCCAAACAGCACTGAGAAGTGCTCTAGTGATCCTCCATACTTCATGCCCACTCATCATTCGAATAATCATGTGGTTTCATATTTTCGGCAGTGTATCTCAATTCATGACAGATTGTGCCCTGAAGATATCTTAGAAGATTCTTGGCACCAATCTAGTGAGGCTCAACCAAATATGAGCTCACCATGCTAACTGCAACACAGATGTCCGGACGGAGGTTCTCCAAGAACATCAACGCGAATGAGTTTATGAAACTCAGAGGCATTTCCCAAATCTGGTCCGACATCATTACCATATAACTTCTAAAAGTTAAGATCCTCGAGGCAGTCACAAGCTTGCATCTTATCTTCTCACATTCAGAATCCAACTCCCTCTTTCTCCTATAAATGAGAGGGTCTGCACGTGTCAGACATAGGTGTCGGTACGAGAGGTTTATCATCCACAACCTTCAAGTAATGGTTTGGATCGGTTTCACTCCTAGTGAATCTCAGCTACATTAGATAGTTATCAATCCTCTCTTATGCCTGAGGTGTTTTTCTTCAAGCCATAGAGGGATTTCTTCCACCTGTATACATGAGATTCCTTGATCATGATTCTCAAACTCCTCGGGTTGTTCCAAACCTGTGAACCTGCTGCATGAGGGGAATCGTACCCTTATAATATTTTCCTTTGGTACATTTCAGACATGTAACTTCATGCTTCCTTTTGAATTCAGGCATCCTAGTCACCATCTGACTCACAGACCTCCGGAGCTGAGTCAATGGACATGGTCCCCAGTGGACTTTCTGCAACTTGATACAACCCTGAACTCAAAAACATATTTAAAAGATCTATTTTCAAACACGTACCTTTCCATCGATAAGTGCCACCCTGCAACCTTTGACTTCCATTTCCGAGATGGACATCAAGTTCGATCAGGTACATAAAAGAGATTTTGGGGTTCCTTGCTTTCGTGGAAGAGTTGACCATTTCCTTGATGACCTGCATTACCAGTCATTCTTTTGATCATTGAAGATGTCCCAGGAATGATTTTTATCTTCATCAAGAGATGTGTCTCTGCCATTCGGACACTCCTTCGCATAACGGCCAAACTTATTTCAAAAAGGCATCCGCCTTTCCTTCCACCCTTAGATCTGAACTTCCCAATGAATTGATCTTAAGATGGACCATCAAAATATTCTGATGTGCCATTCTAATAACATTCTTTGCTTTGAATTCACCCTAGGTGAATTATGAGGAACCCATTGATCCTTCTGTCTTGTCCCAACTGTCTTCGGTGATTGCTATTTCACTCTTGCTTGGGCATTGTCTTCACCTCAGCTCTGATACCATGTTAATTTTTGGTATGTTCTATGCTAGAACAATTTATTTAAATTTTCACAGTTAGCAATCACATCAGCATTACGATAAACTGCAGATAGAACATAAATATAAAACACAGAAGACAAGCCAAGACAAGAGGACACAAGATATGGCGCAAGCCAGGGACAAACCCCACAATGTGTGGGGAAGCCCTTGATCAATTCTTCTTTTATGTTCTTCAAAGTTCAGTAGAGAAAGAGAGAGAGAGAGAGATAGTACATTTACAACAGAAGTCAACACTTTGACTTGTCTAGATCTAAGCATAGATCATCTCCTATAACAAAGAGATCAGTTGAAGACATTCTACTTCAACTGATACCTATCATCGTGCTGCATCAAGTCCTCTAGTTGCACCACTGCATACTACACCATGCTGCATTAACTATGATTATCATCATGCTTCTGCCCCTGCTAATGTATCATTGTACTGCACATGATCTCCTAGTGCTGCCCACCATGCTGCTGCCCCTGCCTTCTCGTTGCATCATCATGTTACAACAATTTGCCTCTGCTGATATCAATCTTAGCTGCTTTCTATGGCTTGCAGCCAAGCAAAGCAGCTAGGCTATAGATCCTATTCAGCGGACTTCATAAACTATCCTTCTTTCGGTGTTAACAGGTCTTCATGTGTTAACATTTTTCATTACAACATTTACAGGTCTCTATTACAGCGCATAGTATGAACAGCGTGTGTTCTTCAAGGATAGACCCTTTATCATGAAGTTGCTATGTTTCCACCTGCGTATGATAGTTTATATATTTCCACCTGTGTGTATATATATCCACGAGTAGCGTATTAATACCTCCAGCATATCATGACTACATTGATGCATCTATATGCCTCCACGAGTAGTGTTTATATGACTGCGTTGATGTGTGTATATGCCAGCAACGTTTATATAACTGCATTGATGTGTGAATAGTTGCTGTGAGTATTATCACTGTGTATTATATCATTGCCTGCGTCTGGATCATGAAAAGTGTGTAGATATTACCACTTCATCACTTCGGCTCATTACCAACGTATATATATATATATTATAACTATGACAACCCATGAAGACCTGCGTGTAATTCTTTGCATATATTTGCTGCGTATCCATTTATAGACTGCGATTTATATGTCTCCATGTATGGCGTTAGACATGTCTCCATGACTGCGTTAGAAATGTCTCCATGACTGTGTTAGAAATGTCTCCATGACTGCATTTTATATGTCTTCATATACAACATATCTAGTCTTCCATACAGCGTATGAGGTCTTCCAAGTACAGTGTAAGTAATTGACTGCGTTGGATCAGTTAGGGCATCTTTTGCGGGTAGGGCTTCATGCTGAGCTAGCGTATTCTTGCGTAATGCCAGGATGCTGCGTTGTGTCTTATGTTGATGCGTATATATATGATTCCAGTATCTCTTAAACTACAGATAGGTTATCTTCATTTGCTTGCAGATTCATGACCCAATGTATTTGATTTCATTGTTTATGACCTGCGTATGACAGCGTGTAGATGTTTCTTCATAAATAGCGTATCTACATTTTTCATGCTGTTCACACATATAACCGCATATGAATCCCTTGAATGTTGTGAGTATATATAGATTTCCATGCTGTGCAATTTCAGCATATATATATCTCCATGAATGAAGGTATTACGTTGACTGTGACTGTAGCTAGGGCATTTTCATTAGTGTATCTCCTTCACCAAAAACCTAGGACGTGGAGAGGAGATCACATGAAGAATGTGTGTGCAAATGACTTCAAGTCCCTACCAATTTATACTAAAAACGGATGATTGAATAGACACGTCAGTTGGGCTTCTAGAGCCTACATAAGAGCTGGTCGGCTTGATAATAATTATATAAACAAAATAAATTCATATCTCCATAAATACTTATCGGAATCGGATGATCTTTGGATAAATCCTACACCTCTCGATGAGAGGGATCCAATAAAAATATCAGCTGCCATAAATAAGCTGACCCACATGGAGTTTTGCCCTAGTTTCCAATTTAATAGGGTTTCTACAAATAAGCTAGATGGATCCATGTAGCTTCCCAAAGTACTATGTCAACCATGATGGCAAGAGTAGTAGCAGGAAAATCAACATTAAACATAGAAAATGGACCAAAACCCTATTCAGTAGCCCATCATGATCGCACAATAGCATTAGGTTTCCAACAATCCTACCCATTCTCCTCATAATTACTCTTTTATTAATATGTACATATTTCTCATCATAATTCCCACATCTATGCATAGATCAATTACACGCGTAATAGTCAATGGACATGAGAGAAGAGTGAGGAAAGAAAAGAGGCATGAGGGTAGGTGAGGGGTCATGGGGGGATATGAAAGTGCTGACGGTGCTGGACCTGCCAACATTCAGGGGATCACCCTAGTATGAAGTCCCAACTATACCTCACACAGCTTGGTTTGGGAGTCCCATTCGGCATGATGGTCCAGTTGCCATTGTCTTAAGGGTTTGCCTCAACTCTTGCTTGTCAGCATAAGAGAGTGGTCTGCTTTGTCTTCGAGAAGTGAGGTTCATGTGCCTAGTGATTGTTATCATTACTTGTGTCAGTGGTTCTTTCACTGTAGAGGGAGAGGGTCAGAGTGAGTCCCAAGTCAGTTGGGAGGAAGCTCCAACTCTGCTAGGAACACACAACACAACAGGACGTGCACAACTTCTAGAGGAGTAGTCCACATGGATGCGGCAGTCACAACACACAAGGGAAGATAACATGTACAACACTTAGTAGATGAGTCTGCACTAGTGCAACAGTTGTTACAACAAGTTTTATGTGAAAAGTTTGTCTAATGTCCGCGGAGATAGCCACCATGGGCGAGACAACGTTAACAACATATACAACACATTTTCATTAACAGATTATGCATTACAACAAGTGAAATAAGTTCAATAATTCAACACAGATTAAAGAAACATGCATTACAAGTGTTCAAGATTAGTCTTACAACAGTTAAAATACATGTGTGAAAACGTGCTGGCCTGTTAGCAGGCTTCTGAATTAAGCAAAAGTTTAAAGACACGTCGTTACACCATACATCACTAACCTCATGTGCGAGGCGTTGGAGCCACTACTTACTCCTCAAAGAAAAGATTGCAGGCTCTCTTGGCTATGTGGGAGGACCTAAGGTGAAAATTCCTTTGGATGTACAAATGAGGGGTTATTTATAGCCAAGGGTGAAACTAACCCTTGTGGTTGTTCAACTACCCTCATTATTTTTTGACTTCCATGAGTTTTCGACTTTACATGACTCTTTGTACAAGAAGTGGGTCTCTTGGACTTCCACGTTACATTACATTGATTGACAACATGACCCATAGTAGAGATGTGGATGACATGACTCATCACACGACTCAATAGGACATTGCTGGTACATTCGTGCTGCTATTGGAGTGCATGTCAAGTTGCAGTGTTGCTGGGTGGTGGATGTCTTCATGGTGTGTCACAACTTCACCTCCACATGGAAAAGTGCGCAGAGTCTTCGATGGTCGTTGGTTCACTTGATGTTGCTTTCGAACGTTGCTCCTTACTTGTATGCTGGAAGGCTTAACAAGTTCGTCTATTCACAAAAGGTGCATGCTTTCCTATTCGTCTGTTTGTGAGCACATCTTGCATGTTTGCTCGTCTATCTGTCTGTGAACACATCTTTGCATGATCATCCATTCGCGAGCACATCTCTTTGAATGCATCTTTTTCTCATCCGTTGGTGAACTTATCCTTCTGCATGTGCTCCCTTTATTCATCCCATTTGTCGTCATGCCATGTTTGTTGGTGTACATGTACCTACAGTCACTCATGACGATACGACATCAAATCCAAAAACCTCGTAGTCTACCATGACACATGATCATTTCATATGCAGGTGACTGGGAGAGGCAACAAGGTTGAGGGGCAAGAAGATGGCTCTGGGAATGGCTGATCAAAACTACGCAAGGGTCACTCGGTGATGAACATGGGCAATTCAAGTCAACAGTGACTATCCTCAAGGTTTCACACAACTGGAAGGACAAACTGCGCGAATCTTGGGAAGGACAGTCCGGGCTATGGGAAGGTAAGGCAGACAAAATCTACGAATTTTCCACAACGAGCAGGCAGCAGGGGCTTGACAGCAAAATTTTCACAATTTCATGGAGGAACAGGCCGGGATACGGGGGGGGGGGATTCGTGGACAGGATTTGCATCATTTTTGGGAGGAACTGGCCGGGATCCTCATAGCCAAATCTTCGTAATTCATGTAGGGAACTGGTAGCAGAAACTATGCAATTCCTGAGGTGAATAGGTAGTCAGCTACCAAGAGATTGGCAACAGAAACTACACAATTCCTAGAGGGAATTGGTAGCTTCCTACTGGGTCAATGGGAGCAGAAACTACGCAATTTCCAAGGAGAATAGGCAGTCAACTGCCGGGAGATTAGCAGTAGAAATTGCATAATTCGTGGAGGGAATTGTCAGTCTACTGCTCAGAGCTGCTAGTGGGAGAAATTGCACTAATGCTGGGAGGTGGCCTGCTGATCATCTCTGCATAGTTTTTGAGCTGAGCAGACTGTTGGGAAGGAGAGGGTTTGCTCATGAAAACTACGCAATTTCCTAGATGAGCAGACGGTTGACTTTCGGAGGACTGGTTGGAAAAACTGCGTAATTTCTTGAGAGAGGCACAGATGGGCATTGGGTGTCTGTCCGACCTATCTAAGCAATTTCCTTAGTCAAAAGAGTGGGTAAATTCAGTAGCCTCAAAGTAATTTTTGAGGGAAGTTAGTCTCGGTCTAGCTGCCGGGTCCAACTCTCTGAGTGGCTAGCATGAAGATTGATTAAATTGCTTGTGGGAAGTGTAGGTTGAAATGACTTGCTTGGTGCTTCTACACTGTTCTGGGTGATATTCGATCGAGGCGATGGCAGGGTGATGGTCCGGCTATCAGAGGTGAGTCCGATCATTAGAAAATCAATAAAATGACTAAGTGTGTGAACGAGTGAAAGATGCAAATGTGATCTTACAAACACACACCCACATGACTTGATGATGAGACAACTCAAACCAACCAGACACACATGTTCAACATGACTAACCGACAGTGCAAGCGACAAGCGTGACACTCATGATTAATCATTGATTGATCGTGACAATGCTTGCGTGATAGTGAATGTGACTCTGTGTCAGTGTGATAAATGTTTTCATAGCGAACATAACATGTACACACGAAGTGAAGAGCTTGAGCATGACCAGAACATGGTCACAAGCATGACATTTGTAGAGTCTCAAAGAAGGTATGTTTTGATGGTTATTTCAGTATCTTTTTCATTAGGATATATAAACCTTTCTGTATTTTAAACTTAGATAATAACGAAACACGTGAGGTTAATAGGAAAAACTGATAATTGTCGTTCCTACGTGCAGGAAGGAGGAAAAGCAGAAATTAGCCATCTCAAAGGGAAAGACGAAGAGGAGTTAACTGCTGTCCCTTTGACGAGAAACTGCAAACAGACCAGATCAAAACGGACCAACCCAGAAAAGGAAGCGGAGATACCAGCTCAGAGTAGAAAAGGAAAGAAGTGAATCAGGGTTAATGATTCTGCGAATCCCTCGGGATCTTAGATCCTAAGGGATCACTATTTTGTCTATTTTCTGTATCTAGATATCTCCGTCATCATCCTTATATAAGTGATAGCATTGTTGGCTACGGGGGAGGTTCTGTTATAATTCCTTTTTAACAGATCAAGACTATGATCTTTATGTCCTGTTAAGACTTGCTTTGCTATAAGTTTATTTCATGCATTAATACAGACTTGGTTATTCTTTTATCTTTGATCCTGGATCAATCTTAAGCGGTGTACCCCTGGAGGCTAAGGGCCCGGCCCTAGAGGACACTTGCTCTTGTACCATTACGCGTGGTTTCTGTGTGGTTTGTTCATAGGCGTAATCTGGTAATCTGTTGTGTTTTATGAACGATATATTACATGCTCTGTTATGTTTAACTTGTTTAATGTTCATGCAAATTGAAGTCTTATATTGACATTGTATGATGTTACCAATTCATTAAAGTGTTGATTAATATCTACAGGATATTATCACTCCAGTACAGAGTTCATTGTGATTGTGTTTTAGGATTATGACAGTTATCTTGAGGAGTCTGATTTCAGATGATTATTGAATGTTACTGTTTATATCTTGAGATGCAATCGCATGCGTTTATTTAGATCAATAACAGAAGCAGATTGAGCACGTTGTGTTTCTAGGGTTGTAATTGGTAGTATTGTTCTATAGTATGTGTACATCTTTTAAGACTGCTGGATTGATGTTTTGATTGGAGTGGTTAGATAGAATCGCAACTTGATGAACTTGGTTATTGCTTATTCCAGTTGCTATTCCATTTAGTTGTTGTTCCATTTAGTAGCTGTTCCATTTCTGAATTGCTATTCCATTTAGTTGCTGTTCCATTTCTGAATTGTTGTTCCATTTCAATTGCTAGTCTATTTCAAGATTGCTGATTTGTTGTTTCATTTACTTGCCATTTCTTAAGGACAGACTCAGGCTGTAGTGAGTGTCAGCATCTGCTATTTGACTCCAAGACCTCTGATCTACTCCCATTAGCTATGAAAGGGATGGGTTATTGCTACTAAACCCTTGGCTGATGTGCTATTCTATTTCATCGCTATTTCCTTTACTTGTCGTTTCATTTATATTCATCAAGGACGATCCCAGGCTGTAGTGAGCCCCAGCAACCACTACCTAGCTCCCAGACCTCGGACTTGTTCTCATAAGTTATAAAAAGGATGGGTTATTGCTACCGAACCTTCGACTGATGCAATGCTTGGTGTGATTTAGCCTTTTGAAGTAGTTAAGTTGTAGACATGCAGCCATTTACTTTCGTAGCCTTTAAGTAGCTGTACTACAAGCATTACTCTGACAAGTGCTAAGCCTCAGACTGAGACACTCTTTTGAAATAGCAAGACGTTCCCGGATTGACATTCTAATGTGAGGTAACTAGAGGTGAAAGAGACCCTTTTTATAGCTCTACATTTTGGCGTCGTTGCCGGGGAAAGAGTGTAGCCATTTGTCTTTTTCAGGGTAGTGTACGAACCTGCTAGGGAAGAATTGGGTTTTGAAAACGGAAGGTAAGAACCTACGTGCGGAGCATGTAAAAGCCCTGCTCCTTTGCCCGCTTTCCTGCAGATTTGCTGCTATCTGCTTAAGAAAGATTTAGTAGTTAAATTGAGTGCATGACTAAGCAGAAAAAGCCGGAGAAAAATCCCAAACCTTTGCCGAAGCCAGAAAAAGCTAAGGGGCCGGTGACCCTTGGTCGAACAACATTCATAGACAAAATCTATGAGAAAGCCGAATCTCAGCCTTCAGTAGGACCTAGGAAAGTTATTTCTAGACAGCCTACTAACTCCCTTCAGGCCATAGGTTCACCATCTGTAGCCTTTGCTGAGGTGCATAGTCAAACTGACGAACAGGACTTTCAAGAAATTGAAAATTCTATTCCAGAACGACTGCAAGAAGGGAGTTTCAGTAATCTTTGTGAAGGAGAAGGGGAAACAGGGGATATTAGAGAGCCGAGATCTCCTCCTAGGATAACTCAGCCATTGAATAGCCCAGACAAAGGAAGTGCGGTAAAAATTATTATTGAAGAGATCCAATCCCCTCAGATAGAAATTCCAGATAGAGGAAGTGCTATTAAAACTAATCCTGTCAAAGCCATTCCCGCTCAACCAAGGAACACTCTTCTAGATATTCCGGAAGGTTATTGGCATATATTTGACCCAATGGCTCAAAATCCACCAAACACCCAAACCTCTACATTACAATACCCCATAGTGGATTCAGCAGCAAATGCCCCATGAAAGCAATTCCCCTTCAACATATCCCTACATTTCACGGACTTACATCAGAAGACCCGGATGCATTTTTATTTGAATTTGATGTACTATGCAGGGGATATGACTACACCACTGACCCCCAGAAACTAAAACTGTTTCCCTCGACCCTGAAAGGGGCTACTTTAAGATGGTTTATGGGATTAGGTGGTGGGGTTATAAATAATTGGGAACAAATGAAGGGATCTTTTCTAAAAAAATATCAAGATTACTGCAGGTATAGAGAACTAAAAGATGAAATATTCCAGATGGTGGCTAGACCAAGCGAAACATTAGAAGAATATGTGGAGCGTTTTCAGTATAATTTGCAAAGATCTCCCTATGCATCATCACCCTTACCTGATAATGTGTTGAAAACAGCATTAATAAGAGGCATGAAAGAACAATGGATTGAAACATTAAACATTATGGGAAAAGGGGATATTTATCAGGAAAGTTTTGCTGACATAATTGATCTATGTATCAGGAGTTCGAGAGGTAGTACACGAATCAAACCAGCAGAACATGATCGGTTTGCAAGAGAAAACAAAATTTCATCAGAAGGAGTAACGCGGGTGTAGAGCTGTAACTAGGGTCTCTCACACCACTAATTATCCCACATTAATAAGTCAATCCAGGAACGTTTTGTTATTGCAAGGAGTAGCTCAATCCGAGGCTATTTGTCCGAGTAATGCTCGGTAGTATAGTGTTCTAATGATTTGAAAGGAAACAGATGCTAAGTTGTAACTAAACTAACCCAAAAGATAGAATCACACAAGGTGGTTGATCAGTCAAGGGTACGGAAGCAATAACCCATCCCTTTAGAAACTGATAAAGAAAGGAAATCAGAGCATGGACTTCTAGGTCTGGGGCTAAGCAGCATCTTGCTGAGGCTCACTACAGCCTTAGGCCTGCTCTCACACTAAGAACAACAAAGGCAGGTAAATCAAACAGCGGAAAGTAAAATGGAACAATAGTCTGGAAATGGAACAGCAGTAATGAAATGGAACAGCAATCCTCAACCGTATGTACACGTTCTATACTACTATAGCAATCTGAGAGTAATGGATGATATGACTATGTTTCTGAACGAAGTAATATTGCTTTCAAGTCTTACAAATACTATTTCACATGGATCTAATAACAATAACATTCATACCAACATTTCGCTACAGAAATAGCTGAGAGATGCAATTCGAATAGATCCACTTATACAATGCAGAGACATGAGATAAAGAACTCATTCAGATATCAATTATAATGAAGCATAGTATATCACATAAAAAATGTATCAAATTACTTAAATAATGGAAATAAACAAACCACACACAAATCACAGTATAATAATACAAAAGCAAGTGTCCTTCGGAGCTGGGCCCTTGTCTGCCAATGGAACACTGCCTTAAGTTACTCCAGATGCAGAGACGAAATGAACACCAAGTCTCCTATATTAATCGCATCAACAAAAGTATAACAAAGTCAGGTCTCAACGAGACTCAATGATCACAGTTGGTTCTGAAACTTAGAATTACAAAAAACAGTCCTTCCCCCCGCTCAATGGCATGGTGCCTTTATATAACAGAAATGACGGAGGTATCTAGATAATCAAAAGATAAGTCAAAGCAGCGATCCCTCAGGATCAAAGATCCTGAGGGATTCGCTAATCGTGCGATTCTTCTCTTTCCCTTCTTGCGTTCTCTGACTCAGTATCCTGCATTCTTTCTCTGGGCTATTCGGCTCTAATTTTACTTGATCTTGTCCGCATCCGGTTCCCCGTTGGAGGTACAATAGTTATTTTCCCTTTGCTTCTTGCTTTCAATCGCCGATCCTTTGTTCCCATGTCTTCCTGCATAGAAAACGTCAATTATTAGCACTTGAGCTTCCTTTATCTATTGTTGCACATTTTATCAAAACCCTTTATCTTCTTTGAACTCATAATGCAGAAAAGGTTAGAATTATTATTGAAAAACCACTAGATTGCTTGTCAAAAGCATACCTTCCAAGTGCTCCATAGCGGGCTGAAATCGGAAATTTATTGGAAAATTTTAAAACTGATATACTAGGAACACTGACTACACAATTGGACGTTTTGCAGGCCAAGCAAAAGCAAATGGAGGCAGAACAAAATTTAGCTATCTTCTGCCCCAGATGTAGGAAGAAGCATAGCCATAAGGAATGCCCACTAGATGCAATCCAAGCATGCGCCATTTGTACAAAGGATCATTCAACAGAAAGTTGTCCCTCACTACCTGGACTAAAAGCAGTATATAAGGAGGCAGAAGAAGAACCAGAAACGGTGTATATGCTCAACCAGTGTCGTCAATGGCAGCCGCAACAAACTGGTATGTTTTCATATCCAACTTCTTCTTTTCAGTATCCCCAGTATAACGCTCAACAGTATAATACATGGCAAAGCCAATTTCAGCCCCCATTCCCAAACTGGTCACCACAGTCATATCCTTCTGTTAATCCATGGCTAAATCAGACGAGCCAATCCGGTTGGTCGAATCCTCCTTATCCCCCACCATATTGGCAAAACAGCCCATATCCTCCACAATGGACTCCCCCTACTTCACAAAGTTCAGCCTGGCAGAATAACTGGCAGAGACCAACAAATCAGCCAGTAGGAAATGTCCCTCTCCCTCAACCTACACTGCCAGCTTTATAGCAAAATCCCCAGGCTAATCTAAGACCGCAACTCCCAGCCCAGCCCAATCCCAATCCAAATAACAGACCGGTCCAAGCACTCCAAATTTTAGAAACACCAGAAGAAGGACCCGATCTGAGGGAATGCAATGATCTTCAGCTAAGATCTGGGCGTATTATCCAAACAGAGGGAAATAAAACAGTTCAGATTGAAGATCAGTTACCTAGAGAACATCTGTCACAAGAAGATGATGTGAATAGACAGCAAACTCATAATCAAGCAACCACATCCTCTCCCCCGTTCCCAGAACGTTTATTCACACCTCGACCGATACAACAATCTAATTTTGACATTCTGGGAGAATTACAAAATTTGTACATAAAAATTCCATTCCTTCAGGCCATTCAAGACACCCCGATATACGCAAAAACTATTAAAGAATTGTGCATAAAAAGGCCAAGGAGGAATATAATAGATAATCCAAGAGTTCAAGTAGTTGGTACTTTATCTGACCTATTGTCAGGAAAGGAAACACCTATTAAGTATGAGGACCCAGGAAACCCAATAGTAACTGTTCAAATTTATGGTCAAACCCTAAGCAATGCCTTAGTTGATCTTGGAGCTGCAATCAATATATTGACAACTGCTACTTGCCAAAAGCTAGGCATTACATCTGCAGAACCTACCTCAACTCTGCTAGAATTGGCCGATCGGTCTGTGGTTAGGCCGGAAGGCATACTGCATGATGTCATGGTTTTGGTTGACTCCTGGGAATATCCAACTGATTTTCTGATAATAAACCCTAAAACCCGACTTGATGGACATCCACTGATCTTAGGAAGACCTTGGCTCGCTACTGCTGATGCCTATATCGGCTGTCGGCAAGGGAACATGATTATAACCAAGGGGGCAGATATCAAAAAATTTAGTACTATATCCCCCAGCGCAGCCAAGTATCACTATAGTTAAAACTAATAGGCACCCTGTATCATATCTGACTGACAACATCAGATCTCCATTAACTATACAAGAAGCACTAGAATTCAAAGACCAAACAGAAGATGATGCCATCAGTAATTTCATTAGTCAAACTGAACTCACATCTCGTACCCAGTGTCATATGATAAAAGCAGCATTTGACAACGAAGTAGAAGAGGAACCTTTGAAAGATGCACATGACCACACAATCCCTATCACTTCAGTTGCACATAGTAAAATTGTGGAAATCGAACCTGGAAAGACCTTAAACATTAACGCCAACCTTACACCCAAACAAGAAACAAAACTCATCTATATTTTAAGAAAATATAAAGAAGCATTTGCATGGGATTACCCTGATATGAAAGGAATTGACCCCCAATTATGTACACACCACATCTACATAGAAAATGATGCAAGACCTGTTAGGCAGCCTCAGAGAAGACTAAACCCTCACCTAAAAGAAGTAGTAAAAGCTAAGCTTCAAAAACTTTTAGATGTTAACTTCATCTACCCTATCTCTGATAGTAAATGGGTCTCCCCGCTTGTGGTGGTACCGAAAAAGAATGGGAAGTGGAGGATCTGCATGGACTACAGGGAGCTAAATAAGGCAACGCAAAAAGATCACTTTCCTCTCCCGTTCATTGATCAAGTATTGGAAACTTTGGCAGGGAAGAAATTCTTTTCTTTTCTCGACGGCTTCAGTGGGTATAACCAAATACAGATTGCCCCTGAAGATCAGAAAAAAACTACTTTTACTTGTCCTTGGGGAACATTCGTCTACCGAGTTTTACCTTTTGGTTTATGTAATGCCCCTGCCACATTCCAAAGGGCTATCCTTAGCATTTTTGCAGATCTAATAAATGAAGGACTGGAAGTATATATGGACGACTTTACTCCATACGGAGATGAGTTCGATCCAGCATTGGAGACACTAGAAAAAGTCCTACAATGTTGCATAGCTACCAGGCTTTGTTTAAGCCATGAAAAATGTTACATGATGATGATAGAAGGACTTATTTTAGGACACTACATTTCAGCAGCTGGCATTCAGGTAGACCCAGCCAAAATCCAAATACTTTTTCTTATTCCTACTCCTACTACTCAAATAGAGGTACGTAGCTTTCTTGGATTCTCTGGTTATTACAGAAGATTTACAGAACATTATTCACGTATTGCTGCACCATTGTATGCATTAACTGGTAATATTGATTTCTTTTGGACAGAAAAATGCGAACGTGCCTTCAACGATCTGAAGAAGCTCGTATCTACAGCCCCAGTTCTTCGGAGACCAAATTGGGATTTTCCATTCCAGATATCACCTGATGCCTCAGATACAGCCATTGGAGCGGTCCTTGGACAGGAGGAGGATAGAAAACCATATGCAATTTATTACATTAGCAAAAATCTATCCCCTGCTGAATTGAATTATACTGTCACTGAAAAAAAATTCTAGCTGTTATACATGCTATCAATAAATTCAGATATTACATTACTGGATATCCTGTTATCATGTACACAGATCATTCTGCTATAAAATATTTAGCAAATAAGCCTGTCACAAATGGCAGAATAACTAGATGGCTGTTTTTATTGCAGGAATTCGATATTACAATCAAGGATCAACCTGGGAAAGAAAACCCGGTAGCTGATTTCCTCTCAAGAGTGCCAAAACCAGTCGATGCAGCAACAGTTGAAGATCAGTTTCCAGATGAGCATCTCTTTGTTGTTGCTGTTCAAACACCCTGGTATGCGGATGTCGCCAATTACCTAGCAGTAGGTAAGTTACCAAAGCATCTAACCCCTAATGAGCGAAAACAGATTGTCCAGCGAAGTACCAGATTTTCCTGGATTGGGGGTTATTTGTTTCATACAGGAGCAGACATGCAAATCAGAAGATGCGTTAGACAAGATGAAAATTTTGATATATTGAAAGCATGCCATGACCAACCATGTGGTGGACATTTCGCTGATCGTAGGACTGCACATAAAGTATTACAAACAGGGTATTATTGGCCCACAATTTTTAAAGATGCAAAGAAATTCGTCCAAGCATGTGATAGTTGCCAGAGAGCAGGATGCCCTAGTCACTCAGATGAGATGCCTTTGAAACCACAGTTAGTCATCGAACCATTTGAGTGTTGGGCTCTTGATTTCGTGGGACCAATCAACCCACCATCAAACCAAAAAACATACATTTTGGTGGCAACAGAGTACGTCACCAAGTGGGTTGAAGCAGAGGCCTTGCCCAGAGCTACAGAAGAATCTGTTATACAGTTCCTCCTCCATCTATTTGTGCATTATGGCCTCCCTAGAGAGATAATTACAGATGGAGGGCCACAGTTTGCTGGGAACAGAATAGCGGCAACACTCAATAATTATCATGTTCAACATAAAATTTTCACCCCATATCACCCGCAGGCAAATGGGCAAGTAGAAAGCAGTAACAAAATAATAGAGACGATTCTAACAAAAACAATTGCATCACATAGACGCGACTGGGCAGCCAAACTACCAAAAGCACTGTGGGCTTATAGAACAACATGGAGAAGCACCACTAGTCACTCACCTTACCAGCTAATGTTTGGAAAACAAGCTATCTTTCCTATAGAATTTGAAATCCAGACATTACGAACAACACAACAAGTTGGTTTAGATTTAACTGAGGCACAGACTAATCGACTACAACAGATTAATGAGCTGGATGAAATTAGGCTCTCTGCACTTCAACACACTGCTCTGATACAACAGCAGAGAGCTAAATGGCATGATGCTCTCATTAAAAACAGAGTCTTCCATGAAGGAGACTGGGCTCTTTTGTATGACTCTAGATTTCAGGACTTCCCCAAGAAACTCCAGACTCGTTGGTTGGGATCATATGAAATTCAGAAAGTGCATGACAATGGGACCCTTACCCTGACTACTATCGATGGTTCTGGATATACCTTCAAGGCAAACGGCCATCGAGTCCGTCTCTATCGCAAACCACTTACTCAGGAGTCCTTCTGCCAACAACTATGCCAAGATTCAGATATGGAGATCTTAGGGGAGGAAGACAGGTCTTCCTCACCTGTAACTCACTAAAAAAAATCTACTTTTCTTTATAATTTGTATATAACTTATCGAATTATTTTTGTTCATATTTTTGCAGTATGTTTTGTTATTTCTGCCGTTCCTTTTTCAAAAGGAACAACACTTTTGATTTTTGCTGTTCCTTTTCCAAAAGGAACAACACTTGTGATTTTTGCTGTTCCCTTTTCAAAAGGAACAGCACTTGTGATTTTTGCTGTTCCTTTTTCGAAAGGAACAACACTTTTGATTTTTGTTGTTCCTTTTCTAAAAGGAACAACACTTTTGATTTTTGTTGTTCCTTTTCCAAAAGGAACAGCACTTGTGATTTTTGCTGTTCCTTTTTCAAAAGGAACAACACTTTTGATTTTTGCTGTTCCTTTTCTAAAAGGAACAACACTTTTAATTTTTGTTGTTCCTTTTCCAAAAGGAATAGCACTTGTGATTTTTGTTGTTCCTTTTTCAAAAGGAACACCACTTTTGATTTTTGTTGTTCCTTTTCTAAAAGGAACAACACTTTTGATTTTTGTTGTTCCTTTTCCAAAAGGAACAACACTTGTGATTTTTGTTGTTCCTTTTCCAAAAGGAACAACACTTTTGATTTCTGTTGTTCCTTTTCCAAAAGGAACAACACTTTTGATTTCTGCTGTTCCTTTTCCAAAAGGAACAGCACTTTTGATTTCTGCTGTTCCTTTTCCAAAAGGAACAACACTTTTGATTTTTGTTGTTCCTTTTCCAAAAGGAACAGCACTTGTGATTTTTGCTGTTCCTTTTCCAAAAGGAAAAACACTTTTGATTTCTGTTGTTCCTTTTCCAAAAGGAACAACACTTTTGATTTTTGCACTTGCAATTTACGATTTTTTGCGGTTCCTTTTTCAAAAGGAACAGCACTTGTGTGTTTTTGCTGTTTCCAAAAGGAACAACACTTTTGATTTCTGCCGATCTTTTTTTAAAAAAAGGGGAACGGCATTTCCTTGAAACTACTGTTCCTTTCTCCAAACGAACAACATCTGTGAACTGTTGTTATGACCTTCCTTGAAAGTAACATTACTCATATGATTTTGAAACAACTTGGTCCCTCTACTCCAAATTAAGGATGCTTATTGCTGATGTTCTTTCAAGTCTTTTGGAATACGGCTATACATTTATGTGATTAAAGCAAAAACACAGCATACCGAAATCAGTAAATCATAAATCGCTATCTTTATAAGAAACTGCCCTGACTTGGTGAAAGGATGCGGAGAAAGACATGCTTATTTATCATCTTTTGCTGCCATTGTTCTACTAACTTCGTTCTGATTGGTTATCTGTATTATGATGGTTCTTTTTCTTTAATTATCATATGGAAATAGGATCAAAAGATCTATACCTTTCTATTGGGATATTAAAACTTCTTCCACCATTCCTACTCATAAGGAGTGTTGAACCACCCTTTGCGCATAAACAGGAAAGGCTTTCTATCAAGAAGAAGCAAAACAGAATTTCTAAAGACTGTCAAATTGCAGGATAGGAAGTCTCATTACGAGCTGGCCTACCATGATCATCAGGATGGAAGCGAAGTGGCATTCCCATTAGGGCCACCACACCTGGGAAATGGTCCAAAAGGTATATCAAACAAATAACCCTTGGAACAGGAGGTCTCACCACGAGCCGGCCTGCCCACTATTCGCTCCTTCCTCGTGAATGGCATTATGACTAACTGGTCACCAAGCCAGCATAGTGGCCTACATTTTGACATTACACAAACGCTTCCTCGCATACACAAAGGACTATGGTTCCAGGGGTGAAACAAACAACTCTGCCAAGGTTATGGACACCTGTCGGCAGCAGAGCACTGTTAATGGTATTGAAGTCGTATGTTTACACCAATAGGTAAGAAGATTACATCCTTTTGCTTCTTATGCCGTGATAATTAAATTATATAATATTACCCAACCATATAGCGCATGACTATATATCATCGCCAATCATTACGAAGCTACTGACAGTGACCGCATGAGACCTTCTATTTATGGCAAATGTCTTATCCCCGAACTTCCATCAAATCACCGCAGCCCCATAATATTAAAAGTGATCTAACTTTTTACCTCGATTTCAGTATTACGCTGTTTTTGGCGAACATGTCATATATCCATAAGCTGTTCCATAAAGACCTCGCGGCAGAACAGACGCTGCTCCTTTATTTGATGGCTGGGACAACCTATCACATTGCGGGGGGGGAGGTAACCTCATCATTCCCCAGAGTACGTGTCAGTCTGTTATTTGAGAAAATTTTGTACTCAAGCACGGCATGGCTCAACGGTATGATCTTTTGCTATTTTTGTTTTCTTCTGCATGAGCTAACGTTCGAAGCTATTTCCATTGCATACACTGTTGCATTTAAATTTGAACGAGGAATACGCTACCAGCTTCTCTGTGCTTCAACAAACAGTTACTGTTCCTTTGAAAATTGACAATGAAACTATGGGAGGAAGGTCAGTCCGCCAAGAACTGCAAACATTAACTGTTTCGACTGCAGCCCGAAGAATCCTGAAAAGAGCAGGATGGTTGACCTATTTCAACCGCCTGAAGGAGTCTAATGGAACAGTAGCAAGATAATTTTTACAGAACTTACAGGAACAATACTCCACAGTAAGAGGGAGGCGAATAGAAGTCACCAACGACATAATAGCAAGAGTCACGGGACTACCGGCCACAGGACCAGTATGGACAATAAAGAAGGAAAGGCTGCAGAAAATTTTGGAAATCTTTCAGGACGAGGGCCAGAAGTTGACAATCCGAGGAAAGGGGGTGCTACCAGCAACGCTAGGAGAGCCATGGGCGGAATTGGCAAAAATCATCCAAAGCTACATCACTTGCGAAGGCAGAAAAGACGTGGTAAGACCACGACATCTTAAACTCCTAGCTGTCTTAAAACAAAAATGTTTTGTGAATTTGCCTGCATTGTTGAATTCACTATTGCATGATGTCGCACGAAGTATGAAGAAGGCACAGCACGTAGAATCAGTTATTAGCCACCACGGATTAATTCGCTTGATAGTAAATTACAGTCTCACCCAGCAGCAGAGCAGCTGGGAAGAACTAATTGCTATTATCAATAAAGGGACGGCCACATCTGGACGCCCGAAAAAACGAAAACGAGTTGATAACACACCCCAACGTTCAGAGAAATGAAAACAGGACACTTGCACAGAAGTGCAACCTGAAAAACAATCTGAAAAATGACCCGAAAAGCGGAAACATGACGCTAGTACACCCGAACAGCCAGAAAAACATAGAAAGTCAGCAAGGCTCGCAGGGCTACAAGGAGGGCTGGAGAAGCCCCAGGCAAGCACGAGCCAAGCAATAGAAATCGAAGATGAGCAGTCTGCAGAGACAGAAATGGAAGAAGAAGAAGACGCCGAGGAAGAAGAGCAGTTTGCAGAAACAGAAACAGAGCAGTCTGCAGAGACAGAAACGAAAGAAGAAGACGTCGAGGAAGAAGAACAGTCTGCAGAAACAGAAGCCACCAGAGGAAAGTCCAGAGGAAATAAGGGCAGAAGAGGAATTAGCCCAAGAAATAACGGAGCCAAGCAAGGTTCTTACCTCGGAACAGTTACCTCAGGAAGAAAATGAGAAAGATGCACCCGAGGAATTGCATGAAGAAGAGGCAGAAATAGAAAACTTGCCCATTCATAATGAGAAGATATTAGAAAATGTTGAGCAAGAACAACCCGTTCCTAGTCAGAAGCCACCAGAGGAAGGTCCGGAGGAAATAAGGGCAGAAGAGGAATCAGCCCAAGAAATAACGGAGCCAAGTAAGGTTCTTACCCCGGAACAGTTACCTCAGGAAGAAAATTAGGAAGCTAGCCACAATCCAAACTGCAGTGAACAGCTTGCTGTTCCTTCGGAAGAGATGATGGAAATAAGGGAATTACGAAGGGAAAAGCGGACATTGTTGAACATAATAGCTCAGCTTCACCAGCAGATTAGGATTCTAAAAGCTAGGCAAAGGGTGAAGGGGACTTCAAGAAGAAAAGGTCTGACCACACCAGTAAGGCCCCTTAAGGGCAGGAGGCGAAGGACCAGAAGCCGTCCCACTGCTCAAAACCCTGACAGAAGCCAAACTGCTGTTCCAAATGAAGCTGAAAAACAAACTGTTGTTCCATTTGAAAAGGAACAGCAGTGGGCTGGAGTTCGTGTTAAAATTGAAAAGGATGATAAGATGGTTCAGACGGAGGCACCACCATTGGGAGTAATAAGGGCTCTGAACTCGAAGCAGCGTAATAAGAAAGTTCAAGTAAAGCTCCCGGCCTCCACAGATGCATGGAAGAAGGACCCGAAAACAAGAACCCTCCACAAACATTTGAAGCAGGCCCAGCAAGAAGCAGAAAAGCTCAGGGAGCAAATGGTCCCCCGAGAAAAATATGAAGAATTACAGCAACAGCTAAGGAATGTCAACTTATCTGAAAGCCAAGCTTTCGAAGGATGGCGAAGGGAACAGGAGAAAGTTGCCAAGGTAACCCGTAGATTAGATGTAGTTATCAAACAAATGGATACCTTGTGTTCTTTATATAATGACGTTCTAGCATGTAGAGCCCCTGCCAAAAATTATGCCTTATTTTTAATGGAGAGGTATTTACAATTGAAAATAAAGGCTGTCAAAGCAGGCGCTCCTATACAGATTAACACTATGGATGATTTCATAAACTGCTGTAAACATTACGGGGTGAAAGTGCAGAGATTATTATGTGAATTTTACTTGCATAACTTTATACTAGAACAAGAGACTGAATTGAACCCAGGCCCTTTTGTTGGGGACATTCAATTGCAAGCCTTTATCTCATTTGCAGTTAATCAAATTAAATGGCTCAAAGCTTATAACGTTTTTCAAAAACAAGAGAACGGATTATACCTTTGGGTAAGAGTCGAGCCTAGGGATCCAGCGCAGTTATGGAGGAGTCATAGAAACCTTATGAGGGCTCCAAGAGTGATTGAAGCACTAGGACCCATGCATGAGGAAATCATTCGGCAGGGACCTGAATACTTTTCCTCTATTAAGGACCCTGCCATTAATGCAGCTAAATTTCGATATCAAGTATCTAATCCGAATATTCAGTTCAGAGAACCATTTAAATACGAGAACTTTAGACTTGCTGCTAGTCGTTTTCCCCTCTATGGTGAAATTGTTTTGAGGGCAGGGCCATCCTGGTTAGGATATAGGTTCCGGAGTCCAATCATTTGGCATCCAACACCCGGATACCAAGCCCTATATGAGATGCCTGAGGTTTAGACAGGCCACTTCTTTGATTATTTAGTTTCGCATCACAGCTGTAGACCCTCACATGAGATTCCATCTCCAGCTTACTCACTCACTGCATTGCATATCAACTACAATGTTTTCATGAGGCCATGAAAAAGGGTAAGCTGGGGGGTGTGTAGAGTCTCAAAGAAGGTATGTTTTGATGGTTATTTCAGTATCTTTTTCATTAGGATATATAAACCTTTCTGCATTTTAAACTTAGATAATAACGAAACACATGAGGTTAATAGGAAAAACTGATAATTGTCATTCCTACGTGCAGGAAGGAGGAAAAGCAGAAATTAGCCATCTCAAAGGGAAAGACGAAGAGGAGCTAACTACTGTCCCTTTGACGGGAAACCACAAACAGACCAGATCAAAACGGACCAACCCAGAAAAGGAAGCGGAGATACCAGCTCAGAGCAGAAAAGGAAAGAAGTGACTCAGGGTTAATGATTCTGCGAATCCCTCAGGATCTTAGATCCTGAGGGATCGCTATTTTGTCTATTTTCTGTATCTAGATATCTCCGTCATCATCCTTATATAAGTGATAGCATTGTTGGCTATGGGGGAGGTTCTGTTGTAATTCCTTTTTAACAGATCAAGACTATGATCTTTATGTCCTGTTAAGACTTGCTTTGCTATAAGTTTATTTCATGCATAAATACAGACTTGGTTATCCTTTTATCTTTGATCCTGGATCAATCTTAAGCGGTGTACCCCTGGAGGCTAAGGGCCCGGCCCTAGAGGACACTTGCTCTTGTACCATTACGCGTGGTTTCTATGTGGTTTGTTCATAGGTGTAATCTGGTAATCTGTTGTGTTTTATGAACGATATATTACATGCTCTGTTATGTTTAACTTGTTTAATGTTCCTGCAAATTGAAGTCTTATATTGACACTGTATTATGTTACCAATTCATTAAAGTGTTGATTAATCTCTACAGGATATTATCACTCTAGTACAGAGTTCATTGTGATTGTGTTTTAGCATTATGACAGTTATCTTGAGGACTTTGATTTCAGATGATTATTGAATGTTACTGTTTATATCTTGAGATGCAATCGCATGCGTTTATTTAGATCAATAACAGAAGCAGATTGAGCACGTTGTGTTTCTTGGGTTGTAATTGGTAGTATTGTTCTATAGTATGTGTACATCTTTTAAGACTGCTGGATTGATGTTTTGATTGGAGTGGTTAGATAGAATCGCAGCTTGATGAACTTGGTTATTGCTTATTCCAGTTGCTGTTCCATTTAGTTGCTGTTCCATTTCTGAATTGTTGTTCCATTTCAATTGCTGGTCTATTTCAAGATTGCTGATTTGTTGTTTCATTTACTTGCCATTTCTTAAGGACAGAATCAGGCTGTAGTGAGTGTCAGTGTCTGCTACTTGGCTCCCAGACCTCTGATATGCTCCCATCAGCTATGAAATGGATGGGTTATTGCTACTAAACCCTTGGCTGATGTGTTGTTCTATTTCATCGCTATTTCCTTTACTTGTCGTTTCATTTATATTCATCAAGGACGATCCCAGGCTGTAGTGAGCCCCAGCATCTGCTACCTAGCTCCCAGACCTCGGACTTGTTCTCATCAGTTATGAAAAGGATGGGTTATTGCTACCGAACCTTCGACTGATGCAATGCTTGGTGTGCCTTTTGAAGTAGTTAAGTTGTAGACATGCAGCCATTTACTTTCGTAGCCTTTAAGTAGCTGTACTACAAGCATTACTCTGACAAGTGCTAAGCCTCAGACTGAGACACTCTTTTGAAATAGCAAGACGTTCCTGGATTGACATTCTAATGTGAGGTAACTAGAGGTGAAAGAGACCCTTTTTATAGCTCTACAACATTGACATCAACATGCAAAAACTTGGGTGGAATGAAAAATCAAGGTGGATGTGAAGGCTCACATGAGCTCAGTGAGTGAACCTAAGTGTATGAAATCGTCAAGTGAAACTCTGAAGGGAGGCTCAAAATTTGGGTGCAGGCCAAAATTTTGGAGGGTAGTTGTGGCTGCTACAACACTTGGTGACACACTGGTAGAATTCCAGCCTCTCTTTTTTGGTTCATTGATAACACAGGGCATTGGTCTTTTGAGGAGTATCAAATCATTGTGTAGGTTACTTTGTCTTCCCCAATTACCCCATGGACATACATGGTTCACCTTTTGCCAACTCAGTCAAACACAATCAAAAGTTTATCTTGATTGTAGTGTTTCAAATCTAGGAAAGGTAGTTTAGCTTGCGAGTTGAAGATCTTCAAAGTATAAGTTTTCATCTCTAGTGTTGCTTCACCGCCAGTAGGCCTCGACAGTACCCCAGCAGAGTCACACAGGAACACACACATTTCTCCACTGCCAATGAGCCAGGTCAATACCCCGGTGGAGTTGCATGCTTAACCTCTCTACATAGGAATCCTTTCTCTTCTTTCACCTTTGTATTTTTCAAGAGGAGTGTGCATAGGAACTTATTTATATTTGGGGCGGAAGATGGATTCTGACTTATTGAGAGTAGAAGAGGTTGTTCCTTCATAGAATCATGTTAGACCTCTAACATAACTTTGCTTGTTTACATTTCCCCTTCTCCATTTCTACTAGTTGGATGAGATTGAGCACACTGAGCAGAAGGTTGAGTACATGCATGGGGATTCCCAGTGTGGACACAGGTTCATGGTTGGTCCAAACATTCCCTTAGAGATAGTTTGTATTTCCTGCCAAGACTTCATCAGCCGAAGGTTATAACCAAGCACAGAGAAGATGGACACAAGACTAGCCAAATGTTGTAGTGTCACAATTCTCTTCAAATTTTTGCCACATAGTCTATTCAGAAGCCAAAACGTAGTAGTCAACAACACTTATTTCCAGAAAAAAATAGTAATATAGAAAGAAAACAAAGAAATGTAAACAAAAATAGTAAGTAGAGCAAACAAAGTGAAAATAAAGATAATAAGCAAAGGAAACAAGGCGAAAACAACAAGCAACAAGCAAACTATATACATGGCATGGGCATCACCCGGCCTACTGAAAGTAATGCTTGAGATATAGGCCATTGAAAGGAAGGTTGTCAATCCTCCCATCATGTGATTGTAGGTGATATGTGTGTGGGCCAAGATTCTCATGTACTATATACAGACCAATCCACAGGGATGGGAACTTTGTATGTTTGCCTTTGTCTTCATGGGGCTTATCCCATTTCAGAACTAAGCCGCCAATGCCGAAGTTAGCTTTCCCTGCAGACTTCTTATCGAAACGTCTCTTGATACGGTTTAGGTGGAGTGTGAATTTTTCTTTTTCTTTCATTCCTTCTTCTTGACGTTTATGGAGAGCATCCATCCTATGTTGTACTAGCTAGCAAGGCTTGCCTTGGGATTCTTGGGAAAGATGAAGTGCAGGAAAGTAGATATTTGGTGGAAGGATGGCTTCTTTACCATAAATTAGGAAGTACAGTGAGATATTTAGAGAGGTATTGGGTGTTACACAGTCAATCCATAATGCATTCGTCAGGGCAGTATGCCAGTTGCGCTGCTCAGAGAAAACAATCTTCTTGATTATGCGGATGAGGTTTTTGTTCATGGATTCTACGAGACCATTTCCTTGCGTGTAATAGTTAGATGAATTCTCTAGAACAATACCATTCTGTAATGCAAAATCATAGAGTTTCAAAGATGAGAAGTATTTTGCATTATAGAAAACAATTGATACTAGAACACTGAAGCGTGAGATGGTGCTCTGCTGGAAGAAGCTGATGACCTCCTGGTCGTTCACTTGTTTGAGCGAAACTACTTATGTCCATCGCGTGAAGTAGTTAGTTGCTGTTAGGATGTAGCGGTGATTCTTTGATGGATGTGGGAAGATTTCCCTAATGACGTCCAAGCCCCATTGTTGGAATGGTTTAGTCACTGCAACAGGGTGTAGTGGGGTTGCTGATATTCGTGTTCTGTTGGCACATGGCTGACATACTAGGCACTTGTGGGCATAAGCATGTGCATCCTTGAATAATGTGGGCTAGTAAAAACTGGCCTGCATAAATTTTTTCATAGTGGTGTTTCCCGCAAAATGAACCCCGATAGGTCTGTCATGTGGATCTTGAAGTACCTTCTTTGATACATGTGCCTCCAGGAACCTGAGCAACACTTCATTACTGTGCTTTCTGTAAATCAATCTGTGCACCAACTGATATGCTATTGCTTTAAGGTGCAATGGCCTCTTCTGTCTGATGGAAAAGTGAGAGGGTATAATTCCATGTTCAAGGTATTGGCGCACATCTACGAACCAAGAGGTTCTGTCTTCAGTGGGTGTTGCTCGCCTTATATCATACATCTCAGTTTCCTGCTCCGAGTCAACGAGCTCTTCTTCACTCTCTGAGGTGTGTACTACTTCAACTACAAGTCTGTAGAGCCTATGTCCTTTGATCATTTGAATTGGCTTGATTTCAAGATCATACTCTTGCAAGCCTGTCATCCAGCTTGCACGTCGTTCACCCAGTTCTTGTTGTGCAAGCAATGTGCGGACTGGTGGGTAAGGGATGAAGACTATGTAATGGTTCTTTAGCAAGTACGGCCTAAAGTGTTTCATCGCCTTGTAAACTACATAAGGTTTCTTGTCAACGGCGAGGTAGTTGAGTTCTGGTCCCTGCATGTTTTCACTCATGAAGGAGATTGGGCATTCATCGTTCATCTCATCCTTCTAAGTGAGTACTGTAGCTAGTGAATTATTGGAGGCAAAGGTGCATAGCAGGAAATCCTTCTTGAAGTCTGGGATGTAGAGTGCAACCAATTCCATAATGGCCTACTTGACCTAGGCAAATGCATACTTTTCCTTCTTTCCCCAGTTGTAGACTATGTCTTTCTTGATCATGTCCTGCATGGGCTTGACTATCTGCACATAATTCGAGATGAACTTCCGAAGGAAGTTTATCTTGCCCAAGAAGCACTACATGTATTTCTTGTTGGCTGGGTAATTGATTTGTGTAATAGTTTGGACCCAGTCTGGATCCACCTTGATCCCGCTTTTGGCAACAATGTGTCCGAGGAGGTTCCCCTCCGACACTGTGAATACGTTTTTTTTGGGATTCAAGGAAATCCCATATCTTCGACATCGCTAAATTTTTTTCTTTAGATGGTGTATGTGGTCCTCTTGTCTTCTTGAGAACACAGTCACATCGTCGAGGTATACCACTACGCTCTGTCTAATGAGTCTGCGAAAAGTGATTTCCATGGTGTGTTGAAATGTTGCGCCTGCGTTTACAAGCCCAAACGACATTTGTTTGCAAGCGAATGTATCCCAATTGGTATAGAAAGTAGTTTTGATTCTGTCAAGTTCCGCTACCAAAAGCTAATTGTATCCTAAGAAACTGTCAAGAAGAGAAAACATATGTGCCCCAGATATTGTCTGTAAAATGTGGTCCATAGATGGCACGGGTTAGTTGTCTTTGTCCGAGGTGCGGTTTAGTAGATTACCCTAGACTTCTTACGAACATAAACAAGATTTGAAAACCATGTGGAATGACGAACTTTGTATATGATCCATGCATCCAACAACTTAGTAAGTTCTTTCTACATGATAGGTTCAAGTGATGGATGTTCTTTCCTTAGCTTCTGTTGATATGGCTTGACCCCTTCTTTGATCAGGATGATGTGTTGGATGATCCTCATGTCATAAGATTTCAGATTATCATACGTCCACATGAACACATCTCGGTACTATTTGAACAAATGGACAAAGGCTTTCCTCTCTTGCTATGTGCAACATGTACCAAGATTGACGAACTTTGGATCTTTTTCTGTTCCTAGGTTGATCAGTTCATGCCTCATGGTGGAACAGTGGGTCTTGTTGTTCCTCGGCCATTGGAAGCATTCTTTCAAGTCATAAAGGTTTTCCAATGTTGCCACATGTTTTGTAATAAGGTGGCCTTTCCTGTTACTAGCTTCTGCTTGCAGAGAGTGCTCGTGCTCGTCATCATCTATCACTGCATCTTTGAAGATGTCAACATTGGCTATGAAATGTAGTATCTATTGATAGTCATTAAACACGTGTAAGTTAGTTATGTTGTCTGGGATAGATGGTTTGTACAAAATTTCAATAGTAAATCTATCCCTAATTGGTGACATTCTCGAAGTTGCATTTGCTAGTGCATTGGCAGCTACATTATGCGTACATGGTACAATAATGATATTAAATGCTTGGAAGTTTGAGATTAGTCACCATACCTCTTGCTGGTAACTTTTGAGATGCAGTGATAAACAATGAATGGTGTTACGTACCTATTGTACCACTATATTTGAATCACCTACCACTTTGAGTGCGACCACGTTGAGGTTGATGGCTTTCTGCAAGCCTAACATGAGTGCTTCATACTCAAAAATGTTATTTGTGCACTTGAACTCCAAGTGACTTGAAACCAGATGCTTCCTGTTGTAAGGGTCGATCAAGACACACCCAGCTCCTGAGCCGTCCTATGTCTTTGATCCATCAAAGTACATGGTCCACAACTTGTTTGTACACGGACCGCTTGATGTGCTAGTACTACTGCTACTACTGCTACTATTGGTACAATGTACTATACAAGTTTCATTACCATCAGTTGGGCAAGGAAGGATTCCCAACTACATGTCTGGTGGGGTTGGAGCTGGCCGTGTAGGATAACACCCCAATGTTGTTTCAAGGATGAAGTTGCCAAACATGAGTTCTGCGAAGGCCAATGGTTCATTCTTGCCATTAAGCGGAGTGACATTATGCTTTGTGTACATCTTAGACAACACCCAAATTTGGTTGAACTTGCCCTTGTATGGAAGCCACATGTGATACTAGTCTGTAGAAAAATATCCTTCTAGCTTGCTGGACTAATCTCTACTGAGTAGTAGACTGTATGCTTCTGGTATGTCCACAACCACTATGTTGACGCATTGATGGACTTGACCGTCATGAGATAGTCATATGATCACGTCTTGTAGTTCATCAATGGCTGGTACCAATGTTCGATCAAGTTGGATGATTCATGCATATGTCTCACTCCATTGTGCATTGATCTTTTTCACAATGGAGAGTGGCATGGAATTGGCTGCCATGCCAGAGTCAACCAAGAAGTTGTGAACATTGCAGTTGAAAATTTCAAAATATAGGAGGAATGGAGGGAAACCCGAATTCGTTTCTTCCATCCGGAGTGCATTGAGCACAGTGGAAACTGATCCAGGAGGTGTGCTTACTCCCTTGCTGGTAGAGGTTGCGATGTCCATTGTTGTCTGTCCTAATGCACGTAGTAGGATATCTCGCTGACTCTAGATCTTAGCTAACTCGAACAAACTGATGTTCGTCGGAGTTTTATTCATGTCATCAACAATGTTGTTGTCTAAAGGTGGTAGACTTACCAAGATGTCCAGGGTAGAACAGATGTTCGTGTTGTCTAGTGGAGTGTTTTGTAGCTTGCTACTCATGGATGTACTCTTGTCCACCGCTATCTTCCCAGACTTGTTTTGTGTTTTATGCTTTAGGGCGGCTGGCAGGTCGGCCCTCCTCATCAATAGTCTCATCTTCTCTTGCATTTCCCCAAGTGTAGGGGGAGCCCCTTTAATCCTAATATTGTAACGGTCAATTTACTTTTGGGGCTTCTTCTTGGTATTCATCTTTGACATCATTTATGATAACTGATACACATTCACCACATGCCCAGATCTTGATAGTTCATCAGGTGAAACCTCTTCATCATCATTAGTGTCTTCCGGATGCTCCTGCATATTTCTTTCTTCATCGAGTGTATGACTGCAAAAAGAGCTTGCGACTCACTTCCAGTTTGAACAAGAGTTCTCGGGGTGATGTTCTTCATGGAAAGAAAAGAACTTATTATCTGCACACTATCCAACCTCGAACACGGGTTTCTGTGCAGTTTTTGTAGAGAACTAGTTGTTGCTTGATGAGTTGCTTTCATGTCTCTATCTAGGTGGATGGCTTATTGCAAATGTGTCCATTTTCTATTGTTTGATCTCGAACACTTCCATGGTCAAGTTCTTGACAAGGTGAGTGAGGGTCTCAATATTGGTTGCTTCCTTGTCTCTACCCTTGCTTGCCATTTCTTGGGACTTCCTTCTTACATCCTTGGAGTCCTTTGTTAATTCATCATCCTTGATGACTCCAATTGTGCGCAAGTCTTTTTCAACAACAATAACCTCTTCGTAATTTTCTAAGAGTGTTGGTTTCCTAGCTTGCTTAACAAAATACACAATGCTGGTCAGCAGTGCAGATGAGTAAAATCAACAGTGATGGAGTCATGAGATTTAGTTTCTGCTACAAATTTATTCAATATGCATGTAAACCTCTTATTGAAGTCTTTTACTTTGTCTTTTCCCTCCATCTTGAGGCTTCCCGATTCTTTGAGTAGCATGGCTCGGGTCTTGTCATCAGCAAACTTTTCAAGGAACATGCATTTGAATGCACCCCGGTTCTGTATAGAGTTTGGTAGAAGGTTCTAATACCATGCAACTGTGTGACTGTCCATGGTACATGGGAACAATCTACATGCTACATCATCATACCATATCTCAAGGGTCTGCAACTGTAGGTAGAAGTTGTCCAAGTGGTCTGCTGCCTTCACCGTGCTATCAGGGTTGAACTTGATGTTCATTCTCTTTGCTCGCTTCGGCATATTGTGCGGACCAACCAGGAGAACCAATGGTCCCTGAGTCATCCATTCAAGATTTGGGTTAGCCATTTCTTCTTCCTCTTCATCCTCCTCCTCTCTTTCAGAATCCAATGGTTCCGACTCTCAGTCCATTGGTTCGTCTCTACCTCCGCCCCCTATGCTTCCTTCCCCTCTACCTCCTGTATCGAAGTTCGATCCCAAGATTAGAAGAGTGTCTTGTTCACCTTGCCAAAAGACCAGAGGTTCCTCTCCGTCTTCAATAGCTTCTTCCAAACCTTCAAGTGTAGCAAGGACTTCTTCTTCCACCGATGACATAAAAACTCCTGTAGGGGTGGCTTTTGGATTTCTTGATGTGTATAGAATATGTTGTATGCCTGGGATTAGTCCCACTGCTTTTGTGAACATGCGAGTGATGGGACAGACGAAGCAAAGGTGTTGATATGAAATCTCTTGTTCAATCTTGGGAGGTGAGGAGTAACCAACTGCAGAGTTGTGTGTAGGTGAGAGGGAGTGCGAGTTACTACCTTGACCAGATGGTTGATGAATGAGTGTGAGAGGATGTTCAGCCATATACAACTGGCTTCCCTCCTTCTAGCACCAGAAATGTTGACGCTGTTGGACCTACCAACATTAAGGGGATCACCTCGGTATGAAGTCCCAACTAGAACTCACACGTTTTGGTGTGGGAGTCCCATCTGGTATGATGGCCCGTTTGCCATTGTCTTAAGGATTTTCCTAAACTCTTGCTTTTCATCACAAAAGAGTGGTTTTCTTTGTCTTCAAGAAGTGAGTTTCATGTTCCTGGTGATTTCTAGTGTTACTTGTGTGAATGGTTCTTTCACTATAGAGGGAGAGGGTCAGAGTGAGTCACAAGTCAGTTGGGAGGAAGCTCCAACTCTTCTAGGAACACACAACACAACATGACGTGCACAACTTCCAGAGGAGTAGTCCACACAGATGCGGCAGTCACAACACACAAGGGAATATAACACGTACAAAACTCACTGAATGTGTCTGCATGAGTGAAACTGTTGTTACAACAAGTTTTATGTGAAAGGTCTGTCTGATGTCCGGGGAGATAGCCACCATAGGCGAGACAACGTTAACAACATATACAATACATTTTTATTAATAGATTATGCATTACAAAATGTGAAATAAGTTCAAGTGTTCAACATAGGTTAAAGCAACATGCATTACAAGTGTTCAAGATTAGCCTTAGAACAGTTACAATACATGTGTGAAAACATGTTGTCCTATTAGCAGGCTTTTCAATTAAGTGAAAGTTCCAAGACACATTGTTACACCATACATCACTAACCCTGTGTGTGGGGTGTTGGAACCACTACTTACTCCTCAAAGAAAAGATTATAGACTCTCTTGGTTATGTGGGAGGAGCTAAGGTGAAAATTCTTTTGAATCTACAAATAAGGGGGTATTTATAGCCAAGGGTGAAACTGGCCCTTGTGGCTGTTCAAATACCCTCATGACTGTTTAACTTCCATGACTTTTCGACATTACATAGCTCTTTATACAATAAGTGGGTCTCTTGGACTTCCACGTTACATTACATTGATTGACAACATGGCCCATAGTAGAGATGTGGATGGCATGACTCATGACACAACTCGACAGGACAGTGCTGGTACATTCATGCTACTATTGGAGTGCATGTCAAGCTCTAGTGTTGTTAGGTGGTGGACATTTTCATGGTGTGTCATAGCTTCACCTTTGCATGGCAAGGTGCATGGATTGTTCGATATTTGTTAGTTCACTTCATGTTGTTTTGGCACGTTTCTCCTTGCTTATATGTTGGAAGGCTTGATAGGTTCATCTATTCGCGAAAGGTGCATGTTTGTCCGTTCATTGGTATGTGAGCACATCTTGCATGTTTGATTGTCCGATTGTCTGCAAACAAATCTTTGCATGATCATCCATTCACGAGGACATCTCTTCACATGCATTGTTCGCTCATTCTTATGTGAACCTGTCCTTTTGCATGTGCTCCCTTTGTTCATCTGATTCATCATCATGCCATGTTTGTTGGTGTACTTGTACCTGCAGTCACTCATGACGAGATGACATGAAATTCAAAAACCTCGTAGTCTACCATGACACATGATCATTTCGGATACAGGTGACTAGTTGAGAGGCAACAAGGTTGTGAGGCAGGATGATGTCTCTAAGAATTATTAATGAAAACTATGCAAGGGTCACTAGGTGATGAAGATTGACAATCCCAGTCGACAGTGACTATCCGCGAGGTCTAGATCGGCTGGAAGGAAAAACTACACAAATTTTGGGAGGGACAGTTCGGGCTGCGGGAAGGCAAGGCAGACAAAATATGTGCATTTTTCGAAAAGAGTGGGCAGAAGGGGCTTGATAGAAAAATTTGTGCAATTTCTTTGAGGAACAAGCTGGGATGTGGGGAGGATTGGCAGACATGACTTTTTTAGCTTTTGGGAGGAACTGACGGGAGCCTGGAAGCCAAATCTGTGAAATTCTACGAGGGAACTGGTAGCTGGCTGCTGGGTCACTGGCAGCAAAAACTGCATAATTTCTAAGGGGAATAGGAAGTCAGCTACCGAGAGCTTGGAAGTAGAAACTACGCAATTCCTAGAGGGAACTGTTAGTCTGTTGCTCGAAGCCGTTGGCAATAGAAATTGCATTGATCATCTTTGTGCAATTTTTGAGCTGAGTGGACTATTGGGCAACATAGGGCCTACTCATGAAAACTATGCAATTTTCTAGATGAGCAGTTGGTAAACTGTTGGGAGAACTGGTTGGAAAAACTGCGTAATTTCCTGAGAGAGGTATGGACGGGAAATGAGTGTTTTTCCATCCTGTCTGCGCAATTTCCTCAGTCAATAGAGCTGGTAAGGTTAACAACCTTTGCACAATTTTTGAGGGGAGTCAGTCCCAGGGTGGTTGCTGGGTCCAACTCTTTGGGTGTCCTGCATGAAAGTTGATTGAATTGCTTGAGGGCCACGTAGCTTGAAATGACTTTCTTGGTGCTTCTGCGCTATTCTAGGTGACAGTCGATTAAGGCGATGGTGGGGTGATGGTCCGGCTGTTAGAAGGGAGTCTGGTCATTAGAACTTCAGCAAAATGACTAAGTGTGTGAATGAGTGAAAGATGCAAATGTGATCTTACAAACACAAACCCACATGACTTGATGACGAGATGACTCAAACCAACCAGACACACATGTTCAACATGACTAGCCGATGGTGCAAGTGACAAGTGCGACACTCATGATTGATCATTGATCGACTTTGACGAGGCTTGTGTGACAGTGAATGTGACTCTATGTGTGAGTGTGATAAATGTTTTCATAGTGAACATAAGATGTACACACGAAGTGAAGACCTTGAGCATGACCAAAACATGGTCAAAAGCATGACATTGACATCAACATGCAATAACCTAGGTGGAATGAACAAGCAAGGTGGGTGTGAAGGCTCACACAAGCTCATGGAGTGAACCTGAGTGTATGCAACTATCTTGTGAAACTCTCAAGGGAGGCTCTGAATTTTGGTGCAGGCCAAAATTTTGGATGGTGGTTGTAGCTGCTACAATGGAAAGGTCACTCTCCTGATTTATATAAATATGCCCTTATGCCTCAATTGGGGAAGACTTTAGCACTTGAGATGGGAGGAGTAGTAGATAGTTGATTGGTACTTAAGAGCTAGGTGCACTCATCTCTTGGAAGCTAGTAGGAGGAGCTATAGGGAGGCTAGGTTTTTGCATGTGGAAATGGTATGAGCAACCCATCTTCCACTATTGGGCTTTGAAAAATTGCAATATATGTACTTGAATTTGCAACAATATTAATAAGATGTTCTTCCTGTGTGGTACTGAGTATCATTCTTTCTTATTGTTATTATATTGGTTGTCTGATATTTCATTGTATTTGTATGTGTTCTTTCATATATGCAATATGTTATGGATTGCTTCATAGTTGTTGCATGTAAGTTTGTTTTTGAATTTGTGCTTACCTATTTCTTGCCATTTCACTGATATATTTTGATCTAATTTGCAATTAACCTCTGGCATGTTCTCTCTTATGTAAGTTTTATTAGGTTTTGGCTCACTAATCCTTCTCATGGCATACTCCTTTTTATTATTGTTGTGACTTGCTTGTACCCCTTTTTGTAGTTTTTCAATATTGGGTTGACTTTGCTTCATTGTTTGGTCATTTCATTCTTGTACTCACTCATACACCTTTTTATCTAGAAACCAAGGGTGAAAACATTCATGGTGGTAGTTGGGCCCACATACCAGATGGGCTCTTATCCCAAATGATGTGAGGTCTAATTGGGACATCACACTAGGGAGACCCCCTAAATGCTAACGAAAAATTCAAGCCCATCAACAAAACTTTAAAGGATAACATTTACGATGATTTTAGCCTTTGGGAACCTGATTCATTGGAGAAGGAATTCAAGGTGGCAAGAAAAGTTTAAAGAAAAATTATGGAAACATGAATTCTACCACTCACAACTATAAAGAGGTAAGTGTTGTTGCTTCTAACGTTCCACAACCTATAAGGTTGACACAACAATAATTGGAGGAAAAAAGAGAAAAATGACTTTGTAATAATTGTGATAGAAAGTACAATAAAGTTCATAAGTGTGCTGAGAAGAAAATATTTTACATCGATTGTGAAGAGGAGGAAGAAAAGGAACAAGGAACATCAAAATAAGAATATATACACCAGGCACCAACCATAGAGAAAGAAGAAATGAATTTGACCATATATTTTAATGCATTGGTGGGAATTACCACTCATCAAACTCTCAATATAGATGGATATATCAAGAAGAAAAAGGTAATAGTGCCTATTGATTCGGGTAGTACCCATAATTTTATTCATTGTATGATAACCAAGGAATTAAATTGCTTTCTATATATAGCACTAGAGTGTCGAGTGATGATTACAAATGGAGAAATTATAAATTTCTCTAGAAAGTGATGACAAGCTAACCATGGGGGAATATGTATTGGACAGTTCAATTCTTTCCATTCCAATGAGTGGTGCTAATGTTTTACTAGGAGTCCAATGGTTACAATCTTTGGGGATGATAAATTTTAATTTTTAATAACTTTTCATGAATATTTTTTGGGAAGGAAAGTAAATTGAATTGAGGGGTAACATAGGGAAACAAGGGAAGATAATTAGATCTAATGGTATGACAAAACTTTTGAAGAAATAGAAACATGGAATAATTTCACAATTATGCTTACTAGAGGTTCAAACATCGAAATCATCTATTTCTCCAAATCTCCAAGAAGTCTTGGAAAATCATTCCAAGGTATTTGAGACTCCCAAATGCCTCCACCTATTCGTGATTATGATCATGTTATTCACTTGTTTCTAGGAAGTATTCCTCCAAACATCAGGCCTTACAGACATCCCTATGCCCAAAAGAGTGAAATTGAACGTATGGTTGTAGAAATGTTAGAGGTCGGTATAATTCAGCCTAGTCAAAGTTATTTCTCTACTCTAGTAGTATTGGTGCACAAGAAGGATGGATCATGGTATATTTTTCTGGATTATAGGGAGCTTAACAAGCTCACTATTAATGATAAATTTCCCATTGCTGTTGAGTGCAAACTAGCATGGCTAGATTCTGGGGAAGAAATATGAGTTTTATGGAGCGTGCAGTAGAAAATATGTCAAGGAGAATGAAGTGGACCCATAGCATAGCACAAAAAATACCGCACAACAAAGTCACCGCAAAGCATAGTGGCTTTGCGGTGAAGCCCCTCCCTTTTTGTAAAAAGCATAAAATATTATAAAGTTGATGGTTTTGGACCATAGTCCCTTGTATTTTGGAAACCATGGTATCGGGTCCATGGTAATGTAGCGACGTAATCCCTCATGTAATAGTATATATAGGGATGAATAATAAAGAATGAATGCATCGAATAGATCCATATATATGTTTATGGTGATAATTTTGTGATCTCTACTTTGGAGGAAGGGCGAGGCTCCGCAGCTGAGTGTGCAGAGGCCTGGGTCTGTAGCTTAGTGTGAAGACCATCTACAACTTAGTGTGCGGACAACTTGCAGTTGTGTGCGTAGGGAAGAACTATTTGTTCTGCCACTTCTCTATTATAAGAAACAATTCTTGTGGACATAGTTCGACATTGGGATGAACCACAATAAATTTTGTGTCTCATGTGTTTATTTTCTTATTACCTGCACTTTATTTCAGTACTGTGAAGTTTATGAATGTTGAAGTAATGAATGTAATTCTGTGAAGTAATATATAAGTGTGAAGTAGTTCAAGAATGTGAAGTAACCTATTGTAGCATAGCAATTTATTGTAGTTACATGTATTCACAACACAATAATGTTTATAATGTGGCAAAGTAATGTGAAGTAGTTCATAAATATTAAAGCATAAAAAAAATACAAAAGTGTCACATCGCAACATCCCTCAAGCTGCAGAAACCTAGTTCTGCAACCTCCCATAATCACTTCAAGTGAGACTATGACCTGCTTGCATGTTATTGCTGAAAGGGCCAGTGATTGAGGGTTTTGTTGGTGTGTAGTAAAGAATCGAACCTAAGTCAGTCCAAGCTAAGAGAAAATATGGTTATGTTGTCAGAATTAGGATCTGTTTGAGGGATGTTTATGTGGCATCCATCGAAGAAAGAAATTCAATATTGGGTAGAACAGAAGGAACGAGAATTTGCAAAACAAGAAAATAGAAGCCCTCGTTTGTTGACTAGGAGGTGGTTGGAGAAGTATATTTTTGAAGATCAATAAAAAATCTTCTTCGACTCATTCCATGTGGACATATATGAGTGGATATCAAGGTTGACTGAGAGACAAGATTGTTTTAAAGGAGACGGACCTAAGGAGTGGACTCCTGAACTAATACATCAACAAAATAACACTGACAATAGGATCTCAAGAGTTGTTGACTTCTACATGTTGGGGCAAAGTGATTGCATGTCATTTAATTTGTCAACTCGGGGGTTTCGTAAACTTGTGAAGCATGCATGCACTATATGTGCTAGAAATTGTCTTTCAGTTTAGATCAATCTAACTACAAAATAACGAAAACCAATTCATCTAATCTATGAAATCAAATAATGAAAATGAAATTAAACTAACCTGTGAAATAAAAAATAGCTAATGTAAACTTAGTTACTCCATCATTAAATTATGAATTGTTTCCTTCTTGAAATGATGCGTAAGAAATTATTTATACTTTAACTTCTAATGTCCTATAAGAGAAAGTAAAGTGTGCAAAAAATAACTCAGTAATTGAATGCATCTAATATTCAACCATTCAATCTTGAAATATGATTAAATCAATTTCTTAGAATGGTCTTTAGGAATATTAATTAATGCAATTAAATGAGGATCTTAAAAGCAAATATAAAAACATGGAAAAGTAAAGCTCGATGATTTCATAGATTGAACATTCAATCACCCAATTTGAAGTCACCTTCTTGGCCTGATCCTTTATTCAATTATACAATGAATTAATGGTTTGATCTAAGAAAGTAAA
The DNA here is from genome assembly GCA_031772625.1 of Pinus tabuliformis. NCBI lineage: Eukaryota > Viridiplantae > Streptophyta > Pinopsida > Pinales > Pinaceae > Pinus > Pinus tabuliformis. The sequence goes on along the minus strand of CM062807.1, from coordinate 537,340,639 downwards.
TAACAGAACATGAAAGGAAACTAAATAATTATGGGCCCTTATCTCAAACTTAATCCAATTAGAAAATACATAAATCTTCCCTATTGAAATGTTCTTAGAAAAGCAAAGATTACACAGTCATTCTAAAACTAATACTAAGAAAGCAATTAAACTTTAATCTATAAAATAAATTAAATATCACAATCATTAGATGGCCATTCCAATGGTGTATGAGGATGGCAAGTGAAGAAGCTCCATATGCAAGCAAAACTAAATCTTCAAATCTCCAAGTATAAGCTCCAAATTCTCTATTAAAAACATGAACATTTCCCCAACTTTACACATGCCTTCAAAGGAAAAGGCTCTCATATTTATATAAAAACATAAGAAGCTACCCTATTTAATGAGGATCCACTAAAATCTCATATAGTTACAACCAAATAGCTCATAATGAGACACATATCCGCTAGGTGTCTCATAGAGTTTTAATCCAAATAAGAAAGGATGAGACACCTCATAGAGTTACAATCCAAATAGGACATATATCCTTCTTTGACCTTTATCCAAATCTCCTTTGAAGGGAATTCGTATTTGAGCATTGGAGGCCACATAAGGGTGCTTTGGAAGCTTCCAAATAACCTACACATGTCATGAAACTCAAGCCACATATATAGATACATGAAACCATATTAATTTCCTAGTTTTAAATCATAAATTCACTTTAAACACATAAAATAAATAACTTTGGTAAATTAGGATCCTAACCCATATATTTATGAAAATGGTGGCTAATGAGAGATTATATGGTTGTGGAGTTAAGACATGTGAGTGAAATGGTGATGATAAAAGTGAAAGTGGATGTCATTTTAAAAACATTTTGGAGGCCCAACATACCCCCCAACTAGAGTAATTTCATGACCTCATGCAAATATTGCATTAATTCCATTGATTTGCTCTCAACGTCTTTGCTTTTGAATGTTTTTGGCTTATATCATATGTTCTTAAACGTTGCATTTGACAATTTTATTTATTTTTGCAAAGTATTCATTGTCATACATTGAATTGCAACATGTTTGGTTGGTTCTTGTGTTTCAACCAAATTCTAATTGGTATTGGTTCTTGTGTTTCAATACCTTGTTTCTTTTTGTTACAGCAAGATTCATTGAATATATTTAAGAATGCATCTTTAAAATCAACCATTTAGTGTGCTCATAATTTAGGCATTATTTGCAAATCATATAACCTTTTGAACCATAACACAATCATAATTAATTAGGACAAGTATGTTAGGATGAAATGAAAATGTGTGATGGTGTATGATGTATGAATATGAAATGATGTCCCTTCCCCCCAACTAAAGATATGACAATGTGAAAGAGGAAGTGAGGAATTTCCCAAAGTTACGATTTTAGTATTTTAAGGAAATGCATGAATAAAAATTAGAAAACCACATACCTTCACTTACCTTCAATGTGCATGAGATATGGAAATTGAAGAGTGTGGCTGCTTTTGGATCATGGAATGAAATGTAGAATTCATCTGCTTCTTGGTTTCATAAATGGAGGATGAGGTTGTGAAGTGGATTCTTTATTTCTACTGCTAAATATGTTGTATCTACTGCAAAATGCTGAAATGATATAGTCTTCAATCATTATAAAACTGATGGTACAACTCTAGTCATGTGAATAAATGTGTTGGTGTCGAGCATGAAGAGAGGTCATTGGATTACCGACCATTGATGAATGTCGTTAACCAATGAGAGACAAACTCACCATCAATGTCAACGAGTTCGAAGGTACCTAAGTACATCTTGCAAAGGGCGAATAAATGAGCCGATGTCAAGCCACTTACAAGATCCAATGGTCAAGGGACATTGATGTATTCCCATGATTGTTAGCAAGAGAGTCTACCATTAAGGCATACAAGCCTCAAGGTACTAATGACGACTCTAGCCTTGGACCTAGATAATGTGTCGATGTCGATAGGCCAAGGCTTGTTAGAAGGAAGGCATTAAGGAATCCTCCATCATCTAATGCGAGCATGAAACAATGATTTTGAAGGACTATGAATGGAAAATTTTGTAGTGGATCAAGGTTTATTTAACGAAAAGGAAAATGACAAGTGAATGGAAAGTAAAAGGACAAATCAACATGTAAGCGATCTGAATGTCTTTATGAAAATGGGTTATGAGTTAGTGAAAGCAAGGCAGGAAAGAAATGAGCAGTGAAGGAAAATGAGATGAGAATTTTATTGACTAACTAAATGAAATGCAATGTGACTGCAAAGGAAATGAGATGAAGGTTTTATTGACTGAAGGAGTATGGATGCAATGGAAACACTGGCATCTGAAAGGTTTGAAAATGTTGGATCTGATATGCATTAGCATGTGCTCATGCATTGATGTTTCATCTCTGTTTCTGCTTTGATCATTTTCTTGTGAAATAAATGTGGTCTTTGAGAGACACTATTTGTTTATGGTCATTTGTTCTTCCTCCTGGAAACTGCAAAAAACTAGTACTTCTTCTCCAATGGATTGTAAGGATATCAAAATAGAGAGGTGATCAATTTTTCTATTAATGCCATTTACATAAAAAAAAATAAGAATCATTACTATTAAACGAGTTCACGAAAGAAATCCAAAAGAGTTTATACTTGTGTTGAAAGTAGTGCCTCAAGTTACTTGTTGTTTCTTTTCAGCAATTTCTTCATTCTTTACTATTTCAAAATCTGATAATAGCTTCCTCATTTTGTAGATCTCGTCGAGATCTTTCCAATGATGCTTGAATAAAAAATGAGAAAGTTAGATTGTTTTGAATTTTTTATGAAACTGTGAAAATTGTCATTTAAAATGTGGCATGGGAACATGATGCTACAGTGAAAGATGATGTAAGCAGATGAAATGGCATGTTGATCATGAATTTCTGGTTATAATTCATTGTTTGACAAATAAATCATTGAGTTAAATGCATAGCTGCAAAATTGTTTTCCAGCTGCAGAATGTGCACAGTTTCTGTAGCTAAAATCCTGAACAAACAACCCAAGTCAGTAAATAACCAAAAATGAATTCAAAGAGCAATAAAAAATGTTGTGGTTTACTGGAGCCAAAATCCAGTGATAATTGTAATGCCTCTTTCAATTTTATTTTATTTTATTTTATTTTTTATTTTCTCTATCAAAAAGAAATTATAATAAAGAAACTTTTTTTCTTTTTTATTTATTTATTTATTTATTTATTTTTTATCATGAGACACATATGTGTATAAAATCAAATTTATTAAATTAGATTGGACTCTTAGACCTCATGCCATGTGGAGCAGAGTTTGTTATTCACTTGGATTTTTTTGCTTTCAACTTGCCATGTTAAAACAGTTCAAAAAAAATTGTTTTTCCCTCATGAAATCTGCAAAATGGAGCTCTGAAGAACGCTAAATTTCTCCCAAATGGTTAGGAATCCGAGGAAATGGTTTCTGGGTTATTAAACTCATCCCATTCCTGAAAAAACACATGTCCCAAGTTTTCCATATTCACCTTGGTTTTCTTAGAAAATTTGTTTTCAAATCGGGTGTCAAGACAGTTTACGCTTTCTGGTAATTACGTTGTCTGCAAAAATCAATTTCGTATTTCTCCTAAACGGTTGCAAAACCCAAGAAATAATTAATAGGTTACCTAATTTTTTCTATTCCAGAGAAAACCCATGTCTCAATTTTTTCATATTTGCCCTGGTTTGCTCAGAAAATTCATTTTAAAAATTGGGTGTCTATGCTGCTGCGTTTTCTAGAAATGTTCCCATGATTTTTGATTTGCAGGTATGAAGGTTGGGTTTGTGGTTGCATGGATGTCTTCTAGCAAAGGAAAAGAGAAGATCTAACTCTTGCATCACAAAGGTAAGGATTTTTACACATGGATTTGCAAGTCTTATAGTAGCTAAATCATTTTTATGATATACTAATAAAACAATTTCTTTTTCTGATCCTCTGGGTCACATGAAGTGTAGAAGGAGAGAATACTTGAGAGATTTATTTTGTTAGCATAGTCAAGATTTTTTCAATCGATTCCTCTATAAATTTTGAAAAAATAAAATGAAAAGGCTTGATCTCATACCTTTAATTATCGTTTGTGATCTTCACTTGCGCTCTTTGTTCTCAACCATTTGTTTTATTGCAAATTTTTCCTAACAAGGGTTAGTAGATGGGTGGTTCTTACTGCACCATAAAGCATCAAATTTATCGTAAAAACTATAAAAATTTATTTTTATTTTTCCTATCTATCTAAAAATAATTTTTATTTTTATTTTTTAAGTATATTCATGCTTCCAATGAAGCCATTTACGGATTAGAATTTTTGAAATGCTCATATCCCAACTTGAAAAATATACCTGATTGTTTGTAAGGATATGTGAAATCAACTTGACCTTTCGATTTTCCACAAGGATCTCTTGAAGAATTGATGAATATTGTGGCGTAACTGCTTCTTGATACCATTCCTCAATGTAGTCTTTGCACGACATTCTAGATCCTATGTCCATAAATGGTTAGTAAAAACAAAAACAAATAAAATACACTCTAAACTAAAAGTTAGTCCCTATGCACACTTCCCTGAAAACAACGCCAAAATGTTGGGGTAAAGTGATTGCCTATCATTTAATTTGTCAACGCAGGGGTTTCGTAAACTTGTGAAGCATGCGTGCACTGTATGTGCTAGAAATTGTCTTTTAGTTTAGATCAATTTGACTACAAAATAACGAAAACCAATTCATCTAATCTATGAAATCAAATAATGAAAATGAAATTAAACTAAGTTGTGAAATAAAAAACAACTAATGTATACTTAGTTACTCCATCATTCAATTATGAAGTGTTACTTTCTTGAGATGATGTGTAAGCAACTATTTATATTTTAACTTCTAATGTCCTAGAAGAACAAGTAAAGTGTGCAAAAAATAACTCAATAATTGCATGTATCAAATATTCAACCATTCAATTTTGAAATATGATTAAATCAATTTCTTAGAATGATCTTTAGGAATATTAGTTAATGCAATTAAATGACGATATTAAAAGCAAATATAAAAGCATGGAAAAGTAATGCTCAATGATTGCATAGGTTGAACATTCAATCACCTAATTTGAAGTCACCTTCTTGGCCTGATCCTTTATTCAATTATACAATGAATTGATGGTTTGATCTAAGAATGTAAATAACAGAACATGAAAGGAAACTAAATAACTATGAGCCCTTGCCTCAAACTTAATCCAATTAGAAAATACATAAATCTTCCATATTGAATTGTTTTTAGAAAAGCAAAGATTACATAGTCATTATAAAACTAATACTAAGAAAGAAATTAAACTTTAATCTATAAAATCAATTAAATCTCACAATCATTAGATGGCCATTCCAATGGTGTATGAGGATGGTAAGTGAAGAAGCTCCATATGCAAGCAAAAATAAATCTTCAAATCTCCAAGTATAAGCTCCAAATTCTCTATTAAAAACATGAACAGTGTTAGCCTCCTATTGCAACAGGGTTTCATCTTTCATGATTGACATTTTTACATGCCAAATATGTCGTACTTTGCAGGCTGCAGTGTTCCATATTTCCACAAGATGCCATGAAGTGTGCTAGTCCAAATGCCACTGTTGTATTCCAATTTTGATGAGTCATTCCATTGTGAAGAGTTCATTCAGTTAAGGGAAGGCTAAACAGTTTAATCTTGGCCTCCCTAGGTTTCAATTTCCTGTTTTAGAATATAGAGAATGTATCTGTCCAAACAGCTTAATCTTGGTAGATTTGTAGATAGGTAGAGAATCAAAGGGACCCAATTGCTTAATCTGGGCCCTTGGCAGAAATAAGTGTAGATCTAGATAGGAAACATTCAAAAGAAAAAATTGTAAATCTGGGTCTGCAAATCTAAGTGCACCCAAATCAAATGAAGAAAAAATGTTAGGTAAGTAGGCCGGGTAGGTAGCTGTGAGGTCGCAGAATGATGATTTATGATCAATTTTGTGCTACAAAGTGTTCTTGTCTTTTCAGATCACAGTTATCAGGCAGGTTTTTATCTGGAGGAGCTCGAGCTAGACATAACTAACTTCCCCTTCTTCTCATTTCCCAAGTCACTTACTAACTTCCCCAAAGAGGTCAAGATCTACTTGATTCCTCTTAGTTCCATCATTCTCCATATCAGCTGCCTTGGTGAAGGTCTGCTTCGCTCAAGGATTTCATTTCTTTACAAGTTCTTTTCCCCAAAATTAGCCTAAGGACCCTTAACTTAGCGCTTTTTGGTCATCTCCATATTAACTGCTGACTGTATTATCTAAATCCCTAATTTGTATCCCCTTCCCCTGCTAAAACTATGTATATAAATCCCAAAAATATTAAATATCCCCCTTGGCACTATAGCCATATTTCTTCTAAGTCAGGGAAAAAATGGTCCATCAGGGGCTGTTTTTAGCCCATTCGTGTCATATCAGGAGTTAGATGACACCTGGTCATGCTAACAACCTCTCCCCTAGCCCTAAAACCCTTAAAAACCCACTTTTGGCTCCCTTACCCTAAGTTTTGTTCATAAAAACATTTATCCGCGCTCATTAAACCCACACAACCCTCAAACTCCGTCGTTCCCTAAGTTTTAACCCACCGTCGCGCATTATTAAAAACGGAATATTCCGTGTATATTCTCGCCCCTTATCCCTCCGTCGCCTCACTTTCGCCGCCAGCCATCAGATCGCCCGCCCCACAGATCTACGGTGGGTGGGCCTTCCCATCTCCAAGCTGCCCGAAGGTTAGCGTCCGGGAGATGGGCGGTATTCCCGCCTACTCCCACCACGCATCGCCTTCTAGGCTGTGGCGGAGCCCCCTCCCCCAAAACCACCTCTGTCCAAAGGCAATGTGCCCTAAAACCGGAAACCACCTCCTGCCCAGTGACGTCACCCGCTTCCATCACCCCCCTGCCCACTCACCCTGCCACGTGTCTTGCCACCGTGTCCCCTGCTGTATTGCCACGTCACCTCCGTACGTGATGACGTAATCATGCTGACGTCATCCTGGCACGTCATCCGTCGTACAAGGTCTCGCCATGCTGACGTCATCAGCAATTTTGGCGCGAAGGGCGAAAATCGCACTCTGGAGCCCCGGAATCAGTTTCTGAGGCAGTTTTTGATGCGCGATTTGCGCCTAGCGTAAATCATGCATCGCTGGATAAATTAGGCTAGAATGGGGAATATTTTCATCACGCAGCCCCCAGCAAGCCCGAAAGGCGCCGAATGACCTGTTTTTCTTCGCGAAGCACTCAGAAAGGAGAAGAAGACAGTTTTGAAGGAAACCAAGGGCCGAACAGCAACCATTAAATGTTGATTTAACGCACAGCACATCAGAGCAACAGCCCAGTTTACTGTCAAAGAGTAACAGAGGAAGAAGAAGAGCCAAAGAGTATCAACCAAGATTTTTTTTTAGGGGCTCAAAGCACCTGAGCATTAATGAGATCCCAGAAAGTCACGTCAATAGGCGTAAGCCCATCCTTGCCCTCAAATCACAATTAAAGCATTCAAAGCCACCGGACGGCAAAGAAGCAGAAACCCATGCTCATTTATTTCAGAAAACACTGCACCAAGCCATTGAGGACAACATAATTTACTCAGTTTTGATACGGCTGCCCTCAGCGCAGCCTGAGATATTTTCACGCATTTATTTCTGATAGGATTAGGTTAAAGTAATCATTTTCTTTCAGACCTATTTAGGTCAAACTGTAAATAAGCAGTTTTGAAGAGTTTTTTTTTTTTTTTTATATATATATACGACCCACTGTATTGTTTCAAGGGTTGGTCGATTGATAACTCTCACTAGAGACTCGCACTGTATACCTGAGATTTTTTCTATAATCAAAGACTGCTGAAGAGTTGGAGTATGACGGTGTGATGTGTTGTTAAAGATTTCTGGAGACTAAATGTGGAATTCTTGTGCTGCAACCTAGAACAATAAGTGCATCTTACCTCTGTTTTATTGTTAACCACTATTTGAATAGCAGAAAGAAAGATTAGCTTAGAATTTTTTTACAACACTCTATGCTCAATTTCTGCTGTTTCTATATGTTTTCATCTGAATGAATTGGTAATGAATATGAATTCCTTCTGGCTCATATTTACCCTAATTCCCCTATGTTGGCCAATTATCTAGGGATTCATTATTGCCCCTAGGTAAAGCTTTGTTACTTCCCTCTGTTAAGCTGAAAGAGAGATTCTTGATTGCCTCTCATTCCTTAGAATTCATTCCATCCTTTAAACCTGAAACATTGTTTCATGTGCAGCTATGTTGCTCCACATATCTCTCCTGTGACCGAGAAAACGCACCACCAATCTTCCTCCTCGACTCCATGCCCAATGGTTTGAAACTTATCAGACTATGCTTAGCCTCTCTACTTGAAGACATCAATCTTCCCACCAAAACCAAAACAAAAACCCCTCAAAGCCAATACCTAGCCTAAAATCAGTTTCAACAAATCTAAATCAGAAAGAGAGAGCCCTCTCTGATTGCAGGTTGGCTAGAACCTGTAGTCCATAGTTGGTCTGTGGTTACCTCGGTCGTATCCCTTTTTACAACCTAAGGGACAACCTGAGTGATAACAAACAGTTCCCCAACTTTACACATGTCTTCAAAGGAAAAGTCTCTCCTATTTATACAAAAACACAAGAAGCTACCCTATTTAATGAGGATCCACTAAAATCTCATATAGTAACAACCAAATAGCTCATAATGAGACACATATCCACTAGGTGTCTCATAGAGTTCTAATCCAAATAAGAAATGATGAGACACCTCATAGAGTTACAATCCAAATAGGACACATATCCTTCTTTGACCTTTATCCAAATCTCATTTGAAGGGAATTCGAATTTGAGCATTGGAGGCCACATAAGGGTGCTTTGGAAGCTTCCAAATAACCTACACATGTCATGAAACTCAAGCCACATATATAGATACATGAAACCATGTTAATTTCCTAGTTTTTAATCATAAATTCACTTTAAACACATAAAATAAATAACTTTGGTAAATAAGGATCCTAACCTATATATTTATGAAAATGGTGGCTAATGAAAGATTATATGGTTATGGAGTTGCAACATGTGAGTGAAATGGTGGCGATAAAGGTGAAAGTGGATGTCATTTTAAATACATTTTGGAGGCCCAACACTACATTGACAACATTTTGGAAGGGTCCATTACTGAGTTTGTGGTAGACGCAATTGTGTCCTATAGTGAAGCAGGATGGGAATTCTTGAAGGGACCACGAGGTAAGTTCTTGAAATCTATAAAACTTTGGATTAAGATGCTTTTGTGCGAAAAGGGAATTTCACGCATGCAGTCAGATTCGAAGAAGAAACTGGACCAACATGAAGTAGAAAAAGATATAGAATAAACACTAGGAAGAGATCTCATGGCCAATATCTGAAGACTTTTATAGAAACTAGTTGTAGCCCTCTATTAAGTGAGTCTGAAAGTGAATAAAATCACCCTGAGAACCCCGAAGGAACTCCACAGTATTCACCCCTCTATCCTGAAATTTCACTAAAGCCAGAATCAAGTAGTAATCAGGGTGATTTTGGTTTTCCCCATCCCCCTCCTCTTACAAATACCCCTCCCTGGCCACTCCCCCTCCCCCTTCGAGAATATCTATGACCGATGATATTAAGCTACCTATCTTTAAAGGGACTAGATCAGAGAATCCATAGTAGTTCTAGTTTTTATGCGAAGCAGTATGGTCAATGAAGTGGGTCCATGATGAAACTATAAATAAAGTGTAGCTTGTCACAACATTCTTAGATAGAGAGCTCACATGGTACATGAAATATTCAAGCAATTAGATCAGATCATTTGAAGATATCAAAACAATGCTAGTAAAATAATTTAAGAAGCTGAAGTCCGAGTTGCAGTTCATCATAGAGATAAAAGAAATAAAATAAAAGCCTACTGAGTCTATGTGGGAATTTGACCAAATATTCAAGATATTATTGGATTAGGTGAGCTTCAAAATAGCTCTGCAGAAACATAAAGAATGGTTTATATCTGTGTTGCTTCCACATATAAGATTTCCTTTGTCGCAACAGAAGATAGAAAATCAAGCCAAAGCTTTAGAACTTGTGATGAAATTAGAAGCTTCACCTATAGGGGATACCAATGAAGGTATGCAACAGATCTAGAGTCATATGGAAAATTTGACTCTACAGATACAAGATATGAAGAATATTAAAGAAGTCCACAGAGAAGTGTGGTGTACAAAGTGCAAATCAGAAGGTCACTCTAAGGAACAATGTCCTCTCTTCATAAATTACATCGATAATGGATCTCCTAATCCTTTGAATGTTGGATCCAGCTTATGGTGTGAGATATGTAAAACTAGAGGTGAACATTGCACAAAATATTTCTACCTATTATAGAAGTATGTTTAGACTCCATGAAAGTTATATTGCAAATTCTACAAATCAATAGAGCATGATGAGAACAATTGTTGATCTTATGAATTAATGATGAAGTGAAGTACTGATGTCTATAGAATGAAATTTGAAGAACATGGAAAGTATAGTGGTCGAAGTGGTTATCAAAGTTGAGGTCGAGGTACTGGTTGAGGTGGTGGAGCTGGTCAAGGTCGTGGATAGATTATTTGTTACAACTATGGCCAAGCAGGTCACCTTACAAGAGATTGTCAAAATCCTATTACGACATGTATGTATTGAAAATAATTTGATCATGTAATTGAGGAGTGTCTGCTACTTATGGAAAAAATGCAAGAAAATAAAAATCAACAGCCGACACAAAAATTCAGATGATGATTGCGGAACCAAGGACTGATGAACCTCACATTAATATTGTAACAATGAGTGGAGTTGCAACTAGAAATGATAAAGCAGATGGAAAGAAGGAATCTAAAGCTACATGGGTTAGAAAGACTGCTGAAAAATCCGCTGTGTTTGATATTCAAAAGGAAAAAGAAGTCTTTATGGAAGTGAAGTGAAGCTTTATGGATGCAAAAGCTTTGAAATCTATTGCGCAACATAATCAAAAGAATAGTTGTGGTGTATCATCTTCGACAAAAGGTCAAGCTTTGAAAATACAAGAGCAAGATGCAACATATAAGATAGATACTTTAAAATATTTTCATCAAACTTGTATGAAATTGTTGCAAGATCAAAGAGTTGTAGAAGGACTTCAGGAATTGAGAAATTCCTGTGTAGCTAAAGAAGTACTGCAGAGTGAGATGTGTGAAGTTAACAATTTACATAGACAGAAGAGAACTAGAAAGGAAATGAGGGTTAGTACACAAATAAGAGAATATGACATGGAACAAGTTATTTTATATTTGGGATCTGAAGCTAGTGTCTTGAAAAAGAAAAAATGGTAGTTAATGGGTAAACCAAAGTTGCAATGGTCATCCATTTAGCTAAGAATGGTGAATCAACAAAATATTGTTTCTCTAGGAAGACTATTAGACATTACAATTGGCATTGAAGGGGTTCGTACTACTCCTAATTTTGAAGTAACAAAAATTGTGGATGATAGTAACCCCTATCCTACATTACTTGGATTGGACTAGGCATTTTCCAACATGGATATAATCAACTTAAACAAGAGGTGAATTATATTTGAAAGCAAGAATATGAGAGTGATTGTTCCCTTGGATCCATCAAAAGGAGCAAGGTATACTGAACTAGTTAAAGACAAAACATTGAATTTGATATAGATAACATCTATCAGATGAAATAAAAAGAAAAAGACTACGTTAACCCTACTGAAGGCAAGTTGAGTTGGGAACATGACAGTTTGTGTGCTTCAGATTCAGAAGAATAATTGGAAAATTGGAAAAACATGTTACATGAAGTATCTACAAGGCGATGTGCAAGAGTTACTAAAGAAATTCGTTTTATGATAGTTGAGGTATGTTACTTAAATTTTTATGATGGTTTGGGTGATATAAATACTTTTCTTAAAGAATATGAAGAAAATATACTAGAGTGTAAAACATTGTTAGCCCTAGATATACCCCTAAGAGCTACTCCTACTAGATGGTGGGGTACACATAAGAAGAATATAGGAACTTGGCAAGAATGTTGAAGGTTTATATGGATAATGTTTGGCAGGTAGAAATAGAGTTGGTAGATAAGTATGATGGTCAAACTAATCCTAGAGAGAACATCCATCTCTACATAACAACATGGAGGGATATTCCATGATAAGAATGGGTGCATGGGTTCATCCATACATCAGAGACAATTCCTCAAAACTAGTACTTGGAAATAGAAATTCGACATGGTATTGTGAACTCAGCAGAGATGGTCCATGTATAGATTCAACCCTTTAGATAGTTAGAAGGAATATTTTTGGGAATGAAATTCCACCCACTTGGTAGCCTGATTGGGCTGCACAGCTACAGAATGTACTGGAATGGTACAACATCAATGCAGAAGAAGATGAAGACCCTCGCAATATTGACATAGAATAATTGGAAGGTTACTGTGAAGTGAATGGACGTAAGTTAGAAATGCTTGATATAACAAATCCATTGAAGACAAAGAAGGTGAATATAGGATCAGAAAAGGAACAAAAGTTTGCATTGTTAGGAGATTATTGGGATAAAGAAACTGTCAGAAAAGTGACAGATCTTCTGCATGAATACCAAGAGTTATTTCCCACTAAGTTCTCAGATATGAAGGATGTAGTAGGAGATTTAGGAGTTATGAAGATTCCTCTAAAGACTGATGAAAAGCCAATTAAGAAAAGGCCTTATAGACTGAATCCAAAGTACAAAGAAAAAGTGAAGAAAGAACTTGATAAAATGAAAGAAGTTGGAATCATTGAACCTGTGGAAGAATCAGAGTGGTTAGGTCCTATAGTGTTACAAGAAAAAAAAACACAAGAAGAAGTCTGGATTTGTGTTGATTTAAGGAAGTTAAATGATGCATGTATACATGAGCCATTCCCTACTCGTTTCACTGATGAAGTATTGGATAATGTAGGAGGTCAAGAATCCTATTCATTTATAGATGGATTTTCAGGATACCATCAGATTAGAATCACACTGGAAGATCGACATAAGAGCTCCTTTGATACAGAATGGGGTTCATATCAGTATAAAATGATGCCTTTTGGACTGAAGAATTCCCTTGCCATATTTTAAAGAGTGGTGGTTGCAGCTTTCAAAGTATATATTCCCAAGCTTTTAGAAGTATACTTTGATGATTGGACAATATTTGGGTTACTGAAGGAACATGTTGCGAGCTTAAGACTGGTGCTCGACACATGCAGACAATATTATATTTCTCTGAATATAAAAAAGTGCATATTTTGTGTACCTTTTGGTACATTACTAGGACATATTGTTTGCAAGCAAGGATTGATGGTGGATCCTACGAAGATTGCTATTATTGTGAATTTACCTCCACCAAAGACAGTAAGATAGCTTCGCACCACATTAGGACATACAAGATATTACAAACAATTTATCAAAGGGTATGCATAGTTCATTGCACTAATGGAAAAACTGTTGAAGAAAGATGTAACATTCCTATGGAATTAATAATGTCAAAAGAGCCTCGACACACTAAAAGAAAACATGGTAACTTCTCCTATACTAGTATTCCTAGATTGGAATATGGAATTTCATGTTCATGCATAGATTTAGGAGTGGTATTGGCATAGCCTGGTGTAAGAGAAATTGATCAGCCTATAGCTCTTGTGATCGGGATTTAAACAGGAATGCAACAAATTACAGATATAAACATACATATAAAGATGCAACGTAAATAATACTTCATTTCATTACTGTAAAATACTAAAATATGCTTACAAATAGAAATGGAAATAAACTAGCTACGACGATGGTAGCTTATCTCCTAGAAGAGATGTGGAGGCTACATGCCTCTGAACTATGTTACAATGAGTCTTGAAGGCCTATTTATTGTTGAGAAATAATGGAAAACCCTAAAAATCTAAAAAATTAACCCTAGAAGATGAAACACCAAATTGTGGGCCCCATTTGGGTAAATTGGTACCTCAACTTCTCGGGGTCATAACTTTGGCATACGATCTCCATTCGACGCACAATATCTCGTTAGAATGATCTATACGAGAAATACAACTTTGGGAAGAGCAACATCAGTCCATGGATCCATGTTGCTCCCAGTTTTCCCAAAAAAAATGTCGTTTAGGGCCTCAAAATGGCTCCGGAAGTTTAGGACCTGAAAAAAACTGCTAAGAATAGTGAATTGTGCTACAATTAAGGAAACTGAAAATATGAAAGAAACAATGGTGGAGGTCCAAGTGGATTTGGTGGGTGGCCACTAATATCCACCTGGATCATTCCTTCCCCCTTAGGAAGTATTGGTCCCCATTGCGTTGAGTTCCTCCATGAGATGAGGAAATGTCTGCTGAACTTGGTCCCTAGTGAGCCACTTGCCCTGGTGAAGGAGTTGGCTTGCTTTGACAACTCGATACAATTGGATATTTTGCTGGCGAGTGTACTTGATCTATGCATCCATGATCTGATCAGTTGCAGCTTGTTCCATGCAATCTGTATTTAACTCTATGGGTGTGAGATGTTCTGCAATGTCAGATGTGTCTAGTAATGGTGGAAAGTATGGCCGCAGGCGGTCCACATTGAACACTGGGTGCAGGCCAAGGAATGGGGGAATGCTAAGCTCAAATGCATTGTCTCCCATGGTCTTGGTAATGGTGTAAGGACCATATCAGAGTGGTGTGAGTTTCTGATAGGCTCCGGTAAGGCGTTCCTTTTGCAAATGCAACTAGACTTTATCGCCCATTTGAAACTTGTGTGGCACCCGATGTTGATCATGTCATTGTTTGTACTCGGCATTTTATTTCTCTAGAATGTCATGGACTTGTTGGCAAATATGTTGGTTGTGCTCAATGAAGTTGTTTTCCTTATTTATTTCAGATTGGACATGAGCTGAATCTACGTGAGTAGCTACAAATGGCATGGCCACATCAATGGGACATAGTAGCTGGAATCCCAAGCCCACCTGAAAACTGTTGTGGCCAGTCGAGCTGTGGAGAGCTTGGTTGTAGCTGTGCTAAACATAGGGGAGGCTCTCATCCCATGTGCATGGATGCTTTGAGTTGTACATGCACATAATGTGTACGATCATCCTGTTGATAACCTCTAGCTAGCCATCATTTTGAGGATGGAAGGTTGTGCACTTAGTGAGTTTGGTGTCTAGCATCGACCAGAGATTGGACCAAAATGTACTGAGGAACTTGTTGTCCTGATCTGATAATCACCCTATGAGTGACCTCAGTGAAGATTTATTAAACAAAAGGTATTGCAGACCCATGTGCTGGTGTGTGTTTTGTGTTATTGAAACAACGGATCGATCAGATTGCCAATACACAAAAAATAAATGGAAAGACAGTAGAGAAATATAGTAAGCAATACAAAGACACAAGCAATTTTTAATAAGGAGTTCACCCTATTCTCCAGGGCTACGTCTCTAGTCTAGCTTCAGTGGTGGCCTTGTTTTATTATGTCTTTGAGTAGATAAATTACAATATAGGGACTCAATATGAGTTCTCCTAAAGTAAATTTTGCTTGGCAGGGTGGTTCTTGGATTCCCCAAGCCACTCGGAGCACACAGACTCTTATTCTTCCTACCAGCTCTGTGACCCTCGGTCTACAGTGGAAAGAGCCAACTATGATGCTCAATCCAGACATATTCCTCTATGGGAAGCCTTGATTCCTCAAGCTCTTTGGTGCTCGATGCTTCCTGTGGTTAGCTCGGCCCTCTGTCTCCTCTACTTGGCTTTACTGCTCTCTGTGCTCAGTCCTCCTCTCAAGGTTCACTATTCACTGTCTCTCTTGGTCGCTTGGACTCTTCGATCTCAATCTCTCTTCTGATCTCTGTTCACTGTCTATGTTCATGGCTTTAGCCATTCGACCTTTGTGCCTATTCGTTTCCTCTCCTTCCTGCGTCGATTCACCTACCACCTATGTGCTTTGAATTCCCTGTTCGGCATTAGCATAAAGGCTCAGGAAGTAGTCACGTGTCTCCATCGGAACATGTTATGAAACCAGCTCAAGAAAAGATAGAAAAGATAGATCAACGCCTTAGAATTCAGCCTCTTCGAGGGGGCAACCTCCTTTACATTACATAAATGAACAATTCTTGGATGATACAAATGACAAAACCTCCTTTCTATATATAGGAGTCTAAGGAGTCACAATATAATCCAGCCGACCTAACAATAATAATATAAAGCCACAAAAATAACAATAGAGGGATTCTATGGGGCACAGTAATAATAATATGGGGGCAATAGGGGCACAACAATATTAATAAGGGGTATAACTACAATAGTAATGGGGTAATCACTAGTATTATAGGGACCCAACATGCCCCTCTCCTTCAAAAAAGTGTTGTCCTCAACGCTTGAGTAGTTCTGTATACTTTTGCATAAAATTCTCATCCTCCCATGTGGAATCTTCAGCAGATAAGTTCTTCCACTTGATAAGATACTCTGAAATTGAATGATTTCGTAGCTGTCGAGTTCTTGTTTCTGTCACTGCTTCCAGTTCCAATATAATTTTTCCTTCCTCGTCAAGTTCTAGCAATATTGTTTGAACTGGGAGCTTGTTGCCTATAACCTTCTTTAAACATGAAACATGGAAAACTGGGTGCAATCGAGAAGCTACAGGAAGCTCCAATTTGTATGCCATAGTACCAATCTTTTGCAACACCTTGTATGGACCATAATACTTTGGTGATAATTTATTATCCTTCTTAGCTTGCTTGAGGGACATTTTCTTATATGGTTGTAGCCGTAGGAATACCCAATCACCTACATCAAAACTTCTTTCACTGCGATGTTGATATGCCTGTTGTTTCATTCTATTCTGTGCCAACATGAGGTTATCCTTTAAGAGTTGGAGGACTTGTTGTTGATGTTCGATGTGATGTTCCACTACCTGAACCTTAGAATTTTCTCTTAAATATGATGTGATGGATGGTGGTTGATACCCATAAAGTGCCATAAATGGGGTCATTTTTGTTGCTGTATGGAAGGAAGTGTTATACCACCATTCAACCAGAGGCAACCATTTGACCCATTGTGTCTGTTTATCAAATACAAAGCAACGAAGATATCCTTCCAAACATTTGTTTACTATCTCAGTTTGCCCATCAGATTGAGGATGATAAGATGAGCTATGAGCTAACTGAGTACCAAGACAAGAAAATAATTCTGTCCAAAATTTTCCAGTGAAAATGGGATCTCTGTCACTTACAATAATCTTTGGGTTTCCATGTAGCTTTTGAATTGTTTCCATAAATGCAGTAGAAACTGTACTGGCTTTAAATGGATGTGATAATGCACAAAAGTGTGCATACTTGGTAAGTCTGTCAACTACCACCATGATGACACTCTTTCCCTCAGACTTGGGTAAACCTGTGATAAAATCCATTGAATGGATAAAGGTTGTAATAGACCCGATGTCTTAATTGTTTCAACTTTATTTTGTTGGCAAACCAAACATTCAGCCACAAACTTTTGAATATCTGATTTAAGGCCATCCCAAAAAAATTCCTTCTTAATCCTGTGGTAAGTTTTTAAAAATCCTGAGTGCCCTCCTAAGGGAGAAGTGTGCAATTCCATAAGAATCTTTTGTTTTAGCTGGGAATTCTTACAGAGGTATAAGCGATCTTTGTACCATAATGAATCATTTTGCCAGCTAAATGTACCAGACGTACTGGAATCTTGTTGTAACTTTCAAATAAGTGCCCACACTTCTTCGTCATTCTTCCATTCCTCCCTTGCTTCGTTTATCCAATCTGGTTGGATAATAGAAATGGCGCACAAAAATGCTTCCACATCCTCATCCTTTCTTGAGAGTGCATCTGCCACCACATTTTGCTTCCCTTTTTTGTAGATGATTTCAAAGTCATAACCCAACATCTTTGTGACCCACTTTTGTTGCTCTTCAGAGGATAATCTTTGTTCTAAAAAGTATTTAAGGCTATCATGATCCGTTTTTACCTTGAAGTGTCTTCCCATTAGGTAGGGTCGCCATTTCTTAAGTGCATGGAGTATTGCCAACATTTCCTTCTCATAAATAGCTTTTCTTAAAAACTTTCCATTGATTGGACGACTTTCAAAAGCAATGGGTCTTTCATCTTGCATTAGAACAGCACCAATTCCATTTCCTGAAGCATCACATTCCACAATAAAGGTTTTTGTGAAGTCCGGTGTAGCTAAGACTGGTGCTTGGCACATTGCCTCTTTAAGATGTTCAAAGGCCTTTGTTGCTTCCGGAGTCCATGAAAATGCATCTTTCTTCAATAATGTTGTTAGAGGTGCTGCTATTCTCCCATAATTCTTAACAAACTTGCGATAATACCCTGTCAACCCGAGAAATCCTCGCAGATGCTTTATGGATGTGGGGATTTTCCATTCCTTAATGGCTTTAATTTTGCTAGGGTCTACCTTAACTCCTTCATGAGATACAATATGACCCAAATATTCCACCTCCTAGACTCCAAAGAAACATTTGGATCTTTTTGCATATAATTGTTTCTCCTTCAATAGTTGTAGCACCTTGTCAACATGTTCAACATGATCCTTCCAAGACTTGCTGTAGATTAGTATATCATCAAAAAATACTAACACAAATTTTCTAAGGAATGGTTTGAAAATTGAATTCATCAAACCTTGAAATGTTGAAGGTGCATTGGTAAGGCCAAAAGGCATGACCAAAAATTCATAATGACCCTCATGAGTTCTAAATGTTGTTTTCGGAATGTCTTCAGTCTTCATTCTGATTTGATGATATCCTGAACGAAGATCCAACTTGGTGAAGTAAATTGATCCATGCAATTCATCCAGTAATTCATCAATGACAGGAATGGGGAACTTATCTTTAATAGTGAGCTTGTTGAGCTCCCTATAATCCAGACACATGCGCCATGATCCATCCTTCTTGTGCACCAATACTACTGGAGCAGAGAAAGAACTTTGACTCGGTTGAATTATACCAGCCTCTAGCATTTTTGCAACCATACGTTCAATTTCATTCTTTTGGACATAGGGATATCTGTACGGCCTGATGTTTGGAGGAACACTTCCTGGAATCAGATGAATAGCATGATCATGATCACGCATAGGTGGAAGACCTTTGGGAGTCTCAAATACCTTGGAATGATTGTCCAGGACTTTTTGGAGATCTGGAGAAATAGATGATTCCGATGTGGAAACATCTAATGAGCATAATTGTGCAATTACACCTCTTTGCTCCTTTTTTAGAAGCTTTGTCATACTATTAGAGCTGATTATCTTTCCTAGTTTCCCTGCAATACCCCTTAATTCAACTTCCTTTCCTTCCGTAGAAAATTTGATGAAAAGTTCTTGAAAATTAAAAGCTATTGTACCCAGGGATTGTAGCCATTGGACTCCTAGTACAACATCAGCACCTCCCATTGGAATGGAAAGCATTGGGCTAGTCAATACATATTCTCCCATGGATAGCTTGATATTATGGCACTTTCCAGAGCAATTTATTGTTCCTCCATTTGCAATCATCACTTGACACTCTGGTGCTGGATATAGGAAGCAATTCAATTCTTTTGCTACCTTACAATGAATAAAATTGTGGGTGCTTCCTGAATCAATCAACACTATTACCTTTTTCTTCTTGATTTGTCCTTCTATCTTGATGGTTTGAGGAGTGGTAATTCCCGCCAATGCATTACAAGATATGGTCGGATTTATTTGTTCTTCATCTAGGCTTTGTTCCTGGAGTATATCCTCTTCTTTTGACCTTTCTTGCTCCTTTTCTTCTTTCTCTTCACAATCTATGTAGAATAATTTCTTCTCAGCACACTTATGACCTTTAGTGTATTTTCTATCACAACTGTAACAAAGCCCTTTTGCTCTTTTTTCTTCCAATTGTTGTGGTGTCAACCTTATAGGTTGTGGAAGACTAGGGGCAACAACACTTCCATCTTTATAGTTATGAGTGGTATGCTTCCTGGTTGCCATAATTTTGCTTTCCATTTTTCTTGCTAACCTGAATGCCTTCTCTAATGAATCAGGTTCCCAAAGGCGAACATCATGTTGGATATTATCCTTTAAAGACCCTATGAACACATCAATCCTATGCTCCTCTGGAATATCTTTTACCCTTATGTTCAATTTTTGGAACTCCTCAATGTGCTCCATTATTGAACCCTTTTGTTTGAGACTTATCAATTGGCTAAAAAAAGTGTTGCTTTTTGTATCCTCATAATGTGCTATCAATTCTTCCGTAAAAATTGCCCAAGTGATAAATGGTTTACGAGAGAAAAGCCATTGATACCATACAAACTGATTTGGTTCCAAATATAAAGTTGCCATACATACCTTTTGTGTGTTTTTCACATCATTGAGATCGAAGAATTGCTCCATCTGTAATATCCATGTGGCAGGATCCTTGCCATCAAACTTCCTCATATCGATTTTTGGAATATGGTGAGTCTTCAATCCAACATTAGCGTCTATGGAATCATGATTAACATTTCTTTTATTCTCATCATGAGTTTCCTTTAGTACCCTTTCACCTTTAGGGACCATTTCTTGTAGCAACTTATTCATATTTATCTTCAATTCATCCATGTCTGTCTTCAAATCTATCTTCAAATCATCCATCTTAGCTTCCACGTCAATCATCTTAGCTTCTATGCGTTTCTTTAAACAGTCCATCTTAGCTTCTACACCTTTCTTTAAACCATCCATCTTATCTTCTACATCTTCCTTTAAACCATCCATCTTAGATTCTGTTCCTTTTTGTGCAAGGGACAGTTGTTGCACTTGGTCTTGTAATTTTGATATATCATGTTTCATTTCTTCCTCTTCTTCATGAGTCATGCTAGAGATTTTAGGTTCCTTACTAGGTGTTTGTATTTTCTTTCCTCAGAGCATCAGTTACCGATAATAATGCTCTACTATGCCCTTTGAATTCCTTCAAAATAAATTTTCAAACCAAGCTTAAGCGAAAATTTAAGAAAATCTACACACCTTTTTTCACTTTGTAGGAGATTGATATTGTCTCTGATGTATCTCTGTACTTTCCAATCATCTAGTTCTGAATTTGTGAGATGTATTAGCCCTCTGTGTCCTCTTTCCAATGCCACAAGTCTGACCCAAATTGGATTCTCCAAGGAAGATTAATGTGAAATCTCCCACAGTGACTTGCTTATAGACTAGTTTAGTAGAGCGAACTTGTACGACGTGCCACGAGTCATTGTTTCAACCTTTGGATATAAAACATGCACACAAGAAACTCTAGTCCGTCCTCTTTCTGTACCATCTTACGAAATTTCAATCCGATCCCCAGAGAGAAAGTTATGACGATTTTCCTCAGGTCACATGTTCTGAATGTAATTCAGGAGTCTGCAAAAAGACCAACTTCCTCAGATCATATCTCCGCAAATATCGCGCGAAAATCTCTGAAATTTGGACCCAAGGTTCACCGCGATTTCTTCTCAAATGGGTTTTTTTTTGTGACTTCTGAAACGTCACAGAAAACAAGTTATAGCGAGAATGCCACGATGACCTGTTTGGAGCAGTGAAACCCTAGAATCCAAAGCTCTGATACCAAATGTTATGAAACCAGCTCAAGAAAAGATAGAAAAGATAGATCAATGCCTTAGAATTCAGCCTCTTCAAGGGGGCAACCTCCTTTACATTACATAAATGAACAATTCTTTGATGATACAAATGACAAAACCTCCTTTCTATATATAGGAGTCTAAGGAGTTACAATATAATGCAGCCGACCTAACAATAATAGTATAAAGCCACAAAAATAACAATAGAGGGATTCTATGGGGCACAGTAATAACAATATGGGGGCAATAGGGGCACAACAATATTAATAAGGGGTATAACTACAATAGTAATGGGGTAATCACTAGTATTATAGGGACCCAATAGAACAATGCCAGCCTGTTCTTTGATTTGTTCCTTTCTCCATCTTGGCGATCAACGGATCTCAAATCCCCTTAAATCATGGCTTAATTCCCTACTAGTACCGCTCTGTTTATCGGGCGCAATCTCGGCCATCCGATCTGGGCTCCTCCAGATCTAACATCATTCGCACGCCGAGCGTGGTTGATTTTCTCGACCGATAATGCACGATCACGGCGGTTTTTCTCTCACCTCCACTGCCATGCGTCAATCGCTGAGGGTGCTCACTCTATTTTCTACAAAACCGCTTACCGTTCAAGGGCACCCCGATCAAACCGCTGGTTTCCAGGGTGTGGGTCCCACCTTCATACGATGGCACTTTACCTTTTTCTGCCCATAGTCCTCTGGCTCCCAACATGACCGAGTGCTTAAGCCCTACCGTTTCAGCCCTATTTGCCCAGCGATGCGCATTAGCGCTAAGCGTTAACGTGCATCGAAAACCAGCTCCTTTTCCTGATCTGGGGCTCCCAAGGGCTATTTTGACCTCCTGCGCAGTCTCCATGGGTCTCGATCAATGCACTTTGACCAAGGTCCTCGTCGTTCCACGCCAGCTAACATGGCCATTGGTTCAGGGTTTTTTCGATTGTTGTTCTAGATTCTCTAAGGATTTGTTCAACTTGATTTAGTCATGGTTCTATGACAGTCATTTATGGATCTGATTCGGATCATGGCCTCCCAATTGAAAAGGTTTGAACCACCAAAAGTTGGTTTTCTTCAAGCATCGACTAAGTGAGGAAACTGTTGTCTCACTTGTCCAATCTCAATCCACTTCGCACTGCTCGGCTTTGAACCTTTAAGCCCAATTTTGAGGTATTCCACCTGTCCACTACATGTCATCCTTACCTTCCTGTCCAGCACTGTATCTTCCCGCAACTCATTAAGATATTTAGGTAGTAGGTCATCAACATAAGGCAATTGACTCTGCTATTCAGGGTCCTCAATCATTGGAGGCTCAGACAAACTCAAGCAATCTACTTTCATGAATGAGTAGATGTGCATGCAAGCTGGTAGATCAAGACAAAAAGCATTTTCACCAATCTTCTCAAGTATCCTGAAGGGTCCATCCATGATAGGTTTTAGCTTATTACCTTCACCTTGCATCCTGTCCTTGCTGATATATAGCTAGACTTTGTCTCCAACTTGAAAACTATGCTCCATCTGATGCTTATCATGCCTAGCCTTGTACTTGGCTTGGCTCTTTTCCAGTTGTTCCTGTATTGCCTGGTGGATCTCCTGGATCTGTTCAATGAACCTAGTTGCTTTGTCCACATCACTGTGTCCATCAACCATGGTATCTTTACCAAAGACAAAATCCATGGGAGACCTTGGTATGAAACCAAAGCAGGTCTCAAAAGGAGATCTTTGTGTAGAAGAGTGTTTGGCTCTATTGTAAGCATGCTGCACATAACACAAGTGTAAATCCCAAAGCTTAGGGTTTTTGCTGCAATATCCCCTCAGTAACTGGATCACTGTCCTGTTAACTACTTTTGTCTGGCCATCTATTTGTGGATGAAAAGTTGTGCTTTTCTTTAATTTGGTGTCCATTAGTTCTCACAGACTGGACCAAAACTTCCCCACAAATCAGGTGTCTCGATCACATATAATAGAAGTGGGTAATCCAAAATGAACCCATACATGTTCAAATAATTTTACAGTTTGTTCAGCTGTAATCTGTTTACTACAGGGTATCAAAATACACATTTTTCTAAACCTATCCACAACAGCATATAGATAATCATGACCTTTCCTAGATTTAGGTAGCCCTCTAACAAAATCCATGGAAATGCTTTCCCAAGGGTGAGAAGGAACTGGTAATGGAGTGTACAAGCCTAGTTTTCTGTTACTGGGCTTGCTTTTAGCACACACAGCACACCCCTTTACATATCTAAAATCTGTCTCACTCATTCTTGGCCAATAACAGAACCTTTGCAGCTGTTCAACTGTTTTACTTACCCCAAAGTGACCTGATATCAGAGAAGTGTGTGCTTCCCTAATTATCTTTGCTCTCTCAGTTTGTGGAATGCAGAGTTTCCCACAATGGTATAAGAGTCAGTCCTTCGCATGATAGTCCAATTCTCCTACTCTTTTGCCTTGACTCAAAGTTGCATATACATCTTTAAAGTCAATATCCTGAGCATACTGTTCTATGTAGCTTTCATGTAGCACAGAATTATGCTTAAGTATGGTAGATGCATTTATAATGGGTCTAGATAACATGTCTGTAACCTTGTTATGTATGCCCTTTTTATATCCGATGACTAAATTAAACTTTTATAGAAAACCCATCCATCTATAATGTCTTTATTATTGCAACTTAGTTTGGGAGTGTAGATATTGAAGTGGCTGATGATCGGTATGTATTATTGTTTCTTTGCCCATTAAGTAATGTTTCCACCTTTTCACACTCTGAACTAATGCATACAATTCTTCATCATAGGTAGGATAGTTAACTACTGCAGGATTAAAAGTCTCAGAATGATAAAATATAGGTTTATTGTGCTGTGTCAACACTGCTCCCATGGCATAGTCACTAGCATCAGTTTGGATCTCAAATGGTCTTTGTAGATCTGGCAGTGCTAGTACGGGTGCTGTACTAATTTTTTCTTTCAAGGTGTCAAAGGCTTTCTGCTGTTTGCCTCCCCACTGAAACACCTTGTTCAATCCTATGAAAGCATGTAAGGGAGCTACAATTGAGGATAAATTTGAAATGAACTTCCTCCAATACTATGCTACTCCTAAGAAGCTTCTCACTTCTATAGCAGACTTGGGTTTAGGCCAGTTTACAATGACTGCCACTTTAGAGGGATCTATTTTCAACTCACCTATCCCTGCTATATGACCCAAATAATTTACAGAGGTTTTTCCAAATTCGCATTTGGAGAGTTTAACATGAAGTTTTTCTCTTTTCAAAACATCTAATGTCTGCTTAACATGCTTTAAATGTTCTTCCCACGTTTTACTAAAATCAGAATGTCATCCAAATACACAATAACAAAATCATCAAGGAAAGGTCTGAGTACATCACTCATTAATCTCATGAAAGTAGCAAGGGCATTGGTCAAGCCAAAAGGCATAACCAGTCATTCATACAATCCATGCTTTGTTTTGAAAGCAGTCTTCCATGCATCTTGCTTTGCAACTCTGACCTGATGGTATCCACTGTGCAAATCCAGCTTGGTGAAATAAACAACTTCCTTCAATTGATCTAAAAGATCATCTATGTGAGGAAGGGGATAATGATTTTTGATCACTATTTTATTCTGTGCTCGATAGTCAATGCACATTCTCCACGAGCCATATTTCTTTCTCACCAAAACGATTGGTGACCCACATGGTGATGTGCTAGGCTTGATGAACCCTTTCTCAAGCAACTCCTGCACTTGCTTCTTGATTTCACCATTCTCTAAAGAAGATAACCTCCTATACCTGTGGCTGCTATGATTGTTTCATCTCTTAAGTCTAACCCCAAATGCTTCTGAATAGCTGCAGCAATCGTCTTCTTCTTGCCCTCGAACTTCTTAGGTCTCAGCTCTAGATGCAGAATCCAACAGTGATCATCATCATGCCCCTCCTTTTTACAGTGAGTGCATGAGGCTTTGCCTTTCTGTGTAGTGTTAGCCTTCCTTGATTTCCACTTCTACTTTCTTTTTTCCTTGCTCTTGCTTACAGTGGGTTGGGATGGTCCCCCAACTTCTGGATTTCCATTCTTTCCTCTAGCTTCTAGATGAGTAGCTTGTACATATACCTCATCTATACTAGTGGGACTAAATATGAGGATAGTGTGCCTCATGTAGCTATGTAGACCACCAATGTACTTCAAAAGAGTTTCTGGTGAGTCTAATGAAATACCTAACATCAATGCTATCTTTCGGAACTCTTGAGTATACCCTTGTACACTTTTCCCTTTCAACTGCCGAAGAGTTTGCCAACTCATCATGGCTTGTTGCATGTAGGCCAATGGATAGAACTGCTTCTTGATGGCAGAAACAAATTCACTCCAAACAGAGATGGTCTTACCATGCTTCCTCATATCAGCTTGGGTTCTGCCTTCCCACCAAACCAAGGCGGTGCCCCCTAGGCGAAGGCTTGCTAGCTGAATCTTGCTCTTGTCTGAGTCTATATTTTGCACTCTGCAATACACATCAATTGTCTTATCCAGTTGTCCAACTTTTCAGCATTTAGTTCTCCATCACATATAGGCAAATCAAATTTAACATCTAACTTAATCAAATATGCTTTCTTATTATGCACAGGGCTACTAGGAGGTGTAGGGAAGCTTCTTCTTTCCCCTTTCCTTTGGAGTGGTCATGGGAATGAGATTCATCTTCTTCTTTATCTTGCTTAGAGCCTGATGAATCTTCACCCTTATGCTTTCTAAAGTCCCTATACATTTCTTCCACCATGGACTTTATAGCTAGGAAGCTTTCTAGGAATTGAGAGCCTGGTCCTATAGAACCTTCTTCTGACATTGTCTTTTGAGAATAGACTCTCCCAATTTCAGGATTAGTTTCCACCAATTCTCCTTCTCCTAATTTGAGCTTTGATCTAGTGATCATTCACATCTAAACCAACACAAGCTTGTCTAACCTTACAACCTAAAGCTCTAATACCACTTGATCTGATAATTACCCTATGAGTGACCTTAGTGAAGATTTATTAAACAAAAGGTATTACAGACCCATGTGTTGGTGTGTGTTCTATGTTATTGAAACAACGGATCGATCAGATTGCCAATACACAGAAAATAAATGGAAAGACAACAAAGAAATACAATAAGAAATACAAAGACACAAGCAATTTTTAATAGGGAGTTCACCCTATTCTTCAGGGCTACGTCTCCAGTCTAGCTTCAGTGGTGGCCTTGTTTTATTATGTCTTTGAGTAGAGAAATTACAATATAGGGACTCAATATGAGTTCTCCTGAAGCAGATTTTGCTTGGCAAGGTGGTTCTTGGATTCCCCAAGCCACTCGGAGTAGACAGACTCTTGTTCTTCCTACCAGCTCTGTGACCCTCGGTCTATAGTGGAAAGAGCCAACTGTGATGCTCAATCGGGACAGATTCCTATATGGGAAGGCTTGATTCTTCAAGCTCTTTGGTGCTCGATGCTGCCTGTGGTCATCTCGACCCTCTGTCTCCTTTGCTTTGCTTTACTGCTCTCTGTGCTTAGTCCTCCTCTCAGGGTTCACTGTTCACTGTCTCTCTTGGTCGCTTGGACGTTTTGATCTCAATCTCTCTTCTGATCTCCATTCACTGTCTCTGTTCATGGCTTTAGCCATTCGACCTCCGTGCCTGTTCGTTTCCTCTCCTTCCTGCGTCGATTCACCTGCCGCCTGTGTGCTTGGAATTCCTTGTTTGGCGTCAACATAAACACTCAAGAAGTGGCCATGTGTCTCCATTGGAACAACACTAGCCTGTTCGTCAATTCGATCCTTTCTCCATCACGGCGGTCAATGGATCTCAAATCCCCTTAAATCATGGCTTAATTCCCTGCCAATTCCACTCTATCTATCGGGCGCAATCTCAGCCGTCTGATCTGGGCTCCTCTAGATCCAATGTCATTCACACATCGAGCACGGTTGACTTGCTCGACCGATAATGCGCGATCACAGTGGTTTTTCTCTCACGTCTGTTGCCACACGTCGATCGCTGAGGGTGCTTGCTCCGTTTTCTCCAAAACCGCTTACTGTTTAAGGGCGCCCCGATCAAACCACCGATTTCCAGGGTGTGGGTCCCACCTTCGCACGATGGTGCTTTACCTTTTTCTGCCCACGGTCCTCTGGCTCCCAATGTGACTGAGTGCTTAAGCCATACCATTTCAACCCTGTTTGCCTAGCGATGCGTGTTAGTGCTAAGCACTAACGTGCATCAAAAACCAGCTCCTTTTCCTGATCCGGGGCTCCCAGGGGCTATTTTGACCTCCTACGTAGTCTCTATGGGCCTCGATCAGCACACTTTGACCAAGGTCCTCGTTGTTCCACGCCAGCTACCATGGCCACTGGTTCAGGGTGTTTTCGATTGCTGTTCTGGATTCTTCGACGATTTGTTCGACTTGATTTAGTCACGATTCTATGACAGTCATTTATGGATCCAATTCGGATCATGTCCCGATCTGAGATGATACACTTTGGGATCCAAAAGTGAACCACACTCGTTCAAAGAATAGTTTAGTAGTGGCTTTTGTTGTGATATTCTTCTTGCAGGCTACCATAATGGCCATCTTTGAGAACCTGTCGATGACCACAAAAACACAGTCATTTCCATGCTTAGTAAAAGGAAAGCCTGACATGTAATCCATGGAGATGGATTCCTAAGGTTGACTAGGGGTAGGAAGCGGGGTATAGAGGCCTTTCTTCTTGATGGTCAGTTTGGCAATGGCACAGGCAGTGCATGATCTGATGTACTTCCCGACATCCTGTCGAAGATTTGGCCAATAGAAATACTTCTGCAGTACTGCCACCATTTTCTCAACCCCGAAATGCCCAACAAACCAACTATAGTGTGCTTCCCAAATCATCTTGGTACGCTTGCTTGAAGGAACACAAAGGTGACCCAGGTGGCATAACAAGGCATCCTGGAGTTGAAAATCTGGAACATGTTGACCCTTCAAGAGTGTTTGGTATGTGTGGCTGAATTCTGGGTCGCTTTTGTAGAGAAGTAGCCAATCAGAAGACTCGTGCCCACAAGAGCTAAGCACAGTGGTTAATGCCATGATCGGTGGTCGTCTGAGGCAATATACAACATTGTTGGGCTGCCCTTCTTATACTTGATATTTGTTGGGTTGCATTATATTCTTTCCATGAATAGGTGATGTAGTTAACTAGAGGGTTAGAGGGGGGGCGGAGCCCCCCTTTCATTGTGTCGATTGCACAACAGGGGGGTCACAGTGGGTTTGAGGGGGATGAGTAGCCCCCCTCTATGGGGTCTAGGGCAGCGCCCAGGGCAAATTTTTTTTGGACCCTATATTAGGTTGGGCAAACCTACCTATGGTTTTGTGCATGGTTTTTCGCACATGGTTTTGGACACAATGGTTTTTCGGTCCATGGTTTTGGACGCAATGATTTTCAATCCATGGTATTGGATGCTTTGACGTGTATAAATATGTATTGTAACATTGAAAGGAATATAATGAAAAATCAAGCTAGTAGTCCTGGTTTTGGGATCCAAGGGAAAATCTCTATGTATATGTGTTTTATGTGTTATGCTCTTGCATTGTTTATTTTTTGTTTTTTAGAATTTATATGCAGGTAATTTTTGTACAGGGTTAAAACCTACATTCAGTATTAGAGTTGTTTTGGCTTCAAGGGTATGCCTTTGTTGCTGAGTGGTTTCGCTCGGGCCTGTGGTAGACCTTGTTCAGTGGGAGATCCATGGAATCGATTCTAGTGGTGAAAGAAGATGGCGAGCAGTGGAAAGACAGAGATTGAGAAATTTAATGGTCAGAGTTTTGAGTTATGGAAACTGAAGATGGATGATCTATTGGTGGATAAAGATCAATGGATCACGGTAGGTCTGGGTACTAAACCAAGGAGAGTGCCCGATGAAGAATGGAAGAAGTTGGATTGGAAGGCAAAGAGCACAATATGATTGTGTGTCTGAGATTTAGTATTGCTAAATGTATCAGGGGAAGCTATGGCGAAGGCTTTGTGGGACAAGTTAGGAACTTTGTACCAATCTAAGTCTCTAGTGAATAAATTGTTCCTATGGAAAAAGTTGTATAGCTTGAGGATGAAATATGGAGACTCAGCGACAGAGCATCTAAACGCATTTAATACTGTGGTAAGTAAATTATTATATGTTGATATTAAAATTTCAGAGGAAGATAAGTGCATCAGTTTGTTGTGTTCTCTACTAGATTCATGGGATATTCTGGTTATTGCAATAGCTAGCAATGCAACTGCCTTGCAGTTTGATGAAATAGTCTCATCCTTGCTGAGGAGGAGATGAGATGGAAAAATATTGAGAGCTAGAATGGTGATGCCTTGTTTGTATGAGGAAGGTCCCAGAACAGAAACAAAAATAAGTCATCAAGCAGGAGATCAAAATATAGAGGGAGATCCAAATCTCTAGGAAAACCTGTAAAGGTAGTTTGCTGGAAATGTGGAAAGGAAGGGCACTACAAAAGGGAATGTAAATCTAAAGCTCTTGACAAAGGAAAGGGATCTAATGATGCTCCTTCTGCAGAGGCAAAAACCACCTCAGATGAAGGTGGGGATGTGTACTTGGCTACTTCAAGTACACATGTAAATCATGAGGCATGGTTGATTGGCTCAGGTGCATCCTTTCACTTCACTCCCCACAGAGAGTGGTTCTACGAGTATGAGAAATATGATGGTGGTGATGTCTTCTTGGGGGATGACAGGAAGGCGAGAATTGTTGGTAATGGAAAAGTAAAGTTGAAGTTGCAAGGTGGAAGGGTTAGAACACTTCTGGTTGTTCTGCATATTCTTGCATTAGCCAGAAATCTGATTTCTATAAGCAAGCTAGATGATGCAGGTGTAAAAACAATGTTCGAGAAGGATACCTGCAAGATGGTTCGAGGAGCACTGGTATTGATGTGGGGAGTTTGAATTGGAACTCTGTATAAGCTACAAGGTAGCATTGTTGTTTATGGGTGCAACGGTTCTATGGTTCCTAAAAGTGGAGCAGAAAATCTAGTGGTCTCTAGAGAGAAGACCATGTTGTGGCATCAAAGGCTTGAACATATTGGAGAGAAGGGCCTTTGAATACTTCATGGTAAAGGTATGGTAGAAGGTATGAGTAATAGCTCTATGGATTTTGATTTCTATGAAAATTGTGTATATGGGAAGCAAAATCGAGTGAGTTTCCCTTCTGGTGGTAAGAGGGTGAAATATATATTAGAACCTGTGCACAGTGATGTGTTTGGACCTGTGAAGGTTCCATCACTAGGTAAGTCTGTGTACTATGTATCATTTATAAATGACTTCTCAAGGAATACATGGATATATTTCCTTAAGAAGAAATCTAAAGTCTTTAATAGGTTTAAAGAATTTAAGGCTTTGGTGGAAAACCAGGCAGAGAAGAAGATAAAGGTGTTGAGGTGAGATAATGGTTGAGAGTTTTGCAGTAGGGAATTTGAAGAATTCTGTAAGAAGTGTGGTATAGCACTACAGAAGACTATTCCATACACACCTAAGAAAAATGGAGTTACAGAAAGAATGAACAAAGCGTTGATGGAAAGGGAAAGAAGCATGCTTAGTGGTGCCGGGTTAGGACAAGAATTATGGGCAAAGGTGGTGGAGACAACATGTTACCTGGTCAACAGATCACCTTCATTATCATTGGAGGATAAGACTCCATAAGAGGTATGGACTGGTAAGAAACCCTCTCTTTCACATATGAGGATATTTGGATGTGATGCATGGTGAGCTCCAGTATTGTAGCAATAATGCTACAACTCCTGGGGCTTCCTGTCTCTCATTTTATCAACCCGGTAGTTCGTACAAACTTGGAAGCGACGGTGCTATATGCACAAGTACTAGCTCTTGTCACAGCTGTCACTTGGTCAGCTGGCACAAGTCCACTAGGGCTCAAGCCAACTTCTATAGGCTCTCAGAAGAAGCTTGCTAACTGATGGACGAAAGCTATGCTCAAAGGAAAGCTACTCTACTTGACAAACTGAACTGAAAGCAAATCAAAGCATGTAAACCTAGGAAACCCTAATTTAACTAGTCTAACCTCTACAATGCAAAGAGTGTGAATGAAACTTCAACCAAGGCTGCTGTCACCTCTAATATGTGCAAATGCATGGATCTAAATTACTTGCATCATGAAAGACATGTTTTTGTATTTTTCCTTTAAGTGTGTGGAATGATTGTGATTTTGTGCTAACTAGGGTTTGGTGGTGCAGATGGGATAGAGAAGGAAGGAAAGCGTGGGACAGGTTGGGGAGGCTAGGAGAGGTCCCTAGGGATCCTTAGCATCCATCCACAGAGGTCCCTCACATTCAGAAGCTCGGCAACCAAGTGAGTGGCCTCCTACAGGAAGTCTGCAGGGGATCCTACAGGATACTCTGGTTTCTACAGGATGGCTGTGCAATTCTACAGGATGATTGGCCGTGGAGGTTTTGGGAGATGATGGAGTGTTGGAGTGGTGTGGGAGGCTAAGTGAGATGGAGATGGACCTGATGATGGCTCAGGAGCTGGAAAATCAGATGAAGGAAGGGTGTATGCAATGGTTTGATGATTGGAAGGATGGAACCAACGAAAGTTGAAGGAGATGGAGCTATGTGGGAAATGAGAGAGTTGGAGGGTAAATGAGTGAGACAGAGGTTGAATAGAACTTGCAGATAGATCAAGAAGAAGAAGAAGAAAATGGTTTGAGAAGGAGCAGCGTAAATGAAACAAATGACCTATGCATCAAAACGAGAAATTCATTAACCTATGATAATTGTGCCATGAAACCTATGAACAGAAATGGAAAACAAGAAATGAAACCTATGCGTGGAAGTGCAGTATGGATCGATGTCAAAAATGCCTAAATAGATCTTCAATGAAAACATTTATGTTGCAGCTTGCATGGAGATGAGAAGACTGCTATTCTTTTTGGTGGTTGGTCATGGACTACACCCCAATCCCTAACAGTGAGATGGCAGTGAGCCTTTACAACCTGTTTTTGCTGGAGCTCCAAGAGATTATATCTATCCTCCTATCAAACTTAAACACTGAAAGCAAATCACCATAAACTAGTCCTATCTATGCTCATGAAAACGGCTAAATTAACAAGCTGGAAATCCGAATTGCATGTGAAAATAAACAAACTCAAAGTGCTGGAACAAAATGCAAACACATTACAACACTGAGGAGATCTATTGCTCTCAGGTTGGGCCCTAACCTGAGAGCTATAGCTCCTTGAGAAAACTTAGAACTAGATCAAAATCTGCCTTCTTTATTCATAATCTGATGTCATGCCAAATTGGCTTACAAAAAGGAACAAAAACTGAGCTCTAGCTCGTACTTTTCAATTACAAGAGTAATGCCAAGGTTCAAAAAGCTTCTCTACAAGGCTACGGCCTCAGTATTTATGCCAAAACGACTATCCAACAGGTGTCCTTGATTTTAGGAGCTCGGCTGTCCAGCTAGAGTTCAACTGCAGATCCTGTAGGACAGTCATAACTACTGTTCCTGTAGAGCAGTTTATAACTGTTGTTCCTGTAGAATAGCTGGCTGCTTCTAAGCTCGGAGGGAGGATGGATTGGAGCTCAGAGTTCTTGGTGGGAATCACGAGGAATGTCCCTAAGACCGTGGACATCCTCTCCTAAAAACCAGCAGTGCCACCTCATTGTCTCCTTGCCTCCTTTTCACGTGGTCTTTTCTCCCTTTTAATGCAAAAACCTGAAATCATAATGCATTAGTCACGTAGATAAAGTGTCTACCCTTCCTCCTACAAACAACATGAATAAACTAAGAAATGCATGCATAAGCAGTAAAAAGTGAATGGTTTGAGCAGAGAGAATAGGCCAAAATGAGCCCGAATTGTACCAAAATTGGGGCTCATCATCACCCCCCAACTGAACCATTTGCTCATCCTTGAGCAACTTTGCCCTGGCTCCTCGTCTTTGGCCGAGAACTAGAGCCCGGAGCATGCCTTTCCTTCCCTGATTTTGGTGGTGCTGCCTTCTCTGCCGAGGGTGGCGCTTCTTCTTTTCCCGTTTTTGGCGGCCCTGCCTTTGCTGCCCCTGGTGGTGACGAAGGTGATGCTTCCTTCCCCTTTCCTATTTCCTTGAGCCGGGCTTCAGAAGGCGACTGGCCTATCTTTCGTGTCCAGGAAGTTATTTTTGGGCTCCCCTTTTCGGGGGTGGCTGATGTTTTAGAAGGGGTTCTTGCACTGGGTGAAGTAGGGACGTCCCCTGAAGTGGTTTGGCTGCTGGGTGGAGGCTGTGGCTTGCCCGTGGTCATCCTCTTGCTTCTCCTGGCTTCAGATTGTAGAGGGGTCTCCCTCTCCCTTTTCTCCTTCGGTTTCGGAGGTGTACTGAGGGCAGCCAGCGCCGCTGCAGCCTTCTTTTCGAGAATGCCAGCCCTCTCTTTTTTGCGTTTTGCTCTCTCAGAGCTCCTTGTAGAGGGTCCCTCCTTTTCAGATTTCGGGCTTCCTGTGGAAGGCCCTGCTTTGCCCACTTCCGGGCCTCCTGTAGAAGATTCTTTCTCTGTCTTCGGACTCTCTGTAGGAGGCTGTTTCTCAATGACTTCCGGGCCTCTTGTAGAAGCCCCTTTTCCCAATTTCGGGCTTCCTGTAGAAGCCTGCTTCTCACTGATCTTCGGGCTTCCTGTAGAAGCCTTTGTTTTTGCTTTCGGGCTTCCTGTAGAAGCCTGTTTTTCAATGATTTTTGGGCTTCCTGTAGAAGCCTGAGTTTGTGTTTTCGGGCTTCCTGTAGAAGCCCGTTTTTGCTTCCCTGTAGACACAGGGGTCTTCACTTCCGCTTGCTTGCCTGCTTGAGCTTTGCTTTTTGCTTTGGGTGTAGGTGCTGTTGAGGTGCTTGGGCTGACGTGGGCCACCTCTGCTTTGTCCATTCTGCTCTTCATCCTCTTTTCCCTTGCTGACGGGGTAGGTGTGCCACCTTTTTCTTGGCCTTTCTTTTCCTTATGCCCCTTCCTTTGTTCTTCGGCCACTGCTTCGTGTTCCTCACTGCTAGAGGAACCCGTTTCTTCGACCAGCATTTTAATATCCCAGTCTTTGGTCAAATTGCGAAAGGATTCCCATGAGAGGGGTACCTTATATGAGTGCAATGCGTCCTCCACAAGCAGTTTTATTAACCCATGATGGGCTATCTGATCAGGGATGCCCTGTCTTAGCTTTGTAGCACACTCCATTAAGGACTGTAGTAAAAAGTAAGGAATGCTCAGTCTCTGCTCTGCGGGAAGATCAAGCCGATGTCTTAGCTCACTGAGCAGCCGGAAGTGATATGCATATATGATGCTGTAACGCCCCTCACAAGTGATATATTTCATAATGTGCAAACTGACTTCGTTCCAAGGTGGTGACAGGCTGGTTCTCCTCACCCCGTTTTTATCCTCTGTGAATTCTTCTTCAGGTGGGAAGAAGTCCTTCTTGGCTTGCTGGCTCAGCTTTCTCTCGTCTTTGTCCCACGACAGACCCATAGGAAGTTCTGTGATCCGACTGATGTGTTCTGGGGTGAGTTTGAGGCTTAGACCTCTGAAGGTTACTGTGGCCAGTGTCTGGGATTTAGGCTGCAGAGCCTGCAAGAATTCCTCGGCTACTTCATCATCGTAGCCCTGCAGCTTATCACAAAACGGCATCCACTGTGCTCTGGTGAAGAGCTCTACTACTGCCGGGTTTCTCCTTAGTGTATTTGAATCAGTGGGCTCTCGTCTTATAAACCCACCCGGCATGATGGACCCTGTCGTTTGAACTGAAGGTGGCAGGTGTAAAAGAGGTTTGGTTTATGAGAACAGAGCATGCACATACAAAATTCAACACAGACTACTTATACCACCATCCTGTAGAATAGTAGCAACGGCACAGCAAACACAATTCCACCAATATTTTTATAACCCGACCGTGGACGATGGTCTTGCCACTTCTAAGAACCAGTTACATTAAGAGTTTCCTGTAGATGACTGCGATCCTGTAGACTGTGCTCCTGTAGAACCACGTTCCTGTAGAAGCCACGCGCAATTCTTGGGGAGGACTGTAGTTGGCCGCGCTCACGGTGTGCTTGACCAGCGTTCTGGTAGCCAACAACTCGGCGTATCAAAATACAGAGGAGATCAGAATGGCTAGCCGAGTTGAAGTGTTGGATGATAAATGCGTGCGGTTGATTTAGCCGATTGGATTTTGAACTGGCGCAATCCATGGCGCGGGGGATGAGCTGTCCCCGCCGGACCGTTGGGCGACGTCATCCATCCTCCGCCTGCGTATTCACTCACTGCTGCATTCATTCCCTCAGATTTGCCACCGCCTTTCCTGTTAAACTCATGCTTCTGACGAGAGTGCTCCCACGTGCATGCCGTTCATTCTCTTTGTCATGTCCGCCACCCAATCACCCAATTACACTTTAACTAGCCGACGTGGCCAGCCGACTGGCCATACGGCCGCTCAACCATTCAATTTTACGCTTTGCAAACAAATTCAAAGTTAGATTCATGCGATTTGATGGAATGAAGGGGAAGACACTTACCTGCGCGCGGCTGCACACGATTTTTCGGTTTTTGGACGATGGGGAGCGGATCTACCTGCTGCATGCGGCTTACACAGTCCCGGAAGCTCGTGGTAACCAGATGCCAACGCTGGAGTGGACGGATTGGCTTGCATGCGCCCGCGTTTCATCTCGGATGACGGTGCTATGAATGGCATCCACTCGAGCAGGTTGAATTGTTACAGGATCCCCACGAGGGGTCTCGTAACAGTCCTTTCTCCTTGGGTGCATGCTGCACGATGGCGGTTCTGATCACGATCCCGGAGCTCTTGATGCCTGTGGTATGAGATCCCATCATTTTTTATTTTGGAAATGGCTTTCTCACGAGAACTCATCGATTTCCTTTGTTTGTGCAGGGACTTGGCCGCATGTCGACACAGGTGGTGGAGCATGGTGACATCAACGTGCAAGGATGCTTAACAGAGGCTTACATGCATCCAAACCAAGCCATGGTCGCGAAATCTCCTTTTACGATGAATTCTGGCCGCCCAAAACTCCTACAGGAAGCTTCCTGTAGAGAGTCTGCACTTTCCTGTAGAGAATCCGCGCCTTCCTGTAGAATGACTGCGCTCTCCTGTAGAAAAACTGTGCCTTCCAGTAGAAAGACCGCAGTTTCCTGTAGAAGATTCAAACCATGATAAAATTGCACATACCTTGAAAAACATAAGGATTCTTGGAGGAGGAGCTTGTGAGGTGTCCTGGCTGTATGAGAAAGACCTTTGACCTTGACTTGAGAGGCTTCCTCTCCTCCATAGAACACCTACAATCTGCATGCAAATTTCACATAATAGCTTATTGATCTTGTTTTTTTCTTTTTCTTTTTTCTTCCTCTTTTTTTGAAAGATAGCAGGGGCGCCTCAATGAGGTTTTCACCCTTACCACCTGCCTTAAGCGCCTCAGAGAGGTTTTCACTCAAGGATCTTTATTTCCTTTTTCTCTTTTTTTTTGAAAGATAGCAGGGGCGCCTCAAATGAGGTTTTCACCCCTACCACCTGCCTTGGGCGCCTCAGAAAGGTTTTCACCCAAGGATCTTTATTATTTTTTTCCCTTTTTTTTTTTTCTTTTGTTTTTTTTTTTTTTAGATTCTTCAGGGTGTGCCCAAAGCAGGGGCAGGACCCTTCTCTATGACCAATACTGCCTTCCCCATAGTTTTGATGAACTCTTGTCTGGAGGGAGGCTTCCTATAGATCTTCAATCGATGCCCGTTGACAAGCATGGGGATGGCTTCCTCATCAATGGTCCGGATAAGAACAGATCCATTGTCATGACATTTTTCCACTGAATATGGCCCTAGCCATCTGGTTCTCAGCTTCCCCTTGAAATCTTTGTATCTGGAATCATACAACAAAGCCCAATCTCCCGGCTGAAATTGCTTGTCATGGAGATGTTGGTCATGCCACACCTTCCTCTGAAGTTGAACCACTTCTGAGTGAAGGAGGGCCTGCATGCGGTGCTCATCCAGTCCATTCAGCTGCAATAGCCTTTCTTGTTGTGCATGGCTGAGATCTAGATCCAGCTGAGCTGCCATCCTCAAGGTATTGTATTCGAACTCAATGGACAGCAAAGCCTTCTTCCCATAGACCAGCTCATAAGGTGTAAAACCGGTGGTGGTCTTCCAAGTGGTGTTGTAAGCCCATGTGGCTTCAACCAGGCGATCTGCCCAATCTTTTCTGCTGCTGCTCACCACTTTGGTCAAGATCCCCTCTAATGCTCTATTGGTGACTTCCACCTGCCCATTTGCTTGAGGATGATAGGGAGTGGAAGTCCTATGCTTGATCTTGTGATGAGCTAGGAGATCTTCAACCAGGTTGGAGGTGAACTGGCTCCCTTGATCGGTGACCAGCTCTCTTGGATAGCCAAACTTATAGAAGATGTTCTCTCTTAGGAACTCGGCCACTTTTTCTTCTGTTGCTGCTTTGATTGCTTTGGTCTCTGCCCACTTTGTCAAATAGTCAGTACACACAATGATGTAGGATCTTTGCCTCGAAGAGGGATTGATTGGACCCACAAAGTCCATGCCCCACTTCTCAAATGGCTCAAGAGTCACTTGAGGTTGGAGAGGCATCTCATCCCTTTGGGTCGGTTTCCCCATTCTTTGGCATTGGTCACACTGACTGACATATCTTCTGACATCTTGATGAAGTGTGGGCCAATAGTAGCTTGCCTGCAGGATCTTGAAGGCAGTTCTCTTTGCTGCAAAATGTCCTCCACAAGGCCCATCATGACAGGTGAGGAGGATGTCAAAGACTTCCTCTTCCCTTACACAACGCCTTAAGATCTGATCGGGGCCAAGCTTGAACAGATTGCCCCCGATCCATGTAAATGAGGCACTCTTCCTGATGATTTTGCTCTTTTCTCTCGAAGAGAGATGCGGAGGGAATTGTGCTGAAACAAGGTAGTTTGCTATATCAGCAAACCATGGAGAGAGTACTGAGATAGCAAACAGATGCTCATCAGGCATCTGGTCATCCACCGTCCCATCTTCATCTGCAGACAAATCCAATCTAGACAAGAAGTCAGCAACAACATTTTCTCTACCTGGTTTATCAACAATGGTTAGATCAAACTGCTGCAATAAAAGTAACCATCTAATAATACGAGCATTCACATCTGGTTTATTCATCAAATATCTGATAGCAGCATGGTCAGTATGTACAAAGGTCTGGTAACCAGTAATATAATGTCGGAACTTGTTCAATGCATGGACCACAGCTAAGAATTCTTTCTCAGTTACAGTGTAATTCAGCTCTGCTTTGGACAAGTTTTTGCTAACGAGGTAAATGGCATATGGAAGTTTTTGCTCAACTTGTCCTAAGGCTGCACCTATGGTTTTGTTTGAGGCATCAGTGTGGATGTGGAAAGGTAGGGCCCAGTTTGGACCTCTCAGGATTGGAGCTGACACTAACTTGTCTTTTAATTCATTTAAACTCTTCTGACAATCGTCAGTCCAATTAAACTCCACATCTTTTGCCAACAGACCGAAAAATGGCAAGGCTAGCTTGCTGAAATCTTTACTGAATCTTCGGTAATACCCCGCTAATCCCAAGAAACTCCTAACATCCCTTACCTTTTGTGGAGGTGGAACCTTTTTTATTAGAGCGATTTTGTTAGGATCCACCTGTAACCCTTGGCGAGAGATGGTATGGCCTAGCACAGTCCCTTCAGTCATTAGGAATTCACATTTTTCAGGGCTAAGGGACAAGTTCATCTCGATGCACTTGGTTAGGACCTTTCCCAAGTTGGACAATGCTTCCTGGAAGTTAGCCCCGTAAGGAGTAAAGTCATCCATATAGATTTCTACTGCATCATGGACCAACTCCGAGAAGATGCTCAAGACAGCTCTCTGGAAGGTAGCAGGAGCATTGCATAGCCCAAAGGGAAGGACACGGTAGGCAAAGGTACCCCAAGGACAAGTGAAGGTGGTCTTATCTTGGTCTTCCGGGCTGATTTGGATTTGATTGTACCCGCTAAACCCATCCAGGAAAGAGAAGAACTTCTTTCCTGCCAGTCCATCCAACACTTGATCTATGAAAGGCAGAGGGAAATGGTCTTTCTTGGTAGCTTTGTTCAGCTCTCGGTAGTCCACACAGATTCTCCATTTCCCATTTTTCTTGGGAACCAAAACCAGAGGGGACACCCATTCACTATCTGAGATGGGGTAGATGAATCCAGCATCCAACAGTTTCTGCAATTCTTCCTTGACAATGTCCTTAAGGGCTGGATTCATTCTCCTCTGGGGTTGCCTAACTGGTTTACAATCCTCTTTGATGTATATATGATGGGTACAGACCGAGGGATGGACTCCTTTCATCTCCTTATAGCTCCAAGCAAAAGCATCTAAGTGGCTGGCCAATAGGCTACACAACTCCTTCTCCTGGGAAGGAGATAGGGAGGAGCTGATCTTTAATGCTCTCTTAGGGCCGAACTCCACACTTTTGACTCTGGGAGTGACGGGGCTAGTTGTACAAAGGTCCACTAAGGTGCTAGCTTGGGCATCCTCCACCAACTTCTCTAAGGATAGTGCACTGGAAGGTGGATTCTGGATCAGGGTCTCAATCAAATCATCCTCGGTAGGAGGGTCTCTTCTAGTGGTATCTAGGGTGCACAGAGGTGCTGAGTACACCTCGTCTTCCTCTCCTTCTTCTAGCCAAAGTGGTAAGTCATGCTCTAAGGAGGGTTGGGCAGGAGGGTATAGGACTAGCTGCTTGGACATGGGACCATTTTTGATGGTCATATTTCCTGCCCTACAACTGATGTAAGCATCTGCAGTAGCTAACCAAGGCCTTCCCAAAATGAGAGGATATCCAGTAAGCTTTGCCTTTGGTTGCAGAACCAGGAAGTCTGCAGGGTATTCCCAAGAATCAATGGAGACCATGACATCCTCCACAATCCCTTCGGGAGTCACGGTGGAGCGATCTGCTAATTGCAGTACTGTCGAGGTCTTCCTCAAGGAACCCTGAAGATTGAGTTTTTGCATGGTATCCCTGGTCATCACATTGATGGCCGCCCCCAGATCAATCAAGGTGTGGGGGATAATGGTGCCATTGATGTGAACATCTACTACAGGACTTCCAGGATCTAGGTACTTTGGGCAGATGACTTGTCCTAGCATAAGGTCAGACAGTTGTCCTATGACATTGATAGTTGAGGCATCTTTCTTCCGTCTGCCTGGGTGTTTGAAACACTTCTCCTTAACCAGCTTGTTATATATTGGCACATCCTTGATGGCTTGGAGAAGTGGGATTTTTACACACAACTGCTTGAGCTCACCCAACAGCTCATCTTCTTCGGGGTTAGGTTGTGTGGTGGCTGTTAATCTCTCAGGAAAGGGTGGAATAGCTTTTGGTTCACTTTCCTGTAGATCTTCCTCATCCTCTGGGGGAGGAGGTTGGCGATCTGGTAGAGTCTTTCCAGATCGAAGGTTGATCTCCTGGATCTCCACAGCATAGGTAGGGCATGAGGTTTCCCCAGTGTATACCTGCTGGGCCTGTCTATTGTTGGGGTTCGGGTTCGGTTGAGCAGGCATTTGAGGTTGCCTTGGAGGAGCAGGAGGTAAAGGTTGAGGTTGAGCTGGTGGTGGAGGCAAAATGGCAGGAGGAGTGTTGTATTGGGGCCTCCACCCCGACTGAGGAGCACTCCATTGAGGCTGCGACTGGGCATGTGAGTGATATGAATGAGAAGTAGGTTGAGTCGGGTACTGAGGTGGATAAGACCATGGAGGAGGCATGGACCAAGAAGGATGAGCAGGGGGACCCCAAGAAGGCATGGGAGTCGAGTGGTTGGGGTTATAATAAGCTTGTGGTGCCCCGTGCATTCCCTGCTGATAAGGTCTAGATCCTTGAGGCCTCCTTTGGTTGATGAAGTAGAGAGGTTCAGTGGGGGCTTCGGTTCCTTGGTACATGGCTTTAAATCTAGGTAAGGTTGGACACTGATTTGTTGGGTGGTCCTCCTCACAAACGAAACACACTTCAACCGAATGTAATGGACATTCGTTCTTAGGGTGTCTTCTGGTGCACCTAGGACAGAAGACAGCCAAGGCTCTCTCAGCTTCTTCCTTCTTCTGCTGGATCCTGAATGTGTCCAGCTGCATGGAAATGGTCTGTCTCACCTCACTCTTAAGATCTTCTAATTGGTTTGTAAACTCATGTTTGGAGAAAGGGACACCAGTGGAGAGGAGATTTCCTCTACCTCGTTTTCTAGCTGCCCTGGAATGATTTCTAAACACAGTCTTGATGTCCTCATAAGGCAGTTGGTAAATGTCCCCCCCAGCTAACATGTGAAGGGTGTCTAAGAGATCTTCAGGGACTCCTCGGAGTAGAACCAACTTGAGGGATTCAGGGTCAAGTGTGCACCTGGCCCGTTTATAGCTAAGTTGGAACCTCTCCTCATAATCCTCCAAAGACTCATCATTTCCCATGGTCATCCGAAAGATCTCTCCCTTGGTTTCCTTGGACCTACAGTAATCCCTATACTTGGT
The DNA here is from genome assembly GCA_031772625.1 of Pinus tabuliformis. NCBI lineage: Eukaryota > Viridiplantae > Streptophyta > Pinopsida > Pinales > Pinaceae > Pinus > Pinus tabuliformis. The sequence continues at coordinate 537,298,511 of CM062807.1, read as the reverse complement.
ATTGAAGGCTTGCTGCATCTGAGCCCAAGTAGCGATGCTATTCCCAGGTAATCCCATGAACCAGCGTAGTGCTGCATCCTTAAGAGTGGAAGGGAAAAGCTTCAGCTTTTGCTCATCTTCAGTATAGTCATAAGTTCTACAAAGGACAGCAAACTCAAACAAGAAGGTATCAGGATCCTCAGTGGTCAGTCCATGGAAGTGAGGCAAGGCGGAGGGGCTAATGTTTTTCATTTTCATATCTCCATTGGTCTCTCGGATGGGGAAAGCTCCTTCTATTCTCTCATCTTCTCTCCTATTATCAGCCATGGCTTCAGATGGAGTGGTTTCTAACTCTTCTTCTTCTATAGGGTCTTGGTATATCTCAGGATGCTCACCTATAGGTTCCTCTGAGTCACTGTCACCAAAGAAGAGAGAAGGGTGACTTAGTGATGTGGTGGGGGTGTTGGGTAGGAATTTGCCTGATTTATCTCGGTTCCTACGAGGCATGAAATGGAAAGGACCTTTCCTTTTTTGAGTGCTTTTGCGTTTTTCTTTGGTACCTGCAAAACTGGAACAAAGTGATCTACAACTAACTATATTACTCAAATGAAATTGCGGAATTGGAATATTAATCTATGAAAGCAGGAAATGCTAATCTATGAAAGCAGGAAATGCTAATCTATGAAAGCAGGAAATGCTAATCTATGAAAGCAGGAAATGCTAAGCTACTTTTGCAGAATGGAAATGAAATAAACTACTGAGCAGAAGTAAGAGTGCGAAAGTAGAAGAAAAGCAACAATTACTAATACTCTGACGCTTCCCCGGCAACGGCGCCAAAAAGATGGTGAGCTCCAGTATTGTAGCAATAATGCTACAACTCCTGGGGCTTCCTGTCTCTCATTTTATCAACCCGGTAGTTCGTACAAACTTGGAAACGACGGTGCTATATGCACAAGTACTAGCTCTTGTCACAGCTCTCACTTGGTCAGCTGGCACAAGTCCGCTAGGGCTCAAGCCAACTTCTATAGGCTCTCAGAAGAAGCTTGCTAACTGATGGACGAAAGCTATGCTCAAAGGAAAGCTACTCTACTTGACAAACTGAACTGAAAGCAAATCAAAGCATGTAAACCTAGGAAACCCTAATTTAACTAGTCTAACCTCTACAATGCAAAGAGTGTGAATGAAACTTCAACCAAGGCTGCTGTCACCTCTAATATGTGCAAATGCATGGATCTAAATTACTTGCATCATGAAAGACATGTTTTTGTATTTTTCCTTTAAGTGTGTGGAATGATTGTGATTTTGTGCTAACTAGGGTTTGGTGGTGCAGATGGGATAGAGAAGGAAGGAAAGCGTGGGACAGGTTGGGGAGGCTAGGAGAGGTCCCTAGGGATCCTTAGCATCCATCCACAGAGGTCCCTCACATTCAGAAGCTCGGCAACCAAGTGAGTGGCCTCCTACAGGAAGTCTGCAGGGGATCCTACAGGATACTCTGGTTTCTACAGGATGGTTGTGCAATTCTACAGGATGATTGGCCGTGGAGGTTTTGGGAGATGATGGAGTGTTGGAGTGGTGTGGGAGGCTAAGTGAGATGGAGATGGACCTGATGATGGCTCAGGAGCTGGAAAATCAGATGAAGGAAGGGTGTATGCAATGGTTTGATGATTGGAAGGATGGAACCAACGAAAGTTGAAGGAGATGGAGCTATGTGGGAAATGAGAGAGTTGGAGGGTAAATGAGTGAGACAGAGGTTGAATAGAACTTGCAGATAGATCAAGAAGAAGAAGAAGAAAATGGTTTGAGAAGGAGCAGCGTAAATGAAACAAATGACCTATGCATCAAAACGAGAAATTCATTAACCTATGATAATTGTGCCATGAAACCTATGAACAGAAATGGAAAACAAGAAATGAAACCTATGCGTGGAAGTGCAGTATGGATCGATGTCAAAAATGCCTGAATAGATCTTCAATGAAAACGTTTATGTTGCAGCTTGCATGGAGATGAGAAGACTGCTGTTCTTTTTGGTGGTTGGTCATGGACTACACCCCAATCCCTAACAGTGAGATGGCAGTGAGCCTTTACAACCTGTTTTTGCTGGAGCTCCAAGAGATTATATCTATCCTCCTATCAAACTTAAACACTGAAAGCAAATCACCATAAACTAGTCCTATCTATGCTCATGAAAACGGCTAAATTAACAAGCTGGAAATCCGAATTGCATGTGAAAATAAACAAACTCAAAGTGCTGGAACGAAATGCAAACACATTACAACACTGAGGAGATCTATTGCTCTCAGGTTGGGCCCTAACCTGAGAGCTATAGCTCCTTGAGAAAACTCAGAACTAGATCAAAATCTGCCTTCTTTATTCATAATCTGATGTCATGCCAAATTGGCTTACAAAAAGGAACAAAAACTGAGCTCTAGCTCGTACTTTTCAATTACAAGAGTAATGCCAAGGTTCAAAAAGCTTCTCTACAAGGCTACGGCCTCAGTATTTATGCCAAAACGACTATCCAACAGGTGTCCTTGATTTTAGGAGCTCGGCTGTCCAGCTAGAGTTCAACTGCAGATCCTGTAGGACAGTCATAACTACTGTTCCTGTAGAGCAGTTTATAACTGCTGTTCCTGTAGAACAGCTGGCTGCTTCTAAGCTCGGAGGGAGGATGGATTGGAGCTCGGAGTTCTTGGTGGGAATCACGAGGAATGTCCCTAAGACCGTGGACATCCTCTCCTAAAAACCAGCAGTGCCACCTCATTGTCTCCTTGCCTCCTTTTCACGTGGTCTTTTCTCCCTTTTAATGCAAAAACCTGAAATCATAATGCATTAGTCACGTAGATAAAGTGTCTACCCTTCCTCCTACAAACAACACGAATAAACTAAGAAATGCATGCATAAGCAGTAAAAAGTGAATGGTTTGAGCAGAGAGAATAGGCCAAAATGAGCCCGAATTGTACCAAAATTGGGGCTCATCAATGCATATGTACATGTTCCAAAGGAGAAAAGAACCATGTTCGATAGTAAATCTGAAAAGTGCATCTTTATTGGGTATAACGATGGTTTAAAGGGTTATAAGCTTTGGAACCCAATAATAAGGAAGGTTGTGTACAACTTAGATGTGGTGTTCAGAGATGTGAAAAATGTTATTAAACATAAATTCCAACCAAAGGAACCTGAGAAGATAGAGTTTGAGGTTAAGGATGAAGAATCAGACTCTATAGTAGAAGAGGAATCAGAAGATGAAGAGCCACAAACTCTAGGTGTGAGAAGATTAGTTCGAGAAATAAGGTAGCCAGAAAGGTATAGTCCATCTCCTTTCTGTTCAAATTTTTCTTTATCTATTACTGATGATGATCCCAAAACTATGAAGGAAGCAGTAGATTCAGAGGATGGCAAACTCTGGAAAGAGGCCATGGTTTATGAAATGGCACCTTTGCACAAAAATGAGGCATGGGATCTGGTGGAGTTGTTGGCTGGAAGGAAACCCATTGGCAGCAAATAGGTGTTCAAGAAGAAGACAAATGTAGAAGGAATGGTGGAGAAATACAAAGCTCAGTTGGTAGCAAAAGGTTATTCCCAAGTGTCGAGAATTGATATTGGTGATATTTTTTCTCCTGTTGCCAAGGTAGCTTCTATTAGATTACTTCTATCCATTGTTGCTACTTTTGATTTTGAGGTAGAATAGATGGATTTGAAGAAAACATTTCTTCACGAGGATCTGGAAGAGGAGATCTACATGAAGCAACCTGAAGGTTTTGTAGTGAAGGGTAAGAAAGAACTGGTATGCAAGTTAAATAAGTCTCTGTATGGGTTAAAATAGTCACCAAGGATGTGGTATTAGAAATTTGATACATTTATACGGGGACTTGGCTTCACCAGAAGAAAAGAAGATCACTTTGTGTATTTTAAATTAATTGGTGACCGTGTTATTTATCTCATCTTGTACGTGGATGATATGTTGCTGGTTGGAAATAACAAAAAAATTATCTAGGATTTGAAGACCCAATTGTCCTCCAAATTCAACATGAAAGATATTGGTGCTGCAAACTATATTTTGGGCATGGAAATTAAAAGAGATCGGAAAAAGAGGAAGCTCTGGTTAAACCAAAGGAATTATGTCGAGACAATAATATAGAGGTTTAATATGCAAGATAGTAAACCGCTGAAGATTCCTATTCCTGTTGGTGTAAAGTTATCTGCTGAATAGTGTCCCAAGACACAAGAAGAGGAAGAGGACATGTCCCGTGTTCCATATGCAAGTGCAGTCGGTAGCCTAATGTATGCAATGGTCTATACTAGACTAGACATTGCACATGAAGTGGAAGTATTTAGTAGGTTTATGTAAAAACTAGGAAAGGAGCATTGGACAGTAGTGAAGTTGGTTTTCAGGTATTTGCATGGCGCTAGTGATTATGGTTTGTGCTACCAAGGAAGACCAGAATTGGATAGAGTTTTGGATATCCATGCCTTTGTTGATGCAGACTGGGCTGGAGATCTGGACGAGAGAAGATCTACAAGTGGGTATGTGTTTAACCTATTTAGAGGTGCAGTCAACTGGATGAGTAAGAAATAATCTGTAGTGGCATTATCAACTACAGGGGTAGAATACATGGCAGCCACTCATGCAAGGGAGGAAGCAATTTGGTTGCAGAGATTGTGTTCAAGTATGGGGTTAGTACAAGGAGCTATAAGGATAGACTGTGATAGCCAAAGTGCAATTTTCTTGGCAAAGAACCCTACTTATCATTCAAAGAAAAAGCACATTGATGTTCAGTATCACTTTGTGAGGTATATGATAGAAGACAAAAGGTGTTGCTAGTAAAGGTGGACACTTTGAATAATACTGTAGATGCATTGACAAAATCTGTGAGCTCTGAGAAGTTCTCTTGGTGTAGAGAAACAATGGGAATTTCAGGGTTGGATAAATGACTAAGCTCTCCTATGGTCCCCTGTGGAAAGAAAACAACAAGTGGGAGAATGTTGGGTTGTGTTATATTCTTTCCACGACTAGCCCATGTAGTTAACCAAGGGGTTGGGGGGGTGAAGCCCCCCCTTCGATGAGCTAATTGCATAGCGGGGGGGTCACAAGGGGGTTTGAGGGGGGTCGGTAGCTCCCCTCTATGGGGTTCAGGGTAGCGCCCTGAGAAATTTTTTTTGAACCCTATATTAGGTTGGGCGGACCTACCTATGGTTTTGTGCATGGTTTTTCACACATGGTTTTGGATGTGATGGTTTTTTGGTCCATCATTTTGGACGCGATGGTTTTCAGTCCGTGGTATTAGATGCTTCAACATGTATAAATATGTGTTGTAACATTGAAAGGAATATAATGAAAAATCAAGCTGGTAGTCCCGGTTTTGGGATAGGGGAAAATCTCTGTGTATATGTGTTTTATGTGTTATGCTCTCACATTGTTTATTTTCTATGTTTTAGAATTCATATGTAGGGAATTTCTGTATGGGGTTAAAACCTACAATATTCAAATGGAACTGTTGCAGATATGTGGACCACTTCTAATGGTGATCATTCTATAGTTTCCCTTGGGTCTGTATGAACTGCAGGGGTTGGTGGCCTGTGTGGATGACCGTTTCCTTCCCCAAAATGTAATGCTTCCATTTTCGGTAGGCTTGCACAATGGAATACATCTCTTTGTCATAAGTGGGATACTTACGGACTGTGTCTAAAAGTGTCTCACTGTGATATGCCACTGGATGCCCGTGTTGAGTAAAGACTGCCCCAATAGCATAGTCAGAGGCATTTGTCTCGACCTCAAATGGTTGTTGCAAGTCTGGTAATGCAAGCACTGGTGCCTAGCAAAGGCAATCTTTCATCTCTGTGAATGCCTTTTGTTGAGATTTAGACCAAAATAATTTTTCTTTCGCTCCTCCCTTGGTGACTTGAATCAAGGGCCAAGTGATATGAGTAAATCCCGACACTAACCCATGGTAGAAGTTGGGAAGACCTAGAAAGCTGTGAAGCTCTGTCAGAGTGGTTGGAGATGGCCAATCTTGAATGACTTGGATCTTGGCTAGATCCACATGCACCCCCCATTCATCAATAATATATCCCAGATACTAAACCTGGGTCATGCCAAAAGTGAATTTCTCCAAATTGGCACATAACTTGTGTTTCCGTAGTGTTTGGAGAACCTGTCGGATGTAGTGGAGGTGCTCTTCCCAACTCTCATTGAAGATAAGGATGTCATCCAATTATACCACTACAAATGAGTTGGTGAATGGCCACAAGATGTCATCCATTAGCCTCATGAAGGTTGCAGGAGCATTCGTCAATCTGAAAGGCATAACGAACCATTCGAGAAGGCCCTCCTTGGCTTTGAAGGCAGTCCTCCACACATCGAAGGGTTTGATTGGTTCCAAGTGATATCCTAACTTCAAATTGATCTTGCTGAAATATTTTGCCCCCTTCAGTTGGTCTAGGAGGTCATCAATCCATGGGATTGGGTACCTATTATAGACAGTGATATTGTTCAACACCCGATAGTTCATACAGAGTCTCCAAGTCCCGTCCTTCTTTTGTACTAACACGATCGGGCTCCCACAGGGCGATGAGCTCAAACGAATGTGACCTTTCTGCAGTAGCTCCTAAATCTGCCTCTTGATTTCATCGTTCTCCAGAATAGAGCACTGATAGATTGGTCCATTAGGCAGCAGTACCCCTGGGGTCAGATCCATGGAGTGCTTGACCTGACAGTGCAAAGGAACCCCTGCGAGGGAGGTGAAGATGTCCTCATACTCCTCCACGACCTTGTCCACCTATAATTATTGTGTGGAGGGGCCCTATCTGGAGGTCGTGACCATCATCTTCTTCTTTCATTGAGGGCATATCATTAGGAAAAAAAAATTCTCAGTTTTGGAAATGAGCTTACTGCATTGTTTTGCAGTAACTAAAGAGATGGCGGTAGGTGATGCTACCTGTGGTATCCTGTACAACTTATTTCCCAAAGTAACAATAACAGCACGGGGCATTGATTCATACACAGTATGTCACTTCCACAAGTATCATTTTCCTAATAATACATCACAAACATCAAGGGGAGCAATGTCACACAATACCTCATCCATGAAGTGCTTGATGTTGTATGGAAGGCGACACTGCTAGCTCACGTGAAGATCCCGTCCTTGGTGAAGCCACCCGATGGTGTATGGTTGTGGATATGCTGTGGTCGGTAAGCCCAACTTCTTCATGACCTCTATTGAAATGAGGTTCTTTTTTCTCCCGCTATTGACAATGAACTGTAGTGGGGATCCCTTCACCCACACCTTGGAGTGGAAAAGATGCTCCTCCTCCTCTAGATATTCGGGTTCCTCCTTCTGGATCTTCATGGTGGCAATGGTGGCATTGGGCTCCGCATCAATAATTTGCTTCCCTTTCTCATTCCTCTTGTCACGTTTTGACTCAGAGTCAAAACATGCATCTGATTCTGAAACCTTTAGCTCGGCCACCAGTGATTGCTTGGATGGACACTCATTTGTGTTGTGAGTGGAGCTCTTACGGAAATCACACCACTTTCTCATGTCCTTTTTCGGCTTTGCGGCGTTGTTCTTTTCTTGCAACTTTGGTGGGTTGTCTTGGGCCACCTCACCTTGGCTTTTTCCTTTGTTCTGTGGTTTGAGGGCACCTTTCCCTTGCTTCAGATTCGTAGATCCAAAGTCTCGCTTCTTCTGTTTAAACTTTTTCTCGATCTTGACGACATATCAGTATGCCGTGCCTAGCGAGGACATGTTCAGGAATTCTATTTCTACATGGATGTACATGTGTAGGCAACCATGGTATTTGAGTACCAAATGATGCTCTGAATCCTTGATACTCAATTTTGTGCGAAGGGTATGGAAAATATTGGTAAACTTTGGCACGTCTTGGTCCCTTCCCTGCCGCAGCATGGTCCACTTTATGTATTGATCCTCATAGCTTTTGATAGGGTAGTACTACTCCTTGATGGTAATCTGGAATGAATTCCAAGTGGGTACGGCTAAAAATAGTGAGGTTGTACTTTCATCCTTCTACTCGCAGAAGGTTTCCCACTAGTCCTTAATGTGGGGGGTGGCTTTGAGAAGAGTGAAAGTAATCTTTTCTCGACTGGAAAAATCATGAATAGAAAAATACCCTTCTAGTAGATTTAACCATTTATCTATGGTGTCTGCATCTATTTGACCTTCAAATATGGGAATGTCAAAGTTAACTTGTACCTTAAAAGGTGTGGCACTTCAAGAGTAGCTACTAGAAGTAGATGTGTAGCCCCTGGGTAGCTACTGAGGGATCTGGGCAAAATTTTCCATGATTGCCTTTCTTTGTCGCTCGAGGGCCTCTTCAAGCAAGATTTGATTAGGATCTCCTACCCCCTCATCTTTCTTTCCATCTGCCATGGGAGGGCATTGGGATTTGGGAGGCTGGTCTTGGAAAGGTTCGACCAATTCAAGCCCTAACTCCTTATATCCTGACCTCGTTGGGGACATGCAAAGAAAGACAGAGAAAGAGCAGACCACTATGATACCACTGATCCTAATTTAAACAGGAACACAACAAATTACAGATATAACCATACATATAGAGATGTAGTACAAATAATATTTGATTTCATTACTGTAAAATACTGAAATATGCTTACAAACAGAAATGGAAATAAACTAGCTAGGGCGATGGTAGCTTATCTCTAAGAAGAGAAGTGGCAGCTACATGCCTCTGAACTGTGTTACAATGAGGCTCGAAGGCATATTTATTGTTTATAAACAATGGAAAACCCTAAACATCCAACAACCTAACCCTGGATGATGAAACGCCAAACTATGGACCCCATTTGGGTAAATTGGTACATCAACTCCTCGGGGTCATAACTTTGGCATACGATCTTTGTTTGACCCGCACAATATCTCGTTAGAAAGATCTACTTGAGAAATACAACTTTGGGAAGAGAAACATTAGTCAATGGACCCATGTTGGTCTTAGGTTTCCCAAAAATGTCGTTTAGGGCCTCAAAACGACTCCAAGGTTTAGGACCCAAAAAAAATTGCTAAAAATAATAAATTGTGCTACAATTAAGGAAACTGAAAGGCTGAAAGAAACAATGTTGGAGGTCCAAGTGGACTTGGCGGGTGGCCACCAATATCCACCTGGATCATTTTGCAAGCAGGAAACTGTCTAAGGAAGGGAAGAAATATACAAATACAGAAAGGGAAGGACTGAATATGCTATATTCTTTACAAAAGTTTAGACATTATTTGTCGGGATCACATTTCAAGATGTTCACAGATCACTTTGCACTAAAGTACTTGGTCAATAAACCTATTTTAGGAGGAAATATTTTCATATGGCTATTATTGTTTTAGGAGTATGACTTTGAAGTTGTTAAGCTAGGAAGACTAAATGTTGGGCCTGATCATTTATTAAGGTTCAAAACAATAGAAGAACCATTTTCTGCCAACGTTTCAAATCCCAACTGGGATCCATCATCAGGACAACTTGAATGCTTGATAGAAGAAGAGCTTATTTTAGGGTTTAAAAACTAAGCACCATGTCTGCTTGGAAAGCGCCTCTATTATCGCTAAGGAAGAGCAACACCATAAGTGAAAGATCAGAGAAGCTCTTGAAATTATCAAACACCCGCATAATCTCAATAGAGACAATGGTTTGGAAATTAGTGGAAGCTGGCTTCCCCTAATCAGAAAAATTAACCCCCTTCCAGTATAATAATAAAATAATAATAATAATAATCAACTCACTATTAAGCATTTCAAGATTAATTATCATTAATTAATTAATCTATTTATTAACAATATTAATTATCATTAATTTAATTATTCTATTTATTAATTACCCTTATTAATTACTTCATCTCTTAAATATTAAAATTTCTATTTTAACATAACAATAATAATTATTATTATATTTTCCCAAATTATCAAAAATATTTTGATAATTATTCTAAATAAAAATAAAAATAAAAATATAAATATCAGTACTAACATATTTATTTTATATAATTAAATAAATATTAATTATTAAATTCTAAATGCAATGTGATAGGACTAATAGTTTCAATTTTATTCTAAATACAATATTCTTGAATTAATTTAATCAATTCTAATTATGTTCATTTTTAATATTATTAATTCTAATTTTTATTATTAACTATTAGATTAATAAATAATAATTATTAATAACAATAATATTTTCAATTAGCAATTATTTATTAATTTCCTTACTAAGCTAAAACCTATTCTAAAATTTAATAAATAAATAAATAAAATTGTACCAAACATATATTATAATAAATATAAAAATTAATACAATATTCCTAGATTAAAAAAAATTTAATTATGATGATTATAATTATTACTACTAATTATTATATTAATTTATGATAAATAATAATAATTATTTCAATTAATATCAATATTAATTAATATTATTGATCAAATATTAAATATTAATTCAAATTTTCTAAAAAAAAATTAACATCAACTTCGATCAATTTAATTTCATTATTCTAATTATCTTTAATTATTATGAGACTAATTATTATTATTAAAAAAAATAAAAAAAATTAATTAATTAATTAATTAAATTAATGAGAGTCAGCTGACTTCTCATCAAAAATTGAGAGCCGACATTCATCTTTTCTCTCCTCATTACTATTTAAACCCTAAAATAAGCTCTTCTTCTATCAAGCATTCAAGTTGTCTTGATGATGGATCCCGGTTGGGATTTGAAACGTTGGCAGAAAATGGTTCTTACTGTGGATTCTCCGGTGACTAAGTCGAAAATAATAAACCACAGAGGTCTTAAATCCAGAATACAAGAACCAACGAATATAGAGGATAACCTTCCTGATGAGTAGTGGTTTGCAATCAAGATTGTCGATGATCACTTCGTTGATATTATTCAATTCTTATCCATGGGGATGGCCACTTCAAAATACACTACACAATAGAAGAAACAATTGGTGGTTAAGGTAATAGATTTTTCACTAATAGCAACGTATTAGTATAAGATGAGACCATATGAAATACTACGTAGGTATGTTCTTGAGCATGAAAGACAGATATTTTTAATAGATGTTCATAGTGGTTCAATTGGTGGAAATTATGTAGGAAAATCCACTACCAAAAAAAATTTAATAGCTAGATTATGGTGGCCTACACTACACAAAGATGCAAAGGAGTAATGTCAAGCTTATGATGTCTGCCAAAGAATAGGAAAACCTTCAAGAATAGATTAAATGCCACTAGTACCACAAATAACACTATAGGATTTTGATTAATGGGCTATTTATTTTTTTGTACCTATCAATCCACCAAGAAAAATGACTTGTGCTAGGTATATAATCATTGCAACTGATTATTTGACAAGGTGGGCCAAAGCACAACTAGTGAAGGATTGCAGCACAGAAACCACTGTGAAGTTCATCTTTGAATACATACTTTCTGGATTTGGGTGTCCAGAGATCTTGATGAGTGATCAAGGATCACATTTATTGAATAAGACCATTGAGGCATTAACTAAAGAATTTCGAGTTTACCACCAAAATACCACTCCCTATCATCCTCAAGAAAATGGAATTGTGGAAGCATTCAATAAAATTTTGGAGAATGCACTGACCAAGGTATGAAATGTAAACATGAATGATTGGGATCTTAGGATTCCAGAAGTATTATGGGTTTACAAGAATACATGTGAAAAGTTGACAGGTCAGACACCCTTTAGGTTATTTTATGGGCAAGAAGCTGTCATGCCCATGGAATACATTTTCCCTAGCCTAAGAATTACAATGTTTACAAATATGGAAGGCCCTGACATAATGGAAGAGAGGATGTCGGAGTTACTTGCTTTGGAAGAAGACATGTTTATAGCAGGATTTCATTAACAATTACAGAAAGTAGGAGAAAAGACTTGGCATGACAGACACATTAAGAAAAATAAGTTACAAATAGGAGAACTTGTTCTTCTCTATGACAGTAAGTTTGTGAAATTCCTGGGGAAATTTAAAACACATTGGTTAGGCCCATATGTTATTAAGTATATTACTGATGGAGGCACAATGTAGTTAGTGAAGTTTAATGGAGAATTAATTCAGGGAAAAGTAAATGGCAGTAGGTTGAAGTTGTATAGGGAGAACCCTACTTCTATAGCTTCACCCTAAAGAAGAAAGGAGGAAAGTCTTATTTTCACATGCAGTTGAAAGTGGACACTAGACTATAAACTATGTTGCAGAAAGAGCTTCGATGAAGAAATTCCTTCGCTACAGTTGGAAATATGTTGAAGTTCATAGGAAGCCACGACATAAGACAAAAGTGTGCTACAATAGGCGACATGTCAAATTTCACCAGAAAAGTAGAAATATGACCGTTAAAAGGGAAGAGATAGACACAAAGTTGCATTTACGATGATAGGTTGGCAGAATTTAAGAATAGATACACATTTAATGAAGAAATCTAAACAGAATCGAGACAAAATCAAATCTAATGATGAGGTTCAAATACTGGAATTGTTGTAAATAAACGACTCCTGCTTAGATTAAGAAATTTTCTAAATCGAGAGATCGAGTGATTAATAGTGCGACAAAGTTGTAGGAGACTTTGTTGTGTATGTCGACTGATCCATCTTGGGAGGAGATTGTGGAAAATTTTCATGAGTAGGGATTGTCTAGAGTCATGGAAGCCACAAATATTTCCGCACCAATAGTTGAAACACTCACAAAAGTAGCATTGCTATCACAAAATCCGCATACATCACTAAGGTGGAAGCAAAGCAAGGAAGAAAGAACCAAGAAAAAGTAGGACAAGAAGCCTGCCAAACCTGTGAAGCCTTAGAAGAAACCTTAGCAGGTCAATATTGAAGAAGAAGTGCAGGAAATACAGGTAGAGGAAGGTGGTGTAGTGTTCATCTCACCTTTTCCCTCATACATCCCACCGAGGAATCCAAATGCTAAACCAATAAAAGATGCCAAGATGAAAAGTATGGGACATTCACACCTCTATTACTGGAGGATGTGTTGTTTGAAGGAGATATTTTAGGAAACATTCCGCAATTGAAATTCATAGACAATGATTTTAATGACTGGAAAAAGTACCCACAGTTAGCACAAGACTGGTAGTTGTAGTAGGCTCACTACTTAGATAGTGGAGTGCTAAGACTAGAACCACATTGATGGGTGAATGGGTTGGTGTAGTCAGGACTACTCAATAATGTTGAATGTGATGCACTTCAGCAGAAGGTTAGAAAACATAGCGTGTGTGTCAATTATTGGTATTAATACATGATGGACACTTGTGGATCACTAGATTACCTTACCAAGGGCAGAACCTCACGGAGGAGTTTGTGGAAAAGGATCAAGACTGCGCTATGGCGAAGATTATGAAGAAGAAGTATGGGTTTCTCAAAGGAAACACGGGCTATGACATAAAACCGATCAAAAACCAAGGAGTCTACTTCGCCGCAGATATTTTGGCTGGAAAGATCATGAGGAAGTGTCGTGCGAATGAAGTTCCTACGTCGGTGGTTTCTTTAGGTGCGTAGTGCACAAATGGAGTCCAGTATAACTAGGCTGGATATTTATGCAAGGAATTGATTGAAGATTACCATGAGGTCCAGGAGAAATGTACATCTCTCCATTATGCCTAGTTAATTTTGATCATTTCTATATTGGAATGGAAGGAGTTGGAGGATATGTAGTTTCCTCTAATAGAAGAAGATGTTTGTGAGGTTACGAGGTATGCTTCACTGTGGCATACCAATCAACCATCGTGTGCATAAGAAAATAGAATCATTTTATAATATACCATATGGATGATCTACACATGCTCATAAAACAAAATCCGTGCCTTTCATCAAGTTTGCACAAACAGTATAGCCCTGTGATGAGGTTCAAGGTGGATTTCCATAAATTTTATATAGAGGCACGTAGAGACATGAAGAAGGAATGGCATGCATTTCCATATATGGTCCAAGAGGATGATCTGGTAGAAGTAGCGTAGACATGGCCTACAGATTGGATGACTCCGCTGGAGGAGGTAGGGGACAGTGCAACATAGGAAGAATAGCTGGACACTTCACGCCATGGAAAAGGTAGTGGAAAAGACAAGGAGAAGGAAGCAGAGGAAGAGGAAGAGGAAGAAGAACACCATGACAAACAACATGAGGAGGAACCTCAAGGAGGTCAAGATACAACTAAGGAGACATAGAAGGCGAAAACAAAGAAATTTGTAGTAGAGAAAAGGAAGATGCAGAGTGGAGCTTTGCCAAACACCAGAAAGAAGCATAAGGTGGATAAATCAAAACAAATGACACCAATGGTTCTAACTGAAGGTGAAATGGATCAAATTGGAGACAAGGTTCAAGAGATAACGATGGAATCTTGGAATAGGGTGGAAGATCGCTATGGCGAGCTTATCACAGGTGTGTAACGGAGTATAGTAGAGCTAAAATCGGAAGGGTTGTAGATCACTGGTTGGATCGGATAATAGGAGGGTTTATCACTGAGTTCGTGATAGACACAGCTGTGAGTTACAGTGAAGCAGAAAGGCCCTTTCTCTAAGGACCGCAAGGTAAGTACATCAAATAATTCAATACTTGGATGAAAATGTTGTTATGCAAAAAATGGGTTATGCACATCCATTGATGTCTAGGGTAATGCGGAGCGGAAGAGGCTACCAAGGGACCGAAGGATTATAAAAAAATCCTCTAATTTCACTTTCATGAGAAAGCGAGGAGGAGCTTGCAGGGTTCTCTCTGAGAAGTGCAGTCTGATTAATGTAGTAGCACATTCCACTGATACCACTGCCATCCACGCCATCACCTACTTCACCTACATCAAACCCATCTTCACCTATCCCACCTCCGCCACCACCGAGGGATGGAATGGCAAGTGCGATCAAGTTTTTTGTATTTAGAGGCATAGGAAATGAAGAACCAGATTAGTTCTGGTTCGTGGTAAAGGCTGTATAGGAAGCCCAAGGCGTAATGGATGATAACATCAAAAGGGCTACTCTGGTAAGTGCGCTGCAAGAGTGCGCATTGACATGGTATATAAAGTACTCTAGCAATCACCCGAATGTAGGAATAGCAGCGATCTAGGATGCATTAAACAAAGATTTTAGCTAGCCAAAATTGGAGATGCAGTCAATCATCGGGTTCAAGGAGATCGTGATGCTAGCTGGTGAAACTCTGTGGGATCTAGATCAGAGATTGAAGAGTACGATCCATGAGGCTAACATGATGCTAAAAGATGTGCAACATCACGTGTGGTTTGTGGCATCCTTAACACCAAACCTAAGGATGGCACTGTCACAGCAAAAGATCTCAACCCAAGCTGAAGCCTTAGAGATAGCGATGAGGTTGCACAAAATGCCAATATAGGATCCAGGGTTGGGAGTTCAGCAAATCCACGCACAACTACAAAACCTATGCTTAGAGATGCAAAGTTTGAAACAAGAAAAGGTGCCCCAATCAGAGGCGTGTGAAGAGGTGTGGTGCATAAAATGTAAAGGCTAGGGCCATAATAAGGATCATTGCCCAATATTCATGAACTATTTGGCAGGGGGGAGCAATGCCATTGCGACCAGAGGCACAAGTGGGGCCAAGCACGACGCCTACACTATGGTGCACGATCTATCAAGTGGGAGGAAAGCATGCCACAGACAATTGCCATATATTGGAGAAACTTATAGAAACCCCTCAATAGCTATTTTGCATTTTTTGTAGATTGATGGGCCATGACGAACAAAATTGCCAAAGTTATGAGTTGTTGATGGATCGAACATCTGCTTACAGGATGCATACGGAGGCTTGAGGTCAGGATCCCACTACAGTAATAACGCGCGGTGGATTCCAGGGATGCGGATGGGGACGAGGAGGAATGGGACCCAGACGAGGGCACAGACAATTAATCTGCTACAATTGTGGAGGACCTGGGCACTATGCGCACGACTGCACGAACCCGACCATAACATGTTGCCCGTACTATTACTAGTTTGATCATGAAGCAATAGATTTCCCTACACTAATTGCATAGATGTGCGAGAAAGGGGTGCTTCAGTCTACTCCCACTTAGAACGTCCAAATGATGAAGGCTGAACCGTGCGAAGAGGACCCTAACGTGAACATGGTGCTCAGAAGTGGTGCAACTATGGGAGAGGATAAGGGGAAGCAACCTGAGGAGGATACATGGGTTCGCAAGGCCCCTACAAAGAAACCTGAGTTTGACCTGGAACGCGCGAAGGAAACATTTATGGAAGCTAAGAAGAGCTTTGCGGAGGCTTCTACTTCCGGTAGCAAGGATCAAACTGAGTCAGAAATGGATCCATCTATGCTAACTACCTTTTTAGAGACGTGCATGAAGCTACTACGGGACAATAAAGCAGTTAAGGGACTGTAAGAGTTGATAACTAGGTGCACAGGGTCGGGTGAACTATGCATGGTCTGGAAACTAGGCAAGCATGCTTTGCGCACCAGGTGGGCAATGCGGTTAACTGCCCAAATTGGTGACTATGAGATGGATCAGGTTGTTCTAGATTTGGGGTCAGATGTGAATGTGCTACCTAAACAGACCTGGGAGCGCATGGGCAGGCCTGTACTAGAATGGTCTCCTATTCAATTATGGATGGTGAAGCAACATAAGATATTTCCTATGGGGAGACTGCAAGGAGTCACAATAGACATCAAAGGTGCGAGCACACAGACAGATTTTGAGGTAATAGAAATTGTGGATGACAGTAACCCGTATCCTGCATTGTTAGGGATAGACTGGGCTATGGATATGAATGGAGTCATCAACCTAAAGAGATGAAAAATGATATTCGAGAAAAGGTCTCTCCATGTAGTGGTTCCGCTGGACCCAGCCAAAGGGGCGCACTACACTAAACCTGTGTGTGATGAGGGCAGTGATGATGAATTGGACTGTATCTACCAGATCATAGCGCAAGATCAAGATCAAGTGAATCTGATAGTGGATGGGAGAATCTCATGGGAATGTGATTGTTCCTACACGTCAGACTTAGATGAAGAGATTGAGCAATGGCAGAACCGATTGCATGAGGTAACAATTCTAAATTGTAAGATGATGGTTAGATCACTATGTTGTGTAATGATAGAAGCAAGGAAGCTGCCAACAGATGTGGGTGCAACAAAAGCAGAGGAACCTGTAGACCACTGCGACATGGCAAGTATGGAACAAAAATAGCAGGGTGCACAACCGAGGCTACTGTGCGCAATAGTTGCACAAGGGTGGAGAACATGCTAAAAGACTAGGAGAAAGTGGTGTGAATGTTGAAGGCGACACGCATATGGTTTGGAGGACAAAGCAGGGTAAGCTTCCATTGGTGGCATAGGGTGCAGTTGTAGAAAATTCCTAACCGACTAAGAATAAAAAATCTGAAGTCACTGCAGCAATACATTCCACCAGATGTTCATGACAAAGTCAACAGAAGGAGGGTCGAAGGTGATCTTATCAATGGTAAGACAAGAGGGAACCAATAATGGGTGCGGCAGTAGCAGGCTTCATGAAATCAATGAAAAATGGGCGCGACTGAGAAGGAAAAGTGCGATGTTGGAGGAAGGAACTAGTAAAACGAAAATTGGCATCACACAAGCAAGCCACACAAATCTACAAATAAGGGAACTAGGCCTAGCCAGGTCTACATCGGTACTAGAACAAGCACTGAACTTGTTATCATGGCTACAACCACACCAATGGAGGAGTGTACCATATACAACAGCGCATGGGGGGATAACAGATACGAAGGCACTCGAAAGGTGCCTACAGGCTGGGCTAGCAGGGAAGCTGAAATCTTGCACCTGGGGTGCGACCACCTGACTAGTTATGGAAAGCACAGTCTTAGCGCCCCAAGCAGCTGAAAGAAGGCACGGGACTATAAACAAGTCTGCAAGAGGCCTGCATGGAAAAAATGTTATGTGCATGGCCATTCAGTCAGCAAGATCGTGGCCATGCTGAAGGGGTTGCATTGCCGTGTGGGAAGGTTGGGAGGTGACCATTGACGCTACTATTCATGACAAGAAGTTGGAGTTACGGTAGAGAGGAGCGAGCAGTGGATTATTAAGACAAGAGTTCTGAGCTAGATACGAAAAGATCTGCCGCTAAGAAGATATTAATGAATTTGAAGTGGAGGGAAGGGTTACATTCAAATTCATACGTTCCTATAAAAACCCTTGGACGACACTGGGATATTTCAGATTTGAGCCAGCACAGACCAAAAAACACCCAAATAATAGGCCTCCCATGAGTACCATGGCTAGAACCCAAGCACGGTTTGCAGAAGAGCTATATCTGACCAAGGAGGAGCCAGATGAAGTGGCTAAGATCCCCGAAGTTCCAAATTCCCCACGCACACCACGACCCCAGAAAGACAAGCAGACTATGGGATCAGTCTGGGTATCACTAAGATTCAGTAAATTATCAGTAGCCGAAAAGGGCAAAGCAATCACCACTGAACTTGAGGAGGACACGGAAGATTTGCAAGCCCTGATTGCTCAGATTGAAGTGCAGGATGAGGAAGAAGAGGATGCTTTCCAAATACCTTCACTACCACCATATATGTCTCCATGGAACGAGATAGCCAAGATATCGAAGCACCTGGATGTCGCAAAGAGTACACTCTAGACCCCGCTTCTTCTGGATGAGATAAGATTTGAGGGTCTACTGCTGGGCCAAGTATCGAGTATCAAGCTCAAAAATTGGGATATTTCGGACAGCGAGAAGTTCCCCCAATTGGCTGAAGACAAATTGCTGCAGCGGAAGTGGTTAGAGGGTTTGGAGATGGCGGGATTACTCAATCTGAGGTGGATACTCCACTATCACCATGCGGCCATCACCATCTTTTTTATCCAATAGTTACTATGTCTGGTACATGATGGGTATCTCTGGTTGGAAAAGCTGATTCCCATCACAGCTAATTTAGTACACCGAATTACCCACCTGCCTATTAAAAGGAACGACCCCACAGACATAGTCGAAACAAGTAGCGATGTGGGTCTCGCAGAAGCAATGAAGGATAAATATAAGCTGGAAAAGTGAAAGCGCAAGTATGTAATAGCAAGCATCAAAGATCGAGGGGTGCAAGTTGCTACACAGCTACTGGCCAGTAAACTCATGAGGAAATTCCATGCAGATGAGGTGCCAGCCCCTATCATTATGCTTGCAGAGCAGTGTGCAAAAGGGGTTCAGTTCAACTGGGTGCAGTTTCTATGCGACGAATTTTTGACAAATTGTAAGGAAGCATGGGAGAAAGGTAAGACTTTCCATTATGTATGGTTGCTACTATCAATCCTTCTAGTTGTAGTAGAACTATCGCAGGGTAGCTAGTTTCCCAACATCAAGAAGAAGCTACCTGAAGCAATATAGTATAACTCTCTTTGGGCTACAAGGGACGCCATGATGGTTCGCGACATCAAGGTATTTTGGATATTCATGGAGGCAAGTACCTGGACATGGATTGCTCGCAGACCGTGGTTATCCCCAACAATATGTGAAAATTTTCAAAGCACAGCCGAGTTCAAAGAAGACATGCATAACCTATATATCTGGGCGCGGAAGGATCCAAAACAAACATGGGTAAAGATTTCGTTCATTGCAACGGATGATGCAACTTATGAGGTAATGGAAGCATGGCCTTCGGTGTGGCATGACCCGGATGTGGCCACATTAGAAACGATGGTAGCACAATAGCAAAAGAACGAAATCCAGTTGCAACTCACTAAAATGGCAGAAAGGACACGTTAGTGAAAAAAGACAGCTTTGCACCAGAAGGCGACCAAAGAAGTAATCACCGCAGAGATCAGGGAAGACCAGGAAATGTCCTCAAAGTAGGACCTATAGAGGGAAACAAAGACACAGGAATGCACAGATCTTACCACAAAATCGACCCAAGCCAAGAGGTCACGCATCAAGGAGTCACCACATACACGCAAAAAGACAAAGACAGTAAAGACTTTGGAGAAAGAGTTTCTTGACAACAGTGAACCGATGCGTAATGTCACTACAGGTGCATTGGAGGAGCTGATGACAGAGTAGACAACTGTGTTGGGGGACCTCAGAGCACAGCCACAAGCATTATAGGTACAACCCCTAGGAGGGATGATACCAAACCTAGTAGATGACATAGCTACAACCGAGCAGATGGTGCGCACCCACACAATGAACACTTTAATGTTGCCAGCAGGTGTTGTCCTAGCAGAAGCCGAAGGTGACATGTGAATTTGGGGGTTGAATTTGGCCACCCTTCCTAGAGAAACCCTATAGTAATTGCTAAGCTCTATGCCAGGGAAGGCTACACCCTCCAAATTGTTAGAAAATTATATATTATAGAGCAATGGAACACATAAAATATTGCAGAAATATAATCATAGAAAACGCATAAAACAAGAGAGACACAGATATACGTGGTTCACCCAGTTCGGGCTACGTCCATGGAGAAACAGCCAGTCCTTACTTTTATATTATCCAGCAAACTGAAGAGATACAACCTACAGTAGATCCAGTGTAACTCCCTCTTCGCTCTCAATCTCCTCTCTCTTCCTCACTCATAATACAGATCTACATAGACGTAATACAATTCCCTCATATATAGTGAGGGGTTGCCTTCTAGGGCAAAAAACCCTAAATGAAACATAACTTCTACCATCAGATCATCCGCCTAATGAACGACCTAGATTGACTAGAAATTACTATATTTTTACATGCCCCCTCCCGCATGGAAGGGTGTACAATCTTCCTGGGGTATACATCCGGCTGAAACCTTTGAATACAGAAGATAATCAGGCTCCACACCCAACACAAATCTTAATGGATCATAAGGAAAATCTGGAGCAGGTCAGTCTATAGTGCAATGAATTGGTCACACACAACCATGAAATGGAATAGGCCATGGCGGAGGCCTGCAGCAAGGTACCAGAGTTGGCTGTTCCAACGGAACTTCCAATAGCTGAAAAGATTCATCACATGGCTGCAAGATTCCATATAGCCCAAGAGGAGGCTGTGTAAGCTCAGTGGGAATTAAATTTACAAATTGTGGAGCTAAGACTGAAGATGCAACCACCCACACCCCTAGATGTTTGAGAGCAGTGCCACGGTGAAATTCAAGTAGGATTGGAAGTGATAAAGCGTGTTGTCCAAGATTGCTTGGGATTGTTGGATCAGTCCCTCCTTACGCTCACATCCCTCCAGAAAGACCCAACGGTACAACAGGTAGAGACAGAAGGGTGGGAGTTATAGCAGGCCTACAACAAAGTCTGGGGGATTTCTTAGACGATCACCATCACGTAGCGATTAACCAAAATGAAGGAGGCCTAGTTTCTCAAGGCACAAGTTTATGCCGCTCACCAAAAGGAAGCAGTGCTTAAAGAACACATCCAACCTTGGCTTGATGAGGCATTCGCAGTCTACACCAATATTGAAGGAAATTTAGCACGCATGTAGGTAGTATATGAACCCGGAAAAGCAGCTGAAATTAACATAGATGCATTTGTGTCTCACATACAATGGGTACAGCAGATGACAGAAGAATTTGTTGCAAGTATAAGTGAAGCACAAACATTGTTGAATGACCTCCGTGTGAAGATTTCTGCACCAGCCGAGTGACGTGGGACGAGTCGTGATGATTGTGTTGGGGGCCTGTTGGGTAGCGTAGGCCCCGCGTAATGGTTTTGGGGCTCAAAGCCACAATTTTGGGTAATAGTACGGTAAAGGCTTTGTGAGGTGTGCGGAGCGCGAATTGTAATGAGTTAAGTCAAAGGGTTGTTCGCCCAAAAATAATGTAAGAAAATAGAAAGTGAGTCGGCTTGCCCATGGTCTGTAGACCATGGGAATGTATAAATAGAGCAAGGCTCTAAGGTTAGAAGTGAGTTTTTGGTTTTTATCTTGAATGTTATGGGTTTATGAAGGTAATATTCTCTCTACATATGTAAGTCCAAGTCAAGGGTGTTAGTAGATAAATAGAGGCTCTGCAGCTATGTGTGTAGAGGCCTAGAAGAGTCTGTAGTTGTGTGTGTGGACCCCTACAGCTGAGTGCTCAAGGTGGATCGGGTTGTATTGACAAAAGATAAATAAAGATAAGAGTTTCTGAATTAGTTGTGTGTTTTATCGTGAATATATCTGTTTGCTTATGTTTTGAATTTATGCTTATTCATGATTGCGTGCACTGGTTAGTATTGTTAAATGCTTGCTTAAAGACTGTAGGAAGGAGATCAGATCTATAATAAACTCATTAATAATAAAACGCAACAGCATGGATCTACATGGAAGCTTGACAACAGTGTAGAGTGGTGCGAGGTCGCAGATGAGTTTGCGACCTAGCCAGACCACATCAAGACATCCCAAGGGTGCGAAAACCTAGTTCCACCACCCTCCACTACTACCTTGAGTGAGACTTCAGTCCGCACTCCACGAACTGTTGCCGAAAGGGCCAGTAGTGCAGGATTTGTTTAGCTAATAACTCTTCCGAACCTGGGTCATGCCCCAATAAGCATAGGGGCTTCGCGGCGAAGTCCCTCCCTTTTTGTAAAAAGCATAAAATATTGTAAAAGTTGATGTTTTTTTACCATAGTCCCTTGTATTTTGACAACCATGGTATCGGGTCCATGGTAATGTAGTGATGGAGTCCCTCATGCAATAATATATATAGGGATTAATAATAAAGAAGGAAGGAATTGAATTGATCCAGATCTATGTTTATGGTGATACTTTTGTGATCTATACTTTAGAGTAAGGGTGATGCTCCATAGCTAATTGCGTGGAGGCCTGAGTCTGCAACTTAGCGCGACAAAAACCTGCAGTTGTGTGCACAGGAAAGAACTGTTTGCTGTACCAATTCTCTATTATAAGAAACATTTCTTATGGATGTAGTCCCACATTGGGATGAACCAGGGTAAAATCTATATCTCATGTGTTGATTTTCTTAATACATGCACTTTATTTTAGTACTGTGAAGTTTATGAATGTTTAAGTAATGAATGTAATTCTGCGAAGTAATATATAAGTGTGAATTAGTTCAGGAATGAAAAACAACCTGTTGTAGCACAATAGCTTATTGCAATTACATGTATTCACAACACAGTAATGTTTATAATGTGGGAAATTAATGCAAAGTAGTTCATAAGTATTAAAGCATAAAGAAAATACAAAAGTGCCACATCGCAACATTCCTCAGACTACAGAAACCTGTTTCTGCAACCTCCCATAGGCACTTCAGGTGAGACTGTCACCTTCTTGCATGTTATTTACCAAAGGGCCAGTGATTGAGGGTTTTCTTGGTGCACAGTAAAGAGTTGAACCTAGGTTAGCCCAACCTAAGCCAACAATTCCTGTCATTAATGAATTTTTGTTTGAATTACATGGAGCAATTTACTTCACCAAGTTGGATCTTCATTCAGGATATCTTCAAATTAGAATGAAGACTGAAGATATTCTAGAAAAAACATTTAGAACTCATGAAGGTCATGCCTTTTGGCCTTAATAATGCACCTTCCACATTTCAAGGTTTGATGAATTCAATTTTCAAACACTTTCTTAGAAAATTTATGTTAGTATTTTTTGATGATATACTAATCTACAATGAGCCTTGGAAGGATCATGTTCAACATGTTGATAGGGTATTGATGAGCCTACGTATTGCAACAAGAATGCTGCAACTCCCACGGCTACCAGCTTTACTTATCAACCTGGGGTTCATACAAACTTGGAGGTGATAGTGCTATGTGCACAAGTAGAAGTGAAGGTCCTTCCTGTTGTCACTATTCATCTAGCAAGAGACCCCATGGGTGGTTGAAGGGAAAGTACCCCTAGAGTCCTTTGGGCTGAGACTCTACCAGACTGAAAATTGCTTATACAAAGAAACACACACACACAGCCATCTTTTTTACTTTTAAGCAAATTCTAATGTTTAGGGTACTTACCTAAGGTCCTACGTCCGAGAAGACCGTTAGGGTGCAAACCCTTCTTGGAGTTCCCTTCTTCTTTCTCTGACCTGCAAGACAAACAAATCAAAGAACACAACAGTACATGTATAGAAGTTTATGTATAAATCATCTTTATGCTATAAAGTTAGTTATAAATAATCTTTAAGTAACTACTTTCATAAGAATTCAACACAAGAATCTCATAAGCATAAAGAAAGATTATTCGGGAACAAAGACGTGTTTCTTTATATATAAAGGCAAATAAAGTACATATATCGGAAAGATATCACCTGAACACCTTCAGCAGGCTCCAAGCAAGCTTCCTCCCGGATTCGTTCCAGCCTCCAGCCTTCAACAAGAGCTCCTTCCAAGTCTTACTCAATGATGATGTCAAGGATGAATGATCACCAATACACATGGAAACAAGGGTTTCCTATGCAAAATGGGGGAAGTGCAGGATGCACCAAGGACTTCAGACCTGGTCTAAGGGAAAAATCTCAGCATAATAATCTTGCTCTCCTTTCTCTCTCCCCTTGGCCTTCCCTTTGATGTCTTTTTATACCCTCTCCAAAGTAGTTTTTTAGTTAGGAGTTGGTTGGGAACAGTTGGGCCACGGGCACTAACAGGTGATCCAGCAGGTAAACCCGCGATCACCGCCCGAAAAAGAGGAAATTATATTTTTTTAAGTGTTTTAATAGATACACGCGGGTTGGGTATGACAGACCCGCGTGTACACGCGTTTAACACAGGGCAAAGTCGCGTACAGGGAATAAAACACTGTTTTTTAAATTTTTGGACCAGGTCTGGAAGGAGGGGTTGCCCTAGGCCATAAGTGCAGCATCACAAACCATAAGAGTGAGATTTGGAGCTATAACAGATGCCCCCTAATGTATGAGGTCAGAAGGGGAACATGATGGCCGAAATACATTAAGTAAGTACAAGGAAAGGAACTCTGCCGAAAAACCGAGGAGGACTTCACCAGAATTCAGCCTGCCAAGCCACCGAAAGGAGATCAGAAAGAAACACTGTCTGAGGCGGGCATACCCATGCTCAGGAAAAGTAAAGCATGTCCGCATATCAAGTACAAGCGGATCCACTAAGTATACAAGTATAAATGACTGTAAAATACATAATGGATCATCTGACCATAATGAGTAAGTACATGTCTGAATATCACATATAAAACTGTCAATGATGCTGAAAGATGCAACGGATCACTGAAATCAAAGACTGATCCCATAAGGTACCAACTGAACATGATGGAATAGGATGGTACTACACTGCAAACTCAGGTGCCAGCATATAGAATGTCGCCATGACTGACTGCAACATATAAGGTGGAATGGTATCAACTAGCAGCAACAGGAGCAACTGTCAAGTGAACCAATGAATGCTGATACAACCTGAGGTCTTCACCGACCGCCGTGGTACATTTCTACACCATGGGAATAAATGATCTGAAGTCGACCATGTGAGAAATCGTTTGATTACCGGTCATTGATGTATACCGTTAACAAACGCGAGACTACTCACCGATAATGATAATGAGCGTCAAGGTACCCAGTACAATCTAACAAGTGTGAATATATGAGCTGAAGTCGAACACCTGTAAGAATCTATCAATCAGGAGACAATGATGGTTTCCCACTGTCGATAGCGAGGAATCTGCCACTAATGACTGCAAACCCCAAGGTACTGCCAAATGGACTCTAGATCTTTGCCCCAGAGCAATGAGTCGGAGTCGATAGGGAAAGATCTGCTAGAAGGAAGGCATTAAGGCATCCTCCATCAATCTAGCGCGAGTGTAACCCGTAGGCCAATAATGTGGAAGGAATCGGACGAAAAAGATGTAGTAACCCAACCGAAGTACGTTTCCGGCGTACACAAGATGTGGCTAGCGCACGGCAGAAACCCTCTGAACCAACCAATAATGAAAGCTGACACAGAGGCGAGGTATCCACCAATAGGGTCAAATGGAAACCAAGGTACTGCACGAATCCCAATGTGTGATAATGTATGCTGATGTCGAACACAAGGGAAACCACTCAGTCAAAGACCCATGATACTGATCGATGCTGAGCACAAGGTGACCTATCAATAATGAAAATAGGGCCAGGGTGCGGTCTCTAGGTCTGCCCTCAGAGCAATGTGTCGTCGTCGATAAGGACAAGACCCGCCAGCAAGAAGTCAATGGGGACCTTCTCAAACCGGCACGAGTGAAGGACCAATATAACTGATGTGATGATAGACATGACACTGACAACCAGGGATGGCCGACTGAAAAATGAGTCAAGAGACACCGCAGAAAGGCCGACTCAGGGTAACTTCCCTTGAACAAAAGCACGACCCAATGTGACTATGTGGCAGCATATAATGAATCTGTATAAGTTCGTCATGCAGGAGGCACGAGCGAACCCTCCATATGATTGGAAGAGATAACCAATCGGGGGAGAACTGACTCGATAACAAGGTTATGGCTTACCTAAGTCAAACTAAATCCCACCCATGCGGAGGAGACTTTGTTTTGAGTGCTTTGTTCAAGGGCGACACGACTGACTCTAGCTGCCAACAATAAATGGAAATAATGTCCCTGTTCCCGCTCTTTTTGGAATATTTAATTTTTTTTTCTTTTTCTGATAAGCCGGAAAAAGAATAAAAGAATGCTATGGTACAGTGGAAAGAACGAGTGTCGGTGATACAGATGCTCTAGTTCCTGGGAAAGGAACGTTCCTATGCTCAATGCAGGGAGGTGAAAAACTGGTCAGTGACACTCAGAGGTATGTCCCTTCCACGGATCTGGGTATGTCAAGCTGCAGAGGTCAAGGGTATGCAAGGTTGATTTTTTGCAGACGTCATGGTCAAAAGTGGGCTTAAACACGAGTCCAAGTGAAGCCGGCTATAGGCCAAAAGGTGCAAATGGTCAACATGCAATGCAGAAGTACAACTCAACACACATAGGAGCCTCTAGGGTATAAGGCCAGAACGAAGCGAAGAAGCAAGGAAGAATGAGTCTTCAACGCATAAGTCATGGCGGGACTACAGAGGACTCCCGAGCCTACTCAAAACGAAGCAGCATGGGCAACAAATGTCAGTGAGGTGCTAACTAGGATGCCCATGTAAAAGGATGGCTCTACCATCATGTCATGATTTAAAGAATCGGCGAGTGAAAATGGCTTGCGAACCATAACATGATGGGGTCGACCCTACGGCAGATGTATCGGTCAAATGGAGGCTAGTATGCATAATGCAACGGAAAAATGGTGTCCCTAACCTATATGCCAGTGAGAACACGATACCTGCCATGACGGGTCAGCAGTCATGGAACCGTCTCGAACTGTCGAAAAATGTCCAAAATGTCCTGAAAAACAACTCAATCTCGACATTCCAAGCTCCCAAGTTAAAAGTGACATGAAACCAAACAAAATAAAATTTTGAAAAAATTTTGCATTTTCAAAACTTATAAAAAGAAATTTTGGACTTACCATTTTCACCGTTTGACTTGGAGAGCAAATTGTGGAGCAAAAGGAGCAAACTTTCCCCGTGACTTATTCAACCGTTCAAACTTGCCGAAAACTTCCAGGTAAGCACTAAACTTGTCTTGCAATCAATTGTGATAGTTTTTAGGAAGTTTAATTAATGTTTCACCGTTAGATTTTTGCAAAAAATTGCTCTGCGGCGTACACGCGGGTTGGATGTATATAAATCGCGTATACGACGGCCCTACACGCGACTGTGTATAGGGTAAACCGCGTGTGCGCAGCGAAAAATTTTTATACGAAAAACTAATGGATGAAATTGATTTTTTCTTCCAGGATGACTCTCACATGGCGTGAAAGAGAGCACTCAGCTGTAGATAATGAAGTTATGGAGAATGATGAGGCATTAGATGCCTTACGGGGATGCGGATTGTTAAAATTCTTTAAGTTGCCGAATATGAAAGCAAATGTGCGTCTGCTCGAGAGACTTATTGATTACTGGGATGTCGAGGAAGAAGCTTTTATGATTGATCAAATGCCACTCAGGGTAGAAGTGGAAGATATATATTTCATCACGGGCCTTTCCCGAAGGGGAGAGGTAGTCCACTCCCGGGGCAGGACCCGGAATAGTCTCAGCGTAGACGACTATGTACAACTTTACTGCCCAGGTCATCGGAAGGTCGGGAGTCAGATCTCGATCCCACACGTGGCGAGTTTGTCACTGCGGATAATGCTGTTCACCATAGCTCGAGTGAACGGGTCATCTTCGCTACATCAGGCATCACGAGTAAACATGAGCGTAGCAGTGGACTGTCTCACCACGGTGTTTGACTGGTGTACTCCCCTACTTGCCAACATGAAGGAGCAGCTTGCTTCTATCAGGAAGGGACAGACCAAGAACTTTGGGTATGGGACCATTTTATGCACATTTTTCTTCGAGAAGGTTCCTGCACTCCACCCCAGGGTAGCAGTTCCCATCAGTAGTCCACGTGATCCACGTATGGGCCGGTGGGCTGACTTGATGAAACGTCTGGGGGGTGGGGAAGTGCCCAGGAATGCATTCGACGACGACTTTTTTGCTTGGTGGGAGCAACAGATCATCGCCATAGACGACTACCCCTATGCTGGACTGGATTTCCGAGGAGATCCTGACCTAGTGCTGCCACCAGATGCAGCATGGGGCGAGATCGGTAAGATTTTTTTTTTTTGATTTTTATGATTTTATGATTTTTAGGATTTTTCAAGCATAATGATGAACTTTGAAAAATATATATTTTTTTTTTGATGAGATTCAAATGACTGATATGATGATCATGTTCCAGACATTGGGCCTGTGCGACCAGATGGATTCCCACGGCACGGACGGCGTGGCCGAGGAGCCGAAGAGGCGGCTGCGGATGCGGAAAGGACCCTTGCCAACGTCCAGCGACACTTGGCGAGATTGAGCTATCAAGTACCGATGGCCGAGATAGAGGACCTTCCTCCAGATATGCAGCGTCATGTGGTTGGGATGCCACGTGACTGGGTTCGCGTTTTTCGGCGCGTGGCCAATGCTATAGTTAGTTATTTAGCTGCTCATCCAGAGCCGAGGCATTAGATATGCCTGACATGATTATGGGCATTTGAGTCCCAATTTTGTATATTTTTGGACACACATATGTACACTCGAGACGCTTTGCGATATATATATATATACAGTTTGACTTTTTGATGCATGATTTTATGATGATGAATGATTGATATGCCAGTCTAATGCTTGATTAGCGATAGAATCAGCTAACCAATTTTGAGATCTTGGAATGTGCAAATAATTAATGTAAGTAAATGATCTTTGCAACAACCTCACCCTTAAATATTGGCGATATAATGATGGATCTCTAACCCGATAAATGTTATTTAACTGAGACACTATCAATTGAGAATCAAGATACACTACCAACGAGTCGATCCCGTAAGAGATTGCCTCGGATAATAAATTGATAACAGTTGTATACTCGGCCATATTGTTTGAAGCAGGACCGATACACACGCCTCTCGATGTCATCAACTGACCAGTTGGGTAATAAAGTACCCAAGCTGCGGAAGCAAGATTCCGAGTGTGCCGACTAGCACCATCGGCGAATCCAAAATAAACCAAATCATCCATCAACACCTGCCAAAGCAGACCAAAAGTGCTGATATCAGAAAAACGCTCGATAAGATATGTACAAATATACATAAAATACAAAGAAGCCATTGCCTGGTAAAACTAAGCAAAATACTTCTTTAAATAGAGCCCATTTCGGGGCTCCGCCAGCTTGTTTCCTTCGAAATCAATTAACTCATACGATCCTTTTTCTAAGACTCGTTTGATAATGAAAGGACCGTACCACATAGGCTTGAATTTGCCTGCCCCCAAGGCGTCCTTATCTTGGTCATAGACCAAGACAAGGTCACCTTCAGAAAAAACACGAGGTCTGACAGACTTATCATACTGAGTTTTGACCCTTTTCTTATGGGCCTCATTCGTCGTGGCGGCATCTCGACGCTGCTCATCGAGATGTTCCAGATGAACTAGGCGCTCCTCGAGACTCGAAGTCTCAGGAAGAAGCTCGACAGCCAATTTCAGAGATGGAATTTCACATTCGACCGGAAAGATAGATTCCACCCCGTAAACTAACTGAAAAGGAGTAAAACCAGTAGCCGTTTTAACGGAGGTTCGGTATGCCCAAAGAGCCGGATACAACATAATGTGCCAATTGGACTGATTTTTATCGATTGTCCGTTGGAGTATCGTCTTAAGAGTTTTATTGACCGCCTCGACCTGTCCATTGGCCTGAGGATAGTAAGGAGACGAATGCTCTTGACGGAAACCTAATTTAAAAGCCAATTCGGACATTAGCTGATTTTGGAAATGACTGCCATGGTCAGTGACAATCTCTCTTGGGATACCGAACCTTGAGATAACTTGATTGAAAAGAAACAAAGCTGCCGTGTCACTGTCGTTCTTATAAGTAGGCATGGCTTCAGCCCACTTCGTGAAGTAGTCTACAGCCACGATAATGTACTTGTGATTTGCCGCTGAAGGCGGATTACAAGTCGTAAAATCAATACCCCACTTAGTAAAGGGACCGACGGTGACAACGGGAAAAAGGGGAGTTGGATGCGCGCGCATCTTGCGAGTAAAAATTTGACACGGGTGACAGCGTTTTACCGCTTCCACACAGTCCTTAAAGAGTGAAGGCCAAAAGTAGCCGGCACGTAAGATGCGCTGGGCTGTAGCAAGCCCGGATAGATGACCACCACAAGCTCCACTGTGGCAATCATTAAGAACAGACTCTGCTTCCTCTAAGGTTAAACAACGTCGAAGAATTGAATCAACCCCTCGACGGTATAAAGTGTCACCAATGATAACATAGTTTTTAGCCAGGTGACGTAACTTGCGACGTTCATCCTTGGAGGAAGTAGAGGGAAACTTCGAAGTCTGGAGATAAACAATGATATCTCCATACCAAGGGTCTTGTGAAGAGATGAGGAATATATGTTCGTCGGGTAAACTTTCCTCATAAACAACATCCTCTCCACAAGGAAGCTCAGAAATTAGCTCCGCGAAGACCATAGATTTCTTAGACTTGGCGGACAAGAACTCGAGGTCGAATTCTTGTAAAATGACTATCCATCTATTATATTTGCCCCCAATCACTCACCTACTGAGGACAAATTGGAATGGATTGACCGCCGCTAAGACAAAAGTTTTGCGTAGCAAAATGTAATGACGGAGCCTCTGGACAGCATGAACTGCTGCCAAGGCCAACTTCTCAACAGGAGAATAGCGGAGTTCAGGGCCTATCAAGCCTCGGCTCAAATAATAAATCACGTGCTCGACAAGAGCATCGTCTTCCTGAACTAGAACCATACCAATGGTAGATTCTGCTGCAGCGAGATATAAAAGGAAGTCTCTACCGTAATCCGGTGGACTCAAAAGCGGGGCAGAGACTAATGCCTTTTTCAAAGCATCAAACGACCGCTGCGCAAAGTCGTCCCACAGGAATGGAACTCCTTTCCGTAGCAAACGCATGAACCCTTTAGTGATCTCGGCATAGTTTGCTATAAACCTTCTTAAGAAATTGGCCTTCCCTTGAAGACTTTGAAGTTGACGAATTGAAGACGGGGGAGGCAACTGAACTATTGCCTCAACCTTGAAGGGATCAACCCGTATCCCTTCATTGGAAACTATAAACCCTAACAACCGACCTGATGTAACCGCGAAAACGCACTTATTAGGATTCAATCGGATTTTGTAAAAACGACATCGCTCAAAGACTAATCGAAGATGACTAGGATGATCAGTTCTCTTTCGAGAACGAGCAGCGAGATCATCTAAGTATGCCTCGATGATATGTTTGATGTCGTGGAAAGCGTAAGACATGGCCCGCTGAAAGGTGGCTCCAGCATTTTTAAGACCGAAGGGCATCTTTCGATATGCAAAGGTACCCCAGGGACATATGAAGGCAGTCTTATGCTGATCCTCAGGACGAATAGAGATTTGATTATAACCTGAGAAACCATCCATAAAGGAGAAAATCGCATTACCCGCACACTCGTCAATAATTTGATCAATAAATGGCGTGGGGTAATTGTCTTTTGGACAAGCCTTGTTTAAGTCCCTAAAATCGATGCATACGCGGATTGTTCCTTGCTTTTTGTCCACAGGGACTGGATTCGAAACCCAATCCGTAAGAGGAACAGGGTATATAAAACTCGCCCTTAGCAGCTTCTCAACCTCAGCTTTGATAGCCGCTGCTTTCCTAGGGTTAACCGGCCGAAGCCTTTGACGAATCGGTTTTGCGTTTTCGTACGTCTTGATCTCATGTTGGACTATAGAAGGATCAATGCCGGGCATTTCCTCATAAGACCAAGCAAATACATCACGATATTCCTTGAATAGGTCGGTGTAAATTTGAATTTCTTCAGGGGAACACTCACTTCCGATGAAGATATTCTCGATGATGTTAGGATTTTTAGAGATGTTTATAGGTATCGTTTTTGAGATTACCGACATATTACCTTCAGCACGTGTGTGTGTTGGAGCCAAAGGGTTCGATACCGTACAAACATCACTACCAACGAGCTCGGAGAATCTAGATTCTACTTCCTGCAATGGAGGAAGAAAATATGAGCGATGGTGTAAGTCTTCCCAAGGTCGATCTATACCCATCATAATTTCGAGGATTGCTTCTTCAGAAGGTAGAACCGAATCTAAGCAGTCCAAGGCAGAGTTAGAATCAAAGCTCCAAGCGGGGGCCACATGACCATCTAGCTCCTCTTCGGAAAAGGGAGTAGAATGGTTATCTGCAGAGTCTACGATAGCCTGATATCTAAGCTCAGCTGCAGATATAGGAAACGCCATTCCATTAACTTGCCCTTCAACTAATGTGGTCATAGGTGAAGGCAAGGTCCAAGGGTCGGAAAAATGATGAGTTCGGAAGAACCCCTCTCGAGAAGATTCCTTGGATGATGAAATAGCATTGATTCTTGCAAAAGGAGAGGGAAGATCAAACGTACCCATCAATGAGGAATACATCCCTACTCCTAAATTCTCAGTCGGCGGGCGAGGGTTATCCACCAAAGGAACAGTAGAGTCGGAGGTTGCTTGAGGATCGATTGGAGCATAGTCCAATTGATCAACCTTAACGATTTTCCCCTCATGAGGAAAGCAAATGACACGAAACAAAGTCGAAACAACGGCTTCCATCTCGTACACCCAGTTCCTTCCTAATAGGAGATTATAGTCTAGGTTAGCATCTACGACTTCAACTTCGATATTAACGACCTTCCCTCCAACACATATAGGAAAGGCCGGGATAATCCCATGCGGCTTGTGAGAATGGCCATCAAATGCAGTTAAGACGGTTGGTGAAGGAACAGCCGAAGGTGAACCAATAGCCTTCCAACAACACATGGACATGACACATGTGGAAGCTCCTTCATCTATAACGGTGCGAAAAATATTGATTTTCCGGTATGTTGACTTTACCTGAAAAGCCTTATGATGAGGGAGTCTCTTTTTGACACTTGACATGTCAAAAGAGAGCACTAGAGAGTTAGCTGAATCGACTGCTCCAATGGCGGAGAGTAAAGCACTTCTCTGAGACGGACACGACTGGAGAACTTCCAAAGCGGACATAGCACATGGGCTTTGAGCCAAATCCTCCACAATGGAGTAATTTTGAGCAGCTCTAGCATTGAGGTTAATTGTCGCGCGCTTGGCGGAACCTTTCGGTATCCTAGGTACAGTCTCAACAGGAGGTCGCTCAATATGAAGGTCATTACTTCCGGGAACCGTTTTATCCTTAGATGTTTCGGCTTCACCATAATCACGTGACCGAGTAGTCACGTTAACGTTTGAACCCATCATAAAAACATTTGATGCTTTTTCCCCTTCCTGGTTGCCCCCTGAGGAGGTCCCAGGATTCGAATTCACGCCAGCAAGAAGTTGCTGCCCTTGGGGAAACGGGTTAGTCAACACAGCTTGCGAACTAGAAGTCCCTTGCTGTGCTAACAAGCGCTGAGCGTCTTCGATTTTAGGGCAAAGATGAGTTAGATGGTCTCCACTGCATAACTTGCAAGGAAACTTGACTTTCTTTCTCGACTCACCCTTACCACCACCAGCGTTGTTGCCGGATTTATTTGCATCGGGCTTCCCATCCGAGTTCTTCTTTTTACCACGTCCTTTCTTTTTCCCATCGGAATTTTGATTTCCTTTGGGGTTATTGGATTGGACGGCGTTAATGGAAGAATTTTGGGAAGCAGGAGGATTAGACATTGTGACTTGGTTGTTAGGAGCAGTTTGTAATGACAACTGCTGCAATTGATTCAACAAGTTCACTGTAGTCGAGTCTACAGACCCCACGATACCATCCGCATGCGGACCTGGCTTTGGCTTAGCTAAATCAACCTTAGATCCAGGAGCATCTGGCAAGTACTTTTGGAGGATCCCAGACTGAGAGTAGATCAGTTCTAACTGCTGGGCCCTGAAAATGGCTTGCTCCTCAGAATAGACCCCAGACATGGAGACATCCTTGGAGATCTCAGGTTGCAAAGACTTCAAAAACCACTCTAGACGGTACTCCGGAGGGATTTCGGCTTTAATGAGCCTTTTTCTCCGTCTCCATTCCTGTATGTGATCAGAAATGTGGGTTGCCTTATCCTGACGAAAGGTAGCCAGAAGTTCAGTTCCGGCATCATAGCGGACAGGCAACTGAAAGTGATTCAAGAAGATATTAGCTAAGTCTGCGAACGATGTAAAGCTGCCCCCTGGCAACTCTATGTACCATTTAGCCGCATTACCAGTCAAGGTGCGCTGAAAAAGTCTCAACCTAACCGAATCTTCGATGAGGGAGTTAGATGAGCACCACAAATGGAATGTGGTT
This sequence comes from Pinus tabuliformis, assembly GCA_031772625.1. Classification (NCBI taxonomy): domain Eukaryota; kingdom Viridiplantae; phylum Streptophyta; class Pinopsida; order Pinales; family Pinaceae; genus Pinus; species Pinus tabuliformis. The sequence goes on along the minus strand of CM062807.1, from coordinate 537,263,719 downwards.
ACATGATCGCCCGGATCTTCACCACTCTTCCCTTCGAATTTTGGGATGTCCGAAGGGAGTTTGGTTGGGACCGGAGGCCAGGCTGGATTGTATCTGATAGGGTCGTTCGTTAGCTTAGTGAGATCTGGCAAGTTTAACGTTGCCAGAAATGGAAGCCTAGGAGGACCTAGGGGATTCCACCCAGACTGGGCAGAACTCCCCAAGTTCTGAAAAGATTGTCCTGGGATTTGAGAGGCACCAGGCTGCCCCAAGTGACCAGTAGAACCAGCTGAACCAAAGGGCAAGCCTTGTGGTCCAGCAAAATTCGGAGTTTGACCAACTCCTGCCGTATAAGCTCCATAGCTTGCAAAGTTTCCTCCTATAGAATTGTAAGGAGTCGATAACCCCTGATATGGGTTCCAAGCCGAAGCGAGGGGAGGAATACTTTGAAACATGCTAACCGTGGAATACGGCCTACTTCCTTGTTGACCGATGAATGGATTCGCAGTTCCTGCGTTACTAGCCCCAGGGTTATTCCAACCTTGGAAAGGATTGCTGCTTTGTCCTATTGAAGAAAAAGGCATGGATCCTACCGTTGGGTTGGAATGTGGAATATGACCACTTCCAAAAGGAAAACCCTGAAATGAAGCCGATCCGCCCATCATGGACGTAGCGGCATTGAACGGAACTGACGGAATACCCTGTGATTGGGTGCCAAAAAGGAAGGAACCAGTACTAAAAGCATTGGTTTGGGCATTTCCACTCGTGGACGGAATGGAGGTAGACCCAACCAAAGATGTGCTAGCAAACGATCCGAACAAGGAAGCGGAGGGGATGGAAATGGTTCCTCCCCCTTGCACCGATGTTGGGGTTTGCATAGTCGCAGCACTCGTGGAAGCCATGCTTCCAGTAGTGATCATAAATGGTAAGCGTGTAGCGTAACCTGGACTCGCTGGTCTATATAATGGAGGCCCAACGTATTGCAATACGTCTGGGTAACTAGATGGTAGTGGAGAATTTGGAATCACTAATGATTCTGAAAGTTCTTCTACCTCTACGTTATCCTCCGCTTGAAAGCGAACTTGAGAAAAGACTGGAGCGTCCCTCTCTTGTTCAAAAGTACCAGGCCTTGCTTGGCCGCTAATATCCCCGAGAGGAGGATCAATCCCCGATGCGTCAGCCGGCGTGGGACGGACCCCACCGGTAGTATTCCCTCTGCGCCTTCTAGGAGAAGGCTCTAAACTAGGTGGCGAGAGACCACGAAGTCTTCGAGACCGTCTTGGAGACCGGTCAGCCACTTTGAATTTTTTTTAAAGATCTAACTAAAGACTCAAAAAAATTAAAAGCTAAGCCGACTAGGAGCACAGAGCACACAGTAAAAGTTCCTAAAGATACAGCCAGTCAAACAACTTTCAAGTATTTCCGCTCCGGGTGATTGAGACCGGACACCAAAATACGAGAAAGTGAATCAAAGGGCCTTCCGAGGATAGTCTGGGATGATGAGGGCCCAGTCCTATCAGCGAAGGTATCAGAGGAAGTTACGCTGACCTCCTAACAACAGTCTGCACCGGTGCAAGCCCCCAAGCTTCGCAAGGGTGCCCTCCGGAAGTACTGTCGAGAGTGATACAACGTCGACCTCAGGTGCCACGGGATTCCCCTCCGCAGCCACCTATGCAGATCCCTAGGAGAGGCAACTATGGGTACCAACTCGTCGCAGAAGCCAGGCGGAACAGTCGTGAGGTAAGTTCGGACAAGTAGGAGAGGGGGTATCTCTCTTCCCTGTCTTCACAGACCCTCGTGCTTAACTCCCAGATCCGGAGTCTTCCTGGTCTCCCTAACGCTATTGGATTTACTCTCTTTAATCAGACTCTTATGTTTGACGTTTTGTGTGGCCTTGGAGAGTTAACTCTCCACTCGCCTAATCCAAGGCCCTAAAATCCTAAACTTGTTGGTGTAATAACTAAAACAAAAAGTTCTAGTGGATTTTAATTAAGCGCTTGATTTTATTAGGCTGTTCTTTAAGTCAAAGGTAATGGAGGTGAAACTTGTGGTGTTTTATGGACGCAAAAGAAATTAATAAAACCTAGCTACATGCACATGCACTTTTGTTTTCGATGAATAGCAATTTCTATGAGGTTCAGAAGGCACTTGTAATATAAACAAAAATTTTCCTTTTTCTTTTCAGACTCCACACTCACAAAAACTAACAAAACTAAATATGCCTAAAAAGAGATGCAAATCTTTCCCTAATGCAAGAACTAAATGTGGATGCACGATTCAAAGACTACTCTAAAAACAAAGAAGGAAAGTTGCTGCTTTACCAAATTTTGTCTTGCCACTGAAATGCTTAGATAGAAGATGATTTGTTACTAATCATTTCGTCCAAACAATAAAAACAAGTTTTAAGATAAAAAACAAAGCACTTTCACTTCGCAAAAAAGGAAATCAGATGAGAAGCAAGTTTAAGAAAGCGAAACTCAAAAACTTTCAAAAGATTTTCTTTCAATCAAACCAAAAAGTCTTTTTCAAAAAAACTCTCAAAAATACTGACACCAATGATTGATAAACAAGCAACCAAACACTTTTGTGAATTGACACCAATGAAATGATGAGAACTCAACAAAAATAAAATGTGTTCGAAGTCGCTTTTGACAATCAAAAGCAGCAATGAAAGTCCAAGAAATCAAAAGACAAGTTTCAAGGAAATGGTAACAAACAACTTTCCCGAAACGAAGGAGCAAATGGTCATAAAAATGATTTCGTTAAGCAAACACAAATGTCATGAAAACAAAATGGACACAAAGATTTTAAGACAATCTTCCCACTCTGCCGAAACAGAGCAATCAAGATTCTTAAACAGAAACCTTGTGTGTCAAAAATCAATGACGCTTGCAATCAACGAAAAACAAGACTAGCACTCCTAGAGAGAGTTCGAAACAAGATGCCCCCTGTTAAACAGAGAACTGTCACTGGGAATTGACTGCTTTAAACTGACCCAAACCACCAGACAGACATTCAGCCAAAATAAAAATTATAAATCTTGAAAATTATGTGATATACGCGCCTGCAATTATTTGCAGAATGCGTGTACACGCGACTGTAACTAAGGAAACCTGCGTATACGCGGGTTTACTTAGTGCAACTTGCGTATATACGCTTCTGTAATCCAGAAAAAGTGCGTATATGAAGTGTTTCAAGAAAAATAAAAAACACAAACTGAAAAACTGGAACAGCTTGGAGTTCAAGAAAATATCAAACAGTCAGAACCAACAAACAGAGGGACTGAGCCTAGATTGGCTTGAGGACTACCCAAACTAGGAACAACAAGAATGTTGTCCCCAGCGGAGTCGCCAATTCTGGTTGAAGGGAAAGTACCCCTAGAGTCCTTTGGTCTGAGACTCTACCAGACTGAAAATTGCTTATACAAAGAAACACACACACACAGCCATCTTTTTTACTTTTAAGCAAATTCTAATGTTTAGGGTACTTACCTAAGGTCCTACGTCCGAGAAGACCGTTAGGGTGCAAACCCTTCTTGGAGTTCCCTTCTTCTTTCTCTGACCTGCAAGACAAACAAATCAAAGAACACAACAGTACATGTATAGAAGTTTATGTATAAATCATCTTTATGCTATAAAGTTAGTTATAAATAATCTTTAAGTAACTACTTTCATAAGAATTCAACACAAGAATCTCATAAGCATAAAGAAAGATTATTCGGGAACAAAGACGTGTTTCTTTATATATAAAGGCAAATAAAGTACATATATCGGAAAGATATCACCTGAACACCTTCAGCAGGCTCCAAGCAAGCTTCCTCCCGGATTCGTTCCAGCCTCCAGCCTTCAACAAGAGCTCCTTCCAAGTCTTACTCAATGATGATGTCAAGGATGAATGATCACCAATACACATGGAAACAAGGGTTTCCTATGCAAAATGGGGGAAGTGCAGGATGCACCAAGGACTTCAGACCTGGTCTAAGGGAAAAATCTCAGCATAATAATCTTGCTCTCCTTTCTCTCTCCCCTTGGCCTTCCCTTTGATGTCTTTTTATACCCTCTCCAAAGTAGTTTTTTAGTTAGGAGTTGGTTGGAAACAGTTGGGCCACGGGCACTAACAGGTGATCCAGCAGGTAAACCCGCGATCACCGCCCGAAAAAGAGGAAATTATATTTTTTTAAGTGTTTTAATAGATACACGCGGGTTGGGTATGACAGACCCGTGTGTACACGCGTTTAACACAGGGCAAAGTCGCGTACAGGGAATAAAACACTGTTTTTTAAATTTTTGGACCAGGTCTGGAAGGAGGGGTTGCCCTAGGCCATAAGTGCAGCATCACAAACCATAAGAGTGAGATTTGGAGCTATAACAATGGGTTCTAAGCCAGACTTCTATAGGGTTAGAAGAAGCTTGATTCTTTGATGGAAGAAGAGCAAATATATTCTAAGAGAGAGCTACTCTACTGCAGTAATGAAGAAACCAACATGCAATGCTAACTCACACCATAACCTAATTAACTAATTAAATAACTATGCTAAGCAAAATTTCTAAATCAATCACTAACCTAATGATGCTATCTAAGTTGTAGAAGTAAAGAGCATCAAACTATACTAAGGTGCAAGCAAAGAAACTAGACTAAATCTATTTTCAAGCGGAAGAGCAGTCAGAGATCGAAATTGGCGAAAGGAGGACATAAGGATGCAATAGTGCATAGGAACCATTGGATAGATCAATGAGCAGAAGATGGACGGTGGAGATCTTATCACAGGGGCTTAAGAGAATAGATGGATGAATAGGGTTAAAGGACAGGATGAATGACAGAGATCTTATCGTGGGTAGTTTAGTGAATAGGTGAACGAAGAGGGTAACGAAGCAGATGAATGGTGAAGATCTTATCATGAGGAATTAAGTCAAGAGATGGAGATTGTATCATGGGAAGAAAATGTGTGGTAATGATGGAGTGGGTTTTGAAAGCGGTAAGCAGTTTCTCGCACGCCCTCAAAGTTGTAAGTTGTATTTCTAAATTTCATGCGATTAGCCTAACTGAGCGACACATAGCACGAGAAAACCACTTTTCTTGCATGCTCTTGGGCGGATAACGGTCATGCAAGAATCCATGCGAGATTGTGCGATAGACATCGGATCAGGCTGGACAAATCGACGGTGTATATCGGCCAAGCTAGTTGGCGATCAAGTGACGTGACAGCCGTCGGATCAGGCAAGGCAGATCAATGGTGGGGGTTTAAAGCACATAAAGTGTTGAGGTGACATGATAGCTGTCAGATCAGGTGAGGAAGATTAATGGTGGGGATTTAAAGCACATAAAGTAGGTGGAAGACTTCACGCGAGGTGGTAGTTGGATAAAATAATGAATCAAACGGTGACTGGGTAGGTTTGTTGTGGATCAGATGGTAAGGGGATTATGCATGAAGAATGTGCTGAAAGAGGTTTCAATGAAAACAATAGAAAAACTAGTGACGGTGAACAAGTAACTACATCAAACAACAAACTCCATAGCTCATGTGAGAATCATAAACCTATGTTTATGGGGTTGTTGAAGGGTCTCTTCCTCAAGTCATGGTCCCAGAGGGAGGAGGTGAGGCCGAGACACCTATGGAAAACCTTATGGTGATCTTTTCCTCCTAGCTAACCTGTGAACCGAAAGAAGGCACAAATGGTGTTCGCTTGTTGGGGTTTGACCTAGGTTCAGAGTTGATTTAGCCAAACAAATCCTGGTAATATTGGCCCTTTCGGCAATAGTCCGCGAAGCGTGAACTGAGGTCTCACCTAAAGTAGTATGGAAGGGTGCTAGAACCAGGTTTCCACACCCTAGAGATGTCTGATGGGTTCAAGTGGTCCACGGTTCGACCCTGCGCACACCTCGCTACACGTACTTACCCATACCTCGCAGCCTGTGATGTTGCCTTCGCACAGCCCTACTCGAGGGCCAAACAGTGTTATTACCCAAGTCCTTACTAGTAACCTAATGTTAGTTGATTAACTTAGCTTACTTGGATGTGTAAAGTATACTTAGCAATATAAACCATTCATACAAGTGTGCGCAGTAAATTAATAGTACGTTAGCAATTGATATCAAACATGTAATAACTCAAGAAAAAATACACGGAATTAAAATAAAACTTCTCTTTATTATTCTCTTCCTTTTGTTACAGACTCTATTCCACCCTGCACACTCAGCTGCAGGGGTCCACGCACTCAGCTGCAGACAACTGGGCCTCTACGCACTCGGCTGCAGAGCCTTCTCCTACTCTATGGCCCAAGATACACTTAGACACGTGCTTTGTGCTTCTATCTCATACTTTTCTCTTGCTAACTATCTTTTACACTTAGAGATTTTCTCTATTTATACAATCCCATGGTCCGTGGACCATGAATATGCCAACATTACATTCAAAACTAGGGCGGACAACCCCATGACTTTAACATACATTTCGCACCCACAATTCGTGGAGCTTTACAACAATATCAACTCAAAACTTGGGCTTTGAGCCCCAAAACATGCCGTGGGGGGATTCCATGCCCAACAAGTCCCCAACACAAACATCATGACTTGCCCTCGAGTCACTTTGTCGGTGTGGCGATCTTGGCATGGAGTCCCTCCAACTGTTCTCGAATGGTATTAATGTCTGCAGTGCACTGAACTGCTGCTTGTTGAACCTGCTACATCCATTCTTCTGAGACCTCTTGTTATCGAGAAATCTAGTGTCTATTCAGAGCTGCTAGTCCCACTAAGATGGGTAGCTATCTTAGAAACAAACAGATTAAAGTCACTTGTTTTTCCTTTACGAGAGAGAGTTGGGAAAGAAGTAGAGAGTACCAACCTCAGTCTTCCGCTTGGCTCCTTGCTTGTTTCCTTTCCCCTTTGAAAAAATCTCGCCACTGCTTCCTTACTTGTCCATCTTCAAAGAGCACCTGTAGATTCACAATAGCATAATACCATTAAAGCATAGAGATCTTTCACTGTAAGAAATATAGGATCATATATATATTGACCATACAAATGCATATAACAACACAATATTCAGAGATACACAAGAATATGGAGGAAAACTCAAATAGCTTTATTAGTAAAAGTCGTAGAAGAGAGGATTACAACCACTTGGTCTGACCCAGCACCATCCTCCCAGCTTGAAAGCCCTCTTCACCTCACACAAAGCAAGATCACCCAACAATGCCCTCAAAGAGAAACCAACAACACCTCTTTGCAAATTACCAAATTCCAACCTTTGGATCTCTTAGATGAGGGATCCATTTATAGATATCTGCAGGGGGGTGATTCAACTTCTGGGATTTTGATTAGTGTCATATTTCTGATAGTTCTTAGTTCCACATGGATATTTTAGATCTCTTACTCATCCCTGGGCGAACTTAGAGAGGCAAGTGTCAAATGAGCAGTTTTTAGAAGATTCACTGGGTTTCCACCTAACAAATTTCTTGTTCCATTTGTTTTCTCTCGCTCATCGTACCCTATGAAAGGGATTTCCAAGTGTGCATCGCACTTTTTACATGTGGCAGGTGAGATGCATCGCACCTTTAGCATCGGACAGTCTGTATGGTCCTACTTTGACCAATTCTGAGTAGCTTTTCATGGAGAACTTCTGGGAGATGATGTAATCAGCTGACCTTGCCCCTTTAGGGTATGGAACAACACTTTTAGGGACTTAGAAACCCTTGGTTTATGGACATATGTGATTGGGGTTGCAGTGCCCAAATATGTCTATAACAGTTGCCCCCTAAAGCATGAGGTCGTAAATCTTTTGATGTCGGGTGAAATGCTTTATAATGAGGATCCAAGGTTTTTCGCACTGGAAGGTGACCTGTAATAAGATACAAATTATATTCATAATATTTTCATGATCTAGCTGAGGCGGGCATTCCCATGCTCAGCTTGGTAAATTCATTTTCATGTACATAGGACAGATAACCGTCTGTGTGCAAATTGATGATTCTCGTAAAGCCATCATCCCTTAGTTTGGATGATTATCTGTGCAGCAATGATGTACATTTGATGTCTTTATTTTCTGATTATATCACAGCCTGGATGGATGAAACTAAATCTGGGGTCTTCAAAACTCGTTCAATCTTTGCCCGAAAGTACAAGTCGATCCATGTGAAAAGATGTTCTGATGTCGAACATGGAAGGACATCACCTGATTACCAGCCAATGATGTAAGCTATTAACAGACACGAGAGGAATCACCGATGATGATGATGACCCTCAAGGTACTGCAGTATAGTTCACGTGGTGTGAATACATGAGTTGATGTCGAACACCACCCAAAATCTTTCGGTCGAAGGCCATTAGTGTAAACCTGTCGCCGGAAGTGAGAAACTTGCCATTGAGGCGTGCAAGCTTCAAAGTACTAGAAGGGTTTTCCTTAGGTCGGCTTCTTGGATAATGAGCTGATGTTGACAAGAAGTGACCCATTCTTAGGAGGGCATTAATGGATCCCTCATCTACGACACGGAACGAAGCAAATGATTTTGTGGAGGTGAAAACTATATGATGATACAAGGTTCAGTATGGCGGTCATGAAAGAATGAAGCATGAAGGTATTGTAGCAGATGAGACACAAGTTGGGTAGGTGAATTCTTTGAGCGACTTCTCTTGAACATATCGGTGACACTGAAATGGATTGGTAGAGTTAACCCAAAAAGTGGATGGTACGGTGGATCAATGGTGATATGACCGGTGAACGAAATAACCCAACCCAACTCAATCATGGTGATAGAGTGAAAGTGTCATGTTCAAGAGTGACCTGCTACCAATTAAGTTTCTTCAAGTTTTCTTCCCAATTTTCCCCAGTCATTTCTGACCAATACCTCTTTATTTTTTTCAAGCTTGAGGAGGATAAAATATGCTTGTTCTATAATTTTCCCTTCGGGCAAACCCGTCACTATGTTTTAACGAGCCTAGCGACAGTGAAACTTGTTCTTGTCTGAATGGACAAGTTTGTTGCTATTGTTTTAACGAGTTTAATGACAAGGATAACTTGGTCCTTTTCAATTTTAGAGAGTCTGAAAAAAGATGGAAAGAAGGCTCCAATATTCCTTTTTTCCTAACATAATCCCTTAAGTTCAAAAAAGTATAAAACAATGTGAATGGGATGACTTTTCGATAGTTTTAACGAGCCGAACAAGACAAACGCTTGATCTTTTTGTGTAATAATCCCTCAGGTCCAAAAAGATTGAAATCTAGAGGAGGGATAACACTTCCAATCACTTTAACGATCTGGAGAGGCCAATTGCTCGACAATCTTTTCATATTTTATGAGTCAAATGAAAAGAGCTTAAAGGAGACTCTTTTTTTGAGGAACGAGTGATGTTTTCAGATAGCAGCTAGTTCCAGGTAAGGTTTGGAACTTTCCAATCACAGTAGTGTAAAAAGGTGGCTAATAGGATCACTTGTCGTAGTTGTTCCTCAAAAGGGGTAAACAATCAAATGGAGGCGGATGTTCGGCAACAACAAAGTGGAGGTGATTGTAAGAACACGACCAAGGCTCAAAAACTGATGACAATGCATTCACAATGGTTATTTACTAGAGGTGGGTTCATTTTTTAATGAGCTTAAACTCTGGTGGATCATATGCTCATTGCTAGGTTTAATTTTTAACGAGCTTGAACTTCACATAAAACTGCTCGTGCCAGTCGTATAATAAGGATGTCTCATTGACAGGTTCATTTTTTAGGGAGCTTGCACTATTCGAAGTTATGCTCTGACTCCTTTCATTATGTAAGTTAGGAGCAACCAATCTTTATGAGTTTAAAGGGTTAAGAACCTACAAGCTAAGAAAATAAATGGTCTCTTTTCACTTGCACGCAAAAATTTTGCATGCCCCCAGGTATAGCAAAGTAGAGTTTCCCAGGTTACCACTCAATTTGCAGACAAAACACTTGTTTTATCAGGAAAGGCCTACCTTTCCAGGTTACCCTTCAATTTGCAGACAAAGCATTTGTTCTATCAAGAAAGACCTACCTTCTACAGAGGTATCTTATTCCAGTCCAATCCTATTTTCCTAAACGGACGGGTGTGTCAGACCAGTCACATATCCTTTGTGGAAACCTACCCTATACCTGAAGTTTTCCTGTCGAAGCAGGCCAGGGTGCATGCCCCCTAGGTTTCAGTCTTGACCACCGAATCACTCGCACTCATCAGGTGGACAGATTGGAGATTGACGAGACATTCCTTGTGCAAAAATACCTGTTAGGGATGGCATTTGACTATTAGCTATGTGTGAACCGGGGAATGAAAGTTGGTCTATGAGCTGGACCACTCTGCCTTCATGCGGAAAACACATTACTCAAAAGAGTGAGGAGACGATGGCTCCCATGCTATAAATGTAGTCGTGCCCAAGGAGTAGATTGTAATCTAAAGGTCCTTGGACTACCATTACATTCAGATAAACGGTTTTCCTTCTCAAAGTTATAGGAAAATTTGGAAGGATCCCTAACGGCCGACTGGTTCCTTTATCGAAGCCTGTCAGATATCACTTCTCAGGCAAAAGCGATGGTGAACCAAGCACTTTCCAAGAAGTTGAGGAAAGGATACTCGCAAAATCCCTTTCATCTATGATGGTACCAACCATGACCATTTTATAAGTTTGCACTACAATTCAAAATGGTACATTAGATGGTAAACGGGGTCTGCCTAGTAGATTCCAATCGAAGGAAATGACTAGGTTGGTTGGAGATGGGACCGAATAAATGGCTGGATACAACTCTGATGAATTTCCTTCTTGCGGTAAAGGAATGGGTAGATTTCCCCCATGTTCATCGGAGTCTGTGTTTACGAAAAGAATTTGAACGATGTCGTTCTCATTCTCTTCGATGACTGTATCATCTGAAGGTAAATCTTCTGAAGTCAAAATGGGGTCGACTACCATCTTGACCTATTGACTTTGGTCCTATGTGGACTCATAGGGTTTCTCTTCAATGATAGGTGCTTCGACCGACTCCAAAGGTGGGTCAGTCGGATTTTCAACTAGCAATGGATTTGTCAAGAGTTTCTTGTACCCAGGAGGGAGTCACTGTGGTGATATAGGACGATTATCCAAGACTCTTTTAGCTTCATCCAAGAAGGGACAACGGTGGAGGGCATGGTTACCTCCACACAGTCTATAGGGAAATTTAGATTTTCCTTTTTGTCTGGTGACTTCACTTTCACTAGTTGATGGTGTACTTTCAACATGATCATCAAAGGTTGATGACACCAGATTGTGCAAGCAGGGAGACCAGTCCCTTAGGATTCGTGGCATGCAAGGACAATCTCGGTGATAGTGGTCTCCTTTGCCAATGACACATGGAGATTTGGGTTTGGACGATTCAGTGTGTGGATTTTCGCTAGACGATGCATGGTTGCCCCTTTTTGTTTTTGGCTCCTTCTTCTTCTTCTCCTTTCCCTTCTTCTTCTTCTCAGTTACTTGGTTTTTAGTCTTACTATCTTTACCAAGCGAAGAGGAAGAAGGAGAGGGAGGGACAAACGAAGTAGAAGGTTGGGGGTAACTTTGGTATCATCTAGTTGCTGATTTGATTGTTCAGGAATTAGAGTGCTTTGAACGACAGAGGTCGAGAGAATCCATACCGGCAGGCCAATTGTCAGTCCTAGAAGGGACAATGTGGCCATATGAGGTGCACCAACATCTCTCCAAGAGGAGAAAGGACTAGGACTTCCCCCAAGGGGAAATCCTTGGTTGGTGGACTCCATTTTCTCAACCTAAGACCAACGAGGGAATAGTGATGTCATTCCAATTAAAATAAATTTTAGACGCCTTGACACAACTTGCTTTTTCAATTTTTAAGAGTCGAGAAAAAGCTAAAGATGACTCTAGTCGCCTTCGATTTTTAATGAGCCTGAAGTGACAAGTGCTCAGATGGAACTTTTCCTTTAAGGAGTCTAAAAAGGAATGAAAGAGACTGCTTTAGAAATCTAGATAGAGGGATTACCAAACCAATTGCAAAATTGCAGAATACTTTTTACGGTACGGTAGTCAATCTTCCCAAATGCTGTGTTCAGTGCATTGTGATCAATAGGGCAGCAGACACGACTTCCTAAGGATAAAGGATATAGCCTATTGTGGTCTCCCAATATATACTCGACGGTACGTGGGAGCACAAGTTTGTATAGGCACTTATCGTCTCAAAGAGGAGGAATCACCCAACCTATGATGAAAGCGACAGTTACCAGGCTTTACGATGCTGGAATACGTCTCTAGACTAGACTTCTAGATGTTGTGCACTAGGTTCCAAAGTGTTTTTATGTTCATTAAATTTATTTTACAGTTGATCTTTCTTAAGAAATTTTCCTTTTAGGTTTGCCGCGTGATGTAGATATACGATTCCTAAAATGAAATCTAAGATGATAAACATCATTTAATCTTCTTTTTGTAATGAAAATCCTAGCTTCTAAGGAAAGAGAAATGAAATCTTTTCAACACAGAGCAGAGAGCACACACTAGATGCACTGTCCTAAATCACAATCAACAAGCAGTCTAAATGAAAATGCACATGCAATGTATTTGTTTTCGCTTTCTTAATGTGTGAAAGACTAAAAGAATGCTAAGTACAAATCTGAACTATTCCTTCTTTCAAAGCGACAATACTAATGATTCTCTTTTCAAAAAACGAAAAGGAGACAAGACGACACTTTACGATTTTGAATCAAAAACTGCTTTCGACACTTGAAATACTTATAAATTCAGATCAAATACAAGAGTAACAATATAATCAACTATCAAGAACAATAGGATTCTTTCTTTGACTGAAAACGACACTTGCGACACTTCCAAATCAAAAGACGGCAGTTCGATTGAGCTACTTCTTTGTAAAAGAGAACTGTAAATGGAACACAATACATAAAAACATTCACAATTCTTTGTACAATGGAGGTTGGATGATGCAAATAAGGGGGTTTCAATAGTGGTCTACTAATCACAGACAGCAAAACTCCTGAATAAAACTGAAGACAGTGAAGAAAAAACCAAAATCTGGAGGAAGATCTAGTCTTGTATGATCATTGCACCTGTAACATAGGGAAACAGGGATGCATCTCACCTACTGCACACGGGAGGTGTGATGCATCCAGATTTCCTAAAGGAGAGGGTGCGATGGTCAAGGAACGAGACTTTAACTTGGTTTTTGGTCACAGTTTGCAGTTTAGTTCAGGGATTTAGGCCGAGAAAATGATAGTTAGTAACTACAAAGTATAGGGCTGATCTAATGAGGTTACTCAAGCTACCTCTAGGGCACTTAGGATGTTTGCAAGTCAATTGTTCAGTTCATAAAAAACCTAGAGATTGACTGAAGCAGTGTTGATCTACTTTGCACTTGCATAGAAAATGTAGTTCGAAGGCTAGCTGGCTTGACTTTAGGCTCCGTCTGTGGTTTGTGAATCAAACAAATAGAGACAATCAATCAAACTAATCGCTCCCCAGTGGAGTCGCCATTTTGTTATCGGGAAATCTAGTGTCTATTCAGAGCTGCTAGTCCCACTAAGACAGGTAGCTATCTTAGAAACAAACAGATTAAAGTCACTTGTTTTTCCTTTATGAGAGAGAGATGGGAAAGAAGCAGAGAGTACCAACCTCAGTCTTCCGCTTGGCTCCTTGCTTGTTTCCTTTCCCCTTTGATAGAATCTTGCCACTGCTTCCTTACTTGTCCAGCTTCAAAGAGCACCTATAGATTCACAGCAGCATAATACCATCAAAGCATAGAGATCTTTCACTATAAACAATATAGGATCAGATATATATTGACCATACAAATGCATATAACAACACAATATTCAGAGATACACAAGAATATGGAGGAAAACTCAAATAGCTTTATTAGTAAAAGTTGTAGAAGAGAGGATTACAACCACTTGGTCTGACCCAGCGCCATCCACCCAGCTTGAAAGCCCTCTTCACCTCACACAAAGCAAGATCACCCAACAATGTCCTCAAAGAGAAACCAACAACACCTCTTTTCAAATTACCAAATTCCAACCTTTGGATCTCTTGGATGAGGGATCCATTTATAGATATCTGTAGGGGGGTGAGTCAACTTCTAGGATTTTGATTAGTGTCATCTCTCTGATAGTTCTTAGTTCCACATGGAGATTTTAGATCTCTTACTCATCCTCGGGTGAACTCACAGAGGCAAGTGTCAAATGAGCAGTTTCTAGAAGATTCATTGGGTTTCCACATAGCAAACTACTTGTTCCATTTGTCTGCTCTCGCTCATCACACCCTATGAAAGGGCTTTCCAGTATGCATCACACTTTTTACATGTGGCAGGTGAGATGCATCGCACCTTTAGCACTAGGCAGTCTGTATGGTCCTGCTTTGACCAGTTCTGAGTAACTTTTCATGGAGAACTTCTGGGAGATGATGTAATCAGCTGACCTTGCTCCTTTAGGGTATGAAACAAAACTTTTAGGGACTTAGAAGCCCTTGATTTATGGACATATGTGATTGGGGTTGCAGTGACCAAATATGTCTATAACACCTCTGTGTCTGCATTGTTTCCCTACATCTGTACCGGCATCTGATGTGTATGTTTATGGTCCTGCATTCTGAATTTTCCTGGAATTTTTTCAAACTTATTATCATACAGCAATACTAAGTCATTTACCTTGAAGGTGCGCAACTTGATATGGTGGTCGTTCCAGGATTTTTCACACTGCTTTTGTACCTGTTGATGAAACCGAGCCAAGAACCGTTCTTCCTCAACTTCTTCCAATTGTGTGAGCCTTTTCTCCATAGCTTCACGGTCTATCATCCCTGTGAGCGTTGCTATTCACAGACTAGGTATGATATATTCCATCAAAATGACAACTTCCACGCCATAAACTAACCGGAAAGGTGTCTATCCCATTAGTTTCTTGCATGTTATCGTGTAAGCCTGTAGCACTGCAGGTACGTGCAGGTCCCAATCACTTCACTGCACGTTGCACACTTTGGTCAGTGCAGTCTCCATTATTTTTTGAAGGCTTCTATAGTCCCATTGGCTTGTGGGTGGTATGGCATACTTTTTTGATGATACACCTAGAATTATTTGGTGACCACGTTGATGGTTTTGTTCAGGAAATGTGTTCCACAATCACTCATTAAGATTTTCAGACAGCCAAATTGGGTCAACACATTTTCGAACAAAAACTTCACAGTCATAGCAGTTGTGCAGTCTTTCATCGACTACGCTTCTATCCATCGTGTCAAGTACTCTGTCGCGGTGATGATGTAGCATGTGCCCCTCTCTCCCTAAGGTTTGATAGGTCCCACAAAGTCAATTGCCCATTTCTCGAATGGTTGCAGTGTCATTTTTGGATTCAACGTCATCTCATCCCTTCATGATGGTTTTCCATACCTTTGACATATATCGCAAGCCTTATAGTAGGCTTTCAAATCCTGGTGCAGGGTTGGCCACCACAACCCTGCGCGAAGAATATTTTGTGTAGTTGCTTGTCCTGCATAGTGTCCTCCTGTAGTGCCCCCATGTGCTTCCATGAGGATTTAGCTTCGTTCAAATTTAGGTATGTATCTTCACAATATCTCGTCATTTCCTATTTTGTATAGGTGCCCTACGATGACAGAAAAATCTGCCACATGCACCAACAATTCCTTCTTCCGTTGGATGGAGTATTCCTTCGACGCAGTCCCTGTTGTCAGAAAATGGATTATATCTTCGAAGTTCCCACCCGTGACTCACACCGTAAAGAGATGTGTATCAGGTAATACTTCCTCCAAACCAGTAGGTTCCTCACCAGTCTCTATACGTGACAAGTGATTCGGTCCTACGTTCAGGCATCCAGGTTTGACCATGACCTCAAAGTCATATTCTTGAAATAATAAGAGGCACCTGCATATGCGCCCCCCCAACACAGGCTTATTGACTAAGTATTTCAATGTGGAATGGTCTGTATACATCTTGAAATGTCCTCCTAGCAAATAGTGTCGGTATTTTTGGAGTGCATACACCATCGCTAACCCCTCGTGCTTAGTTGTGGAATAGTTCTTCTTGGCTTTAGATAATCTACGACTTGCAAACATGATAGGGTGGTCCAATCCCTTGCCGCCCTCTTGTGTGAGCATTGCTCCCAACGTGATACACGACACATCAACATGGACATGAAACTCCACATCCCATTTTGGGAAGACTAGGATTGGGGCGGAGGCCAATTTCCCCTTTAGGACATCCAAGCTCTTCATGCAATCATCATTCCAGTAGAATGTGACATCTTTTTTCAATAGTTTCTCCATCAGCACGGTGATTTGGGCATAGCTTTTGATGAACTTCCTGTAGTATCCTATGTGTCCCAAGGTAGCGTGCAACTGTTTAACACTTCGCAGTGCTTCCAAATTCAGAATTACTACAATCTTCACAGGGTCTGCCATTAGTCCCTGTTTGCAGACCACATGTCCCAACAGGTTTCCAAATGGAATGAGGAATGTGCACTTCTTAAGGTTCAATTCAATCTGGTGTCATCGACAAGTATCCATCATTAAGCGTAATCTTGCTATATGGTTCTTAACTAATTCAAAGATAGTCCACTGATCCAGATAGACCTCCAAGAATTTGTGGATGTATTCTTTCAATGCGGCAACAAAGATGCACGAAAAAATGGCTGGTGCATTCTTCAATCCAAATGGCATAATGGTGTATTGAAAGCAGCCCCATTCTATTGTGAAGGTCATTTTTCCCCTATCTTCCGGTGCGATCTTGGTCTGGTGGTACCCCGAGAACCCATCCATGAGCGAGTATTCTTCTTGTCCATCAACATTTCCTAATACTTCATTTGTGAATGTTGTCGGGAATGGGTCATGTACACAGGCATCATTCAGCTTCCTAAGGTCCATGCATATTCTTATTTTTCCCTTCTGTGTTTTCTCTTGTACTACCATAGGACTCACCCAGTCAGATTCTTCCACTGGCTCAATAATTCCGGCTCCAAGCATTTTGTCTAATTCCACACGGACCTTTTCCTTATATTTCGGATTCAAGAAGTAAGGCCTCTGCTTAACAGGCTTCGTGTCAGGTTTTACGGTGATCTTCATCATCCTTAAGTCGCCAACGATCCCTTTTAAATCTGTAATTTTGGTTGGGAATAAGTCTTGGTATTTGTGGAGTAACTCAGCAACCTTATCCACCGTGGCATCATCCCAATAATCTCTGAGCATGGCATACTTTGGTTCTTCGTCTATCCCAATGTTTACTTGCTTCGTTTTTAGTGGCGTGGTGATGTCAGGATCCTCAATCAATGGTCCTCGAACCTTGTGACATCCTTTCATTTTTGGAATGTTAATATTCTGTGGATCCTCATCATCCTCCTCAACATTTACATTGTAACATTCCAGCGCATAGCTCAGTTGTGTCGCCCATTTTGGCTGAAGCACTTCCATTGGCTCCTGGGGTATTTTGAAGGTAGTTTCTTTTACTGCTTGTAGCGCATCATCAACTGTATCCCACCAATGATCTTCAAATGTGAAAGTTAACTGAAATCCCTCAAGAAAGATATCCCATTCACTTGTACCATGGTGGAGCTCCATCTCAATATACCAATTCATAGGTATGACATTGAGGATATGATAGAACAAATCCACCCATTCAGGCTGTAGCTCTTCCTTGTAGACCTTAGTCCATTTCGTGAGATGTGTACATGGATCATCCCGTCCGTCATACTTGTCTACTAGCCGCATCTGCAGTTTCCCAAATTGCAGGTGCATCATCCTTCTACATCCACGCTAGTCCTCAAAGCTTCTCTGATGTGTACCCCACCACCTTGTGGGCGTAGTGCGTAGTACCCATTTCAGAGCATTAAAACACTACTTTTCTAGCACTTCGCTTTCAAAATTTTTTAGGAATTCATCCACCACTCTCAACCCGTCATACATAGGAAGATCCCTTACCTCTGTTGTCACACAGTGCAGTGATCTTACCATTATTTTGAAATTGAGCGTGGTTACCTCGTGTAACAGGTTCCGCCATCATCTTGTTTCCTCATCGAAATCTGATGTGTAGGAGCTTTGATGCTCCCATGAAATCCTGCCATCCGCTGTAGGATTTACCCAATCTTGTTCTTGAGTGGTTACCTTGTAGATACAATCTATCTCATCATCACGCACCGACTCTTTGTAGCACAATCCTTCTGTAGGGTATAAAGGTACCACTACGCGTAGTGACTTTTTCTCAAAAATCATCTTGTGCTTCTTGAGATTTATCACGCCATTCATATCAGTGGCCCAATCTATTCCCAGTAGTGCGAGATAGGGATTGTTGTCATCAATAATATCTATCACTTCAAAATATGCAAGTGTGCTCGCACCCTCGATGTCTACCGTTATTCCCTGCAATCTTCCCATCGGTAGGATCTTCTGCTGGTTTGCCATTCACATTTGAATAGGGAACCATTGCAACATGGACCTGCCCATGCACTCCCATGTCTACTTTGGCAGTACATTCATGTATGATCCTAGATCTAGAATCACTTGATCCATTTCATACTCTCTGATTAGCATAGTCAATCTCATTTCCCTTCCTGTTCATGATGTGTGCTTCTCGAGCTTCTGAACTATGCGTGATTCTCCTAACCCAACACACCTAGTGATGAGTTCCTGTAGTTCCTTCATAGCCTTGCTGTCACGCAGCAACTTCATGCATGTCTCTAGAAAGGTAGTGAGCATTGAAGGATCCATCTCCAGTTCTAGTTGATCCTTACTAGTTGAAGTGGATGCTTCCATGAAGCTCTTCTTAGCTTCCATGAATGTCTCCTTCGCGCGCTCCAAATCAAATTCAGGTTCCTTTGTGGGAGCCTTGTGAACCCATGCACTTTCTTCAGGCTAATTTCCCTTGTCATCTCCTGTCGTGATACAGCTTCGAAGCACGATGTTTTCATTCGGGTCCTCTTTGGGCGGCTCAGATCTCGTCATTTGTAAGTTCTGAGTCAGGGGAGGCTGGAGTATTCCTTTATCGTGCAACCTCGCTATCAATGTAGGGCAGTCCTTTGCCTCATGATCAAATTGGGTACAATATAAACATGATGCTCTCATTGGATTTGTACAGTCACAGGCATAATTCCCTGGCCCTTTGCAGTTGTAACAAATCAGCTGTCCGCAACCCCTTCCTGGTCCCATTCCACCTTGACCTCGTCCGCACCCCTGAAATCCAGTGCGCATCCCTGCATTTTGATCGAGGGCTCACATTTCGGTCTACACTCTATAGGTAGGAGTCTGATCCATCATCAGTTCATAACTTCTGCAAGTGCACTCATCATGGCCTACTAACCTGTAGAAATTACAGAACGACTGCTGGGACGTCTGCGTATACTTCTGTAATAAATGACAATTATCCGTAGCATGTTTTCCTTCGATCTGACAAATTCTGCATCATAATGCAGGCACCACGCTCAGTTCGGCTTGTGCCTATGGTCTTAATGACATCGGCCCTCCTATCACCAAGTAGTTCACAAACACTAGACAATGGTCCTTGTCATGCCCCTGGCCTTTGCATTTTATGCACCATACCTCCTCGTGCACCTCTGGCTGAGTTTTCCCGTCCTATTTCAAACTTTGCATTTCTAGACACAAATTTTTCAGTTGTGCATGGATTTGTTGGACTCATAGGTCAGGATCTTGTATTTGGGTCTCGTGCAGTCTCATTGCAATCTCCAAAGCTTCGGCCTGTGTGGATAAATTCTGCTGTGACAGTGCCATCCTTAAATGCGGCATTAGTGACGCTACAAACCATGTGCAGTGTTGTCCATCCATCAAGGCCATGTTAGCTTTGCGAATCATACTCTTCAATCTCTGATCCAGATCCTGTGGGGTCTCACCTATAAGCATCACGATTTCCTTAAACCCAATAATCGATTGCGTCTCCAATTTTGGCCTGCTAAATTCCCTGTTCAGTGCAACCTGGATATCTGCGATCCTCGTGTTTGGATGGTCATTAGAATGCTTAATGTACCATGTTAGCGCGTGATCCTACAACGCGCTTACTAGTGTTTCCTTCTTTATATTGTCATCCACTACTCCTTGTGCTTCCCATACAACTTTTACCATGCACCAAAATTGGTCTGGATCTTCATTCCCTACTCCTCTGAATACCGGAAATTTTATCATGCCCACCATATTGAACTATGGTGGTGGCAAAGGTGGTGTGGGTGGAGATGGAGATGAAGATGGTGGGATTGGTGGTAGTGTAGGTGGAGGTGGTATGCATGGGATTTTCTGCCTTATCAGACTGATCGCACTTCTTGGTGAAACTTTCGCGAGCACTTCCTCGCTTTCTTGCCAAGGTGAAATGAAGGGGCTAGTTTCTCTTTCTGTGCTACCTTCATTTCTATAGATCCTCCCACTTTTCATAGCCCCAAACATCAATTTATTCGCATAACCAACTTTTCACAAAATAGTATTTTAATCCAAGTGTTCAAATATTTAATGTACTTACCTCGTGGTCCTTTGAGGAAGTGTCATTCTGCCTCACTGTAGTTGGCTGAAGTATCTACCATGAATTCGGTGGTAAATCCTCCTATAATTCGATCAAGCCAATGGTCCATAGTGTGTGTGATCTTATCTTCTGATGCTTCTAGCCTGCACACCAATTCTAGAGTCCGCAAAATTGGTTTGTCGAGCCTACACCTTCCCTGATGGTCTGCTAGCTTCACGATCAACTCATACAACTCAGAGGGGAAGGATGAAAAGAAAAGTTCATGGATTTACATATATACGTAGTGCTCTAACCACTGTTCCTTTCATACTTGCGGATTCCTATTTTCCTGCGCCGCGAACTCGTGAATCTTTCTATCCAACCACCCTTCAATTTCTTTCTTCGTCGGATTCCTGTGACACAACATCAGACACACCTTATGAAGATATCGGTCCCGGAAATGGAACCATTTGTTGGCTTGTTGGGGCCTAACCCAGGTTTGGAGTTGAGATAGCCAAACAAATCCCAGTACAACTGGCTCTTTCGGCAACATTCCGCAGAGCGCGAACTGAGGTCTCACCTGAATTAGTATGGGAGGGTGCTAGAAACAAGTTTCCACACCCTAGAGATGTCTGATGGGTTCAAGTGGCCCACGGTTTGACCCTATGTGCAAGTCACTATGCGCACTTACCTGTACCTCGTAGCCTGCGGTGCTGCCTTTACTAGTAACCCGATATTAGCTTATTAACTTAGCTTACCTGCATGTGTAAAGTATACTTAGCAATATAAACCATTCATACAAGCACACACAGTAAATAAATAGTACATTATAAATTGATATCAAACATGTAATAACTCAAGAACAAATACATGGAATTCAGATAAAAATTCTCTTTATTATTCTCTTCCTTCGGTTACAGATTCTATTCTTCTCTGCGCACTCATCCGCAAGGATTCATGCACTCAACTACAGACAACTAGGCCTCTGCGCACTCAGCTGCAGAGCCTTCTCCTACTCTATGACCCAAGATACACTTAGACACTTTCTTTGTGCTTCTATATCATACTTTTCTCTCCCTAACTATCTTTTACACTTAGAGCTTTTCTCTATTTATACAATCCCATGGTTCGCTGACCATGGGTAGGCTGACATTATAGTCAAAACTAGAGTGGACAGCCCTATGACTCTAACATACATTTCACGCCCGCAATTCACAGAGCTTTACAACAATATAAATCCAAAACTTGGGCTTTGAGCCCCAAAACATGCCATGGGGGGATTCCATGCCCAACAAATGGAAGTAAACTAAAGCAAAACCGATCTACCCTACACTATTGTGAGCGGAATGGAGCTACTTATGGAAATGAATAGAAAAACCATGGATCATCTATGCTATACTGTTGTAATGGAAATGCAACTACTTAAGAAAATGAATAGAAAACCAAGAAGCTACTTAAGCAAATGAACAGAACCAGAAATCTATGCTAGCATACATGTACAATAAAGAGGAGCTTTGGCTACTAGGGTTGGGCCCTAACCCAAGAGCTTCAGCCCTCTTAGTTAACTCAATACTGGCTCAAAACATAACTCATCTTTATTATAAAAACCATGGATAACATCAAAAAACGTCTCAAGTATTGTAGCTAAGAAATAAAGTAGAGTTTTACAATAAGAATCTGAATCCTACTGAGGTCCTAAGCCTCTCTACTTATACATCTGAAGTCTCCAATGACTTCCTTCCAATTAGGGAGGCTAGGCTCCCCACTCAAGATAAACTGGTTTTTGTCCCTTTCACTTGCTCGGTTGTCTTCTAATCCTCAAAGTGATGGTTGTTTGCACTCTGAGCTGATGGAGGAATATTTGAATGGAGTAGTAAATGAGGAGAATTTACCTCGTATAATTCCTCTCCCTTGTTCCATTCGAGTTTTTACCAAGGTATTTGCCACCGTTCCTTTCTTTTATCCATTATTCTCGCATTTTTCCTTGCTTTTATCCTTTATTCCTTCATTAAATGCACATTAGACCACAAAGAAAAATATCCAACTCTAACTCATCTCATAAACAAAATATAATCAAAATTAGGCAATAAGTTATGAGAATAGCTGGTCTGACTAAGCTAGGAGGTGAATTAAGGCCAATTAAGGCCCATATAATTACCCAATGATGAGGTTCATCATCACCCCGTACTGAAAGTGTTGCTCATCCTCTGAGCAACTTAGTCAATGTCCATGTCCTTCATGGCTTTGGTAACCTCTCTGACATCCCATGCATCTACTGTGGTCTCTTCTTCTTATTTATAGAAGCTTATTTTCCTTTCTACTTCTTCCCACTACCTCATTTCCTCTTCTTCTTTTCTCCCTTCTAGAATCCCTAGGAGTAGTGGTGTATTGAGTTTTAGGCCTATTCAATTACCTTCAACCTTTGCATTGATTTCTTATACATAGGTGTCCTATTGAGTGCCTCTCTCAAACTTTGAGGGGAGTGATATTCTCCGATCTTCAAGTTGTGTGGTAGTGTTTTCCATCTCCTTTAGCAAGCATGTATATTATCATCTCTTATCAACCTAAACATATCCTCAAAATGTGAAATTGCTTGCTCTTGGACAACAAGATATCTAGGTGCCAACTGAGGATCATTTACAATTAGATTATGGGTGTTGATTAGGGCCATGGGATTTGATTTTTCAACTTTGATGAAAAGAGGTTCATTTTTCTCTCTGGCCAATATTCTTTTCATCTCTGTAGCTCTTGACTTCTCATGGTTCATCGATGATGCCAAAGCCATTAATTGTAGATCTCCTAGCTCTGCATTAGGATCCAAAATATTCATGTTTATGAGGGCCATGTTGTGCAAGTAAAACTTAGCCATTTTGGCCCTATCCTCTAGTTCACTTTGATCACGGAGATCAATAAACTACCTACAGTCCTGAAATGGCATGGTGCCCATTTGTGCTAGTGTTTTAATCTGAAATTTCAGCCATTGTTCTCTGAGGTAAAGAGCATAGGATTTAGCTGGCATCCTACACTGGATGGCCTCCAAGGAGAGGCTGGCCATACATGCTAGTTGGTTTTCCTTTTCCTACAACTGTCCTCTCAGGGGCCTCTAGAGACACCCTAGATGACTCCTCCTTGTGTTCTTCCCCTTTTGTTTCAATGCCTTATTCCTCTCTAATAGAAGGAATAACATCATAGATGAGAGTTTTGATGTCATCCTCTACTGGTAAGTCTCTGAAGACTGACCATTTTATAGGGATCCTGAGGTTTTGGAGGGCATCCTCAATGAGGATTCTGATCAAACCATGGTGAGCCAACTATTTGGAATTCCCTTCCTTTACTTTGTTGCTGGAGTCTATGAGTGATTGCATCAAGAAATAGGGTATTCTGAGTCTTTGGTGAATTGGTGTTTCTAATGGTAGCCATAAACAACACTGTATCTACCCTCATATGATATATATTTGATGAGTTGGTAGCCTACCTCACTCCATGGGTATGGCAGATTGTCCCTCCTTACTCCATTTTTATCCTCTATGGGTTCTTCACCTTCTAAAAATAATCTCATTTTTTCCACCTAACTATCTACTTTGTCTTCTTTTCTCCATGCAATTCCTAGGGGAAGTGTGGTGACCCTACTGATGAAATTTGTGGTGAGATCTATAGTGAGCCCTCTAACTATAATAGTGGCATGGATTCTGCTTTATGGAGTGAGGGAATGAGAAAATTCTTGAGAAAATAGAGTTTCATGTGTATGTAATCCACTAGCTTTTTAGAGGACTTCTAGTTCATTTGCTTGTAAATGGGGATGGATTTTTAGATCCTACCTCTTTAGAATGGTTGCAGTGGACAATTCTCTTGATATTTCCTCTTGAAACCCTCTCTACCTATCATGTAGACTGCCTCTGTGTATCCTGTAGACTACTCCTGTAGACTGTTCTTGTAGGAATTCTCTTGCAGAACGATGGATCCTTGCTTCCAGTGGGTAGTCAAAGTTATGAGAGCTACTTGAGTGAGGGAGTTTCAAGGAGGTGGAATGCATGAATGAATGCAAATGATGTTTTGTTTCCCTTTATACCACCTCATCATTCCCACTGCTTGTAATCAGCTCCCACAGTTGTTAAATCCATAGTTAACCACTTCTAGTCCTACTCCTCTATTATTTGAGTTGACTACAACCATGTGTGAGAGGACACCCTACTTTTTATGTGATGACTGAATGAAGGTGGCCAAGTTAACTAGCCACCTTTTCACTTACAAACCAACTACCTCGTAACCTTTACAACTTTTGATCAAATGATGTGTATGAGTGAGTGAGTGGGATACTTAACTGTGGTCTCAATGCCATGCCGCAATTTGTTGAGGATTAAAGGTGTTGTGTTTTTTATTCACTACATGGTCATTCTTCTTCCTCATCTGTTGTCCGTTGATGGTGTTTGTGACTGCAGATCTAATGCTACTACTACTGTGTAGCTCCTGGATTACCACTTGGCAATGTTTGGTTTCTCCCTTAATATTTCTTGATCATGTTGTTGGATGGTGCTGTGAGGATGTTTTATTGAATGGACAGAGGGCGTAGGAGTGTGTGTGAGTGCAGGGATGATGGTAATGGATGAGGTGAGGGGTTAGATCATGTCTAGAATGAATTTTGGGGACCTAACGAACCTACCATTCAGGGGATCCTGTAGAAAACACAATCTTCACCTTAAATTAAAGAAGTGAAGTAAAAAAACAATGGAATTGATGGAGGGATGCATGGTAAGGAGTGGAGGAGATGAATATATGTGAGGCAGGGTTCCCTTTGGATCTTCTCTTTTCTCCTTGTTTGTCTTTCTCACCCACCTGTAAATAAAAATTATGTCTTTTTTCTTCTTTTTTTCTTTTATTATTTTTTTTTTTTTGAAAAACACCTAGGATGCCTTAGAGAGGTTTTCACCCTAGATATTTGCCCTGGGCGCCTTAAGGAAGGTTTTCACCCAGGGATATTCTTACTCTTTTTCATTTTTTCTCATCCCTGGGCTGCCTTATGAGGTTTTCAACCCAAAGATGGGACTCAGATGCCTCATGGAGGTTTTCACCTGAATCCTTATTTTTTTTTCTCTTTTTCAGTGCCCTGATGAGGGAGGAGATGGAACTTGCTCCACCATCATCACTGTCTTATTGATATTGTCAATGAACTCTTGTTTTGATAAAGGCCTCTTGTAAATTTTCAATCGGTGTCCATTAACAAGCAATGGAATGGCTTCTTCATCTATTGTTTTGATTTGCACTAAACCATTATCATGGCATATTTCCACTACATAAGGTCTGAGCCATCTTGTCCTTAGCTTGCCCTTGAAGTCTTTATACCTAGAATCATATAACAATGCCCAGTCTCCCTCTTTAAATTTCTTCTCCTTGATATGTTTTTCATGCCAGATCTTCCTCTAAAGCTAAACTATCTCTGTATGTAGGAGGGCCTGCATTCTAAATTCATCCAAGCCATTCAAATGGAACAATATTTCTTCCTATGCATGTCTGAGATCCAAATCTAGTTGGGCTACCATCCTCAATGTGTTATATTCAAACTAAATGGACAACAAAGCCTTTTTCCCATAGACCAACTCATATGGTGTAGATCCAGTGGTGGTCTTCCATGTTGTATTATAGGCCTAGGCCTCAACTAGTCTTTATGCCCAATCTTTCCTGCTGCTTCTCACTACCTTGGTTAAGATGTTCTCTAGTGCCCTGTTGGTCGCCTCCACTTGCCCATTAGCTTGTGGATGATAAGGAGTGGAAGTCCTATGCTTGGTTTCGTGATGGATGAGTAGTTCTTGAATCATGCTGGAGGTAAAATAGCTGCCTTGGTCTATGACTAGCTCTCTAGGGTACCAAAATTTGTAGAATACATTCTCCCTTAGGAACTCAGCCACCTTCTCTTCTGTTACTGCCTTAATTACCTTGGTTTCAACCCTCTTAATCAAATAATCAGTGCACACAATAATGTACTTATTTTGCTTTAAAGGAGGGCTGATAGGCCCAATGAAGTCCATGCCCTACTTGTCAAATGGCTCGAAAGTCACTTGAGGTTGTAGGGGAATTTCCCATCCTCTAGCACCGATCACACTGACTAATGCACTTTTTCACATCCTAATGAAGAGTAGGCCAATAATAGACTACTTGCAAAACTTTGAATGTTGTCCTCTTCGCTGCAAAGTGACCTCCAAAAGGGCCATCATGACAAGTTAGAAGGATGTCAAAAACTTCTTCTTCTCTTACACACCTTCTCAAGATTTGATTTGGGCCAAGTTTGAACACATTGCCCCCAATCTAGGTGAAGGGGGCACTTTTCTTGACTATCTTGCTCTTTTCTTTGGAGGGAAAGTTTGGTGGGAACTGTGATGATACAAATAGTTTTCTATATCAGCAAACCATGGGGAGAGAATTGAAATAGCAAACAAATGCTCATCTGGTAACTGGTCATCCACCATTCCTTCTTCACCTGCAGGTGGATTCATCCTATATAGAAATTCTGCAACAATGTTTTCCTTACCAGGCTTATCAACAATAGTTAGATCAAACCGCTATAATAAAAGAAACCATCTTATAATTCTAGCATTCACATCTGGTTTGTTCATTAAATATTTGATTGCAGCATGATCAATATGCACAAATGTTTGATAGCCCGTAATGTAATGCCTAAATTTGTTTAATGAATGCATAACAGCCAAGAGTTCCTTTTTGGTCACAGTATAGTTTAGCTCAGCCTTTGATAGGTTCTTACTGATAAAATAGATGGCATAGGGAAATTTCTCCTCTTCCTAACCTAAGGCTACTCCTATGGCTTTGTGTGAGGCATCAACATGAATATGAAAAGGGGGGGCCCAGTTTGGGCCTCTAACGATTGGTACAGTGGTTAACTTACCCTTTAGAATGTCTAAGGCCTCTTGACATATCTTTGACCATATAAACTCAGAATCTTTGGCCAACAACCCAAACAAAGGAGAGGCCAACTTGTTGAAGTCCTTTATGAACCTTCAGTAGTATCCAGCTAACCCTAAGAAAATCCTGACGTCTCTCTGCTTTTGTGGAGGTGGGACCCTTTGGATGATTACTATTTTGTTTGGGTCCACCTGCTGTCCTTTCTGAGATATTGAATGACTTAGCAGGGTACCTTCAATCATTAAGAATTCACATTTTTCTGGACTGAGAGATAGGTTCATTTCAATGTATTTTTGCAATACTTTGCCTAGGTTAGTCAGGGCTTCTTGAAAATCACAACCATAAGGTGTAAAGTCATCCATATAGATTTCCACAGCATCATGTACTAATTCAGCAAAAATACTCAAGACTGCTCTCTAGAAGGTGGCAAGAGCATTGCATATGCCTAAAGGAAGGACCCTATAGCCAAAAGTACCCCAAGGATAGGTGAATGTGGTCT